>JASDDO010000004.1:24093444-26533455 GCA_030015575.1 Agapanthus africanus
TGAATTATTTCTTGTCCCCTTTTTCCTCCCAAGTCTACAGGTTTTTGAGCTTAACGGATGACATCAATGAGGACACTGCTGTAAACAGGTTTGGGGGAGGTTTGTGCTTATTTATGCATCAATTTTCATCATACTTTGCATAAGCACAACATTTTCAAAAATTTTAAAAAATTTTCTTCGATAATAAAAGAATAGAAAGTGAAAAATTATATATGAAAGATAGGAAAAATTTAAGAAAACCAAGAAAATTAGAAGTTTTCTTAAATGAACTGGTAATAAGTAGTTATGAGCTGTTGTCCCAAGGTTTAGTAAGATGAAGGAAGTAACTAATCTGAGGATAAAAATAAGTCTGAAAAATAGTTTCTATTCTGGAAGCTAAACATTTGAATGTTGATACCCTACTATATGCACTTACACACGTCTTGAAACTCGGGATAGTAGAGGATACCTTGAAATGCTCTTGTCTAAAAGTCAAAGTATGAAGGAAATAAAAAAAATGAATAAAATATAAAATGGTGAAAAGAAAAATGAACACTGGTTTTGTTATCGCCAAGGCAGCAATAAAAAAATATAGCGAGGGTGCTTCATCACCTAGTGCCTTAGACCAACTGGTTTGGGAGTCACTGCTAAGACTTAGGTGGTGCAAGACATGGAAAATACTATCACCTAATCAGCAAGCACATGAGTAATCGGTCGGTTAGTACCTCAAGAAGTATTAATGGTCGCATGAAAATTGTGTGAGCAAATTCAACTAAATATTCATCGATTAAAAAGTACCGAGGCAGATGGACAAGAGTATGATAGCTTGAATTGAATTCTCCGGGTGTAGGGATATTATTTACACACACGTAGGGTTATATGATCGATGTTTGGATGAAATGTAGGAATGAAGAATAAAGACAATGTTTTATTGAGAGATGATGTGATTTCTAATATCTTTTCATGACTATTAAGATAGGGCTCATGACAACTGAAAAGCTAGTGTAGTTGGAAACTCTTATTTTCAAAGTCTTTCTTTTATGGTTCTTATCTTTATATGTAAATTTCACCATCTCTCTTTTATTATAGGATTTTTTGGGTGTAATCCGCTGAAAACCCTCAGGAGACAACGCTCCTCTTACTAGGGACACCTAGAGGTTTAACGGCTTGTTGCACGTGCTCAGTGCAATCGTGTTTGCCTACGAAAGTGTGCTTAGTTTTCTCCTTTCTTTTTCTCCTTCTCTTGAATAAACTAGTTTGCTCAGGACGATCAAAGATAAGTTTGGGGGTATTTGTTCAGTTGATAAAACTTCACATTTAATATGACATTTTTCCTACTATTTCTATATTAGAAAATGTGTTTATTATAATATATGATACATATGAGGGTTTATCTGTAAAAATACTATTTTCATGTGTTTATATATTATAATTAACATTTGGTAGGAAAATGTAAGCATATAATATCCATGTAATATTTGGCCCATTTAAAATATGCTAACTTTATTAAATACCTTTGACCAAAGTCTTAATGGTTAAGTTAATATCTCAATAAAACAAACTCTACTAAATATTATTTGTTGAGTTATTGTGCAGAATTTGCAGGGCTAAAATCAAGGGAATCAAAGTTGTTAAAGCAAACCTGCCTAATTAAGAAAGCAAACTAAAGAAATCAAATCTGGCAGAAACAAAGAAAGGATTTCCAGTTTACAAATATTCCATTGATTACCACGTGTCATGAAGATGCAAGGCCAGAAAAATCAACATGAGATCTCACTTTTTGGCCGCGGATCCGCGGCCAAACCCCTCTATTGGCCATGGATCCGTCGCGTGCCAGAGGGTTCAGAAGGTGGGATTTTTTCTGTTGGATCATAACTAGCTGCTTCCAAATTTAGAAGCTAGATTTATGGCTTTGGGACTATAAATAAAGACCGAGAGCCTCTTGGAAAGATCATCAAGCCGACGAGATCACGAAGTCCAAGACGGCTCATGCATCCAGGCTGATCATCAACTGTTCGTCTACCTCCTTAGAAGAGATCGAGAAGCAAACTAGTATTTGTAATCATTTTCTAAGGGATCAAAGTGTAATGAATATTATTGATTAATACAGGTAGCTTTCTTTTTCTTATTCTATTTCTTCGTAGTTTAATTATGCATTTTCTCTCCATCTCTTTTTCTCCCAACATGCGCGAGTAATTCTCCGCTTGTTAGGGTTCGTAGGATTAGGGTAGGCTAATGGATGATGAAAATCCCTAAACTCTTTTTACGTCCTATAAAGTTTATAAACTTTATCAAGACAATCATTAACATCCTAATCGGGCGCGCTAACAATTCATTGTTAGTCTCGACCGCGATTAGAGATTAGATTAATGATTGTTTTGGTAAAGGCTAGATATGAACGGAGTTCCGTGTCGAGATAGGGGTTAAGAGTGGGATTCCTTTTCCCTCCATAAACCCTAATCTACATGCATCACTGTCGTTCTAGTTTTAAATCTATTAAAGGATAGAAAGAGTAATTTTTAATTAATCATCCATAACTACTAAATCCTAACGAACCCTACAAGCCCCTTCTTATATTAACTACATCCATAAATAATCTAGATCTATATTTTGCATTAGTGCTTAACGTAGATCTAGAAACCATTCCTCAACATTCTTATTCCCCCCTCTCTCTCAACACATCTAAAGTAAGAATAAAAGATTCAACATTTCCCAGAGGACGACCCGTACTCATCTCAGTCTAGCTACGCGCGACACCGTTATTGATTGCGGTTATTCTACAAACACTACTTCTTCACACAAATCACTTTCACAGAGAAGTAATGTCTTCTGTTTTATGTTCTTTTCTTCTTCTTGCCTTTTCCAAGAAGCAAAATCTTCGATTTTTATTTGTTTTCATATCATGTATAAGTGTTTTATGATGCGCATATTATTTTCTTAGATCTTAGGATCGATCTCTCACAAAAGTATATATTTTATGAACGAGAGACGAGCCTTAAGATCATTTGATCTTTGACGACGAATCAATGGATTCGAAAAAGAAGCAAAGGCTTCTTTATAAAAGAAAAAGCTTTTTTAATGGAAGAAAAGAGAAGTTTTTCTCTTTTATCTCTACCTTGCGCACTTGTTCGCTGATGAAGAAGATGAAGAAGACTTGAGATCTATATTTTTCTCAAGTTTATGGGTGGGTCTTCTCTTCTTTGATTTTGATCTCATGGGTCCATTATATTGGGCAAGAGAAATATCAATCAGTTTGAGAGAATATCTCATTTAGAGATCTCGATTGGTATCATGATCAAGTGGTAATGTTTAATCACCGTTGGATGGAGATCATGGATCTTAACAGAAGATTTTGCTTCAAATTAAGGATTTGATTCCTTATCAACAAGATTTATTTCTTGTTAGAAGTGTTTTCTTCAAGGAACGTACATGCGCGCTTGTGACAAGTGCACATGCATCGCACGTATAGGTGTGCACGTCTGATTCAACTTAGTAATCTTGCTAAATGCGTATATATAGATGCGCAAAACTTAGACGTCGTACATGTGATTCAACTTGGCCATCTTGCCCAACTTAGCCATCTTGCCATGTGCGCATGTATAGATGCGCGCAACTTGGGCTGAGTCATGTTGGATATAGTGCACTCAAGGCAATTATTATAATTGCAGGCACATGATTATGATAATTGAGGGAGGACCTATACAGGCAGGACAATCTTATTCGAGATAATAGTATGTTATCTGATTTATCTTTATCATTGATGTGTACACGTTTTACTTGTTATTACGTGTCGCCAATACATATTGATTAAGCTCGTAGGATTCTTGCTTGACTACCAGCATTATGATATCGATTATATACGTGAGAGCTGGGTAGTCCATAAGCACATCCTTAAATGTCCCTAGTCATGGGAGTATCGAGATTGGGCATCGATATTTCGGAGTAGACTAGTGTATACATTTCGAGAGCCTGAAGAAGGGCGGTGGCCGGTCTCACAAGCCATTCGTGTTATGTCACCTAAGATAGTATACAGGTGCTCACTGGAGGTGAGTACACTGGACGGACTTGCCGAGAACTTCTAGATAGTATTATATCTATCGTCAGATGGAAGTTCTCGAGTGGCATTAGTACAAATTAGTCTTTTGACCTGAGATTATCATTTGTCTCATATGAGTTCCCACTGTACTTTGATTACTACCCTACCACGGCTTAAAGGAGTCATGCAAACAAGTTTTAGTTGGGTAGTCCTGAGCCACATGGAGGCAGTAAGCGATTGTCGGGGATTCGTCTCTCCTGGTAGTAGAAGTCGATGTCGTGGTGTGTTTGGTAGGCTATCATCTTAAATCTATGGCCACAGTAAATGAGATTTACTGATATGAGTTCAGTAGTTTCTCGATTGGTGATGAGCTTGACTCCAACACGACTTATCGAATTATTAGGGGTTTGACGTTTCCACCCACTAGACCCGGTATGCGATACTCTTAAATGAAGAGACCGGACTGTATAGAGATTGTCATATTCAGGCTCAGTAGGGTATGGACGGACTTGATTGTCGACCTCCCTTTCGAAAAATACCTGGGCAGCCGTTACGTACAGCTAGTGCTGCTGACGTACTTGTGGTTTTTGGATTTATCCAGTAAATCACTGCCAGCGTATTGTCGAGTCTTTAGAGTCCCACACAGGGAGTTTTTTCGGTTCAGTCAATATGATGTAGATGACGTATATTAGTACATACAGGGTGTCCAATTAAATATGTGTACAGGCTATACGGATTTTAATCAAACGGTTGATAATACTAGCGGTTTAGGATTAAGCCGGATTATTAAATCAAAACGCCGGATTATTAAATCATGTTTTGATTTAATAATTTATATATATATATATATAATATGTATATTCTAGTATTATTGTTCAATATTCATTTTCTCTCTCTTGGCTCTTTCTATTTTTGTACGAATACGCGTATATGTATTTTGATACATATACCGGGCTGTATTCCGTATTTATGCGGAATTTGTTCTACAAGTTGGACACTTCATTTTTTAATTTTTATTTTATAGAAAATCAAAAATGAGGTGAAGGATGATGTATACAAAAGTATGGTGTAGAGAGGTATAGCTCGCTTTTAAAAATTGATAAAATTATTTATGGTTACTATTTTTCCATGGTTGCAAAATGACGAGCCATTCTTTTTTACACTTGTGTTTTTTCTTCATAAAACACTTAGCCATTTTTCCATGGCTTCTTCTTCTTCACCTCCTCCTCCTCCTTCTAGGTAGCTCATTTGAGCTTAAAAAAGAGAGAAAAAATAGTGAAAATATTCCTACATCCCCATTCTCCATTCGTAGCGAGTTTGGAGCATCGGTCGCTTCACTCGGTGAAGCCGGAGCTTGGATCGGTTTCCCTTAGGTGGATCATCTTCGGTAAGGGCGGTCACCACTCAAGTTCGATCCGGAAAGCATATACGGAGCATGGAGGGGTCTTCTACGATTGGGTGGACACACGTCAAAGGTAGTATTCCATTTCTTTGCATGCTTGGTTTGCTAGTTTAGGCGTTTGGATCGATTCTACGTTCGGGGTTCTTTCGTGTTAGCTTGAAATTTTTGTTCGCCAATTGCGCTTCCACTGCACCGCGAGAACTAGGGAACCCTATAGTGGTATCAAAGCCTCCCAAACACCTTAAAATAGCTAGTTATGACATTAGAAATCGAGATTTTTCGGACATCGAAAATTGTCGGAAAAAAGTCCTTAAGTTGTTTGCACACCCCGCGGACTTATGGTTTGAACCGAGAAGCTGCGGGGTGGAGCGTGGGCACCCAAGGAAGACCCCGGGGGGCTGAAGGGCTGGGCCTACTCCCCAAGACGACTACGAGGTGGTCTTGGGGGTGGGGACCCGAGACTGCCCCCATGGCAGTCTCAGGTCTGCCACCACCCCCTGGCCACCTCGTGGTGGACTCGGGGGTGGGGTGCTCCCCTATGCCCCCCGACTCAAAGTTAATTTTATGCTCTAACTCTTTGCAAATGTTTGGGCGTGTTTCTTTTTTATTCGGACTTTCGAATTGGCTCAAAACTCGATTTTTCGGAAGTTTAATGCACTTTGTTTTTGATCCTATGGTATATTTGGGATGTGTGCTAATTGTGTCTTGGAATTCTAATGTCGTGAATTCATTTGCGTGCGTGTATGTGTTGTTAATGTCGTCTAATTGCTATATGTTCGATTAGATGGGGTTACACACTTGTTTTAGTTACTTGTTTTTATGGATATTTATCTTGATTATGGTTTAGTCGGATTGTCATGTCGGATAGCCCCTCGTGCGTTGCTTGTATAGTTTTGATTTATTTTGTTGTATTCATTTGTTTGGGAAGAGCTCCAACATATGTCCGCCGTTTTTGTATTTTATATATTCTTTTATTAGGGCTCGACTAGGATGCGGTCGTTGTCACTCTTATATATATTTCATTTCTATACTAGGATTAACCCAGGAGAAGTGCTCGAGTAACCGAATTCTAGAGTGCAGTAGGTAGCCATTTCATGGAGTTGAGACCGGGTCGCCTCGCTCTGGAATTGGCGGGTTGCTCACTGCAGTTGTAGGGGTTATAGGATTCGACCCTCGGAGGGGTGCACAAATTACCGGATTCTAGAAAGCGACGGACGATCGACTCATTTTATTGAGGACGTGTTACCCAGTTTCTAGAATTGACAGGTGGCTTGCTACATTCATAGGGGTTTAGGATCGACTATGTATGGGCTATCCACACGACCGGGGAACGTCGCGTTCCACACGACCGGGGCTCTAAGTTTCTCCGCTATTCCATATTGTTGTTCGCATGCCGATGATGATTATTATCTTCCTGTGATGACTATTATCTGCCTGTGATGTTGATATATATATATTAGAAGATATTTCTATATGTTTTGCATCCGCTCTAGCCCTGTCCCCGCCTTGCCGTAAGTTAAGTAATCTTACGCTGAAAACCCAGGACCCCGTGGCGAATGCGGATGTCATATAAAAGCATGCTATTTTGGTTGTTTCTGGTGTGGCTTTGAAACTAGATTTGATGGGACTACATTATATCTTTAATGCAAAGGAAAACAAACCCATTTGATGTTGTCAGAACCGATTTTTAAAACTACTCGGTTTTCTTCAGAAAAACCGTCATATTCTTTTGCTTTCTATTGAGGTATTCGGTTAGGAATATCTTGCACCTCATTCTATGAGAAAAGAGCATTGATCTCTTCACAGGGAGTTCGCTCTTAAGAAAATGTTTATGTTACTAGTTTTAAAATGCGAAGCCTAAACCACTCTATTTCAAAGCCACTCGAGTTCCTTCAACAATATCAAGTTCATTACGTTAAAGGTTTTTCGCAAAAAACCAGCCGTAGCCCTTCATCATTTCCTACGAGTAGTACTTTGTATTCATGCTACGTATGTTAGCATTGTCAAGAAGTAGTGATCGGTAGATGAGTATTGCTTGTTTGTAGCTTTGTTTTCAATTATTTAGCTCAGTCGCATAGCTATGTTGGAATTGTCAAGGGTTATGCGGGTGGGTCTAAGTTAATCATGATAATGACGGGCTGAACTTGACTAGCGGCTTGTGATATGTTGGCATTGTCAGGGTCATAAAGTCGCTAAGGGCATAAACCATATCGGGAGTTTTAAATATAAGGGAAACTTGCCAAGTTTATGCATTCCTTCTGGAATGTGGTAATTTTGGTTGGCTTCCATCAAAGTTATTATACGATGATAGTTAGGTCCCGATTCCCACTGATGAGTAGGTATTACTTCTCGGGAGATTTTCACTTCACAATTAGCTAACTTATTAGGTGTCTAGAAAGTGTTAATGAGATTACGTCTCTGCGGAAACGAGGTTATTAATTGGGTCTGTGCGAAAGCATGGGAGACCTCCCTTGGAGTACCAACATTGACCTGGTTGAACTGTTAGCGAACTTGTAAGGTGTAAATGATCTCGACTAATTCTCCTTTTAGGGTTTGAAGGAAAATTCGAGAAAACAGAGGGAGCCATCCTGATTAGATAAAGTGATAACCAATATAATCTTGATAGCGTATACGCTGAGTGTTTCTTTTCTCTCTCTCTGGAACAGCTGTAGGGTGTTTTTCGTCACCCTATTGAGATGGGAATGCACGCGCTTGTCCTGCATGTACAGATTCCCTCTGCCTGGGGCAGGCCGGGGTTTATTGATTGTGAGGATTCAAATCTCCGGTGGCCCTGGACTAAGCTGCCGTTAATTACCCCTCGCCTTTGAAGCGAGGGAACCTCCAATTGATGGGTCAAACTGGTCATGGGAACTCAATGTGAAGTGTACGTGTGTTATGTTTTGAGGGGTCTTGGGTATATCGGGGACCTCACAGTGTTTACGAGAGTCCCGCTACCCGGATAGCGGGTTGGGGGTCAAAATTTTCTAACGGAGGACGTGTTTTGAGTGTGGAGTGTGTATAATAATAATAATAAAAAAGGGAGTATTCCATTTCTTTGAATGCTTTATTTGTTAGTTTAGGCGTTTGGATCGATTCTAGGTTCAGGGTTTCTTCGTGTTAGCTTAAAAATTTTGTTTGCCAATTGCGCTTCTGCTGTGCCACAACCACTAGAGAACCTTATAAGTCGTTTTACTTATGCACACGTGCGTTTCTCATTGCGCATATGTGATTTGTCTTGGCCATCTTGCAAAGTGCGCATGTATAGGTGCGCACTATTTGAATATGGGAACAAATGCACGCTTTGGGTAAAAAAAATTGGCGGGAACAAATGCCCCCCACTATTTTGCCCATGTAAGATATGTACATGGGTTAGGTAGTGCAAATTAATTCATCTCCATAGATTTGATGGCTTACGAGATAATTTTATGATCCTTGTCGTCTAAGGCTTTTTCATCTACATAAGCGGTAAGGGTCTCACGAAGGTTTTTCTCCCTATGAATTGAGAGGATCTTATAGGTTCATATTCTCCTTAGAAATCATAAGGATTCTTAAGTGTTCATCATTTTCGTGATTCGTAAGGATCTCACTCGGCTACTTTCTCCTTACAAGTCAAGAGAACTCGTAAGTGGCTTCTTCACTTCATCTGTATACAATTTTGGCGAATGTGGCCCATGGATAGTATACAAGAGTCAGTATTGACCTCCTTGTAGGGCAATGGTGGCTTAGGAAATAAGTTGATATCCTCGTTGCCTTAGGTTTTTCACCTCTATAAGCCGTGAGGGTCTCATAAAGATGTTTCTCCCTACGAGTCGAGAGGATCTAGCAGGTGTATCCTAACGTGAAATATAGATAACCCCTTTCGATACAGGAGTCCGTTAGGTTTGTAGTACTGGGGTAAGTCCATCATATAGTCACATTGGTTGATATATTCTTGACATGAAGTCCCTTTGATTGTTGCTCGACTAGCCCCGCGTCTGTCATGTCTCTGATCCCTTCTAAGACCGGACAAGACGTCTTCAAGTAGCCTTCATAGGTTAGAATATTCACATTACCATTAGAAGATCCAGCGTTATATATTTTCATGGCGCTTTACTTGAGATTAGGCTTGATTTGGAGCCCCGATGAGTCATAACCGCACCCTTCTGGGGTAGGAGGACATCCAATGGTCTTTAGGCTTGCTATCAAGACCCAAAGCTAGGTATATGTCGTCACTTCACTTTTGCTTTGGGGTCGCGCCGATCCTTCGCTGAAGTAGGGTAGAAGTCCGTATGACCTCTATGTTGCATATATCGCCATCAAGATCTAGAGTTAGGAATATGCCATTACTCTTCTTTTATTTGAATATTGCATCTGCACCCTACTGGAATGAGAAGGAATGTCGAGATGATCTCTAGGCTGTAGATGTTGTTATTGAGATCTGGGGCTAGGAATTTGCCATCAATCCATATTTATTTGATTCTTGGGTCCTTGTTGATGTCACGTCTGCACCGAGAAGGAACGTCAAGCTGGAGCTAGGATTTTTCCATTACTCCGTTTTCATTTGGCTCCTTAGGGCTTTGTCGATACCATGTATGTACTTTGCTAGAGTAAGAGAGACGTCCAAATAGTCTCTAGGCTATAAATTTGTCATCAAGGATCAGTTCTTCTTTTGATAAAGAATGGTGGAAAATTATAGTTCCTTTTCTTTCATTTGTACACCATGGATTTTATACAAGAGTTAGTATGGACCTACTTGCAGGGGAAAAAAATTTATTTTTACGGAGCCCAATCATTTCGGCAAATTTTTTTTACAAGAGTCAGTATGGTTCCCTTTCTTTCATTTGTGCATCATTTCAGTTTTTCATATCGCGAAAGTCGTGATTGCCCAATCATTTCGGATATCTATTCACGGAGCCCAATCATTTCGGCCATGACATTTTTATTTTTACTCGCTGTTTTTTATAGCGGGTTGCCCAAACATTTCGGCTATTTCATATGCATATTTTTGCTCGCTGATTTTTATTGCGAGTTGCCCCATCATTTCGGCCATTTCATATGTATATTTTTTTTGCTCACTGATTTTTTTGAGAGTTAGGGATTTGGGTCCTGATATCAATCTTTGCATCAGTATCGCTACAACTGAAATATTGTCAGGAGTGAATCATCATTTGCAGTGAGATGACTTGGAGTTTGATAGTTGTTTATGCATCAACATCGCTACAACTGGAATATATTTTCAGGAGCGACTCATCATTTTCCTTTGCTGGACTTGGGGTTTGATACCTGTTTTGGTATCAACATCACTATAACTGAAATATTGCCAGGAGCGACTCATCATTTGCCTTTGTTGATTTGAACAAAGATGGTTTCGTAGACAGGTTTAGGTCCCAACTAACTAAGGCTTTTTGACTTTATAAGTCGTAAATGTATCATAAAGGTATTTCTCCTTACGAGTCGAAAGGATCTCGTAGGTGTATTTTCTCCTTAGAAATCGTGGGGATTCCTAAGTTTGTTTTCTCTTGTAAGTCATAAGAATCATACAAGAGTATTTTCTTCTTGTAAGTCGAAAGGACTTACAAGTGTCGTTCACCATATGAGGATATTTCTCATCATTGGTGGAACTCGGTTGGGACAAATTTTTTTCATGCCCGTGAATTGTATACAAGAGTCGATATCGAACTACGTGTAGGGAAACTTAGGGATATGATGGCTTAAGAACAGGTTTAGGCATATGTAACTTAAGGCTTTTGAATTCTATGAGCCGTGAGGATTTCATAGGGGGATATTCTCCTTACGAGTCATGAGGATCTCGCAAGTGTACTTTCTCCGTAGAAAGCATATGGATTCCAAAGTGTGTTGCTCCTTTATGAGTCGTAAGGATCTCACGCAGGTATTTTCTCCTTAACAAGGTTGAGGGGACCTTGCAAGTTTACACACATTTTTTTACGAGATTGCGCCCTTTCGAGATTTCATAAACTTGCCGGCAGTCCCGTTGTTTTTACTCATGGTGCCCTTTCGGGTTTTCATCCGTACCCATTTTACTTGTGGACATACCACTTTTTTTGGTTTTTTTGCGAACGGTGGAACTCTCGAAAGTAGCTTTGCCGTAGGTGACCCATCTGTTTGCCGGTGGGATTTGGGGGCGACTTCATCGTAGGAGTAGCAATGTATTCAGCGGGAACTTGAGTTGCAATCTTCGTCTGTGGGGCTCCAGTTGCAAAATATATCTCTAGAGAGCATATTAGTTTAAGGGACATTTCGTTCCATTATTACTTTTAAGGACATTTCGGTCCAACATTAGTTTACAGACGTTTCGGTCCATCATTCCTGTGATTGGGATGACATGCTAGTTTAGGAACGTTTCGGTCCAACATCTCCTTGTTCGGAGCGACATGCTAGTTTAGGGATGTTTCGGTCCATCTTCTCCATGTTGAGAGAGAAATGATAGTTTAGGGACGTTTCGGTCCAACATCTACGTGTTCGGAGCGACATGCTAATTTAGGGACGTTTCGGTCCAACATCGCCGTGTTCAGAGCGAAAGGCTAGTTTAGGGACGTTCCGGTCCATGGTTTATCATTTGGTCAGGGAGTTGCATAACTCATTTCTTTCAACGCTTGCTTGCTGAGGCGCTGTTGCCTGTCTTTTGTATGCACGGACATTTCACGCCTTAGGCTATCTTCACCCTCTTAGACGGTTTCTTTTATCATTGTACCAATCGGGTTGTTTGCGGGAAATACCGGACACTTTACACGGCACCTTCCCTCTGCTCATCAATGTCGTTGTTTGACGTTGACGGAGCATCTTCTTCATCTACAAAGGAACGAGATATCACCTCACTCCTTCTGCTACGTCATTTTCTTCCTTGGAAGAATAAATTTGACTTGGGGGCTTTTCTATTCATCATCTGATTTGAAGTGGGACATGGATTCCACATATCTTCCATGATTTTTGGTTCAAGCGGGCTACTCCACTTGATGCAGGACCCACTTGTAGGTCCCTTGACATCCTTTCTGTTCTTTAAAGAAAGAATTACATTGCATAGAGATTCGTCCATCAGCGAGCAATATGCCCCCTGCGTATATTTCGGGGGAGCGAGTGTTCGCATCCTAATCATTCGAAGGGTAGAACCCACACTGTCGCTATTTTGGCAACAGGTTTCTTCGAAACCGCTCGTTTATTGTTGAGCGTTAGCGAAAAACGCCGCTTTGCCTTCACTTTTTATATCTTCATCGGAATAGGATGGGTCTTGACCCATCTGATCCAATCGAGTCATTTTATATATGGTCATCTTGAAGAAAACCATATATGCGAACACCTTTGAATTTTGGTCAAGAGTGGCTATGAACATTGCCACGGCTGTAGCTTTGTTGATGTACTGCTCGAATTTAGACCAAAAGTTTCGCTATCGGGTAACATATTGAACCCAGATCTCATTTGGTCTAACCCTTTCATTAACCAATGTCGTCACGGTAGTACGTTTTTTCACACTGATGAATCTTTGACAGAAGAGCATATCCATGTTTTCGAAGGTCTTCATGGGGTCATTTAGGAGTTCTGCATACTATTCGAAGGCAGTTCCCTCCAGACTACTGACGAACTGTCGGAGGAGCAGTATATCATTTTCTCCAGTATTTCCATAAATGGATTTAAATCGCGTGATGTGCTGGCGAGGATTTCCGATCCCTTTTTACATGTGGAACGTCGAAAGTATGTATTTTGGCAGGTACTGTACTTGATCGTAGCACGCCGGATACGGTCAACCAGTCTTGATCGACATATTTGCAACTTCACTGGCATAGTGAGATTTGATTTACTGAGTGATATATGCATCTAGATTTGCTTTTGAGATCATTTCTTCATTAGCCGTTGATGGGGATTGCAGATAATTTGAAATGCCACCCTTGTCTTTAAAAGCGACTACCGGCGGTTCATCTGCCAGTGGTTCCGATTGGACCATTATTCCAGCCATATTCTGGATCAAAAGGGCCATCTGCTCATTTTAGCGGACATCCCTTCTACTTCTTCATCTCTCTTTTTTAGAGCGTGCTTCGAGAAGTCAATATCCAACTCCTTCCATACTCTTTCTTCGGGTGCATCCTCTGTATTTTCCTTAAGAAATGGACTCGTAAGTGCTACCGCCTGAATAAGCATCTTATGCAACTTTTCACATTGCAGTTTATCTTTTGTCTGAGACCATGTATGCGGTCCGTGACTAGTAAAAGTAGGACTTTCATCTTTAGAATTCACCACATAGACTGTGTGAACTATCATGCCCCCAAACTTAGAGCGTTTGGAATCTTGACCCTTGGAGTTTGCCTCGGGCGTTTGGACTTTATTGGGCCTCTCTTTTTTGTGAGAAGCAACTTTAGCTTTAGAAGGAACCATCAAAGTAGGAACCGCCTTAGGATGAGTCCTCTTGTATTTGGAAGGGGTTGTCAGAATTTGGCCGTCGCTTAGGAGAAGAGCCGCGGATGACAACTGGGTCCTTCACCTGCTTTCACACCTTATATATAGATGATGTAAGTTTTTTTAGGGAGCAAATTGGTTTCTGCTTTCTTTGGATCTCCGTTGGTTGCGGAGACTTTTTCAATACTGCGGTAGGTGAATGTTGTCTGACCCTTCACAGCAGTTCAAAGTTGTTCCAGGTTGAAACAACAACATTCGCTGTCGAAATCGAAGTCAACCCGAATGGAGAATTGTCCCCAGCTTGTCTTATTCGACGCCCGTATTGACATCGATCATGTCTTGCGACCAAAGTTTCATCGGTCTCAGGAATTTGTTGAGCTTGCCTCCTGTTTTCTTTCAGAGCATGAAAATTATGCCCCTTGTGTTGACCTAGGTCTTTGGCAGGTGCCGGTTGTTTGGAGACCGATGCCATCGACAAAGCTGAAACCTGAGGATTCAGCATGTGGAAGACATGCTTCTTCTGGGCTATAACTTTCGGCGTTGAGGCACCGAGGGTAAGAGATGGGAGCATAGATCCGAAGATAAGCCTACTGATTTCTTGAAGAGCAGGATTGCAGAGATTTGAGGCTGCAAGTGGCCCATACTTGACTCCACTAGATGTGACAGAGCCTGAGTTGCGGTGAGTGGAAATAAACGCCATTATGCAAAGAGACAAAATGCCAGCTTCAGTATCTCATCACCCAAGGGCAACTATAAATATATATACCGCGATTATTTGATCGTGGAAAAAACACGACACACGAAATGTAGAGTGGAAAGAGGAAAATGTCCTACTGGGCATTCCAGAATCTGTTTACCGCTGAAAATAGAGATGAACTGAGATAGAACATCTTGCCTGAATTTAGGGGCAGATGCTATTTGGGACATATCCATCCACCACTCCGAAGATACCAAGTTTATTTATGGCACCGTATATCGGAGGTTTGGATAGATGTGACCGTTTTAGTTGACTTATCAGATTCCCTCTCATTTGTGAGGGGTTTTTTTATTACGGGGATGCTCTTCCCTGCAGGTGCAAGCCCCTGCAGTTAATTACGTTATTGTATTGCGATAACAACTTTCACCTTCTCCAGTTGATCACTTTGTGTCGTGTTATATATATATATTTTTATGGGGTTGCCATTCGATTGTCTACGAAGACTAATCTTGTCATGCCCGTATGTCACGGATTAGTCCAAATCTGTATATTAGATTTGGGGTTTTGAACTTAGAACGCAGATCTCATATAAATGAGATGTATAAGTTCATGGGATATATGGGTTTGATCTAAGGATCGTTAGTAGTATATGAGACTAAGATCAACAGTGAGCATATGGGCTCGACTGATCATCAGATCATATATGAATAACCCATAGATAGTATACGGCAGTCAATATGGAGAAAGTCCGTAAGGCCAAATATATTAGTTTAAGGACATCACGGTCCAATATTAGTTTAGGGACATTTCGGTCCATCTTTCATCTTACGCGCATGTTTATATGTAACATGGAGAAGTGAATGAGGGTGACATGGGATGCACCCAATATTGGGGTGCGGTCCAATTTGAAGGCATTTATATTTCCTTTAAAGATATACATATACATATATGTGTAGGGTGTTTTTCGTCACCTCATTGAGATGGGAATACGCGTCGCTTGTCAGGCGTACTACAGATTCCCCTTGCCTAGAATATGTGTTCAGTCGAAAATATCGCACTTTTGATATGATATTTTCCTTACTTTTCTTAAATATCTAAAAGTGTTTATTATAAATATGACACATATGAGGGTTTATCTATAAAAATACTATTTTCATATGTTTATATATTATAATTAACATTATGAAGGAAAATGTATGCATATAATATTTATATAATATTTTAATAATTTAAATATGCATATCATATCAAATATTCTTAATCTATATTGTTAAAATATAATATCATATCAAATTGGTTAGGATAACATCTCAAAAATACCAAATATTACTAACATTATTCATTGAGATACTGTGCAAGGTTTATTTCAGGTCAGGAGATCGAGATGTTGAGATGTCTGGAATAAAAAACTTGCCGATAAAGTTAAATAAAATTGAAGAATCAAAACTGGCAGAGACTCAGAAAATAAATGAAGATTATAGATATCAAATAAATCTCCATGTGTCACAACGAAGCACTCAAGAATTCTGAAGCGAAGATCTCACCAACAAACCGCGCTTCCGCAGCCAAACTAGCATCAATACGGCGGATCCACAGCCGATTCACTGAGTCAAGATTTGGGAATTTTAGTTGTGATTTGCAACAACAAACCCTAATTCTGAGGATCTATAGTTTATGGTTTGGGGTTATATAAAGGACCGATGGCTAAACTTAGAAATTATCAATCTTTTACACAAGCTAATCACCGTCAAAGAACAAGTGATCCAAGACAGGTCCAATATTCGACGTGATAAAACGATGTGAGATTCGATGGAACATCTACATCCGACAAGGTAGAGATCGAGAGCAACTTCGTTTTCCTCTTGTAATCTAAACTTGAAGTTTGTACTTGTGAAGTTGATTAATAAATGTAGATCTTTAGTTTAATTAGTTTAATTATTTAATTACATTATGAATTTCATCTCTATCCATTCTTCTATCTCCATCATGCGCGAGTAATTCTCCGCTTGATAGGGTTCGTGGGATTAGGGTTGAACAATGGAAGAGAAAATATTTTAATTTCTTTTAAGTCTTATGAAGTTTATAAACTTTAGCAAAATAAATGTTAACATCCTTATCGAGCGCGCTACTAATTTATTGCTAGTCTCGACCGCGATTTGAGATCAGATTAACAATTATTTTGTTAAGGGCTAGACATGAATAGAGATCAATGAAAGGACAAGGGTCAATAGTGAGGAAACCCTAGTTTCTTCCAAGAAACCTAATCCTCATTCATCACTATCTATCTAGTATTAAATCTATCTGTAACAACCCTAAACTTTCTGTACAATTTTTTTTCGAAAATACAGAAAGGGGTAATCTTGCCTAAGCACAAGTTATAAGTTTGATTTGCTTTTTAATAGCAAGAAAGAGCTTGTAGCTCATTGGTAAGACCTTGCACTGCTGAACCAAAGCACCAGAGTTCAAATCCCATCAGCCACCCATTAATTTTTTTATTAAATTCTTTTAATCTTATAGAAGACCAAGAGTCTACACGTGCATAACCGTAAACCCAAAGGTCACAATAAAAACAAACGAGTCCACTGCAGTAAGCGAAGCGATGGGAACACGTGGCGGCGGGACGAGCTACGACTCGACCCGACTCGGCCGGCGGGAGGCGCGGATCAGCCGACGCCGCCGGCCGACTCAGCTCGGTTCCCCATTTTTTTACCCCTTTGCATCTTTTTGTAACGTTTTGAAAATCGTTTAGGTGAAATTTCGGATAATCAGTAAAATAACTGGTGTTTTCCGTAAAAATCAAGATATAATCACTTTTCAACATAGACTTAAATATACCTATTCTAGCTATATAATTGCTAGTATTTGGTATTTAATTGGTCACTTGTAAATTTATAGTTTACTAAAATATTTCCCGTAATTAATTATTTTAAATATTATTTTAAGATTTCACTAATACATTTAATTAGTGATAATTACAAATTAGAATGGGTTAATACAAGTTTTGTGCATCATGATACATTAAACCAAAGTGTAACAGGTTGTTTTTGAATTTAAAGGAAATTACAAGATGGTTCTAGAAATTTTAGAAGTAGAGTTTAAAAAGAAAAGAAAATAAAAAGAAAATATTAAACAATAGCATGCAAGTATTCATTTGAGGTATGGCCACCTCCCTTACACAACACACCCACCCCATTCCCTTGCATGGCTCAGCCATGAAGCAGCCCCCCCCAATTCCCCACTTAAAATGTTAAAGGAAAAGAAGAAAAGAGTAAAGAAAGAAGTATGAGTTAGATATTTGTAGTATGGACTTTTGTTGACTTCTAAAACCCACACACCCCTCTCTCTCTCTCCCCCTCTCCCCATCTTGGCCGATCCCATCACAACAGCAACCCCTCATTTTCTCCTCTCATTTCTCTTCAAAAAACTCATCAATTTGGTCTAAAAATCCAAAAAAAAATCCCACAAACTCCAAATCTATTCCTTACCCCATTATTCTTTGGCCATTCAAGCATGGATCTTGGAGCATAGAAGCAAATTTGGGAGGCTATGTTGCATGTTTGATTTCTTGATCTTGAGGTATAAAACTTCATCCAAAGTGTTTCTTGTTAATTTTATGTTTAGATCTAATTTTAATTAGATGTTCATATAATTTACATTGCAAGATAAAATTTTAAAGAGAGGGTTTTGAAATTATAGTTAGGGTTTGATCACTTGGTTGGAGTAGTGATGTTTAGTTTAACATCTTGAGTTTTTCAAAACCTAACCTAGTTGCCAAATTTCAAATTGTTACTTTGAAAATTTGTCCAAATTGTATAATATTGCAAACTAGAATTTTAGAATTCATATAAAGAAGAGAGATTAAAATCTAATGAATATGTGTGTGGCTTAATTAAGATATTTAGTGAGCATTGTGGCCACTAGAATTGTTAAAACATTTAGATTTGTGCTAAAACGGGTAATTGTCGCTTACTAGGTTTTTGGATTTAATCGAATTGATTTAAGTTTGAGATTTTGGTGGGTTGCTACCTATTTCCTATTATATTTAGTGTGTTGTGAGCGCGCGATTGGTGCGTTTGGGTTTTAAGTTTAGGGATTTTCACGTATAGTGACTCTACTTGTGTTCTGTGGAGTTGTCGCGAGCGCGTTTTGTGCACCGCGTGCGCGTTTAGTTAGTGCGCGTGGTTATCTTGTATCGTTGTTTCCGCGACCATCATTTATTTATCCTTTTAATTGTTTGTGTACGATTCTAGGATTGGGTCCAGAGGCGTCGGATGTGGCGTGGAAAGGGCATATATGAAATCGGGGCAGATTAGGCGAGTCGTCCAGGTGAGTAGATGTATATCTATGGAGGAAGTCGGGTGGATGGCGTATAGCACCCCGGCAATTTCGTAGGATATCGTGTTTATATATATATATATATATATATATATATATATATATATATATATATATATATATATATATATATATATAGGCACACACGTATGTGTTATTGTGAGATATGAATACTTAGCAAGAAAGGCCTTAGGAGATCATGGGTTGGATTTTGTGTAATTGGATGAAAGCATTTTTGGCCTAGTTTCTTAGTCGTGAAACCCAAGAGTAGAGGTTGACACGCACACACATGGTTTGATTTGGGTGTATATATTTATACGTATATATATATATGTGTGTGTGTGTGCGCGCGCGCGTTAGTATATATATATATATATATATATATATATATACATACATACATACATATACGTATACACGGATGATGAGCCCAGTATATGATACTTGGAGATGAGCCGATATGATCGGGCATGATGCCGTGAGATTGTGATATATGATTGGGTCGTGATATGATATGCGACATGATATTATAGCGGATTGTTGGACAATGTGTATTTATACACACGAGGAGATATGTTTGATGATATGGGAATGTACTAGATTTTAGGACGGTACCCCTAATTCTTGATTTATCGATAATAATACCATATGCCAAATGAGGAATGTGTGATATTTTGACCCGTATCCCAATTTGGGATGTCGTACGATGGATTTTACCATACGAGGTATAAATATGATGATTAATCCGCACTCTTGAGTCGAGGATGTCGTATTATATATTTACCGTACGTGACGCTATTGAAGCGGGATCGCCGACTACTAGATACATCGATTCGGACTTAGGTAGATTTCCTTACCCTTTCGATTAGTCTCTTAGTTTCGTCCTGTAGTTTACTTGGTAGATGTTAGATTGGGCCCGAATCATACTTATTTTCAAAACTAACGAATCGTGAGTATTTTAAGGACAGGCCGAGGGATACTACGGATTTTCCAAAGGACGTATCTTTTCTCAAAGACTACGTAGCCCTATTTTTCTAAAACCACGATTCGTGCGATTTCAAACACCAAAAACCGTATGACTCGTATATAGAGGTGAATATTCTTATATGTTGCGGTTACTACATCTTTTCCGTATATTCATGTTATTATCGCATTGCGTGTTTATACATGTGTTTTCTTTTGTTATTATGAACCCATCTTTTCCGTATATTCATGTTATTATCGCATTACCGATGATGTGCATGTCCACGAACACTTGCTTGCCGGCTCACACACATCATCATCGGTAATTGCCATATCACGTACACTTTAGAGAATATTACTTCATTGATATAATTTGCTAGCTGATAGTTCCAATATATCATTACTATGCTAGTTTAGATATTGCATTCTTTACGTAGATACCCATGCATGTGTATATTCATTTGTCATGCAATATTATGGAGCTTTATGCCGGTATTCACTGTTTATTGACTCTTGATTATGGGATTCGGATTTTCCATGAGATTTCTGGATTTAGAGAAACCGCAAGGATTTATAAACTCATTATCATTTCTAAAAAATAGAAATTTGCGGTTTTCTCGTGATATGATGTGCGTGGCGTCCACCATGTGTTTTCTCGGATCTTTAGCTGTATAGCATACCCGATTCGAGGAGGGGGATGCACCATCTCCGGGTAAATGGTGGACCCGGTGCAGTACCTCGGGACAAGAAGATCGCACAGATGGCGTTGAGCCCGGCAGGGGAGCACTACCGACCGGTGATTGTATGGAGACTCGACGGATATCCGGAGGATACCGTTCGGAGTTATGGGCCGATCCTGATAATGCGGAGCCCGAGATATTGAGATTTGATGATACGGGCCAGTCCGGATTGCTGGAGCCCGAGATATTGAGATATTGGGATATATATTTTGTGTTGATGCTTGACACGGATTCTCTGTTGATTTCATTGATGATACTTTGATTTTTATACAGAAATCTCACTGAGATAAGAAAACAGCCTTCTCATTTAAGATGTATTCTGTATTCATGCATTCATACATCTTATATGTGATATGTTGCTACCTGAGGCACTGACACGAGCACTTGGTATTACACTTATGTTTAGATATTTACCCTTTCCATAGTATATGCTTCAGGTTATATATTATGAGAATATTATTGTATGAGCTAGGAGAGAGTCATACATGCGATTTCTTCTCGGTAATGTTTTCTACTCACGAGTTGGAAACTCACCCCCGTTTTGCTATAGTTTCTTGCAGGTTTTGCCGTACAGGTTTCGTTGCGGCTTGTTGGCACACTGCTTCCTTCCGGGTGATTGCCTTGGTAGGTGGGTTCACATGCATCATGACCACCGTTGTGCCTTATTTATATTCAGTTGTATCTAGTAAACTCCATCAGCCAGACTTGTATTATTTGATAGACTTACAAGACCAGATGTATATTCTTTCGACCTTAGAGTCGCGCGCCTGTATTATTATGGTTTTTCTCTGGTTTTCTTGAGGATGTTGGTTTTCTTTCTGTGTTTTGATCCTCGCCCTTCGGCGTTGTATATTATATTGCTTACGTGGTTGTTTCCGCCAATTGGCGAAGAGCTAGCTCCCGCTTGGGGATGCCTTTATTCATTATTATGTATTTCATGTGTTGTACCCGTTTGGGGGCCAGTATTTACAAAGGAGACTCTGTCGAAATTTTCAGGAAAATATGATGTTGCTTTTAAAATGTTTAATGCCTTATTTTGTTAAAACCACTTACTTTAAAACAAGTTTTCCTTCACTCTTTCTTTAAAATGGTTTAGATTTCTAGGATTTTGGTATACTTGAATTAGGTGGGGTCATATAGACTTCACATGATTCAAGTGCCAGTCATGTGCCATTTCGGGTCATGACAAAATTGGTATCAAAGCGCTAGGTTTAACCTTGGTTCGAGTCCAAGTTTGACTATGCGGAGTCTAGGGCGTATATATGTATATTCGGAACCTAAGCTTGACCTTACGGAACATAGACTTGGTCGAGGGGGGTATTAGACCCGAAATTTCGTCGCGTAGGTTGACCTTGGTTGATGGAGTAGGTGATTTAAGTAGAGTGACGTACCGTGTGTATGTTCCGCGGCATACTTACGATACGCTACTCCGCTTAAGAAGCCTTAGAATGTACATTTCTTTGCACAGTAATCTATTCATTCCTTTGATCTATCCTCATCGATGTCGGATGGTGGTTTTGTTACCACGGTTGCACGGGCAGAGAGAGCTGCGGCTAGAGTTACGGTCAGCATAAGCTCGTCTTGGACGAGGACTGACCAGGATGTATTCCGGTGACGCACGATTGCATAGATGTGTCGTTTTATCGTGTTTTTCATGACATGAGCGTTTTGATGAATTGTTTTTACTAAGATTTCTCGAACGTTCAGATCAGCACCTGAGGATTGGGCCACTGCTAGAGACCGGCTAGAATGTGATGACCGTTAATGTATCGTCTATTCTTGAGGATTGAAGCATTGTTTAGCGTGCGGACGAATGAACCAGTTGTTGCTGCGACTGACTAGATATCACCCCAGATGTTTGAAAGCTATTGCAGCACGAGTTTGTACTTAGGGGTATGATAGAAGATTGCTAGTCACCCATGGAGGGATGACTAGGACATGAGGATCGTTAGGATACCCCGATGCGAGATCGCTGGATTTTTCTAGCTTTAGCTGGAAGAGGACTTCACACAGGCACGTTGTGAGTCGATCGAGATGTAGGGTTCCTATGAATGACAGCAAGGTTACGGGAGGCATCATCCATGCCATTTTTAAATTTTTTCCGTTTTAAAGAACCCTAAACTAGAATCTTTAACTAGAGAATCATACGAAACGTATTGTAAACTACTTTACAACTAAGTGAACTAGAAATACAACCTTTTTAGACCGGTCCTTCACTTCAATAGCTCCGTGTAGTGGTCCCTTCGCTCCAAGTAGTGATCTTCCGGACTCTAGCATGGCTTCATAAGAAGAAAGGAACGAACTTGCTTGAAGTCTTCGAGGCCGAAGATGATCTACGTCGAGGAGACACTAACATAAGCTACTACTTCACTAATGAGAGATTAGTGAAGCTAACACCCTATACTAAAGTACTAATCTAGAAGAGGATGATGAAGTAGGATTTTTGCTCACTTTATAATTGATTTTCTCACTAATATTTCTCACCTGTTCAAAAGCTAGAGAGCTCTTGAGCTTGAAGAAGAAGATGAAGAGAGATAATGTTGTGAGAGTGAATGGCAACCATGGGTGAGAAAATATCTAATATTACTCATGTAGAGACTTAACCAAGAGTTTAGATAATGGTTGGGTTAACAAATATCTAGTGTAAGACAAAACTAGTGGACTAAGTCAATGGATCCCATAGCTTCATGAAGTTTCATGCCATGTGAAAAATTTCCAACTAATAATTGAATTATAATAAATAAATAAACCCTACATTATCTTTATCATAGTGTAAGTCTCATACACCCATGTTGCATGTATCATCAACCATGACACATAAATAAAACACAATTAATATATATCACATATATATTAAGTGTGCACATGTGAGAAAAATAAATGCTTAAGTGAGCTAATATTAGTTAATGTAAAATAGTATATCACATATACAATTATACACTAAATTATCAAATCAATACTTGATTTAATAATCCGGCTATATCTCATATAACCGACTAATATTATCTGTATCAACTTATCGAATCAACACTTGATTCGACAACCCGGCTATATCACATATAACCGAACGATACGAATAAATCGCGAGAATAAAATACGGTATCACACACTCGTATTAATCTCGGTTCCGCACATATCATATATGTGCTCCTACTTCATTTTGCCTGAGCAAGTAAAACCTCTGTGTAGGACTCTAAAGACTCGTCAATACGCCGGCAGTAGGTGATGATCATATCAATCACCCATAAGCCGTCAACGGTACTAGCTGGACGTAACGGCTACCCGGGTATTGAACGATCAGAAGATCAACAAGAAAGCCCGCTCTAGCTCCTGTAAAGCCTGTCAGTAACACTACCGTACAGTCCGGTCTCTTCGTCTGAGATGTCGCATATCAAGTCTAGGGGTGGTAAATGTCAGTGCAGGGTTACCAAAGATGGCAGCAAGGTTTCGGGAGGCATCATTCATTCCAAATTCAAAAATTTTCCGTTTTAGCTAACCCTAACCATCTATCGTTAACTACAAATCGACGGAAAAGTAAATGCAAACACTTTGCAACTAATAGTGAGCTAGGAATACAACCTTTATAGACCGGTCCTTCACTTCAAATAGCTCCATGCAGTAGTCCCCTTCGCTGCGATCGTAAACTCCGGACTCTAGAGAGGCTCCGTTGAAGAAACGAACGCGCTTACTTTGAAGACTTCGGGGCCGAAGATGATCTACGTCGAGGAGACACTAACCCAAGCGATCTCTTCACTAATCATGTAATTAGTGAAGCAAACACACTCTACTAAATGGAAAGTAGTAGAGGATGATGAAGTAGAAAGTGGGCTCACTTTAGATTTCATTTTCTCACACTTTTTCTCATACCTCCATTAAAGCTAGAAAGCTTTTGATGAAGAAGAAGAAGAAGAAGCAAGAACTCATCATATGAATTATTGTGTGAGGTTAGAAATACAACCAAGGGTTAAGCATGTCATGCTTAACCCTTGTAGAGAGTTAACCATAAGCTATGGTTAAAGGTTAGGTAAAAATATCCTAAGCTAGACAAAGAGAATGAACAAAGTTAAAGATGCCTTGAAGCTTCTACAAGCTTTCAACAAATATCATCCATGACAAATATCCATAATCTTTGAATTACTTAATGATAAATTATAAACCCTAATCTTAACCCTAGCATGGTTTAACCCTCAATAACCCTAGTTGCATTTGTAACCTAGCATGATACATTTAACATATATCACATATATATTAATGTATCCAAAGTGAGAAAAGAAATCATAAGTGAGCTAATACCAGTTAATGTAATGTAATATATCAAATATATAATTATCCATTAGATTATCAAATCAACTCTTGATTTAATAATCCGGCTATATCGCCTATAACCGACTAATATTATATGAATCGACTTATCGAATCAACACTTGATCCGATAACCCTGCTATATCATATATAACCGACCGATATCTCATATCACGAGAATAGAATACGGTATCTCATATCGCATCAATCTTGGTCCCGCACATATCACATATGTGCTCCTACTCCGTTTCTCTTGAGCCAGGAAACCCCTGTGTCGGACTCTAAAGACTCGTCAATACGCCGGTAGTAGGTGATGATCATATCAAACACCCACAAGCCGCAATCGGTCTGCTAAACGTAACGGCCACCCGGGTATTGAGCGATCAGAAGATCAACAAGAAAGCCTTCTCACACTCCTGCGAATCCAATCAGTAACACTACCGTACAGTCTGGTCTCTTCGTCTGATATGTCGCATATCTCGTCTAGGGGTGGTAAACGTCAGACCCCAGTAACTCGATAAGTCGTGCCGATATGAGGCTCAAAATGGACCGAGAAACTACTGATAACACTTACCAGTATATTTCTGAAGCAGCCTTGGTTAAGGACTTCTTGTTGTAGCCAATCGAGCACAGCGCAACATCAACTCCTAATACCGGGAGAGAAAAAAACCCTCCTATCGCAAATTGCCTCCATATGACTCGAGACTATACCCAAAAGACACCGTTTTGCACGTTCTTTTGAACGTGGTAAGGTGGAAATCAAAGCACAGTGGGAATCACACAAGACTCTATGACGATCTCGGGTCTACAGACTAACCTGTACCAGTGTCACCAGAGAACTGCCATCTGACGATAGGTATAATACCATCTGGGAGTTCTCGGCGAGTCCGTCCAGTGTACCCAGTCTCCACTGAGCACCCGTATACTATCTCTGATGTCAAACACCAATGGATATGGGATCATCCATCGCCCATCTACATGGGTCGAGAAGCTATACGCTAGTCTACTCTGGTATATCGAGGCCCTGTCTCGATACACCTACGACTTGGAACATTTGCAGGATGTACTTAGCGACTACATTGTCCCTATTAGTATGATCTGCATCATAGTCCTGGTAGTCAAGTACTCATCCTAAGGGCTTTATCAATATGTAACATAGAGACAATCGGAGTACATGTTAAGATAAAGAGCAACCAGATAGCATACTATCATGTCGAGCAAGAAAGCCCTCCATATATATGTCCAAGCATCCACTACAATATACATTGTATATACAGTAATGGCCTCTAGGGCATACAAATCACTAACAATCTCCCACTTGCATTAGGGCCATCTGCTGCAGTATCTCATACCCAACAATTAGCAGTAGTTGAAGTATCTTATACTCAACCATCCCATAAAAGTCTCTCCTGGGAATAGGCCTTTGTGAGTGGATCCGCCGTGTTGTCCTCTGTGTCTACTCTCCTATCCTTGATCTCCCTGGAGATCAACCATCTCCATGATCAGGTGATACTGCCTAAGAATATGTCTGGATCTCTGATGGGATGGGGGTTCCTAGGCATAAGCCACAACTCCATTGTCACACAATGGTAGGAACGAAGTTCATCTCATGAACTAATATACATCCAGACTACCTCTTTGGTAGCATCCTTGGTAGCAATGTATCCAGCCTTTACCGTCTAGTTTGTTACGGTATCTAGCTTGGAACTCTTCCAACATACCGTCCCTCCACTGAGGGTAAAGACAATTCCTGTGACTGACATTCAGTCGACCTTACCACCCTGGAAACTTTCCAGTGATTCTCTCCAGGATCGATTGATACCATCTCACTACACCTAGTGAGAATCCTAACATCCAATTAGATCTATCTCATAGATCCTAAACCCAGGATTTAGGATGTATCATTTTGATCCTATGGAGAATCCTTGTGATAAGAGGAGATTGACCGAGCGCGGCATAGGAAACTCCTTTCCTATCAAGAGTATGTCATCCACGTACTATACGAGGATCACCACCATACTCCCTACTACCTTTTTATATATATTAGGTTCATCTACCATTTTGATGAAATCAAACTCTTTGACTACCACATCAAAACAGATGTTCCAACTCTGCGATGCCTGCTTTAACCCATAAAGCAACTTGCACACGTTTCCGCTGCTCTCACTGTCTACGAAGCCTTCTGGTTGTGTACTTATGGATGCTCTCTTCCAAATCACTATTTAGAAAAGCAGTCCTGACACCCAACCTCCAGATATCGTAGTCATGGTATGTAGCAGTGGCAAGTAGGATCTGGATGGACTTAAGCATAGATTTGAAAGTCTCAACCTTTCCATCTACACCAAGTAATCTTCTCAAGATATACTTGCTCCTGATGGGGATTTAACCCTTCAGATAAAGCAACCAAATTCTATACTTTGTTGGTGTATATGGATTCCATCTTAGATCGCTTAGCATCCATCATTCTCACAGAGTCCCCACTCTTGATGTCCTGCTCGAAACTAGTTGGGTCATCATCTCATGATGCAATCCTCGCTCCTACTGTTATAGAGAAACCGAAGCATCTCTCAGGAGGATGAGGAACCCTACCAGATCGGCGGAGAGGCTGAGGTTCGTTGGATACTGTTGAATCCTCCAGGTTTACCAAATCATCAGCTGCGGTTTGTATAGCTGAAACTCCTTCCAGTTCTACCTCATGTAATTTCTTCAATAGAAATTCCCTTTCCAAAAGGTGGCATACTGAGAAATAAAACACTTTTTGTTCCTCAGTGGGGTAGAAGATATTCCCTTGCGAATGCTTAAGATATCCAACAAACTTCCATATCGAGCTTGTCCGGATTTTGCTTTTGGCATAGGCCGGACAACTCCAAATCTTAACATCCTTAAGAGATGGGCTCTTCCTATACTATATCGCATATGGAGTGGTAGGCATCTGATTTGATTGGAACCCTATTCAATAGGTATGCATCTTCTCAAGTGCATAACCCCCAAAAGGAAATAAGCAACTCAGTAGTACTCATCATAGAGCACATGATATCACATAGGGTGCAATTGCTCCGCTCCGATATACCTACGTGCTGTGGTGTATACGGAGGAGTAATGCTGAGAGAGAATCTCATTCTCCTTTAGAATAGTTCAGGAATCCCGTGCTCAAGTATTCTCCTCCTTGATCACATCAAAGGACATAATACTTATACCCGTTTTAGTTCTCTACTTCTAATTTATATTCTTTGAATATCTCAAAAGTCTCAGACTTGTGTTTCAACAGGAACATATGTCCGAATCTTAAGAGATCATCAGTGAATGTAATGAAGTACAAAGAACTGGTCCTGGCATGTGTAGACAGGGGACCTACATACAACATCATGTATCAATCCCAAGAGTTCACTAACTCTTTCTCTGTTTTTAATAAACGGAGCTATGGTCATCTTATCTTTGTGACATGACTGGCAAGTTTCATAAGATATAAATTCAAACTGAGTTAAATATGCATCTTAATGTAACTTAGCTAGTCGGGTCTCATTGATATAACCTAGTCTACAATGCCTCAAGAAGGATTCGTTCATTTCTGAACTCTTCCTCTTGTGTGTTCTGTACGTTAAGAACTGTGGTTTGATTTAGAACGTATATGCTTTTAGATAACGTGCCTGAACCGATCAACTCTTGATATAGGAAATGTTCAAAACATTATCCAACAATAAAAAATTATATCCTTCTTTACTAAATAAAGAGACTGATATGATGTTGTATATCAGGTTCAGTATCTAATAACATTCGTTCAGAATCAATGTATTTAGTAATACAGGGTGATAACTGCCAACATACTTGGCTGCAACACTTGCACCGTTTCCAACTCTTGAAACTTATCATCCATTCTCCGTTTTCTACCTTTCTGTAGCCCATGTAACAGATTACATATGTGGGATACTGGTCGAGTATCTCATACCCAAGACGTAGAGGATACAGAGAAACAGTTCTCGATAATGAACACACCTGAAGAAGATGCATCATTATACACTTTCTTCATTTGGGTGGCATGGGAATCCTGGTAATCCCCTATTTTCTGCTTGGTCTTATAACAATTATAAGTTGGAGCGGGACCAACGTTCCTTAGCTCAGTATAACAAGTGGGTTCGATCAATACATCCATATTATTATCTTGATTAAGGCGTGACATGGCCGCTACCTGGAGAGAGAGAGAAAGAAGAAAACACTCAGCGTATGCTCTTGCAAGATTAGATTGGTTATTAATTTATCTAATCAGGATGGCTCTCACTGTTTTAGTCAAATCTTCCTTCAAACCCTAAAAGGAAAGACTAGCCAGGATTAATTAAACCTTACAAGTTCGCCAACCTTTCAGCCAGGCCAGTGCCGGTACTTTGAGGGAGGTTCCCCGTGCTTTCGCACGGACCTAATTAAAATAAATCTCGTTTTCCCAGGGGCGTAACCCCGTTAACACCTTTCTAGACACCTACTTGATCGACTAATTGTGATGTGTAAAACTCTCCCAGGAGTAACTCTTACTCGCAGTGGGTATCGTGATCCAACTATCTCATAGAAGGTATGCAATCTCATTGCAAATTTCAACACTTGAAATTCCCGATAATATTTTGCCCCGAATGATCTATGACCTTAACAAGGTCAACAAATCATAGACCGCAAGTCAAGTTCAACCCGTCATTTCCCGATTGAATTAAACCCACCCGCATGACCCTTGACAAGGTCAACAAGGTCGGACGACTACCCTAATCCAATCGCATCATATGCTTATGCAGATAAGCACTAATCAGCTACCGCACACTACGCCTTGACAAGGTCAACAAACGTTGCACGAATACTAACTATTACTTATCTGAAATGACGGAGGGCTAGGACAGGTTTTTAAGAAAACCCTTTGCATAATGAACTTGATATCGTTGTAGAATCGAGTGATTTTAAATGGAGAGTTTTTAAGGCTTTTTCTAGTTTTGCTAAAGAGGTCACTCCCGGTGAAGGGATCGTCGGCTTTTTCCTTATTGAATAAGGTGTATGATATTTCGCAAATACCACTATGCAAAGCAAAAACTATAAAAGCAATCAAAAGACAAACCGAGTGTGTAGCATCTGCTAGTTTCACTAAGGAGGTCACTCCCGGTGAAGGGATCTCGGCTCTTTCCTTATCGAATAAGGTGCTAGATATTCTACAAGGAATACCGCTATGCAAAGCAAGAATTAGAGCTACCATTTTTTAAAACAAGTTTCTACAACATCTTTTAGGTTTCTTTTATTTCATTAATCTCATTAATGAAGTTCCATTTTATTATGCTTCCCAAGAATCACATTTGAAACGAAATCAACAATATATAATATATATCTCATATATATATATATTATATAAGCATTCGTCTCAGGCGGTAATATGATCTCATCAGAGAACATTGCAGCAGAAGAACATATATATGAAATATTGGATATACCAGGATATCCGTGTTTTATATCAAGCCAGTATAAAACACGGATTTCACGGTCGCGATGAATAGCCAAACCCCACATCCCTAGACCCCTACAAGAGCGGCAAGTAACACTGCCAATTCTAGAGTTAGGAGACCCGGTCTCGACTTCTCGAGATGGTCTCCCAATGGACCCTAGAACCCGGTTACTTGTGCTCCCAGCCTTGGGTCTATCCTAATGCGGAAAAGTAAATAATATACAATTGTGACATCATCCTCAACCCGGAAGTGCTCCAATAAAAGAATATTACTTACAATGAATTTTACATGAATGAAAATGAAAAAATCTCATCTCACATAAAACCCCCGGTTATTCAAAACACGACGATCCAATATAACATATCCCAGCAACACATAACATCACATGTCATCAACGTAAGTAAATCTGCGTATCCCAATTGTCGTTGACATATAGCACCGAAATCGGTGATACTCCACATATTACACTTACGGTCACAGAAAAAAAAGTGAAAAACTACAACATTTGGAATCCGCAACCACCTTAGACATCATAAACCCAACGTATATCATACTTTGGATTTCATGTCTAACCAAATGAATTCCTTAGACATCATATGCCTAACAATTATAAACCCCGCCTTTTAGTCTCAATATCGAAAACACTTTTCAATATCAAGTCGGGCAATTCAACAAGATTCCCGACATCCTGATCGAATGCTCGTCAGAAACTTTTGTAGATGGCCGCACCCCCCGATGTAGTCGACGAAGTGCACTAAGGCGGGACACCGCTGCCGCGAGCACCCGAACGGATGCTTTAGGCGTCGGGGTTCTCCTACAGTCACTTGGTCGGGACTATGGGGCATGGCTATCTATTAAGTTTACCCAGCGAGTATCCGCATGCACTACGTGATTGCGACGGACTTTTGATCACATCAAAATCCCGTGGCAACCGATCAATGAGACTAAAGTGCTAGATTTATAACATTCAAATTAGTTATTTCATAACTACTTATGGATTCCAAATATTGTATCCCATCACATGATACCCAGACTACGTTAAACTCTTCGATCGATTCATCAAAGTCCTACAATTTCCCGACAGCTAAACACTTGAGCACCAATAATACCCAGAAGATGCCACAGTACCTATGAACCAGCCGTAGAAGGGTCAAACCAACACCTCACATATGACAACGCCGAACTACCATAAACCCTAGGGTTTAGTGGCGGTTCTGATGGCTACATAATCAAGTTAAGGTTTCGTTCTTCTAGAGAGTCCACAGAATCACTTGCATATTTTTCCGAATACTTTAAATTTGGAAAAATGGGTTTTTGACATTCAATCAAACTTTTTAACTTCGCCTAGAAAATATGTGAATAACCCGAAACAATGTTAAAATTACGAATAAAAAATACTCCGAATTGCTTATAGTGTAAGATTACATCATATGCAATATTAGCAAAAACAAACAACACCTGAAACAACAAAACCAAGCCACTGGAACATACCAAAAAATTAAGCCCCAAACACCACTAAGTGGCCGGCGAGCTCGGAAACCCTAGCAATGTGCTCGGCCCAATTCCGGCGAGATGGGCTAAATTTTCTTGTGTGTTCATGTTGCATCCCATACAACATTCTGCACTTGTTTAAAAAAAATTTCTGAAAGCTTTTTAAAATCGACAGAAACTTAAGTTTCCGTGTTTCAAGTTTCAGAGTATTTCGGCTTCGTAATCTTAACAAAATCCGTATAAATTTCTAGCATGGCTCTGATACCACTGCAGGGTTACCTAAGACGGCAGCAAGGTTTCGGGAGGCATTGTCCATGCCAAATTCAAAAATTTGTCGTTTTAGCTAACCCTAACCATGAATTGTTAACTAGAAATCGACGGAAAAGTAAATGCAAACACTTTGCAACTAATAGTGAGCTAGGAATACAACCTTTATAGACCGGTCCTTCACTTCAAATAGCTCCATGCAGTAGTCCCCTTCACTGCGATCGTAAACTCCGGACTCTAGAGAGGCTCCGTTGAAGAAACGAACATGCTTGCTTCGAAGACTTCGGGGCCGAAGATGATCTACGTCGAGGAGACACTAACCCAAGCGATCTCTTCACTAATCATGTAATTAGTGAAGCAAACACACTCTACTAAATGGAAAGTAGTAGAGGATGATGAAGTAGGAAATTGGCTCACTTTAGATTTCATTTTCTCACACTTTTTCTCATACCTCCATTAAAGCTAGAAAGCTTTTGATGAAGAAGAAGAAGAAGAAGCAAGAACTCATCATATGAATTATTGTGTGAGGTTATAAATGCAACCAAGGGTTAAGCATGTCATGCTTAACCCTTGTAGAGAGTTAACTATAAGCTATGGTTAAAGGTTAGGTAAAAATATCCTAAGCTAGACAAAGAGAATGGACAAAGTCAAATATGCCTTGAAGCTTCTACAAGCTTTCAATAAATATCATCCATGACAAATATCCATAATCTTTGAGTTACTTAATGATAAATTATAAACCCTAATCTTAACCCTAGCATGGTTTAACCCTCAATAACCTTAGTTGCATTTGTAACCTAGCATGATAATTTAACATATATCACATATATATCAATGTATCCAAAGTGAGAAAAGAAATCATAAGTGAGCTAATACCAGTTAATGTAATGTAATATATCAAATATATAATTATACATTAGATTATCAAATCAACTCTAGATTTAATAATCCGGCTATATCACCTATAACCGACTAATATTATATGAATCGACTTATCGAATCAACACTTGATCCGATAACCCGGCTATATCATATATAACCTACCGATATCTCATATTGCGAGAATAAAATACGGTATCTCATATCGTATCAATCTCGGTCCAGCACATATCACATATGCGCTCCTACTCCGTTTCTCTTGAGCCAGAAAACCCCTGTGTAGGACTCTAAAGACTCGTTAATACGCCGACGGTAGGTGATCATCATATAAAACACTCACAATCCGCAAACGGTCTGCTAAACGTAACAGCCACCCGGGTATTGAGCGATCAGAAGATCAACAAGCAAGCCTGCTTACACTCCTGCGAATCCAATCAGTAACACTACCGTACAGTCCGGTCTCTTCGTCTGATATGTCGCATATCTCGTCTAGGGGAGGTAAACGTCTGACCCCAGTAATTCGATAAGTCGTGCCGATATGAGGATCATAACGGGTTGAGAAACTACTGATAACACTTACCAGTATATCTCTGAAGCAGCCTTGGCCAAGGACTTCCTGTTATAGCCAATCGACCACAGCGCAACATCAACTCCCAATACCGGGAGAGATGAAACCCCTCCTATTGCTCATTGCCTCCATGTGACTCAGGACTGTACCCAAAAGCTACCGTTTTGCATGTTCTCTTTAACGTGGTAAGGTGGAAATCAAAGCACAATGGGAATCACACAAGACTCTATGACGATCTCGGGTCTACAGACTAACCTGTACCAGTGTCACCAGAGAACTGCCATCTGACGATAGGTATAATACCATCTGGGAGTTCTCGGCGAGTCCGTCCAGTGTACCCAGTCTCCACTGAGCATCCGTATACTATCTCTGATGTCAAACACCAATGGATATGGGATCATCCATCGCTCATCTACATGGGTCGAGAAGCTATACGCTAGTCTACTCTGATATATCGATGCCCTGTCTCGATACACCTACGACTAGGAACATTTGATGGATGTACTTAGCGACTACACTATCCCCACTAGTATAATCTGCATCATAGTTCTGGTAGTCAAGTACTCATCCTAATGGCTTTATCAACATGTAACATACAGACAATAAGAGTACATGTTAAGATAAAGAGAAACTAGATAGCATACTATCATGTCGAGCAAGAAATTCCTCCATATATGTCCAAGCATCCACTACAATATACATCGTATGTACAGAAATGGCCTATAGGGCATACATATCACTAACAGTCAGACTCCAATAACTCGATAAGTCATGCCGATACAAGGCTCATAACGGGTCGAAAAACTACTGATAACACTTACCAGTAAATCTATAAATCAGCCCTGGCCAGGGACTTCCAGTTATAGCCAATCGAGCAAGCACGACATCTACCCCCAATACCGGGAGAGACGAAATCCCTTCCTTTCGCTCATTGCATCCATGTAACTCGGGACTGTACCCAAAAACCACCGTTTTGCACGTCTTCTTGAACGTGGTAAGGTGGAAATCAAAGCACAGTGGGAATCACATAAGACTCTATGAAGATCTCGGGTCTACAGACTAACCTGTACCAGTGTCATCAGAGAAATGCTACCTGACGTCAGGTATAATACTGTTAGTTATATGTATGCCCTAGAGGCCATTACTGTACATAGGATGTATATTGTAGTGGATGCTGGGACATATATAGGGAGGACTTTCTTGCTCGACATGATAGTATGCTATCTGGTTACTCTTTACCTTAACGTGCGCACTGATTGTCTCTCTGTTACATGTTGGTAAAGCCTTTAGGATGTGTACTTGACTACCTGGACTATGATGCGGATCATACTAGTGGGGACATGGTAGTCCATAAGTACATCCTTGAAAGTCCCTAGTCGTGGGTGTATCGAGATGGGGCATCGATATACCAGAGTAGACTAGCGTATACCTTCTCGACCCATACAGATGGGCGATGGATGATCCCATATCCATTGGTGTTTGACATCAGAGATGATATACGGGTGCTCAGTATAAACTGGGTACACCGGACGGACTCGCCGAGAACTCCCAGATGGTATTATACCTCACGTCAGATGGCAGTTCTCTGGTGACACTGGTACAGAGTAGTCTGTAGACCCGAGATCGTCATAGAGTCTTGTGTGGTTCCCACTGTGCTTTGATTTCCATCTTACCACGTCCAAGAGGGCGTGCAAAACGGTGGTTTTTGGGTACAGTCCCGAGTCACATGGAGGCAATGAGCGATAGGAGGGGATTCGTCTCTCCCGGTATAGGGGGTTGATGTTGCGCTGTGTTCAATTGGCTATAACAGGAAATCCCTGGCCAGGGTTGCTGAGATTTACTGTTAAGTGTTACCAGTAGTTTCTCGAATTGTTATAGACCTCATATCGACACAACTTATCGAGCTATTGGGGTCTGACGTTTACCACCCCTAGGCAAGATATGCGACATATCAGACGACGAGACCGGACTGTACGGTAGTGTTACTGGTTGGATTCACTGGAGTATGAGCGGGCTTGCTCGTCGATCTTCTGATCGCTCAATACCCGGGTGGCCGTTAAGTTTAGCAGACCGCTTGCGGCTTGTGGGTGTTTGATATAATCATCACCTGCTGCCGGCGTATTGACGAGTCTTTAGAGTCCTACACAGAGGTTTCCTGGCTCAAGCGAAACGAAATAGGAGCGCATATGAGATATGTGCGGGACCGAGAATGATACCAGTATGTGATACTGTATTTGATTCTCGCGATTTGTGATATTGATCGGTTATATGCGATATAGCCGGGTTATCGGATCAAGTGTTGATTTGATAAGTTGTTACTATTGATATTAGTCGGTTATATGCGATATGACCGGATCATTAAATCAAGTGTTGATTTAATGATTTAATGCATAATTATATATTTGATATATTACTTTGCATTAACTAGTATCGGTTCACTTAAGATGGATTTTCTCACTCGGATGTGCGCATTGTATATGTGATATATTTTTTGTGCACAAGATTGTATCATGTTTGATGATACATGCTAGTTTGGGTTTGTGTAAAGAATTAAACCATGGTTACTTAAGTGGTTAGGGTTTCATTTCCTTTTCTTATTTATTTATCTATTTATTCTTTTTGGAAAAATATTTAGCATAAAGAGAAAATGGTGGCTAACTTTGTTTCATATTGAAGCTTCATGAAGCTTTGACCAAGTGACCATTTTGTCTCCATGCTAAACCCTAACCATTCCCACTAACCATGATTCATTCTCTACACTTAACCATGGTTTGAATATGATAAGTATTCATTTTTCTTTTGGATTTAATTAACTTATCATATTCATTTCTTTCTTCTTCTTCTTGAAGAGCAAGAAAGAAAAGCTTTCTACTTCAATGGCATCTTGAGCATAAGTGTGAGAAATCCAATTCTAAAGTCTACCCACTTCCTATTTCTTCATCCTCTACCTCTTGCCAAGTAGTAGAGTGTGTTTTCTTCACAAGTTTCTTGACTTGGTGAAGTTGGAGCTTGATCTTGTGATGCCTCGACGTAGATCATCTTCGGCATCGTCGTCGATGACCTAGCCCGTCCATTCTCCGATGAAGCCGACGCAAGAGCCCGGGGTTCGACTTGGACAGCGAGGAGACTTCATTGCGGAGCTATGGAGGTGGAGGACCGGATCTACAAAGGTTGTATTTCCGTTCCCTTAGTAAAGTAGTTTACTAGTTGCTTCTTTCGCCTAGACATCTAGCTAACGATCCGTAGTCTAGGGTTTCTCGGCACCGTAATTTTTGAAACGGGCATGGTTGATGTTTTGTGAGACCCCTTGAGAGTGCCTAGGAACCCTACAGTGGTATCAGAGCCTAGATAGAGCCTTAGGCGAAGTTTAGACGGCGTTAGAAATCCGAACGAACCCGAAACCCCAATTTTCCATGCTCTCTGGACTTTTTTCAAAAACAGGGATTTTTCAGAATTAAAAATTCGCAGAAAATAGAGCAGGAAATTATAAGAGTTACTGTAGAAAACGAGACCCTAACTACACCAATGTGCGGCGGAACCGCGGCAATAGACTCCTTTTGCGGCGGTTTCGCGGCCGTCTGTAATGATTGGGGTGTCGTTTTAGTACAGTAATGCCCGTATCTGTTTCCTATGTTCTCTGGGAAGTTTTAATTTGCACTCAACATTTGAGTTTTCTGGGGTTGTGTTGGGACTTCGGTGATTCGATCGGATTGTATAATCTTGTCTGTGTTTTTCCGGATATTCATTGAATATGTTAAAAGGTTCGACCGGATATAAATACCCAATTTTTCCCCTGTCGGGAAATTTCCAAGTGTTGGATTTTTCCGTAGTTTAACGACGTTCTAAGTAGTGCAAGTAACGCGATGGACCCTCTAGAAGACAACAAACCTTAACTCAATTATGTGACCGTCTTGAACTGCCCTTTGAACCTTCGGGTTTGGGGCAGTACGGCGTGCCACATGTGAGGCGTTGGCTTGACCCTTCTACGGCTGGACCGTTGGTACTGAGGCACGAACTGAATGTTTTTAGACTTGTTTCATGTGTTGATCTGTATCGGGAAAACTTGGGTGTTCGATTGTTCGATCGGAAAGTTTGACATTTTCTATTTATCCGGAATGGGATACAATAATTGGAATTCACAACAAGTTATGAGATAACTGAATGAATGTTATAAACGTAGCACTTTAGTCTCACTTGATCGGTTGCCACGGAATTTTGATGTGATCAAAAGTCCGTCGCAATCACGTAGCGTACGCGGATACTCGCCGGATAAACTTAATAGACAGCCTCACTCCATAGCGCCGACCAAGTGACTGTAGGAGAACCCCTTCGCCGAAAGCATCCGTTCGGGTGCTCGCGGTGGCGGTGTTCCGCCTTGGTGCACTTCGTCGACGGCGTCGGGGGTGTGGCCGTCTACTAAAGTTTGCGACGAGCATTCGATCAGGATGTCGGGAATCTTGTTGAATTGCCCGACTTGATATTGAAAAGAGTTTTCGATTTTGAGACTAAAATGCGGGGTTTATAATTGTTAGGCATGTGATGTCTAAGTAATTCATTAGGTCAGGCATGCGATGTCTGAGGTGGTTGCGGATTCCAACTGTTGTAGTTTTACACTTTCTTTTCTGTGACCGTAAGTGTAATATGTGATATCGCCGGTTTCGTTGCTATATGTCAACGACAATTGGGATGCGCATATTTACTTACGTTGATGACATGTGATGTTATGTGTTGCTGGATATGTTATATTGGATCGTTGTGTTCGAATAGCCGGGTTTTTTTTTATGTGAGATGAGTGTTTTTCCATTTTCATTCATGTAAAAACTTGTATGTAATATTCTTTTATTGGGGCACTTCCAGGTTGCGGAAGTTGTCACCCGTTGTATATTATTTACTTTTCCGCACTAGGATAGACCCAAGGAGGAGGGCACAAGTAACCGGGTTCTGGAGTCCAGTGGGAGACCAACTCGAGGAGTCGAGTCCGGATCTCCTAACTCTAGAATTGTAGGGTTGTTTGCCGCTCTCGTAGGGGTCTAGGGGTGTAGGTTTGGCTATTCGTCACGACCATGGAATCCGTGTTTTATACTGGCTCGTATTGAAAACACGGACGTCCTAGTATATCCAATATTTCATATGATTCTTCTGCTGCGATATCTGTGATGTGATCATGTGATGTTCTGTGATAGATACAGTATATAGTATATATGATATATTATATAGGCGTTACTTATGTTTTACACCCGCGCTAGCCCTGCCCCGCTCTGCCGTTAGTTACCTAACCTAACGGTGCACGAGGGGATATCGAGGCGAATGCGGATGGCATAAGTGTACGTCGTATTTATCTGTGATGTTTAGGTAACTTAAATGATGGGACTTCATTAATGAGATTAATGAAATAAAAGAAACCTAAGATGTTGTAGAATCGAATTTCAAAATAAACAGGTAGCTACAGTTCTTGCTTTGCACAGCGGTATATATGATATATCCTGCACCTTATTCGATAAGGAAAGGACCGAGATCCCTTCACCGGGAGTGACTCCTTTAGCAATAACTGGCAGATGCTACACACTCGGTTTGTCTTTTGATTGCTTTTAAGTGTTTTTGCTTTGCACAGTGATATATATGATATATCCAGCACCTCATTCGACGAGGAAAGGACCGACGATCCCTTCACCGGGAGTGACTCCTTTAGCAAAACTAGAAAAGCCTCAAAAGCACTCCATTTTTAAAATCATTTGACTCTACAACGATATCAAGTTCATTACGCAATAGGTTTTCAGAAAAACCTGTCGTAGCCCTCCGTCATTTCAGATAAGTTGTATATAGTATTCGTGCTACATTTGTTGGCTTTCGTCAAGGTGCAGTGTGCGGTAGCTATATGCTGCTTATCTGCCAGCATACGATGCGATTGGATTAGGGTAGTTGTGCGGCTTTGTTGGCTTTCGTCAAGGGTCGTGCGGGTGGGTTTAATTCGATCAAGAAATGTACGGGTTGAACTTGACTAGCGGGCTATGGTTTGTTGGCTTTTGTCAAGGTCAAAGCACGCTAGGGGCAAAATATTATCGGGAATTTCAAGTGTTGTAATTTGCAATGAGATTGCATACCTTCTATGAGATAGTTGGATCCCGATACCCGCTGTGAGTAAGAGTTACTCCTGGGAGAGTTTTACACATTACAATTAGCCGATCAAGTAGGTGTCTAGAAAGGTGTTAATGAGGTTACGCCTCTGGGAAAACGAGGTTTACATTAATTAGGTTCGTGCGAAAGCACGGGGGACCTCCCTCAAAGTACCGACACTGGCCTGGCTGAAAGATTGGAGAACTTGTAGTGTGTAATTAATCCCGGCTAGTCTTTCCTTTTAGGGTTTGAAGGAAGATTTGATAAAAAGCAGTGGGAGCCATCCTGATTAGATAAAATAATAACCAATCTATTCTTGCAAGAGCGCACGCTGAGTGTTTTCTTCTCTCTCTCTCCAGGTAGCGACCATATCACGCCTTAATCAAGATAATAATACGGATTATTGACCGAACCCGCTTGTTATACTGAGCTGGGGAACGTTGGTCCCGCTCCAACTTATAATTGTTATAAGATCGAGCAGGAAATTGGGGAATACCAGATTTCCCGTGCCGCCCAAACGAAGAGAGTGCATGCTGATGCATCATCTTCGGGTGTGTTCATTACAAAGAACTGTTTCTCAGTATCCTCCGCATCCTAGGTATATGATACCGGATCAGGATCCCAGATATGTAATCTGTTACATAGGGCTACAAAAGGGTAGAAAAACTGAGAACGGGTGATAAGTTTCATGAGGCAGAAAATGGGGCAAGTGTTGCAGCCAAGTCTGTCGGTCACTGTCACCCTGTATTACCAATACATTGATTCTGAACGAATGTTATTAGATACCGAACTGATATACAAAATCATATCGGTCTCTTTATTAGTAAAGAAAGGATATAATTTTGTATTGTTGGATAATGTTTTGAACATTTCCTATATCAAAAGTTGATCGGTTCAGGCACGTTATCTAAAAGCATTGATGTTCTAAATCAAACTACAGTTCTTAGTATATAGAACACACACAAGAGGAAGAGTTCAGAATTGAACCATTCCTTCTTGAGGTATTGTAGACTAGGTCATATCAATGCGACCCGACTAGCTGGAGTTACATTTAGATGCATATTTAAATCAGTTTGAATTTACATCTTGTGAAACTCGCCAGTCATGTCACAAAGATAAAATGACCATAGCTCTGTTTATTGGAAACAGAGAAAGAGTTAGTGAACTCTTGGGTTGATACATGTTGATGTATGTAAGGTCCCCTGTCTACACATGCCAAGACCGGTTCTTTGTACTTCATTACGTTCTCTGATGATCTCTTTAGATTCAGACATATGTTCCTGTTGAAACATAAGTCCGAACCTTTTGAGATATTCATAGAATATAAGTTAGAAGTAGAGAACCAATACGGGTATAAGTATTATGTCCTTTGATGTGATCGAGGAGGAGAATACTTGAGCACGGAAATTCTGGACTATTCATAAGGAGAATGAGATTCTCTCTCAGCATTACTCCTCCGTATACACCATAGCACGATGGTATATCGGGGCGGAGCAATTGCACCCTATTCGATATGGTGCGCTCTATGATGAGTACTACTGAGTTACCTATTTCCTTTTGGGAGTTATGCACTTATGAAGCTGCATACCTATTGAATTAGGGTTTGAATCAAATCAAAGCCTACCATTTCATATGTGATATGGAAAGGGAAGAGCCCATGTCTTAAGCTAGTTAAGATTTGGGGTTGTCCAACCTATGTCTAAAAAGCAAAATCCGGACAAGCTCGAGGCAAGGTCCGTTATGTAGAACTGGAAGTGTTTCAGCTATACAAACTACAGCGGATGATTTGGTACAACCAAAGGATTCAGTAGATACCAACGAATCTCAGCCTCTCCGCCGATCTAGTAGGGTTCCTTACCCACCTGAGAGATACTTCGGTTTCTCTATGACAGTAGGAGCGAGGATAGCATCATGAGATGATGACCCAACTAGCTTCGAGCTGGCCATCAGGAATAAGACTCTGTAAGAATGGCTGGATGCTTATCGATCTGAGATGGAATTCTTATACACCAACAAAGTATGGACTTTAGTTGCTATATCTGAAGGGTTAAATCCCCATCAGGAGCAAGTATATCTTGAGAAGATTACTTGGTGTACATGGAAAAGTTGAGACTTTCAAAGCTAGACTTGTTAAAAGTTTGCATCATTGACCAGGTGCGGATAATGATGAATCCTTTTCAAGTAGCTATGCTTAAGTCCATCCAGATCCTACTTGTCACGGCTACATACCATGACTACGATATCTGGTGGTTGGGTGTCATGACTGCTTTTCTAAATGATGTTTTGGAAGAGAGCGTTTATAAGTACACAGCCAGAGGGCTTCGTAGACAGTGGGAGCAGCGGAAACGTGTGCAAGATGCTTTATAGAATTAAAGCAGGCATCGCGGAGTTGGAATATCTGTTTTGATGGATTAGTCAAAGAAGTTAACATCATCAAAATGGTAGATGAACCTTGTATATACAAAAAGGTAGTAGGGAGTATGGTGGCGATCCTCGTAGAGTACGTGGATGACATACTCTTGATAAGAAAGGAGTTTCTTATGCTACGCTCGATCAATCTCCGCTTATCACAATGATTCTCCATATAGGATCAATGTGATACCTCCTATATCCTGATTTTGGATCTATGAGATAGATCTAATTGGATGTTAGGATACTCACTAGTAGTAGTGAGATGGTATTAATCGATCCTGGGGAGAATCACTGGAAGTGTTCCAGAGTGATAAAGACGACTGAATGTCAGTCGCGGGCATTGTCTTTACCCTCAGTAAAGGGACGGTATGTTGGAAGAGTTCCAACCTAGATACCGTGACATACTAGACGATAAAGGCTGGATACATCGCTACTTATGATGCTACCAAAGAGGATGTTTGGGTGTATATTAGTTCATGAGATGAACTACGTTCCTACCATTGTGAGACAATGGAGTTGTGGCTTATGCCAAGGAACGCCGGTCCCATCAGTGATCCAGACTTATTCTAAGGCAGTATCACCTGATCATGGAGATGGTTGATCTCCAAGGTGATCGAGGCAAGGAGAGCAGACTCAGAGGATAACACGGCGGATCCACTCACGAAGGCCTATTCCCAGAGAGAGACTTTTATGGGATGGTTGAGTATGAGATACTTCGACCACTGCTAAGATGGCCCTAGTGCAAGTGGGAGATTGTTAGTTATATGTATGCCCTAGAGGCCATTACTGTACATAGGATGTATATTGTAGTGGATGCTGGGACATATATAGGGAGGACTTTCTTGCTCGACATGATAGTATGCTATCTGGTTACTCTTTACCTTAACGTGTGCACTGATTGTCTCTCTGTTACATGTTGGTAAAGCCCTTAGGATGTGTACTTGACTACCTGGACTATGATGCGGATCATACTAGTGGGGACATGGTAGTCCATAAGTACATCCTTGAAAGTCCCTAGTCGTGGGTGTATCGAGATGGGGCATCGATATACCAGAGTAGACTAGCGTATACCTTCTCGACCCATACAGATGGGCGATGGATGATCCCATATCCATTGGTGTTTGACATCAGAGATGATATACGGGTGCTCAGTAGAGACTGGGTACACCGGACGGACTCGCCGAGAACTCCCAGATGGTATTATACCTCACGTCAGATGGCAGTTCTCTGGTGACACTGGTACAGAGTAGTCTGTAGACCCGAGATCGTCATAGAGTCTTGTGTGGTTCCCACTGTGCTTTGATTTCCATCTTACCACGTCCAAGAGGGCGTGCAAAACGGTGGTTTTTGGGTACAGTCCCGAGTCACATGGAGGCAATGAGCGATAGGAGGGGATTCGTCTCTCCCGGTATAGGGGGTTGATGTTGCGCTGTGTTCGATTGGCTATAACAGGAAATCCCTGGCCAGGGTTGCTGAGATTTACTGTTAAGTGTTACCAGTAGTTTCTCGAATTGTTATAGACCTCATATCGACACAACTTATCGAGCTATTGGGGTCTGACGTTTACCACCCCTAGGCAAGATATGCGACATATCAGACGACGAGACCGGACTGTACGGTAGTGTTACTGGTTGGATTCACTGGAGTGTGAGCGGGCTTGCTCGTCGATCTTCTGATCGCTCAATACCCGGGTGGCCGTTACGTTTAGCAGACCGCTTGCGGCTTGTGGGTGTTTGATATGATCATCACCTGCTGCCGGCGTATTGACGAGTCTTTAGAGTCCTACACAGAGGTTTCCTGGCTCAAGCGAAACGAAATAGGAGCGCATATGAGATATGTGCGGGACCGAGAATGATACCAGTATATGATACTGTATTTGATTCTCGCGATTTGTGACATTGATCGGTTATATGCGATATAGCCGGGTTATCGGATCAAGTGTTGATTCGATAAGTTGTTACTGTTGATATTAGTCGGTTATATGCGATATGACCGGATCATTAAATCAAGTGTTGATTTAATGATTTAATGCATAATTATATATTTGATATATTACTTTGCATTAACTAGTATCGGTTCACTTAAGATGGATTTTCTCACTCGGATGTGCGCATTGTATATGTGATATATTTTTTGTGCACAAGATTGTATCATGTTTGATGATACATGCTAGTTTGGGTTTGTGTAAAGAATTAAACCATGGTTACTTAAGTGGTTAGGGTTTCATTTCCTTTTCTCATTTATTTATCTATTTATTCTTTTTGGAAAAATATTTAGCATAAAGAGAAAATGGTGGCTAACTTTGTTTCATATTGAAGCTTCATGAAGCTTTGACCAAGTGACCATTTTGTCTCCATGCTAAACCCTAACCATTCCCACTAACCATGATTCATTCTCTACACTTAACCATGGTTTGAATATGATAAGTATTCATTTTTCTTTTGGATTTAATTAACTTATCATATTCATTTCTTTCTTCTTCTTCTTGAAGAGCAAGAGAGAAAAGCTTTCTACTTTAATGGCATCTTGAGCATAAGTGTGAGAAATCCAATTCTAAAGTCTACCCACTTTCTATTTCTTCATCCTCTATCTCTTGCCAAGTAGTAGAGTGTATTTTCTTCACAAGTTTCTTGACTTGGTGAAGTTGGAGCTTGATCTTGTGATGCCTCGACGTAGATCATCTTCGGCATCGTCGTCGATGACCTAGCCCGTCCATTCTCCGATAAAGCCGACGCAAGAGCCCGGGGTTCGACTTGGACAGCGAGGAGACTTCATTGCGGAGCTATGGAGGTGGAGGACCGGATCTACAAAGGTTGTATTTCCGTTCCCTTAGTAAAGTAGTTTACTAGTTGCTTCTTTCGCCTAGACATCTAGCTAACGATCCGTAGTCTAGGGTTTCTCGGCACCGTAATTTTTGAAACGGGCATGGTTGATGCCTTATGAGACCCCTTGAGAGTGCCTAGGAACCCTACAAATACCATCTAGGAGTTCTCGGCGAGTCCGTCCAGTGTATCCAGTCTCCACTAAGCACCTGTATACCATCTCTGATATCAAACACCAATGGATATGGGATAATCCATCGCCCATCTCATGGGTCGAGAAGCGTATACGCTAGTCTACTCTGGTTTATCGATGCCCTGTCTCAATATATCCATGACTAGGAACATTAAAGGATGAACTTATGGACTACCATGGCCCCACTAGTATAATCTGCATCATAATCCTGGTAGTCAAGTACACATCCTAAGGGCTTTACCAACATGTAACCATAAGATAGTATCAAGGGACAAGTATACTTGTTAAGATAAATAGCAACCAGATAGCATAATATCATGTCGAGCAAGAAAGTCCTCTCTATATATGTCCAAGCATCCACTATAATATACATCATATGTACAATAATGATCTCTAGAGAATACATAAAACTAACAATCTTCCACCTGCACTAGGGCCAGCTGTTATAGTATCGCATACCCAACATCCCGAAGAGTCTCTCGAACTGTATTTGGGGAATGACCTTCGTGAGTGGATCCGCTATATTGTTCTTCGTGTCAACTCTCCTGACCTCGATCTCTCGACGATCAACTATCTCCCGGATCAGGTGATATTGCCTCAGAATATGCCTAGATCGCTGATGGGACCTGGGTTCCTTGGCCAAAGCCACCGTTCCATTGTTATCACAATACAAAGGTATTGGATCCTCAATGGATGGAACCACTCCAAGTTCAGTTATGAACTTCATCATCCAGACAGCCTCTTTGGCAGCGATGTATTCAGCCTCCATCTTCGAGTCTGCCACGGTTTCCTGTTTGGAACTCTTCCAACAAACCGCCCCTCCATTGAGGGTAAAGTCAAATCCCGATACCGACTTAGAGTTGTCCTTATCACTTTGGAAGCTCGAATAGGTAAAGGACTCCACTTAGAGTTCTCCATTACCATACACCAAGAGCATCTCTTTAGTCATTCTCAAGTACTTGAGAATGCTCTTCACAGCTGTCCAGTGACTCTCTCCTAGATCTGCTTGATACCTACTCACTACACTTAGTGTGTATGCTACATTGGGTCTGGTACATAGCATCACATACATGATAGAGCCTACTGCCGAAGTATAGGGTATCCCTTGTATGCGAGCTCTTTCCAAATCAGTCTTGGGAGACATCTTTTTGGAGAGAGTGAGTCCTGAGATCGTGGGTAAAAATCCACGCTTGGATTTTTCCATACTAAACCTCTTTAGTATGGTGTCAATGTACCTGGATTGGGACAATCCCAGTATCCGTTTAGATCTATCTCTATAGATCTTAATCCCCAAGATGTAGGAGGCATCACCTAGATCTTTCATTAAGAATCTTTGTGATAAGAAGAGCTTGACCGAGTGCAGCATAGGAATATCATTTCCTATCAAGAGTATGCCATCCACGTACAATACGAGGAAGACAACCTTACTCTCTGCCATCTTCTTGTATATACAAGGTTCATCTACGTTTTTGATGAAGTCAAACTCTTTGACTACAACATCAAAACATAAGTTCCAACTCCGCGATGCCTGCTTTAACCCGTAGATGGATTTAAGCGGCTTGCACACCTTTCCGCTGCTCCCACTGTCTACGAAGCCTTCTGGCCGAGTCATGTACACGCACTCTTCTAAATCACCATTTAGAAATGCGGTCTTAACATCCATTTGCCAGATTTCGTAGTCATGGTATGCAGTATTGGCAAGTAGGATCCGGATGGACTTAAGCATAGCCACAGGAGAAAATGTTTTATTATAATCCCCACCTGGACGTTGACGAAAACCTTTTGCAACAAGTCTATCTTTGAAAGTCTCAACTTTTCCATCTACACCAAGTTTCTTCTTAAAGATCCATTTGCTCCCAATTGGTTTTACCCCTTCAGGAGAAACTTCCAAAGTCCATACTTTGTTGGTGTACATGGATTCCATCTCAGATTGCATTGCATCCAGCCACTTCAAAGAGTCCCTACTCGTGATGGCCTGCTCGAAGCTAGTTGGGTCATCATCCTCCATGATGCAATCTTCGCTTCCACCACCAATGAGAAAACCGTAGTATCTCTCGGGTGGATGAAGAACCCTACTAGATCGGCGGAGAGGCCGAGGTTTGTTGGGAGCTATCGAATCCTCTGGTTCCACTAAATTATCAGTTTCAGTTTGTGCTGCTGGAACTTCTTCCAGTTATACCTCTTTACCACTAATTTCTTTTACAAGAAACTCCTTTTCTAAAAAGGTGGTGTATTAAGAAACAAACACTTTTTGCTCCTCAGCGTGGTAGAAAATATATCCGTGTGAATTCTTTGGATATCCCACAAACTTGCAAAGAACTGATCGTGCCTCGAGTTTGTCCGGATTTTTCCTTTTGACATAGGCCGGACAACCCCATATCTTAACTCGTTTAAAATATGTCCTCTTCCCACTCCATATCCATATGGTGTGGTATGTACATATTTAGATGGAACTTGATTCAATAGGTATGCTGCTGTCTCAAGCACATAACCCCACATAGGCAACTCAGCAGTGCTCATCATAGAGCGCACCATATTCAATAGGGTGTGATTCCTCCGTTCCGATACACTGTTGTGCTATGGTGTATATAGAGGAGTAAGTTGAGAGTGCATCCCATTCTCTTTTAGATAGTCCAGGAACTCATTGCTCAAGTATTCTCCTCCTCGATCAGATCGAAGGATTTTAATACTTTTACCAATTTGGTTCTCGACTTCATGTTTATATTCTTTGAATTTCTCAAAAGCTTTAGACTTGTGTTTCAACAGGAACACATGTCCGAATCTTGAGAGATCGTCAGTGAATGTAATGAAGTATGAGGAACCATTCCTGGTATGTGTATACATGGGACCACATACATCACTATGTATCAGTCCCAAGAGCTCACTAGCTCTTTCTCCGTGTCCAGTAAACGGAGTTTTGGTCATTTTGCCTTTGAGACATGACTGGCAAGTATCATAAGATGAAAATTCGAACGAATTTAAATTATCCATCCTTATGTAACTTAGTTAGTCGTGTCGTATTGATATGAATTAGTCTATAATACTATAAGAAGGATTCGTTCATTTCTGAACTCTTCCTCTTATGTGTGCTTTGTATGTTAAGAACTGTGGTTTGATTCAGAACGTATATGCCATTAATTAACGAGCCTGATCTAATCAACTTTTGATTCAGGAAGATGTTCATAACATTATCCTGTACTACAAAATTATATCCTTCTTTACTTAATAAAGAAACTGATATAAAATTGCATATTAGGGTCAGAATGTAATAGCATTCGTTCAGAATCAATGTATTGCCATTCGGTAATACAAGGTGATATTCGCCAACTGCCTTAGCTGCAACATTTGCACCATTCTTTACTCTTACGGAATGATCACTCATTCCCAGTTCTCTACCTTTCCTTAGCCCATGTAACATATTACATATGTGGGATCCCGATCCGGTATCAAATACCCAGGACGTATAGTGAATTGAGAAACAGTTCTCGATAACAAACACACCCGAAGAAGATGCATCAACATGTTGATTCTTCGTTTGGGCGGCGTAGGAATCCGGATATTCCCCTATTTCCTGTTCAGTCTTATAACAATTATAAGAAAGAATGGAACCAACGTTCCCCTGCTCAGTATAACAAGCGGGTTCGGTCAATACATCCATATTATTATCTTTATTAAGGCCTGACATGGTCGCTACCTGGAGAGAGAGAGAAGAAAACACTTTAGCGTATGCTCTAGCAAGATCAGATTGGTTATTAGTTTATCTAATCAGGATGGCTCCCACTGTTTTTATTAAATCTTCCTTCAAACCTTAAAAGGTAAGACTAGCCGGGATTAATTACACCCTACAATTTCACCAATCTTTCAGCCAGGCCAGTGCCGGTACTTTGAGGGAAGTTCCCCGTGCTTTCGCATGGACCTAATTAAAATAAACCCCATTTTCCCATGGCATAACCCCGTTGACACCTTTTTAGACACCTACTTGATCGGCTAATTATCATGTGTAAAACTCTTCCAGGAGTAACTCTTACTCACAGTGGGTATCAGGATCCAACTATCTCATAGAAGATATGCAATCTCATTGAAAATTTCAACACTTGAAATTCTTAATAATTTTGCCTCTAGAAACTTATGACCTTGGCTAAGGTCAACAAATCATAAGCGCTAGTCAAGTTCAACCCGTCATTTCATGATTGAATTAAACCCACCCGCACGACCCTTGGCTAAGGTCAACAAATTCGCACGACTACCCTAACTCAATCGCGTCATATGGTTAGCAGATAAGCACAAATTAGCTACTGCACACTACGCCTTGGCTAAGTTCAACAAATGTAGCACGAATACTAAGTAGTACTTATCTGAAATGACGGAGGGCTACGCAAGTTTTTAAGAAAACCATGAGCGTAATGAACTTGATATCGTTGTAGAATTGAGTGATTTATGAAAAGGAGTGTTTTTGAGGCTTTTACTAGTTTTGCTAAAGAGGTCACTCCCGGTGAAGGGATCTTGGCTTTTTCCTTATCTAATAAGGTGCATGATATTTCATAAATATCACTATGCAAAGCAACAACTATAGATGCAATCAAAAACAAAACCGAGTGAGTTGTAGCATCTGCTAGTTTCGCTAAAGAGGTCACTCCCGGTGAAGGGATCTCGGCTCTTTCCTTATCGAATAAGGTGCTGGATATTCTACAAGGAATACCGCAATGCAAAGAAAAAACTAGAGCTACCATTTTTGAAAATTTGATTCTACAACATCTTTTAGGTTTCTTTTCTTTCATAAATCTCATTAATGAAGTCCCATCATTTATTCTTTCTAAGCATCACAGATGAAACGAAAATACAACGTACGCTTATGCCATCCACATTCGCCACAGTGTCCCGTTATGCACCGTTAGGTTACTTAACTAACGGCATAGCGGGGAGGGACTAGCGTGGGTGCAAAACATAAGCAACGTCTATTATATATCTTATATATAATATGTAGCCATTCGTCTTAGAATCCATAGTGATCACATCACAGAGCAGCAGTAGAAACATATGAAATATTGGATATACTAGGAGGTCCATGTTTTATTTTGAGCCTGTATAAAACACGGATTCTACGGTCGCGATGAATAGCCAAACCTATATCCCTAGACCTCTACGAGAGCGGCAAGCAACCCTACCAATTCTAGAGTTAGGAGACTCGGACTCGACTCCTCGATTTGGTCTCCTACTGGACTCTAGAACCCGGTTACTTGTGCTCCCCTCCTTGGGTCTATCCTAATGCGGATAAGTAAATAATATACAACAATGGTGACATCATCCTCAACCCGGAAGTGTCCCAATAAAAAAATATTACATACAATGAATTTTACATGAATGAAAATAAAAACTCTCATCTCACATAAAACCCCCGGCTTTTCAAAACACGACGATCCAATATAACATATCATAGCAACACATAACATCACATGTCATCAACGTAAGTAAATATGCGTATCCCAATTGTCGTTGACATATAGCAACGAAACCGGCGATATACCATATATTACACTTACGGTCGCAGAAAAGAAAACGTAAAACTACAACATTTGGAATCCATAATAACCTTAGACATCATAAACCCAAAATATCTCATATTTTGGATTTCATGCCTAACTATATGAATTCAACATATTGTATCACATTCCACAAATAGTTAGACGATGTTAAACATTCCGATAGAATCAACAAACACCCAAAATTACCCAAAAAGCTCAACACTTGAGCGTAGTTCAAAAGGTCTCAGAACATGCCACAGCTCCTATGAACCAGCCGTAGAAGGGCCAACCAATACCTCACATGTGGCACCGCTGAACTACCACAAACCCTAGGATTTAGTGGCGGTTCTGACGGTCACATAATTGACTTAGGGTTTCGTTCTTCTAGAGGGTCCGCATAATCGCTTGCATGATTTTCTGAAAGTTTTAAACTAAGGAAAAATCCAACACTTGGAAAATTTCCCGGCAAGGGTTAAAGTGGGTATTTGATATCCGTTCGAACTTTTTAACACCATCTAAATAACCCGAAAAACTGTTAGAATTATGACGACGAAGCACTCCGAGCTGCCTTTGCAGAAAATTAACATCACATGCAAATTTAGCAAAAACAAACAAAACCTGAAACACCAAAACCCAGAGACTGGAACACAATGCAAATTTCAACCCAAAATGCCAAACTGGGGCCGAGGAGACCAGATTTTTTTAGCAAAGTGGCCGGCCATTTTCCGAGCTCTTGGGCTTAAATTTGTGCTGTGTTCATGTTGCATCTCATACAACATTCTGCAGTTGTTTAAAAAAAATTTAGAGCCTGTTTTAAAATCGACAGAAACTAGGTAATCTTGTTTCAAGTTTCGAAGTTGTTTCGGTTTTATAATCCTACACAATCCGTCTAATTCTCTAGTTAGGCTCTGATACCACTGTAGGGTTCCTATGAACGACAGCAAGGTTTCGGGAGGCATCGCCCATGCCATTTTTAAATTTTTACCGTTTTAAAGAACCATAAACTAGAATCTTTAACTAGAGAATCATACGAAACATATTGTAAACTACTTTACAACTAAGTGACCTAGGAATACAACCTTTGTATACCGGTCCTTCACTTCAATAGCTCCGTGTAGTGGTCCTTTCGCTCTAAGTAGTGATCTTCCGGACTCTAGCATGGCTTCACAAGAAGAAAGGAACGAACTTATTTGAAGTTTTCAAGGCCGAAGATGATCTACGTCGAGGAGACACTAACCCAAGCTACTACTTCACTAATGAGAGATTAGTGAAGTTAACACCCTATACTAAAGTGCTAATCTAGTAGAGGATGATGAAGTAGGATTTTTGCTTACTTTAGAATTGATTTTCTCACTAATATTTCTCACCTGCTCAAAAGCTAGAGAGCTCTTGAGCTTGAAGAAGAAGATGAAGAGAGATAATGTTGTGAGAGTGAATGGCAACCATGGGTGAGAAAATATCTAATATTACTCATGTAGAGACTTAACAATGAGTTTAGATAATGGTTGGGTTAACAAATATCTAGTGTAAGACAAAACTAGTGGACTAAGTCAATGGATCTCAAAGCTTCATGAAGTTTCATGCCATGTGACAAATTTCCAACTAATAATTGAATTGCAATAAATAAATAAACCCTAAATTATCTTTATCATGGTGTAAGTCTCATACACCCATGTTGCATGTATCATCAACCATGACACATAAATAAAACACAATTAATATATATCACATATATATTAAGTGTGCACATGTGAGAAAAATAAATGCTTAAGTGAGCTAATATTAGTTAATGTAAACTAGTATATCACATATACAATTATACACTAAATTATCAAATCAACACTTGATTTAATAATCCGGCCATATCTCATATAACCGACTAATATTATATGTATCAATTTATCGAATCAACACTTGATTCGACAACTCGGCTATATCACATATAACCGACTGATACGAATAAATCACGAGAATAAAATACGGTATCACACACTCGTATTAATCTCGGTCCCGCACATATCACATATGTGCTCCTACTTCGTTTTGCCTGAGCTAGTAAAACCTCTGTGTAGGACTCTAAAGACTCGTCAATACGCTGGCAATAAATGATGATCATATCAAGCACCCACAAGCCGTCAGCAGTACTAGCTGGACGTAACGGCTACCCGGGTATTGAGCGATCAGAAGATCAACAAGCAAGCCCTCTTTAGCTCCTGTAAAGCCTGCCAGTAACACTACCATATAGTCCGGTCTCTTCGTCTAAGATGTCGCATATCAAGTCTAGGGGTAGTAAACGTCAGACCCCAATAACTCGATAAGTCATGCCGATACGAGGCTCATAACGGGTCGAGAAACTACTGATAACACTTACCAGTAAATCTCTAAATCAGCCCTGGCCATGGACTTCCAGTTATAGCCAATCGAGCACAGCACGACATCTACCCCTAATGCCGGGAGAGACAAAATCCCCTCCTATCGCTCATTGCCTCCATGTGACTCGGGACTGTACCAAAAAACCACCGTTTTGCACGTCCTCTTGAACGTGGTAAGGTGGAAATCAAAGCACAGTAGGAATCACACAAGACTCTATGAGGATCTCGGGTCTACAGACTAACCTATACCAGTGTCACCAGAGAACTGCTTTCTGACGTCAGGTATAATACCATCTAGGAGTTCTCGGCGAGTCCGTCCAGTGTACCCAGTCTCCGTTGAGCACCCGTATACCATCTCTGATGTCAAACACCAATGGATATGGGATAATCCATCGCCCATCTCATGGATCGAGAAGCGTATACGCTAGTCTACTCTGATATATCGATGCCCTGTCTCGATACACCCACGACTAGGAACATTAAAGGATGAACTTATGTACTACCATAGCCCCACTAGTATGATCTGCATCATAATCCTGGTAGTTAAGTACACATCCTAAGGGCTTTATCAACATGTAACCATAAGACAGTATCAAGAGACAAGTATACATGTTAAAATAAAGAGCAACCAGATAGCATACTATCATGTAGAGCAAGAAAGTCCTCTCTATATATGTCCAAGCATCCACTATAATATACATCATATGTACAATAATGGCCTCTAGGGCATATATACAACTAACACGAGAGAGGACGGGCGTAAGCGCATCACTCCGATAATTTGAACGAGTTCCCGAGAAGGTAATTGGCAAGATGCCTACCACAAGATATGGAGCTGTCGAGTTCGTAGTTTCGAAATGGAGACTCCAGATATGAGCATAGCCGTTTGTAGCGCAGTCCATACAGCTACGAAGAGACGAGTCTGAATCAGTCGACATTAGAGAAAAGTGGAGTAAGAGGGTCGTACTAGATTTTGACGAGATGACGTTCCACTCTGTTGACATTAGAGATGTGATACGCATGCAGAGGCGTTGATTATGGATATATCTTCCAGAAGAAGCCGTGATGAGTATGTAGCCATTTCGGAACAAGAAATAGATTTAGTAAAGGGTGATAACTTCTGGGCAGTTCGGCAGAAACGGGATTTGGTAGAGACCCCGACAGAATCTTTCTAGAATATTAAACGAGAAGGCTTGGACCCAGGATCGGTCGTATTACGCACACCCAGTAGGCCAGAGTTCGGCATCATCGACGGGACACGTTATGAGTGACCATGATAGTTGGCCAGAGATCTTTAGAGGATGTGCCAGAGCGAAATTGTTTCCATCATCATTCCATATTGGGCCGTTGAGCTGAGGAGTTATGTAACTGACAATCCGCGGTGAGAGAGGAGAGCCTAAGGGCATAAGGCACCAGACCATGAACAGGAGGAAAGTAGATATCTTGCTCTGCTAGCATGGATGCACCGACACCTTCTCGACTTTGAAAAAGGGTCATATCGATGAAAATGTGTACGATTTGTGATTTGGTGATTCGAATATCACGCGGCCGTCATTTTGGATTTCGGTATTTTGGGCGCTTTATTTGCGTGATTGAGTTTTCGTGCACTACAGTTGCACTCGATTTCGATTTGATGTCGTTCGAGATGTTTTGTTTTGATTTCATGCCTATGGTATGAATGTGATTTTACTTATGCCTTCGGTGTAGTATTCATGCACTTTTAGTACTTTGATTCGATTTTTTGCACGCTGATGCACGTGGTTGTGAAATTATATACCACGGTATACCTGATTTGGATTGATGTATGTTGTATACCGTCGATTTCGATTGTGATATTCGATATTTTTTTTCGTGCACCTTGTGCACTTGATTTGGATTTTTGCGCATATTGGACGCGCTTGATGCGATTTTGGTGCACACCAGATGCACTAAATCGGGATTCTTCGTGCATATCAGATGCACCTGATTTTGTTGTCAGGCACACTGTTGCCCTTGACAGGTATTTTCGTGCACACCCATTGCATTTAGATTTTGTTTCTGTGCATATGTATGGCACATACATTGATTTCGATTTCTGTGCGCACCAGACGCACGTGGCATTCTTATACACATTTTGGGATTAGGTTCTTTTGGAGCAGTATGTTTTATGGTATTTACTATTTGGTATAGTAACTGAGCAGGACTAGTCAGAGAACAGTACCCGAATATGTTTTCGCATGCATCGATAGTTACCGAAGGGATTTCCAAGAAGGAGCAATAGTCTCAGTATTTACCTATATGTCCGAGATGACACGAAACATTTTACAAAGGAAACCCTTCTAAATTATTTTCAAAAACGGCGGGACGTGTATGTTAAATAAGGGATATATATATATATATATATATATATATATATATATATAGTTATAGTTATTTTCTACAATAAACGTTCGCTACTTGTGCTGTGATACGCGCATCACACAGCGACTTGAAAAAAAAAGGTTTGGCATGCATTTCTTTTCAGATATTTTGACGAGTTTACTACGATGCGTACTATGTACATGTTATAGTTTTGATGTATATCATATTGGTTTTGGTATTGGACTTTGACACTGGTATCTTCATCATGACTCCGATAATTGCATGATACTTGATGGAGTTTTGATTTTTGAGTTATATACTCGTTTTCATGCGCATGCATTGCGCTAAGATGTGTCTTAAGTATTTAAGATTTCGGAGCTCCGCCGATTTGAGTGTTTTGCTAAAATGTTTTAGTAACACCGAATTTCTTTAAGGGGGAAGATTGTAACGTTTTGAAAATCGTTTAGGTGAAATTTCGAATAATCGGTAAAATAACTGGTGTTTTCCGTAAAAACCAAGATATAATCACTTTTCAACATAGACTTAAATATACCTATTCTAGCTATGTAATTGCTGGTATTTGGTATTTAATTGGTTACTTGTAAATTTCTAGTTTACTAAAATATTTTCCGTAATTAATTATTTTAAGCTTTCACTAATTCATTTAATTAGTGATAATTACAAATTAGAATGGGTTAATACAAGTTTTATGCATCATGACACATTAAACCAAAGTGTAACAAGTTGTTTTTGAATTTAAATGAAATTCCAAGATGGTTCTAGAAATTTTAGAAGTAGAGTTTAAAAAGAAAAGAAAATAAAAAGAAAATATTAAACAATAGCATGTAAGTATTCATTTGAGGTATGGTCACCTCCCTTACACAACACACCCACCCCATTCCCTTGCATGGCTCGGCCATGAGGTAGCCCCCCCAATTCCCACTTAAAATGTTAAAGGAAAAGATAATGAAAAAGGAAAAGAAGAAAAGAGTAAAGAAAGAAGCATGAGTTAGATATTTGTAATATGGACTTTTTTTGAGTTCCAAAACCCACACACCTCTCTCTTTCCCCCTCTCCCCATCTTGGCCGCCCATCACAACTGCAGCCCCTCCATTTTCTCCTCTCATTTCTCTTCAAAAAAATCATCAATTTGGCCTAAAAAATGCAAACAAAAATCCCACAAACTCCAAATTCATTCCTTATCCATTATTCCTTGGCCATTCAAGCATGGATCTTGGAGCATAGAAGAAAGTTTGGGAGGCTATGTTGCATGTTTGATTTCTTGATCTTGAGGTATAAAACTTCATCCAAAGTGTTTCTTGTTAATTTTATGCTTAGATCTAATTTTAATTAGATGTTCATATAATTTACATTGCAAGATAAAAATTTTAAAGAGAGGGTTTTGAAATTATAGTTAGGGTTTAATCACTTGGTTGGAGATGTGATGTTTAGTTTAACATCTTGAGTTTTTCAAAACCTAACCTAGTTGCTAAATTTCAAATTGTTACTTTGAAAATTTGTCCAAATTGTATAATATTGCAAACTAGAATTTTAGAATTCATATAAAGAAGAGGGATTAAAATCTAATGAATATGTGTGTGAATTAATTAAGATTTTTAGTGAGCATTGTGGCCACTAAAATTGTTAAAACATTTAGATTTGTGCTAAAACGGGTAATTGTCGCTTACTAGGTTTTTGGATTTAATCGATTTGATATAAGTTTGAGGTTTTGGTGGGTTGCTACCTATTTCCTATTATATTTAGTGTGTTGTGAGTACGCGATTGGTGCGTTTGGGTTTTAAATTTGGGGATTTTCACATATAGTGACCCTAGTTGTGTTCTGTGGCGTTGTCGCGATCGCGTTTTGTGCACCAAGCGCGTGCGCGTTTAGTTAGTACGCATGGTTATCTTGTATCATTTTTTCCGCGACCATCATTTATTTATCCTTTTAATTGTTTGTGTGCGATTCTAGGATCGGGTGCAGAGGTATCGGATGTGGCGTGGAAAGGGCAGAGCTGAAATCGGAGCAGATTAGCCGAGGCGTCCAGATGAGTAGATGTATATTTACGGGGGAAGTCGAGTGGATGGCGTATAGCACCCCCGCAATTTCATAGGATATGGTGTGTTTATACACACACACACATGTATGTGTTATTGCGAGATATGAATACTTAGCAAGAAAGGCCTTAGGAGATCATGGGTTGGATTTTGTGTAATTGGATGAAAGCGTTTTTAGTTTAGTTTCTTATCGTGAAACCCTAGAGTAGAGGTTGACACGCACACACATGCACACACGTGGTTTGATTTGGGTATATATGTTTATACGTGTGTGTGTGTATAGGTGCGTTAGTGTGTATATGTACACACACACACACACACACACACACACGGATGATGAGCCCAGTATATGATACTTGGAGATTAGCCGATATGATCGGGCATGATGTCGTGAGATTGTGATATATGATTGGGTTGTGATATGATATGCGACATGATATTATAGCGGATCGTTGGATGATGTGTTTTTATACACACGAGGAGATATATTTGATGATATGGGAATGTACTAGATTTTAAGACGGTACCCCTAATTCTTGATTTATCGATAATAATACCATATGCCAAATGAGAAATGTGTGATATTTTGACCCGTACCCTGATTTGGGATGCCGTACGATGGATTTTACCATACAAGGTATAGATATGATGATTGATCCGCACTCTTGATTTGAGGATGTCGTATTATGTATTTACCGTACGTGACGCTATTAAGACGGGATTGCCGACTACTAGATACATCGACTCGGACTTAGGAAGATTTCCTTACCCTTTCGATTAGTCTTTTAGCTTCGTCCTGTAGTTTACTTGGTAGATGTTAGACTGGGCCCGAGTCATATTTATTTTCAAAACTAACGAATCGTGAGTATTTTAAAGACAGGCCGAGGAATACTACGGATTTTCCAAAGGACGTATTTTTTCTCAAAGACCCCGTAGCCCTATTTTTCTAAAACCACGATTCGTGCGATTTCAAACACCAAAAACTATATGACTAGTATATAGAGGTGAATATTCTTATATGTTGCGGTTACTACATCTTTTATGTATATTAATGTTATTATCGCATTGCATGTTTATACATGTGTTTTCTTTTGTTATTATGAACCCATGTTGTCAGGACACCGGCACCATTACCGATGATGCGTATGTCCATGAACACTTGCTTGCCGGTTCACACACATCATCATCGGTAATTGCCATGTCACGTACACTTTAGAGAATATTACTTCATTGATATAATTTGCTAGCTGATAGTTCCAATATATCATTACTATGCTAGTTTAGATACTGCATTCTTTACGTAGATACCCATGCATGTGTATATTCATTTTTCATGCAATATTATGGGGCTTTATGCCGGTATTCACTGTTTATTGACTCTTGATTATGGGATTCAGATTTTCCATGAGATTTCTGGATTTGGAGAAACCGCAAGAATTTATAAACTCATTATCATTTATAACAAATAGAAATTTGTGATTTTCTCGTGATATATTGTGCGTGGCGTCCACCATATGTTTTCTCGGTTCTTGAGCTGTATCACATACCCGATTCAAGGAGGGGGATGCACCGTCTGCGGGTACATGGTGGACCCGATGCGGTACCTCGGGGCAAGAAGATTGCATAGATGGCGTTGAGCCCGGCAGGGGAGCACTACCGACCGGTGATTATATGGAGACTCGACGGATATCCGGAGGATACCGTTCGAAGTTATGGGCCGATCCTGATCATGCGGAGCCCGAGATATTGAGATTTGATGATACGGGCCAGTCCGAATTGCCGAAGCCCGAGATATTGAGATATTGTGATATATATTTTGTGTCGATGCTTGACACGGATTCTCTGTTGATTTCATCGATGATACTTTGATTTTTATACAGAAATCTCACTGAGATAAGAAAACAGCCTTCACATTTAAGATGTATTCTGTTTTCATGTATTCATACATCATATATGTGATATGTTGCTACCTAAGGCATTGACACGAGCACTTAGTATTACACTTTTATTTAGATGTTTACCCTTGCCATAGTAGATGCTTCAGGTTATATATTATGAGAATGCTATTATATGACCTAGGAGAGAGTCATACACGCGATTTCTTCTCGGTGATATTTTCTACCCACGAGTTGGCAACTCACCCCCGTTTTGCCACAGTTTCTTGCAGGTTTTGCCGTACAGGTTTCGTTGCGGCTTGCTGGCACACTGCTTCCTTCTGAGTGATTGCCTTGGTAGGTGGGTTCACTTGCATCGTGACCACCGTTGTGCCTTATTTATATTCAGTTGTATCTAGTAAACTTCATCAACCAGACTTGTATTATTTGATAGACTTAGAAGACCAGATGTATATTCTTTCGACCTTAGAGTCGTGTGCCTGTATTATTATTGTTTTTCTCTGGTTTTCTTGAGGATGTTGGTTTTCTTTCTGAGTTTTGATCCTCGCCCTTCGGCGTTGTATATTATATTGCTTGCGTGGTTATTTCCGCCAATTGCCGAAGAGCTAGCTCCCGCTTGGTGATGCCTTTATTCATTATTATGCATTTCCTGCATTGTACCCGTTTGGGGGCAAGTATTTACAAAGGAGACTCTGCCAAAATTTCCGGAAAAATATGATGTTGCTTTTAAAATTTTTAATGCCTTATTTTGTTAAAACCACTTACTTTAAAACAAGTTTTCCTTCACTCTTTCTTTAAAAATGGTTTAGATTTCTGGGCTTTTGGCTTACTTGAATTAGGTGGGGTCATATAAACTTTACATGATTCAAGTGCCAGTCACGTGCCATTTCGGGTCGTGACACTTTTGGCCCCCCCATAACCCCTGTCTTATTTAAATTCCCTGCATTATTCCAGAGACTTAAAAATCCAATTAAACTCTTTTTAATGCATATTTTTAATGCATTTTTTTATCACACCCTAACCCTAGTTTTTTCCTATAAATACCCACTCAATTTTTCACACCCTTCACACTAAAATTCTTGTCCAAACTATCAAGAAAATTCCATAGAACTTTTGTGTACAAGTGGAGTTAGCGAAGGGTGAAGCTCCGGCGAACTTCCGACGACGTTTCGAGGAGTTTCCGGTGACGAAACGACGCACCGCCTCCCACTTCTTCCTTTTCCTCTCCTTTCCACTACAATCTAGTAAGTCCCTTCTCCCCTTTCCCTTTACTATTCTAAAAACTTAGAATTCTAAAACCCGACGGAAGTGGAGTTAATCCGACTTCCGATTCGGTTTTTCCTTAAAAATCATATTTTTCTTAAACACAATAATACCAAACTCTCACATTATTATCATTAAACATTAATAAAATATATTGACAAGTTTCATATCAAAAAAATTTATATTTTAATTTTTATAGCACTTTTACAGAAAAATACCATATAGTTTAGTTCGACATAAAACATCATTACCCCTTGCTATACCTTTAGATAGTTCCCGAGATAATGACCTGCCTCCTCAAAACACACATATGTAACATAGCACGATGATATTTGGGAAAATACGATTTTATACAAAACTACCTCCGACTTATCAAAACATTTTTCTATAAGATGTGTATTTTTAACAAATCTTTGCAATGCGCCGCTACAACCCATTTCAGGGAACCCGTTTGGGATGGTGCGGATTATCGCACAAGCTCAGGCTTAGTAGTGTGAGATGTAGACCTCCGCAAGGAGCATAAGGTCTCGAAAGATTTAAAAATACATTTTTCTTTAGAAAATATGATTTTCTATTATAAATAAAACTTATTTTTTATAGATAAATATATATGTAATTAATATCAAAATATCTATTTTTAATATTTATAATATTCTACATTTCCAAAAATCAAGAAAAACATCTCATTTACAAAAAAAAATACCATATAATTCCAATATTACAAATAAATACCATATATTATGAAAAATAGGTTTTATTCACTAGAAATGTCACAATGATAAATATACGTCAATGAAAACTTTAAAGACGATAATAAATTTTTAAAATTATACAAAATTAAATTTATATAAAACCCCTCAAGTTATATTAAATTACAATAAGGACCCTAGTAAACATAGGTTTAAGCGGGACCAGTCTCTTGAGCCTCAGGGAGTCGGAGATATGGGTGCTTACCTATTTAAGATAGACAACTTAACAAATGGTGTTATCAACACGTTGAAAAAGACATAAATCCCGTCGTCCATGTGCAGCGGTTACCGATAACACCAAAACCTAATTCATGATTCAATTTATTTTCTAATTGTCTGACTCAGACTGAGTCTCAATATATACAATCTGACTTGAATGAGATTCAAGTATAAAACTATATTACAATATGAATCCATGAATCCATATAATCAATATGTTCAATATATTCAATCTGTATTGACCGAACCGAGCCATGGATATACATCCATTTACATGATTCTCCAGTTACATCCATTTACTGATATCATGGTTTCGGCATGTCATCCATCTATACAATTCAATTTACAAGACAATACAATACAATACAAATAAGACATCGCGGGGTTTATAAGGGGTAGACCGGTACGGAACATGTTAAAGGTGGCACGAGGTGGTCACTTAAGACGTAATTACATCCATGCCGTTGTTCTGTGGTATTATCGACGGAGCCTTATACTCCTGATACCTTAGTCTCCGGGGAAAGTGAGACTCCTCTCGTATACACTGGCATCTTCTGTAACAAGCTACAAACAACAGCGTTAACAATATAATACAACTTTAAAAGCTACATTCTCTCTCTGTCCATTCTACTTCTCCCTTATCTTTGGGACTTACCGAGCGATTGTTCGCTAACGACATTCCTTCTCTTTCTTCTTTGGAATGTTGTCAGGTGGATCGGACCTTCAGGAGATCGAGCCCACCTGCGAAGATTTGGACTAGTTAGCCTTCGACCCGGAGCTCTAGATACTTGTACATTTCATTTCAGTATTTTCCATTTCTGTTATGCTACTGTTTAATCATTGCTTTTCATTCCATGTATTTACTTTTCAGATGTATTGTAAAAAGAATGTTAATAAATAAAGTTGTTGTTAATTTATATCTTGTCTCTTGTGTACATTTTACTTATATTGCTTAGATACGCTTAGTGTGTTTACTTTAGAGTAAATACGTAGCGGCCTCATCACATCCTCTGCCCATACACTGGGAGGCGGGGCGTGACAGGTTTTGTTGGTGGCCCATGCAGGTCTGAGCTGTATGGAACCCTACCATGCAGTTCAGTTCTGCGTGGACAACCTAAGAAATATAAAATAAGAACCGACAACTAAAAACATTCCTTACAATACCTATTCCTTGAATCTTATCATATATTTTGAATCTGTCCTAACCCAAAATTCCCTTACCTCTTTTACAATCTTACAAAAACTTTCACATTCTTTCGTTCTTTCACATATTTTTCATACACTACCAATAGTTCTATTACCAAACTTTCCTTGAATCTGTTACACTTTCCTTTTACAAATTTCGAGGACGAAATTTTTATAAGTAGGATAGAATGTAACAACCCTAAACTTTCTGTACGAATTTTTTTCAAAAATACAGAATGGGGTACTATTGCCTGAGCACAAGTTATAAATTTGATTTGCATTTTAATAGCAAGAAAGAGCTTGTAGCTCATTGGTAAGACCTTACACTGCTGAACCAAAGCACCAGAGTTCAAATCTCATCAGCCATACATTAATTTTTTTTATTAAATTCTTTTAATCTTTTAGAAGCCCAAGAGTCTACACGTGCATAACCGTAAACCCAAAAGTGACACTAAAATCAAACGAGTCCACTGCAGTAGGCGAAGCGACGGGGACACGTGGTGGCGAGACGAGCCCCAACTCGGCCGGCGAGAGGCACGGATCGGCCGGCGCCGCCGGCCGACTCAGCTCGGTTCCCCAAATTTTTTTACTCCCTTGCACCTTTTAGCCTCCCCATAACCCCTGTCCTATTTAAATTCCTTGCATTATTCCAGAGAATTAAAAATCCAATTAAACTCTTTTTAATGCATATTTTTAATGCATTTTTTTATCACACCCTAACCCTAGTTTTTTCCTATAAATACCCACTCAATTTTTCAAACCCTTCACACTAAAATTTCTGTCCAAACTCTCAAGAAAATTCCATAGAACTTTTGTGTACAAGTTGAGTTAGCGAAGGGCGAAGCTCCGGCAAACTTCCGACGACGTTCCGAGGAGTTTCCGACGACGAAACGACGCACCGGAACCTCCCACTTCTTTCTTTTCCTCTCCTCTCCACTACAATCCAGTAAGTCCCTTCTCTTCCTTCCATTTACTATTCTAAAAACTTAGAATTCTAAAACCCTACGGAAGTGGAGTTAATCCGACTTCCGATTCGGTTTTTCCTTAAAAATCATATTTTTATTAAACACAATAATACCAAACTCTCACATCATGATCATTAAATATTACAAAACATATTGACAAGTTTCATATCAAAAAAATTTATATTTCAATTTTTATAGCACTTTTACAGAAAAATGCAATATAGTTTAGTTTCAACATAAAACATCATTACCCCTTTCTATACCTTTAGATAGTTCACGAGGTAATGACCTACCTCCTCACAACACACATATATAACATATCACAATGATATTTGGGAACATAGATTTGAGAAAATACAATTTTGCACAAAACTACCTCCGACTTATAAAAATCTTTTTCTATAAGATGTATATTTTTAACAAATCTTTGCAATGCGCAACTACAACCCATTTCGGGGAACCCGTTCGGGATGGTGCGAATTTTCGCACATCCTCGTGCTTAGTACTGCGAGATGCAGACCTCCGCAAGGAGCATACAGTCTCGAAAGATTTAAAAATACAATTTTCTTTAGAAAATGTGATTTTCTATTATAAATAAAACTTATTTTTTTTATAAATAAATATATATGTAATTAATATCAAAATATCTATTTTTAATATTTATAATATTCTACATTTCCAAAATTCAAGAAAAACATCTCATTTACAAAAAAAAATACCATACAATTCCAATATTACAAATAAATACCATATATTATTAAAAATAGGTTTTATTCACTAGAAATGTCACAATGATAAAATATATATCAATGAAAACTTTAAAGAAGATAATAAAATACTTGAGGTGTATTTTGAAAATTATACAAAATTATTTTTACATAAAACCCCTCAAGTTAAATTAAATTACAATAAGGACCCTAGTAAACATAGGTTTAAAAGGGACCAGTCTCTTGAACCTCAGGGAGCTGGAGATATGGGTGCTTGCCTATTTAAGATAGACAACTTAACAAACGGTGTTATCAACACGGTAATCGTCTTTGAAAAAGACACAAATTCTGCCGTCCACCGATAACACCAAAACCTAATTTAGGATTCAATTTATTTTCTAATTGTCTGACTCAGACTGAGTCTCGATATATACAATCTGAATTGAATGAGATTCAAGTATAAAACTACATTACAATATGAATCCATGAATCCATATAATCAATCTGTTCAATATATTCAATCTGTATTGACTGAACCGAATCATGGATATACATCCATCTACATGATTCTCCAGTTATATCCATTTACTAATATCATGGTTTCGTCAAGTCATCCATCTATACAATTTAATTTACAAGACAATACAATACAAACAAGACATCGCGGGGTTTATAAGGGGAAGACCGGTACAGAACATGTTAAAGGTGGCACGAGGTGGCCACTTAAGACGTAATTACATCCATGTCGTTGTTCCGTGGTATTATTGACGGAGCCTTATACTCTTGATATCTTAGTCTCCGGGGAAAGTGAGACTCTTCTCATATGCACTGGCATCTTCTGTACCAAGCTACAAACAACAACATTAACAATATAATACAACTTTAAAAGCTACATTCTCTCTCTGTCTATTCTACTTCTCCCTTATCTTTGGGACTAACCGAGCGATTGTTCGCTGATGACATTCCTTCTCTTTCTTCTTTAAGATGTTGTCGGGTGGATCAGACCTTCAGGAGATCGAGCCCACCAGCAAAGATTTGGACCAGTTAGCCTTCGACCCGGAGCTCTAGATACTTGTACATTTCATTTCAGTACTTTCCATTTCTGTTATACCACTGTTTAGGTATTGCTTTTCATTCCATGTATTTACTTTTCAGATGTATTGTAAAAAGAATGTTAATAAATAAAGTTGTTGTTCATTTATATCTTGTCTCTTGTGTACATTTTACTTATATTGCTTAGGTACGCTTAGCGTGTTTACTTCAGAGTAAATACGTAGCGGCCTCGTCGCGTCCTCTTCCCATACACTGGAAGCGGGGCGTGACTCGATCAATAGATAAAATGAGTAATCTTTAATTATTCATCCATGACTACTAAATCTTAACGAACCCTACAAGCCCTCTTCTGATATAAAATCTACATCCGTCTTTAAACTAGATCTATATTCTACATCCGTGTTTAACGTAGACCTAGATTCTATAACTACTCTTTACTATTATCTATTCTTCTTCCTCTTCCTAATCAACACGTCTAAAGAAAGATTAAAAAGATTCCACATATCTCTGAGGACGACCCGTACTCATCTTTGTCTAGCTACACGCGACACCGTTATTGATTGCGGTTATTTCTATAAACACTTCTTTAAATACAGATCAATCAAATGGCGCCGTTGCCGGGGATAAGGCATAATTTTTTATTCTTACTATTCGTGTTGAATTCTTATTCGATCTATATCATAAAACAAAACAAACCGCATCTTGCATATTTAACGATTAGTGTGCGATTTTTGCGAGGGAATTTGGAGTCACTATAGCGAGGAGATAAGGATTCAGAGACATTCATCAAGACCCAGAGAAGCAAGGGAGGCCACCGTAGTAAAAAGTTTTCAAAGAACTCTCAACTCCGTGGCGGAACCGCGGCAAGAAGTGTGTTTTAGCGGCGGAACCGCGGCAGTGTTGGTGAGTTAGGGCTTCAATTTTCTCTGGTATCTTTTCTATCTCTTTCTCACTCCTCTGAAAAATCGAATAATATATTTTCTGCAGGATTCTTTGCAAAATATCACCGCTCAAAAATCTTTTTGCGAGTTTTGTTTTGCGCTTTGTTTTTGCATATTTTAATACGGACATTTAGGGGCAAAGACCAAATTCAGATTAGGTGGGGATTTCATCACCCTTCCTAAGCCCCACAAATCACAAAACGAGCATCCGCATTACCCTACATTAATTAAAAAATATCAAGATCAAGACTCTAAGGACCATCGTGCTCAATAAGGACAGAGGAAGGTTGTGGGTAATCTATCGCTTATCCGCATTACTTTTGTGGTGTCTAGGTAAGTGTGTCTAAGGCAAGTGGTTAATTAATTAGGCCCGCTATTTTCGATGATTCGTATAGCGGATACCTTCCACTTACCTGGCACTTACCTAGCCACAAGAGTGATAAAGAGGTGGTAGAGGATTGATCCTGCGGCTTGTCCTTTGGAAGTCTAGGAGCGGTCTAGAGACTTGACCTAGGTAACCTTAGTTCTAGGGTTGTGTGTGCATTTTTTGTGGTTTGTCTCACGTCCGACACTTTTCAAAACAAACCAATTTTTAAGTTCTCACACGCTGCCACGTGCGCTAAACCCGCTTAGTGCATGCTCGGCTGGACACGGGATTCTAGTGCCCATCTTGTCCGCGTTTCTGCTATCGACTCCGAAATCAGTACTTCTTCATCTCCTTTTTCCCCTCCACCCACCACATCGACCGAGATGGACGGTTCTCCATTAAATTTTACCACTACCATCCTACCACCACCCGTCGGTACGCAGAATCCACTGTGCATCTCTCTCCAAGAAAGATATTACCCCATGCGCGGATCCCTTCCTACCTGTCTATCTATTCCACCAGCCAATGAAGATAATTTTGAAATTAAACCCCACTTCATCAAATTGTTGCCTAAATTTCACGGGTTTGAATCCGAAGACGCATACGTTTTTATAAACAAATTCGAAAACGTATGCGCAATTATGGGTACGTCACAACTGCCTGTGGATGCTATGCGTTTTTATAAACAAATTCGAAAACGTAACGAAAACTCATCTGCACTCAAGCGCAGCTTGGATATGTTTATTAAACATTCCATGCAATCGACGGATGAAATAAAGTCTTCTATCCAATTATTAACACAGACCACCACCTCCCATGTTGAAAGTATAAAATCGATAGAGGCACAACTTGCACAAATAAATTCTGCGATGAGTGCAAGAGAAAAAGGGAAACTTCCATCTCAATCTATACCTAATCTTGGCCACTCACAAAGTTATAATGTGAGTGTGGTTACCACATTGAGATTAGGAAGAGTGTTGGATAACCAAGTGGGTGAACATGTTGATGACGTTGATGATATTAAGGATACCTCGGCTTCTACTTCTTCTCCTATTTCGTCTAGTCCACCACCTTCTTTCGAGCCTATTCTCCGTTTTCCCCAAAGCTCGAACACTCAGCCCACTTTCTCGAGTCAACCTAAAACAATCCCAACTCCAATTCAGGGATCCATTCCATCCCCACAATCCTTTCCAATGTTGGACCCAACCCTTATTGATAAAGCACCTTATTCAAACAGGTTAAGGGGCAACAGACCAAGTCCACAAATAGAGAAAATTGTGGAAATTTTTAAGCAAGTTAACATAAACATTCCTCTCCTAGATACTATTCAACAAGTTCTGTCTTATGCAAAAATTCTAAAGGACTTGTGCACTAGGAAGAGAAAAGCTCAAGTGCCTAAAAAAGTTTTCTTAATGAGTAATGTAAGCACTGCTTTTACCCAACAACTACCCAGGAAACGAAAGTACCCCGGAAGTCCTACCATATCTATTTCTATTGGGTGTAAAGATATCAATCGCGCTCTACTCGATTTAGGCACTAGTGTTAACTTGCTTCCGTATTCTGTGTATGAGCAATTAGAGATCGAAGAGTTAAAACCGTCGCACTGCACTCTTCAGATGGCCGATCGATCTATCACCTAACCTAGGGGTGAGCTAGAGGATGTGTTAATCAAAGTCGGGGAATTTATATTCTCTGTGGAATTTATCGTTATAGATACAGAGCCTATAGAGAACCCACGGAACCAAATTCCGGTCATTTTAGGTCGACCTTTTCTTGCGACTTCCAACGCAATAATCAATTGTCGAAACGACTCTATGACCCTATCCTTCGGGAAGATGTCAATTGAGCTTAACATTTACAAGTTGGGAAGTGAACCCTCCAAACCCTATGCTCAAGTATTATCCGTCGAAGCGATAAATTTCGACAGCAGCGAATTTGAACAGCTTCACGATTTTGATCTTGACTCCGCTAGTACGTTGTTGTTTGACCCTGCTGTTTGTTATACATATACGGAAACTTCTATCGAGTTGTCCGGGTCAACATCTAACGCTGAATATGAACCTTTTATAGAGTTTGAGTATTATCCCGTTCTTTCCGATGAGATTATTATTCGGGATATAGATGAAATCTTTGAATAAAATTTCGCCGAAGAACTCGCATTCTTAGAAAACATGGGTGTTGTAATGAATCAATCTCAACACAAAGAAGTTGAACCACCACCCCTTCTTTTTATCAATAACAAGAATGCGAGTAATCCACCATCACTGTTTCGTCTCTATAAACCGAGACGTATACACGTTCTATTCCACCCTTTATCCCCTCTCCATTTCTTCACGTCGATAGGTGACACGATCTTCTACCAACCGGTGCGTTACATCGATAAAATATTTGAATGGTTGGTGTTGAATTTTGTTCTTTGTAACGCTTTGCATAGACCAATAACTTTAACCCCCTCATAATTTTAAATGCTTAGGTTTGTGCTTATTCACGCGTTACTTTGCATTATAGTATATATAAGCGCTAAAAAATTTTGAAAATGAAAGTTTGAAAGTGAAAAATTTACATATGAAAGATAGAAATAGTTTAAGAAAAGCAAGAAAGTTAGATGTTTTCTTAAACGAAACTAGTAATAAGTAGTTATGAGCTATTGTCCAAAGGGTTAGTAAGATTAAGGAAATTGCTAATCTGAGGATAAAAATAAGTCTGAAAATAGTCTATATTCTTCAGGCCAAACATTTGAACGTTGATACCCTACTATACGCACTTGCACACATTTTGAAACTTGGGATAGTAGAGGATACCTTGAAATGTTCTTGTCTAAAAGTCTTGGTATGAAGAAAAAAATTATAAGTGGTGGAAAAAAAATGAACACTGATTTTGTAATTACCAAGGCAGCATAAAAAAATATAGCGAGTGTGCTTTATCACTTAGTGCCTTAGACCAACTGGTTTGGGAGCCACTGCTAAACCTTAGGTGTTGCAAGATGAGGAATTACACCTTAATAATGCAAGCACATTTTGTAATAGGTCGGTTAGTACCTCAAGAAGTATTAACGGTCACATTAAGGATGTGTGAGCAATTCCATCTAAAATATTCACCAACTAAAAAGTACTAAGGAAGATAGACAAGAGTATGATAACTTGAATTAAATTCTCTATAGGGATGTATTTTACACACACGTAGGGGTATATGATCAATGTTTGGAAGATAGATAGGGAGGAAAACTAAAGGCGATGTTTTATTGAGGGATGATATGATTTCTAACATCTTCTCACGACCATTAAGATATGACTCATGGCAACCGAAAAGCTGGTGTAGTTGAAAACTCTTATTTTCAAGTTCTTTCTTTTATAGTTCTTATCTTTATATGTAGCATTCACTATCTTTCTTTTATTATAAGATTTTGTGGGTGTAATCAGCTGAAAACCCTCAGGAGACAACACTCCTCCAACTAGAGACACCTAGAGGTTTAACAGCTTGTTGCACGTGCTCAGTGCAATCGTGTTGCCTATAAAAGTGTGCTACTTAGGTTTTTCTTTTTCTTTATCCCTCTCTTGAATAAATAAGTTTGCTCAGGACGATCAAAATTAAGTTTGGGGGTATTTGTTTAGTCGAAAATATCGCACTTTTGATATAACATTTTCCTTACTTTTCTTAAATATCTAAAGATGTTTATTATAAATATGACACATATGAGGGTTTATCTGTAAAAATACTATTTTCATATGTTTATATATTATAATTAACATTATGAAGGAAAATGTATGCATATAATATTTATATAATATTTTAATAATTTAAATATGCATATCATATCAAATATCCTTAATCAATATTCTTAAAATATAATATCATATCAAATATCCTTAATCAATATTCTTAAAATATAATATCATATCAAATTGATTAAGAGAATATCTCAAAAATACCAAATATTACTAACATTATTCATTGAGATATTTTGCAAGGTTTAGTTCAGGTCAGGAGATCGAGATGTTGAGATGTCTGGAATAAAAAATCTGCCGATAAAGTTAAATAAAATCGAAGAATCAAAACAGCACAGACTCATACATCAAATAAATCTCCATGTGTCACAACGAAGCAGCTCCAGAATTCTGAAGCCAAGATCTTACTAACAAACCGCGCTTCCGCAGCTAAACTAGCATCAATGCGGCGGATCCGCGGCCGATTCACTGAGTCAAGATTTGGAATTTTTAGTTGTGATTTGCAACAACAAACCCTAATTCTGATGATCTATAGCTTATGGTTTGGGGCTATATAAAGGACCGATGGCTAAACTTAGAAATTATCAATCTTTTACACAAGCTAATCACTGTCAAAGAACAAGTGATCCAAGAAAGGTCCAAGATTCGACGTGATAAAGCGACATGAGATTCGACGGAACATCTATATCCGACAAGACAGAGATAGAGAGCAACTTCTTCTTCCTCTTGTAATTTAAACTTGAAGTTTGTACTTGTGAAGTTGTTTAATAAAGGTAGATCTTTAGTTTAATTAGTTTAATTATTTAGTTACATTATGAATTTCATCTCTATCCGTTCTTCTATCTCCATGATGCGTGGGTAATTCTTCGCTTGATAGGGTTCGTAGGATTAGGGTCGAACAATGGATGAGAAAATGTTTTAACTTCTTTTAAGTCTTATGAAGTTTATAAACTTTAGCAAAATAAATGTTAACATCCTTATCGGGCGCGTTACCAATTTATTGCTAGTCTCGACCGCGATTTGAGATCAGATTAACAATTGTTTTGTTAAGGGCTAGACATGAATAGAGATCAATGAAAGGACAAGGGTCAATAGTGAGGAAACCCTAGTTTCTTCCAAGAAACCTAATCCTCATTCATCACTATCTATCTAGTATTAAATCTATCAATAGATAAAAGGAGTAATCTTTAATTAATCATCCATGACTACTAAATCTTAACGAACCCTACAAGCCCTCTTCTGATATAAAATCTACATCCGTCTTTAAATTAGAACTATATTCTACATCCGTGCTTAACGTAGATCTAGAATTTATAACTATTCTTCACTATTATCTATTATTCTTCCTCTTCCTAATCAACACGACAAAAGAAAGATTAAAAAGATTCCACATATCCCTGAGGACGACCCGTACTCATCTCGGTCTAGCTACACGCGACACCGTTATTGATTGCAGTTATTTCTTCAAACACTTCTTTAAATACAGATCAATCAGTAGGCGGGGGTTTATTGATTGTGGGGATATGAATCTCTGCAGCCGCGGACTAAGCTGCCGTTAATTACCCCTCGCCTTTGGAGCGAAGGAACTTCTGATTGATGAGTTAAACTGGTCATGCGAACTCAATGTGCAGTGTCTGTGTGTTGTGTTTTGAGGGGTCTTGGGTATATTGGGGGCCTCGCATAGTTTACGGGGGTCCCACTACCTGGATAGCGAGCTGGGGTCAAGGGGGCTAGTAGCCCCTTACGGGATGTAGGGCAGCGCCTCGCTAGAAATTTTTTTCTAACAGGGAATGTGTTTTGGAGTCTCTGTGTGTGTGTGTATGTGTGTGTGTGTATAAAGGTGAATAGCATCCAAAGGACACGTGGGCGCCAGCACCTCACGTGCCAAGCACGCGGGTGCATGGCGCCAGCGCCTCATGCGCCCGGCACGTGGCCGCTGGGTGCCCGCAGAAAAAAGAGGCGTAGCCCCTGTACTAGGAGTTGTACTCCCAATTGACTTTTAGAGTTAAATTCCCGAAAGAAGGACAAAGGGGCTTAGCCTCTGTAGCGGGAGTTGTACTCCCAATTGACTTTTGGAGTTGAACTCCAAAAAGAAAGATTTATTATATATATATATATATATATATATATATATATATATTTGTGGAGTTAAACTCCTAAGAGATTTTCGGAGATAATGAAAGGGGACCCCTTTCTTCTCCCTTGAGCCCTGAGTTTTCTCTTGAACCTTAGATCTTTCCCAAAGTGATATTTTTGGAGATAGGTCTCCTTCTTCCTCCTCTCTATTGGCTAGATCTTGGAGGAAAATGGTGGTGAGACTTAAAAATCACCATTTTGGGGATTTGATGGGAGATCTGAGTTCCCCTTCAAGGGTTTTATGATAAAAACTGTTTCTTTTTGGAAAAAGAAGAGTTAAACTCTTGATTTAATTCCAAAAAAAAGAGAAGCATGTTTAGAACCTTGAAGAAGGAGAAGGAGACATAGAACCCCTAGATTTTGAGGGGAATGAATTCCTTTTTTTCATTTCATCATAATGTTGCCATATATAGGCTTACAGGTTTACATTTAGCCTCTTGGGCTTTACGAAATGGCATTTTGCTTATCCCATACTTCATGTGCTCATTTCTTTTGCACATTAGCCATGGGCTTTACAAAAATTTGCATTTTGCCCATTTTTCTTACATTTATTCATAAAAATTACATCAAAATTATTTATTACCTAATTTTCATATTGGCATGGGGAAGGCTGGCTGTGGGGCTCGACTTGGGCATGGGCCCACTTGACCTGGGCTTGGGCCCGTTTACTTGGGGTTGATTTTGACTTTGACTTAGTCAACTGGAGTGTAATTTTTGACCCCAACAATATGTATAAAGTCGGAGCTCAATATGAGATGCGCATCTATATAGGATGTGTGTAAATATGAGGTATGCACATCAATATGAAAGTGCGTCAATGTAGGGTGTATCGATATGTGGGTGCACATCTATATGGGATGCGTAAGGCATTCCCTGTTTTGACGAAATTACATATCTTTTATCAAGTAGGGACGGGAAAAGAGTTGTTGGTTGTTGGGACCTGCCACCTCTCTAAAGACGTTGAGAAATTACAATGCCGTATATCAAAGATATGGAAAGATGTACCCTTGAACCAAATCCTATATAAGAGGGAAAAGATCATGTCAGAACTGAGGATTGTTAGTCTTATATGAGACTAAGCTCAATTTGGATGGAAAATCATTAGTCATATATCCAACTAAGATTAATATGGGTATCATACACTACTACAAATATGGGTTGCCCCTACGGATTTATCCGTAGGGGCAACCCACTGCCCCTACGGATATCTGCGTAGGGGCGAAAAAATACCCCGTAGGTGCAAAGGCCGCAGGTGCAAGTTGAGGCCCTGAACTTGCCCCTACGGACAAATTCTTGCCCCTACGGATATATCTGTAGGTGTTGTTGCCCCTACGGATTACTCCGTAGGGGTAATCAAATCATATATGTATTTTTTTTTTTGAATATATTGTATGTACCTACGGATACAACCGTAGGTCCTTGTTCTACCCCTACGGATAACTCCGTAGGGGATAGACAGTGGCCCCTACGGAGATATCCGTAGGGGCACTCCCAACACCCTGCACTGAGATCGGGGGGAAAATATCAGGAAACCTGATATTTTGCCCCTACGGATCAGTCCGTAGGGGATAGACAGTGGCCCCTACGGACATATCCGTAGGGGCACTCCCAACACCCTGCACTGAGATCAGGGGGGAAAAAATATCAGGTTTCCTGATATTTTGCCCCTACGGATAACTCCGTAGGGGCAACATATATACCTACGGCTTAATCCGTAGGTACATATTGTCTGTATTTTTTTTAAAAAAATGGGCTGCTAGATTTTTTCCCGCCCTGTGCACAATACTATATATATCAATCAAATCATATATTGCAGTATTCATAATCACATCTCACGCATATATATAATATACAAAAGAAACCCAAAAACTGAATATGGTATAAATACAAACCAATATCAATATGGTTTCAAAATGTAGTACAATGTGATATAAATAAATACATGTTTCAAAAAATAAGAACCAAAAAGCTACCCTAGTTCGGTCTAGCTCTACCTCTGAATAACGTTAGAATAACGCGCGCCTGCTCCTCGGTCAATATACTCTGCAATGCGTCGCGAGCGGGAGTCTGAGAGGCATGTGGAGCTGGCGATGTGGTCTGCGCAGCTTCCGTCGAGGTAGTCGGTTGCGGAGCCACGGCTGCGGGAGTCTGAGTGGGCGGTGGAGCTACAGGAGCTGTCTGCGGAACCGCAGCCGATGTAGTGGCTTGCGGAGCCGCAGCCAAAGGAGATGCATGTGGAGGCTCGGCCGATCTACCCTGTCGCGTCTGGACATAACGTGTGTAAGAAGCGTGTAAGAACTGTGTATTATTCGAATTCGTTTCATTATTAAGTTATTTCGAAACCCTGTTTGGATATCTAGTTTGGAAAAGCGTTGTTTATTTTAATTACATATGTATGCATGATTAATCAAACTTAAGTCTAAAACCAAATAAGCTCAAGCTACGTACTAATTATGGATATGTTGATATGTATATAATATGAAATGATATTTTACTATAAAGTAGTATACATACCAGCATCTCCTTCAACTCCTGAACGGTGGCCCTCAAGCTATCCAGTTCCTGATGGACATGCCGGTCACTGGAGATGGAGGAAGTAACCGCCGGGGTGGAGTCCAACCTCATATGGGCCCTGCTAGGGCCCAATCCCCGGCCTCTCTCCCAACCTCCGTGGTGCCCTCCGTGTGCGGCGTCCAGAACTGGGGTCAGCATCCTCGGATCGTTCTGTCCGGTAAAATCGATCCACGAGGCCCGGGCCTGCTCAACCACCCGCTCCTACACCCACATTAAGCAGTAAAGTATAAGTATAAAATTTAAACTTGAACCTTCCAAAACTAAAATTTCAAATTTGGGTAGAAAAAATATTAACACTTACGCAGTACTCCTAGGTAGCGACGTCGGGATATCGAAGCTTGCCCGTGGCGGGATCTGTCGAGGTGCCGTGGATGGCAAGATATGCGGACAACACGCTCGGTGTACCACCTGACGCCACGGTCCGAGATGTCTGTAATATTAGAATGTAACTCTTAATATTAGAAATATTAGAGAATAACTCTTAATATGCAGAATATTAGAGAATAACTCTTAATTTACCGATAACTCCATGGCTCGAGTAATGTTCCTCGAGCCACCTGTGTAAGTGGGGCGACCCCTCTTCGCCGACTTCCTATTATCCGTATTCTGAGCGGCCTGTTTCTGCACAACGCATTAACATTTAGTTTTCTAATTAAGAAACACAAAGAAATAAATTATATCATAAATAATGAATTAAATTTAAAATACATACTTGTTTGCGTTCGGAGTCGAAATAAGCGCACAATAGAGGCCATGTCTCTACGTCGACTCTCGCAAACGCCGGAGTAGATAGGAGGGCCGCTATCTCTGCCTCGGGGGTCGCTATCCACAGGGAGTAGCAGTCGGCCTTCAGCTCATTCCTGTTGTATCGGACCTTGGCCTGCATGTTCTTCATCAGGCCATTGTACAGAGCATGAAAGTCGAGCACCCTCCCCGGGTGATCAGGGTCGGCTACAGGCTGAAAATCGTAATCCAACTGAAAATACAAAAAAAAACATTGTTATTAGATTGCAAGTGTTAATAATAAATATATTGGATAGATCAAATGAAAATATATATTAATACATACCCGAGCCTGATCAAAGAAGAGGGCGAATGAGCGCTGGTGCTGCTCGCCCCACTCAACGTGAAGTGGATAGTTCTTCACGATCCGGCTCTCGTCCCCCAAATACCGACCGAACCTCTCGGCATGAGGACCGGTATAGCGATAGTCAAGGGTAAAAAATAGGGGGAATGCTGCCTCCCCCCTAGCTCTATCAGGCCTCAGCCTATAGGACTGATTCGGGCCTCGAGTCCCCCTCTGGGGATGGAGAGGCCCTGCGTCTGCACGAAATATCAAGACAATCAATAATAAGACAAAGTTGTATTAAGAAATCAAGGTTAAAAAAAATTCAAGTGTGATATATACCTCCGGTGACTAGCGCACGAGCCTGGGCCCGAGCAGCAGCACGAGCGGGACGATAGTTCCTCCGGTGAGGAATAACCGGGGTCCCGGACCCTGACGCATCCCCTCCAACTATAAAATAAACATCGACGCTAAATATCCATGAAGTTCATATTTATTCTATAGAGCATATGTAAAATGAATAAATATTTTAAATTTATTCATACTAACCTGCAGACGATGCGGAGGGTATGGAAGCGGCAGGAGTGGCCCCTGTGGAAGGTGTGGACGCACCACCTATAATTAGACAATTAAAAATAGATTATATAAGTAATTGCAAAAAGAATATGTAGATCAATAATATAACGTTCTAAATCAATATGCATGCACTATAGGATATATAAACATACCCGCAGGTGTGGTGGTGTCATCACCTACAGCTAGACAATAATAAAAATTGCTAAGTAAGAGTAAAAGGAATGTGTGTATTTATGATATAGCATTCTAAATCAATATACATACACTATATGATATATAAACATACCTGGAGGAGCGGGGGTGGCCTCTGTCCCAGATGTGGACGCATCACCAACAACTAGACAATCAAACATTGACAATATAAGTAAGTTTGACATAAACATGCATGAATATCTGTAATATTACATTCAAAATGGATATGCATGCAGTATACCTGGAGGTGTGGCCAAATCAACACGGAAGGAGGCATCCGAAGGGGTCTCCGATCTGGGTGCAAGACCGGCCCTCTGAAGCTCCCTATGGAGCTCTCCTGGCGGCAAAACCGCTCTGCCTCTGCCTCTGCCGCGGCTGGAGCTCCTGCCGCCCCTCGCTGCTCCCGACATCGTCATCAAATCTAGATAAACGGTTCGTGGACGCATTAGACCTTCATTAAACGTATTGACTATATATGATCTAGAGCGTAAAATGTGAAGTAATAATATAACATTACTGATAACCTTTTTCGTTTCGTGGGCGCATCATACATATCTACTTGGATTTCATCGTCGATGTCATTTCTAACCGATGTAACTTCATGATCGGTCGAAGACAACCCGTCCTTCGAAACAGACGGCCGGAGCACTTTAAGCCTTCTCTCTTCTTCGTCCTCATCGCTGTCCTCGTATTCTGGGACATCGTAGACATCTCTAGGTTTCCATCGGCATACAACACTCCATCCCGGATGCTTCAAACACCGTGAGTAGTATACTTGGAACGCTTGGTTCGGAAAGATAAACGGATCGTCCTGACCGTAAAATCGAAGTGTGTTCACACTGGTCAATCCATATTCATCTTTCCAAGTCCCAAGACTGCTTCTCTACCTGTCTGTATCGGTTCGCGGATCGTACCAAGTACAGTGGAATATATAAAAGGGTTCTGATCTTCCGGGATAGTGGATGCCGAGTATAAAATTTAAGTTCCCATAGTAAATCACACCGTCCGATCCTACCATCGCAATCCCACTATTCTGAGTGGTTCTAGATGTTTCTATGTCCTTAACTTCGAATTTGTATCCAAGGACACCAAATCCTTTGTAATATGCAACCTCCATACTAAGAAATTGAGCTAAACATCTTGAATCACTCTCAAATGATGCAGAAAAGTTCGGATCGTGGATCTAACAAAACAAATTTTACGATAAATACATAACGATACAAGTTTAGATTAAAACTGATAGCAATAAAATGTAATTCGAATAACTTACATGCTCTGTGACCCAATCACAAAAATTATCCTGATGGTATTTTTCCAAACGCTCTTCGTTCCAATCAGGATGCCCCTCACGTACCTCGTTAAAATGAGTTATGTTTTCGACAAATAATTGTGACATTAATATTATGTCATTTCATACACACACAAACACAGATATAACAATTAATCCAAAAGAACTTACTCTCTAATTTGTTCAAGACATGCGCAATTAAGCAAGATAAACCGGTATATCTTGTTGATAAACATAGTGTCTACCCTCTTATACTCGGCTTTACCATATGGCCCGTCTTGAATTCTTCGTGGTCGGTTAAGCCTTGTCTCAATGTTCTCGTCCAGATAGCGGGAACAAAATGTGGTTGCTTCATCAAGAAGATAACCTTGCATGATAGAACCCTCTGGTCGATTTTTATTGCGTATATACTTCTTAAGAGTGTAAAGGTACCTAATGAGAATATGTTGAATAAATAAACACGGGCATACAGGACAACAATAAATTTATAAATTGCGCGAAACGAAAAATTACACGTACCTCTCGACGGGATATATCCATCGATATTGTACCGGTCCGGCTAACTTCGCCTCAGTTGAAAGATGAACCGTCAAGTGTATTATGATATCAAAGAATGACGGTGGAAAAATACGCTCAAACTTGCAAAGTATCAACGCAATAGAATTTTCTAGTTTATCCAGCGTCGCAATCTCCAGTGTTTTAGCACACAACTCCCTGAAAAAACAACATAGGTCGTTGATTACTAGACCAACCGAGTAGGGGAGAGAAGTCCTGAGGGCTAATGGAAGAAGGTGCTCCACGATAACATGGTGATCATGACTTTTCAGCCCATCGATCTTGCCCTTCACAATTTTTATTTTCTTGCTGAATGATCCTGAGAAACCTGTGGGGACTTTCAAATCATGCAACACCTGCAGGAATCTTTTCTTCTCCGGTTGTGACATATGATAAGCGGCATTGGGAAGTACAAACTTGCCCGGTTTACCCGCTACCGGTTTAGGGTGCAGTTCACTTCTTATTCCCTACTCTTGTAGATCCATCCGGGCATTCATGTTGTCTTTCGATTTCCCGTCTTTACACAGAAGCAAGTTAAGTATGTGCTCTGATACTCCCTTCTCTATATGCATGACGTCCAGGCAATGACGCACTGAATTTGTAGACCAGTACGGAAGCTCGAAGAAAATGCTTAACTTGTTCCAATATTGTGGTTTGACCTGTTTCGTCGGATCCATCCCGAAGGTCACGTTATTGTAACCATCCCATTTAGCAGTCACTTCATCTCCGGACAATGGGGATGGAGGCCTAAGAAGCTCCTGATGACCATCAAAGTGAACCGTGTCTAACCTATAGGGGTGGTCTGGAGGCAGAAAACGTCGATGGCCGCAATAACAAACCTTCCTGCTAAAATTCAAAATTTTTGATGTTGTGTGTTCATGGCAATGAGGACATGCTTTGTGACCATGTACGGACCAACCTGATAGCATTCCATACGCAGGAAAGTCATTAATTGTCCACATTAAAGCCGCACGCAGTATGAAGGTTGTATTTGTGTTTGAATCATATGTCTCTACACCATCAATGAACAAAGTTTTCAGCTCCTCGATCAGAGGTCGGAGAAAGACGTCGATATTGTTCCCCGGTGAGTTTGGTCCGTCGATAAGAAGAGGCATCATAAAGTATGATTGGTCCATAGCCAACCAAGGCGACAGATTATAAATTATCATTACAACGGGCCATGTACTGTGACATCCAGCCATATAGTTGAATGGGCAGAAGCCATCGGCAGCCACTCCGAGCCGGACATTGCGAGGATCGCTACTGAATATTGCGTGCCTCCTATCGAAATCCTTCCATGCCGGTGAATCTCTTGGATGGCTCATTTTTCTATTTTCGCTTGGAGGAGAACGGTGATGCCAAATCATTGCCTCGGCTGTTTTCTTGCACCTGAATAGCCTCTGTAGCCTCTGTGTTATGGGAAAATATCGTGCTATCTTCACAGGTATATCAGGCTTCTTATCAGAATCTTTCGGCTTATACCTGGCCTCTCCGCATGTTGGACACTCTTTCAAATCTGAATTCTCTTTCCGGTACAACACGCAATTTTTAGGACATGCTTGAATCTTCTCGCACTTTAGACCCAAATCAGACATCATTTTCTGGGCTTCGTACCAGCTTTCGGGCACATTATTTCCCGGAGGCATAGAATCTTTCAAGAACGAAAGAAGCATTGTGAATGACTTGTTGCTCCATCCATTTAGGCACTTAATTTGGAAAAGTTGGACGAACCATGAAAGGGTGGAATACTTCGCATTCTCATAAATTGGTTTCCTAGCATCATTCATGAAATTTTCATATTTATCCGCACGCGGTCCTTGACCGGAAGGAATGTCATCTTCGGTATGAATAGATTCACCTAGGGCAGCCTCTACCATATCCTCCATTTCTTCTGATGGAAATAAATTTCCGTCTCCTGCCGTATTACCGAATTCTTCTTCTTCTCCTGCCGCATTATCGTGTTCTCCTTCTTCTTCTACCGCAGTACTGCATTCTTCTCCTTCCCCGTGATATTTCCAAGTTGAATAAAGTCCAGTAAACCCATGTTTTACAATATGAAGCTCTGCCAATTCTACCTTCTGCCAGTACTTATTGACACATCTATCGCACGGACAGAGAATCTTCTCTATTATGATCTTATTATGTGCTCGTACAAATTCAAGGAAAGCAGCAACTCCTGCGACAAACTTAGGTTGCATACGTTGTTTCCAATCCACATACATCCAGTCCTTAACTCTGACGTACTCATGGGCCATGTTAGACTGAATAACATATAAATTGTAGGTTATGCTGACTATATTGAGAAATATAAGAATGGGATAGTTACTGACAAAGGAGAAAATCCGTGTATATGCTTTGTGTGTGCGTTTGTCATTGAAAAGAATAAATTATCGCACGTTATGTTAACCGATAGACGGGGACTAAGTGGCGCTTTTAGTTTCATATATGGGTATCGATGGGAATATGAAGGTTTCATATTATCATATATTGGTTTTAACCCGAACATCTCGAATCGCTCTCTAATTATGCGTTTGTATGTATGTGTTCCGGCTGTCGGGGGTAGGCTTCTATCCCATTAAGAATGTATAGAGCGAACGCCCATCACTTGTGCTTTCAACCGTTTCGAGTAAATTTCGGCAGCACCTCCCCGCTGTTCTCCGAGTACACTGTAATAGAATAGATAATCATTTCAAAGCTGTGAAACAACGTTGAAATGAACATCTAATCTTTGTACACGGAGAACCAGCGGAAAGGTACCGACGAAATATCTCGAAACGGATGAAAACACAAGTGAATGAAGGCGTTTGCATTATACATTCTTAACTTGTCCACACGGGACAAATCTATGGGTTACCATACGATTCAATTTTCTCGTCGCGTAGACTATACGACGGTTGTTAGTATCGAGCTATACTGTCCGATATTTAACAACCTTCGTATAGTTCTAGGTCACGACGAGCATCGCACGTATGTTAACCGATAGACGGGGACTAAGTGGCGCTTTTAGTTTCATATATGGGTATCGATGGGAATATGAAGGTTTCATATTATCATATATTGGTTTTAACCCGAACATCTCGAATCGCTCTCTAATTATGCGTTTGTATGTATGTGTTCCGGCTGTCGGGGTTAGGCTTCTATCCCATTAAGAATGTATAGAGCGAACGCCCATCACTTGTGCTTTCAACCGTTTCGAGTAAATTTCGGCAGTACCTCCCCGTTGTTCTCCGAGTACACTGTAATAGAATAGATAATCATTTCAAAGCTGTGAAACAACGTTGAAATGAACATCTAATCTATCTTTGTACACGGAGAACCAGCGGAAAGGTACCGACGAAATATCTCGAAACGGATGAAAACACAAGTGAATGAAGGCGTTTGCTTTATACATTCTTAACTTGTCCACACGGGACAAATCTATGGGTTACCATACGATTGAATTTTCTCGTCGTGTAGACTATACGACGGTTGTTAGTATCGAGCTATACTGTCCGATATTTAACAACCTTCGTATAGTTCTAGGTCACGACGAGCATCGCACGTATGTTAACCGATAGACGGGGACTAAGTGGCGCTTTTAGTTTCATATATGGGTATCGATGGGAATATGAAGGTTTCATATTATCATCGAGTATCATATATTGGTTTTAACCTGAATATCTCGAGTCGCTCTCTAATTATGCGTTTGTTGTGCATTCGTGTTGTATGTGTAACATGATTTTAAACCATTGAGATCAAGATTGATAGAACTGATCATCCTACATTGCAATAGCATTCATCAACCAAAAACTATTATTGCAATGGTATACATTTATAACAATCAACAATTAAAACTACAAATATAGGATACTGATATCATAAAGCGTTATGAGACACGTCATCTGCCACGTGTCGTGATCATGGAAATCGCTAATATTGAGCATCATCAAGATTAGATTATGGTTTTGAAGCAAGTTATTGAGCATCTTGGATTGATTGTCAAGTGTTGATTTTTATTTCAACACTTGACAGAATGAAAATCATAAATACAGTTGCAAAATGTGTTCCTCACCCCCATAAAGTGGATCTTAACAATCCAGACAAGACAATCATTGTTCAAATTGCCAAAGTAGACATAATCTCAGCAGTTATTTACGGTTGCTAGCTTGTATTGCTTGTTGCTATTCTTTTTTTTCCTTGCCCTTTCTTTCTTTCTTTTTTTTGGGGGGTGGGGGGGTTGTGTTTGAAAGGTTTTAACCAACTCACTGCTATTTCTAGGCAATGCAGGAATATAACTAGTTTTATCCCCCAAAAGAAAGAGCTTCAGGCTTCATGTGTCAAGCGATGTGTATAATTATAGGATTTTCTTGCTAGTGGTTCATTTACAACTATTCTTTAGTCTATATGGCTAGCATCTGCTACTAGATATTACATCTTGCATCAACACCCCGCATGTTAAAATCAAAATCGATTATTTTTTTCTTGATCTTTTTCTGATTTTCTACCATCTGTGTCGAGTAAATTATGATTAACATTGTATTTGTCAACTAATCAGAAGAGCCATTCAACCAGCCCCACCATAACCCTAACCCCAGCCCCACCGTAACCCTAACCCCAGCCCCACCCCAGCAGCAGCCGAACCCCAACCCTAACCCTACCCTGACCCCGACCCCGACCGCCACCGCGACCCCTGCCCAACCCCAACTCTCGCGCGCGCAACCCAGACCCAGCCATGAACCCTAAGCCCAAAATAATCCAAAAATGCTTTAATTTACCTCGAGATTTATACCTGAACGGCTGCTGGTGGGCTGGAGCGACGACGGTGGCGATTTGGCGACGAAACCGGCGGTGGCGACGACGGTGGCGACGAAACCGGCGGTGGCGACGACGGTAGCGACGGTGGAAACGACGGCGTGGCGATTTGGGGTTTTTTCTCGCGCGTGATTGAGAGAGAGAGAAAGTGAGCGTAGGCGATCGATCTGGCTTTATTTTAAAATGATATTTGCTTGCCCCTACGGACATAACCGTAGGTCTTTTGTTTGCGGCTCCGTAGGGGCAAACATCAAATTAAGAATTAATATTTTTATTCTTGGACGTCTGTGCCCGTAGGGGCAACCTTTTAGCCCTACGGTTTAATCCGTAGGGCCAAGTTAAATCTATCCCTATGGATATTGCCATCCGTAGGGGCAACCCCCTATTTTACTAGTGATAGATGAAAGATCATTAGTCGTAAATGAGATTAAGATCAATTTGAACATCATTGATATGTTGATCAATGGATCGTATATGAGAAACAAAATCTTCTATATTTAGTTTATTTTAACTAAGTACTCAAGCAAAGGCTTGTTGTCCATGTGTGCATGTACATGTAAAGTGTGCATGTACATGTGAAGTGCGCATGTACATGTATCATCTTTAATGAAAGTGAGTACGTGCATATCACATTGGTTACGCACCCGCTTGCAATCGGGGATTGCGCACGTGCATATCATGTGGCTTGCACTTGTTATCAGTTCAAAATCATAAGTGCACATGTATATGTGTGAGCATGCCAAAATATCAACATGCATATCACGCGACGCTCGCACATTCATGGGTAATATTCAACAAGTGCGTGCACGTGCATATCACGCAACGCACACGCCTTCATAGACAGCATCCAACAAGTGCGCACACGTGCATATCATACGATGCACATGTCTCCAAGGCGGAAATTTTATTAAGTGCGCACTAGTTTGGGCGCGGACTTGTTCCGATTAGAAAGGAAAAAATTTCACAGAGAAGTAATGTCTTCTGTTTTATGTTTTTTCTCTTCTTCTTGCCTTTTCCAAGAAGCAAAAGTTTCAATTTTTATCTGTTTTTAGATCATGTATATGTGTTTTATAATGCGCATATTATTTTCTTAGATCTTAGGATCGATCTGTCGCAAAAGTATATACTTTATGAATGAGAGACGAGCCTTAAAATCATTTGATCTTTTACGGAGAATCAATGGATTCGAAAAATAAGTAAATGCTTTTGTATAAAAGCAGAATCTTTTTTAATGGAAGAAAAAAGAAGTTTTTCTCTACCTTACTCACTTGTTTGCTGAGAAAGTAGATGAAGAATACTTGAGATCAATATCTTTCTCAAGCTTATGGGTAGGTCTTCTCTTCATTGATTTTGATCTCATGGGTGTAGGGTGTTTTTCGTCACCCCATTGAAATGGAAATACGCGCGCGCTTGTCAGGTGCATTACAGATTCCTCCTGCCTAGGGTAGGCCGGGGTTTAATGATTGTGGGGATCCGAATCTCCGGCATCTGCGGACTAAGTAGTCGTTAATTACCCCTCGCCTTTGGAGCGAGGGAACCTCCGATTAACGGGTTAAAGTGGTCATGCGAACTCAATATGTAGTGTCCTGTTTATATATATATATATATATATAAAATATAAAAAAAGGGAAAGGGCATCCAAAGGATGCGTTGGAAAAAGCGCCAGCGCTTTGGGTGCTAGTGCCTTGAGCGCAAGAGCGCTAGCGCTCCATGTGTCAGCACGTGGGCGCTCGGGCACTGGCGCTTTGGGCATTAGCGCTCTGAGCGCAAAAGCACTAGCGCCCCATGTGTCAGCACATGGGCGCTCGGGCGCTAGCGCTCTGGGTGCAAGAGCGCTAGCTCTTTGAGGGCTAGCGCCCCACGTGTCAGCACGTGGGTGCTCAGGCGCTAGCGCTCTAAGCGCAAGAGCACTAGCGTCCCACGTGTCAGCACGTGGGCTCTCGGGCGCTTGCGCTTTGGGTGCTAGCGCTCTGAGCTCATGGGCGCTAGCGCTTTGAGCGCTAGCGCCCCACGTGTCAGCACGTGGGGAGATCGGGCGCTAGCGCTTTGAGCGCAAGGGCGGAAAAAAGGACTTGGTCCCTGCAATGGGAGTTGTACTCCCAGAAAGGAGCACTTATTATTTTGTATATATGTATATATATATATATATGAGGAGTTAAACTCCTAGGATATTTTGAAGCTGATGAAGGGCTTCTCCCCTTGAGCCCTAATTCTTCCCCAACGTGGGGTTTCTGGAGATGGGTCTCCTTCCTCCTCCTCTGTTGGCAGGATCTTGAAGATCAAGAGATGCGAGATTTTAAAAATCTCTCCTTTCTGAGATCTGATGGAAGATCTGAGTTCCCCTTTGTGGGTTTTGTGGTGAAAAACTATTTAGTTTTGGAAAAGGACGAGTAAACTCTTGATTTAATTCAAAAGAAAAGAAGAAGATTTAGAACCTTCAGAAAAGGGAAAGAGGCACAAACCCTAGATTTTGAGGGGATTGAAAAGTATATCTTTTATTCATCATCATGTTGCCTTATATAGGCTTACACATTTACATATAGCCCCTTGGGCTTTACAAAATGGCATTTTGCCCATCCCATGTCTTATGTGCTATTTCTTTTTGCAAATAAGCCATGGACTTTACAAAAATTTGTCTTTGTACCCATTCATGCATAAAAAATTACATTAAAATTATTTATTACATGATTTTTATGTTGGCATGGGGAGGCTGGCCGCGGGCTCGACTTGGGCATGGACCCGCTTGACTGGGGCATGGGCCCACCTGGCTTGGGGTTGACCTTGACTTTGAGTTGGTCAACCGGGGTGCAAATTTTGACCCCTACAAAGTGCCCCCCGTCAATAAATGCACACCATATATATGGGTCGTGTGCATGAAATTGATGGATCTTCTTTCGCGTGGAGACGACTTGCTTTGGTTCCCACTTTTTGGGATGCACTGCCCTTTTTACGACATGGACGGTCGACGCTTGACGCGTCTCCGAGACGGAGTGTCTGTGGTATACGTTTCCCTAGCCTTGAGCGATTTGGTTCCTGCTTTGTAGGAAGCCTGCACTGCCCTTTTTACGACATGGACGGTCGACGCTCTGATCCGGAGAGATTTGGTTCCCGATTTGTGGGAAGCCTGCACTGCCCTTTTGACGACATGGGCGGTCGACGCTCTGATTCGGAGCGATTTGGTTCCTGATTTGCGGGATGCCTGCACTGCCCTTTTGACGACATGGACGGTCGACGCTCTGATCCGCAGCGATTTGGTTCCCGATTTGTGGGAAGCCTGCACTGCCCTTTTTACGACATGGACGGTCGACGCTCTGATCCGGAGCGATTTGGTTCCCGATTTGTGGAAAGCCTGCACAGCCCTTTTCACGACATGGACGGTCAATGCTATGATCCGGAGCGATTTGGTTCCCGATTTGTGGGAAGCCTGCACTACCCTTTTTACGACATGGACGGTCAACGCTCTGATCCGGAGCGATTTGGTTCCTGATTTGTGGGAAGCCTGCACTGCCCTTTTCACGACATGGACGGTCGACGCTTGACGCGTCTCCGAGACGGAGTGTCCGTAGTAGACTTTTCCCTGGCCCGGAGTGATTTGGTTCCCTCTTTGTAGGAAGCCTGCACTGCCCTTTTCACGACATGGACGGTCGACGCTTGACGCGTCTCCGAGACGGAGTGTCCGTAGTAGACTTTTTCCTGGCCCGGAGTGATTTGGTTCCCTCTTTGTAGGAAGCCAGCACTGCCCTTTTCACGACATGGACGGTCGACGCTCTGATCCGGAGCGATTTGGTTCCCGATTTATGGGAAGCCTGCACTGCCCTTTTGACGACATGGACTGTCGACGCTCTGATCCTGAGCGATTTGGTTCCCGATTTGTGGGAAGCCTGCACTTCCCTTTTCACGACATGGACGGTCGACGCTTGACGCGTCTCCGAGACGGAGTGTCTGTAGTAGACTTTTCCCTGGCCCGGAGTGATTTGGTTCCCTCTTTGTAGGAAACCCGCACTGCCCTTTTTGCGACATGGACGGTCAATTTGATTCCGAGGCGGAGCATAGTTCCGGCAGGGAAGGTAGATATCCCGAGGCGAAGTATGATTTCGATACGGGGTAAATTCTGGGACGGAACATGATTCTACCGTAGAGGTTGTTGGTTTGATTTGATTTGGGTTGGCATCAGCATCGCTACACTGGAATATGGTACCAGGAGCGAATCATCATCCGTCATGAGTGGATTTGGGGATTTTGGTATTTGTTTGGCATCTGCATTGCTGCACTGGAATAACGCCAGAAGCAACTCATCATCTGCCCCGGTAGGATTTGGGAATTGGATTTTTGGGCGGCATCTGCATTGCTGCACTGGAATAATGCCAGGAGCAACTCATCATTTGCCCCGGGAGGATTTGGGAATTTATGGCTTAGGAGACAGGTTTAGATCCCTATCACCTAAGGCATTTCAATTTTATGGGCCGTAAGGGTCCCATAAAAGCATCTTCTCTCTACGAGTCGAAAAGATCTCGTAGGTGTATCTTCTCCTTAGGAGTCATGGGGACTCCTAAGTGTGTTGCTCCTTTGTGAGTCGTAAGGATCTCACGCGGGAATTTTCTCCTCACAAAGTCGAGAGGACTTTGCGAGTGCATTTCATCTCTCTTTTTTTTACGAGTTTGCGCCCTTTCGGGTTTTCACAAACTCGCCGGCAGTCCTGCTGTTTTTACTCACGGAGCCCTTTCGGGTTTTCATCCGTGCCCATTTTGCTTGTGGACATAGCATTTTTTTATTTTATTTTATTTTTTATTTTTGGTGGGACTTTGAATGTGGTCTCACCGGTAGGACTTGGGAGAGATTGGGATCGCTTTACGCTCGTGGATTGTATACGGTTTTGCAGGATGTATGATCCAGACCGTGTTAGTTATATGTATGCCCTAGAGACCATTACTGTACATAGGATGTATATTGTAGTGGATGCTTGGACATATATAGGGAGGACTTTCTTGCTCGACATGATAGTATGCTATCTGGTTGATCTTTACCTTAACGTGTACACTGATTGTCTCTCTGTTACATGTTGGTAAAGCCCTTAGGATGTGTGCTTGACTATCTGGACTATGATGCGGATCATACTAGTGGGGACATGGTAGTCCATAAGTACATCCTGCAAGGTCCCTAGTCATGGGTGTATCGAGACAGGGCATCGATATACCAGAGTAGACTAGCGTATACCTTCTCGACCCATACAGATGGGCGATGGATGATCCCATATCCATTGGTGTTTGACATCAGAGATGATATACGGGTGCTCAGTGGAGACTGGGTACACTGGACGGACTCGCCGAGAACTCCCAGATGGTATTATACCTTACGTCAGATGGCAGTTCTCTGGTGACACTGGTACAGGTTAGTCTGTAGACCCGAGATCGTCATAGAGTCTTGTGTGATTCCCACTGTGCTTTGATTTCCACCTTACCACGTCCAAGAGGGCGTGCAAAACGGTGGCTTTTGGGTACAGTCCCGAATCACATGGAGGCAAGGAGCGATAGGAGGGGATTCGTCTCTCCCGGTATAGGGAGTTGATGTTGCGCTGTGTTCGATTGGCTATAACCGGAAATCCCTGGCCAGGGTTGCTGAGATTTACTGGTAAGTGTTACCAGTAGTTTCTCGAACTGTTATAGACCTAATATCGACACGACTTATCGAGCTATTGGGGTCTGACGTTTACCACCCCTAGGCGATATATGCGACATATCAGACGAACAGATCGGACTGTACGGTAAGTGTTACTGGTTGGATTCACAGGAGTGTGAGCGGGCTTGCTCGTCGATCTTCTGATCGCTCAATACCCGGGTGGCCGTTACGTTTAGCAGACCGCTTGCGGCTTGTGGGTGTTTGATACGATCATCACCTGCTGCCGGCGTATTGACGAGTCTTTAGAGTCCTACACAGAGGTTTCCTGGCTCAAGCGAAACGAAATAGGAGCGCAAATGAGATATGTGCAGGACCGAGAATAATGAGTGTATGTGATACCGTATTCTATTCTCGCGATTTGTATCATCGGCAGGTTATATGTGATATAGCCGGGTTACCGAATCAAGTGTTGATTCGATACGTTGATACACTTGATATTAGTCGGTTATATGCGATATGACCGGATCGTTAAATAAAGTGTTGATTTAATGATTTAATGCATAATTATATATTTGATACATTACTTTTCATTAACTAGTATCGGTTCACTTAAGATTGATTTTCTCACTCGCATGGGCACATTGTATATATGATATAGTTTTGTGTACTTGTTTGTATCATGTTTGATGATACATGCAAAACTTGGATTTGTGTAAAGACTTAAACCATGTTTAGTGAATGGTTAGGGTTTCATTTCATTTATTTATCTATTCTTTTTGGTTAAAAGATAAAAGAAAAACAAAATGGTTGCTTTAAAACATGAAGCTTGTTGAAGCTTCATGAAGCTTTGACCAAGTGACCATTTTGTCTTCATCTCCAAAACCTAACCATTCTACTAAACCTTAGTTAGTTCTCTACACAAAACCATGGTTGAAAATATGATAAGTATCATATTATTTTCCTTTTAGAAAATACTTATCATATTATCATCTTCTTCTTCTTCTTCAAGAAGAAAGCTTGCCACCATTAATGGCAACTTGAGAAAAAGAGTGAGAAATCCAATTCTAAAGTCAACCCACTTCCTATTTCTTCATCCTCTACCACTTGCCAAGTAGTATAGGGTGTTTTCTTCACAAGTTTCATGACTTGGTGAAGTTGGAGCTTGATCTTGAGTCGCCTCGACGTAGATCATCTTCGGCATCGAAGTCGACGACCTAGCCCGCCCATTTCTCCGATGAAGCCGACACTAGAGCCCGGGATCCGATGATCGCAGCGAGGAGACATCATCACGGAGCTATGGAGGTGGAGGACCGGATCTACAAAGGTTGTATTTTCGTTCACTCTTAGTTAAGTTGTTAACTAGTTTTCGTTTTCGCTTAAACTCTAGTCAACGATCCGTATTAGGGTTTCTCGGCACTTGTAATTTTTTTGAAACTGGCATGGTTGATGCCTTGTGAGACCTCCTTAGTGTGTCTAGGAACCCTACAGTGGTATCAGAGCCTAGCTAGAGCCTTAGGCGATGCGTGGACGGAGTTAGAAGTCCGATCGAACCGAAACCCAAATCTCAAAATGCTCTCTGTACATTTTTTGAAATCTTGGTTTTTTCGAAATTAAAAATATGCAGAAAATCCAGCAGGGAATTGGAAGAATTACTGTGGAGCACGTGCTCATGATTCCTCCAGAGTGCGGCGGAACCGCGGCACGAGCATGGCTCGTGCGGCGGTTCCGCAGCCAAGTTGTCACATCAGCTTTTCAAATTTGCACAATAATTCTTAATATTTATTGCTGTATTTTCTGGGATATTTTAACATTTACTCAACAGTTGAGCATTTTGGGGTTGTTTTGGGGATTCGATTATTTGATCGGATTGTTTAATTTTGTCTGTGTGCTTTTCCGGATAATTTTAGAATATGTTAAAAAGTTCGACCGGATATAAATACCCACTTTTTCCCCTGCCGGGAAATTTTCAAGTGTTGGATTTTTCCGTGGTTTGAAGACGTTCTAAGTAGTGCAAGTAACTCGATGGACCCTCTAGAAGACAACAAACCTTAACTCGATTATGTGACCATCTTGAACTGCCTTTGAACCTTCGGGTTTGGGGCAGTACAGCGTGCCACATGTGAGGCGTTGGCTTGACCCTTCTACGGCTGGACCGTTGGTACTGAGGCATGAACTGAATGTTTTTAAACTTATTTCATGTGTTGAGCTGTATCGGGAAAACTTGGGTGTTTGACTGTTCGATTGGAAAGTTTAACATTTTCTGTTTATCTGGAATGGGATACAATACTTGGAATCCATAAGTAGTTATGAGATAACTGAATGAATGTTATAAACATAGCACTTTAGTCTCACTTGATCGGTTGCCACGGAATTTTGATGTGATCAAAAGTCCGTCGCAATCACGTAGCGTACGCGGATACTCGCCGGATAAACTTAATAGACAGCTACACCCCATAGCCCCGACCAAGTGACTAAAGGAGAACCCCGTCGCCGAAAGCATCCGTTTGGGTGTTCGCGGCAGCGGTGTTCCGCCTTGGTGCACTTCGTCGACGGCGTCGGGGGTGCGGCCGTCTACTAAAGTTTGCGACGAGCATTCGATCAGTTTTTCGGGAATCTTGTTGAATTGCCCGACTTGATATTGAAAAGTGTTTTCGATAATGAGGCTAAAATGCGGGGTTTATAACTGTTAGGCATGCGATGTCTAAGGAATTCATTTGATTGGGCATGCGATGTCTAAAGAGGTTGCGGATTCCAACTGTTGTAGTTTTACACTTTTCTTTTCTGTGACCGTAAGTGTAATATGTGATATCGCCGGTTTCGTTGCTATATGCCAACGACAATTAGGATGCGCATATTTACTTACGTTGATGACATGTGATGTTATGTGTTGCTGGATATGTTATATTGGATCGTCATGTTTGAATAGCCGGGTTTTTTTTTTATGTGAGATGAGTGTTTTTCATTTTCATTCATGTAAAAACTTGTATGTAATATTCTTTTATTGGGGCACTTCCAGGTTGCGGAAGATGTCACCGTTTGTATATTATTTACTTTTCCGTACTAGGATAGACCCAAGGAGGAGGGCACAAGTAACCGGGTTCTGGAGTCCAGTGGGAGACCAATTCGAGGAGTCGAGTCCGGGTCCCCTAACTCTAGAATTGGTAGGGTTGCTTGCCGCTCTCGTAGAGGTCTAGGGGTGTGGGTTTGGCTATTCATCATGACCGTGGAATCCGTGTTTTATACTGGCTCGTATTGAAAACACGGACGTCCTAGTATATCCAATATTTCATATGATTCTTCTGCTGCGATATCTGTGATGTGATCCTGTGATATGTTCTGTGATGGATACTGTATATAGTATATATGATATATTATATAGACGTTACTTATGTTTTACACCCGCGCTAGCCCTGCCCCGCTCTGTCGTTAGTTACCTAACCTAACGGTGCACGAGGGGACATCGAGGCGAATGCGGATGGCATAAGTGTACGTCGTATTTATCTGTGATGTTTAGGTAAATTTAAATGATGGGACTTCATTAATGTGATTAATGAAAGAAAAGAAACCTAAGATGTTGTGGAATCGAATTTCTTAAAAACAGGTAGCTACAGTTCTTGCTTTGCATCGCGGTGTTCCTTGTAGAACATCCTGCACCTTATTCGATAAGGAAAGGACCGAGATCCCTTCACCGGGAGTGACTCCTTTAGCAATAACTGGCAGATGCTACAACTCTCGGTTTGTCTTTTGATTGCTTCTATAGTTTCTGCTTTGCACAGTGATATATATGATATATCCCGCACCTCATTCGATGAGGAAAGGACCGACGATCAATTCACCGGGAGTGACTCCTTTAGCAAAACTAGAAAAGCCTAAAAAACACTCCATTTCAAAATTCATTCGATCCCACAACGATATCAAGTTCATTACGCAATAGGTTTCAGAAAAACCTGTCGTAGCCTTCCGTCATTTCAGATAAGTCCTGCTTAGTATTGGTGCTGCGTTTGTTGACCTTGTCAAGGCGCAGTGTGCGGTAGCTAACCGGTATTTATCTGCTCATGCATATGATGCAGATTGGGTTAGGGTAGTCGTGCGGCCTTGTTGACCTTGTCAAGGGTCGTGCGGGTGGGTTTGATTCAATCAAGAAATGACGGGTTGAACTTGACTTGCGGTCTATGGTTTGTTGACCTTGTCAAGGTCATAGATCGTTCGGGGCAAAATATTATCGGGAATTTCAAGTGTTGAAATTTGCAATGAGATTGCATACCTTCTATGAGATAGTTGGATCCCGATACCCGCTGCGAGTAAGAGTTACTCCTGGGAGAGTTTTACACATTGCAACTAGCCGATCAAGTAGGTGTCTAGAAAGGTGTCAACGGGGTTACGCCTCTGGGAAAACCAGGTTTACATTAATTAGGTTCGTGCGAAAGCACGGGGGACCTCCCTCAAAGTACCGACACTGGCCTGGCTGAAAGATTGGCGAACTTGTAGCGTGTAATTAATCCCGGCTAGTCTTTCCTTTTAGGGTTTGAAGGAAGATTTGATAAAAACAGTGGGAGCCATCCTGATTAGATAAAATAATAACCAATCTGATCTTGCAAGAGCATACGCTGAGTGTTTTCTTCTCTCTCTCTCCAGGTAGCGACCATGTCACGCCTTAATCAAGATAATAAAACGGATATATTGACCAAACCCGCTTGTTATACTGAGCTGGGAAACGTTGGTCCCGCTCCAACTTATAAATGTTATAAGACAGAGCAGGAAATTGGGGAATACCAGATTTCCCGTGCCGCCCAAACGAGAAAAGTGTATATGATGCATCATCTTCGGGTGTGTTCGTTACACAGAACTGTTTCTCTATATCCTCTACGTCCTGGGTATTTGATACCAGATCAGGATCCCAGATATGTAATCTGTTACATAGGGCTACAGATAGGTAGAGAACTGAGAACGGGTGATAAGTTTCATAAGGCAGAAAACGGGGCAAGTGTTGCAGCCAAGTCTGTTGGTCACTGTCACCCTGTATTACAAATACATTGATTCTGAACGAATGTTATTAGATACCGAACCTGATATACAAAATCATATCAGTCTCTTTATTAGTAAAGAAATGATAAAATTTTGTATTGTTGGATAATGTTTTGAACATTTCCTATATCAAAAGTTGATCGGTTCAGGTACGTTATCTAAAAGCATTGATGTTCTAAATTAAACTACAGTTCTTAGTATACGGAACACACACAAGAGGAAGAGTTCAAAAATGAACGGATCCTTCTTGAGGTATTGTAGACTAGGTCAGATCAATGTGACCCGACTAGCTAAAGTTACATTTAAATGGATATTTAAATCAGTTTGAATTTACATCTTATGAAACTTGCCAGTCATGTCACAAAGATAAGATGACCATAGCTCCGTTTACTGCAAACAGAGAAAGAGTTTGTGAAATCTTGGGATAATACATGTTGATGTATGTAGGTCCCCTGTCTACACATGCCAAGACCGGTTCTTTTTACTTCATTACATTCTCTGATAATCTCTTTTAGATTCAGACATATGTTCGTGTTGAAACATAAGTCCGAACCTTTTGAGATATTCAAAGAATATAAGTTAGAAGTAGAGAACCAAAATATGGGTATAAGTATATGTCCTTTGATATGATCAAGGAAGAGAATACTTGAGCACGGAATTCCTGGTTTATTATAAAGGAGAATGAGATTCTCTCTCAGCATTACTCCTCCAGATACACCATAGCATGTCGGTGTATTCGGGCGGAGCAGATACACCCTATTTGATATGGTGTGCTCTATGATGAGTACTACCGAGTTACCTATTTCCTTTTGGGATTTATGCACTTGAGAAGCTGCATACCTATTGAATAGGGTTCAAATCAAATCAGTTGCCTACCACTTCATATGTGATATGGAAAAGGAAGAGCCCATATCTTAAGTTAGTTAAGATTTGGGGTTGTCCAGCCTATGTCTGAAAAGCAAAATCCGGACAAGCTCGAGGCAAGATCTGTTATGTAGAACTGGAAATGTTCCAGCTATACAAACTGCAGCTGATGATTTGACAGAACAAAAGGATTCAGTAGATTCCAATGAACCTCAGCCTCTCCGCCGATCTAGTAAGGTTCCTCACCCACCTGAGAGTTACTTCGGTTTCTCTATGACAGTGGGAGCGAGGATTGCATCATGAGATGATGACTCAACTAGTTTCGAGCTGGCCATCAGGAGTGAGACTCTGTAAGAATGGCTGGATGTTTATCGATCTGAGATGGAATCCTTATACACCAACAAAGTATGGACTTTGGCTGCTATATCTGAAGGGTTAAATCCCCATCAGGAGCAAGTATATCTTGAGAAGATTACTTGGTGTAGATGGAAAAGTTGAGACTTTCGAAGCTAGACTTGTTAAAGGTTTTCGTCATCGACTAGGCGTGGATAATGATGAAACCTTTTTCCAGTGGCTATGCTTAAGTCCATCCAGATCCTACTTGCCACGGCTACATACCATGACTACGATATCTGGCGGTTAGGTGCCATGACTGCTTTTCTAAATGATGTTTTGGAAGAAAGCGTCTATAAGTACACAGCCATAGGGCTTCATAGACAGTGGGAGCAGCGGAAACGTGTGCAAGATGTTTTATATGATAAAGCAGGCATCGCGGAGTTGGAACGTCTGTTTTGATGTAGTAGTCAAAGAGTTTGACTTCATCAAAATGGTAGATGAACCTTGTATATACAAAAAGGTAGTAGGGAGTATGGTGGTGATCCTCGTAAAGTACGTGGATGGCATACTCTTGATAGGGAAGAAGTTTCCTATGCTACGCTCGGTCAATCTCCGCTTATCACAATAATTCTCCATATAGGATCAAAGTGATACCTCTTAAATCATGGGTTTTGGATCTATGAGGTAAATCTAATTGGATATTAGGATACTCACTAGTTGTAGTGAGAAGGTATCAGTTGTTCCTGGGGAGAATCACTGGAAAGGTTCCAGGGTGATAAGGATGACTGAAAGTCAGTCACAGGCATTGTCTTTACCCTAAGTAAAGGGACGGTATGTTGGAAGAGTTCCAAGCTAGATACCGTGGCATACTAGACGATAAAGGCTGGATACATCGCTACTTAAGATGCTACCAAAGAGGAAGTCTGGGTGTATATTGGTTCATGAGATGAACTTCGTTCCTCCCATTGTGTGACAATGGAGCTGTGGCTTTGGCCAAGGAACCCCGGTCCTATCAGTGATCCAGACATATTCTAAGGCAGTATCACCTGATCATGGAGATGGTTGATCTCCAGGGTGATCGAGGTTAGGAGAGTAGACTCAGAGGATAACACGGCGGATCCACTCACGAAGGCCTATTCCCAGAGAGAGACTTTTATGGGATGGTTGAGTATGAGATACTACAACCAGTGCTACAGATGGCCCTAGTGCAAGTGGGAGATTGTTAGTTATATGTATGCCCTAGAGGCCATTACTGTACATAGGATGTATATTGTAGTGGATGCTTGGACATATATAGGGAGGACTTTCTTGCTCGACATGATAGTATGCTATCTGGTTGATCTTTACCTTAACGTGTACACTGATTGTCTCACTGTTACATGTTGGTAAAGCCCTTAGGATGTGTGCTTGACTACCTGGACTATGATGCAGATCATACTAGTGGGGACATGGTAGTCCATAAGTACATCCTGCAAGGTCCCTAGTCGTGGGTGTATCGAGACGGGGCATCGATATACCAGAGTAGACTAGCGTATACCTTCTCGACCCATACAGATGGGCGATGGATGATCCCATATCCATTGGTGTTTGACATCAGAGATGATATACGGGTGCTCAGTGGAGACTGGGTACAGTGGACGGACTCTCCGAGAACTCGCAGATGGTATTATACCTTACGTCAGATGGCAGTTCTCTGGTGACACTGGTACAGGTTAGTCTGTAGACCCGAGATCGTCATAGAGTCTTGTGTGATTCCCACTGTGCTTTGATTTCCACCTTACCACATCCAAGAGGGCGTGCAAAACGGTGGATTTTGGATACAGTCCTGAATCACATGGAGGCAATGAGCGATAGGAGGGGATTCGTCTCTCCCGGTATAGGGAGTTGATGTTGCGCTGTGTTCGATTGGCTATAACCGGAAATCCCTGGCCAGGGTTGCTGAGATTTACTGGTAAGTGTTACCAGTAGTTTCTCGAACTGTTATAGACCTAATATCGACACGACTTATCGAGCTATTGGGGTCTGACGTTTACCACCCCTAGGCGATATATGCGACATATCAGACGAACAGACCGGACTGTACGGTAAGTGTTACTGGTTGGATTCACAGGAGTGTGAGCGGGCTTGCTCGTCGATCTTCTGATCGCTCAATACCCGGGTGGCCGTTACGTTTAGCAGACCGCTTGCGGCTTGTGGGTGTTTGATACGATCATCACCTGCTGCCGGCGTATTGACGAGTCTTTAGAGTCCTACACAGAGGTTTCCTGGCTCAAGAGAAACGAAATAGGAGCGCAAATGAGATATGTGCAGGACCGAGAATAATGGGTGTATGTGATACCGTATTCTATTCTCGCGATTTGTATCATCGGCAGGTTATATGTGATATAGCCGGGTTACCGAATCAAGTGTTGATTCGATACGTTGATACACTTGATATTAGTCGGTTATATGCGATATGACCGGATCGTTAAATCAAGTGTTGATTTAATGATTTAATGCATAATTATATATTTGATATATTACTTTGCATTAACTAGTATCGGTTCACTTAAGATTGATTTTCTCACTCGTATGGGCACATTGTATATATGATATAGTTTTGTGCACTTGTTTGTATCATGTTTGATGATACATGCAAAACTTGGATTTGTGTAAAGACTTAAACCATGTTTAGTGAATGGTTAGGGTTTCATTTCATTTATTTATCTATTCTTTTTGGTTAAAAGATAAAAGAAAAACAAAATGGTTGCTTTAAAACATGAAGCTTGTTGAAGCTTCATGAAGCTTTGACCAAGTGACCATTTTGTCTTCATCTCCAAAACCTAACCATTCTACTAAACCTTAGTTAGTTCTCTACACAAAACCATGGTTGAAAATATGATAAGTATCATATTATTTTCCTTTTAGAAAATACTTATCATATTATCATCTTCTTCTTCTTCTTCTTCTTCTTCTTCTTCAAGAAGAAAGCTTGCCACCATTAATGGCAACTTGAGAAAAAGAGTGAGAAATCCAATTCTAAAGTCAACCCACTTCCTATTTCTTCATCCTCTACCACTTGCCAAGTAGTATAGGGTGTTTTCTTCACAAGTTTCATGACCTGGTGAAGTTGGAGCTTGATCTTGAGTCACCTCAACGTAGATCATTTTCGGCATCGAAGTAGACGACCTATCCCGTCCATTTCTCCGATAAAGCCGACGCTAGAGCTCGGGATCCGATGATCGCAGCGAGGAGACATCATCACGGAGCTATGGAGGTGGAGGACCGGATCTACAAAGGTTGTATTTTCATTCACTCTTAGTTAAGTTGTTAACTAGTTTTCGTTTTCCCTTAAACTCTAGTCAACGATCCGTATTAGGGTTTCTCGGCACTTGTAATTTTTTTGAAATTGGCATGGTTGATGCCTTGTGAGACCTCCTTAGTGTGCCTAGGAACCCTACAGACCGTAGGGCCGGAAAATTTTCGGGACTTTGTTGGCGTCTGCATCGCTGCACTGGAATATGGTACCAGGAGCGACTCATCATTCGCCGTTGGGGTATGGGATTTAGAATTTGGTTGGCGTCTGCATCGCTGCACTGGAATATGGTACCAGGAGCGACTCATCATTCGCCATTTCCTATTGGGAAGCGATGTCTTAGGAGACAGGTTTAGATCCCTATCACCTAAGGCTTTTCAATTTTATGGGCTGTAAGGGTCCCATAAAAGCATTTTCTCCCTACGAGTCGAGAGGATCTCGCAGGTGTACTTTCTCCTTAGGAGTCGTAGGGACTCCCAAGTGTGTTTTTTTCCTTTGTGAGTCGTAAGGATCCCACGAAGGTTTGTTCTCCTCATGTATCATGAGGATACATGAGTGGGTCTTCCCAATGGAGTATAATTCCAAGGGCAGAGACCGGCCGCTGGACTGGTGATTGCGGTGGGGCGTGAGTGTGATGAGAATTATTTGAGTCCATGGATTGTATACAGTAGTCAATTTGGGGGACCACCCGTAGGGCTGGGGGAATTTTGGAAAATCGGATTTTGGTTGGCGTCTGCATCGCTGCACTGGAATATGGTACCAGGAGCGACTCATCATTCGCCCTTTTTTTTGGTTTTGTTTTTGTTTCTGTTGTTGTTTTTGTTGTTTTTTTGTTTTACCGCGATTGCTCTATCATTTCAGCTTTTCTTATCGCGAAGATCGTGATTGCCCTATCATTTCGGCTTTTATTCGCGGTTGCCCCATCATTTCGGCTTTATTTTTATTTTTATTTTACTCGCTGATTTTTATTGCGAGTTGCCCCATCATTTCGGATTTTCATTATTTTTCTTTTATTTACACATTTTTATGTTTATTTACATTTTTTTTACATTCCCAATTTAACGACTTAGAGGTCGACTTTTCCCAGTTTAATGACGTGGTGGTCGATTGTTTTCAGAGAAAGGCAGATGTCTGAGAGAATCGGTTTCACGAAGAACTTCGGTCTCCGTTTGTATGAAATTGGCGGTCGCGGCTGGACTGTTTGTTAACACGCCTTTAGACAGTTCTATCTCTCCTGCCTTGTATTGCTTTTCGACCCAATCTTTGAAGACAAAACAATCCTCAATGGAATGACCTACCACTCTGTGATAGGGGCAGTATTTGGGGTCGTCGGTCATATTCGCTTCCTGCGGTCTTTTTGACTCTGGCAGTTGTAGGCCGTTCTTCAGGACGTCTTTGAATATTTTACAGATTTTGTCCCTTCTGAAGGAATAGACTTTATCTAGCTTCTCTTTGAGTGGAGATTCTCCCCCTTCTCCGAACACTGGCTTTCGAGGCTGGTTGGCATTAGGCCCGCTCATCCCTTACTTATTTCGGTTAGCCGAAGTGTTAAAAGATTCAGAATCGTCGGAGTTCCCGCTTTTGCGATTATCGTCCTTTCGGTTTCTCCAGGACCTATTGTTATTTTGGGAGTCCGAGGAGAACTCCTGCTTTGAGCGCTCCAGCATCTGAACTTTCCTGGTCAGCTCTTGGAATATTTTGAGACCCGCGGTGCATAGAAACGGGGTCATCCAATTGTTGAGATTTCCGACGAGGAGACTGACAGATTGGTCCTGCTCTATCGGCGGTTCGTATTTGAAGGAGAGATTGCGCCATCGGGTTATAAAATCCGTGCTGCTTTCGTTGTTCTTGGGCTTCTTCCTTACAAGCTCGGCAATGGTGATCTTATCGCTGACTCTCATGAACCTTTGTCGAAACGAAGATTCCATTTGGATGGAAGTAGTAACGGAGCCATCAGGTATGCTCGCGTACCAGTCGAAAGCAACATCGGTCAATCTATTAGCAAACTGGCGGAGGAGAAGCGCATCATTGCCCCAGTATTCCCGCATGAAGCTTTAAAATGGGCGATGTGCTGATTCGCATTTCCCGTCCCATCAAATCTTCCGAATTTGGGGATGACATAGCCGCTAGGAAATTCTACCAGATCATACTGAGCAGGATATGGTCTCTACTGCTAACATCTTTTAGCGCTTCGGCTTCAGCTACCAATGTTTTGACTTTGCTGGCAACCAAATCCATGATTTGATCTTGAGTTAGCGGGCTACTGTCATCGGTAGCCAAGACATTTCCTAAGATAGGATGCGACTGATTTTCATGCGGTCCGCCCACTTTTGGATTTGAGGGAACGGGTGTCGGCTGTTTCGGGACACCGTTTCCCGGTTCATGAGCAGAGCCCTGCGCTTGATTGGGCGGCTGAGAGGCAAGTTGGGCCGTAAGCCGTAAGACGACATTTGTCAAGTCGTCGATCTTTGAGTAGAGTTTGGCCATCTCCTTGTCTTTGCTTCTGAGCTGTTTTCGGAGCTCTTGGAGAAGTTGCTGCCCTGCGGTCTCAGGACGGAAAGTTGGCTCATCTTCGCTTTCCGAGCCTGACTCCTCATGAACTAAGGGCTCTTTCTGCCTATCAGCCTCACCGGGAGGATTTTCATCACCCTCCGGAGGATGCTGGTCTTGAGAAGTGACAGCTATATTCACACTAGGTTGGATTTGAGATGTGGTGGCCATGTCCTTACTTTTGCTGCGAAGGTTGTCGCTGGGACGCGTGCCCACCATGTAGACGGTGTGGATAACACATTCAACAATCCCCTCATCTTTGGCGGGGTAACCCTGTTCCTCGAATCTCATGAGGTTCAGCCTAGCAGGAGCCCTAGCTCTTTTGTTGGCTCTATACCTGAGCCTTTTCTGCCTTAGCTTCTCAATTTTAAGGGCTTGGCGGGCATTTGTTTCCTGGGAAGCCACCGTGAGTCGATCAGCGGGGAGCTTAGAGAAGACACCCGATCGAGCAGTTGTTAGGAGCACCGCCGGAGCTTGCTCGAGACGCCTTATTTCTTTGTTAGTGTTGATGGCCTTGCCCTCAACTGGGGCCAAGGAGAGCCGCTCAAACACTGACTTGTGTTTGAGTTGGGGAGCCTTCGAGACCACCACATTTGGCCTCTTGCCTTTCGAGACCGGTTTGCCTGTCACCGGGGCTTGAGGAGCTGGGATGTCGTTAGCTGACACGAACAGAATAGAGTCGAATGGTAGCGGGGGCTCCTCCCACTGTCTCCCGAGACTGGCCGGAAGGACCGTCCTGGCGTCCATTTTCATCGTGTAGGAGATGGGAGCTGTGTCGAGAGCTGAGTTTGTCCTTGGAGACATTTCTGCTGCGGCCGGAGATTGCAATTTGAAATTTGTTTACCTGCACAAAGAAGCATGATTTCAGTACAGGCAGTCGATATGTATATTGATTGAGTTTGCATGAACGTTTAACCCGAAATATGGGAGGAGAGAACAGTCCCACCGGGCGTGCCAGAATCTGTAGGGTGTTTTTCTTCACCCCATTGAGATGGGACTACGCGCGCGCTTGTCAGGCGCATTAAAGATTCCCCCTGCCTAGGGTAGGCCGAGGTTTAATGATTGTAGGGATCCGAATCTCCGGCAGCCGTGGTCTAAGCTGCCGTTAATTACCCCTCGCCTTTGGAGCGAGAGAACCTCTGATTAACGGGTTAAACTAGTCATGCGAACTCAATGTGCAATGTCGTGTTTATATATACATATATATAAAATATAAAAAAAAAGGGAAAGGGCATCCAAAGGATGCGTGGGAAAAAGTGCCAGCGCTTTGGGTGCTAGCGCCTTGAGCGCAGCGCTAGAGCTTTGAGCGTTAGCGCTCCACGTGTCAGCACATGGGCGCTCGGGCGCCAGCGCTCTGAGCGTAAGAGCGCTAGCGCTTTGAGCGCTAGCGCCCCATATGTCAGCATGTGGGCGTTCGGGCGCTAGCGCTTTGGGTGCTAGCGCTCTGAGCGCAAGAGCGCTAGCGCTTTGAGCGCTAGCACCCCACGTGTCAGCACGTGGGCGCTCGGGCGCTAACATTTTGGGCGCTAGCGCTCTGAGCGCAAGGGCGCTAGCGCTTTGGGCATTAGCGCCCCACGTGTCAGCACGTGGAAGCTCGGACACTAGAGCGTTGAGCGCAAGGGCGGCAAAAGGGACTTGGTCCCTGCAATGGGAGTTGTACTCCCAGAAAGGAGCACTTATTAGTTTTTATATATGTATATATATGAGGAGTTAAACTCCTAGTATATTTTGAAGCTGATGAAGGGCTTCTCCCCTTGAGCCTTAGTTCTTCCCCAAAGTGGGGTTTCTGGAGATGGGTCTCCTTCTTCCTCCTCTGTTGGCAGGATCTTGAAGATCAAGAGATGTGAGATTTTAAAAATCTCTCATTTCTGAGATCTGATGGCAGATCTGAGTTCCCCTTTGTGGGTTTTGTGGTGAAAAACTATTTAGTTTTGGAAAAGGAAGAGTAAAACTCTTGATTTAATTCAAAAGAAAAGAAGAATGTTTAGAACCTTCAGAAAGGGGAAAGAGGCACAAACCCTAGATTTTGAGGTGAATGAAAAGTATATATTTTATTCATCATCATGTTGCCTTATATAGGCTTACACATTTACATATAACCCCTTGAGCTTTACAAAATGGCATTTTGCCCATCCCATGTCTTATGTGCTATTTCTTTTTGCACATAAGTCATGGGCTTTACAAAAATTTTGCTTTGTGCCCATTCATGCATAACAAATTACATTAAAATTATTTATTACATAATTTTTATGTTGGCATGGGGAGGCTAGCCACGGGCTCGACTTGGGCATGGGCCCGCTTGACCTGGGCTTGAGCCCACCTGGCTTGGGGTTGACCTTGACTTTGACTTGGTCAACCGGAGTGTAAATTTTGACCCCAACAATGGGTCCTTTATATAAAGCATGAGACATATCAATCAGTTTGAGAGAATCTCTCATTTAGAGATCTTGATTGATATCATGATCAAGTGGTGATCTTTAATCACCGTTGGATGGAAATCATGGATCATAACAGAATATTTTACTTCTAATTAAGGATTTTATTCCTTATCAACAAGATTTATTTCTTATTAGAAGTGTTTGCTTCAAGGAACGTACATGCGTGCTTGTGACATGCTCACATGCATCACACGTATAGGTGCACACATATGATTCAATTTGGCAATCTTGCCAAATGCACATATATAGGTGCGCACAACTTAGGCGTCGTACATGTGATTCAATTTATCCATCTTGCCCTACTTGGCCATCTTGCCAAGTGCGTATGTATAAGTACGCACAACTTGTGCTGAGTCGTTTGACTTATACAGACGTACGTTGTATGTCACACACATGTGATTTGTCTTTGCCATCTTACCAAGTGCGCATGTATAGGTGCACACTACTTGAATATAGGAACAAATGCGCGCTTTGGACAAAAAAATTTGGCGGGAACAGATGCTGCTTGAGATGGAGACGATTTGTTAAAGATTTCTTCATGTATAAGGATTCTAACTTACTCTATAAACCTGCTGCCGTTGTTTTTTACGCAGCCTCGCATTGAATCTCGTCGACTAAGCTCTACTGCATCGAACTGAAAGCCTTATCCTCCATCTCTTCTTTCTGAATATATGTGGTCATCGAAGTAATTTTCTCTTTCTCAAAGACTATCTTATGAACTTTGTCATGGACCGCTTCTCAAAAGTGCGGTAACAGTCAAGTGACAAGCCCGCGACATATTTATTCCGAAAAGGTCATTTCTCAAAACTAATACGCTAAGTGTTTATTAGCAATATAAAAATATGACAAGAAATAACAAGGTAATGAAAATTCTATCAAATACTTATTACATTCAAAATTTCACAGAGTTCAAACTGATAACAAGATGTCTGAATATAAGAAAAGATAATATAAATAAGCCTTAACAAATAGGCATACAAAAATGAAAATATGAAAATAACTAGAAGTCCGCTTATGATGGAAGTTGACTATACTCCTCTTCTGATGGTTCTCCCTCCTCCATTCCTAAGTCACCTGACGAACATTTGAAGGAAAGAAGAAATAGGGTGGAATGCCCGTCTGCGAACTTACGCTCGCGTAAGTCCCCAAAAGAGATGTAAATATTATAATAAAGTGCAAGATGACATGTAATATTGCATGAATGGAAATCATGAAATATGAACGGGTGTGACATAGCAATGTAAATGTCAACTATATGATACATGAGCATGGTAATTTAGTATAGCATGTTTTAGTCAAAATAAGTATGTATTGGTGAACATGAAGTGAGTGTGTCTTAAAATGTCTCTACAAGGTCATCTAACTTAATGACAGTTCAAGTGTGAATGTCAACTAATCTCAGAAATTTTCTCAAACCCATGAATGTAATTCAGAGGCAAGGAAACACGGGCCCGAATTAAGTGTTAGTAATAGGACTCCAATCGTCATTGAAGTAGTCACAAACCCATAGGCTATAATCTAGGGGCAAGGAAATACGGGCCCTCATGATTGTAAATTGTGTTGGTATTCATGGATTCATGTTCAAAGGGGACTCATGAGATTTCATTGGATTCACACTCAAACTACCTCAACACTCCGCGTATTTTAATTTACAATTAATGTCACAAGCCTAAATCGAAGTCATGAATACATAAGAGAGAGTACAAGTTCATGTTTCAAATTGAGTTCATGTAAAATGTCAAGCATTCATGTAAAGTGTCAAGTATTAATGTAAAGTGTCAAGTATTCATGTCGAACGATATTCATGGATCGAGTCAAGTCGAGTGGAGCATGTACAAGATTTTTTCACATAAGACATGTAGGTTCATCAATAAAGAGTACATAACATGAGATGAGACATGTATGGTATAGTTAAACAAGCAATGTAGATATATATCAGATTAAATCACATGTCAGATATTGATTCAGTTTGGATATAAGTTTGAGATGGCTCAAAGTTACTTGAGAATGCTCACAAGTCACCTAAATTTATAATTTGGATTTTCGGGTGTAAGAGACGGCTCAAAATGTCCTTGAGACAGTTTATCACAAGTCTTGAGATGGCTCAATAAGAATTGAGACGGCTCAACAGTCTATGAGATGTCATGTTTTCTCTCTGTTACCATGAGACGACTCAATATTATGTTGAGCCGGCTTAGCCATGACTTGAGATGCCTTAAGTCCACATGAGCCGGCTCACGCCATGTAAAAAGGTAGGTATTCACCCTCTGTGTATATGAGACGGATCGTGTTCTTTTGAGCCGGCTCAAAACCTATTCGTTCAAACGATCAGGTTAAAATTTCAAGTATCCAAATGTATAAGATGCAGTATTGATTTGTATTCATTTCATAACGCCATTACTTTGTTTATTTTGATATACGACATGTAAGTGTTGATATTAACATTGGAAAATAATATGGGATCATATGCTTGCTCAAGTATAATATCTATGTTTAAAAAAATTCATACACAATCGATTTTACGCATATAAAAACTATATCTCATGGGGATCTATAATCAGCAATGATTTCGAAGAGGAGCACAACAAGGAAAGGAGAGAGGAGGTGTAGAAAAGAGAGATCAAGGAGATGATGCGAAAAGGATTTACTCGCATTGCGATTCAGTCTAACAATTGAATCGCCATTTACCAAGGAGAAGAAGGATTAGATCAGTACTCCAGTGTCAATGAGGAGGAATCTTTGATTGTCCTTAGGTGTCACGACCCAAACTTTGGATGTGACCGGCACTTAGATTGTATAATATCTAAAGATATCTACACAACCCGAGTAAGCCAAAAACCAAAATCAAAACCCTTTTTGCGGAATTTTTAGGAAAATTTAGTTTTTAAGTAAAAATCACAGTTTTAAGTAATTAAGATCTTAACAGTAACGCCCTATTGAATTCATAATAAAAACAGTTATAAAGTGTTTAATTTGGTTGCATCCCTAGTTGGGATCAACAATGTCAACAACGGAACTAAATATACAACTTTATACGACATCAATAAGAATCTCAGACATAACTAAAAAAAATATCATTTAATATAACTAAATGATCTCATCTGTCAAATAATATACATACAACCACCTCTCGTTCTAAGTCAAAATACAGGGTCTGATGGAGATATTCTAGATTCAATATACAATACCAAAAGAGAAGGTTACTATATATGTAACCCACCAAGCAAAAGATGTGATAAAATCTGGTAAGTGGATCTCCACTGCTGCTAACCGTCCACTCGACTCCTGTAAGGAACTGTGGCACAACGGGGGTGAGTTGCCACCTCAGTGAACAAGACTAACATATATCGGCTGATAATGTAAGTATGACGAACTAGGACTACTATCAACAGTAATGAATGTGATGCATGATAACAGGTGGAAGAATGAATATGTACTACTCAATATATAAATCAAAAAATGAAATCTCATCAATTATTTTCCAAATCAGGTTCATTTTTCCGTGCCTAACATCGACACAAATCTTCGGTGTTTCATCAGGTATCGTTCCCCGAACGATCCTGTTTCTCAATAACACCGGTCGGTATCATCTAGATATCCGCCGAGTTCACAACTGTCTCTGGTATCGAGTATCCTCGTTAGGCTCCCCACCTAAAGTACGGCTATCCTGCCCCTCGGTCTCGACCGGGTCCACCATGTATCCAACTGTATGCCCCCCGACTCAGTCTGGATAAAATTGTAAATCCGCAACCGTATGACCCCCAACTCGGTTTGGAATAAAACAAAATCATAAAAACGACATCTCATGGTGGACGTGACACATAATCATAAAAATCATTGATTTTACGCAATAGTATATGAAAATTTAAAACCACAAATCCTTGAAAATACAAATGCCACTTATATCAACTTCTAACACTCGAATATGAAACATGATGTCATTTGTGCAAAGTACTAATAATTTTGATGTATAAGGTATGATAGGAATTCATATTTAACAGGATAAATATTAAATGTGAAATAATATCGACGAGGTGTAGTGTAACATGTAGATACGTGCATGTGCAGCATGACTCGTCGATAATTGTGCAGTGTTCTAACACTTATTAACATGACAATGGATATATATGTATGAATGCATATGTTGAAGTTATATGTAAAAGCATATTTCATTTAACTTAAATTACGGGCGTATCACGCCATCCACACAAAATCTCCCGGTAGATGTTTATTCTACTCACCGGAATACGTCGTAAACTACTCAGAAATCGCCAATCCTTTTCCTTTCCTTGCGGCCTCCGAAGTTCCCGTATTTGAATCTAACATCGAAATTAACTTGTATAAGGAAACGACTAACTTCGATACGGCGAAAATATGGAAATACGAGTGTTAAGTATTAACTATACCACGTACGACTATTCTAAACTATCTAACACTTATCTTAACTGAGTTTTAACCCCTCGCTGTTTGCAACAGAAAACTTAAACGCATAACGAATTTACCGTGTCGTATTTTAGAACTTTGATCCCTTTTTCGATATTAGTTCCCTTATTTTATATACAGTTAATTTGACTTAAATAAATAATACAAAAATATCCCAACACCTATACAGAGACCTACCCAAAAACCCAAAACACCAAAACCTACCAGAAATCCGGCGATGCCGGATCTTCCCTTCTTCTCGCCGGCCAAACTCCGAGCCCCTCGGTTCGTACTCCTAGGGTTTGTTCTAGGTCCAGTTTATAAGATTTAGGTATTGTTTTGTCAATTTAGTTATCATCTAAACTATAGCAGATCTTTACAGAGTTAACTTTTGCCTAAAATACGATATTCGATTTCTAAAAATTTAAAGTTTACAGAACTTGATCCTACCGTGTTTAGAGATTATACCTACAGAGATGATTGAAAGGCTTCCTCCAAGAAATCCAAGTCCTTAGCTCCTAACTTGATGGGGAAATCCTTAGCCTAGTTATTCTTCTTCACTTCTCTTTTCTTTTATTTCTCTTTTATGAGTTCTAAGTGTTTGTTGGGGTCAAAATTTGCATCCTGGTTGACCGAGTCAAAGTCAAGGTCAACCCCAAGCAAGGTGGGCCAAAGCGCATGTCAAGCGGGCCCATGCCCAAGCTAAGCCCGCGGCCAAGCCTCCCCACGCCAACAACAAAATCATGTAATAAATAATTTTTATGTAATTTTTTATGCATGAATGGGCATAAAGCCAAATTTTTGTAAAGCCCATGTCTTATGTGCAAAAAGAAATGGCACATGAGCTATGGGATGGCCAAATGCCATTTTTGTAAAGCCCAAGGGGCTATATTTAAAGTGTATGGCCTATAAAGGCCAAGATAATTAAAATATCTCAAGAACTTTTTCTCTCTCCAAACTAAAATCTAGATCTGTGATCTTCTCCTTCCTCAAGGTTCTAAACCTTCCTCTTTTTTTTAATTAAATCAAGAGTTTTACTCTTCCTTTTCCAAAACTAAATAGTTTTTCACCACAAAAACCATAAAAGGGAACTCGGATCTGCCATCAGATCTCAGAAAAGAGAGATTTTTGGAATCTCATATTTCTTGATCTTCAAGATCCGGCCAACAAAGGAAGAAGAAGGAGACCCATCTCCAGAAACCCCACTTTGGGGAAGAACTAAGGCTCAAGGGGAGAAGCCCTTCATCGGCTTCAAAACATCTTAGGAGTTTAACTCCTCATACACACACACACACACACACACACACACACATACAAAATAATAAGTGCTCCTTTCTGGGAGTACAACTCCCATTGCAGGGACCAAGTCCCTTTTGTTGCTCGAGCGCCCATGTGCTGACACGTGGTGCGCTAGCGCTCAAAGCGCTGGTGCTCTTGCGCCCAGAGTGCTAGCGCCCACGTGCTGACACGTGGCACGCTAGCACTTGAGCGCCCACGTGTTGACACGTGGCGCGCTAGCGCTCTTGCGCTCAGAGCGCTAGAGCCCGAGCGCCCACTTGCTGACACGTGGCATGCTAGCGCTCAGTGCACTAGCGCTCTTACGCTCAGAGCGCTAGCGCCCGAGCGCCCACGTGCTGACACGTGGCGCGCTAGCGCTCTGTGCGCTAGCGCCCGAGCGCCCACGTGCTGACACATGGTGCGCTAGTGCTCAAAGCGCTAGCGCTCTTGCACTCAAAGCGCTGGCGCTGGCCCCACGAATCCTTTGGATGTCTTTTCCCCCTTTTTATATATATACATATATATATACATATGTATACATATGTACACACACACATACTCCACGACACTGTCCCTGTTAGAAAAAAATTTCTAACGGGGCGCTGCCCTGCACCCCGCAAGGGGGCTGCTAGCCCCCCTGACCCCCAGCCCGCTATCCGGGTAGCGGGACCCCCGTAAAAACTCTGCAGGCCATCAATATATCCAAAACCCCTTCAAAACACAACACTAAACATTGAGTTCGCATGATCAGTTTAACCCGTCAATCGGAGGTTCCCTCGCTCCAAAGCCGAGAGGTAATTAACGGCAGCTTAGTCCGCGGCTGCCGGAAATTCGGATCCCCACAATCATTAAACCCCAGCCTACCCTAGGCAGGGGGAATCTGTAATGCGCCTGACAAGCGCGCGCGTATTCCCATCTCAACGGGGTAACGAAAAACACCCTATAGTGTTCTCTTTCTCTTTCTTTTGAAATTTTCAGAATTTTAATTTAGTTAAATGATCTGAACACCTAATATATGGTAAAAGGAAAGGGTGAGGTGTAGGAGAAGGTGTCACCAAGCAAGGTGTGCCATTCTCATTTAAGGAGGAGGTGTTGTGCATGAAGGGTGCATGCAAGAAGGAGGTGGCCTTGCATTATCACTCCAATTGTTTTATTATTGTGATAATTCTGATCTAAACATTATCTAACCCCTTTTTCACTTACACCCTCAAAAATTTCAAGTTTGCATAATTTCTTAAATTTTTCACAAAGACCCTTCACTACCTATGTTATTATATAATACCATTTTAATTAAAATGAAGCTAAATTTCACACTAAAACCCTTGTAATTTATAAATGTTACACACTAAAATTTCAATTTAATTTGTTTTACATACTACTTAAGAAAATGTCCTAATTTGATTTAATAACTTTTTAAATTAACATTTTATTATTTAATTATTTAATTTTATTTATTTCCAATTTTTTAAAAATGATACAATATTCCCCCCTTAAGAAAATTCGGTCCCCGAATTTAAAACTTAACCAGACATACCTTCAAAAAGATGTGGAAATTTCCTTCGCATCGCATTCTCGGTCTCCCAAGAAATCTCCTTGCGATTCGTTCCTCGCCAAAGAACCTTTACAGATGGAAGTACCCTTGATCTTAATTTCTTTGCCTGCCGGTCAAGAATAGCTACTGGCTGCACTGTGTAGGAAAAATCCGGCTCAAGCTGTAAGGTCTGATACTGGATCGCATAAGAAGGATCGTGAAGATACTTGCGAAGCATAGACACGTGAAACTCCGGATGCACATCGGGAAAACTCGGTGGAAGTGCTAAACGATAAGCTGCAGCACCAAATCTCTCCAGAATCTCATAAGGTCCGACATATCTGGGGCTGAGCTTCCCCCTTTTCCCGAAACGCATCACGCCTTTCATCGGAGATACACGAAGGAACACATGATCTCCCACCTCAAACTCGAGTCTACGACGACGTCGAACTGCATATGATTTCTGTCTGCACTGGGCCGCTCTCATTCTGTCCTGTATCAACTGAATCTTTTCCGTAATCTTATGTACTATCTGCGGTCCCAAAATGCTACTCTCGCTCAGTTTCGTCCAGCAAACGGGTGATCGACATTTCCTCCCATACAAAGCTTCAAAAGGTGCCATCTGGATCGTCTCCTGAAAACTGTTGTTGTACGAGTATTCTATCAAAGGTAAGTGACGATCCTAACTACCACCAAAATCAAGGCTGCAAGCTCGAAGCATATCCTCTAGAGTCTGAATAGTCCGCTCTGACTGACCATCTGTCTGTGGGTGAAAAGATGTACTAAAACTCAATCGTGTACCAATAGCTTCTTGAAGTTTCTGCCATAGCCTGCTGGTGAACTGTGTACCCCTATCTGGCACTATGCACGTCGGAACCTCATGCAATCGTACAATCTCGTCGATATAAATCTGAGCATACTGCGCAAACTCATACGTCATCTTCACCAGAAGAAAGTGAGCTGCCATTGTCAATCTATCTATAATCACCCAGATGGAATCATACCCTCTTCTATTCCTGGGTAAACCCACAACAAAATCCATGGAAATCTGTTCCCATTTCCACTCCGGAATGGGCAAGGGCTGGAACTCTCCTGCCGGCCTCTGGTGCTCGGCCTTGACTTGCTGACACGTCAAGCATCTCGAAACAAATTCTGCAACATCTCTCTTCATTCCTTCCCACCAATAAACATCCTTCAAGTCATGATACATCTTAGCGGAACCAGAATGAATACTGTATGCTGATCGATGGGCTTCTTCTAAGATCTCACATCTCAGTCCATCCGGATCTGGCACACAAAGATGATTCCCAAAACGTAATAATCCATGGTCAACTTTCACGAACTCTGACTCTCTTCCCTGCCTAACCTGATCCATAATCTCCGACATACGAGCATCTGCGAGCTGTGTCTCTCAAATACGATCCAATAACTGAGGATGGGTGCGAACATGTGCTAACTGTCCTCCTGTCGATATGAACTCAAACTGTACTCGGCTATCACATAGAATCTACCAGTCTGTAGAAGACTGTCTCTGCAATGTGCGCACATGAGATAAGCTACCTCCAGGCCTCCGACTCAAAGCATCTGCTACAACATTCTCTTTGCCTGGATGATACAAGATCTCACAATCGTAATTCTTCACGAGTTCCATCCATCTACGCTGCCTTAGATTCAGATCCCTTTACTGAAAAATATACTTCAAGCTCTTATGATCTGTAAAAATATGGCACGACTCTCCATACAAGTAATGCCTCCAAATTTTCAGTGCAAAAACCACCGCAGCCATCTCCAAGTCATGAGTGGGGTAGTTCTGCTCGTGCTTCTTCAGCTGTCGAGAAGCATAAGCTACAACCCTGCCGTGCTACATCAACACACTGCCTAAACCCATTCGAGAAGCATCACAATACACAACAAAACCACCAGACCCAGAAGGTAAAGATAAGACTGGTGCAGTCATCAAGCGAGTCTTTAACTGCTGGAAACTCTGCTCACATGCATCTGTCCAAAGAAATGGAACTTCCTTCCTAGTCAATCCGGTCAACGGTGCAGCGATCCAAGAAAAATCCTGCATAAAGCGTCGGTAATAACCTGCCAGACCCAAGAAACTACGAACCTCAGTAACTGACACAGGTCTGGGCCAGTGCTGTACCGCTTCGATCTTCTTTGGGTCCACACGTATCCTATCCCTCGTAACTACGTGACCCAAGAAATCTACACTATCCAGCCAGAAAGCACACTTAGAGAATTTAGCGAACAGCTGGTGCTCCTTCAAGGTCTGCAACGTGATGCGCAAATGCTGCTCGTGCTCCTCCCGACTCCGGGAATAAACAAGAATATCATCAATGAATACTATAATGAACTGATCAAGGAATGGCCTGAAGATACGGTTCATCATATCCATGAAAACTACTAGGGCGTTGGTGATTCCGAATGACATCACCAGAAACTCATAATGTCCATAACGTGTGCAAAAAGCAGTCTTCGGAATGTCATCATTCCGAACCCTCAACTAGTGATACCCTGACCGCAAATCAATCTTTGAGAAGTAGTCAGCTCTCTGCAGCTGATCGAACAAGTCATCGATACAAGGTAATGGATACCTATTTCGCACAGTAACTCGATTCAGCTGCATGTAGTCGATGCACAGTCTCATACTACCGTCCTTCTTATTAACAAATAAGACAGGAGCTCCCCACGGCGATACACTTGGACGAACAAGTCCTCTATCTAACAACTCTTGCAACTGGCTTTTGAGTTCCTTCAACTCCGTCAAGGCCATCCGGTAAGGTGGTATAGAAATAGGCCCCGCACCCGGAATCAAGTCAATGCAAAATTCGACATCGCGATCGGGCGGTAATCCTGGTAATTCAGCAGGAAACACATCCGGAAATTCTCGTGCGATCGGAACCTGGTCCAACTGGACTTCAGCGGCTCCTAAGTCCTGAACAAATGTTAAGAACCCATGACAACCTTTCTTCAAGAGTTATCCCGCACAAAGAGCAGAAATTAGGTTGGCAGGAGTTATATTACAGTCTTCCTGCACAACAAAAATCGGTTCACCTGGAAAACAAAATCTGACCGCTTTCCCCCGACAATCTACATAAGCATGACAAGCGGCCAACCAATCCATACCCAGAAATATATCAAAATCTAACATATCCAGGAGAATCAGATCAACTAATGAATCCCTATCACCAATATGTACTGAAAAAGACCTGAATACGCGTCGAGCTACAAAAGAATCCCCTACCAGAGTAATCACAACTAGCGGTAACTCTAACAACGACGACTCTCTCCCCAGAGAAAGTGCAAAACGTGAAGATACGTAAGAATGCGTGGAACCGGGATCAAATAAAATATGTGCGTCTAAGGAACATACTGCAAGAGTACCTGTCACAACTGCATTGGATGCCTGGGCATCCTGTGGAGTCAGCGCAAAGACTCGTGCCTGGTCCCTTCCCGCATCCTGTCGTCCTCTGCCTCTGTCTCCTCGACCTCTCTGGAAGCGTCCTGCAAAGACTCGATCTTGTGGTGCAACTTTCTGGCATATAGTGCCAATTAGGGGAGGAAGTAAGGCCATCAAAGTAGGTGGTGGAGGGGTAAAGCAGCCTGCGGAGTAACAGTCCCGCCATGGCGTGTACACTCTCTAGCCATATGCCCTGGAAGTCCGCAACTATAACATGTAAATGGGATCCTCTGATCATCGGGGTATGAACTGGACATCTGTCCCTGGGTCCAACCTCGTCCGAAACTGCGGCCTGGAGTGTACCTGCTTCTACCTCTGCCAAACTGCCTAGTCATCGACCCAATCGGTCTAGTCCTCTTGGGCTCCGGAACAATCACTGCCTCGCTCAAACTCTCTTCCACTCGCATTGCTGCATCCATAGCCTGCGCATAAGTATCAAAATACTGGGAGCCTATATCAAGAAACAACTGCGTGTCCAGACTCCTTATGAACCTCTTCAACCGAAGCTCCTCCGTAGGAACTAAGTATGGAGCATAGCGCGAAAACTGGGTGAATCGTAAATCATAATCTGCCACCGACATACTCGCAGATTTTCGCAATGCTTCAAAACTGCTAGCTCTCGCATCCCTCACACTCTGTGGAAGAAATTTGGCAAGAAAGACCTCGAAAAACTCGGTCCATGACATCAGAGGAAATCCAGTGGCTCACCCTCTCTCCATCGACTCACACCACTCTTGTGCAAGCCCCTCCAAACGAAAGCTAGTCAGGTCAACTGACCTCACATAAGAACATCGCAATGATCTGCCGATCCTCGCCATCCTATTAAGAAAGGATTGAGTATCCTCCGTTGCATCGATGCCTGTAAATACCGGAGGTCTAAACCTCATAACTCTGGAAGCGATACCTCCATCACCCTCGTGTCTACAAGCGTGACCGTCTGCATGGGTTGTACATCGGACTCTACCATGGTCGGTGCCGGATCCTGTCTCTGTACTCGAGTGGCCTCAGCCAGCTGTCCTACCACCTGCTGCAATCCTAACATGCCCTCCTCTATCCTAGTCAGTCCATCTGGAGGAGGAGGATCAACATGCTCATGCACCGCCGGAATTTCCTGTTAGTTATACGTATGCCCTAGAGGCCATTACTATACATGAGATGTATATTGTAGTGGATGCTTGGACATATATAGGGAGGACTTTCTTGCTTGACATGATAGTATGCTATCTGGTTACTCTTTACCTTAACGTGTACACTGATTGTCTCTCTGTTACATGTTGGTAAAGCCCTTAGGATGTGTACTTGACTACTAGGACTATGATGTAGATCGTACTAGTGGGGTCATAGTGGTCCATAAGTACATCCTTTAAGGTCCCTAGTCGTGGGTGTATCGAGACAGGGCATCGATATACCAGAGTAGACTAGCGTATAGATTCTCGACCCATACAGATGGGCGATGGATGATCCCATATCCATTGGTGTTTGACATCAGATATGATGTACGGGTGCTCAGTGGGGACTGGGTACACTGTACGGACTCACCGAGAACTCCCAGATGGTATTATACCTCATGTCAGATGGCAGTTCTCTGGTGACACTGGTACAGGTTGGTATGTAGACCCGAGATCATCATAGAGTCTTCTGTGATTCCCACTGTGCTTTGATTTCCACCTTACCACGTCCAACAGGGCGTGCAAAACGGTGGTTTTTTGGTACAGTCCCGAGTCACATGAAGGCAATGAGCGATAGGAGGGGTTTCGTCTCTTCCGGTATTGGGGGTTGATGTCGCACTGTGCTCGATTGGCCATAACAGGGAAGTCCCTGGCCAGGGCTAGTTTAGAGATTTACTGGTAAGTGTTACCAGTAGTTTCTCGACCCGTTATGAGCTTCACATCGGCATGACTTATCAGTTATTAGGGTCTGACGTTTACTACCCCTAGACTTGAAATGCGACATATCAGATGAGGAGACCGGACTGTACAGTAGTGTCACTGTCAGGCTTTTGCAGGAGTTGGAGAGGGCTTGCTTGCTGATCTTCTGATCGCTCAATACCCGGGTAGCCGTTACGTCCAGCTAGTACCGCTGACGGCTTATGGGTACTTGATATGATCATCACCTACTGCCGGTGTATTAACGAGTCTTTAGAGTCCTACATAGAGGTTTTACTGGCTCAGGAAAAACGAAATAGGAGCGCATATGTGATATGTACGGGACCGAGAATAATGCGTGTATGTGATACCGTATTTTATTTTCGTGACTTTTGTTTCAGCCAGTTATATGTGATATAGCCGGGTTATCGAATCAAGTGTTGATTCGATAAGTTGGTACATTTTGTGTTAGTCGGTTATATATGATATAACCGGATTATTAAGTCAAGTGTTGATTTAATAATTTAGTGTATAATTGTATATTGGATATACTAATTTACATTAACTAACATTGTCTCACTTAAGTATTCTTATCTCACTAGTATGTACATGTAATATATATGTGATATATATTAATGTGCATTGTTTATTTTTGTGTGTCATGGTTGTTGATACACACTACATGGGTGTATGAGACATACACCATTATAATTATATTGGTAAGGTTTTAATATTCAAAGTAAATACAAAATTAGTGGATAATTGTTCAAGTGCATGAAGCTTCATGAAGCTTGTGAGTGCATTGACCAAGTCCACTAGTTTTGTTTTACTTAGGATATTTATTAACCTAACCACTATAATAAGTCATGGTTATGTCTCTACATGAGTTAGTATATGATACTCACTCACCCATGGTTAGCTCATCTCACTTGATCAGTTTTTATTCTCATTTTTCTTGAGCTCATCTTCTTCCTCCTTCAAAAAAGCTTGCTAGGATTTGATAAAGAGAGAGAAATATTGTGAGAAAATAAAACTAAAGAGAGCCCACTTCCTATTTCTCCATCCTCTACTAGATTAGCACTTTAGTATAGGGTGTTTGCTTCACTTTGGTGAAGTGGTAGCTTGAATTTGTATTCCCTCGACATAGATCATCTTCGGCCTCGAAGACTTCAAGCAAGATCGTTGCCCTCTTCTCATGGAGCCGTCCAAGAGTCTGGGAGTTCGATGATCGCAGCGAACAGACTACTACAAGGAGCTTATGAAGTGAAGGACCAATCTACAAAGGTTGTATTTCGATTTCACTTAGATGTAAAATGGTTTACATATGTTTCCGTATTAATTTCCAGTTATCGATTCTTGTTTAGAGTTCCTTGAAACGGCAATTTTTGGAAAACGGCATGGACGATGCCTCCCGAAACCTTGATGCCGTCGAGAGGAACCCTACAGTGGTATCAGAGCCTTGCTAGGAAATTATACGGATTTTGTTAGATTACGAACACGAAACAAACTCCAAAACTTGCATCGCTAAAACCCACTTTTTTTCGAATTTAAAACGAGACCTGAATTTTTTTTAAACATGTACAGAATGTAGTATGTGTGATACCATGAACACTGAAGAAATCTGGGGGCATTCTGCCTTAGTTGGGCCGGCGACACCCCATTTCACCGGTCAAATCCGAGCCCCTCCTCCAAATTTTTACAGTGTTCTACAAGATGGGTTTTGGTGCTTCAGGTGTTGTTTATTGTTGCTAAATTGTCATGTGATGATTAATTTACTATAATAACAACTCGGACTGTTTCGTAGTCGTATTTTTAACAATGTTTCGGGTTTCACATACTGTCTAGACAATGTTAAAAAGTTCGATCGAATGTTAAAAACCCATTTTTCCAAGTTTAACGTACTCGGAAAAACTTGCAAGTGATTCTTTTGACCCTCTAGAAGAACGTAAACCTTAACTCGATTATTTGGCCGTCAAAACCACCACTTGAACCCTAGGTTTTATGGTGGTTTAGCGTTTCACATGTGAGGCGTTGGTTTGACCCTTCTACGGCTGGTTCATAGGTACTGTGGTATCTTCTGGGACTTTGATGAATCGATCGAAAAGTTTAACTTCGCCCGGATATTATGTGATGGGATACAATATTTGTAATCCACAAATGTAGTTATGAGATAAATAATTTGAATTTTGTAAATCTAGCAATTTAGTCTCATTAATCGGTTGCCACGGGATTTTGATGTGATCAAAACTCCGTCGCAATCACGTAGCGTACGCGGATACTCGCCGGATAAGATTAATAGATAACCACGCCCCATAGACCCGACAAAGTGACTGTAAGAGAACCCCGTCGTCAAAAGTATCCATTTGGGTGCTCGCGGCAGCGGTGTTCCGCCTTAGTGCACTTCATCGACGGTATCGGGGGTGCGGCCGTCTACTAAAGTTTCTGACGAGCAATCGATCAGGTTGTCGGGAATCTTGTTGAATTGCCCGACTAGTTATTCAAAAGTGTTTTCAATACTGAGACTAAAAGGCAGAGTTTATAATTGTTTGGCATGTGATGTCTAAGGAATTCATTTAGTTAGGCATGTGATGTCTAAGATAGTTGCGGATTCCAACTGTTGTAGTTTTTCATTTTTTTTTCTGCGACCGTAAGTGCAATATGTGATATCGCCGGTTTCGTTGCTATATGTCAACGACAATTGGGATACGCATATTTACTTACGTTGATGACATGTGATATTATGTGTTGCTGTGATATGTTATATTGGATCGTCGCGTTTTGAATAGCCAGGGGTTTTATGTGAGATGAGAGTTTTTATTTTCATTCATGTAAAATTAAATGTATGTAATATTCTTTTATTGGGGCACTTCCGGGTTGAAGATGATGTCACCATTGTATATTATTTACTTTTCCGCATTATGATAGACCCAAGGCGGGGAGCACAAGTAACCGGGTTCTAGGGTCCAGTGGGAGACCATCTCGAGGAGTCGAGACCGGGTCTCCTAACTCTAGAATTGGTAGGGTTGCTTTCCGCTCTCGTAGGGGCCTAGGGGTGTAGGTTTTGGCTATTCATCGCGACCGTGGAATCCGTGTTTTATACAGGCTCAAAATAAAACACGGACCTCCTAGTATATCCAATATTTCATATGTTTCTTCTGCTGCGATATCTGTGATGTGATCATTTGATATGTTCATATGGATACGGTATATAGTATATATGATATATTATATAGACATTGCTTATGTTTTACACCCGCGCTAGCACTGCCCCGCTCTGCCGTTAGTTACCTAACCTAACGGTGCATGACGAGACATCGAGGCGAATGCGGATGGCATAAGCGTACGTCGTATTTATCTGTGATGTTTAGCTGACTTAAATGATGGGACTTCATTAATGTGATTAATGAAAGAAAAAAAACCTAAAAGATGTAGTGGAATCGAATTTTCAAAAATAGGTAGCTACAGTTCTTGCTTTGCATAGCGGTGTTCCTTGTAGAATATCCTGCACCTTATTCGATAAGGAAAGGGCCAAGATCCCTTTACCGGGAGTGATCCCTTTAGCATTAACTGGTAGATGCTGCAACCCTCGGTTTGTCTTTTGATTGTTTTTCTAGTTCTTGTTTCCCCCAATTAGAGCGAAACTCTATTTCTAAGACTGAAAAGTAAAGCAATGCTTCATAAAAAGAGGCTAAGCACCAAAGGCACTTTATCCTTGCAAGAATCACCTGCACCTAATAATAGCAAATTAAATTATGCGATGCACAAGCATAACAGAGGGCTAAAATAAAAAGGAACCCTTAACGGATAATAAAATACTCGATTAAAACACTTGTTCATTATTATTATTATTACATTGAAAAAAGATCACCAAATATGGGATCGAAAGGACAAGGGTCCGCAAAGATAAGAAGAAGATTCTCCAGTTCCCTTTCCGTCTTCTCCACCACGTTAAAGCGGCGGTCCTCCCGAGAGGTAGACATCCAACGATCGTCGCCGCATTCATCAGAAAAGGTGGCGATGACAACCCGACGAGCCCGTATCTGGCTCAGCAAGTGGAAAGAGCAGTCCCTCAGGGCTTTAGTGATCAAGTGCGCTTCGAAGAAGCACTCGATCTTATCCTCGGCGGCATCAAGCATTGCCGAGGACATCTCTACTGGAGAAGGGGGAAGATCGGCGAGCACCGATGCAAGGATGATCCGGAGCCAAATGGAGTGCGGAGGGAGAAGAGACCCCACACGAGTCAAAAGCTCGTACATTGCAGCATCGCATTGCTCATCCGTAAGAGAAGAATCCATCAAGCGCGCAGCAAAACGGGGAACAATGTCCTGAATAGGCACTTCCCATGGTTTTCGACGGGCATGAGGGCGGTTGCAAGACATGATTAAAAAGGTTCTTTGAAGATGAGAGAAGAAAAGGCTCGTCTTTGAGTTATATAGACCAAGCACAGAAAATTCTGTGCACAGTGGAGTAATTTTCAAGACTCGGGAAATGAAAATTCTGGGAAATACAAGTCTGACTTGAAAAAGGAAGGTGAAAAGACACCTCAGGTGAAGCAACGCTTTCGATTCCCCCCAATCAGAGCAAAGCTCTACTTTGAAAATTTAAATTTTAATAAATGAAGCAACGCTTCAAATCCCGTGCGCTGTGCGCAGCGCGCCACGTGTCAGAGGTTGATACGTCAGCGCAGCGCCCAAGGCAGCGCGCCCAATCAGAGCAAGGCTATATTTAAAACAAAAATTAAAGAAAGAAATGCTTCAATTGCGCAAGTGGTGCGCTGCGCGACACGTGTCAGCGCAGTCGCGCAAGCGCTGCGCTGCGTGAAACGTGTCAGCGCAAACGCAGTTGTGCTGCGCTGTGCGCTGAGCGACACGTGTCAGCGCAGTTGCGTAAGTGCAGTTGCGCTGCGCTGTACGCTGCGTGACACGTGTCAAGCGCTGGGGCTTTTGCGCCAAACAGAATTAAAATTCTAGTAAGATCCTTCTGTTCTTGTTAAAACAAGAAGATTGTCTTCTGTAAAACAGAAGCTCTTGGATCAAAGATCCAACGGTGGGGAAAATTCCCCAAATCACTCAGAGAATGATCTCTTTAACAAACTTAACAAATCTATGGGCAATATATAAAGACCCCTAGACCCCAACTCAAATGATCATCAACATCGAGAATCATCAAGAACTTCAACTCTGAAGAAATTTGAAATGAAACTCAAGAAAAAGGTAAAAACCTTTATAATAGAAGAATTTCTTCTGAATAGATCATTGATCTAAGAACAAGATCAACGATCTTCAATAAAAAATAAATAATAACAGTGCCTTGCACTTTTTATGAACCATTGGTTCTGGAATTTCAGAAAAATTCTTTTCTTGAATCCAAAATTGGATCAAGTTATTGAAACAGTGCCTTGCACTTGCAAAACTGCACTGTTGCGCTCCTGGGTTGGCGCAAGCCACCAGAGAGCGCCACGTGTCAGCGACGGAACAACGCAGCACACTGACGCAGCGCACTGCGCTGTTGCGCTCGTGTTCACCAGAGCGAGACATGTGTCACCTCCACATGTGCTTGCGCTCAATGATTGGCGCAAAGCGCCTGACAAATGCACTGCATTGTTTACTGAAGGGCCAAGCCCAAATCAAAAAGGCCTAGCAGGCCAAAATAAAATGCAATGCATTAAAAGGGCAGAGCCCAAACAAAACAAAAATGCAATGCATTAAAAGGCCAGAGCCCAAACAAAATAGATGCTCTGCATCATTTATAAAAAGGGCAGAGCCCAAACAAAATAGATGCTTTGCATCATTTATAAAAGGGCAGAGCCCAAACAAAACAAAAATGCAGTGTATTAATAAAAAGTGGCAAAGCCCTAGCACATGCCTAATAGGCCAAAGACAAATAAAATGTTGAACATATTCCCAACTGGACTTAGCCCAATCATGGCTGTAAGTCCTCAAATTAAATTGACTGAGCACGGCTGCTCTCCTAAATCAATTTACATCCGGTTCGAGGGTATATCTCCGAACTCCTCTGACTCCTATCGTTGTAATCCTTCAACGACGTCAGAGAGGTGACGGGTCCCGACAACCACACATCAACACGGACTGTTGGGTCCTTACACTCATGGACTTATGCTTCCTTAAACCAAAACACGGACTGTGGGGTCCTTAAACCCACGGACTTATGCGTCCTTAAACCAAGATACGGATTGTGGGGTCCTTAAACCCACGGACTTATGCGTCCTTAAACCAATGGACCGCAATTTCCTTAAACTACCAAAGGACCGCAATGTCCATGAAACTACTTGCGGACCACTACGTCCCTAAACTGGAACAATAGAGCCCCCAAATGCTCTTTTGTCGGACCCAAACGATCCCGTTAAGTTGATCTTAGTCTCAAATCAGACTAACGTATCCTTAACGAACGTTTAAGTTGATCTTAGCCTCAATATGGCTAACGTATCCTTAAACTAAAACACCAAACCCAAATCTAAGTAAATACGGATTTGGACTAATCCACGTCCTACGGGCCACGGCATTACTTAGTCTCCGTATACAATCCACGGGCAACCACAAACAAAACAAACACACACGACACGAAGTGAAATTCTGGAGAAGGAAAAAGTGGTTACCGCAATGCGGTAGCGTAATTAACTGCAGGGGCTTGCGCCTGCAGGGAAAAGGGTCCCCACAATCAAAAACCCCTCAAGCGAGGGGGAATCTGACGAAGTCTGCTACATCGGCCGCATCCGTCTAAACCTCCGATATACGGTGCCATAAATCAACTTGGCATCTTCGGAGAGGTGGACGGATAAAACCAAATAGCATCTGCCCCGAATCTCAGGCAAGACGTCCTCACGTCGTCGCCGCCATTCGGAGGGGAACAGATTCTGGCACGCCCGGAGGGACCTTTTCCTCTTTCCACTCCAAACTTCGTGTGTCGTCTTCGGGAACGAATCGCGGTTTGTTAATGGTTGCCTTTAGGTTGCAAGTTACTAAGATTTGGTCTTTTGCCTGGCGTAGAAATCAAGCATCAATGGCCTCTAATTGCTCGAACTGCTCGAAGTGCTAATGCAACCGACGCTCCACCTCACCTGGAGGTATAGCATATGGGCCTCAAGCGGCCTCCGTCCTTACTATGCATGTGGAGAAAGTGACTCAGGCCACTACCGGCCTATTTTTCGGGACCATGATCCCTCCTGCAAGCTTCACCCTGCCAATACCCGTACCGGAAGCTTCAAAGAAGCCGGTCTTCGATCGACTTTCTACTCCCACGGTCCCTCTCAACGGGTCGTCCAACTCCTCGGTCTTCACCAGACTGAGCCTCAACTCCAAAGTGCCCGCCAAAAATCCCATGATACCTGAGAAGGCCATCCCAAAGAAGACGGCTGCTCCCGAAGTCGCCAAGGCGGCTTCTCCTGTCAAAGAGTCAGTCTTTGCAAGGCTGACCATTCCCACTCCTTCCCCTGCTCGAGGATCTGTCTTTGACAGATTGAATACCGCTACTCAAAGGACAACCTCAGTCTTTAAGAGGCTGGCACCAGCAGCGCCTCATTCGGACAGGGGGCAAGATGAAGCTGTCCCTATCGCCGAGCCAGTCCCAACGGCTCGTCATGCTCGACGTCGCCATTGGCGCCGAGTAAGGAAGGCTGGGGGCAACTCCCCCTCGGGACTAACTCCATCCGCTCCAATGGTGGAAGTTGATGCTGTTGTTCCAACTAGGAACAGCTTTGAACCGTTAAGGAGGGTGCGTAAGAACTCTCCAACTGCTATGCTGAAAAGATCTCCTCCACCTGCGGAGAGGGTTCCGGAAACGAAGCTGGAGCAGTCCCCGCAGCGGCTATCCTCCAAAATTTATAAAGTCTGGCGGAGGGTTCAAGACTCCGTAATTGACCAAGGTCACTCTCGTCAGCAGAAAAGGGCGAAAGTGCAAGAAGAAAAGAACCGTCCGGACAAACAACAAAGGACGACCACCATCAGGGTGCCTGCTGCAACGGCCCCCTCAACTTCAACGGCCTATAAGAGAAGGAGGCCAGAGAAAATTCCCACGCCCGCGGCAAATGCCAAGGACAGCGAGCCCAAACGCCCTAGGTCTGGGGGCATGGTGGTTCATACCGTCTACATGGCGTCTGGAAAAGAGGACAGCCGTGCATCTACAGGTCATCGACCGCTTACACGGTCAGTGACCAAAGCTCAGGAGCAACAGCAAAAGCTCCAGGAGATGATGAACGCGATGGCCGCACTCACTGGGCCAAAAGAAATCCCCGAAGCGTCTTCGGATGAACGCCAGGAGCAAGAAACTGACGCTGAATTCCTTCGTCGGATATTGGAGAAGAAGGATAAAGAGGCTGGTGAACAAGCAGCCAACATAAAGCGTATGGCCCTCCTGTTCCAAGACATGGTGGGAATGATGATCCAACAAGATCCTCCAGCTGAAGATCCCCCGATCGTCCTTGAAGACGACAGGGGAGAAACGTCAAATCCTCCACCGACTCTGTCAACAGCCAAGGAGGAGTCAATCTCCAAAGCTGACTTGGACGAGTATATAGCCCAACAAATACGGGTTCATCATGCGACTGAAGCAGCCGGTCAGATCGTAAAAAAAGGACGACCATATCCGAGCTGGTACGATCAGATAAAGTACCTGCCGGGCTACACAATTCCTAAATTCCATGTCTATAAAGGGACGGGCAATCCCCACCAGCATGTTGCCCAGTTCAGAGCGCTTTGCGGCAATACCGGCGGTGATGACAAACTATTGCTTCGCCAGTTCGCCGGCAGCTTGTCAGATACAGCATTCGAGTGGTACTCTGACCTCCCAAACGACTCTATCAAGACCTTCACGGAGATGGAGCTGCTGTTTACCCAGCGTTTTGCAAGCGCCAGTGAACGCACCCCGATGACGGCATTGATTAATGCCAGGGTGAAGCCGGCGAGACATGGGTCCAATATGCTATACGGTGGTGGAACTTATGGTCAAAATGCGAGCAATGCATTGAAGAAGCTCCTGCAGTGGGTATGTTTGTGGGAACCCTTGATCCGCAAGCAACCATCTCGCAATTTATGATGTTCTTCAAGCCGACTACCTTCCAGGCCCTAATCGACAAGATAGCGCAAATGGATCAGATGGGCCATAGAACTCCTCTTCCGAAGCCGAACTCCCGAAATGAAAAGGGGAAGGGGAAAGCGATCGTTGTCGCTAATGCTCAACAACAGCCGAGCAACTCGAAGCCGGTTGTTCGTCAAAATAGTATGCGTATGCACGTACCCCTTAAGGAGAGGCTAGGACGTCCTTACTCGTTTCCCCGAGATAAAACAAGAAGATTATTCGAGCTGGCGTTGCGCAACTGACTCATAATTCTGCCGGATCCAAAACGTCCGTCGCAACCAAATAATGTCAATGAGCCCAACTACTATCCCTATCACCGAGTACTGGGTCATCCGATCGAAGATTGCTACGTCTTCAAAAATTGGATTGAATACCAGTACCAACAGGGCAAGTTCGCGTTATCCGACAAATGGAAGGTGAATCCGCCGCAACATCACGCCGCTAAAAGGATGAATACGCCGGGGGCAACGTGCTCTCTCGTTGAAGAAGCCCCATGGGAAGTTGTGCTGTCAGCTAAGACGAAGAGAATGCTGAACGATCTTCAAACATGCCCAGCGATCAAGTGGAACAACTCGTTGGAACCTCAGATCATTGAAGGGATGTTGAAGCCGCGTCCAACTCCAAAGACCGATGGTAGTGGCCCAAGCACTCACAACCAGCCGTCAAAATCTTCGAAGAAGAAGAAGAAGAAATCCAAGAAGCCCGTGAAGACTGGCGACAAGCGCACGGACTTACAAAAAAAATTGACGCACTGGAGGAATACAACCAGAAGGCACGGACTCCCATTACACTCCAAGAGTTCCTCAAACACGTCTTTCAAGAGGAAGATGAGGGAGACAGTTCGTCGGATGAATCTGAGGAATACGTGGCGAGCTGCCATATGATCTCCCATTCGTTTACGTACGATGAGGAGACTCCTTGCACTGAAAAGCTGGGGGCAGATCCTGAACTAAAAATTCTGGGGCCATCAGATGAAGTAATTGACGCATTTCTTAATGAAGCTCTGTTGAAAAGTAAAGCTGATCGGGAACGCGAGACGGCTATATTCGAAAGGGCCAAGCGCCAGCGACTTGATGAAAGAGCGGAGACGCTCCCGCTGGAGAAAAATACATCCACCGCGGATAAAAGAAAATTCAAGACGAGGAAAAGGTTTGCTAAGGCCATATCAATGGGCATGAAGCTACCATCCTCTAAAGGAAGCATTACTGGTGAAGTGGAAATGCACCCCTCCTACTGCCTGTACCATCGGAAGATTTCGCACCCCACCGAAGAGTGCAAAGCTTTCAATAGATGGTAGCAAGGATATGTTGCTCATCGACAACATTTTAAGCGGGAGAAGCGCAAAACTCATCGGGAGCGGAAAAATACGACCGAAGGGCTTAACAGAACTACCGGCGATTGTCGCATGGTTAACGCCGGGGAATCACAAGTGCTTACATTCGGGAGCGATTCCGACGAGGAGCTGACTCTTAGCCCCCTCTTTAAAGAGTCCACCTCGGGGAAAGAAGAAGAGCCGAAGGTCTGCGAAAATATCCGGCTGCGTAATCGGACGCTGCCCGAAAAGAATCTCGGACCCTCAAACTAAAAAGATACAGGGAAAGAAAAGGTCTCTGAGGATATCTCCCTAGATGACCAAGTCATGGAAGAGCTAACTACCAAGGACCCGCCACAGAAAAATAAGGTGGATTACAACGTCTTAGCGCATCTGAGGAAGCTACCCTCGCAGCTTAGCATTCTTGATGCCCTTTTACTATCAAAAGAGGCGAGAGATTCGTTAATCAAGGTACTTCAGGAGCCGGAGCAATTCCAAGCTTTCCTGGCCGAAGAAAAGATGAAGAATGAATTGGAGGAAGTGCACACGGCCGATGTCACTTTTGGCGATGAAGACCTTCTCCTTGGGACGTGCGAACACAATCGCCCTCTCTATGTCTCAGGATATTGCCATGATATAAAGATAGGCAAAATCCTGGTCGACAATGGATCCTCCGTTAATCTCCTCAATGTGCAGGTGTTAAAAGAAATCTGCATGAGCGTCCCGCACCTTGCTCGGGACAAGATCACCATCTCCGGGTTTGACTCCCAATCATCAAGAACTCTTGGGTCTGTGATACTGACGCTACGCTTTGGGCTACTCGTCACGGATATTAAGTTCCACGTCATAGACGCCAAGACGTGCTACAATGCTTTGCTCGGCCGACCATGGTTACACGAGTACAACATCATCCCTTCTACACAACATCAGTGTATGAAGTATTTTAAGGATTGTCTCGAGTATACCATGACGGGAGAACTGAATCCATTTTCCGTGAACGAAGTCCATAAATATGAAGATGCCAAATACTTATTATCGGATTTCGAAGACACGGAGAGGTGTCACAAGCCGGAGAACAAGGGTAACGCCACCATCCCTGTCTTCGGCAGAGATACCGAGGAGGAAGAGGAGATGATTTATTCGAGTCTGCCCCAATACAACAAGCCGGGACCATCTGCTCCTACGTTGATCTTTGGTAGCGACTCGGAAGATGAGGTCCATGCTGTATTCTCTGCTCGACCTTCAATACAAACGTCCGCTGACGAAGAGCAAAGTCTGCAAGTCGCCATGGTGCCGCTTAAACACCATAAAGAACTGGATGCACTTGATATCTACAGTGTAGAGGAGTTGCAGACATTCTATGTCCCTCCTAGGCGAAAAGGTGAAAAGGCAATTCTATTTTACCGCTCAGAGGAAACCAAAGTGGAGAAAGAAATCTGGCGCGGCGCGGATCCTACACTTGACAGGCTTCAGCCCATCCGTCTTCCCAGATATTATACAGAAGGCTTGAAAAGGCTATTGAAGCGCCAGGGGATATCCTTCAAATAGACCGCTTGAAAAGCTAAGTTCTATGACAAGGTCTGGAACGTTCCCGGGACTCAGCATAAGTTACCTAATGGGAGAATGGAAATAATCAGGCTTGGAAACATTCGGTCCAAGAAACGAGAGCTACTCCACGGTTGCTACGTCGTGCATGACTTCGATGAAGAAGCGGACGCTTAATGGGAAGATGCTAATCCTGAACCAGTAAAAGTTCCTGATGCAAAAGTGCCCAGTCCGTCGTTCGAAGAACAAATGGACAAGCTTATAAGGGAAGCTGGTCAAAAAGTCCGAGACGATCATAACCGCGAAATGGACATCTACGAGAAAGCCAAAACGCAACACCTCCTCCAACAGGCTGTGAAAGATGAAAATGCCGCTCCTTGTCAACCTGTTATAAAAAAGGCTCAACGCAGAGGCAGAAACAAGTCGAAACGCGAAAAAGATGCTCAACAGCAACAAAGCGGGACTAAGAAGCCACGCAAGCGGGAATCGAGCGGTTCCGATCTATCCCTCATAAGAAAAATGGGTCGGGCGTACTCTTTTCCTCGGGACAAGACGAAGAAAATACTTGACCTAGCTCTAAAACATCAGATGCTTACACTGCCGGAGTCTAAACACCCTGAACAAGCAGGCGAAGTCTCACACCCAGACTATTGCTTTTATCACCGAGTGATACGGCACCCTCTCGAGGACTGCTTCACCTTCAAGAATTGGGTCGAAGATCAGTATCAGCTCGGCAAGTTCGCTCTGTCTGACAACTGGAGGCTAACGCCACCACAGAAGCACGAACCCAAAGCCACGAGAGCAGAACCAGTTTCACATTGGGCTTGGAAGCGAATTCGTACTTGTCACATGATAACGATATCAAAGGAAGAGCCCGAGAATATGGATGACCTTCCCTGGTGCTTCGAAAACAGCGACAATGAGGTGATCTCAGAATTCCCGCCAGCACCGAAAGAGCTGGAGGATGGAATACATACCACCGCAGATAACCTCAAGAAAATTGAGTTGGGGACGTCGAGCGACCCGCGACCGACATTCATTAGTGAGCTGCTGTCTGAAGAAAGGGTGGCTTCATTAAAAGACCTACTTATGCAGCATAGAGATTGCTTCGCATGGAACTATTCCGAAATGCCAGGACTAGATCCAGAAATTGCTGTGCACAAATTGGCAATATCTCCGTACGTCAAGCCAGTCAAACAGGCACCGAGGAGAATGCGGCTCGAGCTTGAGATGAGTATCAATGCCGAGGTCAAGAAGTTAATCGACTCTGGCTTTATCCAGGAGGTTCAATATCCTGAATGGATCGCCAACATCGTCCCGGTGATGAAGAAAAATGGGATGGTGCGCATATGCGTGGACTTCCGAGATCTCAATAAAGCTTGCCCGAAGGACGATTTCCCAGTGCCAGTCACCGAACTGATGATAGAAAATACGTCCACTCATGAGGTTTTCTCCTTCATGGACGGCTCATCAGGGTATAATCAGATAAAGATGCATCCCGAAGACCAGAAACACACCGCCTTCAGGACCCCTTTGGGTATATTCTGCTACAAGGTGATGCCCTTCGGTCTAAAGAACGCCGGTGCCACCTATCAGAGGGCCATGACGAAAATCTTTGATGACCTTATACACGAAATCGTCGAATGTTATATCAATGATCTCGTGGTTAAAAGCAAATCATACGAGGAACATCTCGAGCATCTGAAGACCGTATTTCAATGCCTTCGACAATACAACTTGAAGATGAACCCTCTCAAGTGTGCATTCGGAGTTTCCTCGGGAAAATTCCTGGGATTCATCGTCCGACACCGAGGTATTGAGATAGATCCGTCAAAGATCAAGGCGATCATGGAAATGCTTCCGCCAAGGACTCTCAAACAGCTGCGGTCTCTCCAAGGGAAGCTCGCGTATATACGACGATTTATAGCCAACCTTTCAGGCAAGTGCCGTCCTTACAGCCACCTGATGAAGAAGGGAACCCCGTTCGTCTGGGACCAAAAATGCCAAAGCGCGCTAGACGAGATCAAGCAATACCTGTAGAACCCGCCAGTGTTGGCTGCTCCGGTCAAGGGAAAGCCCCTCATTCTTTATACAACCGCCCTCGAAAGTTCCTTAGGCGGATTATGGGCACAAGAGAACGATCAAGGGAAAGAAAGAGCACTCTATTATTTGAGTCGAGTTCTACTGGGGGCAGAAAGCAACTATTCCCCTATTGAAAAACACTGCCTAGCGTTGATCTTCACGATAACAAAGCTCAGGCACTATGCGTTGGCGCATGAAGTCCGTCTCATTTCGAAGGTGGACCCTCTTAAATATTTAATGTCAAAGGCCATATTAACGGGGCGACTCGCTAAATGGGCCCTGCTCTTGATGGAGTTCTCGATAAAGTATCAACCTCTCAAGGCAGTGAAAGGCCAGGCCATCGCCGACTTCCTCGCTGAGCATCCAATACCCGCCGATTCTCCTTTGAATTGCGATCTTCCAGACGAACATGCGTTTGATGCGATCAACGGTGGTGATACCCGATGGGAGCTTTATTTCGATGGAGCATCTTCCGTGAAGAAGCGCAAACAAAGTACCCCTATAATCAAATCGGGGGTAGGACTCATCTTTGTAACTCTACAAGGAAGGATAATGCGCTTTGCTTTCTCCCTAACAGAGCCGAGGACAAACAATGAAGTCGAATACGAAGCTTTGATAGCAGGCCTCGAGATCGCCATCGACATGGGAATTGAAAACCTCCTCATATATATAGATTCCCAACTGGTCGTTAGTCAAGTAAACGGCAACTACCAAACGTGCGAGCCAGAGTTGGTGAAGTACGGCGAAAAGGTGCAACAACTGTTGACCCAAATTCCTTCATACACTTTGGAAAATATACCGCGCGCGGAAAACAGCAAAGCGGATGCATTAGACAAGCTCTCTAAAGAATTGGCTGACGAGAACCTCGATGACGTCAGAATTGCAGTACAAAGTCGTCGGGTGCTCGCCCCAGCGGAAATATCTCCGGAATCACCCGAAGAGAAGGAAGCGACTGAGCAAATGGCTATTCAAATAAAAGACCGGGAAAATGCCGAGGATTGGAGGGAAATCTTTATAGACTACTTCAAATACCGTCGAGCACCCGAAGATGCGTCCTCAAGACATCAGCTTATGAAACGAGCTCTGTCTTTCGCCTTCGTCAATGATACTCTGTACAAGAGGTCATTTGATTCTCTGTGGTTGAGATGTCTGGGACCTGACGAAGCGAAAAGAGTCGTTCAGGAAGTTCACGATGGACTCTGCGGTTCTCACCAAGCAGGCCCGAAGATGAAGCTGAAGATCAAACGGATGGGCTACTACTGGCCCACGATGATTCAGGACTGCCTCGAGTATGCGAAGCAGTGCCACTCATGCCAAATTCATGGGGACTTCATCCACCAGCATCCAAATCCACTCCATCCAACGGTGGCTAGCTGGCTATTCGAAATGTGGGGAACTGACATAGTCGGCAACATCGAACCAGCATCGTCTAGAGGACATCGTTTCATCCTGGCGACAACTGACTACTTCTCCAAATGGGCAGAAGCGGTACTGTTGAGGGAAGTGAAAACGGAGAATATCCTCCATTTCTTCAAGACGCACGTCATTTATCGGTTTGGAACTCTGCGACGGATCATCTCGGATAACGGGCCATCTTACAGAAGCCACAAGATCAGTCGCTTCGCGCTGCAGCATAATATAGACTGGAGATATTCCTCATTTTATAACCCGCGAGCTAATGGTCTAGCCGAGGCCTTCAACAAGACCTTGACAAAGATCATGAAGAAGACGGTGTCCCGAAATAAGAAGGATTGGCACGAGAGACTATAAGAAGCTCTCTGGGCGTATCGAACAACGTTCAAGACAGCCACGAACACAACGCCATATGCGTTGGTATTCGGTACAGAAGCAGTACTCCCCCTCGAGATAGAGTTACCCTCTCTACGAGTGGCAGTCCACTACGAGCTGACGGACGAAGAAAATGCTGACCTTCGGCTTGAGCAGCTTGATGCCCTTGATGAAACCCGGCTCATAGCGCAACAAAATCTGGAGGCCTATAAAGCAAAGATGGCGCGCTCATATGAAAGATTGACCCGGCCGAGGACATTCCGCCAAGGCGAACTCGTGCTAGTGGTCAAAAGGTCTATAATCCCCAATCACGCCAAGCGGGGAAAATTCGAGCCAAACTATGAAGGCCCGTACATCATAGACAAGGTCTACCAGGGTAGAGCCTATCTACTCATGGATATGCACGGTGAAAGGCCTTACAGGCCAATAAATGGTCGATTCCTAAAGAAATACTACGCTTAGCGAGTTACTGCTTAGGTCAATGATAGATGACAACGACTATGTCCGCTCGCTATCTTCCTAAGCTCAAACTTTATAAGCAGTAGCTAGCCTTCTCCTGGGAGGACAGAAACGTCCTTAAACTAATGGCGGACCGAAACGTCCTTAAACTAATGGCAGACCGAAACGTCCTTAAACTAACGGCGGACCGAAACGTCCTTAAACTAACGACGGACCGAAACGTCCTTAAAATACTACCACAGCATCCTTAGGCTGACTAGATAAATAAAATATATATATATATATATATAAATAATAAATAAACGGTATGTCCATAAGCAAAATGGGCACGGATGAAAACCCGAAAGGGCTCCATGAGTAAAAACAGCAGAGCTACCGGCGAGTGTTCGTGAAAACCCGAAAGGGCGCGACCTCGTAAAAAAAAAGAGAAAATAAAAAGAATAAAAAAAACCGGTATGTCCATAAGCAAAATGGGCACGGATGAAAACCCGAAAGGGCTCCGTGAGTAAAAACAGCAGGACTACCGGCGAGTGTTTGTGAAAACCTGAAAGGGAACAATCTCGTTAAAGGACACTTACAGGGTCCTCTCGACCTTGTAAGGGGAAACCACCCGCGTGAGATCCTTACGACTCACAAGGGAGCAACACACTTAGGGATCCCCACGATTCCTAAGGAGAAAATATACTTGCAAGATCCTCACGACTCGTAAGGAGAACTCTCTTATGGGACCCTCACGGCTCATAAGATTTGAAAGCCTTAAGTTACAGAGACCTAAACTTGTGCTTAAGAAACCCCCACAACCTTTGATATTGCCCTACAAGTGGTTCAATACTAACCCTTGTATACAATCCACGAGCGCGAATAAACATTTCCCTAACCAAGTCACATCCGTGACTGGGGATATGTACGCATGATGAACAACCCTTATAGGTCCTCTCGACTTACAAGGAGAAAACGCTCTTGTAGGATCCTTACGACTTACAGAGGAACATACACTTAGGAATCCTCACGATTCCTAAGGAGAAAATACACCTACAAGATCCTCACGACTTGTAGGGAGAAATACCTTTGTGAGACCCTTACGGCTCATGAAGTTAAAAGCCTTAGTCGACAGGACCTTAACCCTGTTCGCTAAGCCACCTTTGTTCGACATCGACAGAGGCAAATGATGATTAGCTCCTGGTAATATCCCAGTTGTAGCGGTGCTGATGCCGAAATCGGTGTCTAATTTCAGGTTTACGGTGAAAAGCCAACAAGGTGCACATGCATACAAAATAGCCGAAATGATGGGGCAGCTTGCAATAAAAAACAGCAAGTAAAGAAAACATATGCATACAAAATAGCCGAAATGATTGGGCAACTCGCAATAAAAAGCAGGGAGTAAAAATAAAACAAATAGCCGAAATGATTGGGCACCGCGAAAAATAGCCGAAATGATTGGGCAATCGCGACCTTCGCGATATAAAAGCTGAAATGATAGAGCATCGCGGAAATAAAACAATAAAAATGAATGAAACCTTTGCCCTACAGTTGAGATCACATCGATCCCTATATACAATCCAAGGGCACAAACAAAGAGGGAACCACACCTTCCCAACAGGCTCCGCCAGAAAGCTAAGCAAAATCTCGACGGTTCACCAACAGCCTAGAGACAACCGCGACATTCGTCTCAATACAGCAGACGCAATGCCAGCAAACGAAGCGAAGATCAAATTCCTAGCTTCACGGTTTTGACGGTAACTTATATAAAACCTGAAAGACCACCACAGATCAGTTCAGCCCCAGGGAAACAAATGTCCTTGGCAAACTCCTCAACTCAGGGAAACTAGCGTCCTTGATGAGAGCCTCCTGATTCGCGTCGGCTCACAGAGAAACCAGTGTCTCCGCGAGAAATTCCCGATTCGTTTCAACCCCGAAGAAACCAGTGTCTTCGGCAAAATCCTTCGACTCAGGGAAACTAGTGTCCTTGACGAGAAAATCCTGATTCGTGTCGACCCGCAGATAAACTAGCGTCTCCGTAGGAATACATCGATTCGTTTCAACCCCAGGGAAACAAGTGTCCTTGGCAAACTCCTCAACTCAGGGAAACTAGCGTCATTGATGAGAGCCTCCTGATTCGCGTCGGCTCGCAGAGAAACCAGTGTCTCCGCGAGAAATTCCCGATTCCTTTCAACCCCGAAGAAACCAGTGTCTTCGGCAAAATCCTTCGACTTAGGGAAACCAGTGTCCTTGACGAGAAAATCCTGATTCGCGTCGACCTGCAGAGAAACTAGCGTCTCCGCAGGAATATATCGATTCGTTTCAACCCCAGGGAAACAAGTGTCCCTGGCAGATACCTCAACTCAGGGAAACTAGCGTCCTTGATGAGAGCCTCCTGATTCGCGTCGGCTCGCAGAGAAACCAGTGTCTCCGCGAGAAATTCTAGATTCGTTTCAACCCCAGGGAAACAAGTGTCCTTGGCAAACTCCTCAACTCAGGGAAACTAGCGTCCTTGATGAGAGCCTCCAGATTCGCGTTGGCTCGCCGAGAAACCAGTGTCTCCGCGAGAAATTCCCGATTCGTTTCAACCCTAGGGAAACAAGTGTCCTTGGTAAACTCATCAACTCAGGGAAAGTAGCGTCCTTGATGAGAGCCTCCTGATTCGCGTCGGCTCGCAGAGAAACCAGTGTCTCCACGAGAAATTCCCGATTCGTTTCGACCCCGAAGAAACCAGTGTCTTCGGCAAAATCCTTCAACTCAGGGAAACCAGTGTCCTTGACGAGAAAATCCTGATTCGCGTCGACCCGCAGAGAAACTAGCGTCTCCACAGGAATGCATCGATTCGTTTCAACCCCAGGGAAACAAGTGTCCTTGGCAAATACCTCAACTCAGGGAAACTAGCGTCCTTGATGAAAACCTCCTGATTCGCGTCAGCTTACAGAGAAACCAGTGTCTCCGCGAGAAATTCCCGATTCGTCTCAACTTGCAAGATAAAGCCTCAGGCAGCAGGGATAAAAAACTTGTTTTCTGAGCACTGAGACCCTGCAAGTCGGTCTAAAACGGTCTCTTGCATACTATTCACGGGTCTCACTCTCCAAAGTCGATTTCGACAAGGAGGGAAACAACCGCTTACGGGTCCTCTCGACTCATAAGAGGGAAAATTCTCTTATAAGATCCTTATGACTTATAAGAGAAAATGCACTTAGGAATCCTCACGATTCCTAAGGAGAAAATCCACCTACGAGATCCTCTCGATCCATAAGGAGAAAAGTCTCTATGAGACCCTCACGGCTCATAGAGTTGAAAAGACTTAGGTGGCAGATCTGAACCTGCTCCCTAAGCCATCACTGCTCCCCAGAGTAATCAAAACGGAAATCATCTAAAGGACCAAAGGTCCTATTTGTAGGCATCCGGAGCCGTTTCAACTTCCAAAAAGTTGATCCAACAACTGAGATGTTGCCACCGCCGCACTCACGTTTGGGGCCACGTGAGTGCAACGGTGGAGGGGGGCATTTGTTTCCCCCAATTAGAGCGAAACTCTATTTCTAAGACTGAAAAGTAAAGCAATGCTTCATAAAAAGAGGCTAAGCACCAAAGGCACTTTATCAATGCAAGAATCACCTGCACCTAATAATAGCAAATTAAATTATGCGATGCACAAGCATAACAGAGGGCTAAAATAAAAAGGAACCCTTAACGGATAATAAAATACTCAATTAAAACACTTGTTCGTTATTATTATTATTACATTGAAAAAAGATCAACAAATATGGGATCGAAAGGACAAGGGTCCGCAAAGATAAGAAGAAGATTCTCCAGTTCCCTTTCCGTCTTCTCCACCACGTTAAAGCGGCGGTCCTCCCGAGAGGTAGACATCCAACGATCGTCGCCGCATTCATCAGAAAAGGTGGCGATGACAACCCGACGAACCCGTATCTGGCTCAGCAAGTGGAAAGAGCGGTCCCTCAGGGCTTTAGTGATCAAGTGCGCTTCGAAGAAGCACTCGATCTTATCCTCGGCGGCATCAAGCATTGCCGAGGACATCTCTACTGGACGAGGGGGAAGATCGGCGAACACCGATGCAAGGATCATCCGAAGCCAAATGGAGTGCGGAGGGAGAGGAGACCCCACACGAGTCAAAAGCTCGTACATTGCAGCATCGCATTGCTCATCCGTAAGAGAAGAATCCACCAAGCGCGCAGCAAAACGGGGAACAATATCATGAATAGGCACTTCCCATGGTTGTCGACGGGCATGAGGGCGGTTGCAAGCCATGATTAAAAAGGTTCTTTGAAGATGAGAGAAGAAAAGGCTCGGCTTTGAGTTATATAGACCAAGCACAGAAAATTCTGTGCACAGTGGAGTTATTTTCAAGACTCGGGAAATGAAAATTCTGGGAAATACAAGTCTGACTTGAAAAAGGAAGGTGAAAAGACACCTCAGGTGAAGCAACGCTTCCGATTCCCCCCAATCAGAGCAAAGCTCTACTTTGAAATTTTAAATTTTAATAAATGAAGCAACGCTTCAAATCCCATGCGCTGCGCGCAACGCGCCACGTGTCAGAGGTTGATACGTCAGCGCAGCGCCCAAGGCAGCGCGCCCAATCAGAGCAAGGCTCTATTTAAAACAAAAATTAAAGAAAGCAACGCTTCAGTTGCGAAAGCGCTGCGCGACACGTGTCAGCGCAGTTGCGCTACATGACATGTGTCAGCGCAGTCATGCAAGCGCAGTCGCGCAAGCGCTGCGCTGCGCGACACGTGTCAGCGCAAACGCAGTTGTGCTGCGCTGTACGCTAAGCGACAGGTGTCAGTGCAGTTGCGCTGTGCGTTGCGTGACACGTGTCAAGCGCTGGGGCATTTGCGCCAAACAGAATTAAAATTCTAGTAAGATCCTTCTGTTCTTGTTAAAACAAGAAGATTGTCTTCTGTAAAACAGAAACCCTTGGATCAAAGTTCCAACGGTGGGGAAAATTCCCCAAATCACACAGAGAATGATCTCTTTAACAAATTTAACAAATCTATGGGCACTATATAAAGACCCCTAGACCCCAACTTAAATGATCATCAACATCGAGAATCATCAAGAACTCCAACTCCGAAGAAATTTGAAAAGGAACTCAAGAAAAAGGTAAAAATCTTTATAATAGAAGAATTTCTTCTGAATAGATCATTGATGTAAGAACAAGATCAACGATCTTCAATAAAAAATAAATAATAACAGTGTCTTGCACTTTTTATGAACCATTGATTCTGGAATTTCAGAAAAATTCTTTTCTTGAATCCAAAATTGGATCAAGTTATTGAAACAGTGCCTTGCACTTGCAAAACTGAACTGTTGCGCTCCTCGATTGGCTCAAGCCACCAGAGAGCGCCACGTGTCAGCGACGCAACAGCGCAACGCACTGACGCAGCACACTGCGCTGTTGCGCTCGCGTTCACCAGAGCGTGACATGTGTCACCTCCACATGCGCTTGCACTCAATGATTGGCGCAAAGCGCCTGACAAATGCACTGCATTGTTTACTGAAGGGCCAAGCCCAAATCAAAAAGGCCTAGCAGGCCAAAATAAAATGCAATGCATTAAAAGGGCAGAGCCCAAACAAAACAAAAATGCAATGCATTAAAAGGGCAAAGCCAAAACAAAATAGATGCTCTGCATCATTTATAAAAAGGGCAGAGCCCAAACAAAATAGATGCTCTGCATCATTTAAAAAAAGGCAGAGCCCAAACAAAAAAAAATGCAGTGCATTAATAAAAAGGGGCAAAGCCCTAGCACAGGCCTAATAGGCCAAAGACAAATAAAATGTTGAACATATTCCCAACTGGACTTAGCTCAATCATGGTCGTAAGTCCTCAAATTAAATTGACTGAGCACGGCTGCTCTCCTAAATCAATTTACATCCGGTTCGAGGGTACATCTCCGAACTCCTCTGACTCCTATCGTTGTAATCCTTCAACGACATCAGAGAGGTGACGGGTCCCGACAACCACACATCAACACGGACTGTGGGGTCCTTAAACTCATGGACTTATGCGTCCTTAAACCAAAACACGGACTGCGGGGTCCTTAAACCCATGAACTTATGCGTCCTTAAACCAAGATACGGATTGTGGGGTCCTTAAACCCACGGACTTATGCGTCCTTACACCAATGGACCGCAATGTCCTTAAACTACCAATGGACCGAAACGTCCTTAAACTACCTATGGACCACTACGTCCCTAAACTGGAACAATAGAGCCCCCAAATGCTCTTTTGTCGGATCCAGAAGATCCCGTTAAGTTGATCTTAGTCTCAAATCAGACTAACGTATCCTTAACGAACGTTTAAGTTGATCTTAGCCTCAATATGGCTAACGTACCCTTAAACTAAAACACCAAACCCAAATCTAAGTAAATACGGATTTGGACTAAACCAGGTCCTACGGGCATCCACAAACAAAACAAACACACACGACACGAAGTGAAATTCTGGAGAAGGAGAAAGTGGCTACCGCGATGCGGTAGCGTAATTAACTGCAGGGGCTTGCGCCTGCAGGGAAAAGCGTCCGCACAATTAAAAACCCCTCAAACGAGGGGGAATCTGACGAAGTCTGCTACATCGGCGGCATCCGTCTAAACCTTCGATACACGGTGCCATAAATCAACTTGGCATCTTCAGAGAGCTAGACGGATAAAACCAAATAGTATCTGCCCCGAATCTCAGGCAAGACGTCCTCACGTCGTCGCCGCCATTCGGAGGGGAACAGTTCTTGTTTTGCATAGTGATATTGTGAATATCCTGCACCTCATTCGACGAGGAAAGAGCCGAGATCCCTTCACCGGGAGTGACCTCTTTAGCGAAACTAGCAAAAGCCTCAAAACACTCCATTTTAAAATCATTTGATTCTACAACGATATCAAGTTCATTACGCAATAGGTTTTCAGAAAAACTTGTCGTAGCCCTTCGTCATTTCAGATAAATCCTACATAGTATTCGTGCTACGTTTGTTGGCCTTTGTCAAGGTGTAGTGTGCGGTAGATGACTAGTATTTATCTGCTTATGCATATGATGCAGATTGAATTAGGGTAGTCGTGCGGCCTTGTTGGCCTTTCTCAAGGGTCATGCGGGTGGGTTTAATTCAATTAAGAAATGACGGGTTGAACTTGACTGGCATCCTATGGTTTGTTGGCCTTTGTCAAGGTCATAGGAGGTTAGGGGCAAAATTATCGGGAATTTCAAGTGTTGAAATTTGCAATGAGATTGCATACCTTCTATGAGATAGTTGGATCTCGATACCCACTGCGAGTAATTGTTACTCCTGGGAGAGTTTTGCACTTTACACTTAGCCGATCAAGTAGGTGTTTAGAAAGGTGTCAACGGGGTTACGCCCCTCGGAAAATGAGGTTTATTTTAATTAGGTCCGTGCGAAAGCACGGGGAACCTCCCTCAAAGTACCGGCACTGGCCTGGCTCAAAAATTGGCGAACTTGTAGGGTGTAATTAATCTCAGCTAGTCTTTCCTTTTAGGGTTTGAAGGAAGATTTGATAAAAACAGTGGGAGCCATCCTAATTAGATAAAATAATAACCAATCTAATCTTGCAAGAGCGCACGCAGAGTATTTTCTTCTCTCTCTCTCCAGGTAGCGACCATGTCACGCCTTAATCAAGATAATAATATGGATGTATTGACCGAACCCGCTTGTTATACTGTGCTGGGGAACGTTGGTCCCGCTCCAACTTATAATTGTTATAAGACCGAGCAGGAAATAGGGGATTACCAGGATTCCCGTGCCACCCAAACGAAGAAAATGTATACTGATGCATCTTCTTCGGGTGTATTCATAACCGAGAACTGTTTCTCAGTATCCTCTACGTCATGGGTATGAGATACCGGATCAGGACCCCACATATGTAATATGTTACATGGGCTACAGAAAGGTAGAGAACTGAGAATGAGTGATAAAATTTCAAGAGTTGGAAACGGTGCAATTGTTGCAGCCAAGATGTTGGCAGTTATCACCCTGTATTACCGAATACATTGATTCTGAACGAATGTTATTAGATACCAAACCTGTTATACAACATCATATTAGTCTCTTTATTTAGTAAAGAAGGATATTATTTTGTATTGTTGGATAATGTTTTGAACATTTCCTATATCAAGAGTTGATCGGTTCAGGCACGTTATCTAAAAGCATATACGTTCTAAATCAAATCACAATTCTTAACGTATAAAACACACATAAGAGGAAAGTTCAGAAATGAACAAATCCTTCTTGAGGCATTGTAGACTAGGTCATATCAACTACGACCCGACTGGCTAAGTTACATTTAGATGCATATTAAAATCAGTTTGAATTTACATCTTGTAAAACTTGCCAGTCATGTCACAAAGATAAGATGACCATAGCTCCGTTTATTGGAAACAGAAAAAGAGTTAGTGAACTCTTGGGATTGATACATGATGATATTTGTAGGTCCCCAGTCTACACATGCCAGGTGTGATTCTTTGTACTTCATTACATTCACTGATGATCTCTCAAGATTCAGACATATGTTCCTGTTGAAACACAAGTCAGAAACTTTTGAGATATTCAAAGAATATAAGTCAGAAGTAGAGAACCAAAAAGGGTATAAGTATTATGTTCTTTGATGGGATCAAGGAGGAGAATACTTGAGCACGGAATTCCTGGACTATTCTAAAGGGGAATGAGATTCTCTCTCAGCATTACTCCTCCGCATACACCACAACACGTCGGTGTATCGGGGAGGAGCAATTGCACCCTATGAGATATGATGCACTCTATGATGAGTACTACTGAGTTGCCTGTTTCTTTTTGGGGGTTATGCACTTGTGAAGCTGCATACCTATTGAATAGGGTTCCAACCAAATCATAAGCCTACCACTCCATATGCGATATGGTATGGAAAGAGCCCATCTCTTAAGCAAGTTAAGATTTAGGGTTGTCCGGCATATGTCTAAAAGCAAAATCCGGACAAGCTCGAGGAAAGGTCAGTTCTGTGGAAGTTTGTTGGATATCCCAAGCATTTGCAAGGGAATATTTTCTACCACACCGAGGAATAAAAGATGTTTTGTTTCTCGGCATGCCACCTTTTTAGAAAAGAAATTTATTTTGGAAAGAAATTTGTGGTCATGAGGTAGAACTGGAAGGAGTTCCAGCTATACAAACTACGGCTGATGATTTGGTAGAACCGGAGGATTCAATAGCTCCCAACGAACCTCAGCCTTTCCGCCGATCTGGTAGGGTTCCTCACCCACCTGAGAGATACTTTGGTTTCTCTATGAAAGTGGGAGCAAGGATTGCATCATAAGATGATGACCCAACTAGTTTCGAGCAGGCCATGAAGAATGGGGACTCTGTAAGAATGGCTGGATGCTAAGCGATCTGAGATGGAATCTATATACACCAACGAAGTATGGACTTTGGTTGCTATATCTAAAGGGTTAAATCCCCTTTAAGAGCAAGTATATATTGAGAAGATTACTTGGTGTATATAGAAAAGTTGAGACTTTCAAAGCTAAGACTTGTTGCAAAAGGTTCTCGTCATCAACCAGGTGTGGGTAATGATGAAACCTTTTCTAGGGCCTATGCTTAAGTCCATCCGGATCCTACTTGCCACTGCTACATACCATGACTACAATATCTGGCGGTTGGGTGTCATGACTGCTTTTCTAAATAATGATTTAGAAGAGAGTGTCTGTAAGTACACAGCCAGAGGGCTTCGTGGACAGCGGGAGCAGCGGAAACGTGTGCAAGTTGCTTTATGGGATGAAGCAGGAATCGCGGAGTTGGAACATCTATTTTGATGTGATAGTCAAAGAGTTTGACTTCATAAAAATGGTAGATGAACCTTGTATATACAAAAAGGTAGTAAATAGTAAGACTGTCATCTTCGTATTGTACATAAATGACATACTCTTGATAGGAAAGGAGTTTCCTATGCTACGCTCGGTCAATCTCCTCTTATCATAATGATTCTCCATACAGGATCAAGGTGATACTTCCTAAATCCAGGGTTTTGGATCTATGAGATAGATCTAAGTGGATGTTAGGATTCTCACTGGGTGTAGTGAGATGGTATCAATCGATCGTGGGGAGAATCGCTGGATATCTTCCAGAGTGATAAAGTTGACTGAATGTCAGTCAAAGGCATTGTCTTTACCCTCAGTGCAGGGACGGTATGATTGGAAGAGTTCCAAGCTAGATACCGTGGCATACTAGACGATAAAGGCTGGATACATCGCTACCAAAGATGCTACCAAAGAGGCAGTCTGGGTGTATATTAGTTCATGAGATGAACTTCGCTCCTACCATTGTGTGACAATGGGGTTGTGGCTTATGCCTAGGAACGCCCGTCCCATCAGTGATCTAGACATATTCTAAGGCAGTATCACCTGATCAAGGAGATGGTTGATCTCCAGGGGATCGATGTTAGGAGAGTAGACTTAGAGGACAACACGGCGGATCCACTCACAAAGGCCTTTTCACAGAGAGAGACTTTTATGTGATGGTTGAGTATGAGATACTACAACCACTGTTATCAGATGGCCCTAGTGCAAGTGGGAGATTGTTAGTTATATGTATGCCCTAGAGGCCATTACTATACATAAGATGTATATTGTAGTGGATGCTTGAACATATACAGGGAGGACTTTCTTGCTCGACATGATAGTATGCTATCTGGTTACTCTTTACCTTAACGTGTACACTGATTGTCTTTCTGTTACATGTTGGTAAAGCCCTTAGGATGTGTACATGATTACTAGGACTATGATGCAGATTATACTAGTGGGACCATGGTAGTCCATAAGTAAATCCTTTAAGGTCCCTAGTCGTGGGTGTATCGAGACAGGGCATCGATATACCAGAGTAGACTAGCGTATAGCTTCTCGACCCATACAGATGGGCGATGGATGATCCCATATCCATTGGTGTTTGACATCAGAGATGATGTACGGGTGCTCAGTGGGGACTGGGTACACTGGATGGACTCGCCGAGAACTCCCAGATGGTATTATACCTCACGTCAGATGGCAATTCTCTAGTGACACTGGTACAGGTTAGTCTGTAGACCCGAGATCGTCATAGAGTCTTCTGTGATTCCCACTGTGCTTTGATTTCCACCTTACCACGTACAATAGGGCATGCAAAACGGTAGTTTTTGGGTACAGTCCCGAGTCACATGGAGGCAATGACCGATAGGAGGGGTTTCGTCTCTCCCGGTATTGGTGGTTGATGTCGCGCTGTGCTCGATTGGCCATAACAGGGAAGTCCCTGGCCAGGGCTAGTTTAGAGATTTACTGGTAAGTGTTACCAGTAGTTTCTCGACTCGTTATGAGCCTCACATCGGCATGACTTATCGGTTATTGGGGTCTGACGTTTACCACCCTTAGACTTGATATGCGACATATCAGACGAGGAGACCGGACTGTACGGTAGTGTCACTGTTAAGCTTTTGAAGGAGTTGGAGTGGGCTTGCTTGCTGATCTTCTGATTGCTCAATACCCGGGTAGCCGTTACGTCCAGCTAGTACTGCTGACGGCTTGTGGGTGCTCGATATGACCATCATCTACTGCCGGCGTATTGACGAGTCTTTACAGTCCTACATAGAGGTTTTATTGGCTCAGGCAAAACGAAATAGGAGCGCATATGTAATATGTGCGGGACCAAGAATAATGCGTGTATTTGATACCGTATTTTATTCTCGTGACTTTTGTATCGGCCGGTTATATGTGATATAGCCGGGTTATCGAATCAAGTGTTGATTCGATAAGTTGGTACATTTTGTGTTAGTCGGTAATATGTGATATAGCCGGATTATTAAGTCAAGTGTTGATTTAATAATTTAGTGTATAATTGTATATTGGATATACTAATTTACATTAACTAACATTGGCTCACTTAAGTATTTTTTTCTCACTAGTATGTACATGTAATATATATGTGATATATATTAATGTGCATTGTTTATTTTTGTGTGTCATGGTTGTTGATACACACTACATGGATGTATGAGACATACACCATTTTAATTATATTGGTAGGGTTTTAATATTCAAAGTAAATACAAAATTAGTGGATAATTGTTCAAGTGCATGAAGCTTCATGAAGCTTGTGAGTGCATTGACCAAGTCCACTAGTTTTGTTTTACTTAGGATATTTATTAACCTAACCACTATAATTAGCCATGGTTATGTCTCTACATGAGTTAGTATATGATCCCCACTCACCCATGGTTAGCTCATCTCACTTGATCGGTTTTTATGCTCATTTTTCTTGAGCTCATCTTCTTCCTCCTTCAAAAAAGCTTGCTAGGGTTTGATAAAGAGAGACAAATATTATGAGAAAAATAAAACTAAAGAGAGCCCACTTCCTATATCTCCATCCTCTACTAGATTAGCACTTTAATATAGGGTGTTTGCTTCACTTTGGTGAAGTGGTAGCTTGAGTCTGTATTCCCTCGACGTAGATCATCTTCGGCCTCGAAGAATTCAAGCAAGATCGTCGCCCTCTTCTCATGGAGACGTCCAAGAGTCCGGGAGTTCAATGATCGCACCGAACGGACTACTGTAAGGAGCTTATGAAGTGAAGGACCGATCTACAAAGGTTGTATTTCGATTTCACTTAGATGTAAAATGGTTTACATATGTTTCCGTATTAATTTCTAGTTATCGATTCTTCTTTAGAGTTCCTTGAAACGACAATTTTTTGAAAATGGCATAGATGATGCCTCCCGAAACCTTGATGCCGTCGAGAGGAACCCTACATTTTCGGTGTACCAGTCACCGTCACAGGTGGATTCGCCCTAGCTGCATATCTAGCTGCGGCTCGCCTAGCTCGCGTAGCCATAGCAACTGGAACAAGAAACGAGAGTTGATAAGGCTCACGAATAGGGATAATCAATATCAGAGAGTCAAAGGAAGAATAAATCAAGATATATATCCTAAGGTTAGTTAGGCTGAGTATTGTAACGTAAATATACCGCGGAACATTCGTACGGTACTGCACTCGTCCTAACTCACCTACTCCATCAAACCAAAGGTCATCCTACGTAACGAACTCAAGTCGACTTACCTTAACTCACTACTCGATTTCCGTAAGATTAATCCTAAGCTCTGATACCAAATTTGTCACGACCCAAAGTTTGGATGTGACCGACACTTAGATTGTATAATATCTAAAGATATCTACACAACCCGAGTAAGCCAAAAGCCAAGATCAAAACCCTTTTTGCGGAATTTTTAGGAAAATTTAATTTTTAAGTAAAAATCACAGTTTTAAGTAATTAAGATCTTAACAGTAACTCCCTATTGAATTCATAATAAAAACAGTTATAAAGTGTTTAATTTGGTTGCATCCCTAGTTGGGATCAACAATGTCAATAACGGAAATAAATATACAACTTTATACGACATCAATAAGAATCTCAGACATAAGTAAAAGAAATATCATTTAATTTAACTAAACGATCTCATCTGTCAAATAATATACATACAACCACCTCTCGTTCTAAATCATAATACAGGGTCTGATGAAGATATTCTAGATTCAATATACAATGCCAAAAGAGAAGGTTACTATATATGTAACCCACCTAGCAAAAGATGTGATAAAATTTGGTAAGTGGATCTGCACTGCTGCTAACCGTCCACTCGACTCCTGCAAGAAACTGTGGCACAACGGGGGTGAGTTGCCAGCTCAGTGAATAAGACTAACATATATCGGCTGATAATGTAAGTATGACGAACTAGGACTACTATCAACAGTAATAAATGTGATGCATGATAACAGGTGGAAGAATGAATATGTACTACTCAATGTATAAATCAAAAAAAGAAATCTCATCAATTATTTTCCAAATCAGGTTCATTTTTCCGTGTCTAACATCGACACAAATCTTCAGTGTTTCATCAGGCATCGTTTCCAACTGTCTCCGGTATCATCTAGATATTAAATCATAGAAACGATCATGTTTCTCAATAACACCGGTCGGTATCATCTAGATATCCACCGTGTTCACAACTGTCTCCGGTATCGAGTATCCTCGTTAGGCTCCCCGCCTAAAGTGCGGCTATCCTGCCCCTCGGTCTCGACCGGGTCCACCATGTATCCAACTGTATACCCCCCGACTCAATCTGGATAAAATTGTAAATCCGCAACCGTATGACCCCTAACTCGGTTCGGAATAAAACCAAATCATAGAAACGACATCTCATGGTGGACGTGACACATAATCATGAAAATCATTGATTTTACGCAATAGTGTATGAAAACTTAAAACCAAAAATCCTTGAAAATACAAATGCCACTTATATCAACTTCTAACACTTGAATATGAAACATGATGTCATTTGTGCAAAGTACTAATAATTTTGATGTATAAGGTATAAAAGGAATTCATATTTAACAGGATAAATATTAAGTGTGAAAGTGACATGTAATATCGACGAGGTGTAGTGTAACATGTAGGTACGTGCATGTGCATCATGACTCGTCGATAATTGTGCAGTGTTCTAACAATTTTTAACATGAAATTGGATATATATGTATGAACGCATATGTTCAAGTTATATGTAAAAGCACATTTCATTTAACTTAAGTTACGGGCGTATCACGCCATCCACACAAAATCCCCCGGTAGATATTTAGTCTACTCACCGGAATACGTCGTAAACTACTCAGAAATCGCTAATCATTTTTCTTTCCTTGCGGCCTCCGAAGTTCCCATATTTGAATCTAACATCGAAATTAACTTGTATAAGGAAACGGCTAATTTCGATACGGCGAAAATATGGAAATACGAGTGTTAAGTATTAGCTATACCACGTACGACTATTCTAAACTATCTAACACTTATCTTAACTGGGTTTTAACCCCTGGTTGTTTGCAACAGAAAACTTAAACGCGTTACGAATTTACCGTGTCGTATTTTAGAACTTTGATCCCATTTCCGATATTAGTTCCCAGATTTTATATACTGTTAATTTGACTTAAATAAACAATACCAAAATATCCCAACACCTATACAGAGACCTACCCAAAAACCCAAAACACCAAACCCTACCAGAAATCCGGTGACGCCGGATCTTCCCTTCTTCTCGCCGGCCAAACTCCGAGCCCCTTGGTTCATACTCCTAGGGTTTGTTCTAGGTCCAGTTTATAAGATTTAGGTATTGTTTTGTCAATTTAGTTATCATCTAAACTATAGAAGATCTTTACAGAGTTAACTTTTTCCTAAAATACGATATTCGATTTCTAAAAATTTAAAGTTTACAGAACTTGATCCTACTGTGTTTAGAGATTATACCTACAGAGATGATTGAAAGGCTTCCTCCAAGAAATCTAAGTCCTTAGCTCCTAGCTTGATTGGGAAATCCTTAGCCTAGTTCTTCTTCTTCACTTCTCTTTTCTTTTATTTCTCTTTTATGAGTTCTAAGTGTTATCTTTCTCTTTCTTTTGAAATTTTCATAATTTTAATTTAGTTAAATGATCTGAACACCTAATATATGGTAAAGGGAAAAGGTGAGGTGTAGGAGGAGGTGTCACCAAGCAAGGTGTGTCATTTTCATGCAAGGAGGAGGTGTTGTGCATGAAGGGTGCATGCAAGAAGGAGGTGGGCTTGCATTATCACTCCAATTGTTTTATTCTTGTGATAATTCTGATCTAAACATTATCTAACCCCTTTTTCACTTACACCCTCAAAAATTTAAAGTTTGCATAATTTCCTAAATTTTTCACAAAGACCCTTCACTACCTATGTTATTATATAATACCATTTTAATTAAAATGAAGCTAAATTTCACACTAAAACCCTTGTAATTTATAAATGTTACACACTAAAATTTCAATTTAATTTGTTTTACATACTACTTAAGAAAATTTCTTAATTTGATTTAATAACTTTTTAAATTAACATTTTATTATTTAATTAATTAATTTTATTTATTTCCAATTTTTTCAAAATGATACAATATTCTCCCCTTAAGAAAATTCGGTCCCCGAATTTAAAACTTAACTAGACATACCTTCAAAAAGATGTAGAAATTTCCTTCGCATCGCATCCTCGGTCTCCCAAGTAATCTCCTCGCGATTCGTTTCTCGCCAAAGAACCTTTACAGATGGAAGTACCCTTGATCTCAGTTTCTTTGCCTGCCGGTCAAGAATAGCTACTGGCTGCACTGTGTAGGATAAATCCGGCTCAAGCTGTAAGGTCTGATGCTGGATCGCGTAAGAAGGATCGTGAAGATACTTGTGAAGTATAGACACGTGAAACACCGGATGCACATCGGGAAAACTCGGTTGAAGTGCTAAACGATAAGTGTTCAGTTGATAAAACTGCACATTTGTATTACAATTTTCCTACCATTTTCATATTAAAAAAGGACTTTATTATAATATATTATACATATGAGGGTTTATGTGTAAAAACACTATTTTCCATGTGTTAATATATTTTAATTAGTATTTGGTAGAAAAATGTATGCAAATAAATTCATTGACCAAATCCTAGTAGAACTAAGTCTACTAAATATTATTTAAGATTATTGTGCAGAATTTTCCAAGTTGTTATGCAAAATATATCAAAGAAATCAAGCTGTTGAAGAAGACTTGCCTAATTAAGAAGCAAAACTTGGAGACCAAGTCTGGAAGCAACCGAGAGAAGATTTCTGAATTCTAAAGGTGCCTAGGATTGCCACATGTCACAAGAAGAAAGCCCAAGAATTTTGATCAAGAGATCATCACATTTGAGCGCGGATCCGCGGCCAAACCCCCCCTTGGGCCGCGGATCCGCCGCAATTATAGGGAATCAGAGCACAAGATTTTGTGGGGTGAATCAAAGCTGAATTTTACCAAGTTTTCAACTAAAAGATTCTGGCTTTGCACTATAAAATGGCACCGAGAGCCTCTTGGAAAAGTTATCAAGCCGAAGAGATCACGAAGCCCCTGACGCTCACGCATCCAGGCTGATCATCAACTGTTCATCTACCTCCTTAGGAAAGATCGAGAAGCAACTAGTTTGTAATCATTTTCTACGGAATAAAAGTGTAGATTGTTCAGTTGATTAATAAAGGTAGTTATTTTATTTGATTCTTTTGCATTTTACATTATGTTTTCCCTCTCTTTCTTTTCATCTTCTTCTCCCAACATGCTCGAGTAATTCTCCGCTTGTTAGGGTTCGTAGGATTAGGGTAGGCTAATGGACGATGAAAATAACTAAACCCTTTTTAAGTCCTATAAAGTGTAGGAACTTTATCAAAAGAATCATTAACATCCTAATCGGGCGCGCTAGCAATTCTTTGCTAGTTCCGACCGCGATTAGAGATTAGATTAATGATTGTTTTGGTAAAGGCTAGATATGAACGGAGTTCCGTGTCGAGATAAGGGTTAAGAGTGGAATTCCTTTTCCCTCCAGAAACCCTAATCTACACGCATCACCGTCGTTCTAGTTTTAAATCTATTAAAGGATAAAAAGGGTAACTTTTAATTAATCGTCCATAACTACTAAATCCTAACGAACCCTACAAGCCCTCTTATTATATTAACTACATTCCTAAAATAATCTAGATCTATATATTTGCATTCTTGCTTAAAGTAAATCTAGAAACTTTTCACAAAATTCTTTATTCCTCCTCTCTTTTTCAACATATCTAAAGTAAGAGTAAAAGATTCAACGTTTCCCTGAGGACGACCCGTACTCACCTCGGTCTAGCTACATGCGACACCATTCTGATTGCGGTTACTACTACAAACACAATTTTTCGAATCAATCAAATGGCGCCGTTGCCGGGGAAACGTGCGTAATTTTTTTATTTTTACTATTTGTGTTGAATTCTTAGACGAGTCATATCATTATTAAAACAAAACTGCAAATTTTATATTTAACGATTATTGTGTGAATTTTTGCGAGGAAATCTGAAGTCACGGACTTGAGGAAACAGGAGATCTAGGGTTCACACTTCTCTGGTAAGATTCTAACTCCCTTCTCTCTCCTCTAAAATCCAATAAAATCTATTTTCTACAGGATTCTTTGCAAAATATCACCGCTCAAAAATCTTTTTGCAAAGTTTTGTTTTTCGGTTTGTTTTTGCATATTTTAAAACGGATCTTTAAGGGGCAAGGACCAAATCATGATTAGGTGGGGATTTCATCACCCTTCCTAAGCCCCACAAATCACAAACCAACCATATAGATCAACCCTTCATTAATTTAAAAAATATCTAGACCAGACTCTAAGGACTGTCGCGCTCAATAAGGACAGAGGAAGGTCGTGGGTAATCTATCATTTATCCGCATTATTTTTGTAGTGCCTAGACAAGTGTGTCGAAGGCTAGTGGTTTTTAATTAGGCCCACGACGTGGTTCCTTCCTACTTACCTGGCACTTACCTGGCTACAAGGGTAGTACGGAGGCGGTAAAGGATTTATCCTGCGGCTTGTCCTTTGGAAGTCTAGGAGCGGTCTAGAAACTGGACCTAGGTAACCATAGTTCTAAGGTTGTGCATTTTTGTGATTTGTCTAAATCCGTCTCTTTTTTTAAAACAAACCAATTACTTTCTCTCCTTTTTACCCCTTCCCCCTTCTTCTCTTCTTATAATGGGTGACCTAAACAGAAGAACACTTGCCGAGCTTTGCTGTCCACAACCAGATATCTCTTGTTTTCGAAATCCCTTCGGTATACCGTCCGGCTCTTCCATGTCCTTAAGAGATCATATAGAACAAGCAGGAAGAAACAATTGGCCACCTCAGTCTAGGTCTTATCAACCGTATCCTAATCCTACACCTGTTTCAGTTCATACCCAGAGTGAGGAAGCCCCTAGACGAATGTCCATTGCTGAGCACATAGCTAGGTCTAGAGGCCAAAGTTTCAACCCGGACCAATATCAACCATCACCACCACTGTCCGGAGAAGAGTTTGATATGCGGTTTGTATATAGCCAACCAACCAACCCATATCAATATTCTTCTTATCATAATATTGATCCTACTCTTACCCAAGTTCAGCAACCATTCTGTTCCTATCAATCCAATCCGACTTTTCCACCTACTCTAGACAGTTCTTCTAATCAGTCATTTGGGAGTTTTAATTATCCACAGGAATTTCAATCTTATATTGAAACCCCTTATCAACCCAAGACTAGTCTGGAGCAGACATTAGAAAAATTTATGGAACTGACGAATCAAATTATGAAGGATTTGCGTAGTAAGACAGAACTGTACACCCTTCCTAATCAAACCTCCCCATTCCAAACTGAACTCCACAACTCCAGTTTCATAGATTCATCAAGTACAATGTCTGATAAGTTGTGTGACTTTGTAGTGTTTGATTTACCCAACTATGAAGGGTCCCTTTCAAGTAAAACCATACCCAACCCTTGTGATCTCTACACCTCCACTCTTGAACCAAAACTGATTGAAAACCATACTTTTGATGAGGAGTTTGAGAATTTTAACCTTCACTTGAATGAGGTGATTGACGTTGGGGATATTTTGATTGATGAACCCGAAATTTTGGATAATTTTATCCCACCAATTCATCGATTCTTTTCACTTCCTTGTGGTCATCATCTTGAGCCTTTAATTCTTCCCGAATCCCAAATATGTCTTGAAATTGATGATAAAGGTATACCCGAAGATCAGATCGAAATACAGCCTCCATCTTCCACATCTGGTTCAGCAACACTCGACACACCAATTTGTTTACCCATTTCACCTTCTACTTTCTCCGGTTCTTCTTCTGTTCCTATAGTTTCAGTGAGTTTTGATAAATCACAATCCGTTAATTCAAGTTCAGTAATACCAGAAATTCAACTTGATTTGGATATTTTTGAAAAAGAGCTAGATGAGTTTTTCGAGTCCTCTACCTCAGTGATTTTTTATGAATTAAGTAGAATAAATTCTGGCATAAAACTCTTTGACAGCAAAATGTTCAATCACACCATTGATAAAAGTTTTGAAGAACTTTTTGCTGACGAACTTGAATTTTTAAACAATACGGATTTTGTGATTGATCAATCTCCACCTATAGAGGTTGAACCGTCACCATTCCTTCTACCTAATCATTCACATTCCTCCTCATTCTTTCTTTTCTCTAAATTCAAACCCTTTCCAGACCACCTCTTATCCCTTCCCCATTTTTTCTTGACTCGATACAACACATTCTTCCACCAACCTATACGCTATACTGATAAAATCTTTGAATGGTTGGTGTTAACTTTTGGTCTTTGTAAAGCTTTATTTTGATCAAAAGACTCACCCCCTCTTAAAATACTTCGTATTGTTTAACTCATGTTTGAGGGGGGTATATTTTTGGCTCTTGAACATAACTTTTGTCCTCAAATTTGTGAGCCAAAAATAAGTTTGGGGGAGGATTTTCACTTTCATATATTGTTGCCCCCATTAATAATTTCCTCCCAAATCTACAGGTTTTTTTTGCTTAATGGATGACATCAGTGAGGACACTTCTGTAAATAGGTTTGGGGGAGGTTTGTGCTTATTTACACATCAAGTTGCATCATATTTTGCATAAGCACAAATTTTCAAAAATTTTAAAATTAAAAAAAAAATTATAACAAAAGAGTAGAAAGTGAAAAATTACATCCAAAAGATAGGAATAGTTTAAGAAAACCAATAAAATTAGAAGTTTTCTTAAACGAACTAGTAATAAGTAGTTATGAGCTGTTGTCCCAAGGGTTAGTAAGATGAAGGAAGTCACTAATCTGAGGATAAAAATAAGTCTGAAAAATAGTTTCTATTCTGGAAGCCGAACATTTGAATGTTGATACCCTACTATATGCACTTACACACGTCTTGAAACTCGGGATAGTAGAGGATACCTTGAAATGCTCTTGTCTAAAAGCCAAAGTATGAAGGAAATGAAAAAAAATAAAGAAAATATAAAAATGGTGAAAGGAAAAAAAAATGAACACTGGTTTTGTTATCGCCAAGGCAGCAATAAAAAAATATAGCGAGGGTGCCTCTTCACCTAGTGCCCTAAGGCCAACTGGTCTGGGAGTCACTGCTAAGCCTTAGGTGGTGCAAGACGAGGAAAATATTATCACCTAATCAGCAAGCACATAAGTAATCGGTCTGTTAGTACCTCAAGAAGTATTAACGGTCGCATGAAAATGTGTGAGCAAATCTTAATATTCATCAAATTAAAAAGTACTAAGGTAGATGGACAAGAGTATGATAGCTTGAATTGAATTCTCCGAGTATAGGGATGTTCTTTACACACACGTGGGGTTATATGATCAATGTTTGGATGAAAGGTAGGAATGAAGAATAAAGACGATGTTTTATTGAGGGATGATGTGATTTCTAACATTTTTTCATGACTATTAAGATAGGGCTCATGACAACTGAAAAGCTAGTATAGTTGGAAACTCTTCTTTTCAAGGCCTTTCTTTTATGGTTCTTATCTTTATATGTAAATTTCACCATCTTTCTTTTGTTATAGGATTTTGTGGGTGTAATCCGCTGAAAACCCTCAGGAGACAACACTCCTCCTACTAGGGACACCTAGAGGTTTAACGGCTTATTGCACGTGCTCAGTGCAATCGTGTTGCCTACGAAAGTGTGCTTAGTTTTCTCCTTTCTTTTTCTCCTCTTAAATAAACTAGTTTGCTCGGGAAGATCAAAGATAAGTTTGGGGGTATTTGTTCAGTTGATAAAACTGCACATTTGTATTACAATTTTCCTACCATTTTCATATTAAAAAAGGACTTTATTATAATATATTATACATATGAGGGTTTATGTGTAAAAACACTATTTTCCATGTGTTAATATATTTTAATTAGTATTTGGTAGAAAAATGTATGCAAATAAATTCATTGACCAAATCCTAGTAGAACTAAGTCTACTAAATATTATTTAAGATTATTGTGCAGAATTTTCCAAGTTGTTATGCAAAATATATCAAAGAAATCAAGCTGTTGAAGAAGACTTGCCTAATTAAGAAGAAAAACTTGGAGACCAAGTCTGGAAGTAACCGAGAGAAGATTTCTGAATTCTAAAGGTGCCTAGGATTGCCACATGTCACAAGAAGAAAGCCCAAGAATTTTGATCAAGAGATCCTCACCTTTGAGCACGGATCCGCGGCCAAACCCCCCCTTGGGCCGCGGATCCGCCGCAATTATAGGGAATCAGAGCACAAGATTTTGTGGAAGCTGAATTTTACCAAGTTTTCAACTAAAATATTCTGGCTTTGCACTATAAAATGGCACCGAGAGCCTCTTGGAAAAGTTATCAAGCCGAAGAGATCACGAAGCCCCTGATGCTCACGCATCCAGGCTGATCATCAACTGTTCATCTACCTCCTTAGGAAAGATCGAGAAGCAACTAGTTTGTAATCATTTTCTACGGAAAAAAAGTGTAGATTGTTCAGTTGATTAATAAAGGTAGTTATTTTATTTAATTCTTTTGCATTTTACATTATGTTTTCCCTCTCTTTCTTTTCATCTTCTTCTCCCAACATGCGCGGGTAATTCTCCGCTTGTTAGGGTTCATAGGATTAGGGTAAGCTAATGGACGATGAAAATAACTAAACCCTTTTTAAGTCCTATAAAGTGTAGCAACTTTATCAAAAGAATTATTAACATCCTAATCGGGCGCGCTAGCAATTCTTTGCTAGTTCCGACCGCGATTAGAGATTAGATTAATGATTGTTTTGGTAAAGGCTAGATATGAACAGAGTTCCGTGTCAAGATAAGGGTTAAGAGTGGGATTCCTTTTCCCTCCAGAAACCCTAATCTACACGCATCACCGTCGTTCTAGTTTTAAATCTATTAAAAGATAAAAAGGGTAACTTTTAATTAATTGTCCATAATTACTAAATCCTAACGAACCCTACAAGCCCTCTTATTATATTAACTACATTCCTAAAATAATCTAGATCTATATATTTGCATTCTTGCTTAAAGTAGATCTAGAAACTTTTCACAAAATTCTTTATTCCTCCTCTCTTTTTCAACACATCTAAAGTAAGAGTAAAAGATTCAACGTTTCCCTGAGGACGACCCGTACTCACCTCGGTCTAGCTACATGCGACACCGTTCTGATTGCGGTTACTACTACAAACACAATTTTTCGCATCAATCAATAAGCTGCAGCACCCACTCTCTCCAGAATCTCGTAAGGTCCGACATATTTGGGGCTGAGCTTCCCTTTTTTCCCGAAACACATCACACTTTTCATCGGAGATACACGAAGGAACACATGATCTCTCACCTCAAACTCGAGTCTACGACGACGTTGATCTGCATATGATTTCTGTCTGCACTAGGCCTCTCTCATTCTGTCCCGTATCAACTGAATCTTTTCCGTATTCTCCTGTACTATCTGCGGTCCCAAAATGCTACTCTCGCTCAGTTCCGTCCAGCAAACGGGTGATCAACATTTCCTCCCATACAAAGCTTCAAAGGGTGCCATCTGGATCGTCTCCTGAAAACTGTTGTTGTACGAGAATTCTATCTAAGGTAAGTGACGATCCTAACTACCACCAAAATCAAGGCTGCAAGCTCGAAGCATATCCTCTAGAGTCTGAATAGTCCGCTCTGACTGACCATCCGTCTGTGGGTGAAAAGTTGTACTAAAAATCAATTGTGTACCAATAGCTTCTTGAAGTTTCTGCCATAGCCTGCTGGTAAACTGTGTACCCCTATCTGACACTATGCACGTCGGAACCCCATGCAATCGTACAATATCGTCGATATAAATCTGAGCATACTGCGCAAACCCATACGTCGTCTTCACCGGAAGAAAGTGAGCTTCCTTTGTCAATCTATCTACAATCATCCAGATGGAATCATACCCTCTACTAGTCCTGGGTAGACCCACAACAAAATCCATGGAAATCTGTTCCCATTTCCACTCCGGAATGGGCAAGGGCTGCAACTCGTTTCTTGGGATGAAAATGAGTTGGCCCAAATCTAGAATGATTTGAGCCCAGCGAGGGCATGAATCGGTTCAAGATTTCTTGAGCCATTTCACACAGACAGTGAATGAGATAACTTTCCAAATGAGTGTTGAGCCGGCTTAATTCTTATTGAGTCGTCTCAACCTAGTTATCAAGCATTTTAAATATAATAATTTCTCAAAAGGAAAAAACGACATTTATTAATGACGATATTTACAAAAGAGTACACAAAATTTAGGGTCATTACATCCTGCCGTCCTTAGAAAAATTTCTTCCTCGAAATTTACACAAGGAACTACACTTCAAACAGATGAGGGTAGCATGTACGCATATAGTCATCACATTCCTAGGTGGATTCCGCCGGTAAATCACTTCACCATATAACTCGAACTAAACTTTGTTCCGCAACGTTTTCTTCTTCTGATCCAATATCTCGACTGGTTGCTGCTTGCAAGTCAGATCGGTCTGTACGGTAAGCTCTAAGTGGTCAAGAACATGACTGGGGTCACTCATGTAACGGTATAACTTAGATATGTGAAATACGTTATCCACTCGTTCCAACGACGGCGGTAGAGCCAAACTATAAGCAACGTCTCCTATCCATTCCAAAATATCAAATGGTCCTATGTATCGTGGCCTAAGTTTTCCACGCCTGCTAAATTGAATCACCCCTCTATTCAGAGAAATTTTGAGGAACACATGATCTCCGGATTGAAACTCCAAGTGTCGGCGCTTCGCATCTGTCCAATTTTTTTGTCTGTCCTAAGCTACGTGCATACTTTTCCTAATCGTGCGCACAACATCAACTTTCACCACGATCATCTCTGGCCCAAGAAGTTCTCTATCTCCAACATTATGTTGGATATATATTCCCTAGAGGCCTTCATTGTATAGGATGCTATGGATATGTATGTACAGGACAATCTTGCTCGATATGATAATATGCTATTTGGTTTGTCTTTATCTTAACATGTGATATGTTTTACTTTGTATTTCATTTCATGTATGCATGTTGATAAAGATCGTAGGATATTTGCATGACTACCAGTGTTGTGATGGCAATCATACTTGTGGGAGATGGGTAGTCGATAGGCACATACATAAAATGTCCCTAGTCGACGGAGTATTGAGACTGGGCATCGATACTCCAGACTAGACTAGTGTATACATATCTAGACCCCGACGAGGGACGATGGATTGGTCCCTCAACCATTGGTGAGGTGCACCTAAGATGTATACAAATGCTCACTGGGTGTGAGTTCACCGGACAGGACTCACCGAGGACTGACTAGATGGTATTATACCTAGTGTCAGATAGCAGTTCTCTGGTGACTTGTGTGTAGATAGTCTGTCGACCTGAGGTCATCATTTGTCTCGTGTGAGTTCCCACTGTGCTTTGATTACTACCCTACCACGGCTCTACTGAGTCGTGCAAACAAGTTTTAGTGGGGTACAGTCCCGATCCACATGGAGGCAATGAGTGATATTAGGGATTCGTCACTCCCGGTATGGGGAGTCGATGCCGCGCTGTGATCGGTTGGTCATCACCATAAGTCCCTGACCAGGGCGGATTGATAATTACTGGTCAGCGGACTAGTAGATTCTCGGATGGTCTTGAGCCACACTGATACGACTTGATTGGTTATTAGGGGTCCGACGTTTTCCACCCCCTAGACGTTACATGCGGTACTCTCAGACGAACTGACCGGACCGCACGGATATTGTAACGGACAAGCTCGGTAGGGATTTAGATGAGTGAGTTCTTCGGCCTTCCTTTTCGACAGATACCTGGATAGCCGTTATGTACAACTAGCACCGCTGACGTGCTTGTGGTTAAACACATTGTCAGCGTACTGTCGAGTCTTTAGAGTCCTACACAGATGGTTTCTCTGCTTCGAGCGAAACGATGTAGATGCCGTATGGTTTTTATGGCAGGGTTTCGGTCATATACATGTACTTGTGCATGGATCATGATTCGGACGGATAATACTGGTGGGTTTTAGTTTAAGCCGGATCCTAGTATTAGATTATCGGATTATTTAGTCTCTTTGTATTCGTATTGTTCGGAATACGGATACGGGTATGTATATACGATGAGGGGTATTCTTCTAATTTTGTCAAGAGTGCTTCTAGAAGAAGACACCTCATTAGTTTAATAACCATTTATTTTAAATGGTTAATTAGGTGGAGGGTGAGGTGTTATTTACAATTAATGAAGAATGGCTACTTGGTGACTCATGTAGTGAGTCATGGATTACTATTGAGGCAAAGGAAAATATCTAGATATTTTGTGGAAAATATCTAGATATTTTATGGAAAGCGTCTTTGCTTAATATTTATCACAATGGGTCATTCTTTATTCATTCTACCATAAACACTCTCTCCCCTCCAAGCTCTCTTCTTCTTTCTCTAACCCTAACTTATCTCATAAGTTGAGAATCCTAGAGTTCAAGAGACTAAATAAACCTAATCACTCTCTACATCACCTAAGCTACCTAGATTAGCACACTAGGTTCTTTAGTTACCTCATATTAGAGGTAGGAGCTCAAAATAGTCACTCTCGGGTGGATCATCTTTGACCCAAGGAGGCTAACAATCAAGCGATCCGTACACTCTCTTATAGGAGCTTAAGAAGAGGAGGAGGACAGCGAAAGACAAAAGACTTGGTTCACGAAGGTATAAACTTCTTTCATAGTAGTTAGAACCTCAAAGTTCATATGTTAGTTAAGGTTTATACAAAGATCCTGTTGATTCAAGTCGTTGTTGCGAAATTATAAAATCGTTTTTTGAAAATTTCGCCTCCCCACAGATACGTAGGGTGCACGACATCGACGTACAGTGGTATCAGAGCCTAGTAAACCTTAACCAACAGATTAGACGAAGTGTAAAACTACAAAACCGAAATAACTCCGAAATACGAAACCAAATATCCAAGTTTCTTTTGAAATTTTCAGAGCCTCTAAATTTTTTTTAAACAATTACAAAGTGCTACTTTAGTTGTGAGATGAACACAGAAGAAAAACGAGACGAAACCACCTTACTTTAGCTGGCCACTTGCTTGAAAAAACCGGCCTGGCCGGCCTAAGTAAAGTGTTTTGTGTCATGTTTCATTTGGTGTTCCAGTCACTTGGATTTAGGGTTTCAGGTGTTGTTTGTTTTTGCCAAAATTGCATATACTGTTTTTTTTCTGATGTTGCAATACGCAATATTTCGAAGTCATAGTTTTAACGTCGTTTACATGTTTTCTGTTGATATATGTGTTTCGAAACTTTCTCTAATCGCTATACGTCGATTAGTGGGGGTTGCACATATTTATGTTGCTGTTTTGATAGTTTGTGTATATGGATTATTGGATCATTAATGATGAATAGCCGGGGGATGTGAGAAGAGAGTTTATTCTTTCATTCGATGTAAATTTGTAATATTGATGTAACATGTTTTTGCGGGACACGTCCGGGTTTAGGTTGTATCCATTGTTGTATTATTTCATTTACTGTTTTTTGCTCCTACGATAGACCCAAGGTGGGGTGCACAAACTACCGGGTTCTTGAAGTGCAGAGTGGCCTACTCATTTTACTGAGGGAGCTTGCTTCACTTCAAGAATTTGGAGGGTAGTTTGCCGCACCCGTAGGGTTCTAGGATGGGGGTTTGGCTATTCATCACGACCGTGGAACCCTTCTTTCGTTATGGGCTTAAACGAAACACGGAATTTCTAGTATATCCAATATATTCATATGTGATCTGGAATGCCTATTATTGAATGAGACGAATATATATATATATATATATATATATATATATATAAGATGTTGCTTATGTTTTGCACCCGCGCTAGTCCTGTCCCTGCTCTGCCGTTAGTTAAGTAATCTAACGGTGCATGACGGGACCCCATGGAGAATGCGGATGGCATAAGCGTACATTGTATTTTTGTTTCTTTCTACAATGGTAGGATTAAATGATGGGACAACATTAATTCATTAATGCAAAGAAAACAACCTAAGCTAAATCGTTGAAACAATTTCAAAATCACTCGGTTTTCTTCAAAAAGCAACTTTTAAATGCGGAGCCTAAACCACTCCTTTAAAAAGCTATCATGGTTCCTTCGATTATATCAATTTTATTTCGGTAACGGTTTCTCAAAAAACCATCCGTAGCCCTCCGTCGTTTCAAATAAACAACACATCGTATTCATGCTATATTTGTTGGCCTTCGTCAAGGCGTAGTGAATGGTCGCAATGTGTTGCTTATTTGTTGCATAGATATATGCATTAGTTTAGGAAATTCGTACAGCCTTGTTGGCCTTTGTCAAGGGCGAGTACGGATGGGTCTAAATTAATCAGGACAACGACGGGAAGAACTTGACTTGCATCTTATAATTTGTTGGCCTTTGTCAAGGTCATAAGAGCTTGGGGCAAAAATCAAATCTGGGGTTTCAAACATAAAGGAAACTTTCAGATTTAGCATATCTTCTGGAGTGTGGTGACTAGAGTGGCTTCCATCTAGGTCATCACACAATGATAGTTGGATCCCGATCCCACTGATGAGTAGGATTACTCTCGGGAGAATTTTTCACTTAACAATCAATGCTATAAACCAAGTAGGTGTCTAGAACGATGTTAGCAGGGTTACGCCAACAGGGAAAAGAGGTTATTTGGACATGAGTATGATCAATATTTGGATAAGAAGGTGAATGGAATTGTTGATCCAAAGAATTCGCAGTGGTGAAAGGAGTGCAAGATCGTTTACGAGATTGTTCAATATGTTCAGCAATAGACATGGGTTTCGGAGTTACAACAGGACTCGAAAAAATAGTATCAACGTAAGAAGGTGGTAAAGGTTGAAATGGTTGATATAAGGTGGATTGCGGAGTCCAACTAGTTGTCCTAGACGCGTCTATTCGACCTTTCAAAGAAATTTTAGGCATGGCGGGGTCGTTCGAAATTCGACTAAAACAAGAAGCGTAGGAAGTAATGTCTGGTTGAGGGTATCAAAGTGCGGTAAGAGTTTTGCGAGGTGGGGTACCCATGAAGTGATGAGAGAAAGGAAAAGAATGTTTTGTTTTATTTTTTTATTATTTTTTTTATTTTTTTTTTTAAAAATTGTTTGTTTTTGGAGTTTTGAAATTTTTGAAAGTGTTTTTTTTTTTATTAAGAAAGAGTTTTGCAAAAATTTGTACGAAACTACGGTACAATTTCAAACAACCACAGTTTAAACATGCACAATCAAAGCTAAAGCTAGGGTCTCCTAAGTCAACTAGACTGCTCCTAACCGTTCCAAAGTGACAAGTTGTGAGATATCTCTCAAATCGCCTCTTTACCGCCAATTGTGGCCAGGTAAGCACAAATGAAGAAAGGAGAGTTCCGCTCACGAATCACCATGAGACGGGCCTTTAAAAGTTACATTTCTCACTTGTCTAGCCTAGGCACCACAAAATCAGGTTTAGATAAACGACTGAATGCCCATAACCTTCCTCTGTCCTAATAAGCACGACAGTCCTTAATTGGCTGAGTCTAGATATTTTTTTAATTAGCTCAAGGTTGATGCATATGCTTTTTGTGATTTCTGGGGTCTTAGGAAGGGTAATGAAATCCTTACCCAATCTTGATTGGTGTTATAGCCCCTTAGATTCCTTATTAATTATGCAAATCAGTAACACACAAAAAATCTAAAACACTTGCAAAAAAAAATTTATTTGGTAGCATAAAGAATCCTGCACCAAAAATAATTTATTGGATAGGAGAAAGATTTTGCACAAAGAACCCTGCAGGAAAAATTTTCAGTGGAGTTCACGGGATGGAAGAGAAGAGAAAAAAAACTTACAGAGGAATTTGGGGTGCTGACGTCACAGGTTGACTGCGGTTCCGCGGTCAACTGCTTGAATCTTTCGCTGTTCCGCGGCGGTTTAGTTGGTTTAGATCTCCAAAAATTTTCTCTGTGTTGTTTGGATTCTTCCTTATCTGTTCAGATCCTTTGTTTCTTGATTTGTTCACTGGGCTTGCTCCAGATCTGAAACAGAGTTTGCTCCAAGCCTGCACACTTGCAAAAAAACCTTTCAAAAAGAACAAGATTATTTTTATTTTTATTTTATTTTGTTTTAAAAATTTTCAATTTTTATAACTTTTTTTTAAATTTTTATTATTATTATTAACCCGAAATTACACAAAGAAAGTGACTACCGTCTCCCCGGCAACGACGCCATTTGATTGGTAATTTTTTGTGCGTGCGTTTTAAATTTAAAGAATACCGCAATCAAAACGGTGTCGCTTGGTAGCTAGCCGGTTGAATACGGGTCGGTCCACAGGGAAAAAGTGTTCTTTCTTTAAGTTCTAACGAGTTAAGTCCTATTTGTGGTAGGTTTTTGTTTTAAATTCTAAGAATGGGATTCAATTGATTTAAAGTCTTGGTAGGGTTAGGATTAGGTTAGTTTGGAATAAGGATTCTATTCACTGATTTAATTGCCCTAGTTAAGAATATAGGTGTTAGGGTAATAGTCAACAAAGGGGGTTAGCACGACTAGGAAGAAACTTAGTTTCTTCCTTTTGGTCATTGTCCGTCATTTCTTGGCTCTTAGCCCTAACCTCTATTTAAATCAACCACAACCGGTCTAACTAGGGGATCACCGCTATCTTATAGGATAAGATGCCGTAGTGAGCGGTGTGTGGTTCATTTAAATAGAGTCATATTTAATTAAAAGTATATGGGCAAGGAAAGGAGTGAGAGAGATTTCCTTCTCTCAAACCTTCCCAATCCTAACCCTAACAAGTGAGGAATTACTTACTCATTAGGAAATTAATGATACAATTCATTTTTATAATTTTTTTTAAAGGATTATCTAAGTTGCAGATAATGAAAGACAGATAAAAAAATTTGCAAGAATTAAATTCTGATAAAAAAAATTGCACGATAAAAAAAACTTACTTTATTGATGACCTCTTCAACGATTACAAGGAAATAAAATTTTAAATCTTTAAATTAAAAAAGAGGCATCCTAAGAAAGGCACCCTAAAAGAGGCATCCAAAAAGAGGCACACTTTATTTGGTTTTAAGCCCTCCTATTTATAGATAGGAAAAACCCTTGGTTTACATTCTGATCCATACATGAAATTACAAAACAACCCCAAAGACCGAGTCAAAGCACCGACACCCCACCGACACGTGCATTGTACGGCCATGGAACCGCGGCATAAAGGCCTGTTTGGCCGCGGTTCCGTGGCCATTTGGTGGGTTCTTGGGCCCATCTCTTCAGGGTTTCTCTGTGTTGCTTTTATCTTCTGTTTTCTTTACTTGGTTTCTCAAAATTTCTTCTATTTCCTTCCAGATTTTCAACAGTGCAGAATGATGTGGACTTTTGCCTTGATCTCCGCTCGAACTGGTATGCGACATCATGCGGATCAGTATTCATCTGTCATTGGTCATAGGCCCACATTTGTAGAGACTTTGCATGAATTTCACTGTAATGATCTGAGAACCTGTAACCTGCAACTATTTAGCAGACATTGATCAAAAGCGCCTATTTATATGTAATATGATTAAGAATGGGTGATATAATAATACAAAATTCTGATATGAACAATTTACCTACCGAGCATAGTGAATTCGGCGTCGTATTCATCTACCAACTTGACCCACATGGATCTTTGTTGTAGGTGGACGAATTGTTGTTCCATTTCGAAATGAGCGGTCTTTTGGAATTACTTGGCGTCGAAGAGTTTGTGAAAGGTTTTCCATTCAATAGGTTGTGAAAGACGGCTCTCTTCGGCTTTCCACAAAACCCTGGCAATATCGGTCAGCTGTAGTTTTGCTACTCTAACCCAAGCCGCATCTAAAACTTGGGATGCTGCCAAGTCATCTTTTATACTCTCAGCCCATTCTTTAGCCTTTAAAGGGCTCTCTTTCCCAGAGAAATTCTTCGGGTGTAGTGCCCGGAATTTCTTCACTCCTGGTGCTTCGACATCAGGGCAAACGAATACTTGGCGAAGGAGAGGAGTTTGCTCCTGCTGAATCGTACCTTGAGCCTGCTGACCCTCGAGTAGGCTCTTGATAGCTTCTAAAAGCACCGTCTGTTCGGTGATTAGAGTTGCAGTAGTAGATGGTGGTGGTGGCGAAATCTCTCCGTTGGTGTTGTTGTGGTCATGGTAAGCTATCACCTTATATAGAAGAAAGATTGATTAGAATAGATTCAAAGGAGTTTGAAATGCAAGGAATGTAAAAGATATCGGATTTCTTAATTCTTGTATTACATTGATTACAATGTTCATGAAGAATTGACCTTTATAAGCCACCAGTAAAACCTGTCACACCCCGCTTCCTAAAAGAGCGGTCACGGTCACGTGAGAAGCCCGTGATATATTTATTTCGAGAAGATTCTTTCTCGAAACGAATTATACACTAATTGTTTATAAGCAATATAAAAATATAACAAGAAATAATAAGATAATGAAAATTTCAACAACTACTTATTACATTCAAAGTTTCACAAAGTTCAAACTGATAAAAAGATGTCAGTATACAAGAAATGATAATATAAATAAGCCTTAACAAAGTGGTATTGTTCCCGCCAAAAATTTCTGCGCAAAAGAGTCCAAGGTATCAAATGGCAGCGATACGCTTAAGGAAATACGAACCAGTATCTTCCGGGCTGTTTTTTGACAAACTCCCGAAGGAGAAACGGATAAATTCTAATTGTATTGAAAGCGTCTCGAAAAACCCTTCTATTTGATATATTATGGGCTTCATAATTCATCCGGGATCAAAAGTTATGAGACATTATGTGTTCACACGTGATGGGCTTTTAAGAATCCGCTGGAGGAGTTAGAAGATATAATAAAAACTTAGAAAAGACCCCAACGGGGCATCACGTGCTCACACGTGACCATGGGCCACGTGCAGACACGTGATGGGCTCTTAAAGCCTCTAAAATAATGAATAGAATTAAATTCTAAAATCTGTTCCCTGATTAAAAACCAGAAATTATCTCAATGAAATATCACGTGCTCACACGTGACCAATGGTCACGTATTGACACGTGATGGTTAAAACAACAATATGAACAAGCGACTGTTAAAGGAACCAATTTCGGGGTTACGTGCTCACACGTGACCAAGGGTCACGTGCCAGCACGTGACAGGCTTTGAAAACCTTACATATTAGAAGAATTAAAATTCTAAATTTCTCTAAAAATCTTTCGAAATAGAATTAAAATTCTAAAAGCTTCTAAATCTTTCCAAATGGAAAAGGATTATGGGAACCGTTGGATTAAAGATCCAAAGATGATTAAAAATCATCAATTTATGGAAAAATCTTGGACAAGGAAAGATTTCCCTGAAAATCTCACCAGAATAACAAATAGAATATCTTTTGGATTTAAAATCCACGGTGAATAAAATTCACTGAATGATCTAAAGGCCCAGATTAATGATAAATATAAATCAAATCTCTCAACGATCAAATCAAATCTTTCAAGGAGAGATTTGCTAAACAAATTGATTCTTTTCCTTCTCCTATAAATAGGAGCCAAGAAGAGAAGAGAAGGCATCAACATTTCTTGAAAAAAAAAATCAAGAGCTTCAAACAGAGAGAACTCTGAGAAAAATTTAAAGAAGAAGATAAAAACCTTCACGAGAGAAAAGAAATCTCTTTTGATAAATCATTGATCAATGATCTTCACATAATGAATAGTGCTTTGCACTCGTATGAACCACTGGTTCTTTAAAACAAAAAAGAAAATAAAAATAAATAAAAATAGTGCTTTGCACTCGTATGAACCACTGGTTCTTTAAAACAAAAAAAAAATAATAAAAAAAATAAAAAAAATAGTGCTTTGCACTTTTATGAACCTCTGGTTCTTGAAATAAAGAGAAAAACTCATTTTTCTTTGATCCTAATTAGATCAAAGAAAACAAATAGTGCTTTGCACTTCTGTTCTGGAATCTAAAAAGATTCTTTGTGCTTTGCACTTCCAAACGGCACTGTTGCGCTCCTGAGAGAACGCCACGTGTTAGCTGCAGAACAACTTGCGCTACGCGCCTTGAAATAGAGCTTTGCTCTCTGGAACTGGCGCAACTCACCAGAGCGCGCCACGTGTCAGCTCCAGAACAACTTGCGCTACGCGCCTTGAAATAGAGCTTTGCTCTCTGGAACTGGCGCAACTTACCAGAGCGCGCCACGTGTCAGCTGCAGAACAACTTGCGCTACGCGCCTTGGAATAGAGCTTTGCTCTCTGGAACTGGCGCAACTCACCAGAGCGCGCCACGTGTCAGCTGCAGAACAACTTGCGCTACGCGCCTTGAAATAGAGCTTCGCTCTCTGGAACAGGCGCAACTCACCAGAGCGCGCCACGTGTCAGCAACGCAACAGCACAGCGCACTAGCGCAGCGCACTGCGCTGTTGCGCTTGCGCTCACCAGAGCATGACACGTGTCCTCACCACAAGCGCTTGCGCTCAGTGATTGGCGCAAAGCGCCTGACAAATGCAATGCATTTTACTGAAGGGCCAGGCCCAAATCAGAGGGGCCTAGTAGGCCAAATTAAATTGCAATACAATAAAAAGGGGGCAGAGCCCAAAACAAATTGATGCTTTGCATCCTTTCTGGGCAAAGCCCAAATAAAAATAAAAAGAAATGCAATGCAAAAGCAAATAAAATGTTGGACATTTTCAACTAGACTTAGCCCAATCGTGGCCATAAGTCCTTAAATTAAATTGACTGAGCAAAATTGCTCTTCTAAATCAATTTACATCCGGTTCGAGGGTACATCTCCGAACTCCTTTGACATCCGTCGTTGTAATTCCTCAACGACGTCAGAGAGGTGACGGGTCCCGACGACCACATATCAATATCGGACCGAGACGTCCCTAAACTAATATCGGACCGAGACGTCCCTAAACTAATATCGGACCACCATGTCCTTAAACTGGTATTGGACCACCACGTCCCTAAACTGGCGATTGGACCACCACGTCCCTAAACTGGCACAATAGAGCCCAAATGCTCTTTTGTCGGATCTAAACGGTCCCGTTAAGTTGATCTTAGTCTCAAACTAGACTAACGTATCCTTAACAAACGTTTGAGTCGATCTTAACAAACGTCCCTGAGACGTCCCTAAACTAACATTGGACCACCACGTCCCTAAACTGGAATATAGACCACCACGTCCCTAAACTGGAACAATAGAGCCCAAACGCTCTTTTGTCGGATCTAAACGGTCCCGTTAAGTTGATCTTAGTCTCAAACTAGACTAACGTATCCTTAACAAACGTTTAAGTTGATCTTAGCCCCAAATACGGCTAACGTATCCTTAGACAATTAAATAAATGATAAAACCTCAAATCAACCTTGGTTCAAGGGTACATCTTTGAACTCCTCTGACATCTGTCGTTGTAATCCTTCAACGACGTCAGAGAGGTGACGAGTCCCGCGGCCAGATATTAAATCGGTCACTACGTCAAGTCGATCTTAGTCCAAAACAGGATTAACGTATCCTTGACGAACGTTTAAGTTGATCTTAGCCGCAACGCGACTAACGTATCCTTAAACTAAAAAACACCAAACCCAAATCTAAGTAAATACGGATTTGGACTAATCCACGTCCTACGGGCGACGGCATTACTTAGTCTCCGTATACAATCCACGGGCAACCACAAACAAAACAAACACACACGACACGAAGTGAAATTCAGGAGAAGGAGAAAGTTGTTACCGCGATGCGGTAGCGTAATTAACTGCAGGGGCTTGCGCCTGCAGGGAAGAGCGTCCCCACAATTAAAAACCCCTCAAGCGAGGGGGAATCTGACAAAGTCTGCTACATCGGCCGCATCCGTCTAAACCTCTGATACACGGTGCCATAAATCAACTTGGTATCTTCGGAGAGGTAGACGGATAAAACCAAATAGCATCTGCCCCGAATCTCAGCGTCAGGACATCGCAGTCCTGTGCGCCGCCTTTTGGAGGGGAACAGATTCTGGCACACCCGGTGGGACCTTTTCCTCTTTTCACTCCACACTTCGTGTGTCGTGTTCGCGAACAAATCGCGGTTTGCTGTGATTGCCTGTGGATTCAAGGTACTAAGATTTGGTGTCTTGCTCTATGCAGAAAACAGAAAATCGATGGCTTCGAACTGCACCGTCCACAGCGATAACTCTCGCTCCGTCATTGCTGGAGGAGTGACTTATGGGCCCCAAGCGGCCTCCCTTTTCAAAATGCCGGTGGAGCAGGTGGCTCAAGCCACCACTGGACTCTTTTTTGGGACCATGCTCCCATCAATGAGCTTCAACGCCCCAATGACATTGCAAGAAGCTCCAAAGAAGTTGGTCTTCGATCGACTCACCACTGCCGCGACCCCTCTCAACAGGTCGCCCAACTCCACTGCTTCAGGTTTTAATGGATTAGGCCAGAGCTCCATCGGGCCCATGAAGAAGCCAGCCATACCAGAAGGCGTTATCCCGAAACGGATAGCCATCCCAACTCCCGTTCCTGGCAAAATCACCAAGGTTGCTTCCCATGTTCAGAAGTCCGCTTCTGACAAGTTGGCCGTCCTCGCTCAACAGACGTCGATCTTTAAAAAGCTGGTACCAGTATATTCTGACCAACACAGGGGGCATGAGAAGGTCACCCCTATAGCCGAAACAACTCCATCAGCACGACACGCTCGACGTCGCCACTGGCGTCGAGTAAGGAAGGCTGGGGGCAACTCCCCCTCTGGGATAACTCCATCAACTCTAATGGTGGAGATCGATACTGCTGTTCCAACCAGGAACAGCTTTGAGTTGCCGAACACGGTGCGCAGAAACTCTCCTACTGCGGTGCTAAAGCGAACTCATTCATCTGTGAAGAATATTCCAGAGAAGAAGCTAGAGCAGCCCCTTCAACGGCTGTCCTCTAAAATTTACAAAGTCTGGTGACAGGTTCAAGAGTCGGTGATCGATCAAGACTGCCTCCGACGACAGAAAAAGATGAAGGTTCGGCAGGGGAAGGATTACTCTGTCAAACCACAAAAAGCAAAAGCTACTTGGGTGCCCACTACAACGGCTCCCTTAACTCCAATCACTCAAAAAAGGAGGCCGCAAAAAGCCCCTGTGTCTTCGGCAAATCGCAAAGACACCGAACACAAACGCCCCAAGTCTGGGGGCATAGTGGTGCACACTGTTTATATGGCTTCTGGAAAGGAGGAAAGCCGCACTTCTACGGGCCACCGACCGCTCACCCGATCCGTGACGAAAGCCTAGGAGCAACAACAAAAGCTTCAGGAAATGATGACTACAATGGCTGCACTCACTGAGCCAAAAGAAAGCTCTGAAACGTCTTCGGATGAGCGTCAAGAACAAGAAACCGACGCTGACTTTTTACGCAGAGTCCTCGAAAAGAGGGACAAAGAAGCTGCAGAGCAGGCGGCTAATATAAAGCAGATGGCGCTCCTCTTCAAAGATATGGTAGGGATGATGTTACAGCCGGACCCTCCTGCTGAAGATCCTCCGATCGTCCTTGAAGACGACAGGAGAGAAACGTTAAATCCTCCGCCGGCTCTATCAACAGCCAAGGAGGAGGCAATCTCCAAAGTCGACCTAGATGAATATATAGCTCAACAGATCCGGGTTCATCAGGCGAATGAAGCGGCTGGGCAAATTGTTAGAACCGGACAACCGTATCCGAGCTGGTATGACCAAATCAATTACCCGCCAAGATATACGATCCCTAAATTCCACGTATATAAAGGGACAGGGAATCCGCATCAGCATGTCGCTCAATTCAGGGCCTTATGCGGCAATACTGGAGGCGATGACAAATTGTTGCTACGTCAATTCGTCGGCAGCTTAGCAGAAACAGCCTTTGAATGGTATTCGGAGCTACCTAATGACTCTGTCAAAACATTTGCAGAGATGGAACTGCTGTTTACACAAAGATTCGTGAGTGCTAGTGAACGCACCCCGATTACAGCACTGATAAATGCCAGGATAAGGCCCGGCGAAACGTGGGTCCAATACGCAACACGATGGCGAAACCTATGGTCGAAATGCGAACAACGCATAGAAGAGGCACCTGCGGTAGGCATGTTTGTGGGCACTCTCGATCCGCAGGCGACCATCTCGCAATTCATGATGTTCTTCAGGCCGACCACCTTCCAGGCCTTGATCGACAAATTAGCCCAAATGGACCAGATGGGCAATAGACCGTCTCCTCCAAGACCCGATCCCCGGAATGAGAAAGGAAAAGCGATCATCGTCGCCAACGCTCAGCAACAGTCGAGCAACTCAAAGCCGGTCGCTCGCCAAAACAACGTGCGTCCACGCCCATCCCTCGAAGAGAGGCTAGGACGTCCTTACTCGTTTCCTCAGAATAAAACGAGAAGACTGTTTGAGCTAGCAGTGCGTAACAGACTCATCAATCTGCCGAGTCCAAAACGTCTGTCGCAGCCAGGCGATCTTAATAATCCCAATTATTGCCCTTACCACCAAACGGTAAGTCACCCAATTGAGGATTGTTTCGTCTTTAAGGGATGGATCGAGGATCAATACCTGCAAGGCAAGTTTGCGCTGTCTGAAAGCTGGAAGGTAAAACCCCCACAGCCGCACTCTCCAAAGAAGACGGACACGCCGGGGGCAACTTGTTCTTTCGTCGAGGATGAAAACGATAGAGAAAACTTATCGGATGAATCCGAAGACTACGTAGCGACTTGTCATGTGATTTCTCATTCACTGACGGATGATGAGGAGGATCCTTGCGCTGAGAAATCAATGGCGGACCCTGAAACAGAAATTCCACGGCCGTCAGACAAGTTGATCGATGCCTTCCTAAATGAAATTCGTCTGAAAGCAAAAGCCAATCAAGAGCATGAAATGGTCATACTGGAAAGAACCAAGGTATTCCCGTCAAATCAAAAGCCACACACTGCGGGTAAAAACAGATTCAAGACGAGGAAACGGTTCGCCAAAGCTCTATCAGTAGGAATGAAGCTACCGTCCTCAGAAGAAAATTCTTTCTCTGAGGTAGAGATGCACCCTAACTTCTGTTTATATCATCAGAAGATCATACATCCTACCGAAGACTGCGAATCCTTTAATTGTTGGTGGCAAGGGTATGTCGCTCAAAAGCGACACTTCGACAGGACAAAGTGTGAAGCTTGTGGACATCGGAAAAATGCGATAGATGAGCGCAAATGATCCACCGCCGACTGTCATATAGCCGACTTCAAGGGATCACAAATTATCACCTTTGGAAGCGACTCTGACGAAGAAGCTACCCCCAACTCTTCCATCGGGGAATCTATTTCAAAAATAAAGGAATTGAGAAGCTGCGAGAACGTTCAGCCGTACAATCGCATGCTACTCGGAAAAAATCTCGGCCCCGTAAACAAAGGATCGAACAAAAAGGATAAAGGAAAAAGAAAAACGGCCCTCGTCGCCAGCACTCACCAACAATCAGGAGACCCTAGACCGGTTGCTTGCCAAAGCAACAAGCGGCAATCCCTCCAGGAAAAGTTGAAACATCCTTACTCGTTTCCGCAAGATAAAACAAGGGGACTGTTCGAGCTGGCAGTGCGCAACAGACTCATTAATCTGCCAAATCCAAAACGTCCGTTGCAGCCAGGCGACGTTAATAATCCTAATTATTGCCCTTACCACCAAACAGTAGGTCACCTGATCGAGGACTGCTACGTCTTCAAAAACTGGGTTGAAGACCAATACCAACAGGGCAAGTTCGCGTTGTCCGAAATTTGGAAGGTGAACCCGCCACAACCGCATGCTCCGAAAAATATGGACACGCCGGGGGCATCATGCTCATTCATAGAGAAAGCCTAATGGACCACTACGTCCTAAAACTGGATAACGGACCGAAACGTCCTTAAATTAACAACGGACCGAGATGTCCTTAAACTAATGATGGACCGCAATGTCCTAAAAACTTGCAAATGACTGAAACGTCGTTAAACTACTCCCAACCCGCAGCATCTTCAGGCTGACGTTAAAAAAAATAAAATAAAAATAAAAAATAATAATAACGGTATGTCCACAAGCAAAATGGGCACGGATGAAAACCCGAAGGGGCTCCGTGAGTAAAAACAGCAGGGCTACCGGCGAGTGTTCGTGAAAACCCGAAAGGGCGCGACCTCGTTTTAAAAAAAAAAGAAGAAAAAGAAAAAAAAAAGAGAATAAAAAAAAACGGTATGTCCACAAGCAAAATGGGCACGGATGAAAACCCGAAAGGGCTCTGTGAGTAAAAACAGCAGGGCTACCGGCGAGTGTTTGTGAAAACCTGAAAGGGCGCAACCTCGTTAAGAAACACTTATAGGATCCTCTCGACCCTGTAAGGAGAAACCACCTGCGTGAGATCCTTACGACTCACAAAGGAGCAACACACTTAGGGATCCCCATGATTCCTAAGGAGAAAATACACTTGCGAGATCCTCACGACTCGTAGGGAGAACTCTCTTATGGGACCCCCACGGCCCGTAAGACTTGAAAGTCTTAAGTTACAGAGACCTAAACCTGTGCTTAAGCAAACCCCCACAAACTTCCAATATTGCCCTACAAGCGGCTCATAATGACCCTTGTATACAATCCACGGGCACGAATAAATATTTCCTTAACAAAGTCTCATCCGTGACTAGGGATATGCTTGTACAGCAAACAACACTTGTAAGTCCTCTCGACTTATAAGGAGAAAACCCTTTTGTAAGATCCTTACGATTTACAAGAGAACATGCACTTAGGAATCCTCACGATTCCCAAGGAGAAAACACACCTACAAGATCCTCACGACTTGTAGGGAGAAATACCTTTGTGAGACCCTTACGGCTCGTGAAGTCAAAAGCCTTAGTCGACAGGACCCTTAACCCTGTTTACTAAGCCACCTTTGTTCAACATCGACAAAGGCAAATGATGATTCGCTCCTGGCAATATCCCAGTTGCAGCGATGTTGATGCCTAAATCGGTATCAAATTCCAAGTCCTTTCACGGCAAATGATGATTCGCTCCTGCCAATATTCCAGTCGCAGCGATGCTGATGCCAAGATTGGTATCAGATCCCAAATCCTCTACTCGCGAAAAAAAAATCAGCGAGACCCAAAAAAAAATGCATACGAAATAGCCGAAATGATGGGGCAACTTGCAAACAAAATCAGCAAGTAAAAATGTATGCATGTAAAATAGCCGAAATGATTGGGCAACCCGCAATAAAAAACAGCAAGCAAAAATAAAATAAACAGCCGAAATGATTGGGCAACTCGCAATAAAAAGCAGCGAGTAAAAATAAAGTAAACAGCCGAAATGATTGGGCACCGCGAAAAATAGCCGAAATGATTGGGCAATCGCGACCTTCGCGATATAAAAGCTGAAATGATAGAGCATCGCGGAAAGAATAAAAAAAAATGAAAGAATGAAACTTTTGCCCTACAGGTGAAATCACATCGATCCCTGTATATAATCCAGGGGCACAGATAAAAAGGGAACAATACCTTCCCAACAGGCTCCACCAGAAAGCGAAGCCAAATCTCGACGGTTCATAGATAACCTAGAGACCATCTCGACATTTGTCGCAATATTACAGACACGTTGTCAACAAATGAAGCAAAGAAAGGTCCCTAACTTCAGGGTCTCGACATCAATATCGACAACTTAAAGATCACCAACGGCGTTTCTCCTCACTCCAACTAGATGCAGACATGACGTCAACAACTGACCTCAGAATCGCAACGGAACGGAACCATGACAAAGTCCCTAGTTCCAAATCTCAATGGCCACGTCTAAAGCCTGGAGACCAACAACGGTGTGCCTCCTCATTCCAACAGGACACAGATGTTACACCATCAAGCGGAGCGATGGCAGAATCCCAGCTTCACCTCAACATTCGTCTCGATACAGTAGACGCAATGTCAACAACAGCGTTCCTCCGCAGTCCAGCTGGAGGCAGATGCAACGTCAACAAAAGACCTCACGGTCGAAACAAAGCGGAGTAACGGCAAAATCCCAACTCCACCTTAGCATTCGTCTCGTTACAACAGACGCAATGTCAACAACGGCATTCCTTCGCAGCCCAGCGGGGTGTACATGCAAAGTTAACAAAAGACCCCATGGTCGAAACAAACCGGAGTGATGGCAAAATCCCAGCTCCACCTCAGCATTCGTCTCAATATACCAGACGCAGTGTAAGCAAACGAAGCGAAGGCCACATTCCTAGCTTCAACGTCTTTACGGTAATTTACATAAAACCGGAAAGACAATCGGAGACCATCTCACAGAAAGTGGTCACCTCCTTGATGTTCGTCTCGATACAGTAGACGAAATATCAACCCCTGCGTTCTTCCTCCAACAGGATTTGGACACACCAAAGCAAACGAAGCGAAGGCCACATTCCTAACTTCGACGTCTTAACGGTAACTCACATAAAACCGGAAAGACAATCGGAGACCATCTCACATGAAGTGGTCACCTCCATGACGTTCGTCTCGATACAGTAGACGAAATGTCAACCTCAGCGTTCTTCCTCCAGCAGGGATTCAGACACGACAAAGCAAATGAAGCGAAGGCCACATTCCTAGTTTCAACGTCTTTACGGTAACTCACATAAAACCGGAAAGACAATCGGAGAACATCTCGCATCAGCACAGAGTGGTCACCACCTTGATGTTCGTCTCGACACAGCAGGTGCAACGTCATCAAACGAATGGAGCCACGGCAAAATCCCTAGTTCCAAACCTCGGCGGTTCACCAGCAACCTAGAGACAACCTCGACGTCCGTCTCGATACAGCAGACGAGATGTCACCCCAACGTTCGTCTCGACACAGCAGACGCAACGTCATCAAACAAACGGAGCCACGGCAAAATCCCTAGTTCCAAACCTTGGCGGTTCACCAATAACCTAGAGACAACCACGACATTCGTCTCGATACAGAGGACGCAATGCCAGCAAACGAAGCGAAGGCTAAATTCCTAGCTTCAGGGTCTTAACGGCAAGTCATATAAAACCGGAAAGACAATCGGAGATCATCTCGCACCAGTGTGGAGTGGTCACCACTTCGACATGCGTCTCGATACAGCAGACGAGATGTCACCCCAACGTTCGTCTCAACACAGCAGACGTAACGTCATCAAACAAACGGAGCCACGGCAAAATCCCTAGTTCCAAACCTCGGCGGTTCACCAGTAACCTAGAGACAACCACGACATTCGTCTCGATACAGAGGACGCAATGCCAGCAAACGAAGCGAAGGCTAAATTCCTAGCTTCAGGGTCTTAACGGCAAGTCATATAAAACCGGAAAGACAATCGGAGATCATCTCGCACCAGTGTGGAGTGGTCACCACTTCGACGTCCGTCTCGATACAGCAGACGAGATGTCACCCCAACGTTCGTCTCGACACAGCAGACGTAACGTCATCAAACAAACGGAGCCACGACAAAATCCCTAGTTCCCACCGCAACATTCGTCTCAATACAGCAGACGCAATGCCAGCAAACGAAGCAAAGGCCAAATTCCTAGCTTCAGGGTCTTAACGGCAACTCATATAAAGCCCGAAAGACTATCGGAGATCATCCCCACACCAGCGCGGAGTGGTTATGACTCATCGGGGCTCTCCAAAATGAGCCTAACCTCAAGTAAAAAGCGGCATGGCAAATTCCTAGCGCTTGCTCTTCTGACGGTCAAAATGCCAAGGAGGATTGCTTGAAGACGTCTTGTCCAGCCCCCGAAGGGATCAGAGACACGGCAGTCGCAGGGCTACTCGAACAGCACGATTGCCTATCGAGGACTATATCAGCTTATGCGACGGTACGATGGCCAAAACCCTAAGTACCACCAACCTTAACGGGCTTCTGTCGTAAAGAGCAGAGGTTAAATGCGACGTTAAGATGTTCTTGCGAGATCTGCTCGATCCGTTTCGACTCGTGAGGAAATTGATGTCTTTGCGAGATTTTCTCGATGCGTCTCGACTCGTGAGATAAAGCCTTAGGCAGTAGGGATTAAAAAACCTGTTTCCTAAGCACTGGGACCCTGCAAGTCGGCCCAAAACGGTCTCTTGCATACTATCCACGGGTCACACTCTCCAAAGTCGAATCTCGATAAGGAGGGAAACAACCGCTTACGGGTCCTCTCGACTCGTAAGAGGGAAAACTCTCTTATAGGATCCTTATGACTTATAAGAGAAAACACACTTAGGAATCCTCACGATTCCCAAGGAGAAAATACACCTACGAGATCCTCACGACTCGTAGGGAGAAAAGTCTTTATGAGACCCTCACGGCTCGTAAAGTTGAAAAGCCTTAGGTGGCAGATCCTACCCCTGTCTCCTAAGCCATCACTGCCCTGCAAAGAAGTCAAGATGGGCCGACCATCTATGGGCCACACTTGCCAAAGCTACATGCCACTGAAATGGAGAACTTACTCATAAGCGTATGAACTACTCCACGCCAGAGTGAGACAAAAAAAGAAATAGAAGGATGCGGCTCATGGAGTTAAGGGTTGGAACTATATCCCTTAAGAGTTGAGATTTGAGTCAATGATAAATGACGACGCTTGTGTCCGCTCGTTATCTTCTCAGATCAAGATTCTGAAAGTGATATATCAACCCAAAACTGGTATCTTCTCAGATCAAGATTCTGAAAGTGATACATCAACCCAAAACTGGTCATACGCCATGCATAACTCTGCACTACTTCACCCACGTACATACTTACGTGGGCAAAGTAGTGGGGGGCATTTGTTCCCGCCAAAAATTTCTGCGCAAAAGAGTCCAAGGTATCAAATGGCAGCGATACGCTTAAGGAAATACGAACCAGTATCTTCCGGGCTGTTTTTTGACAAACTCCCGAAGGAGAAACGGATAAATTCTGATTGTATTGAAAGCGCCTCGAAAAACCCTTCGATTTGATATATTATGGACTTCATAATTCATCCGGGATCAAAAGTTATGAGGCATTATGTGTTCACACGTGATGGGCTTTTAAGAATCCGCTGGAGGAGTTAGAAGATATAATAAAAACTTAGAAAAGACCCCAACGGGGCATCACGTGCTCACACGTGACCATGGGCCACGTGCAGACACGTGATGGGCTCTTAAGGCCTCTAAAATAATGAATAGAATTAAATTCTAAAATCTGTTCCCTGATTAAAAATCAGAAATTATCTCAATGAAATATCACGTGCTCACACGTGACCAATGGTCACGTATTGACACGTGATGGTTAAAACAACAATATGAACAAGCGACTGTTAAAGGAACCAATTTCGGGGTTACGTGCTCACACGTGACCAAGGGTCACGTGCCAGCACGTGACAGGCTTTGAAAACCTTACAGATTAGTAGAATTAAAATTCTAAATTTCTCTAAAAATCTTTCGAAATAGAATTAAAATTCTAAAAGCTTCTAAATCTTTCCAAATGGAAAAGGGTTATGGGAACCGTTGGATTAAAGATCTAAAGATGATTAAAAATCATCAATTTATGGAAAAATCTTGGACAAGGAAAGATTTCCCTGAAAATCTCACCAGAATAACAAATAGAATATCTTTTGGATTTAAAATCCACGGTGAATAAAATTCACTGAATGATCTAAAGGCCCAGATTAATGATAAATATAAATCAAATCTCTCAACGATCAAATCAAATCTTTCAAGGAGAGATTTGCTAAACAAATTGATTATTTTCCTTCTCCTATAAATAGGAGCCAAGAAGAGAAGAGAAGGCATCAACATTTCTTGAAAAAAAAAATCAAGAGCTTCAAACAGAGAGAACTCTGAGAAAAATTTAAAGAAGAAGATAAAAACCTTCACGAGAGAAAAGAAATCTCTTTTGATAAATCATTGATCAATGATCTTCACATAATGAATAGTGCTTTGCACTCGTATGAACCACTGGTTCTTTAAAACAAAAAAGAAAATAAAAATAAATAAAAATAGTGCTTTGCACTCGTATGAACCACTGGTTCTTTAAAACAAAAAAAAATAATAAATAAAATAAATAAAATAGTGCTTTGCACTTTTATGAACCTCTGGTTCTTGAAATAAAGAGAAAAACTCATTTTTCTTTGATCCTAATTAGATCAAAGAAAACAAATAGTGCTTTGCACTTCTGTTCTGGAATCTAAAAAGATTCTTAGTGCTTTGCACTTCCAAACGGCGCTGTTGCGCTCCTGAGAGAACGCCACGTGTTAGCTGCAGAACAACTTGCGCTACGCGCCTTGAAATAGAGCTTTGCTCTCTGGAACTGGCGCAACTCACCAGAGCGCGCCACGTGTCAGCGGCAGAACAACTTGCGCTACGCGCCTTGAAATAGAGCTTTGCTCTCTGGAACTGGCGCAACTTACCAGAGCGCGCCTCTGGTTCTTGAAATAAAGAGAAAAACTCATTTTTCTTTGATCCTAATTAGATCAAAGAAAACAAATAGTGCTTTGCACTTCTGTTCTGGAATCTAAAAAGATTCTTAGTGCTTTGCACTTCCAAATGACGCTATTGCGCTCCTGAGAGAACGCCACGTGTTAGCTGCAGAACAACTTGCGCTACGCGCCTTGAAATAGAGCTTTGCTCTCTGGAACTGGCGCAACTCACCAGAGCGCGCCACGTGTCAGCTGCAGAACAACTTGCGCTACGCGCCTTGAAATAGAGCTTTGCTCTCTGGAACTGGCGCAACTTACCAGAGCGCGCCACGTGTCAGCTGCAGAACAACTTGCGCTACGCGCCTTGGAATAGAGCTTTGCTCTCTGGAACTGGCGCAACTCACCAGAGCGTGCCACGTGTCAGCTGCAGAACAACTTGCGCTATGCGCCTTGAAATAGAGCTTCGCTCTCTGGAACGGGCGCAACTCACCAGAGCGCGCCACGTGTCAGCAACGCAACAGCACAGCGCACTAGCGCAGCGCACTGCGCTGTTGCGCTTGCGCTCACCAGAGCATGACACGTGTCCTCACCACAAGCGCTTGCGCTCAGTGATTGGCGCAAAGCGCCTGACAAATGCAATGCATTTTACTGAAGGGCCAGGCCCAAATCAGAGGGGCCTAGTAGGCCAAATTAAATTGCAATACAATAAAAAGGGGGCAGAGCCCAAAACAAATTGATGCTTTGCATCCTTTCTGGGCAAAGCCCAAATAAAAATAAAAAGAAATGCAATGCAAAAGCAAATAAAATGTTGGACATTTTCAACTAGACTTAGCCCAATCGTGGCCATAATTCCTTAAATTAAATTGACTGAGCAAAATTGCTCTTCTAAATCAATTTACATCCGGTTCGAGGGTACATCTCCGAACTCCTTTGACATCCGTCGTTGTAATTCCTCAACGGCGTCAGAGAGTTGACGGGTCCCGACGACCACATATCAATATCGGACCGAGACGTCCCTAAACTAATATCGGACCGAGACGTCCCTAAACTAATATCGGACCACCATGTCCTTAAACTGGTATTGGACCACCACGTCCCTAAACTGGCGATTGGACCACCACGTCCCTAAACTGGCACAATAGAGCCCAAATGCTCTTTTGTCGGATCTAAACGGTCCCGTTAAGTTGATATTAGTCTCAAACTAGACTAACGTATCCTTAACAAACGTTTGAGTCGATCTTAACAAACGTCCCTGAGACGTCCCTAAACTAACATTGGACCACCACGTCCCTAAACTGGAATATAGACCACCACGTCCCTAAACTGGAACAATAGAGCCCAAACGCTCTTTTGTCGGATCTAAACGGTCCCGTTAAGTTGATCTTAGTCTCAAACTAGACTAACGTATCCTTAACAAACGTTTAAGTTGATCTTAGCCCCAAATACGGCTAACGTATCCTTAGACAATTAAATAAATGATAAAACCTCAAATCAACCTTGGTTCAAGGGTACATCTTTGAACTCCTCTGACATCTGTCGTTGTAATCCTTCAACGACGTCAGAGAGGTGACGAGTCCCGACGGTCAGATATTAAATCGGTCACTACGTCAAGTCGATCTTAGTCCAAAACAGGATTAACGTATCCTTGACGAACGTTTAAGTTGATCTTAGCCGCAACGCGACTAACGTATCCTTAAACTAAAAAACACCAAACCCAAATCTAAGTAAATACGTATTTGGACTAATCCACGTCCTACGGGCGACGGCATTACTCAGTCTCCGTATACAATCCACGGGCAACCACAAACAAAACAAACACACACGACACGAAGTGAAATTCTGGAGAAGGAGAAAGTTGTTACCGCGATGCGGTAGCGTAATTAACTGCAAGGGCTTGCACCTGCAGGGAAGAGCGTCCCCACAATCAAAAACCCCTCAAGCGAGGGGGAATCTGACAAAGTCTGCTACATCGGCCGCATCCGTCTAAACCTCTGATACACGGTGCCATAAATCAACTTGGTATCTTCGGAGAGGTAGACGGATAAAACCAAATAGCATCTGCCCCGAATCTCAGCGTCAGGACATCGCAGTCCTGTGCGCCGCCTTTTGGAGGGGAACAGGTATACAGAAATAAAAAGCTAAAAAGAACTAGAAGTCCACTTTTGATGCAAGTTGACTGTACTCCTCTTATGACGGTTCTCCCTCCTCCGTCCCTAAGTCACCTGATGAATATTCCAAGGAAACAAGAAACAAGGTGGAATGCCCGTCAGCGAACTTGCGCTCGTGTAAGTCCCAAAAGAGGTGTGAATAGTATAATAAAGTGCAATGCGACATGTAATATAGCATGAATGGAAATCATGAAATATGAAAAAGTATAACATGGTAATGTAAATGGAAACTATATGATACATGGGAATGGCAATATAGTATATCATGTGTTGTTCAAAATAAGCATGTAATAAGTATGTATTGGTGAATATGAAATGAGTTTCAATGTATCCTAAAAGGTCTCTACAATGTCATCTAACTTAACGATAGTTCAAGTGTGAATGTCAACCAATCTCAGAAGTTTTCTCAAACCCAAGGATGAAATCCAGGGATAAAGAAATACAGGCCCGAATCAAGTGTTAGTAACAGGACTTCAGTCTTCATTAAAGTATTCACAAACCTACGCACTATAATCCAGGGGCAAGGAAACACATGCCCTCATGATTGTAAATTGTGTTAGTATTCATGGATTCATGTTCTATGGGGGCTCCTGAGATTTCATTGGATTCACACTCAAACTACCCCAACACCCTACGTATTTTAATTTACAATTGATGTCACAAGCCTAACTCGAATCCATGAATACATAAGAGAGAGTACAAATTCATGTTTCAAATTGAGTTCGTGTAAAATATCAAGCATTCATGTAAAGTGTCAAGTATTCATGTCGAATGATATTCATGGTTCAAGTGGAGTATGTACTAAATTTGTTCACATAAGACATATAGGTTCAGCAATAAAGAGTACATAGCAGGAGATGATACATGTATGGTGTAGTCAAACAAGCAATATAGATGTATATCAGATTAAATCACATGTCAGATATTGATTCAGTTTGGATATCGGTTTGAGATGGCTCAAAGTTGCTTAAGACGGCTCACAAGTCACCAAAATTCATAATTTGGATTTTTGGGTGTAAGAGACGGCTCAAAATATCCTTAAGATGGCTCGTCACAAGTCTTGATACGGCTCAATAAGAATTGAGACGTCTCAACAGTCTATGCGATGTCATGTTTTCTCATTATTACCATGAGACAGCTCAATGTTATGTTGAGTGTAACATTTCGGAAAAATAGAAAATGTTATTTTATAATTTAAATAATAAAATAATGAATATTACGGATATTATATAAGTATAGATTTGAGTTTTCGTAGAACGGTATAATTATATGCCTCTATTTTGAAAAATAGTTGGAAATTTAAAATGAAATATTATTTATGAAAGCATTTATTTAATATGGGCTTTTCATAAATTAGTATATAATTATATCCATACTAGTTTGATGTTAAACTTAATTAGTGTTTTCCTATTTGTGCATTAAACCATACATGATTTTTTTTGTTAAACTATGATTAGGTGCATGACATGTTATTTATGTGTTATCTTTCATTTTATTTGTTTGAATGGTTTAACTTTTACAAGAGAAGAGAAAAGAAAAGAAATGAGAGTATAGTGGTAATATTATATTGGGTATGGGCAAGTGAGAGAGGGAGAGAGAGAGAATGACAGGTTATGGCTAGCACCATTCTTTCTTCATCATTTCCTTCATCTCCTCCTTACTCTTCTCCTTCTTCTTCTCTATCTCCTTCACCTCCCTCTACAAATCACAAACATCCTACAAACCTTCTCAAAACACAATAAAGCCTTCACAAAATTTGTTCCTAATCTCATCCTAAACTTGAAGGTTTGATCAATTCTCCATTTTGAGAATTTTTGGCCATCTTGAAACTTTCCCTAGTTTCCATCTTGAGGTAATAACCCCACTTTTAGTCAAGTTTTTAGATTTCGTGCCTTCACAAAATAGTTTAGAGCTAAAAGTGTAGGTTTTATAGACTTAAGATTTTCAAAAGTGAGTTTTGGTGGATAGAACTTATAGTGGTGGTATAGTTGAAATTTAGTGAGTGACTACAACCTTATTAAGTGATAGATGAGGGTTTGTTAGTGCAAGTGTCATGAGTTTAGAATTTCATATGTCGGTTTCCATGGGTTCTTGAGGTTCAAATGAAATTTGGTACAACTAGGGTTCTCTGAAAATTATTTAGAGAATACAGTGAGATGTTTAGAGCAGTAGAAGACCACCGTAGAAGCCCGAGCCTACAATTCTTTTCCTTGGCCGCAAATTTAATACGCTTTACCGCAATTTGCGGCTATGTCATGCAGTTAGGGTCTGGGGTTTTTTCTGTAGCCCACTCATTGGATAACTAAGCCTACTCTATATGCTATTTTGACCCAGATCACCTGAGTAAAAATCTGGGAGCATTTTAACTTGGTTTTGGCAATGTTTTATGATATTTGAAACTTGGATTTTGGATTTTTGATGTCTTGACTCGGTTGTTCGACGTTTATACGTCGACGTCGGGGGGTATTTTGTCAGTTTAGCACGTGTTGACCATAGGTTCTAAACTATGTGCGCTTTGCTCGTGATTTCAAATTCGATTTGGGTTTTATGCGATTTTGGTTATGATTTCGATTGTAGGTTCAATCGCGTGGACTTCCGAGACGACGAAGAAGAGCATGGCGTTCGTTGACATCGACTAGGGCGAGGATATGAGATGAATAAATGTATATCTACGGGAGAAGTCGGGTGGATGGCATATAGCACCCCCGCAACCGTAGAATTAGGATACAATATATATATATATATATATATATATATATATATATATATATATATATATAAGAAATGTATACTTAGACTGTTGGGTTTACTAGAATACTATATGTGTATATTCATATACTTAGTAAAAGTTATATCCCTAGTTACTATTTCTTAGCTATTGAGACACACACACACACACACACACATATATATATTTGAGTACTTAGTATGATATAAGTATATGTATGACACGAGGATATATACAATATAAGTATATACGATATGATATGTGTAACGACTCCGAATTTTCTGTATAAAATTTTTCTTTATAATGTACAGAAAGGAGTTTACAAGTCTGAGTATAAGTTATAAGTATATCTTGTTTAAGAACAGCAAGAAACAACTTGTAGCTCACTGGTAAAACCTTGCACTGTTGTAACGTAGCCCCTGTGTTCGAACCCAATCAGACACATTAATTTTTTCTGATTTTCTTTTTAAACTTTTTGGAATCTCAAGAGTTTACACGTGCAATGCACATAAAAATGAAAAGGCAGAGAAAACAAACATGTGCACAATGTTGTATATACCGGCGTGACAAGAATCCACCGGCCTAACCCTACAAATCGACCGACGAAATGCTTCCCTAGGCCGGCACCGACGGTCAGATCTTTCCCAAACCCCTCCATGCTTTGCACACTTTCCCTTCCCCTACCCGTAACTCGCCTGCACTGTTTGATTGCTCTGCAATCAAACAGACACCTTTCAATTCCCCATTTATCCTCATTTTAATGTATTTTAATTCACTTTTTTAATTCCAAAACCCTAATTTCACACTATAAATACTATCCCATGCCCTAGCCCATCCTCATTCTGAAACTTTTAGCCAAAATTCTCAAAGTTTTCTAAGTACAAGAAGAGTACAAGTGGAGTTAGCAAACAAGCAACTTCCGGTGAAGATAGAAGCCGATTCCGGAGCTTCCGCGGCATCCCAAAGCTTTCCCCCTCTTCTTTTTCCTCTTCCTAACATAATCAAACAATAAGTCCCTCCCTATCCCTCTCTTTCTTCTTGAAATTTTTTTTTTCCAAAACATGTCGGTAAGTGGAGTTAATACCGGCATTTTATTCTAAACCCTAAAAAGTTCACTTTTTCTTACATATTTTTCATCCATATTCTTACACCATATTTGTAATTATATAACTAATGGTTAGAATAAACTTTCACTCAAAAATATCATGAAACATAACTTTAAATCAACTTTTACATTAAAATACCATGAACTTTGTATCTAGCATATTTAATTGTTTTTCTTAATTATACCTTTAAAAAATTCATGAGGTAATGACCTACCTCTCACATACACGCTTTCCATCGCACGATACTCTTCGAACGTACTTTTAGTTACGAACACAATATTTCATTAAAATACCATCTACTATAAAAACGGTTTTCTTTGAAATTGTATTTTAAAATTTCTTTGCAAATATGCCTCTACAGCCCTTTTTAGGGAACCCTCTATTGGATGGTGTGGATTATTGCACATCCTTGGGCTAATAGAGTGAGATGCAGACCTCCTCACGGAATTTTCTAACATCCTTGGAATTTTCTAATGTTTTAAGAAAAACGCAATTTTCTACTTAATAATAAAATTAATTTTTAATAATTATATAAATATTATAAAATCCATATATTTTCAAGATATAATAACCTTATATTTTTTCAAAGGAAAGAATTACAAGTTTCATCAAAATACCATCAAGATACCAATAAAAGTCAGGTTTTACAGTAAAATACCATGAACTATTCAAGCTGAGCTATTATCACCAAAATACCTCACATCCTTAAAATACACATCCATAGAAACCCTAAATAATATAAATAATTTCTCAAGGTTATTTTGAACTATATCTTAAAAAATATTTTTCATAAAACCCCCTCGCGTTATATAAAATTACATTTAAGGACTTTAGTAAATATAGGTTTAAGCGGGATCAATTCTCTTGAGCCCCAGGGAGCCGGAGAAAGTGAGTGCTTACCTATTTAAGGTAGAAAACTTAACGGTGTTATCAATGGTAATTGTCTTGGAAAAAGTCAAAAAGTCACAAATCCTGCTGTCCATATGCAGCAATTACCGATAACTCCTAAACTTAATTCAAGATCTAAATCTGTATAAAGTGTCCGAATCAAGTCTGAGTCTAACTCATGTCTAAATCCAAACTCAAACCTGAATATAAAATCAAACATGAATACTTAATCATGAACTTAAATCTAAACTCAAGTCAGGATCCAATTCAAACATGAACCCAAAGTCTAGCATGCATAGGTGAACATGAACCTGAATACCTGAATTCAAACACATATATCAAACCTGAATACATGACTTGACTTGACTCGAATCATGAATACAACTTGACATGAATACAAGAATACTTGACATGAATACTTGATATATACATGAACTTTATCTTACAAACTGATGTACTCATGGATTCAAGCAAGGCAGGTAATTTTAGCTGTAACTTAGTATATACGGGGTGCTGGGGTAGTTCATGCGTGAATCCAATGAAATCTCATGAGTCCCACTAGATCATGAATCCATATCTAATAACACAAGCAAGCTATCATGAGGGCCCGTATTTCCTTACTCCTGGATTACAGCCTGTTGAGTTTGGAATACTTCAACACTAGGGTGAAGTCCCGTTACTAACACTTGATTCAGGCCCGTGGTTCCTTACCCCTGTATTACAGCATGTTGGGTTCGAGAACACTCTTGAGATTGGTTGATATTCACCCTTGAGCTTACGTTAAATTAGTATACCCAAGTAGAGACCTGTTAAGACACATACATTCACTACATGTTCACTATACTTACACTGCACGGCCATGTTACTTTTATTTGCCATGCTCATGCTATCATGCTTATCTACTTGTCATACATTACCATACTTGTTCACCTATATTATGATAAAACTGCATGCTACATAAACTCGCCATGTTTACATTACACGACATGCTGACACATCATACTTCATAATCCATTGTTTATGATATACATTTTCCTTATCTTTACACTTTTAAATTTCACTTCATTCCTTGGGACTTACTAAGCGAAATTTCGCTGACGGGCATTCCACCTTTCTCTGTTTTCTTGGAATGTTCGTCAGATACTGTGGAGACTGAAGAGGCAGACATCTCAGAGGAAGAGCACGATCAGACCGAGACCCAGGCCTAGACCAGTTACCTTTTCTCGTTTTATGTATGCCACCTGTTTAGGCATTTCCATCCTTGTATTTTCTTTTAGTTAAAATCATGTGTTGTAAATGAATCAAGTTGAATGTAAATAAAGTTGTTGAATTTAAAATCTCATGTTTATTCTCTTGTCATTTTATATTGCTTATTTTACGCTTGATGTATTTATTTTGGGAAATGACCTTCTCGAAATAAATACGTCACGGACCTCGTCACATACCTGCTTTCGTCTACTAGGAAGCGGGGCGCGACAATATGATAGGAGATGACCTGAGATGATACGATATGATATTAGATGACATGAGATAATACGATATGATATGATGTGATATGAGATGAGATGATGTACGCGACTATAGATCCGTACCATTTGATTTGATGATATTGTACGAGGGATATTTCGTACATGATATGATGAGGATTGATTGCCGATTATGGCCGATATTTACTTCGACTCGAGGAGTCATGTTTAAGATCACAAATTGGATATTATGAGATGTTTAGAGTCATACTTACTTTCAAAACTAACGAATCGTTACGTACTTTTAAATGATAACTTCAAAGGTATGCTACAAGTTATCAAATGATATCTATTTCAAAAATATCGTAACCCCTATTTCTAAAACAATATTTCGTATTATTTTAAACTATAACTGTATGGCTCATATGTAGTTGGATATTTATATACTTGTTCATGTTACGATTTCTCTATTCCGTTTACGCTCGCATTTCGATTTCTTATTTCTGTATACGCTCGCGCTTCGGTCGTTTACGATATATACTACGTTTATATCTTTAGCTTTACTTGACCTCGTTGCTAGGACACGTGCACCATTACCGATGATTTACATGTTGCACAGATACATACTCGTATTCTCACACATACATCATAAGTAATTGCCATGCTACGTACACAAATAGAACTCGCTATGTCACCGTATCACACTATAACATGTTAGCATTTAGATTATGTTTGTATCTTCTTTACATTGCTATATGAAACACTTATATGAACACACTTGCCATGCATTACAGTATTGTTTTGTGCATGTACATATTATTCTATTATTGCCATGTTCTTATGAGAATCTGTTTTCATGAGATTTCTAGATTTGAGAAACCGCAGATATGATTTTAAAAACTTGTGAATGTTTTAAAAACATGGTTGTTTCTTGATATGATATTTCGACGTCCACCATGAGATTTCTCAGTTCTGAGCTATGATTATTACCCGATTCGAGAAGTGAGGAGTCACCGTTTATGGGTACATGGTGGACCCGGTACGGTACCCGGTGATAAGAAGATCGTATAGAAAGGCGTTGAGCCTGGCTGGGAACACTACCTACCGGTGATAATTGTTTACCGCTGAAGACCGGACTGAGACGTTGAGACGTCTAGCTTAAATTTGGGGGCTGATGCTATTTGGACATATCCATCCACCTCTCCAAAAATACCAAGTTGATTTATGGCACCATATATCGGAGGTTTAGATAGATGCGACCGATATAGAAGACTTTATCAGATTCCCCCTCATTTGTGAGGGGTTTTTGATTGTGGGACGCTCCTCCCTGCAGGAACAATTCCCTGCAGTTAATTACGTTATTGCGTTACGATAACCACTTTCTCCTGCTCCAGTAGTTCACTTCATGTCGTGTGTTTTATTTTATTTTGGTTGTCCGTGGATTGTATACGAAGACTATTTTATGTCGTCACCCATAGGGCGCGGATTAGTCCAACTCCATATATTTTAGATTTGGGTTTTAACTTAGGTTGTATGTATTCCCTCAGCTATAGGATATTTTGTTCTGTTTAAGGACCGTTAATCTGTTTTTAGATTAAGATCAACTTAAATAAATGAGCATTTGGGTTCAATTTATTTTAACTAAGGATACATTAATCTTATTTGAGACTAAGATCAACTTAGCAATATTTTCAGGATAATTAAATTTTATTAAGATCCAACAACAGAGCATTTGGACTCAACTACAAGCGACTTCAGAGAGTCATAGAAAATTTGGGCTCGGTCTTTGGCTTTCTCCCTTTATTCAGAAGTGCTAAGCACTTATTTGCTGCTCTGACGCTCTCGTATGTATCACGTGAGGCACTCAAACATGAGCGCTTCCCAATCAGTATTAGGCACTTAGTCATTTTGACTAAATTTATAGTACTTAGCATTTTTATACGGCGCTCACGTGTGTTTCATGTGAGGCGCTGAGTCTTCTATTTTGGGCGCTCACGTGGGAAGCACGTGAGGCGCTAAGCGTTCTGTTTTGTGGACACTCACATGAGAAGCACGTGAGGCACCAAGCATTCTGTTTTATCTGGCGCTCACGTGGGAAGCACGTGAGGCGCTGAATTCCTTTTGTTCGACACTCACGTAGAAAACATGTAAAGCGCTGAGTTTATATTTTTTGGGCGCTCACGTGTGAAACACGTGAGGCGTCGATCCCTTTAGAGATTTACTCTCTGTTTTATCTTTTGAAAAGAAGTTAAACTTTTGTTAATAGTGTTTTAGCCATTTATGATTATCAAGATCTCCGTTTTGAAAATCTGGGATCAAGTTTTATGTTCTAAGAACTAAGTTCTTTTGTGTAGGGTTAAACCCTGTTTTTAGAGGAATTAAATTCCTAGAACTTATGTTCTTTTTCTCTAATTTTCTTTTAATATAGTTCTCTCTCCTAGATTCTAAGTTTGAAGAACAGGATTTCTCTGATGAGAATTAAATTCTCAATTTGTGGGGAGATCTGCTTTGCAGATCTCAGATCGAAGGAAGAACTAAGTTCTTTATATGAAAGATTAAACCCTTATTTTTTTTATACTAGGCAAAAGAGATATATTTATCTCTGCTTTTTTTACCTAGGGTTTGAGAGATCGAGAATCTTCTTTTTTTTGAAGAATTAAATTCTTAGTTTCTTTTGTAGAGAAGCTTATGGGGTCGATCCTCTATCTGAAACTTAAAGTCTTGGTTCTTTTATATAGGAGAGGCAAATTGTTAATTAGTTTGAGAAAATCTCTCATTTAAGAGATACCAATTGATATAATTGGCCTCAAAAATTGTTCAGGGGATTTTATCCATCGTTGGATCTTTGATCTCATGAATTTCTGTTTTACAGAATATATATTCTTGTTTTTAACAAGATTAGGGATATATTTTCCTATAGATAGAATTTAATTCTATCGAACGGTGATTTTTAATCACCATTGAATTTTTAATCCAAGAGTTCTCTGTTTAACAGAGCTCAACTTTCTCTGTTTAGAAAGATATTGGGAAATATTTTCCTATCTCAAAAAATATCTTTTTTATTTAGAAGACCAAGGAGATAATTTCCCCCCAATAGAATTTAAATCTATATCTAATGATTTAATTACCATTGGATCTTTTGATCTGACGGTTCTCTATATAGAATTTAATTCTATGAGAAGCTAAAAAGTATGTTCTCACGTGTTTAACACGTGACCCCAGTGCGGGTTTGAATCTGCTTATATTTAGCGCCATATGTTTTGCATATAAGCGCTTAAGTGTTTAACACGTGAGGCTGGTTTACCTTATTTTTTCTCAGCGCTTATATGCTTTGCATATAAGCGCTCACGTGTTTAACACGTGAGGTCCAAACTATGGGAATTCTTTCCTTCTTTCTTTTCTCCCACTCTTTTTATAAGGGAACAAATGCTCCTAGCGTTGCTCTCACGTAGCTTACATGTGAGTGCAATGATATCAATTTTACAACCGTTGGATCACCTAGGGGAGTGGGGAGTCTAACCGATCCCATCATATCCTATAAATATGGCCTTTAGCCCTTGACATGACTGCTATTTTTTCATCTTCTTCTTTGAGTTTTTCTTTCTTTGACGATTTAATTCTCATTTCAGAACTTAGATCTCTGGCATCAAAGTTCCTTTGAACAAAGTTAAACTCTGCCAAAAATTTTTTAGTAAGGACTACGAATAGAGCTTAGCTCCAAACATCTTTTGGACGTTTTTTTCATTTTGGATTTTAAATCCACTAACATATTTGACAAATCTCGGTTCTTTTCTTGAATATGTATTTTAAAGATCTTTAAAAAAAACCTTTTTAATGTAGATCGTGGATCTTGATATCCATATCAAGAATTTGAGACAATGGACATTCTTTGAGAATCGTTGATTCTCTTCTTAGGGTTTTACCCTATTGTCAATCTTGACAAATGGGGTTTTCCGAAATTTGATTCCATCTTTTTAAGCAGAGCTTAGCTCTGGTTTGATTCTTAGGAACTTCGGGAATTTTATTCCTTTTAATTTCTTTTTACTGTTCTTAGATATTTTCTTTTTTTAAAAGGATTTTTAGGGTTTTATACCCATTTCACATATTTGAATCTGTTTTTTTTTTTAAAGAATCTGTTTTTCAGCGATATTGGGAGTTTTAACTTTACTGTTCATTTAATGAGAACTATTCATTTAATGAGAATTCTTTTTTATTCTCATAATGGGCACATGTCCCATCATTGATGAGCCGACACTTTGATTTTGTGGGGTCCACTAGCTTTTTAGGCTTAATGATTCCACCATTTTTATTGCTAACTTTCCATCTGGCTTCTTTTTAAGTACTATGGCTGGTCACTTATACGACATCGAGGAGATTGTCTTCTACGAAGAAATTCGCATACAAGGTCGTTTTCAAGGCCAACAGTACACCAATGCCCAATGTGATGAGATGATGCGTCGCTTTGATGATCACAACGATCGATCGCTCCCCCACCGTTCTGCCCTTTTAAAGATTATCGTTGGATCGATCTGGGAAGCGCTTCCTGAGCTTGATGAGGGTATGCCGCTCGAGACACTTGATAACGATTAAGACAAGGTGCATTCATTATATCTGGTGGACCTGATCTCGAAGAAGTGGAGATTTAATCTCGTCGCTGTCTTGCATTGCGTCTTCCAACAGAAAGCGATAATATCCACGTACCAGAGGATGGAAGACATCAGCGGGGATCCTGAAGCTTGCATTCGGGATAAGATGCATAAGAAGATGGTCAATGAAGCTAGAAACGCTTTACTCAAACTTGTCTTTAAGTTTGAGAATCCATGTCTGGAATTTAGCGTCTTACCATTGTAAACCTTTGATGATGTTTGTTTCTTTTTTTCTTTTATTTCTTTTTTGATCATTCTCATTACCAATGTATAAATTTCTTTGAAGCATGAATGACAAGCCTCTTTCCCTTTTTTTACGCCAACGCTTATGTGCCTTTCACTTGAAGCGTTGCTATAGGATTTAATCTTATAAAAGACTAGTGCCAGTGCTCACGTGTGCTTCATGTGAGGCACTACCTTATTATATGAGGAAACCGTTTCACCTTCTTACTCTTCTTTTTCTGAGTCACCCTTTTCTTTTCTAATTCCTTCTTTTTGTCAGAGCTTGGAAATAATTCCACCATGCACAACATTTTCTGTGCCGAGACTTAAATGCTTTTCTTTATAATCTAAAGCAGTGCTAATCTTCTCCTTCACAGAGAAAGAACTACTATAACATGGCTTGCAATCACCCGCATGCTCTTTGACAGCCATGAGAGGTGCCCATCGAGGAGATTATTCCTTGTTTCGCTGCTCGACTGGTGAATCCCGATCTCACGGATGATCAATGCGATATGGTGATGCACGAGCTCTTGATTCATAGAGGGTCTCCTCTCCCTACCGGCTCTATTTGGTTTCGGATGATCTTCTTGGCCATTCTTGACAGCATTCCCCCTCATCCGGCGGAGATGACTCTAGCGATGCTCGATGCAGCGGAGGACATGATGGACTGCGTTCATGAGGCGTGCTTAATTAAAAAGCCTCTGAAGGACCACTCGATTCATATGCTGAGTCAAATCCGGGCTCGGCGGGCTATCTTGTCTTCTTTTACCGACGAGCGTAGCACTGATAGATGGGGAAGGACTCTTCGTGAGAACCGCCATTACAATATGGTAGTGTAGGCAGAGAGAGAGTTAGAGACCTTTGTTTATTGTTTTGTTAACTCATGTATCTTTGATCCCATATTTGGTGATCTTTTCCTTGTAGAATATGATGTTTATTTAAATGCATTTCTTTTATCGTTGACTACTGAATGTTTCATCCCCAGCACATATTCATGTGTGCATCTTACCCATTTCGGAGCTTCTAGTTTATTCACTCATTTCGGAGTCTCTAGTTTATTCACTCATTTCGGAGTGTTTTTAGTTTACCTCCCTTAGGTTTATAAGCAAACTTGCCCTAACGTTGGATGTAGATAACCCCCATTCTTTTATGACAGAGGTCTGGTAGGTTTGTGGTACTAGGTTTAAGTCCATCATACCGTCGCATTGGCCGATATATTTCTCGATTTGCAGTTCCTTACGTTGCTATTCGAGTAGCCCCGCGACTGTCGTGTCTCTGATCCTTCTGAGGTTAGACAAGACGTCTTCAAGTAATCTTCTTAGGTTTGAGTATTTGTATTACCGTCAAAAGAACAGGCGTTAGGTATTTTCCATTGCGCTTTTTACTTAAGGTTAGGCTTAATTTGAAGCCCCGATGAGTCATAACTGCACCTTCTGGGAGGGATGATTTTCAATGGTCTTTAGGCTTTTTATGTATTGCCGTCAAGACTCGAAATTAAGAATATGTCGTCACTTCGCTTTTTTTTATGATGTCGCGCCAATTCTCCGCTGAACTAGGGTAGACATCTATGTGATCTCTATGATGTATATATCGAAGTCGGGATCTGGAGCTAAGATTTTGACATCACTCCAATTTCATGTAATAATTGCGTCCGCACCCTGCTGAAATGAGAAGGACGTAAATATGATCTCCAAGCTATAGATGTCTCTATTGAGATCTGGATCTAGGATTTTGCCAATGATATACTTTTATATGACCCTTGGGTCCTTTGTTGACGTCGTATCTGCACCCTGTCAGAGTAAGAGAGACATCGAATTGAGCTAGTGTTTTGACATTACTCTTCTTTGATTTGGCTCCTTAGAGCTTTGTTGATACCACATCTGCACTCTGCTGGAGTAAGACGGAGTCGAATTGATCTTTAGGCCGCATATATTGCCATCAAGCCTTAGAGTTAGGAATATGTCATTACTCCTTTTTTTTATGGCTCCTTGAGGCCATGTCGACACCCCGTCTCTCCTTTGCTGGAGTACGAGAGACGTCGAATTGGTCTTTAGGCCAAATACATTGCCATCGAGACCTAAATCTAGGATTTTGCCATCAATCCACTTTTATTTAACCCTTGGGTCCTTGTTGACGTCACGTCTATACTTTGCTGGAGTAAGAAGGACGTCCAAATAGTCTCTAGGATGTAGATGTGACATCAAGACTTGGTTCTTCTTTTGACAAAGCGTGGTGGGAAAATATGGTTCATTTTCTTTCATTTGTGCCCATGTGTCATGTAACGCCCCATGCCCCAGTACAGATGGTATTGTCTGCTCTGGCCGAAACCGCATGGTTTTGCCCTTTAGAGTGAACCGGACCCGACCAGGGGCCACTTCCTAAGAAGTCGCCCATCTCAAGACTTTCCTGGCCCGAGCATTCTTAACTATAGAGTTCTCAAGGTCCTGTAATACCAATTCACTTAAAAGGCACCTATGTAATTGAGAGTGGTATTATTACATTTATAATGCAGTTCAGTTTTCTAAAATTCCCCATTGTTCTACAGTGGGAACCATGGACTCAAGAGGTGGCCCCCACGGATTCAAGAGGTGGCCCCCGCATCCTTAGCATGACAATTGGCATGGCACTCTGTTCCGTATGGCATTTTGTTCCGTGAGCAAGAACCGGGTCCCAACAGGTTATATACAAGAGTCAATATGAACTTATTTGCAGGGCAATTTTTTTTATTTTATTATATATTTTTATTTATTTCCGCGATGCTCTATCTTTTCAGTTTTTCATATCGCGAAAGTCGCGATTGCCCAATCATTTCGTTTGTTTTTGCAGTGCCCAATCATTTCGGCTATGTCATTTTTATTTTTACTTGCTATTTTTATTATTTTTATTGCAACTTTGAAATCTAATACCAATTTTAGCACCAACATCGCTACAACTGGAATATTGCCAGGAGCGAATCATCATTTGCTTTTATTGATTTGAACAAAGAAGGTTTAGTAAGCAGGGATAGGATCCTGTCGACTAAGGCTTTTTGACTTTATGAGCCGTAAGGGTCTCATAAAGGTATTTCTCCCTACGAGTCATGAGGATCTTGTAGGTATATTTTCTCCTTAGGAATCATGGGGATTCCTAAGTGTGTTTTCTCTTATAAGTCGAAAGGATCTTAAAAGAGTATTTTCTCCTTGTAAGTCGAGAGGACATGCAAATGCCGTTGGCCATATAGGGATATTTCTCGCCATTGATGGAACTTGGTGGGGGATATATTTATTTATACCCATGGATTGTATATAAGAGTCGATATTGGACCACTTGTAGGGCAGAAAAGTTTTGAGGGGTTTTGGTCGCTTAAGAATAGGTTCAGATCTTTGTAACTTAAGTCTTTTGAATTCTATAAGCTGTGAGGGTCTTATAGAGGGTATATTCTTCTTATGAGTCATGACGATCACGTAAGTGCATTTTCTCCTTAGGAATCGTATTGCTTCCTAAGTGTGTTTCTCCTTTATGAGTCATAAGGATCTTACGCGGGTGTTTTCTCCTTACAAAGTCATGAGGACTTTGCAAGTATTCTTTTAACGAGTTCGCGCCCTTTCAGTTTTTCACGAGCTCGCCGGTAGCCTTGCTATTTTTACTCACGGTGCTCTTTCGGGTTTTCATCCGTGTCCATTTCGCTTGTGGACATACCTTTTTTTAGGCAACCCGTAAGGTAAAGCACCATTAGTTGTAGGCCCCGATCTTTTTCGAAGGATTGCATCATGTAGGACATTGGAGACTTATGAATCGTTTATGCCCGTGGATTGTATATAGTAATCAATATGGGGATCCACCATAAGGCTAAACGTATTAATTTAAGAATATGACGGTCCGTTATCACCATATTTTGGGGCGAGTTTTTAGTTTAAGTACTTTTCGGTCCAACATTCCCATTTTAGGGACGAATGTTAGTTTAAGGACATTTCGGTCCGTTATTAGTTTAGGGACATTTTAGTCCATTATCCCCGTGTTTAGGGGAGCGCACTAGTTTAGGGACGTTTCAGTCCATTATCACCGTGTTTTGAGGCGACGGAGTTTTTTTTTCTTTTGGTACTACTTTCAGAGTTCTGACTCAGGAAGAGAGAGTAGACACAAGCGTCGTTATCTATCATTGACCTAAGTCATGAATCTTCAAGTATAGTACTTTTTGAGGAATCAGCCATTTATTGGCCGAAACAGCCTTTCTCCATGCATATCTATGAGCAGGTAGGCTCCACCTTGGTAGACTTTGTCAATAATATACGAGCCTTCATAGTTAGGCTCGATTTTCCCTCATTTTGTACGATTAGAAATCATTAGTCTTTTGACAACTAACACGAGTTCGTCTTGGCGGAATGTGCTCGTCCTGGTCAGTCTTTCATATGACTGGGTCATCCTTGCCTTATAAGCCTCCAGATTTTGATGTGCTATAAGGCGGGTTTCGTCGAGGGCGTTGAGCTGCTCGAGCCTAAAATGAGCATTTTCTTCATCTGTCAGCTCGTATCGAACCGCTACTCGTAGAGAGGGAAGTTCTATTTCCAATGGGAGTACTGCTTCTGTGCCGAACACCAGTGCGTATGGTGTTGTATTCGTGGCCGTTTTGAACGTTGTTTGGTATGCCCAGAAAGCTTTGTGAAGCATTTCGTGCCAGTCTTTTTTGTTTCTAGACACTGTCTTTTTTATAATCTTGATCAGGGTCTTGTTGAAGGCTTCAGCTAGACCGTTGGTCCGAGTATTATAGACTAAAGATTATCTCCAATCTATTTTATACTGCTATGTGAAACGGCTGATTTTATGGCTTCTGTAAGCTGGTCTATTATCCGAGATAATCCGTCGCGGAGACCCGAACTAATATATGACATGGGTCTTGAAGAAATGGAGGATATTTTCCGTCTTCACCTCCCTTAGCGGTACTTATTCTGCCCACTTAGAGAAGTGGTCGGTTGTCGCCAGTATAAACCAATGTCCTTTGGATAATGCCGGTTCGATGGGGCCAATTATATCGGTTTCCCACATTTCGAATGAACAGCTGGCCACTATTGGGTGCAGCGGATTTGGGTGCTGATGTATGAAATCCATGTGAATTTGGCACAAGTGACACTGCTTCGCATATTCGAGGTAGTCCTGAATCATCGTGGGCCAATAGTAACCCATTCTTTTTATCTTCAGCTTCATCTTCGGACCCGCCTGATAGAAGCCGCAAAGTCCATCGTGTATTTTTTGGACGGCTTTCTTTGCTATCTTTGGCCCTAGGAACCTTAGTCATAGGAGGTCGAATGATCTCTTATATAGGGTATCATTGACGAAAGCGAAAGACAAAACTCGTTTCATGAGCTGATGTCTAGATGACACATTTTCGGGCGTTCGTTAGGACTTGAAGTAGTCTATGAAGACTTCCTTCCAGTCCTTGACCTTTTCTTCGTCCTCTATTTGAAAAGCTACTTGTTCGGTCATTTCTTTTCCTTCGGATGGCTCTATCGGGTCTTCCGAAGATATATCTGTTGGCGTGAGAACCCTGGGGCTTTGCACAATGATCCTTATGTCATCGAGGTCTTCATCGTCTAATTCCTTATCCAATTTGGCTAACGCATCCGTCTTACTGTTTTCCGCTCGCGGTATGCTTTTCAGGGTATAGGAAGAGATTTGTGTCAGCAGTTGCTGCACTTTTTCGCCATACCTTATCAGCTCTGGCTTGAATGTTTTATAATCACCGTTTACTTGGCTAACGATCATCTGGGAGTCTCCATATATTAGGAGGTCTTTGATTCCCATATCGATAGTGATCTCAAGACCGGATATTAAAGCTTCATATTCCGCTTCATTGTTAGTTCTTAGCTCCGTTAAGGAGAGGGTATAACTCAATATCCCTCCTTGCGGGGTCACGAAGATAAGGCCCACCCCAGCTATGATTATGGGGGTGTTTCGCTTTCGTCGCTTCATGGAGGATGCTCCATCGAAGTAAAGCTCCCACTGATGCTTATCTTCTTCTTTTTCTTCTTCGATTGCGTTGAATGCATGCTCATCCGGCAACTAGCAATTTAAGGAGGAATCAGCTGGTATAGGATGCTCCGCGAGAAAGTCGGCAATGACATGTCCTTTCACTGCGTTGAGGGGTTGATACGTTACCGAGAACTCCATCAGGAGGAGGGCCCATTTGGTAAGCCTTCCTGTCAGTATGGCCTTTGACATTAGATATTTGAGAGGATTCATCTTCGATATAAGGTGGACCTCACATGCCAAGGTGTAATGTCTGAGCGTCGTTATTGCGAAAATCAGCACCAGGCAATACTTTCCGATAGGGAATAGTTGCTTTCTGCCCCTAGGAGAAATCGACTTAAATAGTACAGAGCCCTCTCCTTTCTATGATTATTCTATTATGCTCATAATGCGCCTAGAGAACCCTCAAGGGCCATTGTATATAAGATAAGGGGTTTTCCCTTAACCGGAACAACCAATACCGGCGGATTTTGCAGGTATTGCTTGATTTCGTCTAGGGCGTTTTGGCACTTCTGATCCCAGACAAACAGGGTCCCCTTCTTCATCAAATGACTGTAGAGACGACGTTTTCCGAAGAGGTTGGCTATGAACCACCAGATATACGCGAGCATTCCTTGGAGAGACCGCAGTTGTTTGAGGTTTCTTAGCAAAGGCATTTCCATAATCTCCATGATTTTTGAGGGATCGATTTTGATGCCTTGGTGACGTATGACAAATCCCAGGAATTTGCCTGAAGAAACTCCAAACGCGCATTTTATAGGGTTCATCTTTAGATTATACTTCTGAAGACTTTGGAACACTATTTTTAAATGTTCCCAATGTTCCTCATAAAATTTTCTCTTCACCACAAGGTCGTCGATGTAGCATTCGACAATCTCGTGTATGAGGTCATCGAGGATCTTTGTCATGGCCTTCTGGTAGATAGCGCCGGCGTTCTTCAAACCGAATGGCATCACCTTATAACAGTGTAACAACTCCAATTTTTGTATACCTAAATTTGATTTAAAATTGAAGTATACTTGGAGTATTAATGTTGCTGATAACACTTTAAGTATCTATCTCTCTACAATAATTACAAGAAGGAGCTTGTAGCTCATTGGTAATACCTTGCACTGCTGAACCAAGCCACCAGAGTTCGAATCCCATGCCCCACATTATTTTTAGTTTATTTTTTCTTTAAAATTTCTTGGAAGCCCAAAAGTCCACAGGCCATAACTCCCAAATATTGAACTGAACTCAAAAATTGAAGTATGCCATAACCCTAGTCAGAAGACCCCACACCCAACGCCGGCCGGAATCGGCCAACTCGGCCGGCCAGCCGACCGAATCGGTCGACGCCGCCGGCCGGAGTTGGGCCGATGGCCGGGGGTCCCAACACAAAAAGTGTGGCTTTTGGTCTTCGGAAACTCATGGTTAACTCCAATTTATTTGATCAGTTTCTGAATGTTAAATACAACCATTTTAATGCAAAATTTTAATGCTTTTTTTTAATTTTTACAATTTTTTTAAATAAATAAAACCCTTCACCAACCCTACCCTAGCTACCCTATAAATAGACCCCTACCCCTACCTTCTCATTCCAAAACCCTAGATTTACTCTCTTGAAAATTCCACAAGAAAGTGTGTGTTGAAATTGAATGCACGGCGAAGCGCTGACGGATTCCGGCGACGTACTTGGAGGCAACCGGCGATGAAACCACACCTCGGCCTTTCTCCCTAGTCATCTTTACTCTTTAGAAGAGTTTGAAAACCCGTAAGTCCCATCCTTCTCACCTTTCTATTTCTTAAAAATACGGATTTATGAAACCCGACGGAAATCGGAACAAACCGATTTCCGATTCGGTTTTTCTACAAAATTCCACTTGTCACCTAATCCATAATACCTTCCCATATACATGATGACTATTAATCACATAGAAACCAATTTAAATAAAGTTTCTCACATGAAATGATAGCTTTCTTGTAAAATCGTATTCTTTTCACAAAAATACCTTAAAGTTTACTTTTCTTGTTTTAATTAATTCCCTCACTCCTAAATATGTTCATCTTGATAAATAAACTTGTAGAAATCAATTTGAATGAATTTTCACACATGAAATGATAACGTTTTCAAATACCGTATTCTTGCGCTTAAATACCTTCAAGTTTAATATATCATATTTAACCTCTAAAACTTCATTAAACCTTAAACTAAGTCACGAGGTAATGACCTACCTCTACATACACACCAATATAACACTAATTGATAAACGTCAAAACATAGAATACGATAATAAAACAAGACTTTTCACTAAAATACCATCATCTTTATAAACCTTTCTTGAAAGCTTTAAGTTGTACACAATTCTAAATAAAATCTTTTAAAATGAAAATACGATTTGTCATGGACATCGATCGTTTATCTAAACTGACTTTGTGGTGTCTAGGCTAGTGGTTTTTAATTAGGCCCACTACTGTAGTTCCTTCCCACTTACCTGGCCATAATTGGCGGTGAAGAGGCGATTTGAGGCTTCTAATGACTTATCGTTTAGACCTTAGAAATAGGCTAGTTGGCTTAGGAAACCGTAGAAACTAAAATACGGAAATTACATCATTTACAAATAAATACCTTATATTTATAAAACCGTTTTTCTAAATGAATAGTATTTATTAAACCTAAGCAAAGCGCCGCTACAACCCATCTTTGGGGAACCCGTTAGGGATAGTACGGTTCATCGTGCACCCGCGGGCTAGTAGTGCGAGATTCAGACCTCCGCAAGGAGCATTCGGTCTCGAAAGGTTTAAAATACGACATTTAAGAAAAAATGAGATTTTGGAAAATAAAATATTATTTAAAATTATTCTTGTATTAATATATATATATATATAATTATCATTTAAATACCTATTTTATCATAAGATAAAGTTTCCACATTTTTCTAAAATTACAAGATTAAAAGTTACATTAAAATACCATGAATTTCAAAGAAATCAATATTATAAATTAATACTTTTATTAAGATATATTCACTAGAATAACACAAATAAATTCACACTCATTATAACTATAAAGACGAATAATAAATACTTGAGGTGTATTTTGAAAAATATACAATAGTACTTTTTACATAAAACCCCCTCAAGTTTTATAAATTACAATAAGGCCCCTAACAAATATTGAAATTCAACTTACTTTCTTTTAGTCTGACTCGGGTTAGAGTCTGACTATTTCTGACTTGAATATGATTCAAGTCAATCTATATTCTTTTATATTCCAACTCAATATGAATACATGAATCCCTGAATCCAGTTAACAATATATATAACTTGACTGAACCGAACCATAGATATATTCCTTTTACATGTTTCCCAGTATTCCATTTACATGGCTCTACGGTTATAACCGTTTTCTGATATCATGGTTTCGGTCAGTCAGTTAATCAATCTTACAATCAATACAATTTTACAAGATAACAATACAAACAAGTTATCGCGGGGTTTAAGGGGTAGATTGGTACGGAAGGTGTTAAAGGTGGCACGAGGTGGTCAGATTAAGACACCTAACCTGAATCCCATTGTTGTTGTACCGTGGCATAACGGTTCCTTGTACTATACGTGCCTTAGTCTCTGGCAAGTGAGACTCCCCTCGTATACACTGGCATCCTTCTGTACTAAGCTACAAACAACAGCGTTAACATAATATAACAACAACAGCTTACACTTTAAAAATGTATCCTCTTATTCTGTCTTTTCTACTCCCCTCTTACCTTTGGGACTTACCGAGCGATCTGTTCGCTGACGACATTCTGTTTCTCTCTTCTTTGAATGTCGTCAGGTGACCTGGACCAGGCAGAAGTTGAGCCAACCCAAGAAGACTTGGAGCAATTTGCCGAAGACCCTGCAGTATAATTTCATTGTACACTTTTCTTTTCAGTACTTTCCATTTCCTTTTATGCCACTGTTTAGGCATCTTTATTTCAGTTGTATTTTCTTTTCCATGTATTGTACAAAGAATGTTAATAAATAAAAGTTGATGTTCTTTTTATACTCTTGTCTCTTGTGTATTTATATTGCTTAGCTACGCTTAGTGTATGTACTTCTGAGTACATACGTAGCGGACCTCGTCGCGTCCCCTTCACCGTATACTGGGAAGCGGGGCGTGACAAACAGAATACGCCCAACGAGGTCCGGAAGGCGGTGTGCTTTTGGTCTTCAGGATCCATCTTTATTTGATTGTATCCTGATGATCCATCTATGAAGGAGAAGAATTCGTGAGTGTACATGTTATCGATCATCAGCTTGGTGATGGGCACTGGGAAGTCGTCCTTCGGGCAAGCTTTGTTGGGGTCCCGAAAGTCCACACAGATGCGAACCATCCCATTTTTCTTCATCACCAAAATGATATTAGCAATCCAGTCGGGATATTGAACCTCTTGGATGAAGCCAAAGTCGATTAGTTTCTTAACTTCAGCGTCGATATTCATATCAAGTTTGAGCTGTTGGATATATATGCCCTAGAGGCCAGTATTATATATGTATACATATGGATGCTAGGGATGTGTTTGTACAGAACAATCTTGCTCAGCTTTATAGTATATTATTTTACTTGTCTTTGTCAGGATATGTGCATTTATTTCTATTGTTGTTATATCTAGCTTGCACATATTGATAAAGACTCGATACGGCAATATACTATTATGGTTTGTATTTATCTTAACATGGAATATGTTATACTCGTTATTACATATTGCGGTTACATATTGATAAAGCCCCTAGGATCTTGCTTGACTACCTGCGTTCTGATGGCGATCATACTTGTGGGAGCGGGGTAGTCCATAAGCACATCCTTAAATGGTCCCTAGTCGCGTGAGTGTCTAGACTGGGCATTATACTTTAGAGTAGATTGGTGTATACGTTTCTAGCCCCGTCGGGGGATGGTTGGTCCCGCAGCCATTGGTCTAATGCACCTAAGATCGTATACAGGTGCTCACTGGGTGTGAGTACACTGGACGGACTCGCCAAGAATTTCCATGTGGTACTATACCTATCGTCAGATGGAAATTCTCAGGTGACATGTGTACAGGTTACTCTTTGGACCCAAGATCAGCATTTGTCTCGTGTGAGTTCCCACTGAGCTTTGATCACTACCCTACCACGGCTCTACTGAGTCATGCAAACAGGTTTTGGTTGGGTTCAATACCGAGCCACATGGAGGCAGTGAGTGATTGTCGGGGATTCGTCTCTCCCGGTATAGGGAGTCGATATCGCACTGTGATTCAATTGGTCAAGACCATAAGACCTTGGCCAAGGCAGTTAGAATTTACTGATAGGTTGATCGGTAGTTTCCCGGATTGGTCCTGAGCCATATCGACACGACTTATCAGATTATTAGGGTCTGACGTTCACCATCCCCTAGACCAGGTATGCGATACTCTTTGACGAAGAGACCGAACTGTACGGATATTGTCACGGATAGGCTCAGTAGGAGTTCGGACGAGTTTGCTCATCGGCCTTCTTTTTCAACAGGTACCTGGGTAGCTCTTACGTACAGCTAGTGCCGCTGACATGCTTGTGGTTAAACCCACTGCCATAGTACTGTCGGGTCTTTAGAGTCTCATACAGAGGGTTTCCCTGATTCAGGCGAAATGATGTAGTGGCTGTATTGGATACGTGCAGAGTTCGATCGATTGATGTACTTTGTACTCGGACATTCGATCGAACAGTTGGTAATACTAGCCGTCTCGGGATTGAGCCGGATTATTACATCAGGTATTGATTTAATAGTTTATATATATATATTTCGATATGTATATTCTAGTATTACGCTCTTCGTGTTATTCTATCTTTTTGGGTGTTCGGGTTTTAATCCGAATGCAGGTATGTATATACAGTAGACTGAAATCCGTATTTATTACAGATTTCCTTCTAGAAGGTGGCCACCTAATTATGTATTTTCCTTTTATTTGATAATTGGAAATGAGGTGTAAAGTAAAAGGTATGGGAGGAATGGTGATAACCATGCTTTAATAGTTAATAAATGAATTTTTAATTCATTTGGAGTTAATATTGAAGCATGGTTGTTAATTGTTTATTGAAAGAATTCATACACAAAACCTTGGGTGTTGAATTTCTCTCACTTGATGCTTCATAATTTTCTTGAGCTCCTATTTTCTCTTGAGCTCCTCCCTCCTCTTGCTTTCCTCCACCTTCATCTTCTTCCACTTCACTAACATTCTCATGAGTTGAGAAACAAGTGAAGAGGTTAGAAAAGAGATAGTAAACACTTAGACATCCTCACTACACCCTAGATTACTTGGACTAGCATCCCACGTTCTCTAGTTGCTCTTTTGACATTTAGCAAAAAGCTAGAGCCATAGATCATACCCTTCGGGTGGATCATCAAGGACTAAGGAAGATCGGAGAATAAGCTCGATCCCGGAGAGCCGATGGAGCGCAAAACGAAGATCAAGCAAGTTCAAGGTGGCTACGAGGAGCTAAGGATGAAGAACGAAGAACGAAGGACTTGGTTCGTTTGGTAAGAATTCCTCATCATAGTAGATAGAACTCTAGTATAGCTAACTAGGTTTATGGTTAAAGATCCGGGATAAAGGTCAATCTAGTGCCAAGTTTTTGTTCGCTATACAATTTTTGTTCTGCATTTGGCCACGGATGTTGGCCGGGGCACTAGGGTAACCCTTCATGGTATCAGAGCCAACCCATAAAACCTATACTAGCTAGTTTAAACGTGTTTACAATATCGATCGAACAAACTTTTCAAAAACCAAAAATTCCATTTTATAGTTTCTGTCGAATTTTAAAAGTGGTCAAAAAATCAATTTTATGGTCTCAGAAAATCGTGCAGGCTTTTTTAAGAACCCTCAAGAAATTTGGGCCCATGATCCCTCTAATACACCGTGGAACTACCACGCATTGTACATACTGGCCGCGATTCCACGGCGGTATTGGGGCTTCTGTGCTCAATATTTCTTCTAGGGCTCTTTTAGTTGGAATTATGGTTTCTGGAATGTTTAATTTTTGGGCCCAGATTTGTTTCAGTACTGGATTAGAACTTGGGGCCCACTTGAAAAGTTTAGTCGATCGAAATTTTAAATTACGTATTTTATTATCAATACTTAGATTAGCATCTGCGACCGTGAATGTCATTAGATCGGTAAACCCGTCTATCTGCTATATGTTCTTTTAGACGGATTTGCGAACGTGACATTCACGTTGATGTTTCTATGATTGTGCTGAGATGTTGGTTGGATTGTCGTGGTGGATAGCATGTGGTGCAATGTTAGAAATACAGTTTATATTCATTTGTACATTTTTTATTGCGGGGCGAGCGTCCGACATGTGGACTGCCGTCTTTGCCGGGTTGTATATTATTTTGGGGTACGACCGGGCTGAGGTCGATGTCACCGTTTGTACATATTATTTTCTTTTTCTTTATTACGATTACCCCGCGGTGTAGTGCACGAATAGCCGAGTTCTAGAAGGCAACAAGCCCGCATCTCATAGCGTTGAGACGGAGGGGGCTTCATTCTACAATTGGCGGGCTATTCACCGCACTCGTAGGGGATACAGGTTTTCATTGCACAGGCTATCCACATGACCGGGAACGTCGGGTTTTACTTGCGGCTCAAATGAATCCCGGGGCTCCAAGATTATCCACCATTCTGTATTGTTGGCTGTGATTCTGTGATGTTATTTATTATCATGCCTGGGACGAATGTTATATATACTTATATATATACTGGTAGATGTTGTATATGTTTTGCACCCGCGCTAGTCCAGCCCCCGCTCTGTCGTTAGTTAAGTAACCTAACAGGTGATGACGGGGCCCAATGGCGAATGCGGATGGCATATACGTATATTGTATTTTCGTTCTTTTCTGGTGTGATAGGATTAAAATGATGGGACCGCATTGATTTTGATTAATGCAAGAAAATAAACCTAAAAGATATTGTTGGAACAGATTTCAAAAAACCAAAATTACAGACGTTCTCTTTTGCTTTGCACAGTGGTATTCGGTTATGAATATTCAGCACCTCATTCGACGAAGCAAGGGCCGAGATCCCTTCATCGGGAGTAACCCCTTGAGTAAAAGTTTGCGTCAGCGTAATAACTTCACTATAGTCGATTATTTTTTGCTTTGTATCGTGTTATTCAGTTTGGAATATCCTGCACCTCATTCGACGAGGAAAGAGCCGAGATCCCTTCACAGGGAGTGACCTCTTTAGCAAAAGTTTTCGCCACTATAGATTTACAAAATTACTCAGGTTCCTTCAACGATATCAAGTTCATTACGTTAACGGGTTTTTTGCCAAAAACCTAGCCGTAACCCTCCGTCATTTCGGATGAGTTGTACCTAGTATTCGTGCTGCGTTTGTTGGCCTTTGTCAAGGCGTAGTGTACGGTAGCTAGATATTGCTTGTCTGTTGCATAATAAAATGCGATTATCTAGGACAGTCGTACAACCTTGTTGGCCTTTGTCAAGGGTATGTACAGGTGGGTCTAGAGTAATCCTGGATAATGACGGGTTGAACTTGACTAGTGGATTATGATTTGTTGGCCTTTGTCAAGGTCATAAACCGCTAGGGGCAAAAACCACATCGGGTGTTTCAAACACACAGGAAACTTGCAGATTTGGCATACCTTCTGGAGTGTGGTGACTAGAGTGGATTCCATCTAGTGTATCACACAATGATAGTTGGATCCCGATCCCACTGATGAGTAGGATTACTCTCGGGACATTATTTCACTAAACAATCAATGCTATAAACCAAGTAGGTGTCTAAAACGGTGTTAGCGGGGCTACGCCTCTAGGGAAAAGAGGTTATGTAATTAAGGAACTTCGCGAAAGCGTTGGAAAACCTCCCTCGAAGTACCAACACCAGCCTGGCTGAAAAGTTAAGCAAGTATTGTGACGTGCGATTAATCCTGACTAGTTCTTCTTTTAGGGTTTGAAGAAGAATTCGAGGAAATAGTGGGAGCCATCCTGATTAGATAAACTAATAACCAATCTAATCTCGCAAGAGGGTATGCTGAGTGTTTCTTTTTCTCTCTCCAAGTAGCAACTATTTCACACCCTAATCAAGATAATAAAATGTATCGCTTGACCGATCTGAATTCTTATTCGGGGCCGGGGAACGTCCGTTCAGCTCTAACTTATGACAACGGTCATAGGTATGAGCAAGGGAAAGAGGATTGTTTGAATTCCTTGATGACCCCATCGAAGAAGAAACATATTATTGCGTCTTCTTCAGGTGTTCTTGTTATTGAGAACTGTTTTTCGGTCAGTCCTACCTCCTGGGTACTTGATACCGAATCAGAATCTCATATCTGTAATTTATTACGGGGACTGAGAAAAAGTAGGATGGTTGGACCTGGTGATATATCTCTCAGAGTAGGGAACGGAGCACAGGTTGATGCTTCTGCCGTCGGTGAATATCACCTAGTATTGCCAAATAGCAATACTATGATTTTGAACAACTGCTACTATGTACCCTCCATGGTTTGCAACATCATATCAGTTTCTTTACTTGATAAAGATGGATATAAGTTTGTTCTTGATAGAAATATCATGAACATTTACCTTAATCAGGTATTGGTTGCAGAAGGTACAATGTGTAATGGTATCTATGTTCTTAATCAAAATACGGTTCTTAGCATAAAAAACACACGCAAGGGGAAGAGTTCAAATATGAACGAATCCTACTTGTGGCATTATAGACTTGGTCATATCGGAGAGAAAAGACTGAGTAAGTTGCATAAAGATGGGCTCTTAGATATGTTCGAATTTTCATCTTATGAAACCTGTCAATCTTGTCTCAAAGGAAAGATGACCAAATCTCCGTTCACAGGACACGGAGAAAGAGCAGCAGAGCTCTTGGGACTCATACACAGTGATGTATGTGGTCCAATGTCTATACATGCATGGGGAAGGTTCTCGTACTTCATCACATTCACTGATGATCTCTCTAGGTTCGGATATGTGTATCTCATGAAACACAAATCTGAAGCTTTTGAGAAATTCAAAGAATTCAGAAATGAAATAGAGAACCAGACTGGCAAAAGTATTAAGATCCTCCAATTTGATAGAGGAGGGGAGTACTTAAGCATGGAATTCCTAGAATACTTAAAAGGGAATGGAATTCTCTCTCAGCTTACTCCCCCTTATACACCACAGCACAACGGTGTATCGGAGAGGAGGAATCGTACTCTATTGGACATGATTCGCTCCATGATGAGTAATGCTGAGTTGCCTCTTTCATTTTGGGGACATGCGCTGCAAACAGCGGCATATCTTTTGAATCAGGTTCCATCCAAATATGTGCCTAAAACTCTGTATGAAATATGGAAAGGAAAAGTACCATGTCTTAAGGGTATTAAGATATGGGGTTGTCCGACCTATGTGAAAACACAGAAACTGGACAAACTAGAGGCACGATCAGTCTTGTGTAAGTTTGTTGGATATCCAATGCACTCGCATGGATACCTGTTATACCACACTGAGGAACAGAAGGTGTTTGTTGCTCGCCATGTCGTCTTTTTAGAGAAGTAATTTCTTGCAAAAGAAATTAGTGGGAGCACGGTAGAACTGGAAGAAATTCCAGAGGAACAAACTACAACTGAAGGTTTGGTGGAACCAGAAGATTCAATAGACCCAGACGAACCTAGCCACTCCGCAGATCTAGTAGGATTTCTCATTCGCCTGAGAGATACTACAGTTTTCTCATAGATGGGGATCGAGCGGATTGCATCTTGGAAGAAGATGATCTTACTAGTTTCAGGCAGGACATTATCAGTAGGGGCTCTGATAAGTGGCTGGATGCTATGCAATCCGAAATGGAGTCCATGTACACCAATAAAGTGTGGACCCTGGAAGTTGCTCCACCTGGGGTAAAACCCGTTGGATGCAAATGGATCTACAAGAAGAAGTTTGGTGTAGATGGGCAGGTGGAAACCTATAAGGCTAGGCTTGTTGCAAAAGGTTTTTGTCAAAGACCAGGAGTGGACTATGAAGAAACCTTTTCTCCAGTGGCGATGCTCAAATCCATTCGGATCCTGCTTGTCATTGCTGCCTTCCATGACTATGAGATCTGGCAAATGGACGTAAAAACGGCTTTTCTAAATGGAAGTTTAGAAGAGTGCGTTTATATGGATCAGCCGGAAGGTTTTGTAGACGGTGGAAACAGCGGGAAGGTGTGCAAATTGCTCAAATCCATTTATGGATTGAAGCAAGCATCGCGGAGCTAGAACATTTGTTTTGATGAGACAGTCAAGGACTTTGACTTCATCAAGAATGAAGATGAGCCATGTATATATAAGAAGATGTAGGAAGAACTGTTGTGTTCCTAGTCTTGTATGTGGACGGCATTCTTTTGATAGGAAATGGAATTCCTATGCTACAATCGGTCAAGCTATTCTTATCACAAAGGTTCTCCATGAAGGACCTGGGTGATGCCTCGTACATTCTGGGGATCAAGATCTACAGAGATAGATCCAAGAGATTATTGGGACTTTCGCAATCCAGGTACATAGAGACCGTACTAAAGAGATTTAGTATGGAAGATTCCAAGCGCGGTAACATACCCGCATTGCACGGAATCACCCTCTCCAAGGAGATGTCTCCTAAGACAGACGAGGAGAGGGTTCGCATGAGCACTATACCCTATGCTTCGGCGGTAGGATCTATAATGTATGTGATACTATGGACAAGACCAGATGTAGCTTACGCACTAAGCGTGGTGAGCCGGTATCAGTCAGACCCAGGTGAGAGTCACTGGACAGCAGTAAAGAACATTCTCAAGTACCTGAGAAGGACTAAGGAGATGTTCCTGGTTTACAGTAATGGAGACCTCAGGGTCGAGTCGTTTACCGACTCAAGCTTCCAGAGTGACAAAGATGACAGCAAGTCTGTCTCGGGTTTTGTGTTTACCCTCAATGGAGGGGCGGTGTGTTGGAGGAGTTCCAAACAGGATACCGTCGCAGACTCGACGATGGAGGCTGAATACATTACTGCAAGCGATGCAGCAAAAGAGGCGGTCTGGATGAAGAAGTTCATAGCTGAACTTAAGGTAGTTCCGTCCATTGTTGATCTGATACCTGTATATTGTGATAACAATGGGGCTATAGCTTTAGCGAAGGAACCACGGTCCGATCAGAAATCCAGGCACATCTTAAGGCGGTATCACCTGATCATGGAGATCGTAGATCGCCAGGAGATCGAGGTCTGGAGAGTGGATACGAAAGACAACACGACGGATCCATTTACAAAGGCCCTCCCTCAAGCAAAGTTCGAGCGACTTTTTGAGATGTTGGGTATGCGGTACGCCAGCAGCTGGTCTTAGTGCAGACGTTGGGTATTCGGTACGCCAATTACTGGCCTTTAGTGCAAGTGGGATATTGTTGGATATATATACCTTAGAGGCCAGTATTATATATGTATACATATGGATGCTAGGAATGTGTATGTACAGAACAATCTTGCTCAGCTTTATAGTATATTATTTGACTTGTCTTTGTCAGGATATGTGCATTTATTTCTATTGTTGTTATATCTAGCTTGCACATATTGATAAAGACTCGATATGGCAATATACTATTATGGTTTTTCTTTATCTTAACATGGCATATGTCATACTCGTTATTACATATTGCGGTTACATGTTGATAAAGCCCCTAGGATCTTTCTTGACTACCTGCGTTGTGATGGTGATCATACTTGTGGGAGCAGGGTAGTCCATAAGCACATCCTTAAATGGTCCCTAGTCGCGTGAGTATCGAGACTAGGCATTGATACTCCAGAGTAGACTGGTGTATACGTTTCTAGTCCTGTCGGGGGATGGTTGGTCCCGCAGCCATTGGTCTGATGCACCTAAGATCGTATACAGGTGCTCACTGGGTGTGAGTACACTGGACGGACTCGCCGAGAACTTCCATGTGGTATTATACCTATCGTCAGATGGAATTTCTCAGGTGACATGTGTACAGGTTAGTCTTTGGAACCGAGATCGGCATTTGTCTCGTGTGAGTTCCCACTGAGCTTTGATCACTACCCTACCACGGCTCTACTGAGTCATGCAAACAGGTTTGGGTTGGATTCAGTCCCGAGCCACATGGAGGCAGTGAGCGATTGTCGGGGATTCGTCTCTCCCGGTATAGGGAGTCGATATCGCACTGTGATTCGATTGGTCAGGACCATAAGACCTTGGCCAAGGCAGTTAGGATTTACTGATAGGTTGATCAGTAGTTTCCCGGATTGGTCCTGGGCCACATCGGCACGACTTATCAGATTATTAGGGTCTGACGTTCACTATCCCCTAGACCTGGTATGCGATACTCTTTGACGAAGAGACCGGACTGTACGGATATTATCACGGATAGGCTCAGTAGAAGTTCGGACGAGTTTGCTCATCGGCATTCCTTTTCAACAGGTACCTATGTAGCCATTACGTACAGCTAGTGCCGCTGACGTGCTTGTGGTTAAACTCGCTGCTATAGTACTGTCGAGTCTTTAGAGTCCCATACAGAGGGTTTCCCTGATTCGGGCGAAATGATGTAGTGTCCATATTGGATACGTGCAGGGTTCGATCGATTGATGTACTTTGTACTCGGTCTTTCGATCGAACAGTTGGTAGTACTAGCCGGCTCGGGATTGAGACGGATTATTAAATCAGGTATTGATTTAATAGTTTACATATATATATTTCGATATGTATATTCTAGTATTATGCTCTTCGTGTTATTCTATCTTTTTGGGCGTTCGGGTTTTAATCCGAATGCAGGTATGTATATACAGTAGACTGAAATCCGTATTTATTACAGATTTCCATCTAGAAGGTGGCCACCTCATTATGTATTTTCCTTTTATTTGATAATTGGAAATGAGGTGTAAAGTAAAAGGTATGGGAGGAATGGTGATAACCATGCTTTAATAGTTAACAAATGAATTTTTAATTCATTTGGAGTTACTATTGAAGCATGGTTGTTAATTGTTTATTAAAAGAATTCATACATAAAACCTTGGGTGTTGAATTTCTCTCACTTGATGCTTCATAATTTTATTGAGCTCCCATTTTCTCTTGAGCTCCTCCCTCCTCTTGCTTTCCTCCACCTTCATCTTCTTCCTCTTCACTAACATTCTCATGAGTTGAGAAACAAGTGAAGAGGTTAGAAAAGAGATAGCAAACACATAGACATCCTCACTACACCCTAGATTACTTGGACTAGAATCCCAAGTTCTCTAGTTGCTCTTTTGACATTTAGCAAAAAGTTAGAGCCATGGATCATACCCCTCGGGTGGATCATCAAGGTCTAAGGAAGACCGGAGAACAAGCTCGATCCCGGAGAGCCGATGGAGCGCAAAAGGAAGATCAAGCAAGTTCAAGGTGGCTACGAGGAGCTAAGGATGAAGAATGAAAACCGAAGGACTTGGTTCGTTTGGTAAGAATTCCTCATCATAGTAGATAGAACTCTAGTATAGCTAACAAGGTTTATGGTTAAAGATCCGGGATAAAGGTTAATCCAGTGCCAAGTTTTTGTTCGCTATAAAAAAAATTCCGCATTTGGTTACGGAAGTTGGCCGGGGCACTAGGGTAACCATTCATGAGCCGTATCCTTCTTGGCGCCTGTTTGATTGGCTTTATGCTTGGTAATATAGCCAGTTTATGTACCGCTGCTTTTGGATCTAGACCTGGCATTTCAGAATAGTTTCATACAAATCAGTTTTTATACTACAAGAGCACATCTTTTAACGTGGCTACCTGTTTTTCAGATAGTAGCTCACTGACGAACGTCGTCCTCGGATCATTTTTCGTCCCTAAGTCAATTTTTCTTAGGTTGTCCGCCGTAGTGTGTATCCCACCTTCTAGCTCTTTTAGTGTTGGTGCAAACTCTGAGATTATCACGTTCCCGTCATCATTTGAGAAGCACCCGAATAGGTCACTCATACTCTCATGCCCTCTCACTTTTGAGAGTGTTATCATATGGCAGGTACGAGTTCGCTTCCCTTTTTGCGGTTGAGCTGGTTTTAACCTGATGGTGTAAGTCCTCTTTGGCTCATGTTTTCGCGGCGGGCTTACCTTCTGTCACGCTCCGCTTCCCAGAGTACGCTAAGATAGGCACGTGACAGAGCGAACCATGCTACCTGTGGATAGGAAATATCCCTCCACAGTCACATTACGGCTGTAGAGATATCAAGAATAGGAAAGTAAATAAACTATCTAGTACATGTCCATGAGCCAGAATAAACGAGTCAAGAAATAATATGCGGAAGTAATAAATCCAAGTAACAATAACATCTTGAAAGTAAGGAAATAACTAACTGGATACTAACAGGATCCTCACCGCTCGGCCTGACGGCGGAAATACTCTTGATCAGCCTGCGACAAAGGTAGAGGATCTGGGCCATGCAAAACCCAGACGTCAATGCGTCATAATATCAACAATAATATAATCAGGGGGTAACAAGTCATTCAAGTATGAGTATGAACGGTAAAACAGGTATAACAGTAACATAAATAAGGACAGTGAAGGGTAAGGCATAGGTGATGTGCAGTGAGTAATCTAGACTGGTCTACTGGGTTAATTACTCTCAAGTATTTGAAATCAATTTGATGAATCATCGATGTAACTCAATAGTATCACGTGCATGCCCGGGACCACGGTCAAGATTCTCAAGAAGAATCCGAGACGTGCCGCTAGGCAGTAAAAGGTAGTATGTAAAGATGAATGATGTCAGCAGCATCATCCCGGGGCTGGCCTAGCCCGTAAGACTGATTAGTAAAAGCATCGAACTGTAGAGTTACAAGTCAGGTTTCATCATTGATTTCCCCATACCCCCAGGTTATGTGTGTAAGTCAGGTATTTATAAATCTGAGACTAATGCCAACACAGGATCAAGCAGGAACAGGTTTGTCTGTACAGACAACAGAATATGTCTATCGGGACAACATGTCAGGATTGTCGGCATTAGAAACAGGATCAGGTAACATGTCAAGTAGTGATATATCAGGTCATTCCAGGTAGTGTACATGTATCAAGTCATGTAAAGTAGTGGTGTATCAGGTATCAAGTCAAGCAGTAGTATATCAGGTCATGACAGGTAGTGCACATGTGTCAAGCGGATGCTCATACTAAAACTGTAGCAAGTACGGATGCACGGTAAGCATGGATGCACAAATATTTTGTCAGGGGTTACATCATGACTATGTAGGATGCATAATTATCAAGCATGGTGCACTAATACAACAGTAACATGAAATAATATGGTCTCGGTGTGCAACTAGATATGTAATAAACCGTACGGATACAGACGGATACTATAAAACTGTAAATCGGTAAAATTTGTTGAATATTAAAACACAAGCACTATTATTTATTAAATATATATTGATATAATAATATTAACATGGATAACATATTCAAACCGATTAATAACTATAAAAGTGGTATTGATTAACCATGCACAAGAAAGTTCCGTTCAGAAAATCAACGTCACCCTGATTTGTAAAATAGCTTAAAAATAACAAACGTTCTTAAAAATGGACGTGTCTTATACCAAAACAAAGATAATTCAATAAGGTTTTTATTTTTATAAGTATAAGAATCTCAGATTGTCCCTACGAAAAGCTATGAACATTCGAAGTTGAAAGTTTACTGCTGGAATTTCCCTGGACAACAGTTTAGAGATATTTTCATTTGAATTTTACGTTATTTAAACAATTTATTTTGCAAGTAAATATTTCATAGAGTTATATTATTCTGAGTTAGCTTCGTAACGAACTAAAAAAACGTATAATAATGATTTTTATATGATTTATAATGAATTTTATAAGGTAAGGTGTACAGTAAATTTCAGATTTGTCGTATCCGTTTTTCAACGACGTTTCATGTGTAAACTATAATATTTTCAAATGTATAACATTATAAAATGCAGATTATAAACTAATTAAAGATAATAATAAGAAATATTACGACGATATATATTTTAAATGATATGGATGTAAACGGGTATCACATAATCGTAAAATGATAAACTAACAAGTGCGGAACATATAACTAAGCAATATGAAATGTAACTATTCAATTTGATGCAGTATATGATAGTATAGTATGTAACAAAATAAGTTTTCATGACCTAGATCTGAAATGATATGAATGGATGCAAACGGAACATCGAAAAGTTATAAAACTAAACATGGGGTGCATGATTTTAAATACAGGTATTCCATTTGTTAAAATAGATGCGTCTAAAGTAATGTAGCATGTAATTAAGATTGGTTTGCATGTCCTAGATCTGAAATGCACTATACAAATGTAGACGGAACGTCGAAAGGCGTAATATGAAACATGCGATGCTTGATTTAAAATACAGGTGTGATATTTATTTAAATAGGTATATAATGAGTTATATAGCATGTAGCAAGATTAACTTGCCTAGATGGAACAAAAACGGATGTGTACGGAACGTCCTTCGTCGGTGAAATGTCACGACGCGCTCACGGTACACGGAACGGTTCCAAACAATGCACGAGGGTGATCATGCAAGTCAGGTACATTCACTGGATGACTCGGATCGTCAGCGACGAGCACGGCTTCGGCGGTGATCACCGAAATCAAGAAAAAGAAAGAAGAAGAAGAAGAGGTTGTGTATTAAATAAGGAAAGAAAAAATTAAATAAATAAAATATATATAAATATATATATATGCAGAGGAGAGAGAGAGAGAAAGAAAGGGGTTGTTAGTTTGTTAGGAAATTAGTTTAGATTCAAATTTAAAAAATATTTTATTAGTTAACTAAATTTTAATTTGTATCAATTTATAAAATTATCATTATATAAATAAAATTTGATATTCTGGTAAATACAAACATAGTCCAAAACATGCCCGGGTCGGGTCTAAAATTCAGTTTTAAAATACGAAAAATATACATGTCGACCAAAATAAAAAATGAATGTCCGGATAACGAAAAATGCATACCCCTAAGAACGGATGCATGCACATGCGCGTAGCCATCCAAACAAGTCTGTTTCACTGAACGGGACGAGAACAAGATGCGCGGATGCTACCACGGGGCTAGGGGTATCAAGCAGGCCATGCAATGTATTTTAAAAATATTTTATGTGACTTAAATGTTATATTGTAAAAATTCAAATGCCAGATAAAATGCTAGTATTCAAGATGTATAAATTAAAATGAAAGTGCACGAGTCCATATAACAGGTCAGGATAAATAATAAACATAAATCAAGACTGGTTTCAAGCATGCGGGTCGGGTCGGATGCAAATACAAATGTCAAATACACTATTCGCACCCAAAACACAATAAATCAGGAAAATATCATAAATAAAGAAATACATGAACTAGAATTGGTATAAATGAACTAGGGTATTACATTATACCCAACTACAAAAAGAATTTCGTCCTCGAAATTCCCAAGACAAGAAAAGGTAAACAACACGAATCTACAGGAATAGGTGTCGAAAGTTCTGTCGAATTTCTTCTTCTCGTTCCCAAGTCGATTCTCCATGCGAGCGATTTCCCCAAGAAACAAGTACGAGAGGGATAACCTTGTTATTAAGGACATTTTCTCTTCGATCAACAATCGACATCGGTCGTTCCTCAAAGGTCAAATCCCCTCTTACAGTCAGCTCCGAATGATCTAGCACGTGTGCTTCATCTCGAACATACTTACAGGGTTGAGATACATGAAACATGTCATAAACATTCACCAAAGATTGTGGTAACGCCAATCGATAAGCCACTTCTCCAACACGCTCCAAAATCTCGAAAGCCCCCACGAATCGAGGACTAAGCTTGCCTCGAATCCCAAAACGAATCACTCCTCTAGTAGGTGATATCTTCAAGAATACCAGATCATCAACAGCAAACTCTAGAAGTCTTCTCGATGTATCGGCCCAACACTTCTGCCGATCTTGTGCTGCCTTCATATAATTCCGGATAGTATTAACTTTCTCCACGGTTTGCACGATCAAATCCAGTCCCAACAATCTTCGTTCTCCAATATCGTCCCAACAAACATATGAGCGACACTTGCGACCATACAATACTTTGAATGGAGCCATCTGAATAGTTGCCTGAAAGCTGTTGTTGTACGAAAACTCCATCAAGTGTAGATGATCCTCCCGTGAACCCTTGAAGTCTAACCTGCAAGCTCTCAACATGTCTTCAAGAGTTTGGATCGTTCTCTCCGACTGGCCATCTGTTTGAGGATGATAAGCTGTGCTAAACTTCAATCGAGTCCCCAAACTTTCCTGTAATCTCCTCCAGAAGTGTGATAAAAATCGGGTGTCACGGTCGGACACGATGCTCACAAGTACTCCATGCCATCTCACAATCTCCTGCATGTACCGTTCTGCTAACGCTTCCGTTGACCGACCAACTCGAAACCGTATGAAGTGAGCTGCCTTGGTCAATCGATCAACAATCACCCAAACTGCATTGTTGCCCTTTGGAATCCGTGGTAAAGCTGTCATGAAATCCATGGTTAGATGTTCCCACTTCTATTGAGGAATCGGAAGTGGTTGCAATAAACCAGCAACCCTTTGATATTCAGCCTTAACTTGCTGACACACCAAGCACTTTGCTACAAAGCGAGCAATCTCCTTTTTCATGCCTTTCCACCAGAAATGCTGTCGTAGATCACGATACATCTTCGTGCCTCCTAGATGTACGGAATACGCGGAACTGTGTGCCTCCATCATAACTTCTTCATGAATATCTCCTTTTAGGACACACAAACGGCTACCATATCGCAACGCACCATCTTCATGAATTAACAAGTCCGTTCGAAGTCCAGCTTTAACCTGTTCTCGAAACCTTTGCAATCTTGGGTCCTTCGACTGCGCTGCTTTAATACTCTCGATCAATGGCGACTGTACTTACAGCTGCATCAACTGTTCTAAAGAATGTGGTAGCACGATCTCAAACTCGAATCTCCGAAAGTCTTCTATAAGCTCTTTCTGTGCAGTCAACATCCGAATTGCTGGTAACCGACTAAGCGCATCCGGCACTACATTAACTTTCCCCGGATGGTACTTGAGATCAAGATCATAGTCGGCCATCAGCTCCAACCATCTACGCTGCCTCATGTTAAGCACTTTTTGTGTGAACACATACTTTAGGCTTTTATGATCGGTGAATACTTCGACCCTTTCGCCCAGTAAGTAGTGTCTCCAAATCTTCAAAGTGAAAATCACTGCTCCAAGCTCTAAGTCATGAGTTGGATAATTCTTCTCATGGGTCTTCAACTACCTCGATGTGTAAGCTATAACTTTCCCATGCTGCATCAAAACACATCTCAAACCTTTCCCAGATGCGTCGCTGTGAATCACCAATCCCCCGGAACCGTATGGTACGGTCAAAATAGGAGCGGTTATCAATCTTTGCTTCAATGCCTCAAAAGCTGATGCACATCTATTCGTCCATACGAACAGTACTTCCTTACGCGTAAGCTTGGTTAAAGGCTCAGCCAAACGGGCAAAATTCTCCACGATCCTTCTGTAATAGCCGGCAAGTCCAAGAAAACTTCTGATCTCTGCTACGTTCTTCGGAATCAACCAATTTTGAACTGCTGCAATCTTCTCGGGATCAACGGCGATTCCATCTCCGGATACGACGTGCCCCAAAAACTTCACTTCTTCAAGCCAAAACTTGCACTTGCTCATCTTTGCATATAATCTTTCTTGCCTCAATGTCTGCAGTGCGATCTTCAAGTGTTCCGCATGCTCTTCAATGCTCCTCGAATAGACCAGAATATCATCGATGAACACCACTATAAACTGGTCCAAGAACGGTGAAAAGATTCGGTTCATCAAGTCCATAAATATCTCCGGTGCATTCGTGACTCCGAATGGCATCACTAAATACTTATAATGTCCATACCGAGTTCGGAACGTAGTCCTGCAAATATCTTCTGATTTAACTCGGACCTGATGATATCCGGATCGCAAATCTAGCTTCGAAAGTACCTTCGCGCCACTGAGTTGCTCGAATAATTCGCCAATGCGAGGGATCGGGTACTTGTTCTTAATAGTCACCCGGTTTAATTCTCGATAATCGATGCGCATCCTCCTTGTGCCATCTTTCTTCTTTACTAGAAGAACTGGAGCTCCCCAAGGTGAATTGCTGCTGCGAATTCAACCCTTCTCTAGCAATTCAGTAACCTGCTTTTTTACTTCTTTCAACTCCACTGGTGCCATCAGTAGTACGCCTTTGAGATTGGCGCTGCACCAGGAACAAGATCGATCGCGAACTCCACATCTCGTTTTGGCGGTAAACCCGAGATGTCCTCGAACACGTCCATGAACTCTCAAACTACAGCTGGCGCTTCCTCCTTGTCAACTTCCATCGACGAAAGAACATTGTTTATCGGCCTAGCTCTAAACTCGACTGGCCCGACAGAACTTCTACCTCCAGCAAAACAAACTCCGGATGTCCGGGAGTCTGGAAAATCACTTTCTTTGCCCTACAATCAATGTGAGCATGGAAAGTGAGACCATCAATTTCCAAGACAACATCATAACTGCCGGTATCGGTCACCAAGAAATCTGCAAAACATAAACTGGTAAGCAATGAAACGGAGAGAACCAAGGTAATAGAACGACCATGAAACAAGGAAATGAAACAAGACCAGGACTCCAACTTACTTAAATAAAGTACCGCATTGCAACCATGCTGCAGTTCATAGTTACAATCACATAACTCCGTTCAAGAGGCCCAAATCCTAGTATCAGAATCAAAGGAATAGGATGGAAGAAACAATAAGGAACCAAAAGGATTCAAGCCGAGATGCAAAGTTGTTTGTATATCGTCAAGACAAGGGTCAAGAGAAAGATATGATTCAAGAATCACGATAACAATGTGGCAGGACATGTTCCTAATCACGGATTTTCTGATTCGTGTATTGGGTTAAATACCCAACTACAAAAGAATCAAACCCGATTAACCTAAATCCTATGGCTCTGATACCAAAACAAACCCTGTCACGCCCCGCTTCCCAGAGTGCGCTAAGATAGGCACGTGACAGAGCCAACCATGCTACCTGTGTATAGGAAATATCCCTCCACAGTCACATTACGGCTGTAGAGATATCAAGAATAAGAAAGTAAATAAACTATCTAGTACATGTCCATGAGCCAGAATAAACGAGTCAAGAAATAATATGCGGAAGTAATAAATCCAAGTAACAATAACATCTGGAAAGTAAGAAAATAACTAACTGGATACTAACAGGATCCTCACTGCTCGGCCTGACGGCGGAAATACTCTTGATCAGCCTGCGACAAAGGTAGAGGATCTGGGCCATGCAAAACCCAGACGTCAGTGTGTCATAATATCAACAATAATATAATCAGGGGGTAACAAGTCATGCAGGTATGAGTATGAACGGTAAAACAGGTATAACAGTAACATAAATAAGGACAGTGAAGGGTAAGGCATAGGTGATGTGCAGTGAGTAATCTAGACTGGTCTACTGGGTTAATTACTCTCAAGTCTTTGAAATCAATTTGATGAATCATCGATGTAACTCAATACTATCTCGTGCATACCCGGGACCACGGTCAAGATTCTCGGGCTGAATCCGAGACGTGCCGCTAGGCAATAAAAGGTAGTATGTAAAGATGAATGATGTCAGCAGCAGCATCCCGGGGCTGGCCTAGCCCGTAAGACTGATCAGTAAAAGCATCGAACTGTCGAGTTACAAGTCAGGTTTCATCATTGATTTACCCATACCCCCAGATTATGTGTGTAAGTCTTGTATTTATAAATCTGAGACTAATGCCAACACAGGATCAAGCAAGAATAGGTTTGTCTGTACAGACAACAGGATATGTCCATCGGGACAACATGTCAGGATTGTCGGCATTAGAAACAGGATCAGGTAACATGTCAAGTAGTGATATATCAGGTCATGTCAGGTAGTGTACATGTATCAAGTCATGTAAAGTGGTGGTGTATCAGGTATCAAGTCAAGCAGTAGTATATCAGGTCATGACAGGTAGTGCACATGTGTCAAGCGGATGCTCATACTAAAACTGTAGAAAGTACGGATGCACGGTAAGCGTGGATGCACAAATATTTTCTCAGGGGTTACATCATGACTATGTAGGATGCACAATTATCAAGTATGGTGCACTAATACAACAGTAACATGAAATAATATGGTCTCGGTGTGCAACTAGATATGTGATAAACCGTACGGATACAGACGGATACTATAAAACTGTAAATCGGTAAAACTTCCTGAATATTAAAACACAAGCACTATTATTTATTAAATAGATATTGATATAATAATATTAACATGGATAACATATTCAAACCAATTAATAACTATAAAAGTGGTATTGATTAACCATGCGCAAGAAAGTTCCGTTCAGAAATTCAGCGTCGCCCTGATTTGTAAAATAGCTTAAAAATAACAAACGTTCTTAAAAATGGACGTGTCTTATACCAAAACAAAGATAATTCAATAAGGTTTTCATTTTTATAAGTATAAGAATCTCAGATTGTCCCTACGAAAATCTATGAACATTCGAACTTGAAAGTTTACTGCTGGAATTTCCCTGGACAACAGTTTAGAGATATTTTCATTTGCATTTTACGTTATTTAAACAATTTATTTTGCAAGTAAATATTTCATAGAGTTATATTATTCTGAGTTAGCTTCGTAACGAACTAAAAAAACGTATACTAATGATTTTTATATGATTTATAATGAATTTTATAAGGTAAGGTGTACAGTAAATTTTAGATTTGTCGTATCCGTTTTTCAACGACGTTTCATGTGTAAACTATAATATTTTCAAATGTATAATATTATAAAATGCAAATTATAAACTAATTAAAGATAATAATAAGAAATATTACGACGATATATATTTTAAATGATATGGATGTAAACGGGTATCACATAATCGTAAAATGATAAACTAACATGTGCGGAACATATAACTAAGCAATATGAAATGTAACTATTCAATTTGATGCAGTATATGATAGTATAGTATGTAACAAAATAAGTTTTCATGACCTAGATCTGAAATGATATGAATGGATGCAAACGGAACATCGAAAAGTTATAAAACTAAACATGGGGTGCATGATTTTAAATACAGGTATTCCATTTCTTAAAATAGATGCGTCTAAAGTAATGTAGCATATAATTAAGATTGGTTTGCAAGCCCTAGATCTGAAATACACTATACAAATGTAGACGGAACGCCGAAAGGCTGTAATATGAAACATGCGATGCTTGATTTAAAATACAGGTGTGATATTTATTTAAATAGGTATATAATGAGTTATATAGCATGTAGCAAGATTAACTTGCCTAGATGGAACAAGAACGGATGTGTACGGAACGTCCTTCATCGACGAAATGTCGCGACACGCGCACGGTACACGGAACGATTCCAAACAATGCACGAGGGTGATCACGCAAGTCAGGTACATTCACTGGATGACTCGGATCGTCAGCGGCGAGCACGGCTCCGGCGGTGATCACCGGAATCAAGAAAAAGAAAGAAGAAGGAAGAAGAAGAGGTTGTGTATTAAATAAGGAAAGAAAAAATTAAATAAATAAAAAATATATAAATATATATGCAGAGGAGAGAGAGAGAGAGAGAAAGGGGTTGTTAGTTTGTTAGGAAATTAGTTTAGATTCAAATTTAAAAAATATTTTATTCGTTATCTAAATTTTAATTTGTATCAATTTATAAAATTAATATTATATAAATAAAATTTGATATTCTGGTAAATACAAACATCGTCCAAAACATGTCCGGGTCGGGTCTAAAATTCAGTTTTAAAATACGAAAAATATACATGTCGACCAAAATAAAAAATGAATGTCCGGATAACGAAAAATGCATACCCCCAAGAACGGATGCACGCACGTGCGCGTAGCAATCCAAACAAGTCTGTTTCACTGAACGGGGCGAGAACAAGATGCGTGGATGCTACCACGGGGCTAGGGGTATCAAGCAGGCCATGCAATGTATTTTTAAAATATTTTATGTGACTTAAAATGTTATATTGTAAAAATTCAAATGTCAGATAAAATGCCAGTATTCAAGATGTATAAATTAAAATGAAAGTGCATGAGTCCATATAACAGGTCAGGATAAATAATAAACATGAATCAAGACTGGTTTCAAGCATGCGGGTCGGGTCGGATGCAAATACAAATGTCAAATACACTATTCCCACCCAAAACATAATAAATCAGGAAAATATCATAAATAAAGAAATACATGAACTAGAACTGGTATAAATGAACTAGGGTATTACACCTTCCAGCTGTCGGATAAAACGAACCTACCTTGTCGATACTGGTCTTCCACCCAGTCTTTGAACATGAAGCAGTCTTCAAGGGGTGACCTATTGCTCGGTGATTGGAGCAATAATCTGGATGATGGACTTTGTTATTTGTTCGGGATGCCGAGACTCCGAAAGCGTCATCATTTGGTGCTTCATGACAAGGTTGAATATTTTTCGTCTTGTCTTAAGGGAAAGAGTATTTCCGATCCATCTTCTTTATAAAGGATGGGCTACAATCGAGATTTTCTCAATTGAACGGCGTCTTGGATCCGCTTTGTTTTATTCGAACGTTTCTTGCTTTCTTTGCCCTATTTTTACTTCCATTTCGGGATTTTCTCCCTTCGCAAGAACGCATAGCAGGCTGGGGATGAAGAACGTTATGGTCTACTTCCTCCGCAGATTGCTGACTGAGACGCCGCGTATTGCCCTTTTCATAAATGATCATTTCGCAACTATGGTTATTCCATCTTGCTTGTGTAACGTTTTGAAAATCGTTTCGGTGAAATTTCGAAAAAACGGTAAAATAAGGGTGTTTTCTGTAAAAAGTCAAAATTCAAATATCTTTATTATAAAATTAAATATACATATTCTAGCTATGTAATTGCTAGTATTTGGTGTTTATTGAGCCAATGGTGAAATTTCAAATTTTCTGAAAAAAATATTATTTTAATATTATTTTAAGCCGTCACTAATTCATTTAATTAGGAAAAATTACAAATTGGAATGAGTTGAAACAAATTTTGTGCATCATAAAACATTAAATAAAATTTTATCATGTGGTTTTTGAAACGAAATCGTTTGCCAAAACGGTTTAGAAAATATCGAAGAAAAAGGCTTTTTCGGTGAAATTAGTGTTAATGGGAATTGGGGTTTAGCATTTATCTTTTTCCTAACCCACACACCCACACCTCACCCTCTCCCCATGTGGCCGGCCCCACCATGACAGCCCTTCCCCTCTCCCTCTCTCCAATCACTTCTTTTTTCAAAAGAAAAGAAAAAGAAAAGAATAGAAAATGATAGAATTAGAGTGGACTTTGACTAGAGTGGACTTTCCCCACCTCACTCTCTCTCCTCCCTCACCCAATCCCCACCAATTCTGGCCAAAACCTGAACCCACAACAGCCCCTTCATTCTTCATCTCCTTCTCTTTAAAAAAGTTCATCAAAAATGCTTGAAAAATTCACAAAAAATCAAGCAAAAATCAAAATCAAAATCCACCTCCTACCCATTTTCCCTTGGCTACCATAGCATGGATCTAGGGATTTAAATTTCAATTTGGGAGGCTAAGTGTTCTTGTGTGATCTTCAAATTTATTTGGGTATAATTCTAACCTTTTTGTTAAATTGTTGTTAATTGCTTTAAGTTAGCTTAGTTTGATGTTTAATTGGGTTTTATTGCAACTTTAGGAAATTCAAGACTAGGGTTTGAATTTAATTAGGGTTTTTATCATTAGTTTATGGTTGTAATGAGGAGATTAACATATAATTGTATGCAAAATCTAAGTTGGTTGCTACTTGCTAATTTGTTGAATTAAAATGGTGATAACTTTGCTAAATTGCTAACTAGGTTTTATAAATTTAATTAAAATGTGGGATTAAAATCTAGTAAGGGTTTTTAGCACATCATTAAGGTTTCCATGTGTGGTTTAACCATTTAAAATATGCAAAACCAAGCTTAATTGTTAAATTGTGAATTTTGCTTTAAAAATTGTTAAAATTGGTTGTTTTTGCAAACTTGAATTTTGGGTTAATGATAATTAGTGAGATGAAAAATATGGAAATGGTTTATATGACCTGGTTATGATACTTAGTGAATATTATGGCTATTAGTTGGGTTAAAACATCAAGTTTCGAATTAAAACGGTAATTAAGTGTTTTCTAGGTTTTGTGAAATAAATCGATTTGAGCAAATTTAAGGTTTTTATGAATTGCACCATATTTTCAATTAAATTCTAGTGCGTTATGAACGCGTGATTGGTATGTTGGGTTTTTCTCGATTGCTTGACGTTTGTACATCGACATCGATGGTTGGTTTGGCTATTTTGGGCATGCGTAGACGATAGGTTTTGACCTATGCGTGATACGCTTGCCGATTTGATTTTCGTGTGCCGTTTCGATTTCGAATTTGGTTTTAATGCGATATGGTCTGTTATGATATATAGGTATCCTATGTGGACTTCGAGACGACAAGCAAGCGTGTGGCGACGTCGGCACCGGCAAGCGAGGACCAGGTGAGTAGATTTATATCTACGGGGAGAAGTCGGGTGGATGGCGTATAGCACCCCCGCAGTCCGTAGTGTAGCTTATATATATATGTTTGTATAGGTGTTTTATGATACGAGAATGTTTATTCATGTTCTGATTATGTGTTCATGGATTAGCTTTGGGTTAGTTGCGAAACCCTAGAGTAGTTGTTATACCCACATATGCACACACAGACTTGCATACTTTACCTTCTTGTGCGTAGATTGGGATGTGTATATATGTATATATGCGTGGGTATGGGACTATGCATATGTACATTCATATACGCATGCATGGATAATGCGGATAGTACTTGGGATTTATGGTGAGTCGATGAGATTTGATTTGAGGCCGTGAGATCGGTGATATAGCAGGGTTCGTATTTGAGATACGATATGACGTTGTAGCGGGTCCTTGACGTAGTGTTTCACACACGTGCATGCATACTTAGGCGGTATCAGTATTGTACTAGACATAGATCAGTACCCCGATCATGATATTTGATAGAGAGGATACCAGGTGAATAGTATGATGAATGTGATATTAACCCGTACCCAGATTTGGGGATGCCGTACGACGGATTTACGTACGAGCTATATTTTGATGATTGATCCGCACTCTTGACTTGGGATGCCTGCTTATAGATATGGTATCGGATATGATATTATTGAGGCGGGATCACCGACTAATATATATACAGGTATGTATATGGGTCGACTCAGATGTTAGGCGGTTTCCTTACCTGTAGTCCAGCTTGTTAGCTTAGCCCTTTAGTTTAGTTTAGTTGTTAGATTAGATTCGATTCTTACCTATTTCAAAAACTAACGAATCGTGGGTATTTTAAAAGACAGCCCAAGAGATCCTACGGATATTTCAAAAGACGTATCTTTTCATAAAAACACCGTAGCCCCTATTTTCAAAACCCCATGATTCGTGTTATTTCAAAAGGCACCATTTGTAGGATTTATATTAGATTAATGCAGATTAGTTATAGTTGCGTCTAGTATTCAGCTCCCGCTCATTATTGTGGTTCGCTTCGCATCGCATGCTTATATTATGTTTCATACTCCATTATTGATATCATGCTGTTAGGACACCAGCACCATTACCGATGATGCGTATGTACCACGTACACTTACTTGCCGGCTCACACACATCTTCATCGGTAATTGCCATGTCACGTACACCTTAGAAAATATTATTGCTTGACTTAGCTTGTTAGTTAGTAATTTGACATGATATTAGTGTGCCTGCCTTATATGCCAGCGTAACATTGTAGTTATTACTTGTCACTTCATGCATACTGTTATTCATTGTTATGCCTATATTCATGGTTTTTACATGCTATTAATGATTTGGATTCGGATTTCCATGAAATTTTCTGGATTTGGGGGGAAAACCGCAAAACTTATATAAACTGATTTCTCTCTTTTTAAATAAAAAGTGCGGTTTTTCCCATGATGTATGAGTCGTCCACTATGAGTTTGCTGATGGATTTCGAGACCCGATTCGAGGAGACGGATGAACCGTTTCGGGTACATGGTGGACCCGGTAAGGTACCCCGGGGCAAGAAGCGCGTGATGATGACGATGTGAGCCTGGCAGAGGAGCACAACCTACCGGTGATTTTACCCGACGCGTCGGATATCCGGAAGATACCGTCGTGGTCTTAAGATGGATGGTAGGGGCCGGTCTGGACTGACGGCGCCCTAGATATTGTGATTGAGACATTGATATTTCAAGATATTGAGGTACAGAGACTGTGATACAGAGATATCGAGATATTGGGATTACGTTTTGTGCCGATGCTAGGCACTGTTTTATGCCGATTTCATTATGATACCTCATTTTAAAAATACAAAGGAAATCTCACTAAATTATGAAAACGGTTCTTCATTTACATGTATTCTGTTTTCATGCATTCATACCTCATTCATATGATATATTGCTACTTGAGGCACTGACACGGGAACATGAGATTACACTCGGGTTAGATATTTACCCTAGCCTTGTTATAGGCTACGTGTTATTCATATATTTGAGGATATATTATGATCATTGACCTAGGTTGCGTTATTTATGCGATTTCTGTGCGTAGATATTTTTCTATTCACGAGTTTGCAACTCACTCCTGTTGTGCCCCAGTTTCTTGAAGGTTTGCCGTACAGGTTTCTTTACGGCTTGCGGGCATAGTTTCCTTCGGGTGATTTGCTAGTAGATGGGTTTACTTATATCGTACCCCCATTTTATATCTTGTATATTATTATTCTGTTGTATCTAGAAGTTCCATCAACCAAACATGTATTTATTTTGAGATAGAGACCAGTGATGTTATTCCTTCGACCTTAGAGTCGCGCGTTATATTTCTGTGGTTTTCTTGTGGTTTTGAGTTTCCTTTTGAATTTTAATCCTCGCCGTTGGCGTTGTATATTATATTGCTTGTGTGGTTGTGACCGTCGTTTGACGAAGAGCTAGCTCCCGCTTGGGGATGCCTTTTTATTGATTTCGTATACTATTCATGTTGTATCCCGTCTGGGAGCCAGTATATACAAAGGAGACTCTGCCGAAATTTTCAGGAAATACTTGATGTTTTTAAAACCGCATAACTCGGCTTATGCTATTAAAACTACTTGATTTTAAATTGGTTTTCCTTCACTCTACTACTTTTCTTGGTTTGGATTTCTGGGTTTTTCGGCTCACTTGGGTTATGTACGCCTCGAGACGTTCATAGTTTAAGTGCCAGTCATGTTCTGTACTTTCGGATCGTAACAAAGTTGGTATCAGAGCGTTAGGTTTTACCTTCGGAGCGTAGGATGACCCTTGGTTGATGGAATAGGTGACTAAAGTAGAGTGACGTACCGTATATATGTTCCGTGGCATATTTACGATACGCTACTCCACTTAAGAAGCCTTAGGATGTACATTTCTTTGCTCAGTATTATATTCATTCCGATCTAGCCTCATCAGTACCAGTTATGGTTTTGCTGCCATGATTACGGGCAGGGAGAGCTACAGCTAGAGTTGCGGTCAGCATGAGCTCGTCACGAACAAGGACTGACCAGGGCGAAATTCCGGCGACACACGATTGCGGAGATGTGTCTTTTTACTGTGTTTCCGCGCCACGAGCGTTTGGCGGATCGCCTTTATGAGGTTACTCGGATGTGCTGATCGACACTAGAGGATTGAGCCAATGATAGAGGCCAGCCAGATTTTGATGACCGTTGGTGTATTGCTTACTCATGATGATTGAGGCACTGTTCAGCGTGCAGACGAGTGAGCCAGTTTTTGCTGCGAGCGACGAGATATCACCCCATATGTTGGAGCTATTGCAGTACAGGTTGTACTAAGAGATGATAGAAGGTCGCTAGTCACCCGAGGATGAATGACTAGGACATGTGGTTCGTTCGCCTACCCCATGAGAGGTCATCAGATAGATTGATTCCAGCAAGAGACGACTTCACGCGGAGACGTTGAGAGTCGACAGAGGCGATCGAATGTCAGAAACCTATTATTCCAAGTTTAAAGTAGTCGGAAGGACATGCAGGCAATTCTATGGTCCCTCTAGAAGAATGAAACTCTAACTCGACATAATGACCGTGTGAAAGCCTTTGAACCTTAGGGTTTGCGGCAGTTCCACGACGCCATTAGTGAGGCTTGGGTTTGCCCTTCTACGGCTGGACTACCGATGCTGTGGTATGTATTCGATACTATTAAACTGTGCCCAAGATGTTGAGCTCTTGGGGGATTATGAGATTTTGACGACTCGATCGGATGGCTCGACTTAATTCGGATGCTAGGTGGTGAGATGCATTTCTTGGGAGACTCCCGATACGAGGATAGCCATTGGAGCTCAGTCCATGCAGCCGCGACGAGACGAGTCCAAAGCAGACGACATTAGAGAAAAGGGAAGTAAGAGGTTCGTACCAGATCTAGATGAGATGACGTTCCACTCCGCCGACATCAGAGATGCGATGCGCATGCCGAGGCATGGTACTTGGATTTACCTTCCAGAAGAGTCGCGATGAGTATGCAGTCGTTCCAGAGCAAGATGCAGATGTAGGAAAGGACGATGACTTCCGGACAGTTGGCAGAGACGAGACATGGAAGAGACCGTGAGCAGGATTCCTTCCAGGACACTGCTGCAATGATACTTGCACCCAGGATCAGATGTGTCACGTACATTCAGAGAGCCAGAGGCCGACGCCAGTGATATGCTGTCTTACAAGTGGTCGCGATGATTGACCGGGAGATGACAAGAGACGTGCCAGAACGGGATCATCCCCGTTAGCACACCTGACAGGGCCGATGAGCCGATGGACCGAGAGATTGGTAATTCACAGTGAAGACCTTGACTCAGGAGTGGTCATTGTTACGCACACCAGCAGGCCAGAGTTCATGATCATCGACGAGACGCCCCACTAGTGACCGCGACAGTTGGCCCGAGTTTCTTAGAGGATGCGCTTGAGCGGTACTATTCCGCCATTATTGATTTCGATGTTTTGGGTGATTGATTCGAATGATTTGATTTTGATGATTGAGGATTTACGATCTTTGCACAGTGTTGCACTTGATATCGTTTTCGTGCTTGGGTTTCACATGTTTGTGATTTTACGGTTTTAGACATTTGAGTTGATTTTGTGCGTATGCACGCACGCGATTTGGTTCCTGCACTTTGAATAGTTTATATATGCTTGCAGTGCAGTGATACGCCTTTTGTGTACTTAGATGCATTGGACTTTGATTTCGATGGTGATGTTCGATATTTGTTTTGTGCACCTTGTGCACCTGATTTGATTTTGCGCATGTTCGGCACTTGATATTGGATTTCATGATTTCGTGCACAATGGATGCACCTGATTTGGATTTTCGCGTATGTTGGGCGCATGTTTTGAAGTTTGATTTTGGTGCACACCAGATGCACTAAATCAAGATTTTTCGTGCATGTCAGATGCACCTGATTTTGCTGTCAGGCACACATGTTGCCTACGACAGATGTTTCGTGCACACCCGATGCACTTAGATGTTGTTTCTGTGCATATGTATGGCACATATTTGGATTTTGATTTCCGTGCGCACAAGACGCACGTAGTATTCATACGCGTATTTTGGGATTGATTTTTCTTATAGAGCAGTACGTTTTTATGATATTGCTATGTGTTTTCGTACTGAGCAGGACTAGTCAGAGGACAGTACCTGAATATATTTTACATGTATAGTTTCGAGTTATATCATATTGGTTTTGCTTTGGATTTGGTATTGATGTCTTCCCCATGACTCCGATGATTGCGGGATGCTTGACGGAGTTCTGATTTGAGTTATATGCACATTTTTCATGCGCATGTGTTGCGCTACGATTTGTTTTATATATTTATGATTTCGGAGCCCCGGCGATTTGATGGTTTTGGCTGAAATATTTTAGTATTTGGGGGGAGTTTTAATTTAAATTCGGGGACCGAATTGTTTTAAGGGGGGAAGATTGTAACGTTTTGAAAATCGTTTCGGTGAAATTTCGAAAAAACGGTAAAATAAGGGGGTTTTCTGTAAAAAGTCAAAATTCAAATATCTTTATTATAAAATTAAATATACATATTCTAGCTATGTAATTGCTAGTATTTGGTGTTTATTGAGCCAATGGTGAAATTTCAAATTTTCTGAAAAAATTATTATTTTAATATTATTTTAAGCCGTCACTAATTCATTTAATTAGGGAAAATTACAAATTGGAATGAGTTGAAACAAATTTTGTGCATCATAAAACATTAAATAAAATTTTATCATGTGGTTTTTGAAACGAAATCGTTTGCCAAAACGGTTTAGAAAATATCGAAGAAAAAGGCTTTTTCGGTGAAATTAGTGTTAATGGGAATTGGGGTTTAGCATTTATCTTTTTCCTAACTCACACACCCACACCTCACCCTCTCCCCATGTGGCCGGCCCCACCATGACAGCCCTCCCCCTCTCCCTCTCTCCAATCACTTCTTTTTTCAAAAGAAAAGAAATAGAAAAGAGTAGAAAATGATAGAATTAGAGTGGACTTTGACTAGAGTGGACTTTCCCCACCTCACCCAATCCCCGCCAATTCTGGCCAAAACCTGAACCCACAATAGCCCCTTCATTCTTCATCTCCTTCTCTTTAAAAAAGTTCATCAAAAATGCTTGAAAAATTCACAAAAATTCAAGCAAAAATCCAAATCAAAATCCACCTCCTACCCATTTTCCCTTGGCTACCATAGCATGGATCTAGGGATTTAAATTTCAATTTGGGAGGCTAAGTGTGCTTGTGGGATCTTTAAATTTATTTGGGTATAATTCTAACATTTTTGTTAAATTGTTGTTAATTGCTTTAAGTTAGCTTAATTTGATGTTTAATTGGGTTTTATTGCAACTTTAGGAAATTCAAGACTAGGGTTTGAATTTAATTAGGGTTTTTATCATTAGTTTATGGTTGTAATGAGGAGATTAACATATAATTGTATGCAAAATCTAAGTTGGTTGCTACTTGTTAATTTGTTAAATTAAAATGGTGATAACTTTGCTAAATTGCTAACTAGGCTTTATAAATTTAATTAAAATGTGGGATTAAAATCTAGTTAGGGTTTTTACCACATCATTAAGGTTTCCATGTGTGGTTTAACCATTTAAAATATGCAAAACCAAGCTTAATTGTTAAATTGTGAATTTTGCTTTAAAAATTGTTAAAATTGGTTGTTTTTGCAAACTTGAATTTTGGGTTAATGATAATTAGTGAGATTAAAAATATGGAAATGGTTTATATGACCTGGTTATGATACTTAGTGAATATTATGGCTATTAGTTGGGTTAAAACATCAAGTTTCGAATTAAAACGGTAATTAAGTGTTTTCTAGGTTTTGTGAAATAAATCGATTTGAGCAAATTTAAGGTTTTTATGAATTGCACCATATTTTCAATTAAATTCTAGTGCGTTATGAACGCGTGATTGGTATGTTGGGTTTTTCTCGATTGATTGACGTTTGTACATAGACATCGAGGGTTGGTTTGGCTATTTTGGGCATGCGTAGACGATAGGTTTTGACCTATGCGTGATACGCGTGCCGATTTGATTTTCGTGTGCCGTTTCGATTTCGAATTTGGTTTTAATCCGATATGGTCTGTTATGATATGTAGGTATCCTATGCGGACTTCGAGACGACAAGCAAGCGCGTGGCGACGTCGGCACCGGCAGGCGAGGACCAGGTGAGTAGATTTATATCTACGGGTAGAAGTCGGGTGGATGGCGTATAGCACCCCCGCAGTCCGTAGTGTAGCTTATATATATATGTTTGTATAGGTGTTTTATGATACGAGAATGTTTATTCATGTTATGATTATGTGTTCATGGATTAGCTTTGGGTTAGTTGCGAAACCCTAGAGTAGTTGTTATACCCACATACGCACACACAGACTTGCATACTTTACCTTCTTGTGCGTAGATTGGGATGTATATATATATATATGCGTGGGTATGGGACTATGCATATGTACATTCATATACGCATGCATGGATAATGCGGATAGTACTTGGGATTTATGGTGAGTCGATGAGATTTGATTTGAGGCCGTGAGATCGGTGATATAGCAGGGTTCGTATTTGAGATACGACATGACGTTCTAGCGGGTCCTTGACGTAGTGTTTCACACACGTGCATGCATACTTAGGCGGTATCGGTATTGTACTAGACGTAGATCAGTACCCCGATCATGATATTTGATAGAGAGGATACCAGGTGAACAGTATGATGAATGTGATATTAATCCGTACCCAGATTTGGGGATGTCGTACGACGGATTTACGTACGAGCTATATTTTGATGATTGATCCGCACTCTTGACTTGGGATGCCTGCTTATAGATATGGTATCGGATATGATATTATTGACCCGGGATCACCGACTAATATATATACAGGTATGTATATGGATCGACTCAGATGTTAGGCGGTTTCCTTACCTGTAGTCCAGCTTGTTAGCTTAGCCCTTTAGTTTAGTTTAGTTGTTAGATTAGATTCGATTCTTACCTATTTCAAAAACTAACGAATCGTGGGTATTTTAAAAGACAGCCCAAGAGATCCTACGGATATTTCAAAAGACGTATCTTTTCATAAAAACACCGTAGCCCCTATTTTCAAAACCCCATGATTCGTGTTATTTCAAAAGGCACCATTTGTAGGATTTATATTAGATTAATGCAGATTAGTTATAGTTGCGTCTAGTATTCAGCTCCCGCTCATTATTGTGGTTCGCTTCGCATCGCATGCTTATATTATGTTTCATACTCCATTATTGATATCATGCTGTTAGGACACCAGCACCATTACCGATGATGCGTATGTACCACGTACACTTACTTGCCGGCTCACACACATCTTCATCGGTAATTGCCATGTCACGTACACCTTAGAAAATATTATTGCTTGACTTAGCTTGTTAGTTAGTAATTTGACATGATATTAGTGTGCCTGCCTTATATGCCAGCTTAACATTGTAGTTATTACTTGTCACTTCATGCATACTGTTATTCATTGTTATGCCTATATTCATGGTTTTTACATGCTATTAATGATTTGGATTCGGATTTCCATGAAATTTTCTGGATTTGGGGGGAAAACCGCAAAACTTATATAAACTGATTTCTCTCTTTTTAAATAAAAAGTGCGGTTTTTCCCATGATGTATGAGTCGTCCACCATGAGTTTGCTGATGGATTTCGAGACCCGATTCGAGGAGACGGATGAACCGTTTCGGGTACATGGTGGACCCGGTAAGGTACCCTGGGGCAAGAAGCGCGTGATGATGACGATGTGAGCCTGGCAGGGGAGCACTACCTACCGGTGATTTTACCCGACGCGTCGGATATTCGGAGGATACCGTCGTGGTCCTGAGATGGATGGTAGGGGCCGGTCTGGACTGACGGCGTCCTAGATATTGTGATTGAGACATTGAGATTTCGAGATATTGAGGTACAGAGACTGTGATACAGAGATATCGAGATATTGGGATTACGTTTTGTGCCGATGCTAGGCACTGTTTTATGCTGATTTCATTATGATACCTCATTTTAAAAATACAAAGGAAATCTCACTAAATTATGAAAACGGTTCTTCATTTACATGTATTCTGTTTTCATGCATTCATACCTCATTCATATGATATATTGCTACTTGAGGCACTGACACGGGCACATGAGATTACACTCGGGTTAGATATTTACCCTAGCCTTGTTATAGGCTACGTGTTATTCATATATTTGAGGATATATTATGATCATTGACCTAGGTTGCGTTATTTATGCGATTTCTGTGCGTAGATATTTTTCTATTCACTAGTTAGCAACTCACCCCCATTGTGCCCCTGTTTCTTGCAGGTTTGCCGTACAGGTTTCTTTACGGCTTGCGGGCATAGTTTCCTTCGGGTGATTTGCTAGTAGGTGGGTTTACTTATATCGTATCCCCATTTTATATCTTGTATATTATTATTCTGTTGTATCTAGAAGTTCCATCAACCAAACATGTATTTATTTTGAGATAGTGACCAGTGATGTTATTCCTTCGACCTTAGAGTCGCGCGTTATATTTCTGTGGTTTTCTTGTGGTTTTGAGTTTCCTTTTGAATTTTAATCCTCGCCGTTGGCGTTGTATATTATATTGCTTGTGTGGTTGTGACCGTCGTTTGACGAAGAGCTAGCTCCCGCTTGGGGATGCCTTTTTATTGATTTCGTATACTATTCATGTTGTATCCCGTCTGGGAGCCAGTATTTACAAAGGAGACTCTGCCGAAATTTTCAGAAAATACTTGATGTTTTTAATACCGCATAACTCGGCTTATGCTATTAAAACTACTTGATTTTAAATTGGTTTTCCTTCACTCTACTACTTTTCTTGGTTTGGATTTCTGGGTTTTTCGGCTCACTTAGATTATGTACGCCTCGAGACGTTCGTAGTTTAAGTGCCGGTCATGTTCCGTACTTTCGGGTCGTAACAGCTTGAGAAGCTTCTTTTATTAGCTTGTCAATTTGTTCTTCGAGCGATAGACTTAACGTTTTCAAAGCGGGATCTTGTTCCAATTTAACATCACGGCTATCAGGAAGAGCATTTTCTTCTCCACTCAAACTGTTTATGATGTGGCAACTATAAATTTGCTCCCGTTTTTTGGACCGAACATATCCGAATCCAGTTGTTTCCATCTTCCCGTTGGGTTACTTTTCCTGAGTCCTAGGAATATCCCAAATCTTTTTGTAGAATTGGTTCTGCCGAACGGTTTGTTCGAGAGGTACGCCTTGGCACTTTAACAGTTTCTTTAATCCCTCCGCATAATTTTTTGGCATACAAATAGAATGGAACCTATCAAGAGCGGGGTTGACACCATGCCGGACTTCTTATTTTACTCTGGTCTTCATAGATTTGTAGAAGAGGATCTCCTTTTCGCCTTTTTGCTTAGGAAGCACGTTGAAGGTCTGCAGTTCTTGTACGTTGTATGTATCGAGCGTATCAAGATCCTTATAGTGTCGAGGTAAAGCCATTGTCATTTGTAGACTTTGATCCGTTTCTGCGAGAGTTTGTATTGATAGGCGAATGAAGAACACTGCATTAGTTTCATCCTCGGAGTCGCTGCCAAAGATCAGGATCGGGGTAGATGGTCCAGGCTTATTGTTTTCTTTTTGGGGTTGCCCCGAGTAGACTATTTCTTCGTCTTTCTCGGTATCGCTCCCAAAGATCGGAATAGTGACCGTGGATTTTTGTTTACTCTTAGGCCTGTGGCACCTTTTAGTATTCTCGAAGTCTGGAAGAAAGTACTTTGCGTCTTCGAATTTCCATATTTCGTTTACGGAGAACAGATTTAGCTCTCCCAAGACGGTGTACTCCAAGCCATCCTTGAAATACTCCATACACTGATGTTGTGTAGAAGAGATGATGTTGTACTCGTGTAACCAAGGCCTGCCAAATAAAACGTTATAGAAAGTCTTGACATCAATGACATGAAATTTGATGTCAGTGATGAGCAGACCGAAACATAGCGTCAGTATTATAGACCCAAGTGTCCGTGATGACTGTGAGTCGAACCCGGAGATGGTAATTTTTTCTCGAACAAGGTGTTGAACATTCATGCAAATTTCCTTCAGCACTCTCACATTGAGAAGATTAACTGAAGATCCATTGTCGATAAGGATTTTCCCTATCTTGATGTCGTGGCAGTATCTGGTGATGTATGATGGACGATTATGTTCACACATACCGAAAAGTAGATCTTCATCGCTGAATGTGATATCAGCTGTGTGGACCTCTGCCAATTCATTTTTCATCTTCTCTTCTGGGAAAAAAGTTTGGAACTGATCAGGCTCTTGTAATGCCTTGATTAGGGAATCTCGTGCCTCTCTGGACAGGAGGAGAGCATCCAATATGCTTAGCTGCGGGGGTATTTTTCTCAGCTGTGCTAAGACATTGTAATCCACCTTTTTTTTCTTAAGCGGGTCCTTTGCGATGAGCTCTTTGACTACTTCTTCATCGAGAGCGATTTCTTCGGGCATTTTCCCTTTTCTTTTGTCCTTTTTTGTTCAAACCTTTGTTTACAGGCCCGAGCTTCTTCTCAGGTAGCATACGGTTACGCAGCTGAATATTTTCACAATTCTTCTCTTCCTTTGCTTTTCCCAAGGCGGAGTCTTCAAAGAGTGGGTTTAGGGGCGTTTCGTCCTCGGAATCGCTCCAGAAGGTGAGAACTTGAGGATTTTCCTTTCTGAACTGGTAACAACCATATGACAGTTGTCAGTTGTTTCTTTATGCATGTTTGTCTCGTCACCCTCACACTGATGAGCGTGAGCTTCGTGCTTTTCCTTTTTAAAGTGTTTTCGATAGGCAACATATCCTTTCCACCACTTCTTGAAGGTATTGCACTCCTCGACGGGGTGAGCGACCCTTCAATGATAGAGGCAATATTTTGGATGTGATTCTTCTCCATTGAAGTATGGGACTCCAGGAGTGTATCTCATGAGAGGTGGTAGCTTCATCCCCAATGACAGGACTTTGGCGAACCGTTTCTCAATTCTGATCCTGCTCTTATTTGTTGCAGGTTTGCTTTGGTTTGGTCTGAGCAATTTACGACTCGTTCTTACCGCAGCTTATTTATTCAGACACTGACGCTTAGCCTTTTTTGTCTCGCATTCTCGGTCGTCTTTGGTTTTTTGAAAGGCTTCATTTAAAAGTCTCTCATCGGGTCCTCTTCTAGCAGTTTCGGGAATTTTAGCGCCAATTCTATCCCCAGTTCCTCCACGTTGTTTTCTGACGGTGAGAGAGCTTCTTCTTCATATAACGACGAATAGGAAACTAGGTGGCAACTTGCTACATAGTCTTCCGCTTCTTCTGACGAGTCATTTCCCTCATCATTGTCACTGTCTCCGTCCTCAAGAATATGCTTGAGGGATTCTTCAAGCGTGACTGGTATCTGCGCCTTCTGGTTATATTCTTCCAGCACATCTATATACTTTTTTAGATTTGTGCACTCATCGTCATATTTGACAGGCTGCACAGGTTTCTTGGTTTTCTTCTTCTTCTTAGAAGACTTTCAAGGCTTGGCTTGGGAGCTTTTCCCTTTGTCAACAATTATCGATGTTGGACGGGGTTTTAGCATCCCTTCAATAATTTTATGTTCAAGCAGGTTGTTCCACTTGATTACCGGACATGCTTGTAGATCTTTCAGCACTCTTTTAGTTTTTGCTGAAAAGACTACTTCCTATGGTGCTTCTTCCACGAGTGAGCATGATGCCCCATGCGCATCCATTTTTTTGGGAACGTGCTTTTGGGGCGGGTTTACCCTCCAGTTATCAGACAGTGCGTACTTCCCCTGCTGGTACTGGTTTTCAACCCAATTTTTGAAGATGTAGCAATCGTCGATTGGGTGGCTCACTATTCTGTGATAGGAGCAGTAATTGGGGTTATTGACGTCGTCGGGTTGCGCTGAACGTCGCGAGTCTGGCAATATGATGAGATTATTACGCATTGCCAATTCAAACAGTTTTCTCGTCTTATCGAGGGGAAATGAGTAAGCACATCCTACTTTTCTTCCAAGGATGGGCGCGGATACGCGTTGTTTTAGCGAGCAGCCGGTTTTAGGCCACCCGGTTGTTGTTGCGTGTTGGCAACAAAAGCCGCTTTCCCTTTACCCTTGTTATTTCGAGAGTTCTTATTTGAGGAGGAAGGACCATGGCCCATCTGATTCATTTGGGTTAGCTTGTCTATCATCGCTTGAAAGATTGTGGGTTTGAAGAATTTTATAAACTGGGACAGAGTCGTTTGAGGATCGAGGCTCCTGTCGAACATGTCCACAGCTGGAGACTCTTCAATGTGCTGTTTGCACTTATACCACAGGTTCTGCCACCGGATCGCATATTGGACCCATGTTTCTCCTGGTTTTACCCTGGCATTGATCAATGCCGTGATCAAAGTATGTTCACTTGCGCTGGCGAACCGTTGTGTGAACGGTAGTTCTATTTCTGTGAAGGTTTTCACGGAGTCATTTGGGAGCTCTGAGTACCATTCAAAAGCTGTCTCTGATAAGATTCCAAAAAATTGGCGAAGCAACATTTTGTCATTGCCTCCAGTATTTCTTCATAGTGCTCTGAATTGTGCAACATGCTGGTGAGAATTGCCCGTTCCTTTGTAGATATGGAACTTGGGGATTTTATATCCCGACGGGTACTTAATTTGGTCACACCAGACTGGATATGGTCACCCAGTTCTGACGAGTTGGCTGGAGGATTCACTGGCCTAGTGAGCTTTTATTTACTGAGTGATGTAGTCATCCAGGGTCGCCTTAGAAAAGGTTTCTTCCTTGGCTGCTGATAAGGACGCAGGAAGGTTTGATGTTTCCCCTCTGTCGTCCTCAATAATTACCGGTAGATCGTGAGCCGGTGGTTCTAGTTGGATCATCATTCCCATCATATCTTGGAATAAGAAAGCCATCGCTTGATATTAGCAGCTTTCTCCGCAGCTTCTTTGTCTTTCCTCTCCAGCACTCGTCGCAAGAACTCTGTATCGGACCCTTGCTCTTAGCGTTGTTCAGCTTCTTTGTCCGGAATTTCTTTTGGTCCGGTGGGTGCCGTCATTTTGTTCAGCATTTCTTGGAGCTTTTGCTGTTTCTCCTGAGCCTTTGTCAGTGACCGAGTTTGAGGTGGGTAACTCACCGAGGCACGGCACTCTTCTTTCTTGTTGACCACGTAAACCGTATGAACAGTAATATCCCGAGACTTGGGGCGTTTAGATCCATCGCCTTTGGAATTTTCCGTAGGTGGTAGGATTTTCTCCGCCCTCATTCTTTATAAGAATTCGAAGCTAAAAGAGCCATTGTGATAGGCACTTGTTAAGAACGGCCCCATTGTATAGTGGAGGAGCGTTCTTTTTCTTGTCGGCTATTAGATCTGTTAGGTCGACGAGAGTAATTTTTTTTAAGCACAGAATCTTAGACTTTTCGCCAGACCTTATGTAATTGCGAAAAGAGACGTTGGCGAGGCTGCTCTGGCTGTCACTGCACAGGGGGCTCTATTGGTGGAGGTGATTTCTTTAGCACTGCCGTCGAGGAGTTCTTACGTACCCTCCTGAACGGGTCAAAACTGTTCCCAGTTGGAACAACAGCGTTGATAACCATCACAGGAGCTGGTGGGGTGAGCCCAGAAGGAGAGTTGCCCCTATCTTCTCTCACTTGGCACCTGTGGCGACGTCGAGCATGCCTTGGAGTGGAAATTGCCTCAGTTTTGGTGGTGTCTTCGTCATGCCCCCGGCATTGCTGGGGAGCTTCGGTTGGCGTCAGCCTGTTGAAGACCGACGTCCTTATTGGTGTTGGAGCAAAGTTGGACAATCTTTTGAAAACTGGCCATCTTGGAAGGAAAGCACATTTATCGGCTTCATTCGTAGCAGGAGTAGGGAGAGCTAACCGTTTTGGGGTAGCTCCCTCTTGTATCACGGGCTTCTTTACGGGCCCGCTCGAGTTCTACCTCAGCCTGTTGAAGACTGAGACATCGGATTTGGACAGCTTGCTGATAAGAGCACCATGGTTGTCAACCGATCAAAGACCGACCTTCTGGGAGCATCTACTTATGGCGTTGAGGCGTCGAAGTTCACAGGAGGGAGCATGGTCCCGAAGAAGAGCCCGGTAGTGGCCTGTGTGACCTGCCCCACCGGTATTGAGAAGATGGATGCCGTGTTAGGCTCGTACGTTACTCCTCCAGCAGGGGTAGAGAGGGAGTTGTTATTGCAAGCAGTGCAGTGAGAAACCATTGATTCTGCACAAAGCGAGACACCATGTTTTAGTAGCTCGAATTCAGGGGGCAACCATGAATATGGTGAACCACGATTTTGTTTGCAATCACGACACACGAAATGTGGAGTGAAAAGAGGAAGAGGTCCCACCGGACGTGCCAGAATCTGTTTACCGTGGGACCGAGCTGAAACGTTGAGACGTCTAGCCTGAATTTGGGAGCAGATGTTATTTAGACATATCCATCCACCTCTCAAAAGATACCGAGTTGATTTATGGCACCGTATATCTGAAGTTTGGATAGATGCGACCTGTAACGACTCTAATTTTACTATACGAAATTTTTTAAGTTAATATACAGAATGGAGTTTGCAAGCCTGAGTACAAGTTATAAATTTAATTTGTTTAAGAACAGCAAGAAAGCACTTGTAGCTCATTGGTAAAGCCTTGCACTGCTGTGACATAACCCCTGTGTTCGAATCCCATCAGCCACATATTATTTTTACTGATTTTTCTTTTAAATTTTTTGGAAGCCCAAAAGTTTACACGTGCAATACACGTAAGAAATGAAAAGACAGAAAATCAAACATGTGCAAATTAGAGTTAACAGTGAGTAGGACACGTGGCAAGAATCCAACACCCCAACACCCATACATAACTGGCGAGATTTCCTATTAAGCCAGCGACGCCGGGCCATCCATTGGGGAAAGTGCCCGTGCTTTGCACACAACACCCTTTGGCCTACCCAATTACCCCGATACTGTTTTTTTTCTCTGCAAATTAACAGAGACTTCAATTTCATCCATTAATCCAATTTTTAATGCTTTTTAATTCAATCTTTCAATTCCAAAACCCTAATTTCATCCTTTAAATACAACCCCATACCCTAGCCCCTCCTTATTCTGAAATCTCAAGTCAAAATTATTAAAAAGTCTCAAGTCAAGGAAGAGTACAAGTGGAGTTAGCCTAAGGTCAAATTTCGGCGTGGATTAGAGGCGATTCTGGAAACCCCACAACGTCACGAAGGATACGATATCTTTCTCTACCTCTCCTCTCTCCTCCTAGCTTGTAAGTTCCTTCTATTTCCTCCCTCTCTTCGCTAGATTCTCTTTTCAAACCAAAACATCGGTAAGTGAAGTTATTACCGATGTAAATCTTCTAAACTCTATAATCTCACTATTCATTTATATAATGTTCAACCAATTTTTACACAATATTTGTAACACTATTATAAAGGTTTTGAAATAACTTTCACTCTAAAACTCCATGTTAATTAACTTTAAGTAAGATTTTACATTTAAATACTAAGAAGTTTATATACGTTATCTTTTAAACATTTTGCTTAGCATACATTTAGAAAACTTCACATGGTCTTGACAAGTCTGATAACAACAATCTATACAATATACATTACTGGGTTTAACGGGGTAGACTGATACGGAATGTGTTACAAGTGGCACGATGATAGACACTAAAAGACGTAGATAAACATACATTGCTGTTGTCCCGTGGGTATTGACGGGACCTTATACTACGGGTTACCATAGTCCACGGGGAAAGTTGGGCTCCTCTCGTATACACTGATAGTTTCTGTACCAAGCTACAAACAATTATGTTAGCATAACAAACATATACTTGTACCAATTACTAGTTCTGTTCCCGTTACTTGAACTATTCTTATCTCTCTTTTAGGACTTACCGAGCGCTAGATCGCTGACGACATTCCTGTTTCTTTCTTTCTTTGGAATGTTTGTCAGGAGAACCCGACTCTCAGGAGACCAAGCCCAGCCAGGAGTACTTGGAGAAGATCACCGAGCAGCATGACTTTTAGCATTCACTTGTACTTATTTCAGTTCATATGCCATTGTTTAAGCATTGCTTTCCATCATTGTATTTTCCTTTTCAAAAGCAGTCGTAATATAAATATGAATGTTAATAAAAGTTGTTGTTGTTATTACATCTCTTGTCATTCTTATGCTTTTATTTATATTGCTTATTCACGCTTAACGTGTTTACTTCTGAGTAAATACGTCGTGGCCCGTCACGTCTACTTCTCCGTATACTGGGAAGCAGGGCGTGACAAGTTTTGTTGGCGGCCCATGAAGGTCGGTTCTGCATGAAGTCTTACCATGCAGGTCAATTCTACATAGAATCCTAAGAAATATATCACAAAAATTATAAGAATCGGCAACTAAACATTCCTTACATTTTTTAATTCCTTGAATTTATCCTAACATTTCTTTTCTATCAAGGTTATGGATCTTTCCAACAACGCGCGCGCCAACATGAACGGCAACACTCCACCACCTACACTATCACCCATTAACGTTGAGGACTAACTGATAAGATCAATGGCGTTCCTTGAAGCAACCAAGAGTCTAGTTGAGGGACAGCAGGAGCAGGTTGTTCTCCTTCACTATGGACTGGTTCACACTAAGGCAGCTTTGAGGGTAGCGCATGGTTATATCAAGAAGAAGGAAAGGACACCGTCAACAAAGACTTGCTATTATTGTAAGAAACTCGGACATGAAATAAAGGACTGCAGGCGAACTAATGGTCTTTGTATGATTTGTGGATCACCTGAACACACTCTGAGGGCTTGCTCAAAGTACAGAGCAAACACAAACCCCACGCCAAACCTGACTATACAAACTCCAACTACTGCACCACCTTCGCGAGGACCGCCTTTACCTCGTCGGTCCGAAATGTACCAGCAGGCACAGAGCAAAGTGCCAGGAGGCCAGACATCCACAATGCCGGTTGGAGAAGCCGAAACCACTGGCCAAGTTATTACTGATAATTCCCAATCCTTTCATCTTTTCAAATCCTTGTATACCTCTATATTTTTCCTTGTATCTAAAACCAACACCACACGACTTAAGTCACTATTTCTACACTTGCATTGTTCGAAACAAGAGCGTTACCATACTTCATGTCGCAACTTGAGAGAATTTCGCGGACGAAATTTTTTAAGGACAATAGATTGTAACACCTGCAACATGATTGCATTCATTTGAATCTTTTCTTATTTTCCGTGATAATCTTGTCTTGATGTAACACAAACTACAAACTCTTGATCTTCCTTTGATTGTTTCTTAAACCTTATCACTTTGACACTGATGGTAGGATTTGGGTGATTTTAATAGAGTTATGTGATTGTAACTATGAATTGCATTATAATTACAATGCGGTACTCTACTTGAGTGACTTGGAATTCTGCCTTTGATTCTATTTCCTCTTAATTTAGTTATGTTTTACCGTATATTATCGAATCATATCTTCTTTGTTAACTTATATCCCTTCCATGATTTTTATTCGATTATCATTTCTATCTTTGTACCATTCTTGACAATCCAATTCTAATTTACGCTTCTTCTATTTTGCATGCTCGCGGCTTTCTTGAAAACTACTCTTGCATCTTTTCGTTCTTTCAAGCATTTTTTTCTGGCACTTTCAGTACCATATCAATAGTTCTTTTCACCATCACTGTAATCAAATTTTTCTTGAATCTATTACAACTTCCTTCTATAAATTTCGAGAACGAAATTTTTATAAGGAGGATGGAATGTAATGACTCTAATTTTACTGTACGAAATTTTTTAAGTTAATGTACAGAATGGAGTTTGCAAGGCTGTGTACAAATTATAAATTTAATTTATCTAAGAACAGTAAGAAAGCACTTGTTGCTCATTGGTAAACCCTTACACTGCTGTGACATAGCCCCTGTATTCGAATCCTATCAGCCACATATTATTTTTACTGATTTTTCTTTTAAACTTTTTGGAAGCCCACAATTTTACACGTGCAATACACGTAAGAAATGAAAAGACAGAAAAATCAAACATGTGCAAATTAGAGTTAACAGCGAGTAGGACACGTGGCAAGAATCTAACACCCATACGTGGCCGGCGAGATTGCCTATTAGGCCGGCGACGCCGGGCCATCCGTAGGGAAAAGTACCCGTGCTTTGCATACAACACCCTTTGGCCTACCTCATTACCCCCATACTGTTTGTTTTCTCTGCAAATTAACAGAGACTTCAATTTCATCCATTAATCCAATTTTTAATGCTTGTTAATTCAATCTTTCAATTCCAAAACCCTAATTTCACCATATAAATACAACCCAATACCCAAGCCCCTCCTCATTCTGAAATCTCTAGTCAAAATTATCAAAAATTGTCAAGTCCAAGAAGAGTACAAGTGGAGTTAGCCCAAGGTCAAATTCCGGCGAGGATTAAAGGCGATTCCGGCAACCCCATGACGTCACGAAGGATACGACATCTTTCTCTACCTCTCCTCTCTTCTCCTACCTTGTAAGTTCCTTCTATTTCCTCCCTCTCTTCGCTAGATTCTCTTTTCAAACTAAAGCATCAGTAAGTGGAGTTATTACCGATGTAAATCTTCTAAACTCTATAATCTCACTTTTCATTTACATATTATTCAACCAACTTTTACACAATATTTGTAACACTATTATAATGGTTTAGAAACAACTTTAACTCTAAAACTCCATGTTAATTAAGTTTAATTAAGCTTTTATATTTAAATACCATGAAATTTATATACGTTATCTTTTAAGCATTTTGCTTAGCATACCTTTAGAAAACTTCACAAGGTAATGACTTAGCTCTCACATACAAATATATTGACATAGCACGATTCTATTGAGACATAACTTTTGTGGCAAAATACGACTTTTCATCAAAATACCATGAACTATAAAACCCGGTTTTCTTTGAATTGTATTATCAAAAATTCTTTACGATTATACCTTTACAACCCATTATGGGTAACCCGCTATTGGATGGTGCGGATTATCGCACATCCTCGGGCCAGTAGAGCGAGATGCAGAGCTCCTCACGGAGCATACGATCTCGAAAGAATTTTAATACGATTTTTAAGAAAAATTAAATTTTCTACTTAATAAATAAAATTAATTTTTAATAATTATATAAATATTATCAAACCAAATATTTTAAATATATAATAAAATTCCATGTTTTTCAGAAAATAAAAGAATGACTAGTTAAAATCTAGAGAAAGAGTTGTTTTTCGGACATTAAAATACTATCAAGTATCAATACAAGACAGGTTACACTAAAATACTATAAACTATTCAAGCTAAGTTACTATTCACTAATATACCTCACTCTTTAAAACTCACATCCATGGAATTCCTGATTTAGAGATTTTAACGATCAAAAATAATATTACCGCGATCAAGAACGACGTCGCTTGGTAGCTAGCCGGTGAATACGAGTCGGTCCACAGGGATGTTGTGAATTTCCTAATTGTTCTTACGAGTTAATTCCAAACGGTGTGAATGGGTCAATTAAATCTAGAAACTAAATTAATCTAGATCTAAATCTTGCTAGGGTTAGGTTTAGTTAAGTTTGGAAAGTCAATAAATCTCACCACTTTCTATACCCATATGAAGATCTATTAGAAGTTATGGTAATTATTAATAGAGGGGATTAGAACCATTTGGAAAGATGTTTCTTCCTCTAGGTTCTTGTCCTTCCTTTATCAATCCTTACCCTAACCTCCATGGAAAACACGCGCAACCGGACCTTTATGCTACGGTATCACCGCTACCTCGAGGGATAGGGTGCCGTAGGGAGCGCTATGTGCATGTATGCATGGAGTCCTATTAAAATATATGACGGGCAAGAAAGGGGTGAGAGATTTTCATCTCTCAAATCTTCCCCAAATCTAACCCTAACAAGCGAGGAGGCTACTCACTCATTAGGGAATTGAAAAACATTTATCTAGGACAGAGAATAAAAGATCTAACTAGGGCAAGGAATTAAAATTACCTAGGGCAAGAAAAATAAATTAAGAACTTACAAATTGATGCTCTCCAAAAGAAATCTGAATTTTATTAATAAAGGGAGGCATAGGGAGGCATGAACTAATACAATGATTTAGAGTTCCTATTTATAGAGGATAGGAAACCCTAGGTTACAATTGATCCGCATGTCTGCATTTACAAGAATACCCCTAGGTTGACTAGTCAGCGCCGAAAAACATTATGGTAAAATTTTCTCCTTCTACAGGCTCAATAACGCCGCGGAACCGCGGCCGAAGACAGGGTTTAGCCGTGGTTCCGCGGCCAAAAGGTGGAGTTGAATGTTCAGTTTTCTGCTTCTGGCTCTTCTTGACTTGGGCTACTTAATTCTTTAGTTCTTTTCTCAAATGAGCTTCTGGTTTTCTTCCAGATCTTTCCAGTGAACATTGTAGTGAACTTTTAACCGTTCGCTTTGACATCTTGGACCATGCGCTGCCTTTGTACTCTGTAAACTGATCTTTGTATAGGTTTTATCAAGATCCTTCAGTTTGTTGGTTGTAATTCCACTTTTGCATCGTCTTTTCATTGTTTTCATTGTTTTAGATCCAAGAACCTGTAACCTGTAATATATAGCAGACATGCGTCAAAAGCACCTGTTTATTTATAAAACGAATAAGAATGGAGAATATAATAATGCAATATTATGGTATGAACAAATACCCCCAAACTTATTTTTTGCTCGTCCTCGAGCAAACTTATTTTTTATTCTCTACAAAAAACCTAACCGCACTTTCGCAGGGAAACGCGATTGCACTGAGCTCGTGCAACAAGCCGTTAAACCTCTAGGTGTCCCTAGTAGGAGGAGTGTTGTCTCCTGAGGGTTTTCAGCGGATACTACCCACAAAATCCTATCAATTAGGCTTATTGACTTTAATTCTCCAATTAGGTTTTCTAACAAGGGATTCTATTATCGTCGACTCGTAAATTATCCATCTATATTCTTCACACTTCCTCATCATTTAACTTAAGATTATATATATTCTATAGACTTACCTAGCTTTCGGCATCTCTTAAGTTTTCCTTCTAGGGTTCCATCTCCACTTAGGAATTTTTATCAACTCTATTAAAGATACAAGTTCTATTCTTCATTCCTTTCTCTTATCTAAACTCCAATCACATATCCCCACGTGTGTGTGTATATATCACCCCTACACTTGGAAATTCAAATCAAGCAATCATACTCTTGTCCGTTGTCCAAAGCATTTCTTAATAGGTGAATTTTAAATGAATTTTGCTTACACATCCTTCATGCGACCGTTAATACTTCTTGAGGTACCAACGACCGATTACAAAATGCGTTTGCACTTTAAAGCGTAATTCCTAGTCTTGCAACACCCAAGGCTTTAGCAGTGACTCCCAAACCAGTTGGTCTAAGGCACTAGGTGATGAAGCACCCTCGCTAAATATTTTTCTATTTTTGCAGCCTTAAGTAATTACAAAAACCAGTGTTCATTTTTTTCTTTATTCACACTTGTATATTTTTTTTATTTTCTTCGTACTAAGGACTTTAGACAAGAGCATTTCAAGGTCTTCTCTAATATTCCAAGTTTCAAGGTGCGTGATTGTGCAAATTGTAGGGTATATATTTTCAATCTAGACTTAAGCTAGGAATTATTTTTCAAACTTATACTCTAATAAAAATATCAATACTTTTCCTTTGTTTCGACTTAGCCCAAGAAGTCAACCCAAAATTTGCCTATTTCTAAATAAACTACAAAGACATATACTTTCTACCACTAAACTTTAAGGAAGGTTATTTTTAGGGTTTTTAATTTACTAAGTCTAAGATCTAGTTGTTCCTAACTAGTTAACCTATCTGTCAAACTCAAGTTAAATAACGCCAAAATTGAATACAATAATTTTTATAATTTTTGAAAATTTTCAATTTTTATGGGTTTTAAAATAATTATGCAAATGCAAAAATGTACATATGAATGCGAAGGAAGAAGACTTGCCGAGCATACCCCCAAACTTAAACTTGACAGTGTCCTCACTGTCATGCTACACCAAGAGGGTTGAGAATGTCGGCACTCCCCTGTTTATTTATTTACAATTTTTTATTTTTTTAATGTTTTGAAAAAAAATTATTTTTTATAGAAAAAGAAAACAAAAAATATATATACATATATACAATAAGGTCCCCCCAAACTTAAGCTTGGCCTTACACAAGCCAAAGGTTAGCACCAACCATTCAAAAATCTTATCGTGGTAATGGTCGAGTTGGTGAAAGAATGGAGTGGAAAGAAAAGAGATGAGAAGCACACGAGACCGTGTGGAGGTAGAAACGGGATACGGTCTCGGTGGGGGAGAAGAATGGCGGAAAAAAGAAAGAAGGGTATCACGATCTTGAGGGTGTAAATCGAGTGAATATATTAGCGCAATTTGTGATGACCGATGTGTTAAAAGCGATTGTGCTAATCTATCAACCCGTCGAGAAATGGGGTCAAATTCCTCAAGATTCGCAAGAAAACATGGGTACATCGAACTCGGTAGTAGAGATGAAGGCGTAACGGTCTCTTGCACGGTCGGAACGATAGAACAGACGAAAGGGAGTGAATTAGGGATAGGCTCATTCTCACCGTAGTAAACTGTCTCGAATTTGAAAGATTCCATCAATGGTTCGAAATGACTGTAAGCAACCGAGTCTGATGGTTCAACTAACTCGTCTGAAAATTCAAAGGACTCAAACTCGGGCGGTGAGACTTCAACATCGTCCGAAAAAGTGAAACACTCGTAAGTGTTATCGGCTGTGAGAACTGTGTCAGATTCAAAGGAAAATTTTTCAAGCTCACAGTCTTCAAGCGTGATCTTTTGCGTGGTCGGAACGATGGAAAGGAGGGAGGGTGATTTAGTTAAAGGTTCAAGAGGATGAATTGGAAAATCCGACACATCAAACAAGAATGGTCCAACCTCAATATTATCCTCAATACTCTCCTCAATACTATCCTCATAATTCTCCTCAATATTTAACTCATCCATGCTATTATTATCAAAATCAAGACGCATATGAAGTTCGGGAGAAACATCTAATGACTCGGGATGATGAATTGGATATAAAATATCAATCAAATCTACGGGTTCATCATCCGAAATATTCCCGGCGTCTATATCCTCAATCAAGTGAAAATCAATTTTTTCTGACACCTCCTCAAAAGCATGGATATTGATAAATTTAGGTTCTAGAGTGGAGGTGTAAAGATCGAAAGGATTAAGTGTGGTTTCACTCGAAAGGGGTTCTTCACAATCTGGAAAATCAAGCACTACAAAGTCACACAACTCGTTATTTTGGACACATGTTTGAAAATTGGAGTTGTTGGATTCAATTGAGTATGGGTAGGTTTGATTTGGAAATCCTCTCACATTCTCACTCTGTCCAACCGCCTCCTCATACATTGAAAAATTTGGAGCTAGCGGGAAACTAGCTACCAGTTCACTAGGTTGCATAAGGGCGGCAATGGACGCATCCACATTCCTAATCATTTTGTTTGTTGCTGCAATGTACGCCTCCAACGACTGTTCCAAACTAGACATGGGTTGTGGAGGGGTTTCGGTAAAAGATTCAAAACTGTTTGGATACGTGAAACTCCCTAATGGCTGTGTAGAAACAGTGTCTAGTGAAGGTGGGAAAGTCGGATAGGACTGGTAGGAATTGGATGGTTGGACAGGAGTAGGGTCAACATGTGGATAAAAAGGTGAATGGACTTGTTGATCCCTACAACTAGATGTGTGGAGAGGAGTGAAAGATCGGCTACGAGATTGAGCAATATGCTCAGCAATGGACATTGGTTTAGGAGTTACAGCAGGACTTGAAAAAGTGGTATCAACGTATAAAGGTGGTAAAGGTTGACATGGTTGACACAAAGTGGGTTGCAAAGTCGAACTGTTTTTCCTAGACGCTTCTATTTGATCTTTCAAAGATATTTTTGGCATGGAGGGATTTTCTTTAAATCGACCAAAACAATTGACGTACGAAGCAAGGTTAGGTTCGGGATACCAAAGTTCGGCAAGAGATTTGTGTTGTGGGGTACCCATGATAGAAGAAAGAGAAGAGAAAGAAGGTAGGTGGTGCTAGGATTTCTTAGCGACAAAAGTTGCAAGTCTTTTTTTTTAAATTCATTTTTCCTTTTTCTTTTTATTTAGAACTGTTTGCAAAAAGATTTTCGAGAACAGAGCTAAGACACACTTTCGATCAACCAAAAATGCACAATCAGGCCTAGATCTAGGGTCACCTAGGTCAGCTAGACAAATCCTAACTGTTCCAAAGGGCTAGAAATAGGACCTCAAACCGCCTCTTCACCGCCAATTGCGGCCAGGTAAGTGCCAGGTAAGTGCCAGGTAAGCCGCTACAAGTAGCGGTCCTAATTAAGTAACCACTTGCCTTGACACACTTGCCCAGACACCGCAAAGTCAGATTAGGATAAACGGCCGATGCCTATAACTAGTCCTCTGTCCTATTGAGCTCTAAGTCCTTAGGGCTGAGTCTAGTATTTTTTTAATTAAAGATTTGGTCAATGCAAATGCCTTATATGATTTCTGGGGTCCTGGGAAGGGTGATGAAATCCCCACCCAATCTGAATTGGTCAAAAGCCCCTTAAAATCTGATTAAAGATATGCAAAACAGTAAATCACTTGCAATCAAATCTTTTTTTATTTTATTGCGCGGCGCAAAGAATCCTGCACAAGATTTGTTATTTGGAAGGGAAAAGATTTTTAAAGCGCACGGAATCCTGCAGGAATTTTTCAGAAAAGATTTATCTAGATTTCCAGAGCAAGAACAGAGGAGCTTACAGTGCAATTTTCTCCAGCTGATAACACAGGGGAACCGCGGATCCGCGGTCTTAGGCGGCGGCGGCGCAAATCTCGAGATTCCACCAACGGGCCGCGGATGCGCGGCAGGAGCAAGTTTAGGCCGCGGAATCGCGGTGGGCTGGGAGGCTCGCGTCTCAAGATTTTTTTCGTTGTTCTGTTTTTGAAATCTCCCCCTGTTCTGATCTTTTGTTTTCTGTTTAGCTTTCTTTAGATTTCCATATCTGAATATGTGTGCAAATCCTGCAAAATTCTCACAAAAATACCCTTTCCAAAAATAACAGATGATATATTTTTATATTTTTTGATTTTTTAGATTTTTATGATTTTTTAATTTTGATTAACCCGAAATTACAAAAAGGAAATTTTACGCCATCCCCGGCAACGGCGCCATTTGATTTAGAGATTTTAACGATCAAAAATAATATTACCGCAATCAAGAACGGCGTCGCTTGGTAGCTAGCCGGTGAATACGGGTCGGTCAACAGGGATGTTGTGAATTTCCTAATTGTTCTTACGAGTTAATTACAAACGGTGTGAATGGATCAATTAAATCTAGAAACTAAATTAATCTAGATCTAAATCTTGCTAGGGTTAGGTTTAGGTTAAGTTTGGAAAGTCAATAAATCTCACCGCTTTCTATACCCATATGAAGATCTATTAGGAGTTATGGTAATTATTAATAGAGGGGATTAGAACCATTTGGAAAGATATTTCTTCCTCTTGGTTCTTGTCCTTCCTTTATCAATCCTTATCCTAACCTCCATGGAAAATACGTGCAACCGGGCCTTTATACTACGGTATCACCGCTACCTCGAGGGATAGGGTGCCTTAGGGAGCGGTATGTGCATATATGCATGGAGTCCTATTAAAATATATGACGGGCAAGAAAGGGGTGAGAGATCTTCATCTCTCAAACCTTCCTCAAATCTAACCCTAACAAGCGAGGAGACTACTCACTCATTAGGGAATTGAAAAACATTTATCTAGGGCAGAGAATAAAAGATCTAACTAGGGCTAGGAATTAAAATTACCTAGGGCAAAGAATTAAATTCATCTAGGACAAGAAAAATAAATTAAGAACTTACAAATTGATGCTCTCCAAAAGAAATCTGAATTTTATTAATGAAGGGAGGCATAGGGAGGCATGAACTAATACAATGATTTAGAGTTCCTATTTATAGAGAATAGGAAACCCTAGGTTACAATTGATCCGCACGTCTGCATTTACAAGAATACACCTAGGTTGACTAGTCAGCGCCGAAAAACATTATGGTAAAATTTTCTCCTTCTACAGGTTCAATACCGCCGCGGAACCGCGGCCGAAGCCAGGGTTTGGCCGCGGTTCCACGGCCAAAAGGAGGAGTTGAATGTTCAGTTTTCTGCTTCTGGCTCTTCTTGACTTGGGCTACTTAATTCTTTAGTTCTTTTCTCAAATGAGCTTCTGATTTTCTTCCAGATCTTTCCAGTGAACATTGTAGTGAACTTTTAACCGTTCGCTTTGACATCTTGGACCATGCGCTGCCTTTGTACTCTGTAAACTGATCTTTGTATAGGCTTTATCAAGATCCTTCAGTTTGTTGGTTGTAATTCCACTTTTGCATCGTCTTTTCATTGTTTTCACTGTTTTAGATCCAAGAACCTGTAACCTGTAATATGTAGCAGACATGTGTCAAAAGCACCTGTTTATTTATAAAACGAATAAGAATGGGGAATATAATAATGCAATACTATGGTATGAACAATCCCTAAAGAACATAAATAATTACTCGAGGTTTATTTTGAAAGTATATAAAATATTTTTCATAAAACCCCCTAGAGATGTATAAAATTACATTATGGACCTTAGTAAATATAGGTTTAAGCGGGACCAATTCTCTTGAGCCTCAGAGAGCCTGAGAAAGTGGGTGCTTGCCTATTTAAGATAGAAAACTAAAACGGTGTTATCAATAGTGATTGTCTTGGAAAAAGACACAAATCATGTCGTCCATGTGCAGCAGTTACCAATAACTCCTAAACCTAATTCAGAATCCAAATTCTGTTCTAAGTGTCTGACTCAATTCTGAGTCCAAATCAATCTGAATCCAATCCAAACATGAATCCAATTCAACATGAATCTAATATACCAAATTTGAACCTGAATACTAGAACAATACCAAACATGCAAACATGACTTGACCTGACCGAACCATTGCTATATCTTGACTTGATTGCATTCCTGCTTGATACATCCTGAAACCGTTTACATGAACAACTTGTACCCATGGTCTCGGCAAGTCTGATAACTACAATCTATACAATATACAATACGGGGTTTAACGGGATAGACTGGTACGAAATGTGTTAAAAGTGGCACGATGTTGGACACTAAAAAACATAGATAAACATCCATTGTTTTTGTCCCGTGGGTATTGACGGAGCCTTGAACTATGGGTTACCATAGTCCATGTGGAAAGTTGGACTACTCACGTATACACTGATATGTATCAAGCTACAAACAACTACGTTAGCATAACAAACATATACGTGTACCAATTACTAGTTCGGTTCCCGTTACTTGAACTATTCTTATCTCTTTTTTGTACTTACCGAGCGCTAGTTCGCTGACGCCATTCCTGTTTCTTTCTTTCTTTGGAATGTTCGTCAGGAGGACCCGGCTCTCAGGAGACCGAGCCCAGCCAGAAGTACTTGGAGCAGATCACCGAGCAGCATGACTTCTAGCTTTCACTTGTACTTATTTCAGTTCATATATCATTGTTTAGGCATTGCTTTCCATCATTGTATTTTCCTTTTCAAAAGCAGTTGTAATATAAATATGAATGTTAATAAAATTTATTGTTGTTATTAAATCTCTTGTCATTCTTGTGCTTTTATTTATATTTCTTATTTACGCTTAACGTGTTTACTTCTGAGTAAATACATCGCGGCCCGTCACGTCTACTTCTCCATATACTGGAAAGCAGGGCGCGATAGGTTTTGTTGGAGGCCCATGCAGGTCAGTTCTGCATGAAGTCTTACCATGCAGGTCAGTTCTGCATGGAATACTATGCAATATATCAAAAGAATTATAAGAATCAGTAACTAAACATTCCTTAAATTTTTAATTCCTTGAATCTATCCTAACCTTTCTTTTCTATCAAGGTTATGGATCTTTCCAACAACATGCGCACTAACGTGAACGGCAACACTCCACAACTTACACTACCACTCATTACCGTTGAGGACTTACTGATAAGATCAATGGAGTTCCTTGAAGCAACTAGGAGTCTGGTTGAGGGACAGCAGGAGCAGGCTGTTCTCCTTCACCAAGGACTGGTTCGCACTAAGGCGGCTTTGAGGGCAGTGCATGGTTATATCAAGAAGAAGGAAATGACACCGTCAACAAAGACTTGCTATTATTGTAAGAAACTCGGACATGAAATAAAGGACTGCAGGCGTGCTAATGGACTTTATATGATTTGTGGATCGCCTGAACACACTCTGAGGGCTTGCTCAAAGTACAGAGCAAACACAAATCCCACGCCAAACCTGACTATACAAACTCCTACTACTGCACTATCTTCGCAAGGACCACCTTTACCTCTTCAGTCCGAAATGTACCAGCAGGAACAGAGCAAAGTGCCAGGAGGCCAGACATCCACAATGCCGGTTGGAGAAACCGAAACTACTGGCCAAGTTATTACTGGTAATTCCCAATCCTTTCATCTTTTCAAATCCGTGTATACCTCTATATTTTTCCTTGTATCTAAAACCAACCCTGCACGACTTAAGCCACTATTCCTGCACATGCACTATTCGACACTGGAGCGCATCATGCTTCATGTCGCAACTTGAGTGAATTTCGCGGACGAAATTCTTTTAAGGAGGTAAGACTGTAACACCTACAACATGATTGCATTCCATTGAATCTTTTCTTGTTTTCCCTGATAATCTTGTCTCGATGTAACACGAAACTACAAACTCTTGATCTTCCTTTGATTGTTTCTTAAACCTTTTCATCTTGACTCTGATGGTAGGATTTGGGTGATTTAAATGGAGTTATGTGATTGTAACTATGAACTGCAGTATAATTACAATGCGATACTCTACTTGAGTGACTTGGAATTCTGCCTTTGATTTTGTTTCCTCTTAATTTAGTTATGTTTTACCGTATATTATCGAATCATATCTTCTTTGTTAATTTATATCCCTTCCCTTATTTTTATTCGATTTTCATTTCTATTTCTGTACCATTCTTGACAATCCAATTCCAATTTACGTTTCTTCTATTTTGCATGCTCGCAGCTTTCTTGAAAACTACTCTTGCATCCTTTCGTTCTTTCAAACATTTTTCTTAGCACTTTCAGTACCATATCAATAGTTCTTTTCACCACCACTGTAATTAAATTTTTCTTGAATCTTTGGCAATTTCCTTCTAAAAATTTCGAGGACGAAATTTTTATAAGGAGGGTAGAATGTAACAACTCTAATTTTACTGTACGAAATTTTTTAAGTTAATGTACAGAATGGAGTTTGCAATCCTGAGTACAAGTTATAAATTTAATTTGTTTAAGAACAGCAAGAAAGCACATGTAGCTTATTGGTAAAGTCTTGCACTGCTGTGACATAGCCCCTGTGTTCGAATCCCATCAGCCACATATTATTTTTACTAATTTTTCCTTTAATCTTTTCGGAAGCCCAAATGTTTACACGTGCAATACACGTAAGAAATGAAAAGACGAAAAATCAAACATTTGCAAATTAGAGTTAACAGCGAGTAGGACACGTGGAAAGAATCCAACCCCCCAACACCCATACGTGGCCGGCAAGATTGCCTATTAGGCCAACGATGTCGGGCCATCTGTAGGGAAAAGTGCCCATGCTTTGCACACAACACCGTTTGGCCTACCCCATTACCCCCATACTGTTTGTTTTCTCTGCAAATTAACAGAGACTTCAATTTCATCCATTAATACAATTTTTAATGCTTTTTAATTCAATCTATCAATTCCAAAACCCTAATTTCACCCTATAAATATAACCCCATACCCTACTCCCTCCTCATTCTGAAATTTCTAGTCAAAATTATCAAAAATTCTCAAGTCCAAGAAGAGTACAAGTGGAGTTAGCCAAAGGTTAAATTCCGGCGAGGATTAGAGGCTATTCCGGCAACCCCACGACGTCAAGAAGGATATAACATCTTCCTTTACCTCTCCTCTCTCCTCCTAACTTGTAAGTTCCTTCTATTTCCACTCTCTCTTCTCTAGATTCTCTTTTCAATCCAAAACATCGGTAAGTGGAGTTATTACCGATGTAAATCTTCTAAACTCTATAATCTCAATTTTCATTTACATATTGTTCAACCAAATTTTACACAATATTTGTAACACTATTATAAAGGTTTAGAAACAACTTTCTCTCTAAAACTCCATGTTAATTAATTTTAATTAAACTTTTACATTTAAATATCATGAAGTATATATACGTTATCTTTTAAACATTTTGCTTAGCATACTTTTAGAAAACTTCATGAGGTAATAACCTACCTCTCACATACACACATATTGGCATAGCACGATTCTCTTGAGACATAACTTTTGTGGCAAAATACGACTTTTCATCAAAATACCATGAACTATAAAACCCGGTTTTCTTTGAATTGTATTGTCAAAAATTCTTTGCGATTATACCTATATAACCTATTTTGGGGAACCCGCTATTGGATGGTGCGGATTATCGCACATCCTCGAGCAAGTAGTGCGAGATGCAGACCTCCTCACAAAGCATACGATCTCGAAAGGATTTTAATACGATTTTTACGAAAAACGAGATTTTCGACTTAATAAATAAAATTAATTTTTAATAATTATATAAATATTATCAAACCATATATTTTTAAAATATAATAAAATTCCTTGTTTTCTAGAAAATAAAAGAATGACAAGTTTTATTAAAATATCATCAAGTATCAATACAAGACAAGTTACACTAAAATACCATGAACTATTAAAACTAAATTACTATTCACTAATATACCTCACTCTTTAAAACTCACATCCATGGAAACCCTAAAGAACATAAATAATTACTCGAATTTTATTTTGAAAGTATACAAAATATTTTTCATAAAACACCCTCGAGATATATAAAATTACAATAAGGACCCTAGTAAATATAGGTTTAAACGGAACCAATTCTCTTGAGTCTCAGGGAGCCGGAGAAAGTGGGTGCTTGCCTATTTAAGGTAGAAAACTAAAACGGTGTTATCAATGGTAATTGTGTTGGAAAAAGACACAAATCATGTCGTCCATGTGCAGCAGTTAGCGATAACTCCTAAACCTAATTCAGGATCCAAATTCTGTTCTAAGTGTCTGACTCAAGTCTGAGTCCAAATCAATCTGAATCCAATCCAAACATGAATCCAATTCAACATGAATCAAATATACTAAACATGAACCTGAATACCAGAACAATACCAAACATACAAACATGACTTGACTTAACCGATCCATGGCTATATCTTGACTTTATTACATGCCTGCTTGATACATCCTGAAACCGTTTACATGAACAACTTGTACCCATGGTCTTGGCAAGTCTGATAAATACAATCTATACAATATGCAATACGGGGCTTAACTGGATAGACTGGTACGGAATGTGTTATAACTGGCACGATGATGGATACTAAAAGACGTAGATAAACATCCATTGCTGTTGTCCTGTGGGTATTGACGGGGCCTTGAACTACGGGTTACCATTGTCTACGGGAAAAGTTAAACTCCTCTCATATACACTAATACCTTATGTATCAAGTTACAAACAACTACGTTAGCATAACAAACGTATACTTGTACCAATTACTAATTCTGTTCCCATTACTTGAACTATTCTTTTCTCTTTTTTGGGACTTACCGAGCGCTAGTTCGCTGACGACATTCCTGTTTCTTTCTTTCTTTGGAATGTTTGTCAGAAGGACCCGACTCTTAGGAGACCGAACCCAACCCGGAGTACTTGGAGCAGATCACTGAGCAGCGCGACTTCTAGCCTTCACTTGTACTTATTTCAATTCATATTCCATTGTTTAGGCATTGCTTTCCATCATTGTATTTTCCTTTTCAAAAGCAGTTGTAATGTAAATATGAATGTTAATAAAATTTGATGTTGTTATTACATCTCTTTTCATTCTTATACTTTTATTTATATTGCTTATTTATGCTTAACGTGTTTACTTCTGAGTAAATACGTCGTGGCCCGTCACATCTACTTCTCCGTATACTGGGAAGCGGGACGTGATAGGTTTTGTTGGAGGCCCATGCAGGTCAGTTCTGCATCAAGTCTTACCTTGCAGGTCAGTTCTGCATGGAATCCTATGCAATATATCACAAGGATATAAGAATAAGAAACTAAACATTCCTTACATTTTTTAATTCCTTGAATCTATCCTAACCTTTCTTTTCTATCAAGGTTATGGATCCTTCCCACAACACGTGCGCCAATGTGAACGGCAACACTCCACCACCTACACTACCACCCATTACCATTGAGGACTTACCGATAAGATCAATGGCGTTCTTTGAAGCAATCAGGAGTCTAGTTGAGGGACAGCAGGAGCAGGTTGTTCTCCTTCACCAAGGACGGGTTCGCACTAAGGCAGTTTTGAAGGCGGCGCATGGTTATATCAAGAAGAAGGAAAGGACACCGTCAATAAAGACTTGCTATTATTGTAAGAAACTCGGACATGAAATAAAGGATTGCAGGCAAGCTAATGGTCTTCGTATGATATGTGGATCTCCCGAACACACTCTGAGGGCTTGCTCAAAGTACAGAGCAAATACAAACTCCATGCCAAACCTGACTATACAAACTCCTACTACTGCACCACTTTCACGAGGACCGTCTTTACCTCATCGGTCTGAAATTTACCAGCAGGCACAGAGCAAAGTGCCAGGAGGCCAGACATCCATAATGCCGGTTGGAGAAGCCGAAACCACTGGCCAAGTTATTACTGATAATTCCCAATCCTTTCATCTTTTCAAATCCTTGTATATCTCTATATTTTTCCTTGTATCTAAAACCAACCCCAGACGACTTAAGCCACTATTCCTGCACTTGCACTGTTCGGCACTGGAGCATCACCATGCTCCATGGCGCAACTTAAGAGAATTTCGCGGATGAAATTCTTTTAAGAAGGGTAGACTATAATACCTGCAACCTAATTGCGTTCCTTTGAATCTTTTCTAGTTTTCCCTGATAATCTTGTCTCGATCTTCTTTTGATTGTTTCTTAAACTTTATCACCTTGACTCTGATGGTAGGATTTGAGTGATATAAATGGAGTTATGTGATTGTAACTATGAGCTGAGGCATAATTACAATGCGGTACTCTACTTGAGTGACTTGGAATTATGCCTTTGATTTTGTTTCCTCTTAATTTACATATGTTTTACCGTATATTATCGAATCATATCCGCTTTGTTAACTTATATCCCTTCCCTTATTTTTATTCGATTTTCATTTCGATCTTTATACCATTCTAGACAATCCAATTCTAATTTATGTTTCCTCTATTTTGCATGCTCGCAGCTTTCTTGAAAACTACTCTTACAACCTTTCGTTCTTTCAAACATTTTTTTTCTGGAACTTTCATTACCATATCAATAGTTTTTTTCACCACCACTGTAATCAAATTTTTCTTGAATCTGTTACAACTTCCTTCTATAAATTTCGAGAACGAAATTTTTATAAGGAGGATAGAATGCAACGACTCTAATTTTACTGTACAAAAATTTTTAAGTTAATGTACAGAATGGAGTTTGCAAACCTGAGTACAAGTTATAAATTTAATTTGTTTAAGAACAGCAAGAAAGCACTTGTAGCTCATTGGTAAAGCCTTGCACTGCTATGACATAACCCTTGTATTCGAATCCCGTCAGCCACATATTATTTTTACTAATTTTTTTTAAAACTTTTTGGAAGCCCATAATTTTACACGTGCAATACGCGTAAGAAATGAAAAGACAGATATCAAGCATGTGCAAATTAGAGTTAACAGCGAGTAGGACACATGGCAAGAATCCAACCCCCTAACACCCATACGTGGCCGGCGAGATTGCCTATTAGGCCGGCAAAGCTGGGCCATCCGTAGGGAAAAGTACTCATGCTTTGCAGACAACACCCTTTGGCCTACCCCATTACCCCCATACTGTTTGTTTTCTCTTCAAATTAACAGAGACTTCAATTTCATCCATTAATCCAATTTTTAATGCTTTTTAATTCAATTTTTCAATTCTAAAACCCTAATTTCACCCGATAAATACAACCCCATACCCTAGCCCCTCCTCATTCTGAAATTTCTAGTCAAAATTATCAAAAATTCTTAAGTCCAAGAAGAGTACAAGTAGAGTTAGCCCAAGGTCAAATTCCAGCGAGGATTAGAGGCGATCCCGGCAACCCCACGACGTCACGAAGGATAAGACATCTTCCTCTACCTCTCCTCTCTCCTCATAGCTTGTAAGTTCCTTCTATTTCCTCCCTCTCTTCGCTAGATTCTCTTTTCAATCCAAAATATCGGTAAGTGGAGTTATTACCGATGTAAATTTTCTAAACTCTATAATCTTACTTTTCATTTACATATTGTTCAACCAACTTTTACACAATATTTGTAATATTATTATAATGGTTTAGAAACAACTTTCACTCTAAAACTCCATGTTAATTAATATTAATTAAGCTTTTACATTTAAATGTCATGAAGTTTATATACGTTTTCGTTTAAACATTTTGCTTAGCATATCTTTAGAAAACTTCACGACGTAATAACCTACCTCTCACATACACACATATTGACATAGCACGATTCTCTTGAGACATAACTTTTGTGGTAAAATACGACTTTTCATCAAAATACCATGAACTATAAAACCCGGATTTCTTTGAATTGTATTATCAAAAATTCTTTGCGATTATGCCTCTACAACCCATTTTGGCGAACCCGGTATTGGATGTCGCACATCCTTGGGCCAGTAGAGCGAGATGCAGACCTCCTCACGGAACTTACGATCTCCAAAGAATTTTAATACGATTTTTAAGAAAAACGGGATTTTCTACTTAATAAATAAAATTAATTTTTAATAATTATATAAATATTATCAAACCATATATTTTTAATATATAATAAAATTCCGTGTTTTCTTGAAAATAAAAGAATGACATGTTTCATTAAAATATCATCAAGTATCAATAAAAGACAAGTTACACTAAAATACCATGAACTATTCAAGCTAAGTTACTATTCACTAATATACCTCACTCTTTAAAACTCACATCCATGAAAATCCTAAAGAACATAAATAATTACTCGAGGTTTATTTTGAAAGTATATAAAATATTTTTCATAAAACCCCCTCGAGATATATAAAATTACATTAAAGACCCTAGTAAATATAGGTTTAAGCGGGACCAATTCTCTTGAGCCTCAGGGATCCAGAGAAAGTAGGTGCTTGCCTATTTAAGGTAGAAAACTAAAACGGTGTTATCAATGGTAATTGTCTTGGAAAAAGACGTAAATCCTGCCGTCCATGTGCAGCAGTTATCGATAACTCCTAACCTAATTCAGGATCCAAATTCTGTTCTAAGTGTATGAATCAAGTCTGAGTCCAAATCAATCTGAATCCAATCCAAACATGAATCCAATTCAACATGAATCCAATATACCAAACATGAACCTGAATACCAGAACAATACCAAACATGCAAACATGACTTGACTTGACCGAACCATGGCTATATATTGATTTGATTACATGCCTACTTGATACATCCTGAAACCAATTACATGAAAAATTTGTACCTATGGTCTCGGCAAGTCTAATAACTACAATCTATACAATATACATTATTGGGTTTAACGGGGTAGACTGGTACCGAATGTGTTAAAAGTGGCACGATGATGGACACTAAAAGACGTAGATAAACTTCTATTGTTGTTGTCCCGTGGGTATTGACAGGGCCTTGTACTACAGATTACCATAGACCACGGGAAAAATTGGACTCCTCTCGTATACACTAATACTTTCTGTACCAAGCTACAAACAACTACGTTAGCATAACAAACATATACTTGTACCAATTACTAGTTCTGTACTCGTTACCTGAACTATTCTTATCTCTCTTTTGGGACTTACCGAGCGCTAGTTCGCTGACAACATTCATGTTTCTTTCTTTCTTTGGAATGTTCGTCAGGAGGACCCAACTCTTAGGAGACCGAGGCCAGCCGGGAGTACTTGGAGCAGATCACCGAGCAGCACGACTTCTAGCTTTCACTTGTACTTATTTCAGTTCATATGCCATTGTTTTGGCATTGCTTTCCATCATTGTATTTTCCTTTTCAAAAGCAGTTGTAATGTAAATATGAATGTTAATAAAAGTTGTTGTTGTTATTACATCACTTGTCATTCTTGTGCTTTTATTTATATTGCTTATTTACACTTGACGTATTTACTTCTGAGTAAATACGTCATGGCCTGTCACGTCTACTTCTCCGTATACTGGGAAGCGGGGCGTGACACGACCGATGTAGCAGATTTTATCAGATTCCCTCTCGTTTATAAGGGGGTTTTGATTGTGGGGACGCTCTTCCCTGTAGGTGTAAGCCCCTGCAGTTAATTACGTTATCACGTTGCGCTAACCACTTTCTCCTGCTCTAGTAGTTCACTTCGTATCGTGTGTTTTATTTTATTTTGGTTACCCGTGAATTGTATACGGAGACTATTTTATGTCGTCACCCGTAGGGCGTGGATTAGTCCAACTCTGTATATTTTAGATTTGGGTTTCGCGGATTAGTCCAACTCCGTATATTTTAGATTTGGGTTTGAACTTAAGTTGTATGTATTCCCTCAGTTCAAGGATATTTTGTATCATTTAAGGACCATTAATCTGTTTTTAGATTAAGATTAATTTAAATAAATGAGCATTTGGGCTCAATTTATTTTAACTAAGGATACATTAGTTTTTTTTAGACTAAGATCAACTTAATAATATTTTCAGGATCATTAAATTTTATTAAGATCCAACAACAGAGCATTTGGGCTCAGCTGCAAGCGATTTCAGAGAGACTTAGCCAATTTGGGCTCAATCTTGGGCTTTCACCCTTTATTCAGAAGTGCTAAACACTTATTTATTGATCTGGTGCTTATGTGTGTATCACGTGAGGCACTCAGACATGGGCGTTTCCCAATCAGTGCTAAGCACTTAGTCATTTTGACAAAATTTATAGTGCTCGGCACTTTTATACGGCACTCACGTATGTTTCACGCGAGACGTTGTGTCTTTTATTTTGGGCACTCAAGTAGTAAGCGCATGAGGCGCTGAGCGTTCTGTTTTGTTGGGCGCTCACGTGGGAAGAATGTGAGGCACCAAGCGTTCTGTTTTGTCGGGCGCTCACGTGTGTTTCACGTGAGGCGCTGAACTCCTTTTGTTCGGCGCTCACGTGGGAAACACGTGAAGTGCCGAGTTTATATTTTTGGGCGCTCATGTGTGAAACACGTGAGGCGCCGAGCCCTTTTGAGATTTACTCCCTGTTTTATCTTTTGAAAAGAAGTTAAACTTCTGTTAATGGTGTTTTGGCCATTGATGATTATCAAGATCTCCGTTTTGAAGATCTGGGATCAAGTTTTATGTTTTAAGAACTAAGTTCTTTTGTGTAGGGTTAAACCCTATTTTTAGAGGAATTAAATTCCTAGAACTTATATTCTTTTTCTCTCTTATTCTTTTAATCTAGTTCTCTTTCCTAGATTCTGAGTTTGAAGAACAGGATCTCCCTGATGAGAATTAAATTCTCAACTTATGAGGAGATCTGTTTTGCAGATCTCAGATCAAACGAAGAACTAAGTTCTTTTTGTAAAAGGTTAAACCCTTCTTTTTTTATACTAGGCAACGGAGATATGTTTATCTCTACTTTTCTTTACCTAGGGTTTGAGAGAGCGAGAATATTCTTTTTTTGGAGAATTAAATTCTCAGTTTTCTTTTGTAGAGAAGCTTATGGGGTCGATCCTCTATCTGAGACTTGAAGTCTCGGTTCCTTTATATAAGAAAAGAAAATTGTTAATTAGTTTGAGAAAATCTCACATTTGAGGGACACCAATTAATTTAATTGGTCTCAAAAATTGTTCGGGAGATTTTATTCACCATTGGATCTTTCATCCTGAGAATTTCTGTTTCACAGAATAGATATTCTTATTTTTAACAAGATTAGGTATATATTTTCCCATAAATAGAATTTAATTCTATCAAACGGTGATTTTTAATCACCATTGGATTATTAATCCAAGGGTTCTCTGTTTAATAGAGCTCATCTTTCTCTGTTTAGAAAGATATAGGGAAATATTTTCCCATCTCAAAAAATATCTTTCTCATTTAGAAAGAACGGGGAGATATTTCCCCCAATATAATTTAATTCTATATTCGATGATTTTTAATCACCATTGGATCTTTTGGTATGACGGTTCTCTATATAGAATTTAATTCTATAAGAACCTAAAAAATATGTTCTCATGTGTTTAACACGTAACCCCAGTGCGGGTTTTAATCTGCTTATATTTAGCGCTCATATGCTTTGCATATGAGCGCTCACGTGTTTAACACGTGACCCCGGTGCGGGTTTTAATTTGCTTATATTTAGCGCTCACGTATTTAACACGTGACCCCGGTGTGGGTTTTAATTTGCTCATATGCTTTGCATATAAGCGCTCACATGCTTTGCATATAAGCGCTCACGTGTTTAACACATAAGGCTGGTTTGCCTTGTTTATTCTCAGTGCTTATATACTTTGCATATAACCACTCACGTGTTTAACACGTGAGGCCAGTTTAGCCCTCTTTCGATTGTTTATTCTCAGCGCTTATATGTTTTGCATATAAGCGCTCACGTGTTTAACGCGTGAGGCCCAAACTGTAGGAATTCTTTCCTTCTTTCTTTTCTCCCCCTCTTTTTATAAGGAAACAAAAATATTGGACTCGGAAAATATCCGGAGGATACCGACCGAAGTGATATGAGACAGATGGATATCAGGGCCGATCTGATGAGACAGCGCCTGGGGTATGAGGGTCAATCTGATGAGACGGCGCCTGAGATATGAGGATTTACGTGTCGATACTGGACACGGGATTTATGATGATTTTGAGTGTCGATATGCGACACTCAGGGTTTTATAACGATTTCAAGTGTCATTGATGGACACTCATCGAATGATACACACACATGCAATGGATGACATGTTATCACATATTGATACAAATACGATATTATATACATACACACACACGATCACTTTATTACCACATGATACAATATTATATTACAATATGACCTAGGTAGATTGTTATGCATTCTATTTCTACCTGATGATACTTTCTACTCACAGGTTGGCAACTCATCCTCGTTGTGCCATAATTTTCTTGCAGGACCGAACGCTCGGATCAGTAGCGGGTTGCTGGCACGTTTCTTTTTTTGGGTGATTGCTGGGTAGGTGGGTTACACTGCAAATCGTAACCACCATTTGTTTATGTATATTCATTTGTAATCTAGTTAAAAACTTCATCAACCAGACTATATATATTTGTGGACTTAGAGACCCGATTTGTATATTCTTTTGGACTTAGAACGAGACTTGTATATTATTCTTTATATTTGAGTTGATAATGTTTTGGTTTTTCTTTATTCTTTTCTTGTGTTGATCTTCGCTTTGGGCGTCGTATTTTGAGTGGTTGTGTTTCCGCCAATTGGCGATGAGTTAGCTCTCGATTTAGGTTGCCAATATTATATATGTATATGTTCTAATTTTTGTCAAAATTTACAAAGGAGGTGCTGCCAAAATTTCAAATGACGAAAATGTTTTCAAATTTTAGTTTAAAATCCACTTGTATTTCAACGAACTTTACTTATACTTTAAAAAACGGAATTGATTTCATTTATACCCCTTTTTCTAAACTTCACCTCCACTATTTTCTTAAAAAGGTTTAGATTCCTAGTTTTCGGCTTACTTGGGTTATGGTGGGGTTCTATAGACTTCACGCGATTCAAGTTCCGGTCGCGTGCCATTTCCGAGTCGTGACAAAATTGGTATCAGAGCATTAGGTTTAACTTTTGTTCAAGTCTAGGTTTGACTATGCGGAGTCTAGGGCGTATATTTCGGAACCTAGGCTTGACCTTATAGAACTAAGACTTGACTGAAGGGGTATTAGACCTGAACTTTCGTTACGTAGCTTGACCTTGGTTGATGGAGTAGGTAACTCAAGTAGAGTAACGTACTGGCGTATGTTTCGTGGCATACTTACGATACGATGTTCCGCTTAAGTAACTTTAGGATGTGTATATCTTGAAATCCTTTATTCTATTCATTCTTATGATCTATCCTCATCGATATTTGTTTGCGGTTCTTGTCACCATGGCTACGCGAGCCGAGAGGGGTGCGACTAGAGATACGGTCAGGATGAGCTCAACAGGGACGAGGACTGATGTAACATTTTATAAAATATAAAATATTATTTTTGGAATTTAATATTAAAATAATATATTTCGCGAAAACTACCCTATTTGCGAATTTGGGGTTTTCGTAAAATGGTATAAATATATACCAATATTTGTGAAATAATTGGAGATTAAAATGATTTATTCATTTAAAAATATATTTATCGGATTTGGCATTTTAATAATTAATTATATGCGGTTTCAATAAAAAATTGATTAGTGCACTACTAATCGCGATTAAGCCAAATCTGTGTTTCTACATTTAACCATGGCTAGTGCACCATGACATGTTGTATTTTGTTACATGTTCTTACATTTGTGTTGTTTTATTGGTATTATGTGTTTTATGGTGAGAAAAGAAAATGAGAAGAAAGAGTGTAGTATTGGAGAAAGAGAGAGAGTGTACCATGATGAGGCATGGGCTTGAGAGGGTGAGAATAAGAGAGAGGGGGGGCTACCTCTTTCATTTCCTCCACTTATTTTCTTCATCTCCTTCATCCTTTTGCTTCCTCCACTTCTACCTCCAAGTATCATCTCCAATCCTTCACCAAAACCCTATACTCCCTTCATTAAAAAGATGCACAACCTCTCTACAAACCCAATGGATGCTTCAAAGTTGGATTTTGATCACTTTGAGCAACTTAAGAAAATTCTTGAGTTACCAAATGAGGTAAATCTCACACCTTTAGTTTAGTAATTTAGTATCTTTAACTTCTATTATAGTTTAGAATTGGTTATGTGAGGATTTGGGAGCTTTGAAAATTCTAGAGGAGACTTAGGGGATTCTTGAGTTGTGATGGTGCATTTGAAAGTAATTGGTGACTACAAACCCCCTTAGTGTTAAAAACCAGTGACTAAACCTAAGAACTTGAATTAGATGTTTCGATGTCGGTTTTGTGAACATCTTGAGCCTACAGGGAATCTGGAGTGATCTGAGACCTGTACGAGAAAAACTAGCAACTCTATTGACCAAGATTGAAACTAGGAGGCCACCCTGAGAATACGAGCCAAAACCGAGCTACCCAGGCTGTGCAGGGCGGTTTTTCAGGTGATGTCGCCGGGCATTTTGTGGGCGATGGTGTTAAAACTGGTTCTGTAGCTCACTTATCTCATATACTATCCCCTGTACTTGCTAGTTTTATCCCTTTTAACCTGAGCTAAAATCTGGGAGCTGTTGTGGGTGTTTTAGGCAAAGTTTTTCGATGTTTGAATGCTTGGTTTTGGTATTTGGATTTGATTTGGTTGTTAGACGCTTATACGTCAACAACGAGGATTTGTTTGGTTGTTTTGCATGTGTAGGCTATAGGTTCTAACCTATGAGCGCACCGTGTGCCATATCGGTTTTCCGGACATGATTTTAATAGCATTGCGACTGTGTATTTATTGTAGTTAACTTCGCATGGATTCCGAGACGATGAAGCATATAGACTACGGCTGAACAAGGAGTTCCGCAGGTAAGTAGATTTATATCTACAGGGGAAGTCGGGTGGATGGCGTATAGCACCCCCGCGAATATTGATATGTGATTTATAGTTTAGAGACAATATATGCCACGACTTAAGCTTATATTTTATGGTTTAGTGTGACATGATATGATAGAAATGATGTCTTGAATTGATAAATAAGGATATGAAACGTGAATGTGAATCACGATATATATGTGTGTGTGTGTGTGTGTGTGTGTAGTGAAAGAGAATCAGTATGAGATTATAGTGGCATGTTATGAGGTTGATAAATATGATATGAGATTAAGAAGATGATTTGATGTGAGATATTGATGTGATGAAAAGAGTATACGATGAGATATGATGAATTGGTTTGATATGTCGTTATACGGATGCGAGTCGATATGAGATAATTGATACCTTTGTCGGTCTCATGATATGAGATTGATACGGATGTGACATGGGATATAGGTATATAGATATATATAATGTTGTGAATCATGAGTTATATGTCGTACGAGACGTTAGGTCCGTACCCTCATTGTCATGTAGGTAGATAGGATCCCTAATGGTTTAATGCCGCCGTACGATGGATTACCGTACGTGATAAGTTTTACCTGATGATTGACCCATACTCTTGACTAGAGGATGCCGTACGATAGATTATACCGTACGTGATAAGTTTTACCTGATGATTGACCCATACCCTTGACTAGAGGATGCCGTACGATAGATTATACCGTACGTGATGTTGTGAGGCTGGATACCGATTGATAGACTCACCGACTCAGTTATGTTATAGATACGTATACCTTATAGCATTGTTCTTACGATTTACTTGCTACTACGTTCGTGATATTCTCATCTTATTATATATGTACCTGTGCAAGTACACCTACACCATTATCGATGATGCAAATGTTATACTTATACAGATTTGCCGGCTCATACACTTTCATCATCGATAATTGCTATGTCACTTACACGGTAGAATTGCCACATCATTATGCTATGTTGCATGATATACTTGCTATGCTCACATCATTATGATATGTCGCATGATATACTGATATGCTCACATCACTGCTCTATGTTGCATGATATACGGATATGCTCCTATTTCTGTTGTATGTTACATACATCATGCTTTACGATTATATGCATTGAGATGCTGTTTCATGAGATTCTGGATTTGAGAACCGTGGTTATATTTCAAAAGAAAGTATGTATTGTTTTAAAAACCCGTTTTCTCTTGATATGATATTTCGAGACGTCCACCGTGTGTTTTCTCGGTTATGAGTTATGTGATACCCGATTCGATAAGCTGGATGAGGCCATTTGCGGGTACTTGGTGGACCCGGTATGGTACCCCGGGACAAGAAAGGTATGTTGTGCAGTAGACGATGAGCCTGGCACAGGGACTACTACTTACCGGTGATAGTATTTGGGCTCGGCGGTTATCCGGAGGATACCGACCGGAGTCGTAAGATGATATGGGTCGATCCGGACTGACGGAGCCCGTGGGCCGATCCAGACTGACGGAGCCCGAGATATGAGGATTTACGTGTCGATGTTGGACATGGGTTTCATGATGTTTCGAGTGTCGATGTTGGACACTAAGGTTCCATGATTTTGATGTGTCGTTGATGGACACACGTTGGTTGATATCCTCATATTTACATGCATATGCTTTCATGATTTTTACATGCATGATGTTGTTGTGTCATTGATGGACACGTAGGTGTTATCCACATGCTTACAGGCATTGATTATATTGTTGGTACATATACAGATACGGTCACCCTAGATATCATAGAATTGCCTTTATGATATAGTTGATCTAGGAATCGTTGTTTTATTCGATTTCTACCTGATGGTGTTTTCTACTCACGAGTTGGCAACTCACCCCCGTTGTGCCACAGTTCTTACAGGTTGACCGCATGGATCAGTATCGGCATCGCTGGCATACAGCTTGCATTCGGGTGATTTGCTTTGGTAGGTGGTACATATAGGATCGTGCCACTTTTGTATTATTATTCATGTTGTATCTAGTTAACTCTATCAATCAGAAACTAGTATTTGTATAAGTAAAGACTTAGAAAGACTTGTGGTTACGAGACTTAGAGATATGGGTTTTATGTTCGCTATTGGTGGGTTTGGTGTCTTGCTTTTCTTTATCCTTTGTGTTGATCTTCGTCGTTGGGCGTCGTATACATTTATTATGACTTGCATGGTTATGATTCCGCCGATTGGCGAAGAGCTAGCTCCCACATGGGGATGCCTTTTATATTATCATGTATATATGGTTTTGGATCAAAATATATAAAGGAGGTGCTGCCCAAATTTTTAAAAGACGAAACATGTTTTTCAACTAGTAAAATCCACTTGCATTTTTCATGTTCCATTTTCTATGCATTTAAGAAAACATTTGATTTCATCATACCTTTATTTCAAAACTTCACCTCTTTTATTTTCTTTAAAAGGTTTAGATTTTTAGGCTTCGGCTTATTTAATTTACGTTACGCCTTTAGACATTGCGTGATTTAAGTGCCGGTCACGAACAAAATTTCGGTTCGTGATAAAGTTGGTATCAGAGCGCTAGGTTTAACCTTGGTTCGAGTCTAGGTTTGACTATGTGGAGTCTGGGGCGTAAATATTTCGGAACCTAGACTTGACCTTACGGAACTTAGACTTGAACAGGGGGGTATTAGACCCGAACTTTCGTTACTTAGATTGACCCTGATTGATGAAGTAGGTAACTCAAGTAGAGTGGCGTACCGTGCGTATGTTCCACGGCATACTTACGATACGATACTCCGCTTAAGTGTCCTTAGGATGTACATATCTTGATATCTGTGATTCTCTTTGTTCCCATGATTATACATCCATTTGAGATCCTTGATTCTATTCATTCCAATGATCATACTCTTATTGATTCCATTCCTCCTTATGATCATGTATCCATTCTGGATCTGTTGATTCCTTTCATTCCTTTGATCTATTTTCTTCGATACATGCTTGAGGTTCCTGTCACCATGGTTTGAGCGCAGATTGAGCTGCTGCTAGTGATGCGGTCAGGGCGAGCTCGTCATGGAAGAGGACTGACCATCGTGTTTTCTGGTGGCATGGGAACGTATCGATTTAGTGTTTGTGTTGTGACCTCTCGTTTGAGGCGAGTGTTCGGTTTTGCACCGAATGATCGGGCCATTGTTAGAGGCTGCCTGTTGGGAGAAGGCTGTTGATGTGCAGCCTACCTCAGAGATCGTGATGTTGTCTACCTTGCAGACAGACGACCCAGCTGTTGCTGAGATTGATGAGATGTCGCTTCCAGAGCTTATGAGCTAAGATCTCTAGAGCTTCCAGGCAGAGATGCGATAGAAGATAGCCAGTCTATCTTGAGTAGAGTTGAGCGACTGAGATGATTCGTCTGATTTGATGCGCCGACGCAGGCCCGGTTGAGTTGAAGATTCCCAGTGTGGAGAATCTTATTCAGATCTAGAGTAGATCGATCCAGAGATGACGTTGTTCATTGGAAGATCCGATAGGAGATCAGTAAGATGACCAGCTTCGGATAGAGGACCTCACCCGGATGCGTTGTGAGTTGATTGTGAACGGACGAATATAGAGTGTTCCTTCGATGATTGGGACGAGTTCCCGAGGACGTGTTCGGCTAGATATCTTCTACAGAGTGGTGAAGATACCGGTTCGTAATTTTGAGTCCGTGTGAGAGACTCCGGATTGACTGTAACCGAGAACAATTGCAGTACGCGGATAGCATGACGTGACGTCGAAGTGGATGATAATAAAGAAGAGTGGAATAAGAGATTCGTACGAGATGCTGACGAGCTGTTGTTACTCCCCTTGAGATTAGAGATCGAATATGTACACAGAGGCGTTGGGATACGGCCAGTTCCCGAGGAAATGTTGTGCTGAGAACGTAGATGTCCAGAAAACGAGAAAAGATTATGTAAGAGTATCAGCCTCCGTATAGTTCGGCATAGGCGAGATCGGAAGAAACCTTGAGCAAGTTCCTTCTAGGACATTGCTGCTATAGGATTTTCACCGAGGATCGGTTGTGTCACGTGTATTCAGAGGGCCAGAGGCCGACGCCAGTGACGTGCTGCTTTACAAGTGACCATACTAATTGGTCGAGAGATGACCAGAGGAGTGTCAGAGTGGAATCGTTTCCGTTAGTACACCTGACCAGGCCGATGAGCTGATGGATTGCAAGATTGGTAATCCACAGGAAAAAAAAAATAAGGACCTAGAGACAGAGGACGCCAGACCGTGAGCAGGAGGCAAGCGGATGTTCTTACTCTGCCAGTTTGGGCACACCGATTTTTTTTGACATTGTAGGAGCTGTACCTCAATATCATTTGTTGCGATTTGCGTTTGTGATCTGAGTATCACACTTATATCGCTTGCATTTGAGTTTTGATGATTGAGTTTCATGATATTGTTTTCGTGCACCATGGCTGCACCTACTGGGTATTTACATTTTGTGCATAGTTATTGCACTTGAAATATGCTTTATACACCATTGTGTTGGTTTATAATTTTGCATATTTATTGCACTTGAAATCGGTTTTGTGCCTTGGCTGCATGTGTTTATGATTTCGTGGATTTCATACGGTTGATTTAATTTGTGCATGTGGTACGCACTCGATTTTATTTTTGCACTCGGTATAGCTCACATGTGCTTAGAGTGCATTGATACGGATTTTGTGCACATAATTGCACACGTTTTTGATTTTATACACCTTGGTATACTCGGTGTTGTTTTTATACGCATTTGAGTTATTGATGCACTTCCGTGCACTTGTTGCACCCGATTTGTATTTTTGTTGCACCGAATTTGTATTTCGTGCATTGGATGCACCGGATTCGTATTTCGTGCATTGGGTGCACCGGATTTATACTATGTACCTTAGTTGCACCAGATTTATATCTTTGAGCATTTGTGTTACCAGATTTGTGTTTTTGTGCGTGTTTGCACTTGACGTTCGTTTTCGTGTATGCTACTGCACTAGATGCTTTTTACAGACCTGAAGCGCTTGGGTTGGATTTTTGCGCATATTAGGCGCTTGGTATTGGATTTCGTGCGTATCGGATGCACTTGAGTGAGATTTTATTCGTGCAAGTCGAATGTCCTTGATTGAGATTTTATTCGTGCATGTTGGATGCACTTGATTTAGATTTCATTCATGCATGATAGATGCACTTGATTTGGATTTTGCGCATGTTGGGCGCATGATATGAGATGTGATTTTGTGCACGCCGGATGCACTCGATTGGGATTTTCATTCGTGCATGTTAGTTGCACTGGGTTGAGATTTTTGTGCACTCTAGTAGCACTTGATATTGTTGTCGTGCACATCCGTTGCAATGGACAGATGCTTTCGTGCACACCCGTTGCACTTAATTGTACTTTTGTGCATATCATAGCATTAGTATTTGGTTTTGATTTCCGTGCGCACCAGACGCACGTGATTATTGGATATGCCTTTTGAGGCTTATTTTGCTCTTGAACACCTTGTTTTCATGATGGGCACTATAGTATGTAGTGGCCGAACATGACTGATCTGAGGACAATACCTAAGTACTTTGCATGCATTAAAAGTTTAACAAGAGGTTTTCAAAAGGGAGCTATAGTCTCGCTATTTCTTACGTGTCCGCGAGTGACTCGAATGTTTATAAAGGAAAATCTTTGGGGATATTTCAAAACGGCGGAATGTATATTTGAGCAAAACATATATGAACATATATTTATTACTTTACAAATGAGCGTCCGTCACTTGTGCCGTGAGTTACACATCATGCGGCTATTCAGAAAAGATTTTTGCATGAGTTTTATTCAGTTTTTAGAAGATTTTTCAAGAATGCGTATTATATACGTATTATAGTATTCGACTAGTGTATACTGGATTTCAGTAGTGGATTTCGAGATCTATATCTCTATTGTAACTCTGATGATATGCGTGCAAATCCTATGATTTGCGTGACGCTTGACGGAGTTCGATTTTGAGTTTCATACTCGTTTTCAGGCGCACATGTTGCGCTGTGGTATTTTTATATCTTCCGTGATTTCGGAGCCCCGTCGATTTGAGCTGATTATTGAAATGTTTTAGTATTTGGGGATTTAAATTTAAATTCGGGGACCAAATTTATTTAAGGGGGGAAAATTGTAACATTTCAGAAAATATAAAATATTATTTTTGGAATTTAATATTAAAATAATATATTTCGCGAAAACTACTCTATTTGTGAATTTGGGGTTTTCGTAAAATAGTATAAATATATACCAATATTTATGAAATAATTGGATATTAAAATGATTTATTCATTTAAAAATATATTTATCGGATTTGGCATTTTTATAATTAATTATATGCAGTTTGAATAAAAAAATTGATTAGTGCACTACTAATCGCGATTAAGCCAAATCTGTGTTTCTACATTTAACCATGGCTAGTGCACCATGACATGTTGTATTTTGTTGCATATTGTTTCATTTGTGTTGTTTTATTGGTATTATGTGTTTTATGGTGAGAAAAGAAAATGAGAAGAAAGAGTGTATTATTGGGGGGGGGGGGAGTATACCATGATGAGGCATGGGCTTGAGAGGGTGAGAATAAGAGAGAGTGGGAGAGGGGGGCTGCCTCATTCATTTCCTCCACTTGTTTTCTTCATCTTCTTCATCCTCTTACTTCCTCCACTTCTACCTCCAAGTATCATCTCCAATCCTTCATCAAAACCCTATACTCCCTTCATTAAAAAGATACACAATCTCTCTACAAACCCAATGGATGCTTCAAAGTTGGATTTTGATTACTTTGAGCAACTCAAGAAAATTCTTGAGTTGCCAAATGAGGTAAATCTCACATCTTTAGTTTAGTAATTTAGTCTCTTTAACTTCTATTATAGTTTAGAATTGGTTATGTGAGGATTTGGGAGCTTTGAAAATTCTAGAGGAGACTTAGTGGATTCTTGAGTTGTGATGGTGCATTTGAGAGTAATTGGTGACTACAAGCCCCCCTTAGTGTTAAAAACCAATGACTAAACCCAAGAACTTGAATTAGATGTTTCGATGTCGATTTGTGAACATCTTGAGCCTACAGGGAATCTGGAGTGACCTGAGATCTGTACGAGAAAAACTAGCAACACTATTGACCTAGATTGAACACTAGGAGGCCACCCTGAGAATACGAGCCAAAACCGAGCTACCCAGGCCGAGCAGACCGATTTTTCAGGTGATGTCGCTGGGCATTTTGTGGGTGATGGTGTTGGAATTGGTTCTGTAGCTCACTTATCTCATATACTATCCCCTGTACTTGCTAGTTTTATCCCATTTAACCTGAGCTAAAATCTGGGAGCTGTTGTGAGTGTTTTGGTTTTCCGATGTTTGAGTGCTTGGTTTTGGTATTTGGATTTGATTTGGTTGTTAGATGCTTGTACGTCAACAACGAGGATTTGTTTGGTTGTTTTGCATTCATAGGCTATAGGTTCTAACCTATGAGCGCACCGTGTGCCGTATCGGTTTTCCGGACATGATTTTAATAGCATTGCGACTGTGTATTTATTGTAGGTACCTTCGCATGGTTTCCGAGACGACGAAGCACATCGACTATGGCTGAACAAGGAGTTCCGCAGGTGAGTAGATTTATATCTATGGGGGAAGTCGGGGGGTGGCGAATATTGATATGTGATTTATAGTTTGAAAACAAGATATGCCACGACTTAAGGTTATATTTTATGGTTTAGTGTGGCGTGATATGATAGAAATGATGTCTCGAATTGTTATATAAGAATGTGAAACGTGAATGAGAATCACGATATATGTATATGTAGTGAAAGAAAATCAGTATGAGATTATAGTGGCATGTTATGAGGTTGATAAATATGATATGAGATTAAGAAGATGACTTGATGTGAGATATTGATGTGATGAAAAGAGTATACGATGAGATATGATGACTTGGTTTGATATGTCGTTATGCGGATGCGAGTCGATATGAGATAATTGATACCTTTCTCGGTCCCATAATATGAGATTGATACGAATGTGACCTGGGGTATAGGTATATAGATATATATAATGTTATGAATCATGAGTGATATGTCGTACGAGACGTTAGGTCCGTACCCTCATTGTCATGTAGGTTGATAGGATCCCTAATGGTTTAATGCCGCCGTACGATGGATTACCATACATGATGAGTTTTACCTGATGATTGACCCATACTCTTGACTAGAGGATGCCGTACGATGGATTATACCGTACGTGATGTTGTGAGGCTCGATGCTGATTGATAGACTCACCGACTCAGTTATGTTATAGATATGTATACTTTAGAGCATTGAGCTTACGATTTACTTACTGCTACGTTCGTGATATTCTCATCTTATTATATATGTACCTGTGCTAGTACACCTACACCATTATCGATGATACGTATGTTACACTTACACAAATTTGCCGGCTCACACACTTTCATCATCGATAATTGCTATATCACTTACACAGTAGAATTGCCACATTATTATGCTACGTTGTATGATATACTTGCTATGCTCACATCATTATGATATGTCGGATGATATATTGATATGCTCACATCACTGTTCTATGTTGCATGATATACCGATATGCTCCCATTTCTGTCATATGTTGCATACATCATGCTTTACGATTATATGCATTGAGATGCCATTATCATGAGATTTTGGATTTGAGAACCATGGTTATATTTCAAAAGAAATTATGTATTATTTTAAAACCCCGGTTTCTCTTGATATGATATTTCGAGACGTCCACCATGTGTTTTCTCGGTTATGAGTTATGTGATACCCGATTCGAGGACCTGGATGAGGCCTTTTGCGGGTACATGGTGGACCCGGTATGGTACCCCGGGGCAAGAAATGTATGTTGTGCAGAAGACGATAAGCCTAGCAGAGGGACTACTACCTACCGGTGATAGTATTTGGGCTCGGCGGTTATCCGGAGGATACCGACCGGAGTCGTGAGATTATATAGGCCGATCCAGACTGACGGAGCCCGTGGGCCAATCCGGACTGATGGAACCCGAGATATGAGAATTTACGTGTCGATACTGGACACGGGTTTCATGATGTTTTGAGTGTCGATGTTGGACACTCAGGTTCCCTGATTTTGATCTATCGTTGATGGACACACGTTGGTTGATATTCTCATATTTATATGCATATTCTTTCATGATTTTTACATGCATGATGTTGTTGTGTCATTGATGGACACGTAGATGTTATCCATATGCTTACAGGCATTGAATATATTGTTGGTACATATGCAGATACGGTCATCCTAGATATCATAGAATTACCTTTATGATATAGTTGACCCAGGAATCGTTGTTTTATTCGATTTCTACCTGATGATGTTTTCTACTCACGAGTTGGCAACTCACCCCCGTTGTGCCACAATTCTTGCAGGTTGACCGCATGGATCAGTAGCGGCATCGCTGGCACACAGCTTGCATTCGGATGATTTGCTTTGGTAGGTGGTACATATTGGATCGTGCCACTCTTGTATTATTATTCATGTTGTATCTAGTTAACTCCATCAATCAGAAACTAGTATTTGTATAAGTAAAGACTTAGAAAGACTTGTAGTTGCGAGACTTAGAGCGATGGGTTTTATGTTCGCTATTGGTAGGTTTGGTGTCTTGCTTTTCTTTATCCTTTGTGTTGATCTTCGTCGTTGGGCGTCGTATACATATATTATGACTTGCGTGGTTGTGATTCCGCCGATTGGCGAAGAGCTAGCTCCCGCTTGGGGATTCCTTGTATATTATCATGTATATGTGGTTTTGGATCAAAATATACAATGGAGGTGCTACCCAAATTTTTAAAAGACAAAACATGTTTTTCAACTAGTAAAATCCACTTGCATTTTTCATGTTCTATTTTCTATGCATTTAAGAAAATATTTGATTTCATCGTACCTTTATTTCAAAACTTCACCTCTTTTATTTTCTTAAAAATGTTTAGATTTCTGGGCTTAGGCTTACTTAATTTACATTACGCCTTCAGACGTTGCGTGATTTAAGTGCCGGTCACGAACAAAATTTCGGGTCGTGACAACTGATCAGGGTGTTATTCCGTGACACAGGAGCATATTGATTGCTCGTTTATTCTAGGATTTTTCGTTTGAGACGATTGTTCTGGATCTGCACCAGATGGACGGGTCATTTCTTGAGGACATCCAGATTAAGAGGTCTATTGATATACAGCCTACTCCAAAGATCGTTGTGTTGTCCACCATGCAGACAGATGTACCAGCCGGTACTGAGATTGACGAGGTGTCGCTTCCGGAGCTCACGAAACTGAAGCCACATGAGTTACAGACAGGGATGTGACAGAGAATCCTTAGTCATTCCTGGATAAGTGACTAGGATATTTCATTTGTTTGGATGCCCCGATGCGAGATCAATGAGTCGGATAGTTTCAGTTTGAAAGGTCTTGCTAAGACCTGGTGTGAGTCGATCGAGAGAGGATGAACAGTGCGTATTCCTCCAATGGCTTGGACGAGTTCTCGAGGACGTATTTAGCCAAATTTCTTCGGTAGAGTGTTGGAGATGCCCAGTTCGTAGCTTCGAGTCCTTGCGTAAGACTCCGGATATGACCTTAGCCGAGTATGAAGTGCAGTTTACGCAGCTATCAGGATATGATCCCGATTGGGATGATAATTAAGAAAAGTGGATTAAGAGGTCTCTGCGAGATCTCATGAGTCGTTCTTCTCTGTTGATGTCAGAGATTTGATATATATATAGAGGCGTTGGATACAGCCACCTTTTCAGAGGAAGGTCGTGGTGAGATTACAGCTGTTCCGGAATGGAAATAGATTAATTTAAGAGTGCCAGTTTTCGGGTAGTTCGGCAGAAATGATATCGGAAGAGGCTATGACAGGTTCTTTTAGGGATACTACGACGATAAATATTTGGACCCAGGATCAGTTGTATGGCACGTATTCAGAGGGCCAGAGGCCTCCGTAGTTGACATGCTATGTTGCGAGTGGCCAGGTTACTTGGTCAGGAGATGTTCAGAGAGGCGTCAGAGCGGGACTGATCTGTCGCTACTCCTTACCAGGCTGTCGATCTCGGGGTCGTGGAATTGGTGATCTACAAAGAGAATAAGGACCTAGAGACAGAGGACACCAGACCGTGGGCAAAAGGAAAGTGGGAATTCTTGCTCTACCAACTCCGGGTGCATAGGCACCTTTCGATATTGAAGGAGTGGTACCACAATATCATTTATTTTTTATTTGTGCTTTGGTGATTCGAGTATCATACTTTTAGCATTTGGGACTCTCATGTTTTGATGATTGAGTTTCATGATTAATATTTTGTGCACAACAGTTGCACTTGATTTATATTTTTATACATCCATTACACATGATTTATGTTTTTGTGCATATCCATTGCACTCGATATTGTTTTGTGCACCCCGTAGCACATATTTATGATTTGATGCACCCCGATATACTTGATTTTGATTCGTGCACCTTAGATGCACTCAATATTGTTTACATGCGCTCTCGATACATTGATATGGTTTTTGTGCACGTCAATGCACTAGATTTATATTTTCGTACGCCTAGTTGCACTTGATATTGATTTTCGTGCACCCTATTGCACTAGATACTTTTGTGCAAAATTGATGCACTTGATTTAGATTTCCGCGCGCACTTGATATGGTTTTCTGCACATTTGATGCACTTGAAAATTTTCATGCACATCAGTTGCACTTGATTGAGATTTTTGTGCACTCTAAATGCACTTGATATTGTTGTCGTGCACACCCGATGTATTAGACAGATGCTTTTGTGCACACCCGTTGCACTCAGTTTTCGTTTTTGTGCACATTCGTTGCATTTAGTTTTGACTTCGATTTTCGTGCACACCAGTCGCACGTGGGTTGTTATCATACACGCCTATTGGGATTGATTTCTTTTTTGAGTATCATGATTTTATGATATATATTATGTTATATAGTATCAGGGCAGGACTGGTCTGTGCGATAGTGCCTGAACGTTTTTGCATATGTCGATGTTTATTCAAAGGAGCTATAGTCTCATTATTTTCCTACGAGTCAGTGAGCGACACAAGAATTTTCAAAAAAAAAAAACCTTCTAAATCATTTTCAAAAAGGCGGAACGTATATCTTAAGCGAAACGTGTGTGTGTATTTTTTATAAAATGAACGTCCGCTACTTGTGCCGTAATATACGCATCATACGGCTATTTTAAAAGGATTTTTCATACATACATTTACAATTACTTAAATAATTTTGCGTGGATGCGTACTATATACGTATTGTAGCCTTAATTATATTGTACTTGATTTAAACAGTAGATTTCGCAAATTGCATTTTTCATTGTAGTTTATATAATTCGCATGACACTTATCGGAGTTTCGGTCATTTGAGTTTTGCACTTGTTTTCATGCGCACATGTTGCATTATGATATTTTTAGTTTGTCCATGATTTCGGAGCCCCGTTAATTTGATTTACTGAAATATTTTAAAGATTTGAGGGTTTAAATTTAAGTTCAGGGACCGAATTTATTTAAGGGGTGAAAATTGTAATATTTCAGAAAAATAGAAAATGTTATTTTAGAATTTAAATAATAAAATAATGAATTTTACGGATATTATACGTGTATGGATTTGTGTTTTAGTAGAATGGTATAGTTATATACCACTATTTTGGAAAATAATTGAAAATTTAAAATGAATTATTATTTATGAAAGCATTTATTTAATTTGGGCTTTTCATAAATTAGTATATAATTATATCTATACTAGTTTGATGTTAAACTTAATTAGTGTTTTCCTATTTGTGCATTAAACCATACTTGATTTTTTTGTTAAACCATGCTTAGATGCATGACATGCTATTTATGTGTTATCTTTCATTTTATTTGTATGAATGGTTTAAGTTTTTCAAGAGAAGAGAAAAGAAAAGAAAAAGAAAAGAAATGAGAGTATGGTGATAATATTATATTAGGTATGGGCAAGTGTGAGGAAGGGAGAGAGAATGAAGGGTTATAGCTTGCGCCATTCTTTCTTCATCATTTCCTTCATCTTCTCCTTCTCCTTCTCCTTCTCCACCTCCTTCACCTCCCTCTACAAATCATAAACACCCCACAAAACCTTCTCAAAACACAATGAAGTCTTCACAAAAATTGTTCCTAATCTCATCCTAAATTTGAAGGTGTGATCAAGTCTTCATTTTAAGAATCTTTGGCCATCTTGGAACTTTCCCTAGTTGCCATTTTGAGATAATAATCCTACTTTTAATCAAGTTTTTAGATTTCTTGCCTTCACAAAATAGTTTAGAGTTAAAAGTGTAGGTTTTATAGACTTGAGATTTTCAAAAGTGAGTTTTGGTGGATAGAACTTGTAGTGGTGATATAGTTGAGGTTTAGTGAGTGACTACAACCTTATTAAGTGATAGATGAAGGTATGTTAGTGTAAGTGTCATAAGTTTAGAATTTCATATATCGGTTTTCTTGAGTTCTTAAGGTTCAAATGAAATCTGGTATAACTAGGGTTCTCTAAAAATTATTTAGAGAATACAGTGAGATATTTAGACCAGTAGAAGATCATCGTAGAAGCCCGAGCCCACAATTCTTTTCCTTGGCCGCAAATTTAATACGTTTGGCCATAATTTGCGGCCATGTCAGGGAGTTAGGGTCTGGGGTTTGTTCTGTAGCTCACTTACTCGATAATTAAGCCTATCTTATATGCTATTTTACGCCAGATCACCTAAGTAAAAATCTGGAAGCATTTTAACTTGGTTTTGGCAATATTTTGCGATATTTTAAACTTGGATTTTGGATTTTTGATATCTTGACTCGGTCGTTCGACGTTTGTACGTCGACGTCAGGGGTATTTTGTTATTTTAGTACGCGTTGACCATAAATTCTAACCTATATGCGTTTCGCTTGTGATTTCAAATTCGATTTGGGTTCTTATGCGATTTTGGTTATAATTTCGATTGTAGGTACAATCTCGTGGACTTCCGAGACGAAGAAGAGCAAGGCATTCGTCAGCTTCGACTAGGGCGAGGATATGAGGTGAGTAGATATATATCTACGGGAAAAGTCGGGTGGATGGCGTATAACACCCCCGCAACTATAGAATTAGGATACAATATATATATATATATATATATATATATATATTAGAATCGTATGCTTAGCCTATAGGGTTTACTAGAATATTATATGTGTATATTCCTATACTTAATAAAAGTTATGCCCCTAGTTGCTATTTCTTAGCTATTGAGTTATATATAGACATGTATATATTTTTAAGTACTTAGTATGATATAAGTATATCTATAATACAAGAATATATACAATATAAGTATATACAATATGAGATGAGATGAGATGACCTGAGATGATACAATATGAAACGAGATGACATAAGATGATACGATATGATATGAGATGATACGATATGAGATGAAATGAGATGATGTACGCGACTATAGATCCGTACCATTTGATTTGATGATATCATACGAGGGATATTCCGTACGTGATATGATGAGAATTGATTACCGATTGTGGCCGATATTTAGTTCGACTCGAGGAGTCTTATTTAAGATCACAAATTGGATATTATGAGATGTTTAGAGCCATAACTACTTTCAAAACTAATGAATTATTATATACTTTTAAATAATAACTTCAAGGGTACGCTACAAATTTTCAAATAGTGTCTATTTCAAAAACATCGTAGCCCCCTATTTCTAAAATAACGTTTCGTACTATTTTAAACTATAACTGTATGGTTCATACGTAGTTAGATATTTTTATACTTATTCATGTTATGATTTCTTTATTCCGTTTACGCTCGCATTTCGATTTCTTATTTCTTCATACGCTCACGCTTCGATCATTTACGATATATACTACGTTTATATCTTTAGCTTTACTTGACTTCGTTGCTAGGACACACGCACCATTACCGACGATTTACATGTTGCACGTACACATAGTCGTACGCTCACACACACATCATCAGTAATTGACATACCACGTACACAAATAGAACTCGCTGTGTCACCGTATCACACTTTAACCTGTTAACATTTAGATTCTGTTAATACCTTCTTTATATTGCTATACAACACGTTTATATGAACGAACTTACCATGCATTACAGTATTGTTCTTGTTGGAGATAGTGCCCTCAAAGTCAATTATTGGATCGCAGGTACGTGATTGCAATGATTGAGGCAGGACCTATACCGATATGACAGTCTTGGTCGAGATGATAGTTTGCTATCTGGTTTGTCTTTATCATCGTATACATGCTTTAGTTCACTATTACATGATGATAGAACCCGTAGGATTCTTGCTTGACTACCAGCAGTATGATGGCGATCATATACGTAGGAGCTGGGGTCTGTAAGCACATCCTTAAAGTGTCCCTAGTCGTGGGAGTTTCGAGACAGGGCATCGATACTCCAGAGTAGACTAGTGTATACAGTCGAGACCCCGACGAGGGGCGGTGGCCGGTCTCACAAGCCACTGGTGTCAGTTTGATCACCTAAGATGTATACAGGTGCTCATTGGGTTATGAGTACACCGGACAGGACTCGCCGGGAACATGCTAGTTGGTATTATACATATCGTCAGATAGCAGTTCCCTGGTGACATGTGTACAGGTTAGTTCATCGACCTGAGATCGTCATTTGTCTCATGTGAGTTCCCACTGTTCTTAGATTACTACCCTACCACGCTCAAAAGAGTTGTGCAAACAGGTTTTAGTTGGGTACAGTCCCGAGCCACATTGGAGGCAAGTGAGCGGATCGGCAGGGGATTCGTCTCTCCCGGTATTGGAGGTGAGATCGCGTTGTGTCTAGGAGAGCCATTACACAAAGCCCTCGGCCGAGGCAGGAGATTTACTGGCAAGTACTCCAGTAGTATCTCAGGGTGTTCTGGGCTACTCTCTGATACGACTTAAACCGCTATTAGGGGTCTGACGTTACTAGCCCCCTAGGCCAGATATGCGATACTCATAGACGAACGGACCGGACTGTATATACATTGTCACTGTCAGGCTCAGTAGGGTTTATAGATGAGTTCGCTCGTCAGCTTCCCTTCCAATCAATACATAGGCAAACCGTTACGTACAGTTTGTACCTCTGACGTGCTAGTGGTTATACCCAGTGCCAGTGTGTTGATGAGTCATTAGAGTCCCCCACAGACACTTTCCCAAGTTCGGGCGAAACGTTGTAGAGGCCATATGGGTTTATGGCAAGGTTCGGAAAAAGCACGTGCGTTTTCGCACGTGTCGTTTTTCGGACAGATAATACTGGTCGGCTTTGGTTTAAGCCGGATCCGAGTATTATACTGTGTAGATATAATATCTTTGTCTCAGTTGCATTTGTATTCGGTCGTAATACAAATGCGGGTATGTTTATACCATTACGGGGTTATCCTGAAATTCGTTTCAGGATCACTTTTGGAAGTTGCCAGTTTTCAGTTTTCTATCAGCCGTATTTAACATTCGGTTAAATGCGGATTTATCTTTTCTTGATGAGGTGAGTCAGTGTTCTAGAAGGTTCTAGAGAGGGTGACAAGGCTTGTGTGTCATTAGGTCATTAATGGTGCATTTAATGACATGATGACTAGGGTTTAAGATTCATTGTATGCATTGATTATGTTCATACTAGGTGTCATGGTGATTCATCATCTCATTTAATCTTGTGGTCACCTCCTAGCTCCTACACTCACCTCCCTCCTCTCCTATAAGTGGCCGGCTTCCCCCTTGGTGTAATATAGATGGTTGCTAGAAAAAGATTGGTATTTGTTTTGGACTCATGGAAATTAGATAAGCCTCATTTCTCATTTCACCCGATTCCAAAAGGCAACTTCATTAACCGTTCGTCCATAGCCTTGGACGTAACGAGACAAAGTGTTCTACTCATTCTCTACTTCATCTTGGTCGTCTTTTTTAGCAAACTTGACGATCGAGTTGCCTCGGTTCAGAGGCGGGAGCCCGTTTAAAGATCCGTCGACGTGGTGCCACCTGGACGAGAAAAATGGAGATCGAGGAGATCGGAGCAGCCGCAACAAAGCGTGGGATGATGGTTGAAGACCGAAGGACTCGGATCATTCGGTATAACGTTTCTACCCACTTTGTAGTTTGTTAGTTTAGCTTTAATGGCAGATCCGGGTTACGGTACACGATAGCGCCAGTTTATAAAAAGTTTTTGTTCCGCATTTGGCGTCTGTTAGACGGCCGGGGCGCTACCGTGGACTTACAGTTCTGTGGTTTTACATATTATTCCATTATTGTCATGTTCTTAGGAGATTCTGTTTTCATAAGATTTCTGGCTTTGAGAAACCGCAGATTTGATTTTTAAAACTTGTGAATTTTTTAAAAACGCGGTTTTCTCTTGATATGATATTTCGACATCCACCATGAGATTTCTCAGTTTTGAGCTATGATTATTATCCGATTCGAGGAGTGAGGAGTCACCGTATGCAGGTACATTATGAACCCGGTATGGTACCCAGGGGCAAGAAAATCATATAGAAAGACGTTGGGCCTAACCGGGAACACTATCTATCGGTGACAGTATTGGACTCGGCGGATATCCGGAGAATACCGACCGGAGTGATATGAGACAGATGGATATGATGGCCGATATGATGAGACGACGCCTGGGATATAAGGGCCGATACGATGAGACGGCACCTGAGATATGAGGATTTACATGTCGATACTGGACACGAGATTTATGATGATTTCGAGTGTCGATACTGGACACTCACGGTTTTATGATGATTTCGAGGGTCGTTGATGAACACTCATCGGATGAAACACACACACACACATACACACATATATATACATGCTATGGATGACATGTTATCACATATTGATATATGCACGATATTATATTTATATATATACACACACACGTTCATTTCGTTACCACACGATACGATATTATATTACAGTATGACCTAGATAGATCGTTATGCATTTGATTTCTACCAGATGATGTTTTCTACTCACGAGTTGGCAACTCATCCCCGTTGTGTCATAATTTTCTTGCAGGACCGACCGCTCGGATCAGCAGCGACTTACTGGCACGTTTCTTCTTTTGGATGATTGCTGGGTACGTGGGTTACACTACAGATCATAACCGCCATTTGTGTATGTATATTCATTTGTAATCTAGTTAAAAACTCCATCAACCAGACTATATATATTTGTAGACATAGAGACTCGATTTGTATATTCTTTTGGACTTAGAACGAGACTTGTATATTATTCTTTATATTTGAGTTTATATTTTGGTATTTCCTTATTCTTTTCTTGTGTTGATTTTCGTCTTGAGCATCGTATATATTTATTTGCGTGGTTGTATTTCCGCCGATTGGCGATGAGTTAGTTCCCAATTGGGAATGCCAATATTATATATGTATATGTTCTGATTTTTATCAAAATTTACAAAGGAGATGCTACCAAAATTTCAAATGACGAAAATATTTTCAAACTTTAGTTTACAATTCACTTGTATTTTTACTTATATTTTAAAAAGCGGAATTGATTTCATTTATACCCCTTTTTCCAAACTTCAACTCCACTATTTTCTTAAGAAGGTTTAGATTCCTAATTTTTGGCTTATTTCGGTCACGGTGGGGGTCCTATACACTTCACTTGATTCAAGTGTCAGCCACGTATCATTTCCGGTTTATGACATTGAGCCGGCTCAACAATGACTTGAAATGGCTCAAATCCTAACATGAGCCGGCTCACGCCATGTAAAAAGATAGGTATTCACCCTCCGTGTATATGAGACGGCTCGTGTTCTTTCGAACCGTCTCAAAACCTGTTCATTCAGACGATCGGGTTAAAATTTCATGTATTCACGTATAGGATGCAATATTGATTTGTATTCATTTCATAACATCATTACTTTTTTTTATTTTGATATACGACATGTAAGTGTTGATATTAGCATTGGATAACAATATGGGATCAAATGCTTGCACAAGTACAATATCTATAATTAAATAAATTCATACACAATCGATTTTATGCATATAAAAACTATCTCACAGGGATCCCTAACAAGACGAGAACAATGATTTCGAAGAGGAGAACGACAAGAAAAGGATAGAGGAGGTGTAGAAAAGAGAGATCAAGGAGATGATGAGAAGAGGACTTACTCGCGTTGCGATTCAGTCTAACAACTAAACCGTCGTTTACCAAGGAGAAGAAGGATTGGATCGGTACTCCAACATCAATGAGGAGGAATCTTTGATTGGCCTTGGGAGATTCTTAGGTAGGATTCCAGAGAGAATTTTTCAGAGGAGAAATTAGGTTTTAGGCAGCTAAAGAAAATGAGGAAGAAGAAATTTTAATAGTACTAGGAATTAAAGAGTGTAAAGGCCATTAATCAAAAATTGATGATAGGAATAAAGAGTTGGGGATTTCAGAAATAAAATGGCGGTTTTGGAAGATGAATGAACAGTTACGACACTAAACGACTCGTTTCTTGAGCTGAAAACGAGTGGGCCCAAATCTGGAATGATTAATTTGAGTCGTTCGAAGGCATGAGTCGGCTCAACATTTCTTGAACCGTCTCATGCAGACAGTGATTGAGACAACTTTCCAAATAGGTGTTTAGTCGGCTCAATTCTTATTGAGCCGTCTCGACCTAATTATCAAGCATTTTAAATATAACAATTACTCGAAAGGAAAACGATATTTTTTTATGACGATATTTATAAAAGAGTACACGAAATTTAGGGTAGTTACAAACTCCTTGTTGTTTTAGACTCGTCATCATTTTCAATCTCCATAAACTTATATTATTTCTTCCGTCAAATTTATCGATCTCATAATATGTAGAAGTTATCTTTCCAATAATCCAAATCACCGTAATAAAAGGCTCTGATACCACTTATTGTGAAAAATAGCATCAAATTACACAGCAAATGATCGATGCGCGTGAATCGGAACTAATGAAAAAAATCAAACACAGTAACTACACAAAAACAATAGGTAATAAAAAAAACACCAAGGAAAGACCACAAGATATTACCCAGGTTCGATGCGCAATTGCACATAATCCTGCAAACCGACAACAAATTGCCTTTACTATTCAACGAAGAATTACAAAATATAACTTTTCTGCTCTCTCGATCTCACCAAATACACTCTTCTATATAAATCTCTCGGCCTCTCCTCTCCCTTTTGCATCAGCCGCCGCCGCCCAAATTGAACAAACCCTCTGTTTATTTTATTGCTTGATGGATTAGTGGATTCCAATTAATTGCGGCAGCCCCACCATAAGCCTTAAATATATAGGCACTGTTGGATTCAGTGATTGATTCGAATTATTTAAATAATATATAGAGATTTATATAGTTTCTTTTAGAAATAAGTGTGGATTTAAATTAATGATTAATTTAAATGCTCATCTCTTCACGTTGCGCCGCACGTGCCATTTCATTGGCTTCTCTTCGGCCTTTGGGCTGCTGATCTCGGGCTTCAAATTTACAGTCAATTTCAACAGTTTGCTAGTTGAATACACACAACAATCATGCATACTTTTTGGGACGGTGAAAGGCACAAAATAGTCGCAACTTCAATACTGTAGACTGGCTAGAAGCAGAAAGCCATAGCAGCAGTCTTTTCGAAGCAAGGAAAGCGGCCATGTAAAGCAATGCGCATCTATCATTACCTAACTTCATTTAGAAGAACCCAAAAAAAAGATGTTCAAACTTTAGGCATATTGCACAAGTTGTCCATAACATATATGAACCATGCACGAGAAGAGCAAGGTTTGTTTTAACGGATGTATCGTGAAAACATGAGAAACCAAATGGAGACGCACGATAACCAAACATGCCTATAGATGCATGAAAAAGCACATATAACCTTTATCCCCAAATATTACAATTTACAAGATGAAATAAAGCGATCAAATTGATTAACAAGTTAAAAAGGAAGCACAATAGACCAACCATTACCTAACTTTGTTTAGGTGAATACAAAAATGGAAAAAGAACAAAAATGTTTAAACTCTATAGGGCTTCATCGAACATTTGTTGTTAGGATTCCGGTACGGTTTTGGCCTTACCGACTCTTTCTTGTCGTCCTAAACTTAGGATTGATAATAATGTCGGCCAAACTAGACAACAAGATCATTGCTTTCTTCTTCCTACGTTCGGATACACGTACCGTGCATATAGACTTTATGTGTGTTTGAAACGACAAAGTTCGAGATCTGGGGAGCATGTCTGGTGCTTCTCTATTGTTTGTCTATCCAAATCTCTTATACAAGAAGACTTGATAGCAATGTTAGCCAAACTATGCCTAACTTTGATGGAACAAATAGAGTCTACGTTTCCATCTTCAATCCTTGCCATGACTCTTTTTAAAAATTAATAAATTAAAAGTTGATTGTGACCAATGAATGCGCATTCAGAAGCACATCATTTTTCTTTCATTCCACAACATTTAATTATTTGGTGCTTTTGAGGATTCTTTGCATGTGATTGTTTATTAGATCATTGAAGATCGAGAGTGCTTGAATTTTTTTTGATAGCTAACTTTTCAAAAGTTGGATGACTATAATTACTGCTCACCAAAGAGACAAAATGATTTATAGATGTCGTACATTTCAACTTCCATACCCCTACACATTTATATTATTAGATTATGGCATGTGCCATGCTGGTGAATCATTTATTTTAATTTTTTTGACATTTTATAAAATAATAATTGCGGATTCTATGAAGACCAGCTTTGATTTTGGTAAAGTGCCAAATCGTATGACATATTTAGATCAAATGGATATGTGCGAGTTTTAATCACTTTTTCACACTTTTTAAGAGGAGAGGGAGAGGGACGGAGAGGATGATGTTGACGAAAAATACATACTTTTTGTGTGTGGATATTTTATCTTGACAAAATGAGATAAAGAAATATGGACATTGATCAGTTGAAAATACTGCATCTTTTAACCTGCAATTTCCCTATCATTTGCACTCATCTAGAAGTGTTCGACATTCATTTAGCACATATTAGCAAATCAGTCGTTAAATATCAGATTGCATGTGTTAGACTTTAAAACCGGCACTATAAGGGAAATTGACTGCATTTCATAGCATGGCATCATTCCTATATATCGCAACTTGTGTTTCGAAGTCTGTGCAGGACATTACAGAAGATCGGTCAAATTTACAAAACGAAGACTGTTAAAAAGACGCCAACTCATGGGTTTGTAATCTGGTATTAATATAGAGGGAATTACATGATTCAACATATCAGATAGCTATCCCAAAGGCAGACCAAAGCACCTGAAGAAAGGAGGCACATTGATCCCCTCACGTGACCGCGGATCCGCGGCATAAGGAAGCACGTGACGCGGATCCGCGGTCACGTGAGGGGATCAATGTGCCTCCTTTCTTCAGGTGCTTTGGTCTGCCTTTGGGATAGCTATCTGATATGTTGAATCATGTAATTCCCTCTATATTAATACCAGATTACAAACCCATGAGTTGGCGTCTTTTTAACAGTCTTCGTTTTGTAAATTTGACCGATCTTCTGTAATGTCCTGCACAGACTTTGAAACACAAGTTGCGATATATAGGAATGATGCCATGCTATGAAATGCAGTCAATTTTCCTTATAGTGCCGGTTTTAAAGTCTAACACATGCAATCTAATATTTAACGACTGATTTGCTAATATGTGCTAAATGAATGCCGAACACTTCTAGATGAGTGCAAATGATAGGGAAATTGCCGGTTAAAAGATGCAGTATTTTCGACTGATCAAATTTCCCCAAACTTATTTTCGATCGTCTCGAGCGAACTTTTTATTAAAAAGAGAAGGAGAAAATAAAGAAAGAGAAAAACTAACTAGCACACTTTCGTAGGCAACACGATTGCACTGAGCACGTGCAACAAGCCTTTAAACATCTAGGTGTCGCTAGTAGGAAGAGTGTTGTCTCCTGAGGGTTTTCAGCGGATTGCACCCATAAAATCCAATAATAAAAGAAAGATCATGAATATTACATTTAAAGAAAAGAATTGTAAAAGAAAAGCCTTGAAAATTAAGCTTTCCAACTAAGCTAGCTTTTCGGTTGTCACGAGCCCCATCTTAATGGTTATGAAAAGATGTCAGAAATCACGTCCTCCCTCAATAAAATATCGTCTTATTCTTCATTCCTATCTTTCATCCAAACATCGATCATATAATCCTGCGTGTGTGTAAAGACATCTCTACACCCGGAGAATTCAATTCAAGCTATCATACTCTTGCCCATCAGCCTCAGTACTTTTTAATTAATGAATATTTAGATGAGATTGCTCACACACTTTCATGCGACCGTTAATACTTCTTGAGGTACTAACCGACCGATTACTCCTGTGCTTGCTTGCTTGGTGTATTTTCCTCGTCTTGCACCACCTAAGGCTTAGCAGTGACTCCCAGACCAGTTGGCCTTAGGGCACTAGGTGAAGAGGCACCCTCGCTATATTTTTTTATTGCTGCCTTGGCGATAAAAAACCAGTGTTCATTTTTCTCACCACGTTATATTTTCTTCATTCATTTTTTTTTATATTTCTTTCATACTTTTGGCTTTAAGACAAGAGCATTTCAAGGTATCCTCTACTATCCCAGGTTTTAAGACGTGTGTAAGTGCGAATAGCAGGGTATCAACGTTCAAAATGTTTGGCTTTCAGAATAGAAACTATTTTTCAGACTTATTTTTATCCTCAGATTAGTGACGTCCTTCATCTTACTAACCCTTGGGACAACGGCTCATAACTACTTATTACTAGTCGTTTAAGAAAACTTCTAATTTTCTTGATTTTCTTAAATTTTTCTAATCTCATGGATGTAATTTTTCATTATCTAAACTTTCATTATCTTATTTATGTACAAAAAATGTTTAAATATTAAAATATTTTTATATTTTGCAAATTTTAAATTTTTATGGATTTTGAAAATTTTTAAATTTTTATAAGTTTTTAAAGTAATGTTTTGTGTTTATGCAAATGATATGCAAATGATGCAAAAATAAGCACAAACCTCTCCCAAACTTGTTTTCAACAGTGTCCTCACTGTTGCCAACCGTTATATCTACAAAACCTGTAAGCTTGGGAGGAATTTATTAGTGGGGGCAAAATATATAAGCGAAGAACCTCCCCTAAACTTACTCTTTTCACTCACCTCCATTCAAAAGATGATGCAGTGATATGCAGGACATGAAGGTGAGACGGAGGAATTTTAATCTAAATAAAATGGCTCCTGTAAGAACAGGAGCTCCTCCGTGCGGTCAGTGGAAAAATACGGCTTTAGTCTATGTCCATTCACTTTAAAAAAAATGTGCCGTTTTTAACATTTTCTACTTCTACTGCCCCGTGCGGGAATACAGACTGCACAACAAAAGGTCCCTTCCATCGAGATCGAAGCTTACCCGCGTGAAGGTGTAGTCGTGAATCATAAAGAAGGACTTGTTGACCAGGTGAAAATGTTTTCCTCAAAATATTTTTATCGTGAAAAACCTTAGTCCTATTCTTTACGATTATAGCGTTATCATAAGCTTCATCGCGGAGTTCGCTTAGCTCATTTATTTGCAGCTTCCGAAAGTTGCAGGCTTGGTTTAGGTCAAAGTTGATTTCCTTAATAGCCCACAATGCTTTATGCTCAATCTCGACGGGTAAGTGACATGCCTTCCCAAACACTATCTTATATGGAGACATCCCTAGGTCGGTCTTAAATGCAGTTCGGAATGCCCAAAGAGCATCTGTCAGTTTGGTCGACCAATCTTTTCTATTCTTAGCAACAGTCTTCTCCAGGATTAGTTTGATCTATCTGTTTGAGATCTCAGCCTGCCCGCTCGTTTGGGGATGATAAGGTATAGAAAGTCGGTGGTTGATTGAGTATTTCCGCATCAAAGTCTCGAAAGACCTGTTGTAGAAATGTGTCCCATTATCGCTAATAATAGCGCGTGGGTGTCCAAATCGCGAAAAAATATTCTCTTTCAAGAACTTAATGACAACTTTTCTGTCATTAGTGCGACATGGAATGGCTTCAACCCACTTTGAGACATAATCAACCGCCAACAGTATGTACAAATTCCCAAAGGAGTTGGGAAAAGGACCCATAAAATCAATGCCCCAAACATCGAATATTTCAACAACCAGAATGGGTTGCTGAGGCATTTCATTTCTCCGGGAGATTCTACCTGTGTACTGACATTGTGTACAGGTTTTGCAATGATCAAATGCGTTCTTGAATAAGGTCGGCCAATAAAATCCGCACTGCAAAACCTTCTCCGCCGTCTTTTTAGGACCAAAGTGACCCCCACAGGCCTGATCATGACAAAAAGAAAGAACACTCTTGAACTCTTCTTTCGGGACACACCGGCGAATGATCTGATCAGGAAAATACTTAAACAGATATGGATCATCCCAGTAAAAGTGTTTTACTTGGGACAGAAAACGGTATTTTTCCTGTTTTGACCATTCGCTGGGTATAAGTCCCGTGAAAAGATAGTTCACAATATCCCTGAACCATGGTTCATTGGATACGCTCAAGAGTTGTTCGTCAGGAAACGAATCATTGATCGGCAGGGTCACAGGGGAAGAAGAGATGCGTGAAAGATGGTCAGCTACCACGTTTTCACATCCTTTCTTATCTTTGATAACAAGATCAAATTCTTATAACAGAAAGATCCAACGTATTAGCCGACCTTTTGCATCTTTCTTTGCCAGAAGATGTTTTAAGGCGGAATGGTCAGTGTAAACAACTATAGGTGAGCCAATTAAGTAAGGCCTGGATTTTTCTAATGCAAATACAACTGCCAAAAGTTCCTTTTCAGTGGTTGTATAATTGATTTGTGCATCATTCAGGGTCTTACTCGCATAGTATATCACGTGTGGCATATTTTCAATGTGCTGTCCTAAGACTGCACCTACTGCAAAGTCGGATGCGACACACATCAGCTCAAAGGGGTAGTCCCAATTTGGAGACGATAGAACGGGGGCTGAAGTGAGGGAGTGTTTGAGTGAGTCGAAAGTTGTCTCACAGTCCGAGTCAAAGTGGAAGGTCGTATCCTTGGCCAAGAGAAGAGTTAAAGGTCTAGCAATTTTGCTAAAATCCTTAATGAATCTCCTATAAAAGCCCGCATGGCCAAGGAAAGATCGAATATCTTTGACGCTTTTGGGATGAGGGAGGTTTTGAATGATATCTATCTTAGCTCTGTTAACCTCAATGCCTTTCTGTGAAATAACATGTCCAAGTATAATTCCTTCTTGGACCATGAAATGGCATTTTTCCCAGTTCAAAGTTAAGTTCTTCTCTTTGCAACGAGTAAGAACTGCGTCAATATTCGATAGGCAATCAGAAAAAGAGTCTCAAAAAATCGAGAAATCGTCCATAAAGATCTCCAGAAAATTCTCTACCATATCAGAGAATATCCCCATCATACACCGCTGAAAGGTAGCGGGAGCATCGCATAACCCAAAGGGCATGCGACTGTAAGCAAAGGTACCAAAAGGACAAGTAAAAGTGATTTTATCTTGATCCTTTTTGGCGATGGGGACCTGATTATAGCCTGAGTATCCGGCCATAAAACAATAATACTCTCGTCCGGCTAAGCGTTCCAGCATCTGATAAATGAATGGTAGAGGAAAGTGATCTTTCCTCGTGGCAGCATTGAGTTTTCTATAATCAATACATACACGCCACCCAGTTTGGGCGCGTGTCTGAATCAACTCATTTGCCTCATTGGTAATAACAGTGATGCCGGATTTTTTAGGGACGACATGTATAGGACTCACCCATTGGCTATCGGAGATAGGGTATATAATACCATTATCTAGGCATTTGACGATCTCTTTCATCACCGCTTCCTTCATGACGGGATTTAACCATCTCTGTTGTTCTCGGGTTGGTCTAGCACCATCCATCACATGTATATGATGTTCTACTATCAAGGGACTAATCCATTTGATGTCCGCCATAGTCCAACCAAACGCCTCTCTATTCGATCTCAATACCGATAAAAGTGCATTCTCTTGCTCTGATGCTAGAGAAGCGGATATTATAACCGGTAAAGACTCATTCTCACCTAAATAAGCATATTTAAGATGAGAAGGTAAAATTTTGAGATCTAATTCGGGCGGAGAAATGATAGAAGGTGGGATCATTGAGTGATTTTTGGAATTACAAAGAAGCTCAGAGCCTGTGAAAGATACAGACTCGGGTGGAGAAAAGTCAGGAGTGTAGGACTCAAGTGTAGGAAAAGTGTCCTCACTAAGATCATGTGTGAGATCAAGCAGTGATGTGTTAATGTCATCGAGATTAGTAAAGCAAAGTTCCTCAGCTCCGCAACTATCGGGAGCGATCTCGTGGACAGAGCACACATCAAGAATATGAACAGAGGGTTCTGATGGCTGACTTCCAACTTTGTAGATGTTTAGTTCAATGGTCATATTTCCAAATGATAAGTTCATTGAACCATTTCTACAGTTAATAACAGCGTTGGAAGTGGAAAGGAAAGGACGACCCAGAATCACCGGAATTTGGCCCCGGGGGTTTGCTATAGGCTGTGTATCGAGTACAATGAAGTCTACAGGGAATACAAATTCCCCGACCTTTATCAACACATCCTCTAGTTCACCCCTTGGTTTGGTGATTGAACGGTCTGCCATTTGGAGAGTGCAGTGAGCAGGTTTCAACTCTCCAATCCCTAGTTGCTCATATACAGAATATGGAAGTAGGTTAACACTTGCGCCAAGGTCTCAAAGAGCACGATTTATGTTTTTACCCCCAATAGAAATCGATATTGTAGGACATCCTGGGTCCTTACGTTTCTTTGGTAGCTGGGGAATAAAAGCAGTGCTAATGTTATTAGACATGAAGACCTTCTTTGGCATTTGAGTCTTTCTCTTCCTAGTGCACAAGTCCTTAAGAATTTTCGCATAAGCGGGGACTTGTTGAATCGCATCTAGGAGAGGGATGTTGATGTTAACCTGTTTGAACATTTCCATAATTTTCTCCATATGAGGACTCGATCTGTTACCCCTTAACCGATTCGGGTAAGGACCTTTCGCAATAAGCGCCGGGTCCATCATAGGAGAAGGAAGAGGGGATAGACAAGATCCCAAAAGAGGAGTGGGGACCGTCTGTGGAGAACTAGAAGGGCTATACTGAGGTGTCGAGCCTAGTGGGAAATGGAGAATAGGCTCGCGAGAAGGTGGTAGGGTAGAAGAACAAGGATCAGAAGCAGAAGTGTGTGTGTGAGGAAAGGTCTCAGCCGGGGTGTTATTGATAGGATTTTCAATATCGTCAATTCTTTCCCCGACATGGTTGTTCAGCACTCTTCCCGATCTCAACGTTGTGACGGCATTTACATTGTAATGCCCAGGATTTGGTAGGGGTTGAGAAGGAAGTTTCCATTTTTCTCTCGCACTCATCTCGGCTTTAAGTCGTGCGATTTCAGCTTCCATCGATCTGATACTCTCAGCATGGGACGCTAAGTTTTTCTTTATCTCACTGACGGAAGTTCTAACCTCAGCCAAAACCTCTATGAAATTTGACAAGAGTGATTTCATGGTTTGAGTGAATTGAGAGAGTTCATCAGAACCGGTCAACTGCATTGGATTAGACTGTGCAGGAGTGTTGACCTGGTTGTGGAAATTTTATGACTGGTAGGGGTGCTGAGTGAGTTAAAGTGGTTGCTATTGTGGTGGAAGAGCCCTTTGGAAATTATTTTGGCTTGGAACCGTGTTTTGAGATTGTTGTTGTTGGTTCCAAGCAAAATTCGGGTGATTCCTCCAACCCTGATTGTACGTGGAAGAATATAGATTGTTTCTAGGTCTTTGAAATGCGGCATTTGTATGCTCGTGACCTTGAAACGCAGAGTTTAATGGACATTCTTCCGTTAAATGAGACGGATCAGAACAGCAGCCACATACAGTTTTGGGGAGCGACATTGGGTTTAGGGAGGCTGCAGAAAATTTGTGTTCTATAGCGTCGAGCTTCTTTTGCATTGCTGCCATCTCAGCTCGAACACCTATGGACACATCAATTTGGTGCACGCCACCCCTATTCAATGGTTGGGTTCCACTCTCCCACTGTAGTGATTTTTCAGCGAACTCTTCTAAAAATTTCCAAGCTTCCCCATCATCCTTGGTCATAAAGGTACCTTGACACATGTTTTCAAGGTTCTGTTTAGTGTTTGGGTTAATGCCCTCATAAATGATTCGGCAAAGATCCCATCTCGGGATGCCGTGATGAGGACATTGAACCAATAGATCCTTGAAACGTTCAAAGCATTTTGAAAATGGTTCAGTAGGGAGCTGGGTAAATTGATTAAGTTCGCTACGGATTCGAGCTGTCTTTTGCATTGGGTAAAATTTCTTAAGGAATGCCGTGACGAATTCTTCTTAATTCGTGATAGAGTGTGCGGTAGTGTTATATAGCCACTTCTCGGCTATATCGCATAAAGTAAATGGAAGAAGACGTAGACGCATAGCATCCACTGAAAGTTGTGACGTACCCATCATTGCGCATACGTTTTCAAATTTGGTAATGAAAACGTAAGCGTCCTCAGTCTCGAGTCCATGGAATTTTGGTAAAAGGTTGATGTATTGGGGTTTAATTTCAAAATTATCCCCGTTGGCTGGTGGAATGGATAAGCAGGTCGAAAGAGGACCTCGCAATGGATAGCACCTCTCTTGGAGAGAGATACGGGGTGGATTCTGCGCACCAGCGGACGGTGGCAGATTAGTGTTAAAGAAGTTCGATGGAGACGGATCCATCGATGTGGGTGTGATGGTGGGTAAAGAAGAAGTAAATGGAGAAATACCGACTTCGGAGTCGATAAAGGGTATGCGGACTAAACGGGCACTAGAATCCCGTGACCAGCCTATCTTGCACTAAAAAAGGGTTAGTACAAGTGGCAGCGTTGACTTATAATTAGGGGTAATGAATGAATGAATGCGGTGTTTGTTTTGAAAAGTGGACGGATTTTTGAAAATATGATGCAACACAACAAATGCAACACACAAAACCCTAATTCTATTGGTCGCCTAGGTCAAATCTCTAGACCGCTCCTAACTGCCAGAAGACAAGACGCAGGATAAATCCTCCACTACCTCTTTGTCTCTCCTGTGGCCAGGTAAGTGCCAGGTAAGTGGGAGGTTCTCCACTACGTAAGTAGTGGGCCTAATTAAGTAACCACTAGCCTTCGACACACTTGCCTTAGACACCACAAGAGAAACGCGGATAAGCAATGAATTACCCACGGCCTTCTTCTGTCCTAAGTGAGCACGACGGTCCTTAGAGTCATCTCTAGATCTTTTTTAGTTAATTGGGGTAAATGCGGATGCAAATTTTGCGATTTTCGGGGCTTAGGAAGGGTAATGAACTCCCTACCTAATCTGGATTTGGTCTTTGCCCCTTAATGTCCGTATTAATTATGCAAACAACCACAATAAAAATCAAAACAAGCACAATTTAATTTTGCTTTTTGCGCAGCGCTGCGATTTTTGCAAAGAAACCTGCACAAAATGTTATTTGGAGCAGATTTGAGAAGGAGATAAGAAAGATAGAAGCTTACAGAGAAAATTTTGTACCGACGGAGCTTCACCAAGGCACGGAACCGCGGCAATAGGAGACTCCCACCGCGCTTTCGCGGCCGTAGGTAATGATCTCAGCGTCAAATTTTAACAGCAAGTTGCTGTTAACTCCTTTAGTCCTCTGGAATTTTCCAAAAATTAATTCAATTGCACAGCAAGCTCCAGAGCTCCTTGCAATAAACCACAACAAATCGTTTAGTGTTTTGTGCGAATTTTGATCACAAAATTACAATGAAATAAATCTTTCAATTCAAATTTCAATATAAAACGAATTAGCGCGCGATCCCCGGCAACGGCGCCATTTGATTTATTTTAATTTCTTTGTGTGTCGATTTAGAAAATAGAATTCACAATCAAAGAATTATTTGACCGCAATCAATAACGGTGTCGGATTGTAGATCATTAGTGAGTGCGGATCGTCCACAGGGATTGTGCGATTCGTTCGTATTTTGATTTGTTTGAATCGAAAACTTAATAGAAAAGAAAAGAAAACATGATTCAAGATTTTTATCGATGAGTTTCAAGTATGACTATTCTAATCAAGAATCAAGAAAATGATAAACATCGAGAATCGAGTTTCGATAGAATTCCAATCACTTTAGGGTTTCAAGATTTGAAGTAAAGCTCGTAGGAGTCGAGTAAATTGTAGATGTGATGAAGATTCAAGAATACGATTTCTTATCTATTAATAAATTGATGCTAAATCGATGTAGAATTCATCGAGAATCAAGGATCTTGCGAAGAATTAGGGTTCCTCATTCTATCCTTTGTCCTTTCGATGAATCACATTCACTAGATAGCTTCTTAAAAGTCGAATGATCAATTGTTGATCTCTAGATCGTGCGAAAGGAATCAAGAACACATTCGCATCGATCTAGATCATCGATCAATCGATTTTCAAGAATTTACAATTGTTTTAAGACTTAAGAAAATGTTTAACAACTCATCAACATCATCATTTTACAATTGTTTCGATTCCTCCAAGAGCGGAATTTTATTCAAGCATCATCACAAAGTACATATTCAAGAATCGAAATATAAGCATAATGCTCGAATTGAAATGTAAAAAAGTTTAAAGAATCTTCACATTTATTACATCAATAAGTGTTACAACTCTCGAGATTTACAAGAGGTAGGAACTTCGCTCGTCGAATCTTGCATCGCTCGGCTTCTTGAGTCTTGGATCGCTTCGATCTCGTGCTCCATTGAAATCCGGTTCCGCTTCTAAAGGATCTTGAAGAATTGCTTGGCTTGCACTCAAATAATCTTGAAGTTTCTTGATTTTGGATTGGATTAGGGTTAGGGTTTTGACACAAGCCTTGTCACTAGACTTGTGGGTGGAAATTGGGGAAGATGAAGAATGGGGGAAATTAGAGATTGATCAACTAAGGATTCAACCACTAATGAACAACCTTGAGCAAGTGAGCCTAGGGGTCTATTTATAGGTTTCCCAAACCCTAGCTATAGGAATTTGAATTTTGAATTTCCCTCCAAAAGTTAGTTAGAGAAAGAGGCTTCTAGAAGTAGTTAGTTAGGGGATTAGCTTCTACCCTAAGCTAGGAGGTTAGGGGAAGGTTCTAGATCCTTAATGGAGTTTAGGTGAAGCTTGTTAAGGAAGCTAAGAGTGTTTAGTTAGGAACCCAATGGCTTGCTGATCTGGCAGAATGTTCGAGAGACATCTGGAAAATGTAGTAGCTTGATGAAGTGTACACACTGAGGTAGAAGTTATAGTGCTGAAATGAGGTGCTGACGTGTCCAAGCCGCCGCGGATCCGCGGCACGTGCCTCCTTATGCCGCGGATCCGTGGTCACGTGAGGGGATCAATGTGCCTCCTTTCTTCAGGTGCTTTGGTCTGCCTTTGGGATAGCTATCTGATATGTTGAATTATGTAATTCCCTCTATATTAATACCAGATTACAAACCCATGAGTTGGCGTCTTTTTAACAGTCTTCGTTTTGTAAATTTAACCGATCTTCTGTAATGTCCTGCACAGACTTCGAAACACAAGTTGCGATATATAGGAATGATGCCATGCTATGAAATGCAGTCAATTTCCCTTATAGTGCCGGTTTTAAAGTCTAACACATGCAATCTGATATTTAACGACTGATTTGCTAATATGTGCTAAATGAATGCCGAACACTTCTAGATGAGTGCAAATGATAGGGAAATTATCGGTTAAAAGATGCAGTATTTTCGACTGATCAGACATCTTTGAATTCTAGTTACTATGCCGGTGATAAATGGAAGGCATAGAAGACTTAATTTTTGCTCCTAATATATCAACTGAGAAGAAATAAAACATCTCGATTCATCAAGGATTATATATGCAATGGGGATCAATATAGAACAACATCGACCGTAGATGCAAATTAAGAATGAAAAGTGAAACGAGTGAAATTAAAGTAAATCGATCCTTACAGGTAAATTACTTTTGCGGTCTAACCAATTACACAAAAATATTTTTGTTTGATGGTTACATTGTTCTGACAGTAAGCTTTTATATATATGTGTTGATCTTACATAGAAATACTATATATTTTTCGACAATCACACACAGTTCTGCAGGGTTCCATAGGGCGGCCGCTGGGTTTCGGGAGGTGTCGACCATACCGTTTTCTAAAAAAATGGCGCGCTAAAGAACCCTAACCTAGAATCATAACTAGAGAATTAGACAAAACAAGAATATAAATATCTTTACATCTAAGTGAATAAGGAATACAACCTTTGTAGACCGGTCCTTCACTTCAATAACTCCGTGTAGTAGTCCCTTCGATCCAAGTAGTAAACTCCCGGACTCTAAAAAGGCTCCACAAAATGAAAGAAACAATCTTGCTTGAAGTCTTCGAAGCCGAAAATGATCTACGTCGAGAAAACACTAACCCAAGCTACCTCTTCATTAAGTGATGAACTAGTGTAGAAACAACCCAATCTAAATGGTTAGTCTAGAAGAGCTTGATGAAGTAGAAATTTAGCTCATTTTATAAATTATTTTCTCACTCATTTTCTTCACCTCCCAAAAAGCTAGAGAGCTTGAGGAAGAAGATGAAGAAAGGCAACCATGGAAAAATATCAAGTGTAGAATGACAACCATGGATGAGTTAATATCATATATTAACCTTTGTAGAGACTAAACCCTGGCTAATCATAATGGTTGGGTTAATTAATATCTTAAGTAAAAAAAAATTGGTGGACTTAGTCAATGATTCTACAAGCTTCTACTAAGCATCAACCATGACTAATTTCCATCCAATTTTGAATTACTTTAAATATAAAACCCTTCATTATGTTAAGCATGGTGTGAGTCTTATACCCCATGTAGCATGTAGCAACAAACATGACACAATAATATATATCACATATATATTAAGTGTACACACACAATTGAGAAAAAGAAATACTTAAGTGAGCAAATATTAGTTAATATAAATTAATATATCACATATATAATTATACATCAAATTATTAAATCAACACTTGATTTAATAATCTGGTTATATCATATACAACCGACTAATATCATATGTATCAACTTATCGAATCAACACTTGATTTGATAACTCGGGTATATCACATATAACCGACCGATATCACATATCGCAAGAATAGAATACAGTATCACATACACATATTAATCTCGGTCCAGCACATATCACATATGTGCTCCTACTTCGTTTCATCTGAGACAGGAAACCTCTGTGTAGGACTCTAAAGACTCGTCAATACGCCGGCAGTAGGTGGTGATCATATCAGTCATCCACAAGCCGCAAGCGGTCTGCTAAACGTAACGGCCACCCAGGTATTGAGCGATCAGAAGATCAACAAGCAAACCTGCTCATACTCCTACGAATCCAATAAGTAACACAACTGTACAGTCCGGTCTCTTCGTCTGATATGTCGCATATCACAGCCTGGGGGTGATAAACGTCAGACCCCAATAGCCTGATAAGTCATGCCGATGTGAGGCCCATAACGGTTCGAGAAACTACTGATAATACTTACCAGTAGATCTCAACAACCCTGACCAGGGATTTCCTGTTATGGTCAATCGAGCATAGCGCAACATCAACCCCCAATACCAGGAGAGACAAAATCCCCTCCTATTGCTCATTGCATCCATGTGACTAAGGACTGTACCTAAAAACCACCGTTTTGCACGATCTCTTGAACGTGGTAAGGTGGAAATCAAAACACAGTGGGAATCACACAAGACTCTATGACGATTTCGGGTCGACAGACTAATCTGTACCAGTGTCACCGGAGAACTGCTATCTGACGATAGATATAATACCATCTAGGAGTTCTCGGCGAGTCCATTCAGTGTACTCAGTCTCCACTGAGCACCCGTATACCATCTCTGATGTCAAACACTAATGGATATGGGATCATCCATCGCCCATCATTTGGGTCGAGAAGCGTATACGCTAGTCTACTCTAGAATATCGATGCCCCGTCCCGATACTCCCACGACTAGGAACATTTGAAGGATGTACTTACCGACAACCTCTGCCCCACTAGTATGATCTGCATCATATCCTGGTAGTCAAGTACTCATCCTAAGGGCTTTATCAAAATGTAATAGAGAGACAATAAGTGTACATGTTAAGATAAAGAGCAACCAGATAACATACTATCATGTCGAGCAAGAAAGTCCTCCCTATATATGTCCATGTATCCACTATAATATATATCACATGTATAATAATGGCCTCTAGGGCATACATATAACTAACAATCTCCCACTTACACTAAGTCTATTTGTTGTAGTATCTCATACTCAACGCCCCATAAAAGTCTCTCTAGGGAAAGACCTCTGTGAGTGGATCCGCGGTGTTATCCTTCGCGCCAACTCTCCTAACCTTGATCTCTTGGAGATCAACCATCTCCCTGATTAGGTGATACTGTCCTCAGAATATGTCTGGATGGCTGATGGGACCGGCGTTCCTAGGCTATAGCCACAACTCCATTGTTGTCACAATAACAGTTATTGGATGCTCAATGGTAGAAACCATGTTCATCTCATGAACAAGAATTATCCAGACATCCACTTTGGTAGCATCGTTGGTAGCGATGTATTCAGACTTTATCGTCTAGTTTGCCACGGTATCTAGCTTGGAACTCTTCCAACATACCGTCCCTCCACTGAGGGTGAAGACAAAGCCCGGGGCTGACTTTCAGTCGACCTTATCACTCTGGAAGCTAGAATTGGTAAAGGACTCCCACTGGAGTTTACCGTTACCAAACCCCAAGAACATTTCTTTAGTGCTTCTCAAGTACTTAAGAATGTCATACACAGCTGTCCAGTGATTCTCCCAAGATCCGATTGATTCCTAATCACTACACCTAGTGAGTCGGCTACATCTGGTCTGGTACATAACATCGCATATATGATAGAGCCTACTGCCGATGTATAGGGTATCCCTTGCACGCGAGCTCTCTCCAAATCAGTCTTGGAAGACATCTTTTTGGAGAGAGTGATTCCTGAGTAAGTGGGCGAACCACCACGCTTAAAATCTTCCATACTAAACCCTTTTAGTATGGTGTTAATGTACCTGAATTTGGGACACCCCTAACATCCACTTAGATCTATCACCATAGATCATAATCCACAAGATATAGTAGGTATCATCCAGATCTTCCATGGAGAATCCTTGTGATAAGAGGAGCTTGACCGAGTGTAGTATAGGAAACCATTTCCTATTAAGAGCATGTCATCTACGTACAATACGTGGAAGACAACCTTACTTTCTACTACATACAAGGTTCAAAACAGATGTTCCAACTCCGCGATGCGTGCTTTAATCCTGATGGACTTAAGCATAGCCACTGGAGAAAAAGTGTCATCGTAATCTGTCACGCCTCGCTTCCCAGAGTACGCTAAGATAGGCACGTGACAGAGCCAACCATGCTACCTGTGGATAAGAAATATCCTTCCACGGTCATATTACGGCTGTAGAGATATCAAGAACAATAATAAACTATCTAACACATGTCCATAAGTCAGAATAAACGAGTCAAGAATAAAATAATGCGGAAGCAAAAGATCCAATACAAGAATAAACTGAAATGTACGTCCCATAATGTGGGCTCACATCAGGAATGAAAATGCATAAATAAAACCAAATACTAACAGGTCATCACGGCTCGGCCTGCTGACTGAAATACTCCTGCTCGGCCTGCAGCAAAGGTAAGGAATCTGGGCCATGCAAAACCCAGACGTCAGTGCGTCATAATATCAAGCAATAATATAAACAGGGGTAGCAAGACATGCAGGTATGAGTACGAACAGTAAAACGTGTATAACGGTAATATAAATGAGGACGGTGAGGGTAATGTGCAGTGAGTAATCTAGACTGGTCTATTGGGTTAACTACTCTCAAGTCTTTGAAATCAATTTGATAAATTATCGATGTAACTCAATAGTATCTCGTGCATGCTCGGGACCACGGTCAAGATTCTCGGGCTGAATCCGAGATGTGCCGCAAGGCAGTAAAAGGTAGTAGGTAACGATGAATGATGTCAGCAGCAGCATCCCGGGGCTGGCCTAGCCCGTAAGACTGATCAGTAAAGGTATCGAACTCTCGAGTTACAAGTCAGGTTTCATCATTGATTCCCCCATACCCCCAGGTTATGTGTTCAAGTCAGGTATTGATAAATCTGGAGCTAATGCTGACACAGGATCAAGCAGGTACAGGTTTGTCTGAATAGACAACAGGAAATGTCCGTAGGGACAACAGGTCAAGATTGTTGGCATTAGTAACAAGATCATGTAACAGGTCAAGCTATGGTACATCAGGTCATGTCAGGCAGTGTATATAGATCCAATCATGTTAAGAAGTGCACGGTATCAAGTCGTGTCAAGTAGTAGTGTATCAAGTCATGTCAGGGAGTGCACAAGTGTCACGTTGGTGCTCATAATCAAACTATAATAAGCATGGATGCACAAAACAAGTATGGGATATCAATATAGCAATAAAATGGAATAATGTGATGTGGTATGCAAATAGGTATAGATTCAAACATATGGATGCACGGTTATCGATTAGGGTTAAAGTTATAGTTCCAACACAAATTTAGGATGCACTTTATTAAACATGGAATGTTAATATCATAGTATTATGTCTTAATATGATCTATGGATGCAATTATCTATACTCTAAATGAGATGGATGCAAATGGGTATCCGAAACATTATAAAAACTATCAAATGGTAATGTGGGATATACAACTAAGCAATATGTGATATAAATATTGATATGGATGCAGTTTAATGTAATCTAATATGCAACAAGATATGTTTTCCATGACTCAGGTCTAAAATGGTATAAACGGATGCAAACGGAACACCGAAATGTTATAAAATGAAACATGAGGTACTAGATTTAAACTACAGGTATAGTATATATTTAAATAAATATATAATAATTTAAATAGCATGTAACAAGATTAACTTGCCTCGACGGATCAAGAAACGGGTGTGTACGGAACGTCTCACGTCGGCGAAATCTCGTGACGTGTGCACGGTACACGGAACGGATCCAAACAACGCACAAAGGTGATCACACAAGTCAGGTACGTTCGGTGGCTCGTCGGGATCGTCGACGTCACGTCCGGTTTCCGGCGAACTACAAAAGGCAGAGAACATTTTCTTCAAATACAACAAGAAGGAAAAGAAAAGAAAGAAAGAAGAAAGAAGGGAAGGAAGAAGGAGTGCAAGGCTCGCTGGGTTGTACTGTAGACAAGGAACGAGGGGCGACGACGAGATCGACGACGGCGATCAACTCCGGCGGTGTAAAGGTGTGCAGGGGGCTCAGGTTTGGGTTTCTGGTGTGTGTGTGCAAGATTCTTAGTGGTTGGGGTCATGCTAGCAGAGGAGGAGAGGAAAAGGAGAGGGAGAAGAGGGTTGTGGAGAAAATGACGGGGTCGTCGGAGCTCCGGCGGCGAGGGTGTAGCGAAAGTGCAAAGGTTGGATTTGGGTGCAGGGAAAGAGCTCGGGGTAGGCTAGGATGGTGGTGGTGGTATTAGGAGTTGAGAGGGAGGTGAGTGGACGGAGGGGAACACGACGACAAGGTCGTCGGTGATGGGAGGCAACGAGGTCGGTGAGGCAAGTTGGTGAAGCGATGGGTCGGGTTCTTGGGAAAGGAGGTGGTCGAGGAAGGAGAAGGTGGCTGTGAGGGTTGAGGTGATGGTGGAGGTCGAGAAGAGGGTCGGCGACGGATGAGCGAGAGGCTAGGGTTTCGGTGGTCTCATGGGTTTGAAAAGAAAAAAGAGAGAGGAAGGAAGAAGAAGGATATATAATATAGGGAGAGAGAGAGAGAAGAGAGAGGAGATCGAGAGGAGAGAGAGAGAGAAGAGAGAGGAGAGAGAGAGAGGAGTGAACAGTAAAGAGAGAGAATTTTGTTTGTTTGTGGGAGAGAGAGAAAGAGATAGCGTGGAGAGAGAGAGAGGGAGAGAGAGAAAGAGGTAAAGAAAAAGAAAGAAAGAGAGAGGTGGGGGGGCCACGGCCAGAGGAGGAGAGGCTGGGTTTGGTTAAGAAAAAGATTTTAAAAAGATTTTTGTTAGTTAAGTAAAATTTAATCTGTTGATTTAAAATATAGTGATATATTAATTAATTAATTTGAATTTTGGTGGGATACAAAATATTCCAAAACGCGCCCGGGTCGGGTCTAAAGTTTCAGATTTAAAATATGAAAAACAACTTTCAAAATTCAAAACAGATGCTCAGGTAACGAAAATGCATACCCCCAAGAACGGATGCACGTACGTGCGCGTAGCCATCCAAACACGTCCGTTTCACTGAACGGGACGAGAACAAGATGCGCGGACGCTACCACGGGGTTAGGGGTATCATGCAGGCTATGAAATGCAATTTTAATTTATTTTACACGACCAAAAATGTTATATGGTAAAAGATGCAATGCTAGGTAAAATACCAGTATGCAGTATACATGAGATGCACGTGTCTAAGTAACAAGTCATGGTAATTTATAATTATGAATCAAACAGGTTCAAGCAAGCGGGTCGAATGCAATGTAAAATACCATTCGCACCCAAAGCACGATAAATCAAGAAAATACCATAGATAAGTAAATACGGGAACTGGAATTGGTATAAATGAACTAGGTTGTTACATAATCCACACTTGGTTACATAACGAGAACCTTTTACTATAAGTCTAGTTTTGAAAGTCTCAACTTTTCCATCTACACCAAGAATCTTCTCAAGATCCATTTGCTCCTAATGGGTTTTACCCCTTCAGGTGCAACATTCAAAGTCATACTTTGTTGGTGTACATGGATTTCATCTTTGATCGCATAGCATCCAGCCTTTTCACAGAGTCCCCACTCATGATCGCCTGCCTGAACCTAGTTGGGCCATCATCTACCATGATTCAATCCTCGCTCCCACTGTCACTGAGAAAACCGTAGTATCTCTCAGGTGGATGAGGAACCCTACCAGATTCACGGAGAGGCTGAGGTTCATTGGAGACTATTGAATCCTTTGGTTTCACCAAATCATCAGCTGTTAGTTTGTCCAGCTGGAACTTCTTCCAGTTCTATCCCATAACCATTAATTTCTTCACAAGAAATTCCTTTTCTAAAAAGGTGGCATGCTGAGAAACAAAACACCTTTTGCTCCTTAGTGTGGTAGAAGATATACCCTCGCGAATGTTCGGGATATCCTACAAACTTATACAGAACTGACCTTGTCTCGAGCTTGTCCGGATTTTGCTTTTCAACATAAGCCGGACAACCCCATATCTTAACTCGTTTAAGACATGGTCTCTTTCCATTCCATATCTCATATGGAGTGGAAGGCACAGATTTGGATGGAACCCCATTCAATAGATATGCAGCTTCTTAAGTGCATAACACCAAAAGAAAACAGGCAACTCGGTAGTACTCATCATAGATTGCACCATATCACATAGGGCGCGATACATCCGCCCCGATACACCGTTGTTCTGTGGTGTACTCGAAGGAGTAAGCTGAGAGAGAATCCCATTCTCCGTTTAGAAAATCCAGGAACTCTATGCCCAAGTATTCGCCTCCCCGATCTCATCGAAGGACTTTAATATTTCTACCCGTCTGGTTCTCAACTTCAAGCTTATATTTCTTGAATTTCTCAAAAGTTTCAGACTTGTGTTTCAACAGGAACATATGTCCGAATCTTGAGAGATGGTCAATGAATATAATGAAGTACGAGAAACCAACCCTGCCATTTGTAGACATAGGACCGTATATATCATCAGGTATCCGTCCCAAGAGTTCAATAAATCTTTCTCTGTTTCCAGTAAACGGAGTTTCGGTCATTTTACCTTTGAGACAAGACCGACAAGTATCATAAGATGAGAATTCGAACGGATTCAAATATTCATCCTTATGTAACTTTGCTGATTGTGTCGCATTGATATGACCTAGTCTACAATGCCACAAGAAGAATTCGTTCATTTCTGAATCACTCCTCTTGTGTGTGTTTTATATACTTTGAACCGTGGTTTGATTTAGAACGTATATGCCATTACATAACATGTCTGATCCAATCAACTCTTGATTAAGAAAATGTTCACAACATTATCCAGCAATACAAAATTATATCCTTCTTTAACTTAATAAAGAAACTGATGTAATATTGTATATCAGGTTCGGTATGTAATAATATTTGTTCAGAATCAATGTATTTACCATATGCTAATACAAGGTGATATTTCCCAACTGATTTGGCTGCAACAATTGCACCATTCTCTAACACTTAGAAATATATCACCCAATCCCAGCTCTCTACCTGTCTGTAGCCCATGTAACAGATTACATATATGGGATCCTGATACGGTAGCTCATACCTAGAACGTAGAGGATACTGAGAAACAGTTCTCGGTAACAAACACACCCGAAGAAAATACATCAATATGCTCATTTCTCGATTGGGTGGCATGTGAATCCTAGAATTCCCCTATTTCCTACTTGAACTTATAACAGTTATAAGATAGAGCGGAAACAACGTTCCTGAGCTCAGTATAATAAGCAGGTTCGGTCAATGCATCCATATTATTATCTTGATTAAGGCGTGACATGGTCTCTTACAGGGGAGAGAGAGAAGAAAGCACTCTGCGTATACTCTTGCAAGATCAGATTGGTTATTGTTCCCCCAATCAGAGCAAGGCTCTGATTTGAATTTTGAAAATTCAAAATTGAGAAGCAACGCTTCAGATCCCGTGCGCTGCGCGCAATCTGCCACGTGTCAGAAGTTGACTCGGCAGCGCAACGCCCAAGGCAGTGCGTCCAATCAGAGCAAGGCTCTTTAAAAAGCAAAAGCAAAAGCAACGCTCAACTGCCCAAGCGCACCGCTGCGCGACACGTGTTTGCGCAGTTGCGCAAACGCTGTTGCGCAAGTGCAGCACAGCGCGCCACGTGTCTGCGCAATTGCACAAGCACAACTGCGCAAGCGCACCGCTGCGCGACACGTGTCTGCGGAGTTGTGCAAACACTGTTGCGCAAGTGCACCACAGCGCGCCACGTGTCTGCGCAACTGCGCAAGCGCACCGCTGCGCGACACGTGTCTGCGCAGTTTCGCAAACACTGTTGCGCAAGTGCACCTCAGCGCGCCACGTGTCTGCGCAGTTGCGCAAGCACGACTGCGCAAGCGCACCACTGCGCGACACGTGTCTGCGCAGTTGCGCAAACACTGTTGCGCAAATGCACCGTTGAGTGACACGTGTCTGCGCAGTTGCGCAAGCACAGCTGCGCAAGCGCCTTACTGCGCGACACGTGTCACGCGCTGGTGAGTTGCGCAACAACAGAATGAAGATTTAAGGAAATCTTTTCTGTTCTTGTTAAAACAAGAAGATTTCTTCTGTAAAACAGGGGCCTTTGGACCAAAGATCCAACGGTGGGGAAAATTTCCCAAATCACTCAGGAAAAGATTTATTGAACAAATTTAACTAATTTTTTAGCACTATAAAAAGGACCCCAAACCTCATTTCAAAGGATCATCTGGTTTTAAAAAAAAAAGAAGAGAGAAAAGAACTCTTGAGAATTTCTGGAGAACACAAAAAAGAAGGTAAAAACCTTTGAGATAAGAGAAAATTCTCTCAAAGAATAAATCATTGATCTAGAAAACAAGATCAGTGATCTTCAATAAATAAATAAATAAATAAATAAAAATAATAAAAATAGTGCCTTGCACTTGCTATGAACCTTTGGTTCTCTGAAACAGAAAGAAAGAAAAGACTTCTTTTTTTTCTCTGATCTAAATTTAGATCAAGAAATTAAAAAGTGCTCTGCACTTCTTTTCTTGAATCTAAAAGATTCTTGGTGCTCTGCACAAATGCAATGCATTTCCTAAAGGGCCAGGCCCAAATCAAAAAGACCTAGCAGGCCAAAATGAATTGCAAAGCAATAAAAGGGCTGGGCCCAAATCAAATTGATGCTCTGCATCATTTATAAAGAACAGAGTCCAAATAAAATTGATGCTCTGCATCCTTCCTGGGCAAAGCCCAAATAAAAGTAAAAAGAAATGCAAAAGCAATGTCGGACATTTTCAACGGGACTTAGCCCATTCGTGGCCATAAGTCCTTAAATTAAATTGACTGAGCAAAATGGCTCTCCTAAATCAATCTACGTCCGGTTCGAGGGTACATCTCCGAACTCCTTTGACATCCATCGTTGTAATTCCTCAACGACGTCAAAGAGGTGACGAGTCCCAACGACCACACACCCATATGGACTGCGGGGTCTTTAAACTCATGGACCGAAACGTCCTTAAACTAATATTTACCCCAAAATGGGAACATTGGACCGAGACGTCCCTAAACTAATATCGGACCGAGACGTCCCTAAACTAATATCGGACCGAGACGTCCCTAAACTAATGTCGGACCACTACGTCCCTAAACTGGAATACAGACCACCACGTCTCTAAACTGGAACAATAGAGCCTCCAAATGCTCTTTTGCTGGATCTCAACGGCCCCGTCTAAGTCGATCCTAGCCCCAAATACGGCTAACGTATCCTTAGATATTTAAATAAACGATAAAACCCCAAATCAACCTTGGTTCAAGGGTACATCTCTGAACTCCTCTGACACCTGTCGCTGTAATCCCTCAACGACGTCAGAGAGGTGACGAGTCCCGACGGCCAGATATTAAATCGATCACTACGTCAAGTCGATCTTAGTCCAAAACAGGATTAACGTATTCTTGACGAACGTTTAAGTTGATCTTAGCCGCAACGCGACTAATGTATCCTTAAACTAAAACACCAAACCCAAATCTAAGCAAACACGGATTTGGACTAATCCACGTCCTACGAGCGACGGTATTATTCAGTCTCCGTATACAATCCACGGACAACCACAAACAAAACAAACACACACGACACGAAGTGAAATTCTGGAGAAGGAGAAAGTTGTTACCGCGATGCGGTAGCGTAATTAACTGCAGGGGCTTGCGCCTGCAGGGAAGAGCGTCCCCACAATCAAAAAACCCCTCACCCTGAGGGGGAATCTGACGAAGTCTGCTACATCGGCCGCATCTGTCTAAACCTCCGATACACGGTGCCATAAATCAACTTGGCATCTTCGGAGAGATAAACGGATAAAACCAAATAGCATCTGCCCCGAACCTCAGGCACGGACGCGAAGTCCAGGCCGCCGTTCGGAGGGGAACAGATTCTGGCACGCCCGGTGGGACCTTTTCCTCTTTCCACTCCACACTTCGTGTGTCGTCTTCGCGAACCAATCGCGGTTTGTTAAATGGTTGTCTTCGGATTTCAAGTTGCTAAGATTTGGTCTTTTACCTGGCGCAGAACTCAAGCATCCATGGATTCTAACTGCACCAAATGCGCGAAGCACCACTGCAACGGACGCTCCACCTCACCGAGAGGTGTAACATATGGGCCCCAAGCGGCCTCTTTCCTCGCTCTGCCGGTAGAACATGTGACCCAGGCCACCACCGGCCTGTTTTTCGGGACCATGGTCCCACCTACAAGCTTCTCTATGCCGATATCCACGCCGGAAGCGAACAAGAAGTCGGTGTTCGACCGGCTCACTGCTACCACGACCCCTGTCAACGGGTCGCCCGCTACCAAACCGACAGCCTCTGTCTTCACCAGGCTGAATCGGAACTATAAATTGGCTGTCCCAAAGAGGGCAACGGCCGCTATTCCGGAAGTCGTTAAGGCGGCCCCTCCCGCTAAAGAGTCGATCTTTTCAAGACTGATGATTCCAGCTCCTGCCCCTGCTCGAGGATCCGTCTTCGACAGGTTGAATATCATCCCTCAAAGGACAACCTCAGTCTTTGAGAGGTTAACACCAGCGGCACCCTGTTCAGACAGGGGGCAAAAAGAAATCATCTCTATCTCTGAGCCGATCCCAACGGCTCGTCGTGCTCGACGTCGACATTGGCAACGAGTGAGGAAAGCAGGGGGCAACTCCCCCTCAGGGCTAACCCCACCTGCTCCAGTGGTGGAGGTCAACGCTGCTGTTCCAACTAGGAACAGCTTTGAATTGCTAAGGAAGGTGAGAAAGAACTCTCCAATTGCTACATTGAAAAGATCTCCTCCGCCTATGGAAAAAGCTCCGGAGACAAAGCAGGAACAGCCCCCTCAACGGCTGTCGTCAAAAATTTATAAAGTTTGGCGGAAGATTCAAGACTCCATGATTGACCCAGACCACTTTCATCGCCAGAAAAAGGCAAAAGCGGAAAAGGACAAAAACCGCCCTATTAAACAGCAGGGGGCAACAAATGCTAGGATGCCCACTTCAACGGCTCCTTCAACCTCGATGGTCCACAAAAGAAAAAGGCCAGAGAAAGCTCCCGTGACACTGACAAAGTTTAAAAGCGGTGAACCTAAACGCCCCAAGTCAGGGGGCATAACAGTTCATACGGTTTATATGGCTTCTGGAAAGGAAGAAAGTCGTACTTCTACGGGTCACCGACCGCTTACCCGATCAGTGACCAAGGCTCAGGAGCAGCAACAAAAGCTCCAGGAGATGATGACTACGATGGCTGCACTCACGGAGCCAAAAGAGAACCCTGAGACGTCCTTAGATGAACGCCAAGAGGAAGAGACCGACGCCGAGTTCCTCCGCCGAGTACTGGAAAAGAGAGACAAAGAGGCTGCTGAACAAGCAGCCAATATACAGCGTATGGGCCTCCTCTTCCAGGACATGATAGGGATGATGATACAACAAGATCCCCCGACTGAAGAACCCCCGATTGTCCTTGGGGATGATAGGGGAGAGACATCAAACCCTCAGCATGTTCTATCAACGGCTAAAGAGGATACAATCTCTAAAACTGATCTGGACGAATATATAGCCCAGCAAATAAAGGTTCATCACGCGGCCGAAGCAACCGGCCACGTCGTAAAGACGGGGCGACCGTATCCAGGCTGGTATGACCAAATCAAGTACCCGCCGGGTTACACAATTCCCAAGTTTCACGTCTACAAAGGGACCGGCAATCCCCATCAACATGTTGCCCAGTTCAGGGCGCTTTGCGGTAACACCGGCGGCGACGACAAGCTTTTGCTTCGTCAGTTTGTTGGAAGCCTATCAGATATGGCGTTCGAATGGTATTCTGAGCTCCCCAACGACTCTATTAAAACCTTTGCGGAGATGGAGCTACTCTTCACCCAACGTTTTGCAAGTGCCAGTGAGCGTACCCCGATGACGGCACTGATTAATGCCAGGGTAAAACTCGGCGAGACATGGGTTCAGTACGCTATACGGTGGCGTAATCTATGGTCGAAGTGCGAACAGCGCATAGAAGAAGCTCCGGCGGTGGGAATGTTTGTTAGAACCCTTGATCCATAAGCAACCATCTCGCAGTTCATGATGTTCTTCAAGCCGACTACTTTCCAGGCTTTGATCGACAAACTAGCGCAGATGGACCAGATGGGCCATAAACCCCCTCTCCCGAAGCCGGACTCCCGAAACGACAAGGGAAAGGGAAAAGCGATCATTGTCGCTAATGCCCAACAACAACCGAGCGACTCGAAGCCGGTTGCTCGTCCAAACAATACGCGCCCATACGTACCCCTTGAGGACAGGATGGGACGTCCTTACTCCTTCCCCCGCAATAAAACGAGGAGGCTATTCGAGCTGGCGTTGCGCAATAGACTCATAAATCTGCCAGATCCAAAACGTCCGTTGCAACCAAACGACGTCAACGAGCCCAATTACTGCCCTTACCATCGAGTGCTAGGCCATCCCATCGAAGATTGCTACGTTTTCAAGAATTGGCTTGAGAACCAGTACCGCCAGGGCAAATTCGCGTTATCTGACAAATGGAAGGTGAATCCTCCGCAGCCCCACACCGCTAAGGGGACAAATACGCCAGGGGCAACATGCTCCGTCATTGAAGAAGCTCCTTGGGAGGTTGTATTATCAGCCAAAACGAGGAGAATGCTAAATGATCTTCAGACCTGTCCAGCGGTCAAGTGGAAGAACCCCTTGGAACCGCAGGTTATTGAGGGGATGTTGAAGCCACGTCCGACTCCGAGGACCGATGGTGGTAGTTCAAGCGTTCATAGCCAGCCGTCAAAATCTTCGAAAAAGAAGAAGAAGAAATCTAAGAAGCCCGTGAAGCCTGGCGACAAGCGCACGGACTTACAAAAGCAAATCGACGCACTGGATGAATACAACCAAAAGGCGCGGACTCCCATTACGCTCCAAGATTTCCTTGATCACGTCTTTCAAAAAGAAGATGAGGAAGAAAGTTCATCGGATGAATCCGAGGAATATGTGGCGAACTGTCATATGATCTCCCATTCGACCACGAACGATGAAGGGACTTCTGGCACTAAAACGCTAGGGGCAAATACTGAGTCAAGGGTTCCGGAGTTATCAATCGAAATGATTGACGCGTTTCTTAGTAAAGCTCGATTGAAAAGTAAAGCTGATCGAGAACGCGAGACGGCTATATTCGAAAGGGCCAAGTGCCAACGGCTTGAGGAAAGAGATGAGATGATCCCGCTGGAGCAAAATGCCTCCACCGCTGACAAAAGCCAATTCAAGATAAAAAAGAGGTTTGCTAAGGCCATATCGATGGGCATGAAGCTACCATCCTCTGAAGGAAAAATGACTGATGTGGTAGAAATGCACCCCTCTTATTGCTTATATCATCAGAAGGTCTCGCATCCTACTCAAGAGTGCAAGGCTTTCGATAGATGGTGGCAAGGATACGTCTCTAATCAACAACGCTTTAAACGGGAAAAGCGTAAAATTCGTCGGGAGCAAAGAAACATGACCAAAGAGCTTGAAAGAACTGCCGGTAATTGTCACATGGTTAACACTGCCGGGTCACAAGTACCTACATTTGGGAGCGACTCTGATGAGGAGCTAGAACTTGCCCCTCTCTTTAAAGAGTCAACTTCGGGAAAAGAAGAAGAGCCAGTGGTTTGCGAAAATATCCGGCTGCGGAATCGGACACTGCCTGAAAAGAACCTCGGACCCTAGAATAGAAAAGATAAAGGGAAAGAAAAGGTCTCTGAAGACATCGTCTTAGATGACCAAGTTCTGGAAGAGCTAAACGCCGAAAACCCACCGAAGAGAAGTAAGGTGGATTACAACGTTCTGGCACATCTGAGGAAACTGCCCTCTCAGCTCAGCGTCCTTGATGCCTTGTTACTATCAAAGGAGGCGAGAGACTCTTTGATTAAGGCGCTACAAGATCCGGACCAGTTCCAAGCCTTCTTAGCCGAAGAAAAGATGAAAGACGAATTAGAAGAAGTGCACACAGCCGACGTTGCTTTTGGTGATGAAGACCTTCTCCTCGGGACGTGTGAACATAATCGCCCCTTTTATGTCTCAGGATACTGCCATGACATAAAGATGGGTAAAATCTTGGTCGATAACGGATCGTCTGTCAATTTACTCAATGTGCGAGTGTTAAAGAAGATTTGCATGAGTGTCCAACACCTCGCCCGAGACAAAATCACCATCTCCGGATTCGACTCCCAATCATCAAAAACTCTTGGATCTATGATATTGACGTTACGCTTCGGGTTGCTCGTCACAGACATCAAATTCCATGTTATAGACGCCAAGACGTGCTACAATGCTCTGCTCGGCCGACCATGGCTACACGAGTACAATATCATCCCTTCTACACAGCATCAGTGCATGAAGTATTCTAGGGATGGCCTCGAGTACACTGTGGCGGGAGAGTTGAATCCGTTTTCCATGAACGAAGTTCGCAAGTATGAAGATGCCAAATATATCTTGCCGAGTTTCGAAGACACGGAAAGATGTCACAAGCCTGAGAACAAAACTAACGCCACCATCCCTGTCTTCGGCAGCGATACCGAGGAGGAAGAGGATATAACTTATTCGGGTCCGCCCCGATCCACCAGGCCAGGACCATCCGTTCCTTCGTTGATCTTTGGCAGTGATTCAGAGGATGAAGTTCATGCTGTATTCCCTGCTCGGCCTTCAATACGGGTTTCCGATGATGAAGAGCGAAGTCTGCAGATAACCATGGTGCCGCTTGAACATTACAAAGAAGTGGATGCACTCGACACCAACAGCGTAGAAGAATTGCAAACATTCTATATCCCTCCCGGACGAAAAGGCGAGAAGGCAATCCTATTCTACCGTTCTGAAGAAAACAAGGTGGAAAAAGAAATTTGGCATGGTGCGGATCCAACGCTGGACAGACTCCAGCCCATCCGTCTACCCCGATATTATACGGAAGGCTTGAGGAGACTGTTGAAGCGCCAGGGAATAACTTTCGAACAGACCGTTAGAAAGGCAAAATTCTATGACAGGGTTTGGAACGTCCCCGGAACTCAGCACAAGCTACCTAATGGGAGGCTAGAGACGATCGGGCTCGGATATATTCGCTCCAGGAAACGAGAGCCGCTCCGTGATTGTTACGTCGTGCACAATTCTGATGAAGAAGCAAATGCTCAAGAGGGAAACGCTAATCCTGAGCCGGCAAAAGTTCCTGATGCAAAACCGCCCAGTCCATCATTTGAAGACCAGATGGGCAAACTTATAAGGAATGCGGGTCAAAAAGCCCGAGATGATCACAATCGTGAAATGGCAATCTATGAGAAAGCCAAGACACAACGCCTTCTCCAACAAACCGTGAAGGATGAAAATGCCGCTCCTTGTCAACCTGCTACAAAAAAGGTTCGACGCGAAAGCAAAAACAAGTCGAAAGGCAGGAAAGGCGCTCAACAACCACAAAGCAGAGCTAAGAAGCCACGCATCCGAGAGTCGAGCGTTATTGACTTAGCCCTCATCAAGAAAATGGGTCGAGCATACTCATTTTCTCGGAACAAAACAAGGAAAATACTTGATCTTGCTCTAAAACATCAACTGCTTACACTGCCAGAGTCTAAACACCCTGAGCAAGCAGGCGAAGTCTCCAACCTAAATTATTGCTCTTACCATCGAGTAGTAGGGCATCCGCTTGAAGATTGCTTCACCTTTAAGAATTGGGTTGAGGACCAATATCAGCTTGGCAAATTCGCGTTGTCTGACAACTGGAGGGTAGCGCCGCCGCAAAAGCACGAACCCGAAAACACAAGGATAGAACCAACTCCGCATTGGGATTGGCAGAAAATTCGCACCTGCCATGTGATAACAATATTAAAAGAAGAGTCCGAGGACATGAACAGCCTTCCTTCGTGCTTTGAAAACAGCAGCGATGAGGTAATCTCAGAATTTCCACCAGCGCCAAAAGAGCTGGAAGATGGAATCCATACTACTGCAGATAACCTCAAGAAAATCGAATTGGGGACAATAAATGATCCACGACCGACATTCGTCAGCGAGCTGCTGTCTGAAGAGAGGGTGGCTGCGTTAAAAGACGTCCTTGTGCAGCATAAAGATTGCTTCGCATGGAACTATTCCGAGATGCCGGGACTAGATCCAAAAGTTGTTGTACATAGACTAGCAATATCCCCAAACATCAAGCCAGTCAAACAGGCGCCGAGAAGAATGCGACTCGAGCTTGAGATGAGCATAAATACCGAAGTCAAAAAGTTAATCGACTCTGGCTTCATCCAGGAAGTTCAGTACCCTGAATGGATCGCCAACATCGTCCCAGTGATGAAGAAAAATAGGACAGTGCGCATATGCGTAGACTTCCGGGATCTTAATAAAGCTTGCCCGAAGGATGATTTCCCAGTGCCAGTCACTGAACTGATGATAGACAATACATCCACTCATGAAGTTTTCTCCTTCATGGACGGCTCATCGGGGTATAACCAGATAAAAATGCATCCAGAAGACCAGAAGCACACAGCCTTCAGGACTCCTCTTGGTATATTTTGTTATAAAGTGATGCCCTTCGGTTTGAAGAACGCCGGTGCTACTTATCAGAGGGCCATGACAAAGATCTTCGACGACCTTATACACGAAATCGTTGAATGCTATATCGACGATCTCGTGGTTAAAAGAAAATCATACGAGGAACATCTTGAGCATCTGAAGACTGTATTTCAACGCCTTCGGCAATACAACTTGAAGATGAATCCTCTTAAATGTGCGTTCGGGGTTTCCTCGGGCAAATTCCTGGGATTCGTTGTTCGACACCGAGGTATTGAAATAGATCCGTCAAAGATTAAAGCGATCATGGAAATGCTTCCGCCGAGGACTCTCAAACAGCCGCGGTCTCTCCAAGGGAAACTCGCATACATACGGCGATTTATAGCCAACCTTTCAGGAAAGTGCCGTCCTTATAGTCACCTGATGAGGAAGGGAACCCCATTCGTTTGGGATCAAAAATGCCAAGGCGCACTGGATGAGATCAAGCAATACCAGCAGAACCCGCCGGTGTTGGCTGCTCCGGTTAAGGGGAAGCCTCTCATTCTTTATACAACCGCCCTCGAAGGTTCCTTAGGCGCATTATGGGCACAAGAGAACGATTAGGGGAAAGAAAGAGCACTCTACTACTTAAGTCGAGTTCTGCTGGGGGCAGAAAGCAACTACTCTCCCATTGAAAAACACTGCTTGGCGTTGATCTTCGCAATAACAAAGCTTAGGCACTATGCGTTGGCGCACGAAGTCCGTCTTATTTCAAAAGTGGACCCTCTCAAATATCTAATGTCAAAAGCCATATTGACAGGGCGACTCGCTAAATGGGCCCTGCTCTTGATGGAATTTTCGATAACATATCAACCTCTCAGGGCAGTAAAAGGCCAGGCCATCGCCGAATTCCTTGCTGAGCATCCCATACCTGCCGATTCTCCTTTAAATTGCGATTTGCCAGACAGACATGCATTTGACGCAATCGACAGTGGTGATACCCGTTGGGAGCTTTATTTCGATGGAGCATCTTCCATGAAAAAGCACAAACAAAGTACGCCAACGATCAAATCGGGGGTAGGACTCATCTTTGTAACCCCACAAGGAGGAATAATGCGCTTCGCCTTCTCCTTGACAGAGTCGAGAACGAATAATGAAGCTGAATACGAAGCTTTGATAGCAGGCTTGGGGATTGCCATCGACATGGGAATTGAAAACCTCCTCATATATGGGGACTCCCAGCTAGTCGTCAGTCAAGTGAACGGCGATTACTAAACATGCAAACCGGAATTGATAAAATACGGTGAAAAGGTGCAACAACTGCTAACCCAAATTCCCTCCTGTACTTTGGAAAGCATACCGCGCGCGGAAAACAGCAAAGCGGACGCACTGGCCAAACTTGCTAAAGAATTGGCTGACGAGAACCTCGATGACGTTAGAATCGTGATATAAAGCCGCCGAGTGCTCGCCCCAGCAGAAATACCTCCAGAATCATATAAAGAAAAGGGAGCAACTGAACAGGCGACCCTACAAATAAAAGATCATGAGAAGACCGAAGACTGGAGAGAAGTCTTCATAGATTACTTCAAGTTCCACCGAATGCCTGAAGAAGCGTCCATAAGACATCAACTCGTGAAACGAGCTCTGTCTTTCGCCTTCATCAACGATACTCTATACAAGAGGTCATTCGATTCTCTGTAGCTGAGATGCCTAGGACCTGACGAAGCGAGAAGGGTCGTCCAAGAAGTGCACGACGGACTCTGCGGTTCCCACCAAGCAGGCCCTAAGATGAAGTTGAAGATAAAACGGATGGGCTACTACTGGCCCACGATGATGCAGGATTGCCTGGAATACGCGAGGCAATGTCATTCATGCCAAATTCATGGGGACTTCATCCATCAGCATCCCAATCCACTGCATCCAACAGTGGCTAGTTGGCCATTCGAAATGTGGGGAACTAACATAGTCGGCCCCATCGAACCAGCATCGTCCAAGGGACATCGTTTCATCTTGGCGACGACTGATTACTTCTCCAAATGGGCAGAGGCGGTACCGTTGAGGGAAGTGAAGACGGAGAACATCCTCCATTTCTTCAAAACGCATGTCATATACCGGTTTGGAACCCCGAGAAGGATCATCTCTGATAATGGGCCAGCCTACCGAAGTCATAAAATTAGCCGCTTTGCACAGCAGCACAGTATAGACTGGAGATATTCCTCAGTCTATAATCCGCGGGCTAACGGTCTCGCCGAGGCCTTCAACAAGACCTTGACGAAAATTATAAAGAAAACGGTGTCCCGAAACAAGAGGGACTGGCATGAGAGGTTGCAAGAGGCTCTTTGGGCGTATCGAACTACGTTCAAGACGGCCACGAACGCAACGCCATACGCGTTGGTGTTCGGTACAGAAGCAGTACTCCCCCTCGAGATAGAGTTACCCTCTCTACGAGTAGCAATTCACTACGAGCTAACGGATGAAGAAAATGCTCACCTCCGGTTTGAGGAGCTTGACGCCCTTGATGAAACCCGGCTCATAGCACAGCAAAATCTGGAAGCCTATAAAGCAAAGATGACGCGCTCATATGAAAGATTGAGCCGGCCGAGGACATTCCACCAAGGCGAACTCGTGCTAGTGGTCAAAAGGCCCATGATCCCCAATCGCGCCAAGCGGGGAAAGTTTGAGCCAAACTATGAAGGACCGTACATCATTGATAAGGTCTACCAGGGTGGGGCCTATCTACTCATGGACATGCACGGTGAAAGGCCTTTCAGGCCGATAAACGGTCGCTTCCTAAAGAAATACTATGCTTAATGAGCCACAGCCTAGGTCAACGGTAGATGACGACAACTATGTCCGCTCACTATCTTCCTAAGCTCAAACTCTATCAGCAGTAGCCAGCCTTCTCAAGTGACGGACCAAAATGTCCTTAAACTAATAACGGACCGAAAAGTCCTTAAACTACTACCGCAGCATCCTTAGGCTGACGAGATGAATAAAAAAAATAATATATAAAAATATATATATATATATATATAATAAATAAAAACGGTATATCCATAAGCAAAAATGGGCACGGATGAAAACCCGAAAGGGCTCCGTGAGTAAAAACAGCAGGGCTACCGGCGAGTGTTCATGAAAACCTGGAAGGGCGCGACCTCGTAAAAAAAAAAGAAGAAGAAAGATTTCCATGTATTATCAAACATGATACAATCAAGTGCACAAAAGTATGTGGGGTATGGGATTCGAACTCTGGTGGCTTGGTTCAGCAATGCAAGGTATTACCAATGAGTATGCTGCTAACACCATATGATATATGGAGTGGGATTTGGTAAAACCATATATACTTGTTATAAATATCGTAATTATTATTAATATGGGGAGTTGAAAAGTCAGGATCTCAATAACAAAGGGTAAAAAAAAAACGGTATGTCCATAAGCAAAAAAGGGCACGGATGAAAACCTGAAAGGGCTCCGTGAGTAAAAACAGCGGAACTACCGTCGAGTGTTTGTGAAAAACCCGAAAGGGCGCAACCTCGTTAAAAGACACTTATAGGGTCCTCTCGACCTTATAAGGAGAAACCACCCGCGTGAGATCCTTACGACTCACAAGGGAGCAACACACTTAGGAATCCCCACGATTCCTAAGGAGAAAATACACTTGCGAGATCCTCACGAATCGTAAGGAGAACTCTCTTATGGGACCCTCACGGCTCATAAGATTTGAAAGTCTTAAGTTACAGAGATCTAAACCTGTGCTTAAGCAACCCCCACAACTTTCGACATTGCCCTACAAGTGACTCAGCATTGACCCTTGTATACAATCCACGGGCGCGAATAAACGTTTCCCTAACCAAGGTCCATCCGTGACTGGGGATATGTTCGCATAACCCATGTAAGTCCTCTCGATTTACAAGGAGAAAACCCCCCTGTAGGATCCTTACGACTTACAGAGGAAACAAACACTTAGAAATCCTCACGATTCCTAAGAAGAAAATACACCTATAAGATCCTCACGACTTGTAGGGAGAAATAACTTCGTGAGACCCTTACGGCTCATGAAGTCAAAAGCCTTAGTCGACAGGACCCTAACCCTGGTCGCTAAGCCTCCTTTGTTCGACAACGACAGAGGCAAATGATGATTCGCTCCTGGTAATATCCCAGTTGCAGCGGTGCTGATGCCGAAATCGGTGTCCAATTTCAGGTTTACGGCGAAAGCCAGTAGGCCGCTCATGCATACGAAATAGCCGAAATGATAGGGCAACTTGCAATAAAAAAGCAGCAAGTAAAATATATGCATGCAAAATAGCCAAAATGATTGGGCAACTCGTAATAAAAAGCAATGAGTTAAAAAAAAAAAAAAACAAATAGCCGAAATGATTGGGCACCGCGAAAAATAGCCGAAATGATCGGGCAATCGCGACCTTCGCGATATAAGAGCTGAAATGATAGAGCATCGCGGAAATAAAATAAAATAAAAAGAAGAAATGATAAAACTTTGGCCCTACAGTTAAGATCACATCGATCCCTGTATACAATCCAAGGGCATAAACAAAGAATGAACCATACTTTCCCAGCGGATTCCGTCAGACGACGAACCCCAAACCTCACCGGTTCATTTCAACCGAAGAAGCCAGTGATTTCAGCAAAATTTCTCGACTCACGGATACAAACACTCCTTGACGAGAGCCTTCTGATCCGCGTCGACCCGCAGAGCCACCACTGCCTCCGTAGGAACCCTCGACTCGTTTCAAACCCCAAGGAAACAAATAATCCTTGGCGCTTGGGAAACAAATAATCCCAGCAAACTCCTCGACTCACGGATACAAACACTCCTTGACGAGAGCTTCCTGATCCGCGTCGACCCGCAGAGCTACCAGAGCCCCGTGGGAACCCTCGACTCGTTTCAAACCCCAAGGAAACAAATAATCCTTGGCGCTTGGGAAACAAATAATCCCAGCAAACTCCTCGACTCACGGATACAAACACTCCTTGACGAGAGCTTTCTGATCCGCGTCGACCCGCAGAGCCACCAGTGCCTCCGTAGGAACCCTCGACTCGTTTCAAATTCCAAGGAAACAAATAATCCTTGGCGCTTGGGAAACAAATAATCCCAGCAAACTCCTCGACTCACGGATACAAACACTCCTTGACGAGAGCTTTCTGATCCGCGTCGACCCGCAGAGCCACCAGTGCCTCCGTAGGAACCCTCGACTCGTTTCAAACCCCAAGGAAACAAATAATCCTTGGCGCTTGGGAAACAAATAATCCCAGCAAACTCCTCGACTCACGGATACAAACACTCCTTGATGAGAGCTTCCTGATCCGCGTCGACCCGCAGAGCTACCAGAGCCCCGTGGGAACCCTCGACTCGTTTCAAACCCCAAGGAAACAAATAATCTTTGGCGCTTGGGAAACAAATAATCCCAACAAACTCCTCGACTCACGGATACAAACACTCCTTGACGAGAGCTTCCTGATCCGCGTCGACCCGCAGAGCCACCAGAGCCCCCGTGGGAACCCTCGACTCGTTTCAAACCCCAAGGAAACAAATAATCCTTGGCGCTTGGGAAACAAATAATCCCTAGCAAACTCCTCGACTCACGGATACAAACACTCCGTGATGAAAGTTTCCTAACTTATGTCAACTGTTCCGCTACAACTACAAACAGATCCCCGATTCGCCTCAATTTGTAAGAAGAAGTCTTAGACAGCAAGGATTGAAAAGCTTGCTTTTTGAGCAATGGGGCCCTGCAAGTCAATCCAAACTGGTCTCTTGCATACTATTCACGGGTCTCACTCTCCGAAGTCGAATTTCGACGAGGAGGGAAACAACCACTTACGAATCCTCTCGATTCGTAAGAGGGAAAATTCTCTTATAAGATCCTTACGACTTATAAGAGAAAACCACACTTAGGAATCCTCACGATTCCTAAGGAGAAAATCCACCTATGAGATCCTCTCGATCCGTAGGGAGAAAAGCCACTATGAGACCCTCACGGCTCATAGAATTGAAAAGTCTTAGGCAGTAGACCTGAACCTGCGGTCTAAGCCATCGCTATTTCCTGAGGAAGTCAGAATACTCGTTTTAGACATCCATCAACCATGGTTATTAAGACAGCCTGCTGACATTAAAAGAAAGAAGATGACAGAAAGAATATCCGGTTTACGTTTGATCTGGCATGCGTGACGCGTTCATTTATGCATGGACAGAAGACTCAGGACGAGAAATAACATAAGCTAAAAGAGAAAGGGGGAGGGTTTCCATTCATACCGCTAAAAATCTTTACAAGCATAAGAATAATGAATAAGAAACATTATTCTAATTATTACAACGGTATAACCTCAGATCCGGGGCACGGATTGAGGAAATCAAAAGTAAGGCCATCCAGAGTTCTTCTGGCCTTTCTAATTATTCTTATGCGCAGTCTTTCGCGCTCCTCTGTGTCAATATCATCGGCAAGCCCCCCTGGCCTTCGATAAGCGGCAATGATCGTCGTCTGCTGGAAGACTTGGTGTAGGATGTCGACGAGGCTATTCCGCCGTGTCTTTGAGATCAGCCCTGTCAGGTGCACCGAATGCACCTTGTCTTCGGCATCATCCAGTGCGTTAAGCGTTAAGGCCTCATGAAGATCCGGAAGTGCTCTCCATACGGCTCCCAACACGACTTTCAAAAGGGCCGAACGACGAGGCAACAGCCAACCACCGCTTGCGTTCAGACGACCCATGACTTCTGCACATTCAGCGTCCGTAAACTCCTGGTTCTGTTGACGACCCTGAGCGCGGATATCGTCGTAAGTAATGAACTCGTGAAAACTGTATAGGTGCACCGCCGCCATTATACCTGGAGGAAATATTACACAAAGATCAGCAATAGAAAAGCGATAATGTACATAGAGGACTAAATTCCTGAGAAGCAAGACTATGTTCAAGGATGAAATCCCCCAAACGAAAGCTCTGCTGGTTAATCGATTCTACCTAAAGAAGTTTTTTCTAAAAAACTTTAAAAAGTGGGGGGGAAACAAAACAACGGAGTTCTTAAAGGCAAGGGGAAAGCTCCGAAGTCTTCGAAGATGGAAATCTGGAAGATGATAAGTATCTGGAGGGGACCAAAGGTCCTATTTATAGGCATCAAATGCCTCCTCGACTTCCAAAAGTCGTCACGGCGGTTCACCCTAATCGGAGCGAACTTTTGTTCAAATCCCGAGGCGGGAGACGAAGCAACACTTCGTCTTTCCCCAGTCAGAGCAAAGCTCTGTCTTAAAAATTAATTCAATGAAGCAACGCTTCAGATTGTTTGCGCTGTGCAACAGGCCACGTGGCGGACGCAGACGCATCAGCGCAACGCCCAAAGCAGCGCACCCAATCAGAGCGAGGCTCCTTTTCAAAATTAAAGGAAGCAACGCTTCAACTGCGTTGCGCCGTGCGCTACACGACACAGCGCAGAGGCGCTAACACAGTTGCGCTGCACTGTGCGCTGTGCGACACGTGTCATACCCTGAAGCATTTGCGCTAAACAAAATTAAAAATTCTGGAGAAATCGTTCCTACTCTTTTAAAATAAAAAGATTTGCTTCTGGATCAAAGATCCGACGGTGAGGGGAAATTCCCCCAGGTCATTCAGAAAAGGGATTTCTCTAATAAATCGAATTTGCTTCTCAATTTGCAAGATGAAGCCTCAGGCAGCAGAGGTGGGAAAACTTACTTCCTGAACGATGAGACCCTACAAGTCGATCTAAAATGGTCTCTTGTATACTATACACGGGTCTCACTCTCCAAAGCCGAGTTTCGACAAGGAGAGAAACAACCACTTACGAATCCTCTCGACTCGTAAGAGGGAAAATTCTCTTATAAGATCCGTACGACTTATAAGAGAAAACCACATTTAGGAATCCTCACGATTCCTAAGGAGAAAATCCACCTACGAGATCCTCTCGATCTGTAGGGAGAAAAGTCTCTATGAAACCCTCATGGCTTATAGAGTTGAAAAGTCTTAGGCAGCAGATCTGAACCCGCGGCCTAAGCCATCACTATTTCTTAAGAAAGTCAGGGATACTCGTCCTAATCATCCGTCAATCATGGTTACTAAGGTGGTATACAGATAATAAAAGAAAGCAAAGACGGAGAAATGACACAAGACATTACAAAAATGTGCATCTTTTATTCATAAATATTGATCGAGTACAGGATACATTATGCTGAAGAATAAAAAATATATACATGTACTTTACAAAGACAAATGATACAAGGAGAATTATTGGGAAGGAAGCGTCTGGCATAGATGTAGCAATCGCTCGCATATGTCCTTCCATGCTTTCTCTTGGTCAGCTACCACCGCCAGCTCTGCCTCCACTTGGGCTCGTTGCTGCAGGACCGACGCAAGCTGCTCCCTGATGACCTGATAGGCAGCTTCCCGACTTGGGATATTGCGCTCAGCTACGTCAAGCTTCCGCTTCAAGTTTAGCCCGTGGGAGATGCGCTCCAAGAGACCCTCAAAGATAGTCTTCACTTGGGCAGCATTTGCCTCAACCTCAGCGCGCAGATGGGCCGTTTCGTTCGAGGTCTTTTGGCATTCCCTTAGTCTTAAAGCTGCTTCTTGCTCCAAGTGGCGGGAGTGCGAAGTGCTTTGCTCGAGCCAAGTTGTGCGTTGGGTGCTCAGGGCTAAAACTTCGGGAGAAGGGCACGTCGACTCCAGCCGGTATAGACAGGCCTCGATCTCCCTGCAGTGATTAACCCAAGATCCGACGACGCCTTCGTTATGAAAATTTACGAGCGCCGCCAACATTGGATTAACCTCCACAGTGAAATCTACGGCAGAAGGGAGAGCGTCCATATTGAGCTCTTCGATGTACCCGCTCAGCATGCCCAAACTCATCACAGCACCCTTTGAAGACGGGCGTTTCAAGAAAGGGCCTGCCGGTGGAAGGACGCGAGACTTAAAAGGGACTGGAGCCGGAACAATAGCTGCAAAACAAAACATGGTTAAACGATGGTTCAAGAGATGTTTAAGGGTTACCAAAAAAGGAATTTGCTATACCAGCAGCAGCAGACGGCAAAGCCGGAAGGGCCGGTAGCGCGGCAGGTCTTGCATCCCCTCCTTCGATTTGTGGCACTGCAATAAAGAAAGGGGAAAGTCAGAAATCATTCAATTGCTAGAAAAAAGGGGATGAACAAAGATATTGTAGTGAACGTACACTCACCAACGCCACTAGAGGGAGAAGCAAGTTCGGATGGGAAGGAGAAGTGTGGGAGCAACACTTGATATAGATGATCAAAGAGCACTCCTGAAAAGATGCGGTGGTATGGCGTTAGTCCATGAACTACACGTTTAAAAGATTAACTTGTGAGTCGCAAATCCATACCTTCCAACATCCGCGATGGCACGAGGGAAGACGGGGAAGTGACCGCCGCCAAAGCAGTAGTTGACGGTGCTCCTTCAAGCAATGGAGCGTCGGCACTGGCCGCACCTGCAAAGACAAGCTTGTTAGAAGAGATCACAAGATATATAAAAAAGGGGGGAAACAATAGTAACCCGAAACTTACCCGACGAACTGCCAGCCGAGACTGAGGCAATTCCTTCCTCCATTGACATCAGGCCACCACCCGTAGCCTCGTCACCCGACTCGATGGGAACCGTTGTTGTGCTCGCAAGCCCTGGAGACGGCAAGGAACCATACGCAGGGAGGGCTATGATTGGAGTATTGCCAGATTCCAGAGAAGGAGCGGCTGGCTCGTCCTCAGGAATCGTGGCCACCTCACTCGCTACTCCTTCGGGTCCCGCGGTCACAGTTGTCTCGTCCACCGTCGCCGCGAGGTCTCCAGCCTCAAGCGCCTCCCCCTCTACCGCCTTCGGCTCGGTTAACACAATCATCTCATCTGCCGCCACTTCAGGTGCGGCATCAATGACCCTCTCGGCGGCGGACCCTTCAACTTCTGTTTCAGGTACCATAGCCCTGACGACGGTGCTTATTGTCGGCTCGGGTTCGGCAAGTGCCGTTTCCTCCATTCCCCTGGGTTCGACGGTCTCCGCCTCCCCCTCAGTCGGACTAGGCCCTGCCAGATGAAACGCATATGAGCCAATGGCTTTATAATTCTTACAACAAAGCTCTGAAAGAAGTACTACCTGAAGAAGATTTATCATTTGCACTTCGGGCCGCGTGCGCCGCTCGCCTATAAGCAGTAGATAGGGCGACAGGGGCCTCTTCAGAAGGAGTGTCAACGCGAGGAATGGTATTAGGACCCGCTCCCGCAGCCAAAGCAGCTCTACGCGCCTTTCCTGCACGTCTCAACCGCTTCCGCTCCTCCCGAGCCGTTGAGACGGATGCCACTAGAGCTTCCCTAATTGAGCTGTCCTCGTCCGTGAATAGGGAGGCCTCTAGGTTTTTCAGGGCATCACTCGTCGTTTTGTCAAGCTGAGGCTCTTGCGGCAACTTCGACGAAGCTGGGACTTCGGTAACAGGCTCAGGAAGGATCCCCGCGTCAACTGATATAACCTCTGCAAAGAAACAAAAGAAGGTTAGGTTGACCATCAGAGAAGATGACAAAATTTCATTATGAAAGGGAAAAGGGTAGGACATACCAACGCCTGCTGGGACACGCTTCTTCTCCTCCTCCTGGAAGGTCTTCAAAGAGGCAGCAATGGCCTCTTCAGTAGAAATGCCTGTTGAGAACGAAGCAAATATTAGCTAAAAGATAATAATGAAAATGCAGTAAAATGACAAATAAAGCGTCTGATGATTACCGGACTCAGCGAGTTTGCTTAACATCGCTTCAAGCCTCGCCGATCGCTCCGAAGCTGCAATGGCAGCAGCTAAATTGGTGTCCTCAGGGTCCACCACAAAGCCCTCATTGCTGCCATATTCACATATGGCCTCGGCAGGAGAAGCCGCAGGCTTTGAGCTGAGGATCGCATCTAGGGAAAGGGCGGACTTCTTCTTTTTCTGCTGTCCACCAGTTTTAGATCCACCCGGAGCGGATTTGCGCTTGGCAGCCACTTTAGGGCGGCGAGTCCCGATCTCTGCCCCTCCGCCAGATCCTGGCGATACCACATTAACCGTCTTCGTGGGAGCATGGGGCGCCGGCGGTGCATCCACCGTAGTGGGCAATGGCAATCCACGCGGGGGGCTCAACATGCGCGGTCGGTCGACTCTGGCATCTTTTATCCGGGGGATGACCTGGATCCTTGGCTGCAAGGGAGCCTTGCGATCACCGCCAGGAGGCGTAGCCCTACGGTCGACCAGCAGGCGTTTCTCCATTAAGATGATTGGGCCCATAGCATGCGCATACCAGGCTACATACGGATGGATTATTTTAGGGACACAGCTAGGCTCACTGATAAAAAAATAGGAGCCTGTATTGAGCCGGGTGAAATGATGCATCGCATTCCTTACCCCCTCTGGGCCGACTGCGGGTGTTTCCAGAAAGGCTTCCAACGGGATCCCTTGATTGTAGCTCGATTGTCGGGCAAATCGATGCGGGTTATACCTCATAAAGAGAGCCGTCTCATTCTGCCTAAATACTAGGTAACCCGGCCGAATGGAGTAAAGATGGAGGATTTCCCGAGCCTTCAGTACAGAAGCCCCGCCTTTAAAGTCATCACGCAGAGGCACCACTGATTTGGTGGTCTCTGAGCCTATGGTTATGACCTTATCCACAAAGGAAACCTTCGCTCCGACCAGATGTGGATGAAGGAGCAACCCTCTAGACTCCCGCGGGGCTGGAACTACAATTGAAGCCCCAACCAACCGCATGACTCTCGGGAGTCTGTATTTCTCGAAGAGCGGAGGAGTCTTGTGGGCACCAAACACTCCTCACACGTGCATCTCCATCCAAGAAATAAAATAGTGCATCGGGAAGTTGGCAGGTTGTACCCCAGGCTCACTAGCGTCCGCCGCTACGCTAAGTCCATTGTAAAGGTAAGCCAATCCGGCGATCCCTACCGATAACTGCAAACCGGCCACCATTCGATGCGCCGGGTAAAAGACAGAGGACCGCATGAGGCGTGGGTGCATGGGAAGCGCGAAGCTGCATAGCCATAGACCCAAGAACCCTATGAAAAAAGTCTCCTCGTCCATGCCAGGAACGGCGATCTCTGAGAAAGGGACACTGGCAGTGCCGGGGAGATAAAAATCCCGCTGCTCATTTTCCGATGAAGGTCGGCGGTCCAAGCCGAAACCAAAGGGGTCAGCAAGCTGAGCAAACTTCTCGCCCTGCTCTGATAGGAACTCTGGGCGGATAAAACGAGCAATGAAATCCGCGAAACTGACGCCCCGGTCGCCCGATTCCAAATGGAGTTCCTCATAAATCTCCAACACCTTCACCAAGCCCGGGTGCTGATGCTGAATGGCATTTTCCGGAGTTAAGTCAAATACAACCTGCTTGGTGGCAAAGAAGTACTCATCAGGAGGAAGCAGCTCTTCATAGTGCTCCCCCCTCACTGGTAGACCTGAAATCTCAACAAATTCTTCCAAAGAGATGGAGACTTCCCTATCCGCTGTCAAGAAGGTGTGGGTGGGGATATTCCATTGTTCAATAAAGGCCTTTATCCACCACGTTGGAGGAGAGGGATACTCGAAAAGCGAAACGTAGATGGCCGAATATAAACCAATCTTCGTTAGATGAGTCCTTTTCGCCGATAAGATGTACCGGGCCCATTGCAGGTATCCGGCAAGCGGTCGCGGGATCAGTCCAATATTATAAGCCTGTCCCCAAGAGCGTGCTTCACCCTGACAGATTCGCCTCCCCAAGATGTCTATCGCCGGCGGCGGCTGCACTGGGATGGCACCAATGGCAGGCTGGAGGAGATCGTCAGAATTCCAATTTTTAACCTCCACGGCATACTCCACCGGGGGCTTGTCCGCATAAGGGATCGTAACTATAGGCTCAGAGGGCGAAGCGGAGCTGAAGCTGCGGCGGCCTTGGATGATTTGGCTGTACCACCTTCCCCACAGGTGAAGTCTCTTGCACTCAGGATCGTGATCTCTAATCAAGGCGAACACCACCCGGTCCACTGGTGCATGTGGGAACCCTCCTTCTGAGCGAACAAAAGGGAAAGACAAATCTTCAGACATGTTTCCTGTAGACAAAAAAAACCATAACCGTTAGTGTTCCAATGCTTCACATTTCAAAGGCCTACATCACACTACAATGCAGTGGGTAGGGGACCAAAGGGGGACCCAAAAAATCAAGATGACGGCGCATCATTTGATAAGACAGTCCCATCATTGGATGAGACTGTCAGGCAATAAAAAAGACCCCCAAGAGAATATCCTCATTGGGGGGGAAATCCCTAGAGACAAGGAGAAAATCTCCTCTTTTTAGAGCAAAGCTCTGTCACAGAGTGACATTTGTCAAACTCTGGTCTCAAAGGAATAAAATTTCTTAAAAAAGAGCCTAGCTCTGTAGTAGTAATAAAAAATTGTAACTCCTAAGAATTAAAAATTTTGGGATCTTAAAGGTCCATGAAAACTTTTAGAAGTTCTCTATTTGATCTATGAGCAGGGCTCTGTTCATGGGTTAAAACCCAGGAACAAGATCCCTGTAAATTTTTGAGAGCAAGGCTCTGTAGATGAAACCCCAAAGGGGTCTTCTTTAGATCAAAGATCTATGAGAGCAAAGCTCTGTTGAAGAAACCCCAAAGGGGTCTTTCTTTAGATCAAAGATCTACAAGAGCAAGGCTCTGTTAATTAAAATTAATTTAAATTAATTTAAATTTCTACCTAAGAGTGATTCTAAGTTCTGAACTTCAAAGTTCTTGGGAAGAAGCAAGAGCAAGGCTCTAAGAGTTTTTAAGCAAGAGCAAGGCTCTGAATCAAAGTTCTTGAAAACGGTAAAAAAATTTTAAGGACCAAGAGTCCCATTTATAGACGCCTGCGTCTCTTCACCTGACCTCTATGATCCAATGGTCGGGATCTTGCCACCGCTGCACTCACGTGCGCGTCACGTGAGCACAACGGTGGGGGGGGCATTTGTTCCCCCAATCAGAGCAAGGCTCTGTTTGAATTTTGAAAATTCAAAATTGAGAAGTAACGCTTCAGATCCCGTGCGCTGCGCGCAATTTGCCACGTGTCAGAAGTTGACTCGGCAGCGCAACGCCCAAGGCAGTGCGTCCAATCAGAGCAAGGCTCTTTAAAAAGCAAAAGCAACGCTCAACTGCGCAAGCGCACCGCTGCGCGACACGTGTTTGCGCAGTTGCGCAAATGTTGTTGCGCAAGTGCACCACAGCGCGCCACGTGTCTGCGCAATTGCGCAAGCACAACTGCGCAAGCGCACCTCAGCGCGCCACGTGTCTGCGCAGTTGCGCAAGCACAACTGCGCAAGCGCACCGCTGCGCGGCACGTGTCTGCGCAGTTGCGCAAGCACTGTTGCGCAAGTGCACTGCAGCGTGACACGTGTCTGCGCAGTTGCGCAAGCACGACTGCGCAACCGCACCTCTGCGCAGTTGCGCAAATACTGTTGCGCAAATGCACCGTTGAGTGACACGTGTCTGCGCAGTTGTGCAAGCTCAGGTGCGCAAGTGCTTCACCGCGCGACACGTGTCTGCGCAGCTGCGCAAGCGCCTTATTGCGCGACACGTGTCACGCGCTGGTGAGTTGCGCAACAACAGAATGAAGATTTAAGGAAATCTTTTCTGTTCTTGTTAAAACAAGAAGATTTCTTCTGTAAAACAGGGGCCTTTGGATCAAACATCCAACGGTGGGGAAAATTTCCCAAATCACTCAGGAAAAGATTTATTGAACAAATTTAACTAATTTTTTAGCACTATAAAAAGGACCCCAAACCTCATTTCAAAGGATCATCTGGTTTTAAAAAAAAAGAAGAGAGAAAAGAACTCTTGAGAATTTCTGGAGAACACAAAAAAGAAGGTAAAAACCTTTGAGATAAGAGAAAATTCTCTCAAAGAATAAATCATTGATCTAGAAAACAAGATCAGTGATCTTCAATAAATAAATAAATAAATAAATAAAAATAATAAAAATAGTGCCTTGCACTTGCTATGAACCTTTGGTTCTCTGAAACAGAAAGAAAGAAAAGACTTCTTTCTTTTCTCTGATATAAATTTAGATCAAGAAATTAAAAAGTGCTCTGCACTTCTTTTCTTGAATCTAAAAGATTCTTCGTGCTCTGCACAAATGCAATGCATTTCCTAAAGGGCCAGGCCCAAATCAAAAAGACCTAGCAGGCCAAAATGAATTGCAAAGCAATAAAAGGGCTGGGCCCAAATCAAATTGATGCTCTGCATCATTTATAAAGAACAGAGTCCAAATAAAATTGATGCTCTGCATCCTTCCTGGGCAAAGCCCAAATAAAAGTAAAAAGAAATGCAAAAGCAATGTCGGACATTTTCAACGGGACTTAGCCCATTCGTGGCCATAAGTCTTTAAACTAAATTGACTGAGCAAAATGGCTCTCCTAAATCAATCTACGTCCGGTTCGAGGGTACATCTCCGAACTCCTTTGACATCCATCGTTGTAATTCCTCAACGACGTCAAAGAGATGACGAGTCCCAACGACCACACACCCATATGGACTGCGGAGTCTTTAAACTCGTAGACCGAAACGTCCTTAAACTAATATTTACCCCAAAATGGGAACATTGGACCGAGACGTCCCTAAACTAATATCGGACCGAGACGTCCCTAAACTAATGTCGGACCACTACGTCCTTAAACTGGAATACAGACCACCACGTCTCTAAACTGGAACAATAGAGCCTCCAAATGCTCTTTTGCCGGATCTCAACGGCCCCGTCTAAGTCGATCTTAGCCCCAAATACGGCTAACGTATCCTTAGATATTTAAATAAACGATAAAACCCCAAATTAACCTTGGTTCAAGGGTACATCTCTGAACTCCTCTGACACCTGTCGCTGTAATCCCTCAACGACGTCAGAGAGGTGACGAGTCCCGACGGCCAGATATTAAATCGATCACTACGTCAAGTCGATCTTAGTCCAAAACAGGATTAACGTATTCTTGACGAACGTTTAAGTTGATCTTAGCCGCAACGCGACTAATGTATCCTTAAACTAAAACACCAAACCCAAATCTAAGCAAACACGGATTTGGACTAATCCACGTCCTACGGGCGACGGTATTATTCAGTCTCCGTATACAATCCACGGACAACCACAAACAAAACAAACACACACGACACGAAGTGAAATTCTGGAGAAGGAGAAAATTGTTACCGCGATGCGGTAGCGTAATTAACTGCAGGGGCTTGCGCCTGCAGGGAAGAGCGTCCCCACAATCAAAAAACCCCTCACCCTGAGGGGGAATCTGACGAAGTCTGCTACATCGGCCGCATCTGTCTAAACCTCCGATACACGGTGCCATAAATCAACTTGGCATCTTCGGAGAGATAAACGGATAAAACCAAATAACATCTGCCCCGAACCTCAGGCACGGACGCGAAGTCCAGGCCGCCATTCGGTGGGGAACAGTTATTATTTTATCTAATCAGGATGGGTCCCACTGTTTTTTATCAAATCTTCCTTCAAACCCTAAAAGGTAAGACTAGCCGGGATTAATTACACCTTACAAGTTCACCAATCTTGCGGCCAGGCCAGTGTCGGTACTGTCACGCCCCGCTTCCCAAAATACGGAATACGAGGGGTTGACAAGGCCAGCCATACTCCTACGGTCAAGGATACATCCTGCCGTAGTCATACTTCGGCTTCTAACTTTATATGGTAATCAGTAAATAATGCGCAGGCAATGAGAAATGCAGTAACTGAAGCGAACAATATAAAGAACTGACCTGATGGAAACAAAAGAGTATAACTCTGGATAGCTAATCAAGGTGTCCGTGATATGCGTATGGTCCTGGTCCAAGCTAAATCTTCTCCTCACACTGAGCATGCATACTCAGGTCGTCAGAGCGACACAATAGCAATATAATATATAAAATCATGTGACAATTCTAACAGTGATAATAGATATATATAACAGTAAATCAATGACGGTATAGGTATGAACATGCAGTAATCAAAGCAGCGGAACCGTAAAAGCAGTAGAATGATATGCCACGTATGTCAACACAGTAAGTATGTATATCGATGCCATCATCCCTATCAGTCTCTAAGTCTCACTGTACAGGTCACTAAACCTATCGTCAGTCCAAGTGTGAGAGTCAACCACTCGCGAGTGTCCTCCACCCAAGGATAGAACCCAAGGGCAAGGGACCACGGGCCCAACATGTAACTCACGGTAATAATCATGTACCCTGTAAATCTCCATATATCTCCATATATATAAGCCGGCAAGGGACTCCCGAGATTCTGTTGAACTCACACTCAAACTACCCCACACCCCGTAGTCTACATCAAACACTAACCATAACCTTAAATACCAATCGGTCTGTGACAAGTCTGCGCGAGAACTGGAGGCAAGACCTCCATCAAGCACATCCCGACTAATACCTAAGATAAATGGCAGTGTCTGGTGCCTTATCTGTGACACCCATGCAAGAGCTTCCATAAGTGTCCCATACCACTTATAGTTACACGTACACGCGTCCCACAGATGTCGACAATGCAATAGAATAATAAGGTTCACTGATTGTGTACAAGTACGTATCACTTTCACTTATTCACTGATACACGAACACTAACGTACTTGCCACAATCATCACTAATACCTAACACTGGGTAATGCACGTTATCACTAGATTATCAATGCAGTGATATGTGTATGATATGATGCGTAAACAGTATGTAAAGCATGATTAGGGTGTCATGAATCAATAATCTACCACTTGAAAAATTTATCATAAATCATACGGTTACAATTTAGTGAAACGATGAAAGGGGAATAAATAGTATGTTCAGTTATGTATCCAGCGAATTTAGTTTCATGCCAATCGGGTTCCAGGATCATTAATTATAGCCATTTCATTTTAAGCGTTCACGGCTGGAAATCTGGTTTCAGAATCGGAAGTCCGTTTCGCAACGCATTTTAATCCCAGTTGGGATCAGATTTTAGAGACGCTACAGTTGAATGAAATCTAGGGTTTTCAGTAAGGTTTTCAACGCAATAGACGGATCTTCAATCGTGTCTGTACGTCAGGAGATATACACTATTCAATACTAGTATGTCAATTCTGATTCTGTTCTGGACTGTTATACGTCCACATCTATTAAATTACAGATTAAATAGCAAATGGTGACGAAACAGGATGAAACCACTTGTGTTGTCTAGCTAACAGATTCACCTATAATAAACAGTGGAGTTCCATAACCTATGAGTTAAGGAAACAGAGTGGGGCTCATTGCGGGCAGCACACAGTAAATAGAGTCGCTCTGGACTGCAGTCCAGAGTCGCACTCCGATACAAATAATGGCACAGTGTAAGTACATAAACTAACAGAAACTTGCATAGGGTTAAAGTTCGTCGAGTCGGCTTCGATTTGAGCCCTCGAGCGCATCATTCCAGTATGTATATAATTTATGGTAATTTTAACGATTTTCAGGTATAAGAAAATTCCAGTTTTACGAGTAAACTTGGGGGTAGTCGTTTTAGTCGTTAATAGTCGTATTATCCAGTGAAATTTATACAGGATATTCATCACTACACGGGACAATATAAGCAATCCAGTTCTGTCAAATTAGATAAGTATTTTCTTTGGGACCATGTATCGAACAGGTATGTAATATAATTTATTCGGAAAATAACTACAGAATCTAAACGATTTTAATTTGTAAGAAGCATAACTTAGCATGTAGCAAGTAGAGAACTTGCCTGGAAACGTCTTGGAAATTCACGGCAGCGACGTGGTCTAATGCAATGGCACGACGCGATCACGACGCACTTACGACGAAAATTGGCCTCGGTGGAGCTTGAGCTTGGTAGCTTAGTGGTTGCGACGAAAGGGCTTTGGTGGCTCACAGGTTTAGCGGCCGTGGCTCGATGCCCCGGCAGTGGAGGTGAGGTGGAGAGAGAGACACAGAGGGGGAGAGGGAAACCCAGAGAGAGAGTGAGAAAGAGAGAGAATAGAAGAATGGAGAAAGAGAGAGCTAGAAAGAGTAGTTTAGAGGGAAGAGAGAGAGAGAGAGGAGTTTAGAGAGGAGAGAGAGGTTTAGAAAGAAGAGAGAGAGAGAGAGCAGAGTGAGGGAGAGAGACAAGCAGAGAGAGGACAGAGAGAGAGCAGAAAGAGAATAAAGAAAGAGAGAGAGAGATAAGTGAGAGAGAGAGAGGGAGAGATGCAGGGAGATGGCGATGGTGATGATGAGGATGATCGCCAACGAGCGGGCGCAGGGTGGCCGGTGATGGGTGCAGGGGAGGCTCGCCGTGGTGGTTGGAACGACGGTGAGGAGATTAGGAGAGAGGGGGTCGTCGTTGACAAGAGGAGTCGGTGGTCGATGGTGGAGGGGAGAGTGAGAGAAGATGAATGGGGTCGAAGTCGTCGTCGTCGACGGCAGAGTGGGGTGCAGGAAAGATCGAGGAGGAAGGAGAACGAGGGAGAAGAGGAGAAGGGGGTCTGAAGAGGATAGGGATGCGCGATCGTAGGGAGTAACGCGCGCGAGCGACGAGGGAGCGAGCGTGGGCGGAGGCGACGGGAGTGGGTCGAGCGCACGTCGTGGTCGCGAAGGAAACATGCGCGGGAAATGAGGAAGTAGCCATTGGAAGGAAGGAGGTGAAGAGCGGGCCGGGTCGGGTTGGAGGCGCGGGCTGGAGTGAGTGGGCTGGGCCAGAAGATTTTAAGAATTAAATGAAAAATGGAGCTGATGCTCTGGGCGCGGGCTGAGGGAGTTGGGCCGGGCCAAAGATTTTAAAATCAAAGAATAAATAAGAAGAAGGGGGGCGGGCTTAAAGGAATGAAATGGGGAAGAATGGGCTGTGGTTTTGGTTTAGGATATATATATATATATTTGGAACTAGGGTTTGGGTTCAGGGGCTGACTTTAGACGAAAAAAAATATACACAAGGTTTGTTTTGGGTTTAATGGAGTTTCTTTTTAAAATAATTAAATACTTAAAAATAACAAAATTTATAGTTTACAGAGAAATACGGATTTAGGCGTATATAAAAGAACCGGGTATTACAGGTACTTTGAAGGAGATTCCTCGTGCTTTCATACGGACCTAATTAAAATAAATATCATTTTTCCATGGGCGTAACCCCGTTAACACCTTTCTAGACAGCTACTTTGATCGGCTGATTGTAATGTGCAAAACTCTCCCAGGAGTAATTCTTACTCACAGTGGGTATCGGGATCCAACTATCTCATAGAAGATATGAAATCTCATTGCAAATTTCAACACTTGAAATTCCCGATAATATTTTGCCTTCAGCGATCTATGACCTTGACAAGATCAACAAACCATAAAACGCAAGTCAAGTTCAACCCGTACATCTCATGATTGAATTAAACCCACCCGCACGATCCTTGACAAGGTCAACAAGGCCGCACGACTACCCTAATCCAATCGCATCATATATGTAACGTTTTAGAAATCGTTTTGCGAATTTTCTGTTTTTAGGGTAAAATAGTCGGTATTTTCCGTTTTAACCCGATTGTGATCAAACTTTTGTATAGACTTGCCGGCACCTATTTTAGCTAGAATAAAACTAGTGCACGAACTTTGGGGGTCAATGGGAAGTTTTGGTTCACATAGAATTTTTCCCTAATTAAATATTATTTTAATGTTTTATTTGTGCACTTTATTAGTGGTAATTTTTTTTTGTGAGTTAATTACTGCTAATGTGGTTTTATGCTAAACTAATCACTAGAATTATGTTTAGAACCTTCTCTCCAAAATATCTTGATTTTTGTGGAGTTAAATGATTTTTTTAAAAGAAAAGATGATGAAAACATAAAGCTTTTTGTTTTATTATGCAATTATTGTAAATTTCTTCTAGAATTTTCTCCAAAATTCCACAACACCCTAGCTCCCTCTCCTTGGCCGAAACCACTTCATCCCTTGCTGTCCTTGATCATATTTGCTTCATTTTTTCTCATTTTACTTCAAAAAGATGATGAAAAATCCAAATAAATTCATATAAATTCAAATATAAATCAAACCCATCATTCTTCTTCTTCAATCATGCTTGGATCTTCATTCTAGTGAGAATTTTGAAGGCTAAAGTGTGGATTGTTCTTGTTTCAAGTTGTGTTCTTTGAAGTTATAAAACCTTAACCCTAATCACTTTTTGTTGCTTAATAGATTTAATTAGATTAATTAGATATTTAATTTAAACTTTTAAATTCATATTTTGAAATTCAAGATATTATTTTGATAATCAAATTAGGGTTTTGATTAGTGGAATGGTTAAGAGTTAAGTTAAGACAAATGAAAACTTAATCAAGTTGCTAATTTGTTAAATGATATTTTCCTAATCGGATAATTAAGCTAATTAACAAACTAAACTTTTGCGAATCCTAATTAGTGAAATCTAAAATTTTAGTAAAGGTATAAGTGGTTTAACCTTGCTATTTGAAGATGTTTGTAAATTCTAGTTTTGGTAAAACTTGTAGTTTTGTGCTAAAATGATAAATGCTGCTTACTTGATTTCCGGATATTTTAGGCGTGGGTTTCTTTTGACCTTGCGACGTTATTTATATTAGATTCCACGTTTATTATTGTGTTGTGTTTGCGCGATCGGTACGATCAGGGTCTAGGCTTAATGGTGGTGTCGTTTTAGCGTTCCTAGCTAGGGTCGTGCCGACGTCGTTCGTGTCTTTGTGTAGCTTTTGCTCTTGAGTTCGTTTCGTAGTGTCGCTACGCGCGTTAGCCACTAAACGAACACTCGAGGGTATGTTTTGAGTTGGTGCGTCGGTTAAACGTAGTTGTACGTATTTTTGGTCGATTGCTTATATACACTTGCTTTATTGTTATATGTGTTCAGGATCGCAGGTGCGGACTTCGGGCGCTGGGAACAGGGGAAAGAGAGTGGTGGGCTTTACTTAGCCAGGAGCGTTGGTGAGTAGATTTAACATCTACAGGGGAATCACCCGCATGGCGTTATGCGTATGGGCTAGAGATGTTATGAATTGTCGCATATCCTATGTCATATATAGAGTTGCGCATACACCTTATTGCCTAGTTATTTGTTGTGCTTGGACTTGTACCTTTAGGACACTGCACTATTATTGACGGCTCATGTTGCACGAGCACTGATTATATGCCACACACACCGTCAATAATTGCCATGACACGCACAACACATATACCTATATGATATTGTTTGGTCAGAGACATTGAGACATTGATTCATATTTCTTTATGCATATGACATATAGCACACCTGTATACCTACATGCTTACACATATGCCTTGACATGCTTACATGCTAGTTACTTGTATACCTATAAGGTATTGTATCATTAGCGATAGGTACATACACATATAATAACATAGCTACATGTATACCTTGCATACATACTTCACCTATACCTGGAGGGTATATTACATCATTATTGATAGGTAGATACATATACCTTGCTATACCTTCATATTTACTCACATATCTAGTTGTAGCTACATGTCTACCTTTATTTGATGTTATATAGACTTGGAGAAATTAGGAACCGCATATATATATTTTAACTTGTTGCAGTTAAATAGCGGCTTTTCCTTTATATGCTTACATTGCAGTTTTATTTTGCATATATTATATTCATGGATTTTCGCATTGAGATATGGATTTTTCATGATGTTTTCTGAATTTGAGGACCGTGGTAGTTTCATGAAATTATGCATTATTTGAAAAACTCGGTTTCTCTTGATATGATATTTCAGCAGCCGCCATGAGTTTTATCGGTTATGATATATATACCCCATGCGATGAGCGTCGTGGGCCGTGTGAGGGTACATGATGGGGCCCGGTACGGTTCCCCTCGGCAAGATGATCGACGGTCCATGCCGATTGAGCCTGGAAGGTGGGCAAGTACCTACCGGTGACAGTACCAATGACTCGGCGGTTATCGTGGGGATACCGATGGGAGTCATGTGCGTATGGATACGTCGAGAGGCGAGGGTCAGAGCTAGACACTCGAGCTTTCGATATAGCGTATGATACGTACCTATCAGGGGGCCAGTCGTGGTGACAGCACCTGATAGATCAGTATTTTGTGTCGATACTTGACACTTGGTTTTCATGATATTTTACTCCTAAAGTGGAATGAGACGCTGTTATATATATATAGTGGAATGGGACGCTAATATATATGTATACATATAAATTCATATAGTTCATCTTAATTATTCATGCAAATATACTTAGGATATATGAGATTCACTTGAAATTGGATTTGGAATATAGGAGATTCATTTGAGATTGGATACATGATATATATGAGATTGCTGATTTTGTACATTCAGGATATATGAGATTTACTTGATATTGTACATTCAGGGTTTGTGAGACTTACATGATATGAGAGCCAATTTGGGGGGCTGATTTGAGGAAGTGGGATTTGGATTGTCTTGATGGACTTTGGTCCTACCACGATGTCAGGATTCCGTGGAAATGACATGTTTCATTCCATACTCCACATTTATTGTTTATACACTACTTCATGTATTAGTAGTACCTGATAGAAAACCTTCCATGACTGTTGCATTTACATACTTTATTTTATATGCATTGCTTCATGTATTAGTTGTACCTGCTAGAGTACCTTTCATGACTGTTGCATATATACATTGTCATATCATTATTTCATGTATTAGTTGTACCCGATGGGGTACATTAAATGACTGTTGCATACATATTGTCATATTACTGCTTCATGTATTAGTGATACCTGCTAGTGTACCTTTCATAATTATTGCACACATATGACTTTTATTGCTATTAGCTTGCCTATGTTAGATTCGAGCTGTACGTGCATACTTGCGATTATCTGCATATATTATTTACTATTCACGAGTTGGCAACTCACCCTCATTTTGCCACAATGTTTTGCAGGTTGTTCCTCAGAATAGTCGAGGCGGGCTATTCATCTATCACATCATCTTTTGCAGCGGATACCGCTTCGGCTCACAGTGTGCAGTTTTGCTTAGGTGGGTTTTGCGGTTATCCAAAGTTGTTTATTATATATTCGTTGTATCCATGTACTCTCCATCTACCATTATCTTGTATGACTTAGAGAATTGATGTGAGGACGATATTGTATATTATTTTGTGATTTGGAGGTCTTTTATGCAGTTTTACTTCTATCGTCTTTTATTTTTTCGCTACGGCGTCGTATATCTGTTGTGGTGGTTGTTTTCCGCCGTTGGGCGTGGATTTTCTCCCATTGACGATGCTTTACTTATATTTATGTTGTACCCATTTTTGGGGTTGGTTTTTACAAAGGATGTGCTGCCAAAATTTTAAAGGAAGAAAAGTTGGACTTTAAAGAATTTGGGTTGAGATTTCAAAAGTTTTGAAAATGCTATTATCACTTTCTTACTACTTTTGATGGTTTAGATTGCTGGGTTTTTGGTTTACTTAAATTGCGTTACACCTGTAGACGTTGCGTAATTTAAGGGCCATCACGTGCCAATTTCGGGTCGTGACAATATACTTTGCAGATAAGCACTAATCAGCTACCGCACACTACACCTTGACAAGGTCAACAAACGCAACACGAATACTAAATAGTCCTTATCTGAAATGACGGAGGGGTACGACGGGTTTTTAAGAAAATCCTTTGCGTAATGAACTTGATATCGTTGTAGAATCGAGTGAATTTTAAAAGGAGTGTTTTTTTTAGGCTTTTACTAGTTTTGCTAAAGAGCTCTCCCAGTGAAGGGATCTCGGCTCTTTTCTCATCGAATGAGGTGCTGGATATTTCACAAATACCACTATGTAAAGAAAAAACTAAAAAGGCAATCAAAAACAAAACCGAGTTGGTTGTAGTATCTGCTGGTTTTGCTAAAGAGGTCACTCCCGGTAAAGAGATCTCGGCTTTTTCCTCATCGAATGAGCTGCTGGATATTCTACAAGGAATACCGTTATGTAAAGCAAGAACTAGAGCTACCAGTTTTTAAAACAAGATTCTACAACATATTTAGGTTTCTTTTATTTCATTAATCTAATTAATGAAGTCCCATCAATTATTCTTCCTTAGCATCACAGAAGAAACGAAAGCAGCAATATTTATTTTATAATATATATAATATAAGCATTCGTCTCAACATATCAAGTGATCACATCACAGAATATCAGCAGCAGAAGAACACATATGAAATATTGGATATACTAGGAATTCCATGTTTTAATTAAGCCGGTAAAAAACGCGGATTCCATGGTGAATAGCCAAACCCACATCCCTAGACCCCTACGAAAGAGGCAAACAACCCTATCAATTCTAGAGTTAGGAGACCCGGTCTCCACTCCTCGAGATGGTCTCCCACTGTACTCTAGAACCCGATTACTTGTGCTCTCCTTCTTGGGTTTATCCTAATGCGGAAAAGTAAATAATATACATCAATAGTGACATCATCCTTAACCCGGAAGTGCCCCATTAAAAGAATATTACATACAAGTTTTTATATGAATGAAAATGAAAAACTCTCATCTCACATAAAAAAAACCGGGCTATTCAAAAACACGATGATCTAATATTACATATCACAGCAATACATAATATCGTATGTCATCAACGTAAGTAAATATGCGTATCCCAATTGCCGTTGGCATATAACAACGAAACTGGCGATACACCATATATTACACTTACGGTCGTAGAAAAGAAAGTGAAAAACTACAACAATTGGAATCCGCAACCACCTTAGACATTATAAACCCAATGTATCATATACTTTGGATTTCATGCCTAACCAAATGAATTCCTTAGACATCACATGCCTAACAATTATAAACCCCGCACTTTAGTCTCGATACTGAAAAAACTTTTCAATAACCAGTCGGGTAATTCAACAAGATTCCCGACAACCTGATCGAATGCTCGTTGGAAACATTAGTAGACGGCCGCCCCCCAATGCCGTTGACGAAGTGCACTTAGGCGGAACACCACAGCTGCGAGCACCCAGAAGGATACTTTTGGCAACGGAATTCTCATACAGTCACTTGTTCGGGGCTATGGGGCATGGCTATCTAGTGACGTTATCCGGCGAGTATCCGAGTACGCTACGTGATTGCGATGGACTTTTGATCCACATCAAATTCCCGTGGCAACCGATCACATGAGACTAAATTGCTTGATTTATAAAATTCAAATTAGTTTTCATAAAACTAAATTTTGTGGATTCCAAATATTTTATCACAATTCACAGATAGTTAGACGATATTAAACTTTTCGATCGAATCAACAAACACCCACATTTCCCAGAGAGCTCAACACTTGAGCGGAGTTTAAAAAATACCCAGAACATGCCACAACACCTATGGACCAACTGTAGAAAGGTCAACTCTTGCCTCACCTATGACGTCGCGGAACTACCATAAACCCTAGGGTTTGATGGCGATTCCGACGGTCAAAGAATCGAGTTAGGGTTTCGTTCTTCTAGAGGGGCCATAGAATCACCTGCATGATTTTCTGAAGATTTTAAACTTGGAAAAATCCTACTCTTGGAAAATTTCCAGCGAGGTAAAAAATGGGTTATTGATATCCGTTCGAACTTTTTAACATCGTCTAAATTACCCGAAACGATATTAGAATTACGACTACGAAACACTCCGAATTGCCTTTACAGAAATATAACATCACATGCAATATCAGTAAAAACAAGCAACACCCGAAACACTAAAACCCAGAGACTGGAACATAGGAAAAAATTAAAGCCAAGGCAACAACATAGATTGGCGAGGCCGGATTTATTTCATTAGTCGCCGGGTAAAAATCGGTTAAATGGGTTCAATTTTCTTCAGTGTTCATGTTACATCTCATGTAACAATCTGCAACTGCTTAAAAAAATTTTAGACACCTTAAAAATTTCGACAGAAACTTGGTTTTTGTTTCGGGTGTTTCGGTTTCATAATTCTACAAATATTGTCTAATTCTCTAGCAGGGCTCTGATACCACTGCAAGGTTCCGTAAGGCGGCCGCTGGGTTTCAGGAGGTATCGACCATGCCGTTTTCAAAAAAAATGGTGTGCTAAAAAAATCCTAACTTAGAATCTTAACTAGAGAATTAGACAAAATAAGAATGTAAACATTTTTACATCTAAGTGAACAAGGAATACAACCTTTGTAGACCAGTTCTTCACTTCAATAACTCCGTGTAGTAGTCCCTTCGCTCCAAGTAGTAAATTCGCGGACTCTAGAAAGACTCCACAAGATGAAACGAACAAGCTTGCTTGAAGTCTTCGAGGCCGAAAATGATCTACGTTGAGGAGACACTAACCCATGCTACCTTTTCATTAAGTGATGAACTAGTAAAGAAACAACCCAATCTAAATGGCTAGTCTAGAAGAGGTTGATGAAGTAGGAATTTTGCACATTTTAGAAATTATTTTCTCACTCATTTTCTTCACCTCCCCAAAAGCTAGAGAGCTTGAGGAAGAAGATGAAGAAAGGCAACCATGGAAAAATATCAAGTGTAGAATGACAACCATGAATGAGTTAATATCATATATTAACCCTTGTAGAGACTAAACCATGGCTAATCATAATAGTTGGGTTAATAAATATCTTAAGTAAAACAAAATTAGTGGACTTAGTCAATGATTCTACAAGCTTCCACTAAGCATCAACCATGACTAATTTCCATCCAATTTTGAATTACTTTAAATTATAAAACCCTTCATTATGTTAAGCATGGTGTGAGTCTTATACATCCATGTAGTATGTAGCAACAAGCATGACATAATAATATATATCATATATATTAAGTGTACACACACAAGTGAGAAAAAGAAATACTTAAGTGAGCAAATATTAATTAATGTAAATTAATATATCATATATATAATTATACATAAAATTATTAAATCAATACTTGGTTTAATAATCCGGCTATATCATATACAACCGACTAATATCATATGTATCAACTTATCGAATCAGCACTTGATTCGATAACCCGGTTATATCACATATAACTGATCGATATCACATATCGCGAGAATAGAATACGGTATCACATAAACATATTAATCTCGGTCCCGCACATATCATATATGTGCTCCTACTTCGTTTCGCCTAAGCCAGGAAGCCTCTGTGTATGACTCTAAAGACTTGTCAATACGCTGGTAGTAGGTGGTGATCATATCAGTCACTCATAAGCCGCAAGCGGTCTGCTAAACGTAACGGCCACCGGGGTATTGAGCGATCAGAAGATCAACAAGCAAGTATGCTCATACTCATGCGAATCCAATAAAAAACACTACCGTACAGTCCGGTCTCTTCGTCTGATATGTCGCATATCACAACCTGGGGATGGTAAACGTCAGACCCCAATAGCCTGATAAGTCATGCCGATGTGAGGCCCATAACGGTTCGAGAAACTACTGATAACACTTACCAGTAGATCTCAGCAACCCTGACCAGGGATTTCCTATTATGGCCAATCGAACATAGCGCAACATCAACCCCCAATACCGGGAGAGAAGAAATCCCCTCATATCGCTCATTGCCTCCATGTGACTCGGGATTGTACCCGAAAACCATCGTTTTGCACGATCTCTTGAACGTGGTAAGGTGAAAATCAAAGCACAGTGGGAATCACACAAGTCTTTATGACGATCTCGGGTCGACGGACTAATCTGTACCAGTGTCATCAGAGAACTGCTATCTGACGATAGGTATAATACTATCTAAGAGTTCTCGGCGAGTCCGTTCAATGTACTCAGTCTCCACTGAGCGCCCGTATACCATCTCTGATGTCAAACACCAATGGATATGAGATCATCTATCGCTCATTATATGGGTCAAGAAGCGTATACGCTAGTTTATTCTGGAATATCGATGCTCCGTCTCGATACTCTCACGACTAGGATCATTTTAAGGATGTACTTACCGACTACCTCTGCCCCGCTAGTATGGTCTGCATTATAATCCTTGTGGTCAAGTACTCATCCTAAAGACTTTATCAACATGTAATAGAGAGACAATAAGTGTACATGTTAAGATAAAGAGCAATCAGATAGCATACTATCATGTCGAGTAAGAAAGTTCTTCCTATATATGTCAAAACATCCACTATAATATACATCATATGTATAATAATGGCCTTTAGGGCATACATATAACTAACAAGTTTCACCTGATGTGTGTGTCTATGTGCGTGTCATAAGATGGTTTTTCTAATAGTAAGTGTTAAATTGTGCATATTCTTTTGCCGCCTACGTATCTCATTTCTCTCAAGTCTAGTCGTTCTATTCTATGATCATATACTTCGGTTTCTCCAACAACATAAGCATGAATGTACTTTTTTCTCTTTCTCGGAGAGATTGTTATAAAAAAAATCAAATACTTTTTTTTGTGTCTACATATATGCCAAAAAGATATTTCTTATTTTATCAAGACAGTGATCAAGTCTGATGGGTATACATACATGTCTTTTTCCAACTTTTCTTTTCCAATTTTTATCTATTCTTTTTGGAATTCATCTTCATGTTTGTATTATTGACAAAAACTTTTTTTAAAGCAAGTTGTTGACAGGCATTTAAAGTAAGAAAATATAATGTTACTAAGGGAGAGCAAAGGAATAAATAGAACAAGAAGAAGAATAAGGAAGGAAAATATTGTAGGTTTTTTATTAAAATTTTCATGGCAAGGCATCTTACAACACTAGAAACTTATATAAAGTACTATTTATGAGAGGAATAATTGAATTCAGGTTGACAGTAATAAAGTTTTATTCGATTTTTCATGAATTCTTATATAGGGCTCCACTCATAATTGTTACATTTTGATTTACTTTACAAAACTTTTGATAAAGATGAGGAAAAATTAGTTAGTCTAATCCGACTAAAATACATCTAACTACAAATTTAAAAATTAGGTTCAAAATTAATATTAAAAAATAGAGTTAGAATACAGGTGTGTGATCACATCAATGGATAAGACCTCAAGGGAGAAAAAAAAAGTGTTTTGGATTACGTATTTATGCGCGGCGGAAATCAAACACCTTTTTTTTTGGTAGATTGAAAAAGGACTATCCAACGGATATCAAATCATACGAAAAGAACACACCAACAACAATACAAAAGATTTACCCAGATTCGGCCCAATTAGAACCTAATCCTGCAAACCGCGACGAAAACATCCACTATCATAAAGAATTATAAAAGATTACACCGACTTCTCATCCTCATTTACAAAGAAATATCCTCTCTTACAAAACCACTCTCTATCTAGCGATCGCGCTTGGCCGTTCTCTCATACTCTAATCAAACCCCAGATTATTAGAGAATTATGGATCCATGAAAAAACCTGGAGAAAGCCTATATAAATACTAGTAAATAAATCTATATTTAAACTAGAGATAAATATGAATATATTATACATATTAGATTTAAATCTAAACTTAAGAGATTAGATTTAAATCCTGACTAATCACTAACTAATCTGAATTTAAATCAAATTTAACAAAAAAGATTATGAAACAAATTTTTAATAACTTAGGGTTTCAATTTATTGCTGATGACTTTTTTGAGAAAATAAAAGAAAAATCATCAAGCCTATAACACTCTAAATGAGTGCCACTGTAGCCAAATCGCAGAGACACGTTGCAACTATGAAGTAGATCGGAGATTCAAACCCTGCTTGCATGATTGCATCAGGGATTGTTTATTATAAGGAAAACGATCAATACATGATTGTTGATATTCTCTGTTTTTCTAATATATTTAAAATGCATTTGAGCCGTACGGAGCACAGTCTCCTTGGGTGATGGAAACTCTTTGTTTTTGTTAGACAGAAAGTATCGCCGATCTGATTTATATCATATATTCTTCCAAAAACAATAACATTACTCTAATGTAAGCCAGTAGTAAAATATACCTGCATGGTCCTGTTGTGGCTTGGCCATATGAAAATGTTCAAGGTGAATTCTTGTAACATATATAGATTCCAATTTGAGAGGATACATATGTTGCATAGAATGATCATTTTGGGATTTGAAAGAAATAAAATATTTGAAGTTTTTTGCTCAATAAAAAGAGAAATCAAGGTTTGCAGAGACCCCTAGAGACAACGAGCTGCAGGGTCGTCGTCCTTCTTAATGAGACGGATGAAGCCATGAAGACAAACATCTTACTCTTTTTACCCAGAAAAATCCCTCCGAATTGCCAAAAGGTATTTTTCAAAAAAGAAAATGTACATCTTCTCGCCTGTTTCAAGAATAGGCCGCAAGTCTATAAGAAAGTTCCATCTTGACATTAGAACCCTGAAGGCCACATTTATTCCAATTTATTCCAATATAAAACATGTTAATCATGGATGAGCTTTTCGTGGCTACAGGCAAATCCAAGTGGGTCTCAATCCTTGTCTCAAACTTCTCTCTCTCTCTCTCTACCAAAAAAATATATAAAAAAAAAGGCCGAAAAAAGAAAAGAAAAGAAAAATCATCTCATGCTTCCTCCATTAGAGGAAAAAGACGGACATTTCCACGCCCTCTCTTTTGTACCCACCTCCGAAAAACCCGACCCGCTATCCCTCAGCCGGCCGACGTCGCTGTCACGCGCCCGCCACGTGCCGGGTCAGCGACAAGGACCGACGCGGAGCGGCCCTACGCGGCCCGACAGCCCGGGCCCACATGTCGGCCCCGGACCGAACCCGGACGATTCTGTGGGCCCCCACCCTGTCCCCCCTGCGCGGCTGACGTCAGCAGGCTCCCATTGCCTGCATGGGGTGGGCCCCACTCCATCCTATAAATAGATCCCCATTTTCAGCCAACAAAACTCAAACCTAGCAAGCTCATATAGTTCTCTTTCTTGTTCTCTATTAACACAAGCAAAAAAAATAAGAAGAAAAAAACACTAGTTATAACAATAACAATGGTTGAGGAATCTAAAGTATCGACGCCGTTAGGCCCCGCGGCGTGCGAGAAGGACGCGGAGAAGCTGAGGTTCATCGAGGAGACGACGGCGGCCGCGGACGACGTGCAGGAGAAGGTGCTGGCGGAGATACTGAGCAGGAACGCTGATACCGAGTACCTGAGGCGGTACGGACTGGACGGGGCCACGGACCGGGAGACATTCAAGAAGAAGGTCCGGGTGGTGACGTACGAGGATCTGCAGCCAGAGATCCGGAGGATCGCGAACGGCGACCGCTCGCCGATCCTGTCGGCTCATCCTATATCCGAGTTTCTCACTAGGTATCTTTTAGATATATATTTTCATTGAGCTCAGCTGCGGTCGACTGCAGTCTCATTTAATTAATTTCTGCATTATTTATCTAGATTTATTTTAATATTTGAAGATCAGCTATTCTCGGTTGTCATATATATGCTGTCATGGCATCTAATTCTTGGGATCCAAATCTTCTCCAGTGTCATGCCCTTGACAGTTGTAGCTGCAAAAATTTGGAAATTCAAGAAAGTCATGCAAGGACCATTGTTTTGTTGTGATGTGTGGGTTAGAGAGAGAGATTATAACTATACAATGATATATTCTTTGTTTTGAGTTTATTTAAATTGTCTTCACATTCGGTTGATTATGTATTTATAATTTTAAATCGCTATAATATCATCTAAACTTTAAATTTATGATAAAAAGCAAACAAATAATCTTCTTAGGGTTTGCTATTTTGATATTCTAATTTTCTTCACACACATATATATAGCTAGTTATTTTGATACTAGTTTTAACTCTCAACAAGGGAAAATTTCCATGAGAGAAATATTTATCTTAATTTGAATATAAGTATGTGAAAAATATTAATACAAAAACGATTGTAATTAATTCAAAAATTTCCCCTTAACCTCTAAAGAAAGTTAATTTTCTTTCGACCTTCCTCAAACCTATGTACCTCTTGTCACAATTTTTGTGCTCTACCAATATTTTTATCCTTTGATAATATATTGTAAGATTTAGATATTACACACATTAAAATTAAATTCAATTAGTTTGTAATTAATTCTCTACTAATTAATTGATCATACAACTTACATATAATTTGGGTTTTATGATGATTTGCAGCTCCGGAACCTCAGCCGGTGAGAGAAAACTAATGCCCACAATCCAAGAAGAGTTGGATCGTCGAACGCTTCTCTACAGCCTTCTCATGCCTGTCATGAACCTGTAAATATATCAATTTGTCATTCATATAGATCTTTTTTTTTAACATATTAAACCTTTATATTAACATATGAATTACTAAATATCCGCCTTAATTTTTAATTGGAAAGATACGTGCCGGACCTGGACAAAGGCAAGGGTCTCTACTTCCTATTCGTCAAATCCGAAACCAAAACCCCCGGAGGCCTTGTGGCTCGCCCCGTCCTCACCAGCTATTACAAATCCGACCACTTCAAAACCCGTCCCTACGACCCCTATGTCGTATACACCAGCCCCACCGCTGCCATCCTCTGTGCAGACTCCTACCAGAGTATGTACGTCCAGATGCTCTGTGGCCTTTACCAGCGCCTGGAAGTCCTGCGTGCCGGTGCGGTGTTTGCGTCGGGCCTCTGTCGTGCTATCCGCTTTCTCCAGCTCAACTGGTAATGTAAAAAATTGTTTTATATATTTAGTAAATTGTATATTATATAAAAGCTTCGCCTGTTAGTTCGGAAGAAAATTCTATGTGCTGGGTGCAATACAACCAATATATACATAATAATTTATTTTTTTTATTAACCATGCGATCTAACATAACATTTTGACAGGCAAGATCTGGTCCACGACATCGAAACAGGAACCCTCAACCCTAGGATCACCGATTCCTCAGTTCGTGAGTCCGTCTCTGATCTCCTTAAGCCTGACCCTGAGCTCGCTGGTTTCATCACCGAGCAGTGCTCCGACGGGAACTGGGCCGGCATGATAACGAGAATATGGCCTAATACGAAGTACTTGGATGTGATTGTCACCGGAGCGATGGCTCAATATATACCCACGTTGGAATTTTACAGCGGAGGGCTACCGATGGCTTGCACGATGTATGCCTCATCGGAATGCTACTTCGGTCTCAATCTCAAGCCGATGTGCAAGCCATCAGAGGTTTCCTACACCATCATGCCCAACATGGGTTATTTCGAGTTCATCCCGCACGTGCCTGGAAGAATCTTCTCCGGATCCGAGCTCGTTGACCTCGCCGACGTAGAAGTCGGGAAAGAATACGAGTTAGTCATCACGACGTATGCCGGTCTAAACCGCTACCGTGTTGGAGATATTTTACTGGTGACAGGGTTCCACAATGCGGCACCGCAGTTCAAATTCGTGCGAAGAAAGAACGTTCTTCTGAGCATCGAGTCCGATAAGACCGACGAGGCTGAGCTGCAGAAGGCAGTGGAGAGGGCGTCCGAGCTGCTGAAACAGTACGATGCCAGCGTGGCAGAGTACACAAGCCAGGCCGACACGAGCGCGATACCGGGGCACTATGTTATATACTGGGAGCTGCTGCTGAAGAATCCGGCTAATGCCCCTAGCAACGAAGTGCTTGAGCGGTGTTGTTTGGAGATGGAGGAGGCGATGAACGCGGTGTATCGTCAGAGCAGGGTCGCCGACGGATCGATCGGACCGCTGGAGATCAGGGTTGTGAGGAGCGGAACGTTCGAGGAGCTGATGGACTACGCGATCTCCAGAGGGGCTTCGATAAACCAGTACAAGGTGCCGAGATGTGTGACGTTCCGGCCGATCATTGAGCTGTTGGATTCCAGGGCTGTGTCCGCCCATTTCAGCCCGGCCTGTCCGAAATGGGCCCCACAGAAGAAGGAATAGGCTTGTTGCTTCACTGGTCGAACAACATGTTTATCATATATATGTTTCTTAGAGAACTTATGGATTGTGTTGTTGCTAGTTAAGGAATAAATTGTGTTGAATGACTTAATTTGTTTTCTTCCTGGTTTTTCTTTTAGTCAATGTGTATTAGTACTGGGATGATATGGCTGGCAGTTTTCTGGCAAATAATGAATGAAGTATGTAATATAAAGGTTGAGCTTCATGTTCTTATGCAGTTCAGATTGTCCAATAATGAGTCTGTGTGTAATAAAGACGGATTCGAGGGCCCTGTTATTATCTCTCCCTTGCTGCTGTTGCCGGCCGCTATCAACTGAATTAGCGAGTACTGAAGTATATGCAGTACATTACAAAATTGAGTTTCAAACAAACCTTGAAGAACTAATCCAATTTCAAACAAAAAAAGTCTGCTTCCTCCAGTACAACAGTTCATAGCTTAGCAACAATTTCACTGAAAAAGAAAATATTCTCCCAGTCAAATAAAGGAAATAAATCAGGCCACTACAAGCCTGCAAGATTTTTCTAGGATACGGAAAACCAATAATCAGTGTCCATTTACATAATCCCATCTCCCTGTTTCTCTCTCACTGCTTGGGTTTTTGAATCTTCATGTAAGGGAAACAAAACTCGAAACCATAAACAACCCTAGGCTCCCATCGTAGCTGCTGCGCGCGACAAAACATCAAGAACGTATTCGCAAAATACGAATTTAACCCCATAAGCACATGCCGCAACGCATGGCCACACGGAATTGATATACCAATGCGTTAGTTTTTGCAGAAGATTCAGTCGAATAACCAACAAAGGCTCCCCAGCAAAATTGTTGCAACATAAAGTTTTGCGAGTCACTTAGATGCTACATCCTTTGTATGTATGTAGTATTTGTACGTTATAGGAACACAGAGGAAATTGAGACCAGTGTGGTGAATTTTGAAACCAATCTGAAAGTGTATTAAGCAACTGCCGAATGCGAAAGCAAAGCCATCGTGGATGAGGAAAGTGAGCATCCTGCTTTGATAATGCCAGTCGGATGAGTACATGACTGCATGGTCGTTAATGTCATGTCATTGTGCTTCCACAGAAAAACCTTGAGGTTTAAAGCCTTAAAAAAAAGTCAACCAATAAACATAATAAAATATACATGACTAGAGCACTTCAAATAGTATCACAATTTAGAGGACATAGTTAAGCCTTTAGTTAAACAAAGTCTTTGCTTTATATGTGCCTTAAATTGAATATAATTCCATTCAGCGTCTTTTCCTTTCTTACAATCATAGACTTCTTCCTTAATGGAGAATATGTGGCACCTGGACTTTTACGATTACACCAATCCCAATCGCCCCGGGAAAGAAATCTGCTGATTTGCCCTAGTTTTATGTCACGTTCTGTAAACCTTGTCAAATCTTTACATGAAGTCTAAGCATTTCCCATCAAAACGAGTTTAACCATGAAGCAAGACACACGAGCACGTGCACACACATATTGCTAAAGCAATTATGTGGCTTCATTTCAGTTGTATACTTGCCTGCCTACTCTGCTTTGGAAATAGTTAGTATTCAAATGCATTCAACATCTAACTTTCATTTCCTTTGCAATTCAGAAAACCCTAGAGATCAAGTATAAAGATTACTTTTCGTCAGGAAAATAACTACAAAAATGGGCACAAAGAGCAATAAGATCACTAGATCAGAGCTTGAAATGAGATTTCCTAAAAAATAAGGAATAGAATAACAAGATTCTAATATGTTTTTTAGAAGAAAGAAAATGGAGTGTATGTAAGAGGATGATTAAATCTAGTAATGGAATAGCCGATACCTGATAATAATTTCACAATGACTTCAATAGAAAATGACACTTTATTAAGAACCTAACTTACAGATCAGTTATGTTAACAATTTAGCATAAATATCAATGCAAATGCAGACATCACAAAAATAATAGCACAGACTAATATGATAGGATTTACAATCAATTTAAATTTAAGCATGCATTGATTCATATTAATTGAAGATTGAAATAGCTTTCATTAAATATCCCTTCATGCTTTAACTATAATATTATAATAGTTCAAGGAATATTATCTCTTAAAGCTAATATGTACATACTTTAGAATTAATTTATCATGTATATACACTTTCTATTCAACTGCGATATTTTTACATCGCATGAGTGCATGTGCAAAACTTTGAGAATGCTAGTTAGTGCCTGCTTATTCTTTTCATTGATTTTTAAGTTGTTTACGGTTTCCATATTCTACCCGTCTAATTTTCTAATTAAATTTCTGTCAAATAACAAAATTCAAATGGTTAAGTTTTATACTTTAGTATACATCTAGAATTGGTGCTCATGCGCACTTAAATATGTTAGTGACTATATTTATAGTGCGAAAGTAAAAACAAATTATGAGATTAAATCGTTTTTCATCAATCTTTATCTCTCCTTATTTGAGAAATAAGTTATTCTATATTCTTTTGGGTCTCTTGAATTAGATCATGTTTGTAAGAGTACTTACAGCTGCTGCAAATAATCTAAAGCAGATCATTTTGCTAATGTTTAGGAGCCATTTGAAAACTCTCATGGTCAACTCCGCACCCACAATTTGTATACCCTCATGATAAGTACGTGCACCTGTAAGAAATAGTGTATGTCATTTGATCATCCATATATGAACAACAATAGAATACAGCAAGAACAAAGCCCTTATCCCAAACTTTTAGAATCGAGGTGCAATAAACCTTTTCCTTCTTTTAGATACAGCGGATAAATCTCAAACAGAAAAGCTTAAGGAATCTCCAGGATTTCCATTTATAATTAAAACAAAATAGGTTATAAATTAAACAGCAATCTATCACTGTTAACACTGTTGTTCACAGCTGGATCAACTTTAATTTGATAATGCATGTATAGAAAACTTTTACAGTTCAAAGAATGCAAAAACAATTATTTAAAGAACAAAAGTAAATTAATGATTTTGGTTGGTTTGAAGCTCAAGAAAGAAGCACAAAAAAAACAGAAGAAACTAAAATAACATTTGTATCCAGATGAAGTTAAGTGGTTGGATTTTCCAAATTCCAAGCTCCGGTGTCTGTTTGTAGATAATAAGATTAGGCTTAAAAACATAATGCAAGAGGTTCATGAGTGTATGAATAGACGAGGGGGTTAAAGCATACAAGGTAAGTATATATGCATTTTTCAATAAGGTGATATCTAACATCAACTCTCAACTAAGGATGCCTAATGCTATAGACACAAAACAAATGGTAGGATACCCAAATTTGCACAATTAGAAAAAAAAAAAGCCCTCAAAAGGAAAAAGAAAATAATAAATACCCAAATTTGTGCATTATGCTTGCCTTTTTCTAGCACCGATTATCTCAGATTGGTCTCAAAGGTCTCAATAAGAAAGGGATACTTTAGTGTTATCCCATAAAGGGCTCATCCGGCTTTAGAGGAATATACAGGATTATTGGTTAAGATCAGCAAAGCATTTAAAATCAAGATTTTAAACCAAACCTAATATATGATTAAATTTGCTGACAAAAAGATTTAAAAAAAGAACATCCTGAAAAACTCGGTTTGCGGCCTTTAATATGGTAAGACTCCATCCAAAACACTCAAGCCTTATGGAGGTTTATCCCATCTTATATCTCGTACCCATATGCATCTCATAGTTTTTTCTATGTGGGACCATGTTAACCACATTCTAAACCCAATTGGCTATCAAGCAATGCCTTGTTCAAATTGTGGCGAGGAATTGAATTTAAATAAGAAAAGTGGTCCTATTAAATATAAGAAAAAGAGCCTTATTAGACAAGGCAAAGGAGTCCTAATTTAAGTTAGGAGATGGAATCCTTGTCTAATTTAGTGAAGTCTTGTTCTATGCTATAAATTGAGTGGTGCTTTTATCATGAAAAATCAAAGAGAGGGGAGGGGAGATTTAGTCTCTAAAAATATGAGGGTTATTATCCCCTCTTTTGAATGAGATCAACATCAATTGTTTATGAGAGATTGAGATTGAGCAGTGTAACTTTATTTTCTTCAAATAAAAGAATCCTAATGTTAGCCTCATGGATGTATATCAAGTTTGGTCGAACCATAACAAAACCTCAATATCCTCTTCTTCAGGATCAATTATCTTGCGTGGTTGGATATGTTTTTCTTCCCAACAAGCGTATCATAGGTTGATACCTTCAAAGGGTTGGTGACGGATGTCCTAACAAGTGGTATCTAGGCTAATGGTACTTGGTCGAGTTATGAGTTCGCAAGATGGCAATAGACATGGTGTCAAGTCAGCATCATAAAGAAGAAAGGATGTTATAGTTGATGTCTGATTAATGATTGTTGAAGATAGATTGATCAAGACAAAGGAATCATTTGGAGACTGGAACTTGTATTAAGACGGCCAATGATGCTCGAATCTAATCAAATTTGGGTATGTTAGCTCGTGTATGATGGCATAGAGTCGGCAACATGTGGCGCACGCGCACAGGCAGGGCCAAAGGAGGCACATAAAGGCAGTGTCAAAAAAGGCATGCACATGAGCACGGACGAAGGCGTGCACAATTAGCCGCAAAGAAAGCATGCACAGCAAGCGTCAAACAGAGCATGAACAAACAGCACGAAGGTGCCCAAGGTGCATGCACAAATAGCACCAAAGGAGGGCATACATAGGAGTGTGCAGCCATAAAGAAATGCACACAAGCATCAGTAAAGTTGTCACACACATGCGAGCAAAGACGACCACAGATAGGTGCATGGTTATTTCTAAGCTTACTTGGGCACATGATATGTTGTCTGTTGTCTCAGGATAAGGTCTCAGTTTTTTAAGCCAAGGTAGAATATGGTATAGTGATAATGAGTTCTCGAGAATATAGTACGGTGGAGTGATCATGGGTACTCAGCGCGGTCGTAATGCTCAAGATGAAGCCAATGATGATGATACAAAGGTTAGAGATGGAGCAAGATAGATTTGCATGTTTGTCTCGAGGATAATGAGAACAGTGGATCCCCGATTGTTAGGCTTCATGGATTTGGATCAAGGTGGAGATTGTTAAAGTTGCATGTAATCCAGTTGAGGATTTAAGTTCAGTTCATGTCCCATGTCAACTTGAGTCAGTTGACCTAGATTAATTGTTAGTGTGGGCTATTAATGGAAAAGATGAGAATATACTTAAGGAATAATTTAAACATAGCCTAAGATGGAGATTGTTGATATTTAATTTAAACTTAAATTGTTAGTTATAGATTAAATAAGAAAATACCTATGTAAATTATGACTAAGGTTTATATTTAAGTTAAGAAAGGAGTCATGCTAGTTATAAGGGAAAAAGACTTGCTTAGAAGGCAAATGTACCCTACTTTAAATTAGATGATGGAATCCTTATCTAATTACGAGGAGGCTTGTTCTAAACTTTTAGACTTGTATATAGAGATTCTTTTATTAAATGAAATCGGCAAAAGCTATAGTAGGATATAAGATGTCTCTGGAGATCTGAAGAGACATGAGGAATGTAAATTCTCACACTTAAGGTATGATCAAGAAAGATGTGGAAGATTTGAGGAAAATTAATGGTGTGACTTAATTTTCTTCATGCAAGAGAATTATTTTTGTCCCGTGGATATAAATCAAGTTTAATCGAACCATATAAAATCCCCGATGTTTTGTCTTCTTTTGCAAGATGATTTTCTTGTGTGCTTGAAAATTAAAAGTGAGATTTTCTCTTAACAAAGGATATCGGAGCATGATACACCTTGTAACACAAGTGACCAAACATTCCCATTTTTTCCCTTAATTTTACTCTTTGTTTAGGGATGTATGTGTATGAAGCACGGACACAGATACGGATACAGACACAACAAATTTGTAGAAAGTAAGACATGAGAACACGACTATAATATGATTTTATTTAGAAGGAATACTAATAATAACAGGTTTCAATATTCCGATTAACATCATATATTCAAAACGATCATATTTTAATTTTAAATTACTTTTTTTATCGCTAAATCCGAAATTGCTTCCTCCTGAAGTTAGTTTGACTCTTTCCCAAAATTGTTCCAGTAATTTTCATACTTTACATGCTATGAAGCACGAGCACTTCTATTTAGTTGTCGTGTCCGACACTCCGACACGTATTAGACAATTGGACACTCCGCAGACACTTGTGGACACACTTGGACCGTGTCCGTCCATATTGGATGTATCTGATACTTTAGATAGTGTGGGAGGGTTAAATCCCTTTCATGATTGACTACTAGAAAAAGTAAATACCACTTCTAGATAGTGTAGGGGATTAAATATTTATCATGACAGACTACAACTAGAAAAATTAAATGTCCATATTGATACTTGAATATATGAAAGTCAGTTCCAATTAAAAAGGTTTAATATTTTGTTTGTTACTCTTATTAATTGTATTCTTATGTGTTTTGCTTTTAGTTTTATATATGTGTTTATTTATGCTTAGAAAAACTTACGGTTTTGGATAAAATTATAAGTTTTGTTTTATTTTATTATGCTTTTAAGGCTATATTAATACATATTTTTTCTTATATAATTAAATATATATAAAAAAAACATATAGATGTGTTCTCGTGTCCTTTTCACAAACTTGTCATGTCTTGTTTCCGTGTCCGAGTCTGTATCCGTGACCGTGCTTCATACCTTACATGTCACGAATACAAAAATAATATAAAATGATTCTTTGCTTTTATATTAAACAGTCTAATCATAGTTGTCCTGTTCTATTCCCATATACCACAATACAAGCTAGTCATGGTTTATACTTTTTTAAATTACTTTTACTTTCCTCCGGTCGCTCTGACATCCACATCATGCTTACGTCTTGCTAATTTGTGCTCTTTGACAACCTCTGATGACTGGACTCAATGCCACCAAGTAAGCATGTCCAGAGCCACTCCTTCGACACATCCTAACTGCGTCCGACATGGTGTTAGGCATGTGTTAGTGTTGTGTCCGTTCGAACACATGTCAAATATAGCTACGACCACCTTGGGAGCTCGTTCATGTTATATAGGGTACATTTTTAAGTATATAGTTTGGTAGCATTATCAAATTTTATGACCACTATATTCATGTCATTGCACGTTGTAATTAAACATAAGCAGAGAAATTTAGACTTATAGAAGTGTGAAAACATCAACTTTAATTAAGCAACCAAATTCATAAGATCTCTCTTCCGTTTCTTTACAAATCTTCATGTCTGTCATTGATGTGAATTCCTACTTTACCGTCACTTACGGTATGATGTCTTCAATAGCTCCAATGAAACATCATTACTCTGGCAAACACCACAAAACACAGTAATTTCTGCCAATATATTTTGCTCAAGTTTTGACATATTTTCTTTCTTTATTTTTTACTTGCACTAAATTTCTTTTTTCGATTTTATTGTGTTTTTTTAAGGTAGATGCATGTTGCATATATAATTGTATTAATTGTAGTAACTTCAATATTTTGCTATATTTTTTCCAAATTGTACCATTAATAATTGTATTGCATTTCTAATAACTAGTAACATTGTTCTCCATCAACGATTATGGTCATTAATCGTTTCGCGTAATACCTTTCGCTCTTTTCAACATATACAAAGAATGCTCAGTTCCTTATTCTTTTTTAGTTTACTTTGGCATGACAAAATTCAAATCAATATTTCAAATTTGAAAAACTATTTTAAACTATAAGGTAGTTGATTAGTTTTAAACCCCAAAGAGCAGCCTAGACACTTAAGTGAATAGCTCAATTAGTTGCTCATCTTTTTTCTTTTTTAAAACACTGCTTGCTAGTTTACTCCCGAACTTCAACCTAAGCAACATAAATAATTTACAGTGTTGTAAATTTCTTAATGAGCATTTAAGAGGTAATATGAACATAACTAGCATTGCTTATATTCTAGCCACAGCTTCAGCCACAAGACTACTAACCTTGAATTGACTTCACAAAAGAGATGTTGGTGCTACCATTATTAAAATTGCAAGTCATCACGCCTAAAGACTCCTTTAATAACCACCATACCAATTATTTTGGTAAAAAATATTTAGTTGCATGCATCCCAATTTTCATGTTATTTGACTTGCAAATTTTATCGTAAATAACAAAAGTCATAAATGTTCGAGTTGGTATTAGAATCAGGCAAACAATATAAGAAAACGTCTTCATGCTAAAATGCTTTCCTCTCAATTTCAAATTTGAAGTTTCAAATCAATTCCAGATACTCCATAATTTATGTTCAATGTAGCTCTAGCTACCATTGGCGGCATCACAAGTCAATGCATCTAAAGATTCCTTCAATAACCACTATTATCACTTTTTTGGTGAAAGAGATTCAATTACATTCATCTCAAGTTTTATGTTATATGTTTTGCAAATCTAATTGGAAGCTAACAAAATTTATACATACTCCAGCTTGTATAGGAATCATGCAAAAATTTAAAAATGCATCTTCATGCTTAAAAGCATTCCCACTTGATTTCAAACTGAAAGTTGCAACAGATTTCCAAATACTCCTCTACTTTATGTTCGCTGAAATTCCTGGCAACTAATTAAAATACTGTACAAGCTAAATCTAGAAATGTCGAGTATCTCATCCTTTAATATCTAATAACATTTGATCAATATTTGGTTCCATTTCAATCTTTTGATGGTATTACCAAACAATGTAATGTACTGTGGAGGAAAACAGAAAGCGTAGTGATGTGACGGCAAACTTGAGCTTTAGCGGGCTTTCACACAAAACACGCCAAGGCTTATATATAATATAGAAAATAATGACGAAAAATTCAACGAAAGGTTATATATATATATATATATATATATATATATATATATAGAGAGAGAGAGAGAGAGTATGGATCCGTTAGGACGGGTTCATGTTTTTAAATTCACGAACCTAAATAACAGCCGTTGGATCCGCCCTTTGCTTTCAAAGGCTCAGATTAAAACAACTAAAAAATCCATTTAAATAATCTAGTAAATATTGTCTTCCCTAATTTTTGGGATCCATAATTATATGATTTGAATCAAAAATACGAAAAGAATTCAAATTCCATGAACCCAAAGATAAAAAAAATCAGAATATCCAATAGATCCTCATGATTTGAATATGAAAATAATCTGAACATCTAACAAATCCTCATGATTCCAAACAATATTACTTAAAATAAATAAATAAAGGTAGGTATGCATCCCAAAATTAAAGAAGAGAATATTTAAATGGATTTTTTAGTTGTTTTAATCTGATCTATTGAAAGCAAAGCAAAGATCCAGCGGCTATTTCTCAGGTTCGTGAATTTAAAACATGAACCCGTCCTAACGGATCCGTTCTCTCTCTCTCTCTATATATATATATATACATACATATATATATATATATATATATATATATATATATAGAGAGAGAGAGAGAGAGGAGTGCTCCATTGCAAACCGGTCCGTATTTTTTAAAAACAGGAACTCCCGATCTATGACATATTTTAACGATCCGATCTGTTCAACTTAATCGCCCTACCCTCAAATGTATGTGCATAAAAAATTAAAGGATTTAAAGATATCTAGCTTAATAATTTGGATGAATTGGATGAAGTTTATGTTACATAATCGAAAGACGTTCGTTTTTGCACCCATCGATGCATAGGTTAGAGGTCTTCAAATCCTTTGATTTTTCATATACATATATTTGAGGGTAGGGTGATCAACTTGAACGGATCGAATCGTTAAAATATGTCATAGATCGAGAGTTCCCGTTTTTTAAAAAACGCAAACCGGTTTGCAGTCGATCAATGTGTGTGTGTGTGTTTTAATGATATCTATAAAGTTGATATACAGTATAGAAATATGTCGAAACATTTTTAAACAATATTAATAACCACATCATAAGAAAATGTCTAAAAGGATATTGTTATAGAATAAAAGCAACTGTAAGATTCAATTATTCTAACATTTTATACGAAAATTTGCAATCTTTAATATAATAAGGACTACCTCCATTTTGATCCTCTAAAAAGAGGATTTAAGCGATGTCTTCAAGCACATAAAACAGGCCAAAATAGGGCTTCAAGTCTCTAAAGCATCCTAAAGGCTTTATACCACTACTTTATGCAAAAACAAAGCGCCTCATGACCGCTTCCCACTAAAGTGGGGCTTTAGTGGAGCTATATGAGGCCTTTTACAATAATGATGTAATGTCATATACAATGTTGCAATAAATCAAAAAAGAAAACATCAGTTCTTTGTCATTCGACAAAGAACATGGAAAATATAACCCATGAATTAAAACTTTGGTCTAGAATCATAGCATGTGAATGCAATGTTCATATATAGATGAATGCCAACTCATGGTGGTGTTATCACCATGATCTAGATTCAGGGTATGTTTTTAGTATCAAGTTGATAATATTTTATGAATAGAAGGATCTGATCTACATGACGGTTTTGGAATCTAATTGGTTTGTTGTAAATTGAAGGATTGGTCTTAAGTGATCTAATGATTGATAGTATTGAGAAAAATGTGAAAACTAGAAAGGATCTGAACTCTAACCTCTGTATAATAACATGCTGATTTATTCATGTCATCGAATTATTAAAGAATTTTTGTTAAACTAATAAAGTTGTAGATGGATTCTTATATCTTGTAGGTTAGCTGGGAGGAGTTCAAAGAGAAGAAATTGGATAGAAAGAAAGAAAAGTGAGAGGAACTAATAAGCAATTGCCGGTATCTACAATTTTATAAATTTTCCATTGCTATAATCGTACCAGTTCATATATACTTCATAGTTCTTTAAATTAACAATTCCATTGATTGTGATATGTTGTGTAGGCTCTTGCTCATTATATTTAAATTTGCATTTAGGCTAAAATTGAATTTTCTGAGGTCGTAGTTTCTTCACTTCTTGTCAATACTTCACTCCCAATGTTTTAAATGTCAGATATCGGTGTTGAGTCGATCCCAAGATTTTGATATCAGATATTGGAGACATTCTAGTGATATTTCCTAAATATTGAATTCTACAGTTTTATATTATAAACGCCATTGATATAACTTATGTTTCTTGACAAGCATATCATCGTTTTAACTTAATATAAATATAAATTGTCAAAATTAAGAAGATTGAAGTCAAAAAAAGAAGAAGAAGAAACGTTGAGTCGAGAAAGGGTCGAAGTCGAGGAGGATCGCTGATCAAGAAAGGGATTGCAGTTGATATCGAGGGCTTCAAGTCTGAAAGGAATTGAAGTTGAAGTCCTTGAAGATCTGAAGCCCAGGAAGAAGAAGCAGATGAAGTTTGACGACGAAATCGAAGGGTTTTCTTGTTGAATACCGAAGTTAACAGAAGATCGAAGTCGTCTCTGAGAAATCAAGAGAAGACAAGTCTTCTGAGCAGATTTGAGAGAATAGGGTTAATAAGGTAACGGATCGAGTAAATTTTATCCTGAAACCCAAAAAAAAAACATGACAAGATTTTTTAGCACGCATAACGACATTTCTACTAAATGCCGATATATATAAATTTCGTCAATATACCGAAATTTCGGCCAATATATTTTAAATTTCGGAAAAAGATATAATTTGGTAATTTCATGTCGTTTACTCCCCAAAACCGAAATTTCGGCGACATATGTCAGAAATCGGCCAAAATTTAACCATAGTTTATTATTAATCGAAGTTCGGGGCTTGCGAAACATATTTTGCATCCCTCTACCTCCACTTGAAAATAAACTCCCGTTATCCTAACTTCGTATCCAAACAGGGCTTTACTGTTAAAGTTAGGCTACGTAAGGGTGACTCTATTAGTATGAGGGTTTTAGTTGCATCAGCCAGCATATGGAGAGCAAATATCATGGCTTTTTTAATAAAAAAAAGTCAATTAATAGGGATACTAAAATTCGATATGCTCAAGGGTAAATTTTGGGTGAAAGCAATTGGTTATGGTATCAGCTCTTAAAATGGGGAGGAAAATCACCTCAAGAGGAAAATAAAAAATAGAAGGTTGAATCTTTAAACCCTATAATATTTGCCAATCCCGGTGCGAAAATTCAAAGAAAAAGAAATATCAACATTTTAGCAACAACTCAATGAAATCAACATTGAAACCAACTAATCGACAAAATCCTTGAATTAGCTCGATCCCAATGAAAACATCATCAATTGAAGCTCTATCAGCTACACTATGAGAAAAATCCTCTAAAACAATCAAATCTGCATTGAAACATAGGATCCGGCCAGATTTGACCTTGAAACCTAGCCCTCCTACTAAACAACGAGGATCTCAAGATCAATTGAACCAAAACGAGTATTTGAATCGCTCTTTCACGACAGAGAGAGAGGCTACCTGAACGAACAAGAGACGGTGCGCCGCCTCGGACGAAGCTACGAGCTCCCGCCGCCGCCGCCGCCAGCTCAAAATCGCCGGCGAGATTTGATTTAATAAGCTCTCAGAAAATTACATTCTTGGGATCATTTTCTCCAAATTCAAAAGGTTTCATAAATACGCCTTTTTATGTGGTTTAAAAATATAATAATAAATTTATATTGACTATTCGGCATTAGAAGAAACATGCTTACCGTTTGTTGCATGTTTTCAATTTTTTATTTACATCATGATCCTTTTGCGGTATTGGTAAGTATTTATCTATCGATCCATTTCAAATATTAAAGAGACCAGTCTAATAATAATTGATACATTAAGGCATATGATATGATTAGGATAAACGTAACAATTGAAAGCTCATGAGCATGATGTGTCCGAAAAAACAAAGGTTAAGCGAGGATGCTAGACGGTTGCAAGTGCCACAAAATAGTGGTGAACCCTCTTGTGGCCAAACAAAAGATTTGAAGTTCAAATCCCTCCGGTAACAAATTACCGCTTATTATTCCAAAAAAGGGAAAAGAAAAGTGAGAGGATAAAAAAATTTAAAAAAATATTTCTAATTAAACGCTGATGGTTTCAAAAGAGTAACGTGGATAACATGTGACCGCTCAAAAATGAAAGAAAAAGTAACATATTTTAGAAATGCTTTAGCAACATTTATGATATCTAATTTTTTCTTGTTAATTATAATGACTTTTAAAAATTATATACAGATGAGTTATGAGGCATAGTAATTCTATATTAAATACAAATGGGGAAAAAAATAACGTCTGTTTCTCCCACAATTCCATATAAATATGATTTTTGCATCGAAATTAAGTCCTTCTTTCTTTTTCTCATGGCTCAGCAAAATACCGTGACCGAAGAGGATGCAGAGAAGCTACGATTCATCGAGGAGATTACAACAAATGCGGATGCAGTACAAGAAAAGCTTCTAGCTGAGATACTAAGTCGGAATGCTGAGACCGAGTATTTGCAGCGGTATAAACTAGACGGTGTCACTGATCGTGCTACGTTTCAGGCGAACGTTCCAATCGTTACATATGAGGATCTCAGGCTTGATATCGATCGGATCGTTAATGGCGATCGCTCTGCAATTCTTTGCGCTCAACCAATATCCGAGTTACTTATGAGGTATGTCAATTCATCTTGAGATTAATTTTGGGTTATAGAAAAATAGAGTTGCATGATGAGATTTGTTGCAAGTTATTTTACTTCTATAATGAGATTTGTTGCAAGTTATGGAAAAATAAGTTATTTTACTTTTATAATGAAAACTCCAAAAGTATATATAATGTCGTCAATTGATACTATTTTTTTCTGTAAAAAAATTGAGAAAAATCTACCAATCTATTCCTCATTTTAAATTTGTCCACGTCATCCTTCCATATAAATATTATAATTAGCTTTTGTAAATTCAAGTTTCAATCCCTCCCCCAAAGCTTGTATCTAAATATCTCTTCTTATTTCTAAAGATAAGTCTAGAATTATATTATAAAAATTCAATATTTGAATTATATAGAATTAATTTTAATGATACGATATCAATATTCATTCGCATGCGTATGCACGGGCCAAAAACTAGTGCATTTTTATTTGTATTTTATGAGCTGGCTTGTAGGCTTAACTCATATACACAACACACCCACGCATGCAAGCACCCAACACATGCATGGACCCATAAATTTGTCCCGAAAGCGTTAAATTGTGACACACTTGTATTCCATTGTAATCATAATAAATTCTTCTTTCAAAATGCCACCAAAGTCTATACCAACTGCTTTTAGTCATCGATAGCCTCTTAAAATTATGGTTATTTCCCTTCATATAATAATCTACATAGAATAATTAACAATTAACGGAAGCATATACTTCATGATATGCAAACAACTTATTAATGTGAGCGCTTCTGAAGCTCTTTGAAAATAATATATAAACCATTCGTCTAACCGCTGGGATTGTTTAAGACATCCTATCGTTGTAAATCAGCAACCCTCTGTACCGGGATGGACCAAAGTTATTTTTGATGGCTCCCTTTCGGAACCACGAGGGTGTGGTGACACAGTTGTGATAAGAGATTATATCGGTCGTCTACTAATAACATGAAGTTATTCTCTTGTAAGCATCTCTGTCCCAATGGCGGAGATTAATAAATCATGGCAAAATGTGCTTTTTCTTGGAAGTACGACTAATATATTTTATTTGTTTGTTTAGAGATAAAATTTAGTTAGTTATTTAGAGATAAATCATAATTAAATCAATGTTATCTCTAAGTATCATTGTATAGGTTATAAATATGGAGCAATAGCCTAAGGCTTGAATTGTATGAACAAGAGAGAGCCGTCACAACGTGGCCCTAATATTTGTGAGAATCATCTCTCCCTCAGTATGAGCGAGAGTTTATTATGTATTCTCCATGTAAACTCTCTCATCCGATTTAATATGAAAACGATCTCTGTTGCGCCCGCGGTTTTTCCCGTTTGGGTTTTTCATGTAAAAATCTTTGTGTTTTGCTGTGTTGATTCCTATCTCTAGTTTTATATTTTATTTATCTATGTTTATCTCGATCATCCATAACAAATTGGTATCAGAGCTAAGTTGATTCTATTGATCGAGTACATAGATTCAGGGCATGTACGCATGCAAAAACAAGAGACTTAAGCGGCGCATGAGGCGAATGAGATCGATGATGCTGTGTTTGAGATTCATTATAGATCAGAGTCGTTGGCCTGACGGAGCATATAGGCACAGCTAAAAGTGCACGTGGGCATGCGTCATGGTATCATCAATGTGGCGGCATTGGTGATGGCCTGCGAGATGGCTAGCATTTGAGGATGGCTATGGCGGCGCCGGTCGTTCATGCGGCGTTTCAGACACGTTGATGGAGTCAGATTCGAAAAACTCCATCTTCTATTGCACATACCCCCACTTTAGCATCTATAGTTCGAATCGGTTTCTGTTAAAGTCGTGGATGCTTTCTATTATTTCGAGACGCTGTTACCATGCGGATTTGGGTTGAAAGTGGAGTTCTTTACCCTTTCAGTACCGCATCTGTTGTCACATTAATCATGCGACATGTTTTGTCTCCGAAGTTTTTGTTGAGGCATAATCTCCTTCATCAGATGCGAGCTGAGGTGGAGATTTGTCGTTCGTGTCTCGCATCCTTCTGTTAATCATGGATTTAGTAGCTCGAGTAAAATCAGCTGGAGAGAATTCTATTTAGGACTTGCCGATTATTCAAACATGGATATTTCAAGATGCTTCTGTTTACTTACTTCGAGATCCTGTTGGCGTGCAAAGCGCATGCTTTATCGTGTTTGATACGATTTTGTTTGTCACATTGAATTGTGATCTTCGTCGTCGAAGTTCTGGTTATTTACTTCGAGACTCTATTGCCATGCGTGCTGCATGTGCCGTCGTATCCGTTGCAATATGGTTTGTCACATCATTGTGTGATATGTTCATCTTCGAAATTATGTTGACACAATTTCTTCATCTCTATAAGCCATCTGGACTCGGCATGAGTCATTCTGTCACGCCCTAAAACGATAGAAAAATATTAATTAGAAATTCCAAGCATGACATACTGCAATCTTCTCCTCAAGAGGACTGCAAAGCCTATCTCAATAAAAGACACTGCTAATGATAAATATAAAATCTCAATTCATATGCACATCTCAGATTCCGCAACAAAAACATCGCCATTTTCTTAATTCTCTTGAAAACTTCTTCTTTTAGATATAATAACCCGCATTTTGATTAGCAGCCACATAAAAGATGGATGGGTATTAACACTCAGCAAGAGAAATACATATGGTGTCCAACAATTTTTATAAGAAAAGGTATTACACTAAATAACAAACATAATTATAATAAATTAAAATAAATAGGCATAATAAGTCGATAATTTTGCTAAAATAACCAAGCTCATCCAACAGAATATGCAATAGTTTAGAAAATTATATTTTCATGCGATAGAAGACTGGTGCATTACGGCTAAGTACGGTCAATACCTTTACTTAGATTGACATAAGTGAAACGTCACTATTAATAGCCCATAGTAGGGAGAACCGACATTGACCCGTGGTGAGATTGTCATATGGCGCGTGCAATAACCCTAGCGGAGGTACACTACTAGCCCGTATTGTAATCCACTTAACTTTTCGTAATCATAACGGTATTGACCTATGAGATGCATGCAACCTATATGCCAAAAATATAGTTGAAATTTATCATAACCAACGACAACCACGCGTCCAATATTTCAACCACTAATGCAACGGTTGTGCCATATTCACAAAACCAATATCCAAATCACGGCACATGTGTACGCATCTCATTACTATATAGAAAAATATGATTTCTACGTAATAAGCTTATCTCATAACTACATTTAAACTTCGCTTCAACAAGTTTGATACATACATAACAACCATTCCTCATGTATACTCCAAATAACATCATAAAACTTGTTAACTAATTAATACATAGCATCAACAAAATCAATACGAGCAGTTATACCACACACATACACACACACACTCATATAAGCATCCACACAGAAAATATCAACCAATTACAGTATTTGTGAAGGGCAAGCATAAGATATTTAACTACTAAATGATTGTTAAACAATGTATTCTCACTTACAGTACTCGAAGCCCAAAGTCTGATGTGGCTCCATATCCAAATGTCGAAATCCAAATCGTTATCTATGAAGCATATAAATATTATAATTAATGCATATTCTAAAAGCCTCGCTTGTTAAATTTATAATTACTAAACATTAAGTCTTAAACCTCAATATAAGGAAAACCAAATTAAAGGAATATAGACTAATCATTTTATTTCTATTATGCTTTATAAACATGATATACTATGATCTAGCAAAAAGGGTTGGATGCTATTAAAAACTATAAAAGGGGTTAGATCATGTCCTATAATTTCCGATTGCATACGATTTGATTTCTTTAAGCCAAGGATTTGAATCCATGTTTATCAAGAAATAATAGTTGTTTTGCCATCCTAATCAAATCCAAACCCTAACAAATTTTTCTCGATGAATGGCGATTATTATTGCGGTAAATCCTGCAACAAATGCAGGCTGCAAATTTATATTTACTAAAAAGATAAGATCCAAAACAATAAACTAATAAAAGAAAATTGATTCATACCCTAAATTCATAAGACTAGAGGATGATTAAAAGAGAAAATCGTCGACTCCTCGCTAGCAAACCGGAGAGACCTCAAGGGATCCCTAACGATTTAAAAGGGGAAAGAATCGAGAGGAGGAGAGAGAGATGGCCGAGAGGGAGAGAGAACCAAGAGGGAGAAAGGGAGAGAGACGAGCATGAAAGAGACGAGAGAAAGAGAGAAAAAAGTTACGTATAGAAAAAGAGAGAGTAACCAGGGTTGGTTGTTGGTTGTACGTTCCATGAGATATTATATAATTGTATATTTTATATAAAACCCTTTAAAACTTTTCTATTTACATTTTTGCTAAACCAAAATTTAGGATATTACATAATATCCCCTTAAAATAAGTTTCGTCCTGGAAACTCGGTATCGTTTGATTCACGAACAAGTAGCAATACCCATACCACTTTTAAATTGTCAAATGACTAACCCCATCTTCGTTAAGCTTAATAAGAAAGACAGTATTCAAAATTTAGATTTTCTTAATGCTCGAATAATATCGATATATTTTTATCATCTCGCATTCTCCATTTGGGCTTCTTGATTGAAAAATCATTCTGAATAAATTTGATAAGAACTGTAGTGTTATAAAACACTTGATCCTCACAATATAATATTTAATTTAGACCAAGAGCGGTGAAAAAACTATTCTAATATATATGCGGGAATTTGATTATTCAAGAAGACTATGAACAAAATGAGCACATTGCATCCTAGAAAAGAAAAGAAAAACAAATCAACCATACAAGCCACAAATGCAACTCTTCTCGTATAGCCAAGAGAAAACTTCTCCTACCAAACGAAGAATCGATCCAACTGACCTAGCATCATAAAGTCTCTTATGAATTAGTATATACTTCACGTAGAAATCTTATGACCAAACTTTATTGTTCACACTTCTGATTAACTTAGGAATTTCCATTATCCACTATAAAATACTTTAATAACAAAGTCATATTATAATGACGGTTGCTATTATCAAACTTTATACTTTATAATGACGGTTGCTATTATAATGACGGTTGCTATTATTATACTTTAATAACAAACTCCATCAATTTGTATATGCACTCCTAACAATTCAATCACAAAGAATATTTTATATGAATAAAGTATCTTCTAATTGGGCAGTTATAGAAATGTGCTAAAGACAATTAATTTGAATCTAACATACTTTATCTTATGCATATAGTTTAAACCTAAATACAACCTAATGATTTTTATTTGAAAGAACTTAATCACCATGCCATACAAATTTCACTATCACACATATATACGAAAATAAAAATAGATAAATATGTAACGATTCATCATACCTACAAAAACATTAACCCGGTTCACTTATCCATATAAACAAATAGGGATTTCGATATTACATTTCCTGATCATATAACAGTCGATAACGTAAATCTTCTTGCATTGGAGGAAAGGTTTTCAGCTTTTTTTAATGAAGTAATAATACTTTCTTTTCTCTAAGAGATAGAATTAAAAATTTATATATGGGATATTCTTTAAGTTGTATTGCAAAGAAAAGCTTTAGTTTTATTTTTTATTTCCCTTTTTAAAAAAAATGAAAATCAATGCAAATCTGAAGCACTTATATATAAAATCAACGAAAACTAATAAAGAAAATATTCACAAAATAAAAGATTCTAGTCTCTTTTTAAAAAAAAAAAGAAATTATTTAATTTATTTAGAAGTAAATTTTCGATAAATTTAGAAATCTCTTAAGTTTATATAATACCATAGTAAACATCTTATTTAGGTTTATATTATTAAAGAATTTAAAGAAATAATAAAACAAAACGTAATGATAAACTAAGAATTAATATCAGCAACTTAAAAATTCATTTTTACCCATTTATAATAAAGTAACTGCATCATATTGAGATCCAAATACAGAATATTTTTTTTAATGGAAAAAATATTGAAGAAATGAATACAAGGCAATTTTAATTAAGCTACTGATTGAATCCGTTTGGATCGATGTGTGTTTGGAAAAATATAATCACAACCAAAGAAAATTTGTAACCGTAATCAATAATGGTGTCGCTTGTAGCGATCGTTAGTGAGCACGGATCGTCCACTGAGATCCGTGTATTCGATCAATCTTGACTTAGATGAGTCGAAAGAATTATTAAAGAAAGTTCAAGAAGATGATTAAAGATTGAGTTGAATTCATATTTTCAAGAAAATCAAGAAAGAGTTTAAGAATTTGATATCAAGAAAGTTGTCCAAGATCAAATGTAATTATCAAGAAAATGTAGAATAGCTTGTAGGATTCGAATGGAATTAGTACCCTTGGTGATTATTTAAGATGATTCATCTTATTTATTGGTAGAATTACAACTAGATTGATGGCTAATAATGAGAATTAGGGATCCTTTGAAGAAACTAGTGTTTCTCCTTCATTGCCCCTTGTCCTTTCATTGATTGTCATCTGCATCTAGCCTTTAACAAGAAAGATCATCAATCTAATCCCCAAATTGTGATGAAATTCTCAATAAATTGATTTCACTCACAATTTGTTCCTTAATGATCCTTTTTGCTAAAGTTTGTAATCTCCTTAAGATTTAAGATGAATATAGAATTCTCTCACCATTGGATCTACCAAATTCCTTCGGATCCTTAACAAGCGGAGATTTACTCCCACATTATGAAAATAAAAGAATCAACAATTAAAGATTTCATAATGCGAGAATTTAAAGAAAGCGAGAAAGAACAATTGATCACTTTTATTAAATCTTCTTCAAATTCACATCTCTCAATACGAGATTACAAGACTAGCTCTCGATCACTCCTTTGAAAAGAGAATTTGTCGTCGATTTTTGCTTGGCTCGATCGCCGTGAGACGTGGATCGGTTGCGGATCTCTTGCTCTTGATGACAATCGGCGTTGCGATAAAGGATCTTAGAAGTCGTCGCATGATAATTGTCACGACCCAAAGTTTGGCCCGTGACCGGCACTTAACCACGTAACGTCTACAGGCGTAACGCGACTAAGCAAGCCGAAATCCAGAAATCAAAACCATTAAAAGTAGCGAGTGTTGAAAACATTTGTTTAAAAACATTTAGAAAACCTTAAGTAGTTTAGTAAAGTTCTTTAAAGTTCGAGTTATTATCTTAAATGTTTTGGCAGCATTTCCTTTGTAAAAACTAGCCCCGAAATCGGGTACAAGACAATATATGAATAAAAGATATACAATAAGGATAAAGCATCCCAAACGGGACCAATCACGCCCAACGGCGGAAACAAACACCACAAATATAATATACGACGCCGTGGCGAAGAGATGAGCAGTATAAGTGAAAACAAATAGCATGAAAGATAAAGCTGCATAAATAAAGTCGGCTCACAACGAGCTCGACACCAGAGTACAAAATAATATACATCGTCCTCACAACTGGTCTCCAAGTCAATACATGAAAGTAGATGGAGAGTACTAGATACAACAGTGTATACAACTGGAAAATAAACAGATACCGCAAAAACCCACCTATCAGCAAAAGGGCTAACATGCCAACTGCAGTGGTATCTGTATCAAAAGATGCAAGAAAGCAGCCTGCCGCGACTAAGCTGAGGGAAAACCTGCAAACACTGTGGCACAACGGGGGTGAGTTACCAACTCGTGAGTAGTAGATAACATATAAAGATAATCGCAAGTATGCACGTGCTGCGATACTCTAACCTATACCAACAGATAACATCTATATGATGAACTATATGAGCAATAATCATGCAACAAGTGCGATATAATAACATCTCTATATGATAAGCAGGGTATGCAATAATCGTGCATAGCAAATGCAGTCTAATAACATCTATATGATGAACAGGGTGTGCAATAATCGTGCAAAAGTACTCTATCAGGTACTATAGTTACAGGATGAGATGCAAAATAATGAATGCTGAGCATGAGAATAAATATCATCTACACGGAATGTCAACGTGGAAAATAATCAGTGTCTATCAATGCACCCAAATCCCAATAAAACTCGGGCGCCGTCACTCTGATCGGCCCTCAAATCCTGTAAATCTCAAAGAATCGTGAGTGCCTAGCATCGGCACACAAAAATATCATGAAATCATCGTGTCTAACATCGACACGCAAATCCTCAAGTATCGGGCTCCGTCTGCGAAATTGGCCCTCGGCCCCAGCAGTACGTGTCGTCCCGTATCCATCTATCAACTCTGGTCAGTATCCTCCGGATAACCGCCAGATCTAACCAATCACCGGTAGGTAGTGGTCCCTCTGCCAGGCTCACCGTTTACTGCAAAGCGATCCGTTGTCGCCCCAGGGTACCATACCGGGTCCACCATGTACCCGCAATCGGTCTCGTCCAGCTCTTCGATTCGGGTTCACATGTCACACGTCTCAGAACCGAGAAAACGCATGATGGACGCAATGAAATATCATATCAAGGGAAACCGGATTTTTAAAACAGTGCATATTTCTTAAAAGAATACCCCGGTTCCTAAATCCAGAAATCACATAAATCCAAAGTAAATGCGTAAATCCATGCAATGTGTCGTATGACATTAAGAGTAAAAAGGGAAAACCGCTCTTTTAAAAAGATCCAGTTTTGAAAATATCTCGTGCGGTCCCTTAGTTTTTAAATCATGTCAATATCACCCATTTGTAACATATGTATGTATATAGGTATGGATGTGCAAATGGATAAATACGCAATGTGAGTGTAACAATATACATGTGCACTAATATGGATATACGATGTATATGTGCACAAGTATAGATATATCAATGAAGGCATGTACTAATGTGAATATAAAGGGTACATGTGCGCAGGCAGTGATATATCAATGAAAGTATGTGAATGTGCGACAAGTCATGACAATCATCAATGATGCGGTGATCCTATAGTGCGAGTGTTATGGCAATAACGGCGTGAGTGTAACATACATTTAGTGCTCGTGCAGCCTAAACCGTTAGTGACAGTGCAGTGTTCTATAATTACCATTCTATATGCAACAGGAGATGGTATGCTACTATAGTATATATATATATGAACACATACAACTAAAATATCCTATAACGCCCTGACGCTTAACGCCATACGGGCAATTTCCCCGTAGATGTTAAATCTACTCACCTGGTCTCGTGCTAAGTGTAGCCGACTATCTGCTTTCTTTCTTTGCGGCGTCCGATGCACCCGCCCGCGAACCTGGAATTTTACACAAGAATCCATATATAAGCAAAATATCTCGCAAAACATGATATCGAAATCAAACGAGAAACTCATGTCGTGAACTAAACGCGCGCGTATACGTAACGTGTGTGCATACGCCAAAACCCAACGCGACACGTTATGACACAGCATCACCAAACCCACTCATAGCGCACGTATCGCGCAAGTCCCGCTACACAAAATATAGGTAATTTGGTCCCAGATTTTATTTGGAGCAAAAACAAGAAAAACAAACAAGACCAAACCTCTTAGAATTCCTACAAACAGCTACCTGCAAAGTTTCAGCATGATCCAAGAAAAATGGGCCGATCCCTATAGGGGTGATCTCAGCCAAAATCAGGCGAAAATGGTCCAGGTTTTTACGCTATGATCCTAGCACAATTCCTAAGTTTGCTCACTAAAAACATGCTCACAGACATAGCAGGTCACTCGTATCACAAAACTTGTTTAAAAACCGTATTAAAACTCAAATTAGAATTTTTAAGGTATTTTAGTAAAATCCAGTGATACAACTAGGCTTCCACAGCACATATAACACCTAATCAAGTTAATTAAACCATAACAACCCCATTTTACCCAAAACTCCCCCTCAAAACACAAGGTTATCCCTAAACACGACCTAAACGAAATATTAAGCTACTAAACTATAAGTTTAGCAAAAAAGAAGTTGAGTTTAGAGATTATACCCCCAATAGATCCTAGGAAGCAGGAGAAGGAGTGGAAGAAGAAGATAAAGTGTTGCTGTTGCTGCTGCTACTGGAGCTGCTGCTGATGTTGCTCGAGCTGATGCTGCTGCTATGCTGATGTTGTTGTTGTGGCTGATGTTGTGGCTGCTGCTGTTGCTTCTTCTGTTGCTGCTGCTGCAGCTGCTTGAGTGTGTGGGTGTGAGTGAGAGAATGAGAGAAGTGAGAAAAGAAAATGAGAGGCAAAGAATGATTGCACACTAGTCAAACCCCCCTCTCATTAATGTAGGCATGGCTCATGCCATGTTGCCCACACCCCTTCTCTCTCTTTAAGTCAACACAAGAAATTCAACCATTTCTATTAAAAAAAAACAACACGCTTAAATAAAAACCCAAATACACCTAATATAAATTTTAAAATTAGCCTAAGGGAAAAGGTTTAACCTACCATGGCTGCTAAACATGGTTTAACCCCAATTTAAACCCTAATCTACATGCACATGTGTGTGCAAGCCTAGAAAAATTCTAATAAAATATTTATTAAATAGGATAAAATATTTGAAAATCAATTTGGTAAACTTTTTATTGAAAACCATATATCAAAATATAATTAGCCACTAAACGCATCCTATGGTGTTACAATAATGCTCTCAATTGATTCTTGATTTGGATTTGGATCTTGAATTGATTTGGATTTGGGTTTGGATGAAGCTTTGTAACTTGGTGAATACCGAACAACAACCCTTTCAATGAAGCCCTAGGTCCCTTTTTATAGTCCTCCTCAATCTTCCACTAGAAACTAGGTCAATCTTCCCTAAGAAGCTAGATCAATCTAGAGAAACTTCTAGAATTAGTTAGGTATCAAGCTTGCATAAGAAGCTTGGCTGTTATAAGGAAGCTCCTGGAGTAAGCTAGGATGGTATGAAACATCTCCAATAAGCTAGAGCAGCGAGGGGAAGCTTCTGGAGAAGTAACGTCACCGACGCCCCCAACTCGGCCGCGGATCCACGGCGGATCGGGCTGAATCGGCCACGGTTCCGCGACCAAATAGTGAGTTCTCTGAATGGTGTTTCTGGGGTGTTCTGGTGTTGGCATTTGGGTCTTCTTCTGATATCTGGAATCTTTTTATCTTTTCTGAATCTCTGCCAGATTTTAATTCTTTGACTTGCGGTATTTTATCGGCAAATTTGCGATTCTGATATCTTTGACCTGAATAATTTTCTGCACAAAATCTCGATGAAAAGTGTTGAGATATACAATATCATGCGTGAAGTAATAAACACACAATTTCCTTCCAGAATGTTGATTATATATATAACACGTGGTTACATGTTATATTTATAATAAACACCCTTAAATGATTACAAAGAGTAGGGAAATTGGTGTGTTAAGAATGCAATATTATCGACTGAACAAATCCCCCCAAACTTGATTTTGATCGTCTTGAGCAAATTTCTTTTATTCAAGAGAAGGAGAAAATATAAAGAAAGAGAAAAACTAACTAGCACACTTTCGTAGACAACACGATTGCACTGAGCACGTGCAACAAGCCTTTAAACCTCTAGGTGTCCTTAGGAGGAGGAGTGTTGTCTCCTGAGGGTTTTCAGCGGATTGCACCCACAAAATCCCATAATAAAAGAAAGACTGTGAAACTTACATATAAAGATAAGAATTATAAAAGAAAGACTTTGAAAATCAGAGTTTTCAACTACACTAGCTTTTCGGTTGCTATGAACCCTATCTTAATCGTCATGAAAAGATGTTAGAAATCATATCATCTCTCAATAAAACATCGCCTTTATTCTTCATCTCTATCTTTCTTCCAAACATCGATCATATACCCCTACGTGTGTGTAAAAGACATCCCTACACTCGGAGAATTCAATTCAAGCTATCATACTCTTGTCCATCTACCTCAGTACATTTTAGTCGGTGAATATGATGGAATTGCTCACACATTCTTCATGCGACCGTTAATACTTCTTGAGGTACTAACCGACCGATTACTAAATGTGCTCACATATTAGGCGTAATTAGTAATTTTCTCGTCTTGCAACACCTAAGGTTTAGCAGTGACTCTCAAACCAGTTGGTCTAAGGCACTAGGAGATGAAGCACCCTTGCTATATTTTTTTTATGCTGCCTTGGTGATTACAAAACCAGTGTTCGTTTTTCTTCACTTTTATTTTTCTTCATACTTTGGCTTTCAGACAAGAGCATTTCAAGGTATCCTCTACTACCCCGAGTTTCATGACGTGTGTAAGTGCGAATAGTAGGGTATCAACGTTCAGATGTTTGGCTTTCAGAATAGAAACTATTTTTCAGACTTATTTTTATCCTCAGATTAGTGACTTCTTTCATCTTACTAACCCTTGGGACAATGGCTCATAACTACTTATTACTAGTTTCGTTTAAGAAAACTTATAATTTTCTTGGTTTTCTTAAACTTTTTCAATCTTTTAAATGTAATTTTTCACTTTCTAACCTTTCTTTATAAAAGAAATTTTTTATGTTTTGTGCTTATGCAATGTATGATGCAAAGTAATGCGTAAATAAGCACAAACCTCCCCTAAATAGTGTCCTCACTGTTGTCTCTTTTAAATCTCAAAAACCTGTAGGCTTGGGAGGAAAAGTTATTAACGGGGGCAAGAATGAATGTGAAAATCTCCCCCAAACTTATTTTTTATTTTATTTATGTACAAATTTTCATTTTTTTCATTTATATTTTTTATTATATATATATATTATTTTTATTTACAATTGACTCACCTCCATTCTAAAAAAATGAGACAATATTACCTAGACATGGAGGTGAGGTGGAGGAAAATTAGTTATTATAAAGCGGCTCCTGTAAAAACAGGAGCTCCTCCGTGATGTCAGTGGAAAAATACGGTTTTAATCTATATCCATTCACTTTGAAAATTGTACCGTTTTTTCTATCTTCGACTTCAACTGCCCCGTGCGGGTATACATACCGCACAACAAATGGTCCTTTCCAACGAGATCGTAGCTTACCCGCATAAAGATGGAGACGTGGATCATAAAGAAGGACTTGTTGACCAGGTGTAAAAGTTTTTCTCAAAATATTTTTATCGTGAAATACCTTAGTCCTGTTCTTTTCAATTATCGCATTATCGTAAGTTTCATCGCGGAGTTCTCTTAGCTCGTTTAATTGCAGCTTCCGAAATTGCAGGCCTGATTTAAATCAAAGTTAAGTTCTTTTATAGCCCACATTGCTTTGTGCTCAATCTCGACCGGAATGTGGCAAGCATTTCCAAACATTAGACGATAAGGAGACATACCAAGATCGGTCTTATAAGCAGTACGAAATGCCTAAAGAGTATCTGTCAGTTTGGTTGACCAATCTTTCCGATTTTTAGAAACTGTTTTCTCTAGAATTAGTTTGATCTGCCTGTTGGAAATCTCAGCCTGCCCGCTCGTTTGGGGATGATAGGGTGTGGAAAGTTTGTGGTTAATTGCATAATTCCGCATCAAAGTCTCGAAAGACCGATTACAGAAATGCGTCCCGTTGTCGCTAATGATAGCGCGAGGGTGTCCAAATCGCGAAAAGATAATTTCTTTAAGGAACTTAATGACAACCTTTTTGTCATTAGTGCGACTTGGTATAGCTTCCACCCATTTCGAGAGGTAATCAACCACTAACAAGATGTACAAATTCCCAAAAGAGTTAGGAAAAAGACCCATAAAATCAAGCCCCAAACGTCGAAAATTTCAACCACCAAGATCGGTTGAAGTGGCATCTCATTTCTTTTAGAGATCCGACCCGTGTGTTGACATTGTGGACAGGTTTTGCAATGATCAAATGCATCTTTGAATAAAGTCGGCCAGTAAAAACCGCATTGCAAAACCTTCTCCGGCGTCTTTCGTGGACCAAAGTGACTACCGCATGCTTGATCATGGCAGAAAGACAGAACACTCTTGAATTCAACATTGGGGACACATCTGCGAATGATTTGGTCAGGAAAATATTTAAACAAATAAAGTTCATTCCAGTAAAAATGCTTTACTTGGGATAGAAATCGATAATTGTCCTGTTTAGACCATTCACTTGGAATAAGTCTCGTTGCAAGATAATTCACAATATCCACGAACCAAGGTTCGTCGGATACATTCAAGAGCTGTTTGTCTGGGAAAGAATCATTAATTGGCAGGGTCACAGTAGGTGAAGAAGAAGAGATGCGCGAAAGATGGTCGGCTACTACATTTTCATATCCTTTCTTATCTCGTATAACAAGATCAAATTCTTTTAACAGAAGGATCCAACGTATTAACCTACCTTTAGCATTCTTCTTCGCTAAAAGATGTTTCAAGACGGAGTGATCAGTGTATACAACAATTGGTGAGCCAATGAAGTAAGGCCTGAATTTTTCGAATGCAAATACAACTGCCAAGAGTTCTTTCTCGATGGTTGTATAATTGATTTGGGCATCATTCAAGGTCTTACTTGCATAATAAATCACATGTGGCATTTTATCAATGTGCTGTCCTAAGACGGCACCAATAGCAAAATCTGATGCATCGCACATGAGCTCAAACGGGTGGTTCTAATCAGGAGATGATAGAACGGGGGTTGTAGTGAGAGACTTTTTCAGTGAGTCAAATGTAGCCTTACAATTCGAGTCAAAGTGAAATGTGGTGTCCTTGGCCAAGAGAAGAGTTAAGGGTCTAGCAATTTTGCTAAAATCCTTAATGAATCTCCTATAAAATCCTGCATGGCCAAGAAAAGATCGTATATCTTGCATTTGGGATGAGGAAGGTTATGAATGACATCTATTTTAGCTCTGTCAACCTCAATACCTTTCTGTAAAATGACATGTCCAAGCACAATACCCTCTTGGACCATGCAATGGCATTTTTCCCAATTCAAAGTTAAGTTCTTCACTTTACAACGAGTAAGAACTGCGTCAAGATGAGATAGGCAATCATCAAAAGAATCTCCGAATATCGAAAAATCGTCCATGAAAATCTCCAGAAAATTCTCGACCATGTCCAAGAATATCCCCATTATACACCGTTGAAATGTAGCGGGAGCATTACATAACCCAAAAGGCATGCGTCTATAAGCAAAGGTACCGAAAGGACAAGTAAATGTGGTTTTATCTTGATCCTTTTTGGCAATAGGGACCTGGTTATAGCCAGAGTATCCGTCTATGAAAAATAATATTCATGTCCAGCTAATCATTCCAGCATCTGGTCAATGAAAGGTAGAGGAAAGTGGCCTTTCCTCGTTGCGGCATTGAGTCTTCTGTAATCAATACATACACGCCATCCAGTTTGAGTGCGTGTCTGGATCAACTCATCTGCCTCATTGGTTATGACCGTGATGCCGGACTTCTTAGGGACTACATGAATATGATTTACCCATTGGCTATCAGAGATTGGGTAAATGATACCACTGTCCAAGAATTTGACAATTTCTTTCTTTACCGCCTCCTTCATGATGGGATTTAACCGTCTTTGTGGTTCTCGGGTTGGCTTGGCTTCATCCATCAAATATATATGATGTTCAACAATCAAAGGACTAATTCCTTTGATGTCAGCCATTGTCCAACCAAATGCTTGACTATTAGATCTCAAAACCATCAAAAGAGCGTTCTCCTGCTTTAGGGCTAGAGAAGCGGATATGATCACAGGTAAAGACTCATTCTCACCTAAATATGCATATTTAAGATGAGAAGGTAGCAGTTTGAGATCTAATGTTGGCGGAGAGACAATAGAAGGTGGGGTAAGTGAATGATATTCGGATTCTCGAAGAAGCTCATAGCCTGCAAAGGATACAGACTCAGAGAGTGTAGAGTCACAAGGTTTAGACTCAGGAATGGACTCGTCAAAAGTGTCCTCACTATGATGTGCAAGATCAAGCAATGATGTGCTAATGTCGTCGAGATTATCAAAGCAAATTTCATCAACCTTGCAGCTTTCGGAAGCTATCTCGTGGACAGAACAGACATCAAGAATGTGAGCAGAGGGTTCAGATGGCTGACTTCCAATCTTGTAAATGTTCAGCTCAATTGACATCTTCCCGAAGGATGGTGTCATAGAACCGTTTCGACAGTTGATTACAGCATTGGAAGTGGCTAGGAAGGGTCGACCAAGAATCACCAGAATTTGGTTTCGTGGGTTCGCTACAGGTTGTGTATCAAGAACAATAAAGTCCACAGGGAATATGAATTCCCCAACTTTTATTAACACATCCTCAAGTTCACCCCTAGGTTTGGTGATTGATCGGTTTGCCATTTGGAGAGTACAATGAGAAGGTTTCAACTCTCCAATTCCTAACTGCTCGTAGACAGAGTATGGAAGCAGGTTAACACTTGCGCCAAGGTCAAGTAAAGCACGGTTAATGTTTTTATCCCCAATAGAAATCGAGATTGTAGGACAGCCAGGGTCCTTACGTTTCTTTGGTAATTGTGGGGTAAAAGCTGTGCTAACATTATTTGTCATGAATACCTTTTTGGGCACTTGAGTCTTCCTCTTCCTAGTGCACAAGTCCTTAAGAATTTTCGCATAAGCAGGGACTTGTTGTATAGCATCTAGAAGAGGGATGATGATGTTAACCTGTTTAAAAATTTCCATAATCTTCTCCAAATGTGGACTCGGTTTGTTTCCCCTTAACTGATTTGGGTAAGGAGCTTTAGCAATAAGAGCTGGGTCCGACATTAGAGAAGGTCGTATGGGTGGAACAGATCCCAAAATAGGAATGGGGATCGTCTGTGGTGGACTAGAAGAAGTGGGCTGAGGGTTCGAGCCTTGAGGAAAATGGAGAATAGGCTCGCAAGAAGGTGGTGGGGTAGACAAAGTAGAATCAGAAGTAGAAGGATATGGAAGTGGAAGCCGGGGTGTCATTAATAGATTCATCATTATTATCAATCTGTTCACCGACTTGATTATTCAGCACTCTTCCAGATCTCAACGTTGTGATGGCACTCATATTGTAGTGTTGTGAATGCCCATGATTCGGTAGGGGTTGAGACGGAAGTTTCCCTTTCTCTTTAGCACTCATTTCAGCATTCAATCGTGCAATTTGTGCTTCTATCGATTTAATACACTCACCGTGGAAGGCAGAGTCCTTTATATTATCGACAGAAGACTTTATATCAGCCGAAACTTGCATGAAATTGTTTAGAAGCAAATTCATGGTTTGTTCAAGTGAAGAAGAATTATTGGTACCGGTTAATTGCAAAGAATTATTATATGGTGCAGAAGTGTTGACCGGATTTTGAAAATTTTGTGATTGAAAGGGGTGCTGACTCAGTTGTAGTGGTTGCTGTTATTGTGGAGGGACCCCTTGGAGGTTATTCTAGTTTGGAACCGTGTTTTGAGTTTGGTGTTGGTTCCAAGAAATATTAGGGTGATTCCTCCAACTCTGATTATAAGTGGAAGAATAAGGATCGTTTCTAGGTCTTTGCTGAAAAGCAGCATTAATGTGCTCTCGACCTTGAAACGGAGAATTCAAAGGACATTCTTTCGTCAAATGTGATGGATCAGAACAGCATCCACAGACAGTTTTGGGGAGTGTCATCTGGTTTAGGGAGGCTACTAAAAATTTGTGTTCCATACCTTCAAGTTTCTTTTGCATTGCTGCCATTTCAGCTTTGACTCCTATGGAAACATCCAGTTGATGGATACCACCCCCAGATGATGATTGGCTAACAGTCTCCCATTGCAATGTTTTTTCAGCGAAATCTTCTAAAAATTTTCAAGCTTCACCATCATCTTTAGACATGAAGTTTCCTTGACACATGGATTCAAGCATCTGCTTCGTTATTGGATTAATGCCTTCATATATGATTCGACAGAGATCCCATCGATGGATTCTGTGATGAGGACATTGGACTAGCAGATCCTTGAAGCGTTCAAAACACTTCCAAAATTGTTCATTGGGAAGCTGGGTAAATTGATTTATTTCGCTATGGACACGGGCGGTCTTATGATTGAGATAGAATTTCTTAAGGAAAGCTATGACGAATTCATCCCAGTTTGAAATAGAATGTGCGGCTGTGTTATAAAGCCATTTTTCGACTAAATCGCACAAAGTGGTGTTCCCCTCCGAACGGCGGCCCGGACTTCGCGTCCGTTGCCTGGGGTTCGGGGCAGATGCTATTTGGTTTTATCCATCCACCTCTCCGAAGATGCCAAGTTGATTTATGGCACCGTGTATCGGAGGTTTAGACGGATGCGGCCGATGTAGCAGACTTCGTCAGATTCCCCCTCAGGGTGAGGGGTTTTTGATTGTGGGGACGCTCTTCCCTGCAGGCGCAAGCCCCTGCAGTTAATTACGCTACCGCGTCGCGGTAACAACTTTCTCCTTCTCCAGAATTTCACTTCGTGTCGTGTGTGTTTGTTTTGTTTGTGATTGCCCGTGGATTGTATACGGAGACTGAGTAATGCCGTCGCCCGTAGGGCGTGGATTAGTCCAAATTCGTGTTTACTTAGATTTGGGTTTGGTGTTTTAGTTTAAGGATACATTAGTCGCGTTGCGGCTAAGATCTACTTAAACGTTCGTCAAGGATACGTTAATCCTGTTTTGGACTAAGATCGACTCGACGTAGTGATTAATTTAATTATCTGGCCGTCGGGACTCGTCACCTCTCTGACGTCGTTGAGGGATTACAACGACAGGCGTCAGAGGAGTTCAGAGATGTACCCTTGAACCAAAGTTGGTTCGGAGTTTTATTGTTTATTTAAAGATCTAAGGACACATTAACCGTATTTAGGGCTAAGATCAACTTAGATGGGACCGTTTATATCCGGCAAAAGAGCGTTCGGGCTCTATTGCGCCAGTTTAAGGACGTGGTGGTCCATCGCCAGTTTTAAGGACGTGGTGGTCCATTATTAGTTTAGGGACGTTTCGGTCCGATATTAGTTTAGGGACGTCTCGGTCCGTCGCCAGTTTAAGGACGTAGCGGTCCATATTCCAGTTTAGGGACGTGGTGGTCTGATATTAGTTTAGGGACGTTTCGGTCCGTCGCCAGTTTAAGGACGTAGTGGTCCATATTCCAGTTTAGGAACGTAGTGGTCTGATATTAGTTTAGGGACGTTTCGGTCCGATATTAGTTTAGGGACGTTTCGGTCCGATATTAGTTTAGGGACGTCTCGGTCCGTTATTGATGTGTGGTCGTTGGGACCCGTCACCTCTTTGACGTCGTTGAGGAATTACAACGATGGATGTCAAAGGAGTTCGGAGATGTACCCTCGAACCGGATGTAAATTGATTTAGGAGAGCCATTTTGCTCAGTCAATTTAATTTAAGGACTTATGGCCACAATTGGGCTAAGTCCAGTTGAAAATGTCCAACATTTTATTTGCTTTTGCATTGCATTTCTTTTTATTTTTATTTGGGCTTTGCCCAGAAAGGATGCAAAGCATCAATTTATTTTGGGCTCTGCCCCTTTTTATTGTATTGCAATTTAATTTGGCCTACTAGGCCCCTCTGATTTGGGCCTGGCCCTTCAGTAAAATGCATTGCATTTGTCAGGCGCTTTGCGCCAATCACTGAGCGCAAGCGCTTGTGGTGAGGACACGTGTCATGCTCTGGTGAGCGCAAGCGCAACAGCGCAGTACGATGCGCTAGTGCGCAGTGCGATGCGCTGCTGACACGTGGCGCGCTGTGGTGAGTTGCGCCCGTTCCAGAGAGCAAAGCTCTATTTCAAGGCGCGTAGCGCAAGTTGTTCTGCAGCTGACACGTGGCGCGCTCTGGTGAGTTGCGCCCGTTCCAGAGAGCAAAGCTCTATTTCAAGACGCGTAGCGCAAGTTGTTTTTGCAGCTGACACGTGGCGCGCTCTGGTGAGTTGCGCCAGTTCCAGAGAGCAAAGCTCTATTTCAAGGCGCGTAGCGCAAGTTGTTTTTGCAGCTGACACGTGGCGCGCTCTCAGGAGCGCAACAGTGCAGTTTGGAAGTGCAAAGCACTAAGAATCTTTTTAGATTCCAGAACAGAAGTGCAAAGCACTATTTGTTTTCTTTGATCTCAAAGAAAAATGAGTTTTTCTCTTTATTTCAAGAACCAGAGGTTCATAAAAGTGCAAAGCACTATTTTTTATTTATTTTTATTTTCTTTTTTGTTTTAAAGAACCAGTGGTTCATACGAGTGCAAAGCACTATTTATTATGTGAAGATCATTGATCAATGATTTATCAAAAGAGATTTCTTTTCTCTCGTAAAGGTTTTTACCTTCTTCTTGAAATTTTTCTCAGAGTTCTCTCTGTTTGAAGCTCTTGATTTATTTTTTTTCAAGAAATGTTGATATGTGGTGCGCACGTGCATTGCACGTGGTGCCGCATGGCGGGCACACGTAGCGCACATGCGCATTATGAGGAGAAGCAAAGCTTCTATATATGGAGAACAAGCTCCTTTTAATATTATTAAATATTCTCATGTGGTGCGCACGTGCGTTGCACGTAGTGCCGCATGGCAGGCACACGTGCGTTGCACGTAGCGCACATGGCGCTTGCGCATATACGCATTATGGAGGAGCATGCTCCTATCTTGGAGAACTAAGCTCCTTTGAGTATTGAATCCTTTGAGGATTTTTTTAACTCTCCCTTTCTAAGAGGTATGCCCTCTTATTTATATGGGAGTGGTAGAGAAGCCATCTCTCCTTTTCCCGATGTGGGACTAAAAAATGCATTCCCCATGTAGTAGAGCATTACTTTAGATTACTTATGTATAACACATTTACTCATAACTTTTGATCTCGGATGAATTATGAGGCCCATAATATATCAAATCGAAGGTCTTTTCGAGGTGCTTTCAATATCATCAGAATTTAGCTGTTTTTCGTTCTGGAGTTTGTCAAAATACAGCTCGGAAAATACTGGTTCGCATCTTTTTTCTTAGATCACATGTGCATAGACATTTGCTCATAACTTTTGATCCCGGATGAATTATGAGGCCCATAATATATCAAATCGAAGGGTTTTTCGAGACGCTTTCAATACAATCAGAATTTATCCGTTTCTCCTTCGGGAGTTTGTCAAAAAACAGCCCGGAAGATACTAGTTCGTATTTCCTTAAGCGTATCGCTGCCATTTGATACCTTGGACTCTTTTGCGCAGAAATTTTTGGCGGGAACAAGTGGATGGGAGAAGACGTAGACGCATAGCATCCACAGAAAGCTGTAAAGTACCTATCATAGCACATACGTTTTCAAATTTGGTAATAAAAACGTATGCGACTTCAGACTCGAGCCCGTGAAATTTAGGTAAAAGATTGATGTATTGAGGTTTGATTTCAAAGTTATCACCGTTGGATGGTGGAATGGAAAGACAGGTGGGAAGAGGACCTCGAATAGGGTAGCATCTCTCTTGGAGAAAGACGTGGGGTGCGTTCTGCGCACCTGCGGGTGGTGGCAGAGTGGTGTTAAAAAAGTTCGATGGAGAACCGTCCATCTCGGGTGATATGGTGGTAGGTGAAGAAAAAGAAGATGTAGAATTACCGACTTCGGAGTCGATAGGAAAAACGTGGACAAGACGGGCATTAGAATCCCGTGTCCAGCCGAGCATGCACTAAACGGTTTAGCACAAGTGGCAGCGTTAATTAATTAGAGAAAATGATTTGTTTGGTGTTTGTTTTGAAAAAGACGGATTTTTTTTAAAAATCACACAAAAATGCACAAGCAACCCTAAATCTAATGGTCACCTAGGTCAAGTCACTAGACCGCTCCTAAACATCCAGAAGACAAATCGCAGGATAAATCCTCTACTGTCTCTTTATCCCTCCTGTGGCTAGGTAAGTGCCAGGTAAGTGGGAGGTTATCCGCTACGTAAGTAGCGGGCCTAGTTAACTAACACTTGCCTTAGACACCACAAAAGAAACGCGGATAAGCAATAGATTACCCACAACCTTCTTCTGCCCTAATTGACCGCGACAGTCCTTAGAGTCTTGTCTAGATATTTTTTAGTTAATGAGGGTGATGCGAATGCAAGTTTTGTGATTTTTGGGGCTTAGGAAGGGTAATGAAATCCCTGCCTAATCTGAATTTGTTCTTTGCCCCTTAATTTCCGTATTAAAATATACAAACTACCAATATCAAAGCACGCAACAGATTTTATTTTTGAGCGGCGCAATTTTGCAAAGAATCCTGCAGAAAATGGTTATTGGATAAGAGCAGGGAAGAGATAAGAAAGTCTAGAATATACCACAGAAAACTGGAGCTTCAAATCAACAATATCACCGCGGTTCCGCGGCGAATGCTTGCTAATGGCCGCGGTTCCGCGGTCGGTTTACTTGATCTCTGCACAAAAATAAATCCTGGTGCTCCTGTTACTCTACTGGCCTTCTTGAATCTCTACTGGCCTTCTTGAATGCTCTAGAATCTTGATCTCACTGCTCCAATAATTCCAGATCCCCTTGCAAAATTCACACACTAATCGTTAAGCGCTTGATGCGATTTTGATTCAAATTTTTTATGGAATAATAAAATTTCAACTCAAATAGAAAAAACGAACAAATTACGCACGGATTCCCGGCAACGACGCCATTTGATTGAATCCGTTTGGATCGAGATGTGTTTGGAAAAATATAATCACAACCAAAGAAAATTTGTAACCGCAATTAATAACGGTGTCGCTTGTAGAGATCGTTAGTGAGCACGGGTCGTCTACTGAGATCCGTGTATTTGATCAATCTTGCCTTAGATGAGTCGAAAGAATTATTAAAGAAAGTTCAAGAAGATGATTAAAGATTAAGTTGAATTCATATTTTCAAGAAAATCAAGAAAGAGTTTAAGAATTTGATATCAAGAAAGTTGTCCAAGATCAAATGTAATTATCAAGAAAATGTAGAATAGCTTGTAGGATTCGAATGGAATTAGTAGCCTTGATGATTATTCAAGATGATTCATCTTATTTATTGGTAGAATTACAACTAGATTGATGGCTAATAATGAGAATTAGGGATCCTTTAAAGAAACTAGTGTTTCTCCTTCATTACCCCTTGTCCTTTCATTGATTGTCATCCACATCAGCCTTTAACAAGAAAGATCATCAATCTAATCCCCAAATTGTGATGAAATTCTCAATAAATTGATTTCACTCACAATTTGGTCCTTAATGATCCTTTTCGCTAAAGTTTGTAATCTCCTTAAGATTTAAATGAATATAGAATTCTCTCACCATTGGATCTACCAAATTCCTTCGGATCCTTAACAAGTGGAGATTTACTCCCACATTATGAAAATAAAAGAATCATCAATTAAAGATTTCGTAATGCGAGAATTTAGCGAGAAAGAACAATTGATCACCTTTATTAAATCTTCTTCAAATTTACATCTCTCAATACGAGATTACAAGACTAGCTCTCGATCACTCCTTTGAAAAGAGAATTTGTCGTCGATTTTTGCTTGGCTCGATCGCCATGAGACGTGGATCGGTTGTGGATCTCTTGCTCTTGATGACAATCGGCGTTGCGATAAACGATCTTCGAAGTTATCGCTTGATAATGCTCTCAATTGATTCTTGATTTGGATTTGGATCTTGAATTGATTTGGATTTGGGTTTGGATGAAGCTTTGTAACTTGGTGAATACCGAACAACAACCCTTTCAATGAAGCCTTAGGTCCCTTTTTATAGTCCTCCTCAATCTTCCACTAGAAGCTAGGTCAATCTTCCCCAAGAAGCTAGATCAATCTAGAGAAACTTCTAGAATTAGTTAGGTATCAAGCTTGCATAAGATGGTTGGCTGTTATAGGGAAGCTCCTGGAGTAATCTAGGACGGTATGAAGCGTCTCCAATAAGCTAGAGGAGCGAGGGGAAGATTTTGGAGAAGTAACGTCTCCGACACCCCCAACTCGGCCGCGGATCCGCGGCGGATCGGGCTGAATCAGCCGCGGTTCCGTGGCCAAATAGTGAGTTCTCTGAATGGTGTTTCTGGGGTGTTCTGGTGTTGGCATTTGGGTCTTCTTCTGATATCTAGAATCTTTTTATCTCTTCTGAATCTCTGCCAGATTTTAATTCTTTGACTTGCTGTATTTTATCGGCAAATTTGCGATTCTGATATCTTTGACCTGAATAATTTTCTGCACAAAATCTCGATGAAAAGTGTTGAGATATACAATATCATGCGTGAAATAATAAACTCATAATTTCCCTCCAGAATGTTGATTATATATATAACACGTGGTATTTGATATTTTCCAGACGAATTTGTAATACGTGTTATACTTATAATAAACACCCTTAAATGATTACGAAGAGTAAGGAAATTGGTGTGTTAAGAATGCAATATTATCGACTAAACAGCTACATCAACGTAAAATATTAAGAGCGATATTTAAAAACTAAAATACCGAAAGCAATATTTAAAACATATATCATGTTCTTAAAAGTTGTTGAAACAGGAAGGGGTCTTATAAATAATTTCAGACATCCGATAAAAATTAAATCCATAATCATGAAAAGAGTTATGATAACACCGCTGAGAATTAGAATTTATCTAAGTGATATATTAAAACACCAAATTCTAATCCTCGAGGAAGATTAAATTTTAAGCAAATTTCATTTGTTTATAATATGCTAAAGTTTACCACACATTATAGATGTTAATCCAAATATGTAAAAGAAACAAGAGAAGAAATGAAAACACGATAAATTTCTTTTGTAGGAAATGTGATTAGATTAAAAATCAATCAATATATTATAAGCAATAAAGTTTCAAAGAAAAATAAAATCTCCATTTTTCCTTTTTTTTGTTGGTTCATAATATTCGGATAATATATTTTAGAAGAGTCCAATCAAATTGTTATGCACTTCAAAAATATCTTTTCAAAATAAATGAATATTGATATTTGGTATTTAAATTTTAATGAGAATCAAATCAATTTTTTTTGGCATAACCAAATCAAATCAATTTTTTTGGTACAAACTAAATTTCCCAACAATAAACTTTAAAAATATTTAGAATATATCAATATTGTTTTAAAAAATAGTAATCTTTTTCAAAATAAATATATTACTGCAATTATAATATTAACTTTTTTTTGAACCAAATAAAATTTTTACTAAACAATTGAGAAATATATTTTTGTTAATTCTTTTTTTTTTATAATGTTTACGAAAAATTTAGTTTATAATTATATGATTACTTATATAAAATACCATAGGCCATGCGCATAGCACGTGCAAAAAAAATTAGTTGTTATTAATATATCGATCGTTTTCTAATCTCATTAATAATATTATTGTCAAATACCCTATAAACAACAACTATAAACAGTAATTATATACTTTAAATCAACAAGTACGTACCTATAGCAATATTATAGGGTCGATTTTGAAACTAGCATCATCATCATCATCATAAACATCATTAATATCAAGTATGAAAAATCATATAAAGATTATCAAAATTAAGTTGTTTACTTACATTTGTTTGATTCAAAGAGTCATTATGCATTAACCATCCAAATTCACATACATATAATTTCTCTCATGCATAGCATACGAGTTCACTAATGACGAACTAAATAGATATCTTTATATTTTCATAACATGCTTCCAGAATTTTATTTTTCTATTTCCAACATGGTTCCGTATATACCAACAATCTTACTTGATTAATCAGTGTAGAATAATATATCAACTAATATCAATTCTACAATAAAGCAATTCTTGTTCGCATCTTATGTTATAGTAAATATAATTTCTCTAATACTATAATATAAATATAGGTTGTTACAATACAAATATCATACGGGGATCATCCTAACTTATATCACTCCCACATCCCTAATCCCCAGTACATGACCATTTCTCGGCTTATGAAATATTTCAATTAATCTTGTAGTAGATCTCCTTAGTATCACAAATTCTAATAAATCTCAAAATTCTCATGACTATGATATATATAAAATATACATACACCATTTCAATTCAAACATAGCCAGAACAATCATTCACACCATAGCACCCTAATTTCTTACAAGACTAAATTACGGGTTACGAAATATTTAATCCAATCTTTAAATCTGAAGTTCCATACCTTCAGCAGCCCTACTCAGGTCCTATACCCTGAGCAAGTCTCGATCGTTCTTATAACATATGGGTGACATAAGAATGAGCAGTAGAAAAATGGTTCAAATATCTTCAGCCTAAAGTTAATTATGCTATAAGGTTTTAGAGTGTGCTTTACACTACAAGAGACAATCGATGATCCTGAAAATTGTTAAAAATATTAAAACAATTTATTCTAAATTTTTGAGCGATCAATCCTCAATAATTTATCTTTCAATCAAACGCTAAATTTTTATAATCTATTTTCATATACAATCCATACCTAAGGCATCATAAAAACCCTCTCAAATTATTTAGATATAACATTCTTTTCCATTCAAATTAGTTAATCTCGTGCGTGCACGCGTGTGTAATGAATCATTTAAAAAAATCTTTAGTCATCCCTTGAATAAGTGTCACGCCCCGCTTCCCAGTATACGGGCAGAGGACGCGACTGTCCGCTACGTATTTACTCTGAAGTAAATACGCTAAGTGTATCTAAGCAATATAAAAGAAATATACACAAGAGACAATTGTAATGAAACAACAACTTTATTTATTCACATTCTTTGTATAATGCATAGAAAAGTAAATATATCTGAATGAAAGCAATGTCTAAACAGTGGCATAACAGAAATGAAAAATACTAAAATAAAATGTGTACAATGAAGCTAGAGCTCTAGGTCGTAAGTAAGTCGATCTAAGTCCTCACTAGTAGGCTCGATCTCCTGAGTGTCCAGATCACCTGACAACATTCCAAAGAAGAAAGAGAAGGAATGTCGTCAGCGAACAATCGCTCGGTAAGTCCCAAAGATAAAGGAGAAATAGAATAGACAGAGAGAGAAAGTAGCTTTTAAAGTTGTATTATATGGTTAACGTTATTGTTTATAGCTTGGTACAGAAGAATGCCAGTGTATGCGAGAGGAGTCTCTATATGCCAGAGACTAGAGGCACGTGTGGTATAAGGAACCGTTTATGCCATGGTACAACAGCAACGGAAATACAGGTTAGGTGTCTTAAATCTTACAATCTCGTGCCACTTCTAACACCCTCCGTACCAATCTACCCCTTAAACCCCGTGATGTCTTGTTTGTATAGTGTATTGTATTGCAACTTGAATTGTCTTGTAATATAGATTGTATAATTGGATGACTTGCCGAAACCATGATATCAGTAAATGGATATAACTGGAGAATCATGGATGTAACTGGAGAATCATGTAAATGGAAGTATATCCATGGTTCGGTTCGGTCAATATAGATTGAATATATTGAATATATGGATTCATGGATTTATGTTGAATTGTAGTATTGTAGATTTACTTGAATCATATTCAAGTCAGATTATAATAATGAGACTAGTCTGAGTCAGAACAATTAGAAAAGAAATTGAAATCCTGATTAGGTTTTGATGTTATCGGTAACCGCTGCACATGGGCGGCAGGATTTGTGTCTTTTTCAAAGACGATTACCGTGTTGATAACACCGTTGTTAAGTTGTCTATCTTAAATAGGCAAGCACCCACATCTCCGGCTTCCTGAGGTTCAAGAGACTGGTCCCGCTTAAACCTATATTTACTAGGATCATTAGGGTAATTTATAGAACTTGAGGGGGTTTTATGTAAAAATACTTTTGTATAATTTTCAAAATACACCCCAAGTATTTAATTATCGTCTTTAGAGTTGTCATAGATGTAGGTTTTATATTTGTGATATTTCTAGTGAAAATAACCTAATTTCATGATATAGGGTATTTAATTGTAATATTGAACTTGTATGGAATTCATGGTATTTTCATGTAAAGTGATTCATTTGATTTAGAAAAGTTGGAATATTTATATTATATCAAAAATAGGTTTTTTGATAATACATATATATATGTGTATTTTATTAAAAAAATAGTTTTAATTTATTATTTTCTAAAAATCTCATTTTCTTAAGATATTTGTATTTTAAATCTCTCGAGACCGAATGCTCCTTGCGGAGGTCTGAATCTCGCACTACTAAGCCCGAGGAAGTGCGATAATCCGTACCATCCCGAACGGGTTCCCCAAAATAGGTTGTAGCGGCGCTTTGCAAAGATTTATAAAAATACGTAATCTTTTTAGAAAACGGTTTTAATAGTAAATGGTATTTATATGTAAAGTTTTATTTTCTCGTATTCTATGTTCCCGAAAGGTATTGTGTTACGTTGCATATGAGTGTTGTGAGGAGGTAGGTCGTTACCTCGTGATCTAATTAAAGGTATAACAAGATTTATGATGTTTTAAAGGTAGAAAGTAAACTATATGGTATTTTATTGAAAAAGAGCGGTAAAAGTTACAAAATGAAATATATTGCTATGAAACTTGTTCAACATATTTTTTAATGATTAATAGTCAACATGTAATGGTTTGGTATATTTGTATTTAAGAAAATGTTGAATTTTTTGGAAGAACCGAATCGGAAATCGGATTAACTCCGATTCCGTCGGGTTTCATAAATACATGTTTTTAGAATAGCAAGGTGAAGAGGGAGAAGGGATTTACGGGTTTAGATTCAAGAGAAGAGGGAGAGGAAGCGGTAGGAGGCGTCGGTGCGTCGTTTCGTCACCGGGAGCTTTAGGGTCGTCGTCGGAATTTCGTCGGAGCTTCGCCCTTTGCTAACTCCAAATGCACACTAGAATTTTATAGAGTTTTCTTGAGAGTTTGAACAGAATTGTGAGTGAGGGGGGTGTCTTTAGGGTTGATATTTATAGGGAAAGATTAGGGTTAGGGTAGGTGAAAGGTTGAATTTAAAATGCAATAAAAATTGTATTAAAAATAGGGTTTAATGGGGTTTTAATTGGATTTAAAAGGCTATGTTTAATTCCAGAAAATTTAAAGTGTGCAGGAGATATAATAATGCCAAAAGACAAGGGTGACAGAAGGAATTATGCTGATCCGATCCAACTCGGCCGGCGGCGCCGGGCCGAGTCGACCGAGTCGCCGGCCGATTCACGGCGAGTCAGGCCGGGGTCGGTCGCCGTGGGTCCGTCGTTGTTTGGTATACTCCCTAGGACAATTTGTTTTATTTGTGTAGTGGGGTTTTTACGAGTTATGCACGTGTAAAATCTTAAACTTATAAAAGTTTAAAAGAAAATAATATTAAAAAATAACGTGGGATATGGGATTTGAACTCAGGTGCTTTGATTCAGCAGTGCAAGGTCTTACCAGTAAGCTACAAGCTCTTTCTTTCTATTAAAAAGCAAATCAATTACTTATAGTACTCACAGGAAATTTAAATACCCCAAGTATACATTAACTTTTAAACAAATTTTTTGTACACCAAAATTGGAGTTGTTACAATGAGCATAAGCCATCTGTTTGTAATTTTTTCTTCAACTTCTTACTTATCATCAAATTCCCTTGAAATCTACAGCCTAAGCTCTAATACCAACTCTGTCGCGCCCCAAATCCAGATATATAAATACAACCAACAAATACGTGACATGCCGCGATCTCGACAATAGACCGCAAGGCGCAACTAACAAGATCTCTATAAAATAAAAAATATCCCCAAAATAATATAAACGGTGGTTTTAAATTCCACAATAAGAACTCCAAGTCATAAAGTGGACTTATTACAAAGCATTTAAATGACATTTTATTCGAATAAAGTTTATTTTAACCACTTCATAGAAAGACTACTAAATTATTTATTCATACTAAGACCGCAAGGCTCCACAAGCTGTCAAGATGATGTGCATTCTAACCTCTCTACTAAAACTCCTTCATAAAACTACCCTGCATTGGGATTAGCAGCCACATACAAAAATGAGTGAGCTATAACGCTCAGTAAGGAAATAGATACATGTTAAAGGCATTTATAATAAATTAGAAAACAAACATGAAGCAATAAATTGTACTAGCAATGGTGATATTACTTTGCGCATAAGTCTTGTATAAAAATGCAATATTTAAGAAAATATAATTTTCATGCACGGAAAAATTAGCAGGTTACGACTAAGTACGGTCAACAGTTCTACCTCGGTTGACATAAGAAAACGCCACAATAGATAGCCCGTGGCATGGAGAACTGCATGTTATGACTTTCGATGAGATTGCCTTACGGCGTGCATGATAATCCCACTGGGACTACACTACCAGCCTGGATGTAATCTACTTTGTTTTTCTAACTCATACCGATATTAATCTACGAGACGCATAAAGTTGCAAGCATAAAACAGAGAGAGAGAAAACCAGTCCGACAACTTTTATTTCCAATATATATATATACAATATATATATATATATATAACAATATATAACAATATATATATATATATATATATATATATATATATATATATATATATATATATATATATATATAACATAGCCAACCACGTGCTTAAGACACAAATTATGATTAAAATCACCAAGTCATATGCATCTTAACACTATTTGAAAAACATGTCGATCTATTTAATATACATCGTAATGACAATAAATATGTTATCTAGATTGCATACCAAGTATCGAATAAGAACGTCATTAATTAGCAAACAACAACCTATAAACTAACTAAAAAAATTGTATCTACTTACAGTTACTGCACAAACCAAATCAAGTCGATAAACTCCAACGCCACTCCTTAGTTCTCAATAGATAGGTCTAAAGAATAAATATAACATATAATTAATAAATATGTTCAAATATGTGTTAGATCTAAATGCTAAGGATGTATACCAATGCTATACAAACCAACTAAAAGACATATAATTATTCATACTTTATTTAGAAATTTTAGTGTAATGTTTTCTATTATTCACATAACAAGTTTTATATAATTTCAGGGTTTTAAAACAATTTTACCGAAACTCAGGGGGCTAAAATAAATTTTCCAGTCACAACATATTCACCGTATTAGCAGATAGCTATTTAGTCGGGTTAATAATAAATGTTTTAGTGGTATAAGCATTGATAAATTTTTTTTACAGTAAATAGAAATTGAGAAAAGAATATAGGCTAAAAGGTTTAAAACAAATATAATGAAACTCAAGGGCTGAAATGAATCTTTTTCCAGTTCTTAAAGAGCCACGGCTTTATTAATTATGTAGAGAGTTAGGGTGAAACGGGTCAGGATATGAATTTAAACCACAACCCAAAAATATATCTTAAAGTTTTGGTATTTAGTAGATCGGGTGAGCAATTTAACTTAAACCCGACCCGGATCCAAACCCAAACTCCTCAAAAAAAATTAGCTGTAACTCATTCTCATGTTCTTCTCATCTCCCTCGATTTTGAACTAACGAAACCCTAGATCAAGCCAAGGCGGTTTCAATCTCGTCTTAATCGATCAAAATCGACTATGACGATGGTTACACCAACATCAACCATCATCTCTCACCCTTTCTATCTACTTCTTATGAAACCCTAAATTTGAATAGGAGGAAATCTTACCTAGACCGAAATCTAAGAGGATCTTGAGGGGTTTTAGAAGACGAGTATGACAACCAGGTGAGTTCTGTTCTTTAAATCTCTGATCTTGAAAATTTGCTGCCTCCTTCTCTTTGTTTGTGTTTATATTATTTTATTTTGTTTTTGTGTGTAATCCTAGGAAAAGGAATTAGGGTTTTATGTATAACTAAATAGATTTATACCAAAAATAGCAAATTCGAATTTTCAAAAAAATTAAATCTTCTACGTTGACTATATCATAGATCATATTGATCATAAATATAAAAAGGATTATTACCATATAATAATCATTAAAGAAAAATAATTTCGGATTTTACACATTCTGTTTGGGCTTGGAGATAAGCTATGATGAAGATCTGATCGAATTATGCTGTGCATCTTTTTTAGTGGTTTGGTGGTGAATTCGGTGATGTCCGATTATTCTGTTTGAAGACTTGCACAACCTTAATAGATGAAGAAAAACCTAAGGGGCGATCTATAGCTGCAAATTTTTGGCAGGACAGTTTATATTTGATTGGATTCAATCCAAGATAGAGATTTGTTAGGATGTTCTGAATCCTAAATAATCTGTTATATTTATATTTAAATATATTTTGTTTGTTTGTTTAGAGATAAAATTTAGTTAGTTATTTAGAGATAAATCCTAATTAAATCAATGTTATATCTAAGTATCATTGTATAGGCTATAAATATGGAGCAATAAGGCTTGAATTGTACGAGCAAGATAGAGCCGCTATAATGCAGCCTTAATATTTGTGAGAGTCGTCTCTACTTTTTGGCGAGAGATCTGCGAGGGCCAGAGTTTATTCTGTATTATCCATGTAAACTCTCTCAATTGATTTAATGAAAACGATTTCTGCCGTGTCCTTGGTTTTTCCCGTTTGGGTTTTCCACGTAAAAATTTGTGTTTCGCTGTGTTGATTCTTATATCTGGTTTTATGTTTTATTTATCTACGTTTATCTCGATCATCCGTAACAATATGGTTGTCGGTGGCTTTAAAGGTCTATTGTTGGAATTTCAAATGGATGCTATGCCGATAAATTTTGTGTCACACCCCGCTTTCCAAAATACGGAATGTGGGGTGACTAGACCAGCCATGCTCCTACGGTCAGGGAATAATCCCGCCGTAGTCACATTTCAACTTCTAGCATTATATGGTAGTCAGTAAACAGTACTAGAGTAAAGGGAATTACAGTTCACAACTTTATTACATTAAAATAAAAGAATTCAAGATACATTTATTTGCATGGAAGAAATAACTAATCAACGAAATAACAATATTCTTATAGCAAGAAAGGGATGACGCTGATGTCGCAGTCTAAACCTCCATGATCTCGAATGGCAGATCCTGCTCCTTAGCTGGGTCTACTTTGTCCTCTGAGCATGCACACGCAGGTCATCAAGGCGACACATATAGCAATAAATATATATAGTGTGTACAATGTTATTAAACATGAAAGGTGTGACAGAATACAAAAATATAAGAATAATGAATATCATTTGAATATGAACAACGCAATATATGTATCATGCCAGCAACCAGGCAATGTGTATGTCACTACTTATAAATCACTAAGTCAATGAAATCAATTGGTGGAAAGGATGCTCGTATTTAACAAGGGTGTCGTGGATGCCCGAGACTACAGTCCACTGTTGCCCGGGACATAACCCTGCAGCCGTGCCGCTAGGCCCACGACCTAATGTGTGTGTGTGTATCACTAATATCGAATGATTATCTTCTATGTCACTGTACCATGCTAAATACGAGTTCAATTCCATCTTGATTTCCCCATTTCCCAGGTCTTAATAACTATAAGTATAGGGTTAATTGTATACTAGCACGCACTAAATCACGGTCTTACTCATTTTCACTGCATTGTTCACTTTCACTAGTCAATCACTTATCACTGGCGTGCTTGATACAACTAATCCAATACCACTCACGTTCGACGATGCAAGTCAGTCGCTGGGTATCAATGTAAACGATCACTTTACACTGGGTATAAAGCAACACAGAATAAGGTAGAAATGCACTAAACAAATGTTCACTAAATTATGATAGCCAACGCTATATGACTTGCAAAATTTACCATAAATCACACGTATAGAATTGACCAAAATAATATAAAAGGCATACGAAGTATATATGATTATCTAAGCGGTAAAATTAGTTTCATGTCAATAAGAATTCAGGTTAAGGATTCATCATCATTTTAAATTAGCGATCAGTTGCTGGAATTCCAGTTTCAGGACTGGTAGTTCAACTTCACGCGTGGTTTACTAGGGATTGTGTTTAGATTCAGATGTTTCCTAAGTTGAATAAAACCTAGTTCTATCTTTTAGGTTTATGACTCATCAAGCGGATCAATGATATCCTTTCTGTACTAGGAGATATGTCATGTTTGGTGTGAAGGTGTAAAAATGTCACTGCGAACACGTCGACAATCTAAAATACAATCAAAATACCAAACGATAGAAAAACTAAACGAGACCAGAACCATATGTTAGCTAACTAAATTATCTACACGACTATGTAGGACTATGCATATTTTCATTTTTTCGTAGGGATGTGCAGGCGCTTAAGTTCAGGTATCTTCGTGGAATGCTGCTCCGGATTGCAGTCCAGAGCCGCATTCCTAGTCCGTTCTTGTTGCTGTGATTTATCAGTATCGAAGAATAAACTATAGATGGTTCTATCTTATCGAGTCTTCTCCGATATGAACCGTAGAACATTACATTCCGATATGTATCTAATTTAATATCAATTTAACACTATGACATATACAATAAAACCCAGATTTGGCGTCGCCTCTTTGGGGCGATGTTTTGTGACGATATTCTCAACATTTTAAACTTAAACTACTACACAATAGTTATCAACAATAACAGAATTCAACATTCCCAAAACATAGGCATGTTAAATAGGATTTTCATTCGATTAATCTATCGAATATCAAAGTAAACGTTCGGTTATCGATCGTCCTATTTCATTTAGCCAAACTAAATTAGATAAAGACCATATGACTCCTACAAGATGCCAAACACATTAATAATCCCTAGTCGGGCTCCAATCAATAATACGGTGCTATAGTTCGCTACACAATTTCAATAAAATCGACTATCAAATTATATATATATATATATATATATATATAGTTGTTGTAACTATCACGGCTAAAATTTGTAGTAGCACGGTAAACAAGTGAACGTTTCACTTACATTCGGTCGCTGATATAGAAGAGACACCACGTGTAGGATCCGTCTCGATACACGAGATAGTGCGATGCTGGACTCGGTGCGTGGCGCATGTGCGATGCGCGGTGACCTGGTACTGGACACGGTGGCGACGCGAGCGTGATATGGTAGTGGGCGTGGTGGTGATGAGGGCATGACACGGTATTGGGCATAGTCTTGGCTCGATGCGTGGTGCGGGTGTGACATGGTGCGACACGGTACTAGACGTGATGCTGGTGTAGGAGTGGGCACGGTGTGTGTATTGGACCGAGGCACGGGGTGACACGGAGGCGGGTACGAGCCGCTACACGTCTGGGCATGCGGTGATGCAGTCGTGGCATGGTGATGGTGCGGAGGTGGGTTCGATGTGAGCATGGTGGTTCTGGGAGTGGGCACATCGGCAACACGGACACGAGCATGGAACGTTTCCGACCGCGACAGCGGTAACTTGGCTTGACCATGGGCGCTGGACTTGGCCGTGGCTGGAGCGGCGGCGGTGCTAAGGAGATGGGCGTCGGCTGTGGGTTGTAGAGGAGCTCGAGGCGTGCATGGAGTGATGGGTGTTGGAGAGAGGGGATGGTGCAGAGAAGTGGTGGTGATGCATAGAGACGAGGCGACGTCGAGTAAGGTGGCCGGCGATGGAGTTGCGGCGGTGGTGCTGGGGTTACGTGTGATGGAGGGAGTGGTGGTGGGTTCAGTTTTGAAGAAGGGAGGAAGCAGAGGAGGCCTTGAGGAGGAAGGTGGTGGTGTCGAGAGCTGGGACTCAACGGAGGAGAGTTCGTCGGAGTTGGGTAGCGGTGGTAGTGGTGTTGTGCAGTAGTGAGAGAGATAGAGAGAGCGAGTAAGATGATAAGAGATGAGAGCGAGAGAGACGTTGAGAAGATGAGAGAAGGCCGGTGCAGGGATCTCGGGGTCGTTGGCGACGAGGGCCACGTCGGCGTGGAGCGGTTCTCGCGGAGGTGGGTGCGAGAGAAGGGCAACGACCGTTGGGTTGAGGAAGAGAGAACGATAGGAAGAGGGAGTGAGGATTTGGAGGAGAGGATCTTGGGGAGATCGTTGGCGAGCGGGGAGTGGCATCGACGAGGGCTGGTGCGGGGTTGAGCGCGAGAAGGGGGGAGAGTCGTTGGGGTGTGGCGGGAAAAGGAAGAGAAGGAAAAGAAGAAGTGGGGGTAACGGGTCGGGTTTGGGTCGGGTTTGGGCTGGGGTTAGGGATTGGGTTTGGGTTTAGATTAGGAAAAATAATAAATAAAATAATAAAAAATATTAAAATATGCAAAATAATAGGAAAAATTTAGGGAAAATACGGGAAAAATATATACAAGAAACTGGGGATTCACATCATACCTCTTTTAAAAAAATTTCATCCTCGAAATTAAAGAATGAAAACAACGGAACAAACAACAACTACTCAAACAGGTGTGAAAAACGTAAACAGATGTCCTCCTCATGCTTCCAGGTAGACTCCTCTGGAGAACGATCGCCCCAAGAGACTCGAATCAATGGAATGACTTTATTCTTTAGCAATTTTTCCCTGCGATCGAGAATGGTGGCAGGCTTCTCCTCGTAAGACAGATTGGCGCCCAACGTTAACTCTGAATGGTCCAAGATATGGCCGTCATCCCGAACGTAGCGCCTCAACTGAGATACATGGAAAGTATTGTGCACACCAGTTAGCGATGGAAGCAAGGCAAGTCGATAAGCCACCTCTCCTACTCGCTCTAGCACCTCAAAAGGTCCGATGAATCGGGGACTGAGTTTCCCCCGACTACCAAACCTGATCACTCCTCGAGTGGGTGATATCTTCAGAAATACATGGTCACCGACACCAAACTCCAACGACCTTCTGCCAGCATCTGCCCAACTCTTTTGTTGGTCCTGAGCAGCCTTGATACGTTGCCTGATCGTCTGAACCTTGCTCATTGTCTGTATTATAAGCTCAGGGCCCAGCAACCTTCGTTCACCCACGTCATCCCAACACAAAGGGGATCGAAACTTCCGTCCATATAGAGCCTCGAATGGTGCTATCTGGATGCTATCTTGGTAGCTGTTGTTATACGAAAACTCTACCAGATGGAGGTGATCTTCATAAGAGCCCTGAAAATCAAGCATGTATGCCCTCAGCATATCCTCGAGTGTCTAGATAGTATGCTCGGATTGCCCGTCTGTCTGCAGATGATAGGCCGTGCTGAACTTGAGACGAGTGCCCAAACTCTCCTGCAGGCTCTTCCAGAAATGGGAAATGAACCTGGTGTCTCGATCAGACACGATACTAAAGGGTACTCCATACAGTCTCATAATCCCCTGCATATACTTATCCGTAAGTGACTCCGTTGATTGTCAGACTCGGAAAGGTATGAAATGTGCTGCCTTCGTGAGACGATCAACAATAACCCAGACAACATTGTTGCCCCTTGGACTTCGAGGTAGTGCCGTCACAAAATCCATGGTGATGTGCTCCTATTTTCACTCTGGCACTAGAAGCGGTTGTAACAACCTAGATATTCTCTGATGCTCGGCTTTCACCTGTTGGCATACCAGACACTTTGAGACAAAGCGAGAAATCTCCCTCTTCATTCCGTTCCATCAGAAGTGCTGCCTCAGATCTCTGTACATCTTGGTACCTCCTGGGTGCACCGAGAAAGCGGAACTGTGTGCCTCAGCTAGAACTCGAATACCCTCCTTTAGAACACAGCCGACTGCCAAATCTCAGGGAACCATCTTCATGAATCTGCAAATCCGTCCTCAAACCAGCCTCAATTGACCCTCTGAACTTCTACAACTGAGAGTCTCCAGCCTGTGCAGCTTTAATGCCATCTATAAGCGATGATTGAACTTGCAACTGCTAGAGCTGTCTGGGCACACCCAGTGTAGCTACCTCCAACTCAAGTCTCTGAAGGTCATCGAGAATCCCCTTCTGACAAGTCAGCAACGTGGCTGACGGTCTGTGACTGAGAGCATCAGGAACGACGGTTACCTTCCCCGGGTGATACTGCAGATCAATATCACAGTCTGCCATCAATTCTAACCACTTGCGTTGTCTCATATTCGGCTCTTTCCGAGTGAACACGCATTTCAAACTTTTGTGATCCGTGTACACCTCCACTCTTTTGCCTAGCAAGTAATGCCTCCATACCTTTAAGGCGAACACCACAACCGCTAATTCTAAGTCATGCGTGGGGTAGTTCTTCTCGTGAGTTTTCAGCTGACAAGAGGCGTAAGCCACCTGTTCCCCTCCGAATGACGGCGCGCAAGGCTGCGATGTCTTGGCGCTGAGATTCGGGGCAGATGCTAATTGATGCTATCCGTTCACCTCTCCGAAGATGCCAAGTTGGTTTATGGCACCATGTATCGAAGGTTTGAGCGGATGCGACCGATGTAGCAGACTTCGTCAGATTCCCCCTCGTTGAGGGGTTTTTGATTGTGGGGACGCTCTTCCCTGCAGGCGCAAGCCCCTGCAGTTAATTACGCTACCGCATTGCGGTAACAACTTTCTCCTTCTCCAAATGGTCACTTCGTGTCGTGTGTGTTTGTTTTATGTTTTATTGCCCGTGGATCGTTTACGGAGACTGAGTTATGTCGTCGCCTGTAGGGCGTGGACTAGTCCAAATCCGCATTATCTTAAATTTGGGTTTGGGGGTTTGGTTTGAGGATACGTCAGCCATACTTGAGGCTAAGATCAACTCAAACGTTTGTTAAGGATACGTTAGTCTAACTTTGTGACTAAGATCAACTTAACGAGATCATTTAGATCCTACAAAAGAGTGTTTGGACTCCAATGTTCCAGTTTAGGGACGTTTCGGTCCGTCGTATGTGTGGCCGTCGGGACCCCTCACCTCTCTGACGACGTTGAAGGATTACAACGACGGATGTCAGAGGAGTTCAGAGATGTAACCTCGAGCCAGAGTTAATTAGGGGGATTCGTAGTCCAGTCTGCTTGAAGGTTTAAGGACGCGTTAGCCATCTTTGAGGCTAAGGTCAACTTAAACAGGACCGTTTAGATCCGACAAAAGAGCATATAGGGGCTCTATTGTTCTAGTTTAAGGACATTGCGGTCCGTGGGTAGTTTTAAGGACATTGCGGTCCGTGGGTAGTTTAAGGACATTGCGGTCCGTGGGTAGTTTAAGGACATTGCGGTCCGTGGGTAGTTTAAGGACATTGCGGTCCGTGGGTAGTTTTAAGGACATTGCGGTCCGTTGGTAGTTTTAAGACATCTCGGTCAAGGTTAAGGACGTCATAGTCCATGGGTTTAAGGACTCCACAGTCCGGTATGTGCTCTGGATGCTTCACACGGGTTCACTGCCGTGCTAGGCGAGGACCAGGCTCCGCTCTGGATGCTTCACACGGGTTCACTGCCGTGCTCTGCGAGGACCAGGATCCGCTCTGGACGTTTTCCGCGGGGTCAAAGAGTGACGTTATCCGCTTTCCACGTAACCAGGAAGTTTGTATCATGCATGGGTTTAAGGACCCCACAGTCCATGTCATGAATGGTCTTCGGGACCCGTCACCTCTTTGAAGACATTGAGGGATTACAATGCCAAATATCAAAGGAGTGAAGAGATGTACCCTAGAACCGGGGTGGATTAAACAGTCCTTGGCCCAATTTGGGTCAAGATTGATCAATTATGTTATGAGCCCATCGGCCCAGTTAATCACAAATTGAGGACTTATGGCCAGCTTGGGCTAAGTCCAGTCAGGTCTGGAATATTGACTCTTTGTTGGTCCATTGAGGGAGAATGTTTACCTCTATCCCTTTAGCCAATTAGACCAAAGCCTAGTGTTAAACACTTCAGAGCAATCAGTGTTGAACACTGGGAATAAGGTTGATGAGTTAGTGTTCAACACTAAGAGATAATTGGTGTTAAACACCAGCAATAAGGCTTTTTCAAATTAGTGTTAAACACTAAGACAGATCAGTGTTGAACACTGCCAATAAAGCTTTTTAATCAGCATTGAATGCTAAGGCCCGACAGTGTTTTAACACTGGGCTTGAGAGTTTTAAATTTAGTGTTAAACACTAAGGCGAGAAGGGTCACGTGGCAGCACGTGAGAGCGCCCTCCCTTCTTTTGTTCTGCTGAAATTATCATCTCCTTCAAAGCATCACGTGCCATCACGTGAGGGGCATTCAAATGCCTGTGTATTAGAGTTTCCGCCAAGGTCACGTGGGTCACGTGGGGTGCTGCCTCAAAGGGGCTTTCTGTAGGGGTTTTGGGGGGTCACGTGGTGGCACGTGACCCTACCTCTATGTTTTTTAGAGGATCTGTTACTCCTTTTTTCAGGAATTAAATTCCTCGAACTTTAAATTTCAGAGGAATTAAATTCCTATTTCCTTTTGAAGACTTGTAGAGTTGAACTCTGAATTTTCTGCAGGAATTAAATTCCTCGTTTATGTGGAGAACTGAAGAGGGTTCAACCCTTAATAAAAGCTTTCAAGGAATTATACTTCCCATTTTAAAGAATTATAATTAAGGGAATTAAATTCCTGCTATTTCCACAGAACCACATTCTTAATTAGGGTTCAACCCTGTTTCTTTTGTTTTGAAGGAATTAAATTCCCATGATACAGGGTCGAGCCCTAATTTTATTTTTTTGAAGGAATTGAATTCCTATAGTTCTGCGAGAATTAAATTCTCATGCTTGCGTTCCCTCTCTATGTTTTGGATCTGCATGGCAGGATCTTGACCCATTGAGAATTAAATTCTCAACCTAAAGGGGAGATGTGCACTTTACAGATCCTCTATCAAAGAGAGAAGAAATGTGCTCTTCTGTTTTATGTATCAGAGTTAAACTCTGTTGGGAATTAAATTCCCCCTCTTTCAAAAGGCCTTCCCTTTCTTACCTAGGGTTTTTTGCAGAAGATCCAAGTCTTTTCCAAGTATCAAAGCTCTTCTCCTTTTTTCTTTCTCTGCGCTTGTATCTCTTTTGTGTCTCTTGGCTCCTATTTATAGGAGAAGCAGCTGAATCAATTAGTTTTGGTAAATCTTTCATGGGATATTTGATTTGCATCCATTATTCATTCTGGACCTTTGGATTATTAGGTGAATTTTATTCACCGTTGGATTTCAGATCCCGAGATTCTCCCTTGTTATTTTGGTTAGATTTAAGGGGGAAATCTTTCCAAACCCGAGATTTTCCATAAATAAATGACCTCTGAATCTTTAATTTGATTGGATGCATATAGTTGCGTTCCTTTTGGAAAGATTTGCATTTCCCTCAGAATTTAATTCTGTTGACAAAAAGGGCTTTGAAAGCCAGTCACGTGTGACCACGTGATCCATGGTCACGTGTGAGCACGTGACCCCCTTTGGAATGAGCCTTTTGCGCTGTGTCTTCTGATTGCTGCTTAAACGTCACGTGCTACCACGTGACCCCTGGTCACGTGTGAGCACGTGACCTCTTCTGAAGTTCTTTCCTTGGTTCAATTGGAGAGCGAGTTTGCTGCCTTGAACGTCATGCGCCAACACGTGACCCTGGTCACGTGGAAGCACGTGACCTCTTCTGAAGCCTTTTTCTTGACTTGATCAGAGAAATTGTGTGTCTTTGACGCTTGCATTTAAATGTCACGTGTCGCCACGTGACCCTGGTCTCGTGGGAGCACGTGACTCTTTCTGAAGCCCATTTTCTTCAGCGTAGTCAGTAGGCTGAACTCGACTTGATGATGCTTTTAAGGTGTCACGTGCCAACACGTGACCGCTAGTCACGTGTAAGCACGTGACTCTCCTCTGAAGCTTTTCCCAGAAGCTTTCCTGATTTTAAATCAGGAAACAAATGCCCCCACAGCGTTGTTCTCACGTGTCTGCACGTGAGTGCAACGCTGTCATCTCTTTGCGACCGTTGGATTCATTTATGGATCTGGGGAGATGAAACGTTTCCACTGCTTTCTATAAATACTGCCGTCTCTTCACAGGAGCCTTCACTTTGCTCCTTCTTCTTCCTCTGAGAATTTCTTCCTTGAGAATTTAATTCTCGCTTTCTGAGCTCAGTTCTCTGTCTCGAACATTTCCCAGAGTTTAACTCTGTTCGCAAAGAACCTTTTTTCTCAGGTAATGGTGTTGAACGGCCAAAGCGCCTTCGTCTTTAAAAGCACTTTTTGGATTTCAAATCTGTATTAAGGGTTTCGCAAAGAACCCATTTTTCTTCAAGTTTTTTCTTAAGAACAGGGAACCTTCGAACTGTAGATCTCTTAGAGTTTAGGCGATCTTCGGGGAGATGATGACAGCGTTTCAACTCCCTGGACTTTAAGTCCATCAAAATTATTCCTGGGAATTTAATTCCCTTTTTCCTGATAAGGAATTTAATTCTTATGAAGAACTCAGTTTCTTCACGCAGAGGCTCCTTGGGGTCTCTTGGCCCGAGGCTGTTCTTCTGTAATTAATGCGAGGGGGATCTTGTAATAATTCTCGTGACTTTTATTTCAGGTATCATGGATGCCCATCTGTATCGTCTTGACGAAATCATTTCATACGGGAATATTCGTGCACTGGGCCGCAGTCAGAACCAGGAATTCACTGATGCTCAGTGTGCCGAGATCATGGGCCGCTTCGACGAGTACAATCACAGGCTACTCCCCCGTCGCTCCTCTCTTCTCAGGCTGATCGTGCTGGCGATCCGGGAGGCACTTCCTCTCTTTTGTGCTGGCATACTGCTCGGGGACTTGGACATTGCCGAGGATAAGGTGCATTCGGTGTACCTTATGGGCTTGATCTCAAAGAGACGGCGGGATGACCTCATTGATCTCCTTCATCAGATTTTTCAGCAATCAGCTATACTGGGCGCCTACCGGAGGGAAGAGGACATCCGCAGGGACCCGGATGCCTGTGACCGTGAGAGAAAGCATACTCGGGAGGTTCGAAATGCTTGGAAGATCTTGAATAAAGTCAATTCCGAGTTTCTCAACCCGTGCCCCGTGTCTGAAGCCTTACCATTGTAAAAGTTTTTCTTTTATTTTGTATCGCATTCTTGAAGTCTGGATGATAAGCTTTGTCATGTCTCTTGTGTGTTTGCATACTTTTTCTCTGAAATCTTATTATTCTGTTACTATTGTCGTTTATGCTTTAATATGCAGGGTATCACTCCATATTCTTTCCTTTAACTGCACATTAGATTTGGGTCTCACGTGTTCTACACGTGAGATCTTCTGATGGGATCGTTGACAAAATTTTCCATGCCGCATTTTTAGCGCGCATTATCAGATGCATAAAAGGAGCCTTGGAAATAGTTATTTCTCCTTGGTTTTCGATGCCTTTCCTTTTTGGGCCCTGGAAACATCTTTCGCATGCAAGATTTTCCGCGCATAGCACTTAATGCACTTCTTTATATTCTTGAGGCCATAGCCTATTCTCTCTTCACAGAGAAGTTCATTCCCATATCGACGTGATTTAATTTGAGGAGTATCTGAGCGCTATGGCCTGCAACCGCCCACACGCTCGTCGGCAGCCATGGGAAGTGCCTATCGAGGAGATGATCCCCCGCTTTGCCGCTCGGTTGGTGGATCCCCTCCTTACCGACAACGAATGCGACTCAGCCATGCACGAACTCTCGATCCGTAGGGGGTCTCCTCTCCCGATGGGTTCTCTCTGGCTCCGGATGATTCTCGCGGCTGTACTTGCCGACATCCCTCCTCATCCAGCGGAGATGTCCCTGGCGATGCTTGATGCGGCGGAAGAGAAGCTCGAGGGCTTTCATGAAGCTTGCCTGATTACTCAGGCTTTGAAGGATTGCTCAATTCATATGCTGGGCCAAATCAAGGCCCGGCGAGCTATTATGTCTGCTTTCGCGGACGAACACGGCGCCAATCGGTGGGGAGCGACTCCTCGTGAGAACCGTCGCTTCGATGTGCTGGAGAGAGCAGAGAGAGAGATGGAGAATTTTGTCCTTTGTTTCGTGAACCCTTGTGCCATTGATCCGGTGTTTGGCGATCTTTTCCGTTAGCGTAGTGTTTTTAAATTAGTCCTCTTCTTTTGCATGCTTTATGCTGAATCCCTATGTAGGCTTGCTACTCGTATGCATGTTTTCGCTTGCCGGGTGATGTGAACACGTTTCAGATCGATCATCTCTGTCGACCGGGGCTCATTTATACGGTCTTGTAAATGTCTCGTGTTCGAGGCTGTGGTTGCGAGTGCGGGCTTTCGTGGCCACGTAGCGAACATATTGTTGTGTGAGAAAAAGGGTTTGGTCGTAAAAATTTTGAGAGAGAGCTAGCCTCCAAAGCGTTGGGCGAGTTTCAGGTCAGCCTCACAGTTAAAGCCAACAAAGCGTATGACCTTTGGCGAGTGCTTCAGGCATCCATCAAGGAGGTGGTAGCTCGTGATAAAGCTGCCATGTTTACTCGCGAGAGGGTTGAGGCTCACCAGGCCACTGAGAAAGAGCTTGAAGCTCGGCTGCTTCATATCAGGCCCAACAAGCTCAGGCGGAGGCTCGCCTTCTGGAGATCTTGCGTCATGAAGCCGTGGCTCAGCAACAAAACGACGAGCTGCTGAAATTACTACACCGGCCACCGGCTTGAGGACTGTATCTTTTCTCCCTTTTTTGTACATGCTCATGAATAAGAGTATCTTCATTTTTTTGTTTCTTTCATGAATTGTATTTTGTATCCCTTTTGGTTTATGAATAAAAGGTACAATTTTTTTTTCTCAATGACGTGTCCCCTTTTTGTTGACTGCATTCTGCGGATATCCTATCTTGATTTCCTTGCAGGATAGGGATGTTTAAGATATGCTTCCTAAGACTTTTGCATTTTACGAGCCACGAGGGTCTCATAAAGAGTTTTCTCTCCCAGCCGTGAGGACTTGCGAGTGCCGGATGCGGTTACCCTTGCCCGTGTTCTACGGAGTCAGGGGTTTCTCCAGATATTGTAGTTTAAAGACGTCGCGGTCAAGGTTAAGGACCTCATAGTCCGTGGATTTAAGGACTCCACAGTCCGATGTTAGTTTTAAGACATCACGGTCAAGGTTAAGGACCTCATAGTCCGTGGATTTAGGGACTCCACAGTCCGATGTTTGGTTATAGGGACCCGTCACCTCTTTGAAGACGTTGAGGAATTACAACGCCGGGCATCAAAGGAGTGAAGAGATGTACCCTTAAACCGAGGCAAAAATCTGTGAGGAATAGGGGTGGTTGGTTGTTAGTTTTAAGACATCGCGGTCGAGGTTAAGGACGTCATAGTCCGTGGATTTTAAGGACTCCACAGTCCGGTGTTTGCTCTGGATGCTTCACACGGGTTCACTGCCGTGCTTGGCGAGGACCAGGCTCCGCTCTGGGCGTTTTCCGTGGGGTCAAAGAGTGACGTTATCCACGTTCCACGTAACCAGGAATTTTGCACTAGATGCTTCACACGGGTTCACTGCCGCGTTAGGCGAGGACTAGGCTCCGCTCTGGATGCTTCACATGGGTTTATTGCCATGCTCTGCGAGGACCAGGATCCGCTCTGGACGTTTTCCACGGGGTCAAAGAGTGACATTATCCGCTTTCCACGTAACCAGGAAGTTTGCACTAGATGCTTCACACGGGTTCACTGCCGCGTTAGGCGAGGACTAGGCTCCGCTCTGGATGCTTCACATGGGTTCATTGCCATGCTCTGCGAGGACCAGGATCCGCTCTGGACGTTTTCCACGGGGTCAAAGAGTGACATTATCCGCTTTCCACGTGACCAGGAAGTTTGCACTAGATGCTTCACACGGGTTCACTGCCGTGTTAGGCGAGGACTAGGCTCCGCTCTGGATGCTTCACATGGGTTCATTGCCATGCTCTGCGAGGACCAGGATCCGCTCTGGACGTTTTCCGCGGGGTCAAAGAGTGACATTATCCGCTTTCCACGTAACCAGGAAGTTTGCACTAGATGCTTCACACGGGTTCACTGCCGCGTTAGGCGAGGACTAGGCTCCGCTCTGGATGCTTCACATGGGTTCACTGCCATGCTCTGCGAGGACCAGGATCCGCTCTGGATGTTTTCCACGGGGTCAAAGAGTGACGTTATCCGCGTTCCACGTAACCAGGAAGTTTGCACTAGATGCTTCACACGGGTTCACTGCCGCGTTAGGCGAGGACTAGGCTCCGCTCTGGATGCTTCACATGGGTTCACTGCCATGCTCTGCGAGGACCAGGATCCGCTCTGGACGTTTTCCACGGGGTCAAAGAGTGACATTATCCGCTTTCCACGTAACCAGGAAGTTTGCACTAGATGCTTCACACGGGTTCACTGCCGCGTTAGGCGAGGACTAGGCTCCGCTCTGGATGCTTCACATGGGTTCACTGCCATGCTCTGCGAGGACCAGGATCCGCTCTGGACGTTTTCCACGGGGTCAAAGAGTGACATTATCCGCTTTCCACGTAACCAGGAAGTTTGCTGATTGTATCCGCATTTCACGGGATGGGGGTTGACTCTTGGCGATATGCGTCGCCGAGCCATGGAACTTGGGGTTGCCGCTGTTCCGTTTCACTTGATGTTGTGTCGTCGAGACAATGAAGCTAGGAATTTGGCCTTCGCTTCATTTGCCGGTATCGCGTCTGCTGTATCGAGACGAATGCCACGGTGGTGATCACTAAGTTATCTGTGAACCGCCGAGATTTTGCTTGCTTCTTTTTATTGCAAGTTGTCCCATCATTTCGGCCATTTTGTCATGCATGTGTGGCTTGCTAGCTTTTTTGCGGCAAGCTCGGATTTCTTGGATACGGGTTTCGGCATCAGCACCGCTACAACTGGAATGTTGCCAGGAGCGGATCATCATTTGCCTCTGTCGACGTTTGAACAAAGGTGGCTTAGCAAACAGGGTTAAGGGTCCTGTCGACCAAGGCTTTTGACCTCATGAGCCGTAAGGGTCTCACAAAGGTGTTTCTCCCTACAAGTCGTGAGGATCTTGCAGGTGTGTTTTCTCCTTAAGAATCGTGGGGATTCTTAAGTGCATGTTCTCTTGTAAGTCGTAAGGATCTTACAAAGAGGATTTTCCCCTTATAAGTCGAGAGGACTTGCAAGGGTTGTTCACCATGTAGATATATTCCTAGTCACGGGTGGGACTTTGTTAGGGAAATGTCTATTCGCGCCCGTGGATTGTATACAAGGGTCAGTCCGAGCCGCTTGTAGGGCAATATCGAAGGTTGTGGGAGTTGCTTAAGAACAGGTTAAGGTTTCTGTAACTTAAGACTTTCAAATCTTATGAGCCGTGAAGGTCCCATAAGAGAATTCTCCTTACGAGTCGTGAGGATCTCGCAAGTGTAATTTCTCCTTAGGAATCGTGGGGGTCCCTAAGTGTGTTTCTCCCTTATGAGTCGTAAGGATCTCACGCGGGTGGTTTCTCCTTACAAGGTCGAGAGGACCCTGTAAGTGTCTTTTATCGAGGTTGCGCCCTTTCGGGTTTTCACAAACACTCGCCGGTAGCCCTGCTGTTTTTTACTCACGGAGCCCTTTCGGGTTTTCATCCGTGCCCATTTTATTTTATGGACATACCCTTTTTTTTTTTTTTTTTTTTTTTATATCATCTTGCCAGCCTAAAGATGCTGCGGCAGTAGTTTAGGGACGTTTCGGTCCGTCGTTAGTTTAAGGACGTTTCGGTCCGTCGCTAGTTTAAGGACGTTTCGGTCCGTCGTTAGTTTAAGGACATTTCGGTCCACCGTTAGTTTAAAGACGTTTCGGTCTGTTGATAGTTTAAGGACGTTTCGGTCCGTTCATAGTTTAAAGACGTTTCGGTCCCTTGTTAGTTTAAGGACGTTTCGGTCCGTCGTTAGGGGAGGGCCAGCTACTGCTTGTAAAGTCTGAGCCTAGGAAGATAGCGAGCGGACATAGTCGTCGTCATCTATCGTTGACCCAGGCTGTGGCTCACTAAGCATAGTATTTCTTCAAGAAGCGGCCATTTATTGGCCTGAAAGGCCTCTCACCGTGCATGTCCACGAGTAGATAGGCTCCACCCTGGTAAACCTGGTCTATGATGTACGGGCCTTCATAGTTTGGCTCGAATTTTCCCCGCTTGGCACGATTGGGGATCATAGGTCTTTTGACTACCAGCACGAGTTCGCCTTGGCGGAATGCCCTTGGCCTGGTCAATCTTTCGTACGAGCGCGTCATCTTTGCTTTGTAGGCTTCTAGATGTTGTTGCGCTATAAGTCGGGTTTCGTCGAGGGCATCAAGCTCCTCAAGTCGAAGGTGGGCATTTTCTTCGTCGGTCAGTTCGTGGTGGACTGCCACTCGTAGAGAGGGTAACTCTATCTCGAGGGGGAGTACTGCTTCCGTCCCAAATACCAACGCGTATGGCGTTGTATTTGTGGCCGTCTTGAATGTAGTTCGATAAGCCCAAAGGGCTTCTTGCAGCCTCTCGTGCCAGTTTCTCTTATTCCGGGAGACGGTCTTTTTTATGATCTTCGTCAAGGTCTTATTGAAGGCCTCGGCCAGACCGTTGGCTCGCGGGTTGTAAACTGAAGAATACCTCCAGTCTATATTGTGCTGCTGCGCGAAGCGGCTAATCTTATGGCTCCTGTAGGCTGGCCTGTTATCGGAAATAATCCGCCGTGGGGTTCCAAACCGATAGATGACGTGCGTTTTGAAGAAATGGAGGATATTCTCCGTCTTCACTTCCCTCAGTGGTACTGCTTCTGCCCATTTGGAGAAGTAATCAGTTGTCGCCAGGATAAAACGGTGTCCCCGAGATGATGCTGGTTCAATGGGGCCGACTATGTCAGTCCCCCACATCTCGAATGGCCAGCTGGCCACCGTTGGGTGTAGCGGATTTGGATGTTGATGGATAAAGTCTCCATGAATCTGGCACGAGTGGCATTGCTTCGCATACTCGAGGCAGTCCTGGATCATTGTGGGCCAGTAGTAGCCCATTCGTTTAATCTTTAACTTCATCTTTGGGCCTGCTTGGTGAGAACCGCAAAGTCCGTCATGAACTTCCTGAATGACTCTTTCTGCTTCGTCAGATCCTAAGCATCTCAGCCATAGGGAATCAAACAATCTCTTGTATAGAGTATTGTTGACGAGAGCGAAAGATAGGGCTCGTTTCATGAGCTGATGTCTCGAGGACGCTTCTTTGGGTATGCGGCGGGACTTAAAGTAGTCTATGAAGACTTCCCTCCAGTCCTCGGCCTTCTCTTGGTCTTTTATTTGTAGGGTTGTCTGCTCAGTTGCTCCCTCTTTATGTAGTTCCGGAGGTATTCCTGCGGGGGTGAGCACTCGGCGGCTTTGTACCACGATTCTGACATCATCGAGGTTCTCGTCGGCCAGTTCTTTAGCAAGCTTAGCCAATGCGTCTGCTTTGCTGTTTTCTGCGCGTGGTATGTTCTCCAAAGTGTAGGAGGGAATTCGGGACAATAGTTGTTGCACCCTTTCGCCGTACTTCACCAGCTCCGGTTTGCACGTCTGGTAGTCACCATTTACTTGACTAACGACCAGCTGAGAATCCCCGTATATGAGGAGGTCTTCAATTCCCATGTCAATGGCAAGCTCGAGGCCTGCTATTAGGGCTTCGTATTCAGCTTCATTGTTTGTCCTCGGCTCTGTTAAGGAGAAGGCGAAGCGCATTATCCCTCCTTGTGGAGTCGCAAAGATGAGGCCTATCCCTGACTTGATCAGTGGGATACCTTGCTTTTGTTTCTTTATAGAGGACGCTCCATCGAAATAGAGCTCCCATCGGGTGCTTCCACCGCTAATCGCATCAAATGCATGCTCGTCCGGCAAGTCACAATTCAGAGGAGAATCGGCCGGTATCGGGTGCTCAGCGAGGAAATCGGCAATGGCCTGGCCTTTCACTGCCTTGAGAGGTTGATATGTTATCGAGAACTCCATCAAGAGCAGGGCCCATTTAGCGAGTCGTCCCGTCAATATGGCTTTTGACATCAAGTATTTAAGAGGGTCCACCTTCGAGATGAGGCAGACTTCGTGTGCCAACGCATAGTGCCTGAGCTTTGTTATCGCGAAGATCAATGCCAAGCAATGTTTTTCAATGGGAGAGTAATTGCTTTCTGCCCCCAGTAGAACTCGACTTAAGTAGTAGAGTGCTCTCTCTTTCCCCTGATCGTTCTCTTGTGCCCATAGTGCGCCCAAGGAACCTTCGAGGGCGGTTGTATAAAGAATGAGGGGTTTTCCCTTGACCGGCGCAGCTAATACCGGCGGGTTCTGCAGGTACTGCTTGATCTCGTCTAGTGCACCTTGGCATTTTTGATCCCAGACGAATGGGGTTCCCTTCTTCATCAGGTGACTGTAGGGGCGGCATTTGCCTGAATATCTTCTTGTCACCTTTGGCGAACCTTTTCCTCGTCTTGAATATCTTCTTGTCCATCTCGGATGCCTTTCGCTCTGGCAGGGGTAGTCCAACTCCCCCGTTCGGTCGCCCGCATTGGGTTCCTCCTGATGCCGCCATCTCACACTCCTGATCTGCTTTACTTTTTAGACGAATCTCGTCTAGAAAGGCATTGATCATATCAGTTGTCAGCCTCGCACGCTCTGGTTCGGGCTCCGCCTCTGGCTTCTTGGTGTCAGGAGCTTTCTTGCCATCGGTAAGCGAGTGGGAGATTACGTTACAATTTGCCACATACTCTTCGGATTCATCCGATGAGCTCTCTTCATCATCTTCGTCTTGAGAGGTGTGGTTGAGGAACTCTCGCAGTGTGACAGGAGTTCGTGCCTTTTGACTGTATTCTTCCAGTGCGTCAATTTGCTTCTGCAAGTTCGTGCGCTCGTCTCCAAGCTTCGCGGGCTTCTTGGATTTCTTCTTCTTTTTCTTCGAAGCTTTTGACGGCCGGGTATGAGTATTTGGGCCCTTATCAGCAGTCTTCGTAGTCGTGCGGGGCTTCACTGCTCCTTCGATAATTCGAGGTTCAAGAGGGTCCTTCCATTTGATTGCAGGGCACGCATGAAGGTCTCTCAGCATCCTTTTGGTCTTTGTTGATAGCACGACCTCCCATGGAACTTTTTCGATAAAGGAGCAGGTTGCCCCCGGTGTGTCTGCCTTTTTAGGAGTATGTGGTTGTGGCGGGTTCACCTTCCACTTTTCGGACAGTACAAACTTCCCCTGGAGGTATTGATCTTCGATCCATCCTTTGAAGACGAAGCAATCTTCAATCGGATGGCTTACCGTCTGATGGTAAGGGCAATAGTTGGGGTTATTCACCTCGGTGGGTTGCGGCGGTCGCCTTGGATTCGGGAGGTTAATAAGTCTGTTGCGTATTGCCAGCTCAAATAACCGTCTCGTCTTGTCTCGTGGGAACGAGTAGGGACGCTTCATCTTTTCATTATAATATCGGCGTCTTTCTTCCAATTGATCTGCCGATTTCGGGGCGTCAGGCTGCTGTTGGGCGTTCGCGACAAAAGTCGCCCTTCCTTTACCCTTGTCATTCCGAGGTTCTGGCTTCGGGGCAGGTGGTCTATGACCCATCTGGTCCATCTGAGCCAACTTGTCGATCAGAGCCTGGAATGTGGTTGGCTTAAAGAACATCATAAACTGGGAGATAGTTGCGTGGGGGTCTAGGGTTCCCACGAACATACCCACTGCGGGTGCTTCCTCAATGCGTTGCTCGCATCTCGACCACAAATTCTGCCAGCGTATAGCGTACTGGACCCAGGTTTCGCCCGGCTTTACCCTGGCGTTAATCAAAGCAGTAATTGGAGTGCGCTCGCTGGCACTTGCGAACCGCTGAGTGAACAACAACTCCATTTCAGCGAACGTTTTGATGGAATCGTTCGGGAGTTCCGAATACCATTCGAACGCTGTTTCTGATAAGCTGCCAACGAACTGACGGAGTAACAGTTTATCGTCACCGCCGGTGTTACCGCAGAGGGCCCGGAACTGGGCGACGTGCTGATGAGGATTGCCGGTCCCCTTATACACATGGAATTTCGGTATCGTATAGCCTTGCGGATATTTGATTTGATCGTACCAGCCTGGATACGGTCGCCCTGTTTTCACGACTTGACCAGCTGCCTCAGTCGCATGATGAACTCGGATTTGCTGGGCTATGTAGTTAGCCAAGTCAGCCTTAGAGATCGTCTCCTCCTTGGCCGTTGAGAAGGCTGGTGGTGGATTTGACGTCTCTCCTCGGTCGTCTTCAAGAACAATCGGCGGATCTTCGGCGGGTAAGTCCTGTTGGATCATCATTCCTATCACATCTTGAAAGAGAAGGCCCATCCGTTGTATGTTGGCAGCTTGTTCAGCAGCCTCTTTGTCCCTTTTCTCCAGTGTCCGGCGAAGGAATTCAGCGTCGGTTTCTTCCTCCCGGCGTGCGTCTGAGGATGCTTCTGGGTTTTCCTTTGGCCCGGTGAGCGCGGCCATAGCATTCATCATTTCTTGGAGCTTTTGTTGCTGCTCCTGGGATTTCGTTACGGATCGGGTTAGCGGTCGGTGGCCTGTAGAAGTGCGGCTCTCCTCCTTTCCAGAGGCCATGTATACGGTGTGGACCATCATGCCCCCAGACTTAAGGTGTCCAGGCTTGTTGCTTTTAGCCGTCGTTGCACGTCGAGGGATCTTCTCAGGCTCCCTCCTTTTATGAGCCATGGAGGTTGAGGGGGCCGTCGAGGTGGGCGTCCAAACAGCCTTTTGGGTTTTCGCCTGGTGACCAGCTTTCGGGTGGATCTTCAGCTTCTTATGTTGGCGGGAGAAGTTTGGATCGATGATTGAGTCCCGGGCCCGCCGCCAAACCTTATAGATTTTGGAAGACAGCCGTTGAGGAGATCGGGGCTGTTCTGATTCTATTTCCACAACCTTTTCTGATGGGGGAGGAGACCTCTTCAGCACTGCGGTAGGGGAATTCCTTCGCACCTTATTTAGCATTTCAAAGCTGTTTCCAGTTGGAACAGCAGCATTAACTTCTACCGCCGGGGCTGGTGGAGTCAATCCAGAGGGGGAGTTGCCCCCAGCCTTCCTTATTCGGCGCCAATGACGACGTCGAGCGCGTCGAGCAGACGGCGTAGAGTCAGATATAAGAATGGTTTCATCTTGCCCCCTGTGTGGGTGGGGGTTCGTTGTTGGTGTTAGCCTGTTAAAGACCGATGTCCTTTGTACAGCGGGAGCGGGAGTCGAAGCTGTTAATCTCGTGAAGATCGATTTCTTGATTGGGGAAACCGCCTTGGCGATTTCGGAGGCAGGAGCGGCCTCCTTCTTAGGAGCAATTTTCTCTGGGATTGTAGGCCTCATGATGAGTTCGCAAGAGTTCTGGCCCAATCTAGAGAAGACCGAGGCGTTAACGTTGGGCGATTCGTTGAGAGTGGCCGCGGCAGGGGTAAGACGATCAAAGACCGACTTCCTGAGAGTTTCCTTTGTCAGCACCGGCGCCACGAAGCTTGATGAGGGGAGCATAGTCCCAAAGAACAATCCGGTAGTGGCCTGAGTCACCTGGTCCGCCGGCATTGTGAACAACGAAGCAGCTTGGGGTCCATAGGCTATACCTCCCGGCGAGGCAAAGCGTTGGTCGCAATTGCAGCTTGAGCAGTTGGAGGATTTCGCGGAGGTAGCAGCCATCGATCCTTTGTTTTCTGCAATAGGCAAGGCGCCAATTCTTAGTATCTTGAAACCCAAGGGCAACTGTTAGCGAACCGCGATTGGTTCGCGAATCACGACATACGAAGTGTGGAGTGGAAAGAGGAAAAGGTCCCACCGGGCGTGCCAGAATCTGTTCCCCTCCGAATGACGGCGCGCAAGGCTGCGATGTCTTGGCGCTGAGATTCGGGGCAGATGCTAATTGATGCTATCCGTTCACCTCTCCGAAGATGCCAAGTTGGTTTATGGCACCATGTATCGAAGGTTTGAGCGGATGCGACCGATGTAGCAGACTTCGTCAGATTCCTCCTCGTTGAGGGGTTTTTGATTGTGGGGACGCTCTTCCCTGCAGGCGCAAGCCCCTGCAGTTAATTACGCTACCGCATTGCGGTAACAACTTTCTCCTTCTCCAAATGGTCACTTCGTGTCGTCTGTGTTTGTTTTATGTTTTATTGCCCGTGGATCGTTTACGGAGACTGAGTTATGTCGTCGCCCGTAGGGCGTGGACTAGTCCAAATCCGCATTATCTTAAATTTGGGTTTGGGGGTTTGGTTTGAGGATACGTCAGCCATACTTGAGGCTAAGATCAACTCAAACGTTTGTTAAGGATACGTTAGTCTAACTTTGTGACTAAGATCAACTTAACGAGATCATTTAGATCCTACAAAAGAGTGTTTGGACTCCAATGTTCCAGTTTAGGGACGTTTCGGTCCGTCGTATGTGTGGCCGTCGGGACCCCTCACCTCTCTAACGACGTTGAAGGATTACAACGACGGATGTCAGAGAAGTTCAGAGATGTACCCTCGAGCCAGAGTTAATTAGGGGGATTCGTAGTCCAGTCTGTTTGAAGGTTTAAGGACGCGTTAGCCATCTTTGATGCTAAGGTCAACTTAAACAGGACCGTTTAGATCCGACAAAAGAGCATATAGGGGCTCTATTGTTCTAGTTTAAGGACATTGCGGTCCGTGGGTAGTTTAAGGACATTGCGGTCCGTGGGTAGTTTAAGGACATTGCGGTCCGTGGGTAGTTTAAGGACATCGCGGTCCGTGGGTAGTTTTAAGGACATTGCGGTCCGTTGGTAGTTTTAAGACATCTCGGTCAAGGTTAAGGACGTCATAGTCCATGGGTTTAAGGACTCCACAGTCCGGTATGTGCTCTGGATGCTTCACACGGGTTCACTGCCGTGCTAGGCGAGGACCAGGCTCCGCTCTGGATGCTTCACACGGGTTCACTGCCGTGCTCTGCGAGGACCAGGATCCGCTCTGGACGTTTTCCGCGGGGTCAAAGAGTGACGTTATCCGCTTTCCACGTAACCAGGAAGTTTGTATCATGCATGGGTTTAAGGACCCCACAGTCCATGTCATGAATGGTCTTCGGGACCCGTCACCTCTTTGAAGACATTGAGGGATTACAATGCCAAATATCAAAGGAGTGAAGAGATGTACCCTAGAACCGGGGTGGATTAAACAGTCCTTGGCCCAATTTGGGTCAAGATTGATCAATTATGTTATGAGCCCATCGGCCCAGTTAATCACAAATTGAGGACTTATGGCCAGCTTGGGCTAAGTCCAGTCAGGTCTGGAATATTGACTCTTTGTTGGTCCATTGAGGGAGAATGTTTACCTCTATCCCTTTAGCCAATTAGACCAAAGCCTAGTGTTAAACACTTCAGAGCAATCAGTGTTGAACACTGGGAATAAGGTTGATGAGTTAGTGTTCAACACTAAGAGATAATTGGTGTTAAACACCAGCAATAAGGCTTTTTCAAATTAGTGTTAAACACTAAGACAGATCAGTGTTGAACACTGCCAATAAAGCTTTTTAATCAGCATTGAATGCTAAGGCCCGACAGTGTTTTAACACTGGGCTTGAGAGTTTTAAATTTAGTGTTAAACACTAAGGCGAGAAGGGTCACGTGGCAGCACGTGAGAGCGCCCTCCCTTCTTTTGTTCTGCTGAAATTATCATCTCCTTCAAAGCATCACGTGCCATCACGTGAGGGGCATTCAAATGCCTGTGTATTAGAGTTTCCGCCAAGGTCACGTGGGTCACGTGGGGTGCTGCCTCAAAGGGGCTTTCTGTAGTGGTTTTGGGGGGTCACGTGGTGGCACGTGACCCTACCTCTATGTTTTTTAGAGGATCTGTTACTCCTTTTTTCAGGAATTAAATTCCTCGAACTTTAAATTTCAGAGGAATTAAATTCCTATTTCCTTTTGAAGACTTGTAGAGTTGAACTCTGAATTTTCTGCAGGAATTAAATTCCTCGTTTATGTGGAGAACTGAAGAGGGTTCAACCCTTAATAAAAGCTTTCAAGGAATTATACTTCCCATTTTAAAGAATTATAATTAAGGGAATTAAATTCCTGCTATTTCCACAGAACCACATTCTTAATTAGGGTTCAACCCTGTTTCTTTTGTTTTGAAGGAATTAAATTCCCATGATACAGGGTCGAGCCCTAATTTTATTTTTTTGAAGGAATTGAATTCCTATAGTTCTGCGAGAATTAAATTCTCATGCTTGCGTTCCCTCTCTATGTTTTGGATCTGCATGGCAGGATCTCGACCCATTGAGAATTAAATTCTCAACCTAAAGGGGAGATGTGCACTTTGCAGATCCTCTATCAAAGAGAGAAGAAATGTGCTCTTCTGTTTTATGTATCAGAGTTAAACTCTGTTGGGAATTAAATTCCCCCTCTTTCAAAAGGCCTTCCCTTTCTTACCTAGGGTTTTTTGCAGAAGATCCAAGTCTTTTCCAAGTATCAAAGCTCTTCTCCTTTTTTCTTTCTCTGCGCTTGTATCTCTTTTGTGTCTCTTGGCTCCTATTTATAGGAGAAGCAGCTGAATCAATTAGTTTTGGTAAATCTTTCATGGGATATTTGATTTGCATCCATTATTCATTCTGGACCTTTGGATTATTAGGTGAATTTTATTCACCGTTGGATTTCAGATCCCGAGATTCTCCCTTGTTATTTTGGTTAGATTTAAGGGGGAAATCTTTCCAAACCCGAGATTTTCCATAAATAAATGACCTCTGAATCTTTAATTTGATTGGATGCATATAGTTGCGTTCCTTTTGGAAAGATTTGCATTTCCCTCAGAATTTAATTCTGTTGACAAAAAGGGCTTTGAAAGCCGGTCACGTGTGACCACGTAATCCATGGTCACGTGTGAGCACGTGACCCCCTTTGGAATGAGCCTTTTGCGCTGTGTCTTCTGATTGCTGCTTAAACGTCACGTGCTACTACGTGACCCCTGGTCACGTGTGAGCACGTGACCTCTTCTGAAGTTCTTTCCTTGGTTTAATTGGAGAGCGAGTTTGCTGCCTTGAACGTCACGCGCCAACACGTGACCCTGGTCACGTGGAAGCACGTGACCTCTTCTGAAGCCTTTTTCTTGACTTGATCAGAGAAATTGTGTGTCTTTGACGCTTGCATTTAAATGTCACGTGTCGCCACGTGACCTTGGTCTCGTGGGAGCACGTGACTCTTTCTGAAGCCCATTTTCTTCAGCGTAGTCAGTAGGCTGAACTCGACTTGATGATGCTTTTAAGGTGTCACGTGCCAACACGTGACCGCTAGTCACGTGTAAGCACGTGACTCTCCTCTGAAGCTTTTCCCAGAAGCTTTCCTGATTTTAAATCAGGAAACACCACCACTCAACCGTGCTGCATCAAAACACAACCTAAACCTTTTCCTGACTCATCACTATGAACAACCAAGCCATCGGAACTGTCTGGCACAGTCAGGATTGGGGCCGTGGTCAACTTCAGTTTCAATAGCTCGAACGCCCGGGTGCACTCTTCCGACCAAATATAAGGCACCTCTTTCCGTGTAAGTTTCGTCAAGGGTTCTGCTACTCTGGAGAAATCTTGGACAAACCGCCGATAATACCCAGCCAATCCTAGGAAGCTTCTTATCTCAGCTACCGATTTCGGGGTCGGCCAGTCCTTGATAGATTCAATTTTCGTCGGATTTACTGAAATGCCGTCAATTGAAATGACATGCCCCAGAAATTGCACCTTGTCGAGCCAAAACTCGCACTTGCTTAGCTTAGCATAGAGCTTCTCCTCCCGTAGAACCTGCAATACAATTTGTAGATGCTCTGCGTGCTCTTCTCGACTCCTGGAGTAGACTAGAATGTCATTGATGAATACAATGACAAATTGATCCAAGTACTTGGAGAAAACCATGTTCATTAAGTCCATAAATATGGCGGGTGTATTGGTAACACCGAACGACATCACAAGAAACTCATAGTGGCCATATCAGGTTTGGAAGGCCATCTTGCATACATCCTCTGCCTTAACCCTGATTTGGTGATACCTTGACTGAAGGTCTAGTTTAGAAAATACCCGAGCACCACCCAGCTGGTCAAACAAGTCGTCAATACGGGGAATGGGATACTTGTTTTTCACGGTCACCCGGTTTAACTCACGGTAGTCGATGCACATGCGCAAGGAACCTTCCTTCTTCCTAACCAGTAACACAGGAGCACCCCACGTAGAAGCACTTGGACGGATAAATCGCTTGTCCAGAAGATCTTCTATCTGCTTCTTTAATTCTGCCAACTCAACCGGCGCCATCTTTTAGGGAGCCTTGGAGACTGGCGCCGTCTCTGGAATTAGGTCGATCGAGAAGCCCAATACGTGAGGCCGGGGTAGACCAGGTAGATTTTCGGGCAACACATCAAGAAACTCTCGAACTACCTCCGGTGCTGGCTCCTCGTCTATCTCCATAGCCATCAAGGTCTTCGTCTTCGCTCAGAACTTAGTTGGATCCAAAGACTCGCTACCGCCCACGAACACGAACTCAGGATGATTAGGAATGCGAAACGTCATACTCCTAGCCCGGCAGTTGATAACAACATGGAACGTACTCAACCAATCCATCCCCAGAATGGCGTCGGAGCTACCCGTCCTAATTAAAATGAAGTTTGCATAAAATTCTCTGCCAAAAACCACCACAGGGTATAACCTACACTCTTGGCTGGACACAATAATTCTGTTACCCGTATGTATCTCCCAACCCTTGGTCAACGGCTCGTGAGGTATATAGTGTGTGTCAACAAACCGTTTAGCAATAAAACAATGCGTAGCACCCAAATCAAAAAGAACTCTAGCTGGTACATAATAAACAAGGAGAGTATATGCAACTACTTCTTCAGAAGCCTCTGCCTGCTCGGTAGTCAGGGTGAAAGCCCGCCCCTGACTCCGACTTGTACCAGCTTGCTTCTGATCGAATAATCATCGCTGGGATACTAGAGGTGGACCCCTTTGAGTTGTAGTGCCGTACGACGGCTGTTGTTGCTCAAACCCTCCCTGTAGCTCGGATCTCTGGGGACACCCGCTGACCCTGTGCTCGCTGGATCCGCAAATCAGAAACTGCCCCTTAGCTCTGCGACAATCTCTCTGCATGTACCGTGGCATCTGGCAATAGTCGCAAATCAGTGCCATCTGCTACAGTGGCTGAGGTGAGAAGGTACGCTTCATCTGCGTAATGCCCGACCTGTGAACTGGGATCGCTCCACAAGGGGAAATGGTAGTTCGTGATGGAACTACATGGGATTTCCTGTCCACCAATCGTTATCCCTTGGCTTTCTCCGCCAATCTTTCATGTACTCGAGCAGCGTTCAACATCTGAGCGAAGGTCAATAGGCCGAGAGACACGATAAGCTGCTGCAGTTCCATATCGAGCCCCTGCTGAAACCGTTTGGCCCTGGCGGCTTCGGTAGCTACCATGTACGGTGCAAAACGACTCAACCTGTTAAACTCTGCGGTGTAGACATCCACTGAGCATCCATTTTGCTTCAATATGATGAATTTCTCCTCCATTTCGGCCTTGGCAGTGGCCAAGAAATAGTGATCTAGAAAGCGCGCGGAGAACGTGTCCCATCCGATAGGTTTCTCTAGTCGGCTTTCCTCTACGGACCACCACATGCGAGCCTCATCTTCCAGCTGAATCTTCACCATGCTCACTCTGTCATCGTCAGGGACCCGAGCAGCCGTCAAAAGGTTCTCCACGTTGATGAGCCATTGCTCGGCCTCGAGTGGATTTGCTGATCCCATGAAACCGCTGGATGAAGCCTCCTAAGTCAGAAACGGTAGCAACCCTAGCCTGTGTAGTCGGCACGAGGGCGCCCTCAGAGGCGGCAGGAACAGCCGTAGATCTCTCCAGAGCGGTAATTGCGGTCTCATGTACCGCCTTCAATCCTTCAGCCAAGAGATCAGTCTTCCTCTCTTGAGTCTGGGCTAGGGTCGTCAGTGTGTTGAGGATCTTCTCGGTATGATCGTGGGAACTGGCACCTGAGGAGTCGTCTGAGGAGTCCATATCTCTGAAAGATGATCAAGAAAAGAAATCAGATTCAAATAAGGATTACACGATGATTCAAGGAAGATTAGAAAAGTGAAAATGAAATGCAATAAAGCATAAATCAAAGGTGTAACTTAATCTAGGGATCCTTCGACGGAACTGTAATTTGATCCAAACCGGGCGCTTTGATAACAATAAAACCATGTCACTCCCCGCTTCCTAAAATACGGAATGCGAGGGGACTAGGCCATCCATGCTCCTATGGTCAGGAAATAATCCCGCCATAGTCACACTTCGGCTTCTAGTATTACATGGCAGTAAGTAATCAGTACTAGAGTAAAGGAAATCACAGTTCACAACTTTATTACATTAAAATAAAAGAGTTCAAGATACATTTATTTGCATAGAAGAAATAACTAACCAACGAAATAACAATGTTCTTATAGCAAGAAAGGGATGGCGCAGATGTCGCGGTCTAAACCTCCGCGATCTCGAATGGCAGGTCCTGCTCCTTAGCCGGGTCTACTTCGTCCTCTGAGCATGCACACTCAAGTCGTCAAGGCGACACATATAGAAATAAATATATATAGTGTGTACAATATTATTTGAAAGGTGCGACAGAATACAGAAATATGAGAATAATGAATATCATTTAAATATGAACAGCGCAATATATGTATCATGTCAGCAACCAGGCAATGTGTATGTCACTACTTATCAGTCACTAAGTTAATGAAATCAATTGGTGGAAAGGATGCTCGTATTTAACAAGGATCTCGTGCATGCCTGAGACTACGGTCCACTGTTGTCCGGGACATAACCCTGCAGCCATGCCGCTAGGCCTACGACCTAATGTATATATATATCACTAATATCGAATGATCATTCTCTAAGTCAATGTACCTCGTTAAATACGACTTCAATTCCACCTTGATTTCCCCACAGGTCTCAATAACTATAAGTATAGGGTTAATTGTATACTAGCACGCGCCAAATCACGGTCTTACTCATTTTCACTACTCAACCACTTATCACTGGCGTGCTTGATACAACTAATTCAATACCACTCACGTTCGACGATGCAAGTCAGTCGCTAGGTCTCAATATAAACGATCACTTTGCACTGGGTATAAAGTAACACAGAATAAGGTAGAAATGCACTAAACATATGTTCACTAAATTATGACAGCCAATGCCATATGACTTGAAAAATTCACCTTAAATCACACGTATAGAATCGACCAAAATAATATAAGAGGCATACGAAGTATATATGATTATCTAAGCGGTAAAATTTGTTTCATATCAATAGGAATTCAGGTTAAGGATTCATCATCATTTTAAATCAACGGTCAGTTGCTGGAATTCCAGTTTCAGAACTGGGAGTTCAACTTCACACGCTATTTACTAAAGATTGTATTTAGATTCAGATGTTTTCCCAGTTGAATAAAACCTAGTTCTATCTGTTAGGTTTCCGAAACATTAAGCAGATCAATTATATCCTTTCTGTACTAGGAGATATGTCCTATTTGGTGTGAAGGTGTAAAAATGTCACTGCAGAAACTGCAGAACACATCGACAATCTAAAATACAATCAAAATACCAAACGACAAAAAAACTGAACGAGACTAGGACCATATGTTAGATAACTAAATTATCTATGCAACAATGTATAACTCTGCATATTTTTAGTTTTTCGTAGGGATGTGTAGGCGCTTAAGTTCAGGTATCTTCGTGGAATGCTGCTCCGGACTGCAGTCCAGAGCCGCATTCCGAGTCCGTTCTCATTGCTGTGATCTATCAGTATCGAAGAATAAACCATATAGGGTTCTATATTATCGAGTCGGCTCCGATATGATCCGTAGAACATTATATTCCAACATGTATCTAATTTAATATCAATTTAACACTACGACATGTATAGTAAAACCCAGATTTGGCGTCGCCTCTTAGGGGCGATGTTTCGTGACGATTCAACATTTTAAACTTAAACCACTACACAATAGTTATCAACAGTAACAGAATTCAACGTTCCCAAAACATAGGCATGTTAAATAGGATTTTCATTCGGTTAACCAATCGAACATCTAGGTAAACGTTCGGTTATCGATCGTAATTCCCGTTTCATTTAGCCAAACTAAATTAGATAGAAACCATATGACTCCTACATGATGCCAAACACAGTAATAAACCCTAGTCAGGCTCCAATCAATAAGACAGTGCTATAGTTCGCTATACAATTTCAATAAAATCGACTATCTAATTATTTATATTATATAGTTGTAACTATCACGGCTAAAGTTTATAGTAGCATGGTAAACAAGTGAATGTTTCACTTGTCTTCGGTCGCTGATATAGAAGCGACACCACGTGCAGGATCCGTCTCGACACACGAGACGGTGCGATGCTGGACTCAGTACGTGGCGCGTGTGCGTGCGCGGTGACCCAGTACTGGAGGCGGTGGCTACGTGAGCGTGATACGGTAGTGGGCGTGGTGGCAATGCGGGCGTGACACGGTCTTGGCTCGGTGCGTGGTGCGGGTGTGATACGGCGCGACATGGTACTGGATGTGATGCTGGTGTGGGAGTGGGCACGGTGTGTCCACTGGACCGGGGCACGGGGTGGCACGGAGGAGGGTACAAGCTGCGACACGTCTGGGCACACGGTGGTGCAATCGTAGCACGGTGGCGGTGCGGAGGTGGGTTCGATGTGAGCACGGTGGTTCCGGGAGTGGGCACAGCGGTAGCACGGACACGAGCACAACACGTTTCCGGCTACGACGGTGGTAACTTGGCTTGGCCACGGGCACTGGACTTGGCCGTGGCTGGAGCGGCGGTGGTGCTCAGGCGATGGGCATCGGCTGTGGGTTGAAGAGGAGCTCAAGGTGTGCACGGAGTGATGGGTGTTAGAGAGAGGGGGTGATGCAGAGAAGTGGTGGCGATGTGCAGAAACAAGGCGACGTCGAGAGGGGTGGCCGGGGATAGAGTTGCAGTGGTGGTGCTGGGATTATGTGAGATGGAGGGAGTGGTGATGGGTTCAGTTTTGAAGAGGTGAGGAAGTAGAGGAGGTCTTGAGGAGGAAGGTAGTGGTGTCGGGAGCTGGGCCTCGACGGAGGAGAGTTCGTCGGCGTTGGGTAGAGGTGGTGGTGTTGTTGTGCTGTAGTGAGAGAGGAGAGAGCGAGTAAGATGTTAAAAGATGAGAGCGAGAGAGACGTTGAGAAGATGAGAGCGTGAGAGACATTAAGAAGATGAGAGAAGGCCGGCGCGGGAATCTCGGGGTCGTTAGCGACGAGGGCCACATCGGCGTGGAGCGGTTCTCGCGGAGATGGGTATGAGAGAAGGGCAGCGATCGTTGGGTTGAGGAAGAGAGAACGAGAGGGAGAGGGAATGAAGATTTGAAGGAGAGGATCTCAGGGAGATCGTTAGCGAGCGAGGAGCGGCATCGACGAGGGCCGGGTCGGGGTCGAGCGTGAGAAAGGGGAGAGTCGTTGGGGTGTGGCGGGAAAAGGAAGAGAAGGAGAAGAAGAAGTGGGGATAACGAGTCGGGTTTGGGTCGGGTTTAGGCTCGGGTTAGGGATCGGGTTTGGGTTTAAATTAGGAAAAATAATAAATAAAATAATAAAAAAATATGCAAAATAATAGAAAAAATTTGTGGAAAATACGGGAAAAATATATACAAGAAACTGGGGATTTACATTTTGCAAATCTAAGGAAGATTGTGTTGGTTGTAGTAGAATTTGAAGAATCGGAGAATATGTTCGCGTTTACCAAGACAACCGAGTTAGTAATTAGAATCTTTTAGAAAATGTTGGCTTTTTTTAAGAACTAAAAATATGGCTTATATCCTATAAATACCGTTATGTTTTGCTATAATTCGCAATAATCTGTTAAAATTAAACTTGATTTTAATTTGGGGATACGGAAAAGGTCATGAATTATTTTATTCATGATGAGTTAATTGTTGCATTATTATTAGTAGTAATTAAATATGAAAAGGCTCATGTTATAGAAGTAATTGTGTAGGTTATGAGTTATGAAGTAATAAGAGTCATATGTTATTATAATAAACGTCTAGGTTATGAGTTGTGGAGTATGAAGAGTCATGTAATTTCTATATATATCTTGTGTCATTTAAGTTGTGATGTGTGCCAAAAATATAAAATCAATACAAAGTATATTTTCTCCTTTATATCCTCTTCCAATTTTTTTTAAAAAGTTAAAGTTCAATTATATTTTGATAACAAAGTGGTATTATAGCCCAGATCAATTGAGATGTTGATATTTAAGAGTCTGGTTGAAGATAACTCACAAACTGATGCAGATTGAAGTCTCATCTCTCATGAACAACAATTATGAATATTGGAGTACAAGAATAAAGGAGATATTGATTTCTCAAAGCCTTTAGGAAATTATTGAAGAAGGATATGAAAAGACGGAAAGCTGGAACAACCTAACAAGGTTCGAAATTGAAATATTGATAGAAGATCGAAATAGAAGAAACAATAAAGCGTGTTTCTTAATATACCAAGGTATTGATGAAGAAACTTTCGACAACGGAAGTTGGAAGTCAGCACGAGAAGTATGGGAGAATATGCGAAAGATATTTACAAAAGATGGAGAGGATGAAAGTGATACGAAGAAAATTGAAAATGAATACGAGAAAGAATTAGAGAAGAGTGAAGAACAAATGGAGTTCGAGAAAGTTGAAGAGGAGAAAGATATTTGGAAAGCTCATGAACCAAAGAAGTTCGTGAATGAGAATGGAAAGAAAATTGAATATGCCAAGGAGAATGGTATGAAGGTTAAACAAACATATTAGAAAAAGAAGAAAATTAGTAAACCAAAGGATGATAGAGAAGAAGCAAGTAATCCAAAAAGTCGTACGCATGAAAATCGAGAAAGATTGAAGGCATCATATTGTGTGAAATCATCACAAATTCGAGATCGAGTTCGATGTCAAAGAAAATGAGCAAGGCGAGCGAAGAGGTAATAACATTTTTTCTTCGCACAAAAGAAAATATAACAAAATTGATAATAAAAGTTGAAGAAGGAAAATATTGCATAAAATCCAAAATTAAGGATATTGATAAGTATAAGAGAAACAAATCCATGCATGAAGAAATCAACATGGTTAGGAAGAAAAACACAAGGTTTTTAAATATTTTATTGGAGGGTGAAAAATTAGACGGAATTGAATGGAGAAAGAAAATTAAGTTGAGTCGACAAGGAAGTGCCCTTATAACATGTTCGTCGTCGAGAAAAAGAAATGTGTCAGATATTAACTATGAACATATGAAGAAATTGGAAGCACACCTCAGATTTCAAGATCAGGTCGCAAATGTTCTAAACCGTTCAAACTTGTTAAGAAAAAAGAAATGGAGCTCAACTATGTCAAATCGCAAGATCAAGTTGGCGATATTTTTACAAAGCCGCTAAAAGCCGAAAGGTTTAACAATTTGAAGATGTTGCTCAGACTTGGCATGACAAATCAAGTTTAAGGGGAAATGCTAAAATTAAACTTGATTTTAATTTGGGGATACCACAAAGGTCATGAATTATTTTATTCATGATGAGTTAATTGATGCATTATTAGCAGTAGTAATTAAAAATATGAAAAGTCTTATGCTATAGAAGTGATTGTGTAGGTTATGAGTTATGGAGTAATAAGGGTCATATGTTATTATAATAAATGTGCAGATTATGAGTTGTGGAGTATGAAAAGTCATGTAATTTCTATATATATGTGGTGTCATTTGGGTTGTGAGGTGTGCCAAAAATATAAAATTAATACATAGTATATTTTCTTCTTTATATATATCCTCTTTCAATTTCCCTACAAAAGTTATAGTTCAATTATATTTTGATCACATAATCTACCTCTACTAATTTTGACGAGGCAATACCTCCCAAATTTTCATTATGTCACGTCTTCGCTACCCTGCAGTTTATTTCCAACAATATGAAAAAGTCAGGGTTGTGCATTAACAAGGATTTAAGAAGCACTTTATTAATTTTTTCTTTTTAAAAATTCAGCTAGCACGTTTTTTCTTTCTTTTGTTTCTTACATTTCAAATATGTGTAATACTTCATTCCCTTCATTTTTTATTGGTCTACCGATGGATAATTTACCTAGTGAAATACTTATGCCGATGAAATATCTTCTATTGGATGGCATGCATGCAGCTCTGGGACATCGGGTGGAAAAAAGAAGTTGATACCTACCATTAAAGAAGATCTAGATCGGCGAATTCTCTTCCGCAGCTTATTAAAGCCTGTTATGAATCTGTATGTAAAACCACTTTTATTTTTCTCGTTAAATAATAATATATTTTTCACAAAATATTATGAAAAAAATGCCGCAAGTAATTTAAAATATTCTCGATGGAATCCTTTTTAAGATATGTATTTGAAAAAAACTCTTTCTTCATGAAAGCAATGTATAATATGTAAGCAATAATAATTTTTCGAAATTTAGTTTTCAACATGTTATTTTTCTAATATTAAATATAACATTCAATCCCTTTTAAGTACTCCAACTTGTATGTTCATGTTCCCCTCCCCGGTTAAGCGAAAGGTTAAAATATAATTGGCAGAGGATATGTATGAAATAAAGTAAAGTAAAGAAAATCGTGTTTTTGCATTGAAAATTCAGTGTAAGAAAACTTCTTATACTAATAAATGCAAGAAAAAGAAAAGAAAAAGAAATTACGGAAAATAATTTATCCTTTTTCCAAAGAGACAAATAATTAGTGTTTCTTTTTATTATTTTACACTTTTAATTATTTCAAGGAACAGCTAGAAATGTGAAAAATTTAACGAATTTTTTAAATTTATTTTTGGGATAAAACAGCCATGTCCCAGACCTTCACAGAGGAAAGGGCTTAAACTTCATCATCGCTAGATCGGAATCACAGACTCCAGGGGGCCTCATTGCCCGTCCGCTCTTTACTAGCTTCTACAAGTGTAACAAACACATTCTCCATCGCTTCGATATCGGAACTAGCCCTGGTGCCGCAATTCTCTGCTCGGACTATTTCCAGAGCATGTACGTTCAAATGCTCTGCGGTCTTTATCAACGCCTACACGTTGTCTACATCGGCATGCTCTTTGCCTCCGGCCTCATTCAATCTATAAACTTCCTACGTCAATATTGGCCTCAACTTGCTCACGATATCAAAACCGGCACCTTATCCGATAAGATCACGGACCAATCCGTACGCGACTCGGTTTTCGAAATACTTAAGCCTGAGATAGAGCTAGCCGATTTCGTGGCTGGTTATTGCTCTAGATCAGACTGGTCCGGGATTATAGCTAAAATCTGGCCGAATGCCAAGATTTTGCATACGGTCATAACGGGTTCGATGTCCCGGTATATCTCGATGCTGAATTACTACAGCGGCGGGCTTCCGATCGTGAGCATGGCATATGGATCATCAGAGGCTTGCTTTGGGATTAACCTTGATCCTAAATGCGATCCTTTAGAGGTTTCATACACGTTACTACCCAACATGGCTTATTTCGAGTTCATACCGCATGAGCCCGAGTCGAAGGTGGGCAGGACCGAGCTTGTTGATCTTGTAAATGTGGAGGTGGGGAAGGAGTACGAGCTAGTAGCCACTACTCATGCAGGGCTCTATAGGTGCATTTTTTCCTTCCTTATATGGCACTTGCACGAATGGTTTTGGATAACCTGCACTGATTAACCCCCATTAGGATCCTCGGCTTGGGTTTTTTTTCCTTGGCCCCTTTCCATCCGTTGGATCCCTTCTTGATCCTACACAAACCATGCGTCCCCCTGTTATACTCCCACTCCCACTCCCACTCCCAGTGGTTGGATTTTGCAGGCAGGACCAAGTCCAGCAGAGGATCCGAATCCGATGAATCCCAGCCTTTCATCACAATACAAAATCATGGGCCTCTTCTTTTATACTATTGTACATAATTCTAGTCGATCAGTGCAGGAAATCCGAATCCCATAAGAACCAAGCATTCATGCAAATTTTGTAGGGCGGATATTTGTAATAAAACTTGTCCTCTTTTATTTCAATCGTTGTGCAGGTACCAAGTTGGTGACATCCTGCAAGTAACCGGTTTCCATAATGCAGCCCCGCTGTTCAAATTTGTGGGACGAAAGGACATATTTCTGAGCATTGATGCGGACAAAACCGACGAGCCGGGGCTTCAGAAAGCAGTAGAGAGGGCATCAGAGTTGTTAGAACCGTTTGGTGCACTTGTTGTAGAATACACAAGTCGTGCAGACATAAAGAGTATCCCTGGACACTACGTTATATTTTGGGAGTTGGTGTTGCGGGAGGGAGGGGATCGGCCTAGCGGTGAAGTGTTGGATAAATGTTGTTCGGTAATGGAGGATGAGCTGAACATGGTATATAAGGAGCTTCGGGTGAGCGGAGGAATCGGGCCATTGGAGATTAGGGTTTTACAAGATGGGACGTTTAGGGAATTAATGGAGTATGCGGTTTCAAACGGAGCATCGATAAATCAATACAAGGTTCCTCGATGCTTAACGAGTCCGGATGTTCTTGAACTGCTCGATTCGCGGGTGGCGTCTGCACACTTCAGCCCAGCTCCCCCAAGGTGGAAGACACACCAATAGTCTATCAAGCCTGGTTTGGCTCTAATGTACGATTTAGGGTTCATGCCGGTATTACATTTTTCTGATATCATATTAATTTTAAATGTTCACGGAGGAGGGGGGCCATTATCTAATTATTTATATGAGGGCACATACGGGTTTTCAATATAGACGGGTTCCATCGAATAAGACTCAAGCTTTGTTGAGATTTGTCAAATCTTATATCTTATACCCATATGCCTCGCATAGATTTTCCAATATGAAACTATGTTGTCCACGTATACATATCTCAACATAAGTATTGCCTTTGGTCAAGTGATCTATATGCAGAAAGAGTATTAAGCCATTCTTCTTTTAAGAAATCAGGTTGGTTTTGTTTAACTGTGAAATATATTTTCATTTGCATTTTTTCTCTAGCGATAAGTAAATATAATTATCGATGTCATGTACTGGCAACTGGTTAAATCCAATGCTTGCATTTAAAATGTGTGTGTATCCCTCCAAAACCAGGGCTGTTAAACGAGGGAACGTCGGCCTCGCTCGGCTCCGGTTTGATTTTTTGAAAATGAAACTCTAGTTCGGCTTGATTTACCCACATCTGAGGTGAAAAAATTGTAGAATCACATGAAAATTGATTTACCCACATTTAAGATGATAACGATGAAGTTGATGGATTCCGATCGTCGGAAAACACGATGGAGGCCTTACTTTTTCGACGCCATAGGAGGAAATTCCCTCCTATGGCCTCTTTTATATATATATATATATAAGAGTGATCTATTGCAAACCGGTCCGCATTTTTTAAAAGCAGGAATTCTCGGTTTATGACATATTTTAACGATCTGAGTCATTCAAGTTGATTACCTAACCCTCAAATGTATATATATGAAAAATCAAAAGACACTACTACAAATAAGGGTTGCCCCTACGGATTTATTGGTAGGGGCAACCCACTGCCCCTACGGATATATACGTAGGGGCGAAAAAAGACCCCGTAGGTGCAAAGGCCGCAGGTGCAAGTTGAGGTCCTGAACTTGCCCCTACGGACAAATTTATGCCCCTACGGATATATCGGTAGGTGTTATAGCCCCTACGGAGTACCCCGTAGGGGTAATAAAATCATATATGTAATTTTTTTTTTTTGAATATATTGTATATACCTACGGATATACCCGTAGGTCCTTTTTCGACCCCTACGGATACTTCCGTAGGGGATATAAAGTAGCCCCTACGGTTAAGTCCGTAGGGGCCACTCCCAACATCCTGCACTGAGATCGGAGGGAAAAATATCAGGAACTCCCAACATCCTGCACTGAGATCGGGGGGAAAAATATCAGGAAACCTGATATTTTGTCTCTACGGATAAATTCGTAGGGGATAAACAGCTGCCCCTACGGACATATCCGTAGGGGCACCCCCAACACCCTGCACTGATATCAGGTGGGAAAATATCAGGTTTCCTGATAGTTTGCCCCTACGGATAACTCCGTAGGGGCAACGTATGTACCTACGGCTTAATCCGTAGGTACATATTGTCTGTATTTTTTTTTAAAAAATGGGCTGCTAGATTTTTTCCCGCCCTGTGCACAATACTATATACATCAATCAAATCATATATTGCAGTATTCATAATCACATCTCACGCATATATATAATATACAAAAGAAACCCAAAAACTGAATATGATATAAATACAAACCAATATCAATATCGTTTCAAAATGTAGTACAATGTGATATAAATACATGTTTCAAAAAATAAGAACCAAAAAGCTACCCTAGTTCGGTCCAGCTCCACCTCCGAATAACGTTAGAATAACGCGCGCCTGCTCCTCGGTCAATACACTCTGCAATGCTACATATAAGGGAGTCTGAGCGGCATGTGGAGCTGGCGATGTGGTCTGCGCAGCCGCCGTCGAGGTAGTCGCTTGCGGAGCCGCGGCTGCGGGAGTCTGAGTGGGCGGTGGAGCTACAGGAGCTGTCTGCGGAACCGCAGTCGATGTAGTAGCTTGCGGAGCCGCAGCCGAAGGAGATGCATGTGGAGGCTCGGCCGATCTACCCTGTCGCGTCTGGACATAACGTGTGTAAGAAGCGTGTAAGAACTGTGTATTATTCGAATTCGTTTCATTATTAAGTTATTTCGAAACCCTGTTTGGATATCTAGTTTGGAAAAGTGTTGTTTATTTTAATTACATATGTATGTATGATTAATCAAACTTAAGTCTAAAACCAAATAAGCTCAAGCTACGTACTAATTATGGATATGTTGATATGTATATAATATGAAATGATATTTTACTATAAAGTAGTATACATACCAGCATCTCCTTCAACTCCTGAACGGTGGCCCTCAAGCTATCCAGTTCCTGATGGACATGCCGGTCACTGGAGACGGAGGAAGTAACCGCCGGGATGGAGTCCAACCTCATATGGGCCCTGCTAGGGCCCAATCCCCGGCCTCTCTCCCAAACTCCGTGGTGCCCTCCGTGTGCGGCGTCCAGAACTGGGGTCAGCAGCCTCGGATCGTTCTGTCCGGTAAAATCGATCCCCGAGGCCTGGGCCTGCTCAACCACCCGCTCCTACACCCACATTAAGCAGTAAAGTATAAGTATAAAATTTAAACTTGAACCTTCCAAAACTAAAATTTCAAATTTGGGTAGAAAAAATATTAACACTTACGCAGTACTCCTGGGTAGCGACGTCGGGACATCGAAGCTCGCCCGTGGCGGGATCTGTCGAGGTGCCGTGGACGGCAAGATATGCGGACAGCACGCTCGGTGTACAACCTGACGCCACGGTCCGAGATGTCTGCAATATTAGAAAGTAACTCTTAATATTAGAAATATTAGAGAATAACTCTTAATATTGCAGAATATTAGAGAACAACTCTTAATTTACCGATAACTCCATGGCTCGAGTAATGTTCCTCGAGCCACCTGTCTAAGTGGGGCGACCCCTCTTCGCCGACTTCCTGTTCTCCGTATTCTGAACGGCCTGTTTCTGCACAACGCATTAACATTTAGTTTTCTAATTAAGAAACACAAAGAAATAAATTATATCATAAATAATGAATTAAATTTAAAATACATACTTGTTTGCGTTCGGAGTCGAAATAAGCGCACAATATAGGCCATGTCTCTACGTCGACTCTCGCAAACGCCGGAGTAGATAGGAGGGCCGCTCTCTCTGCCTCGGGGGTCGCTATCCACAGGGAGTAGCAGTCGGCCTTTAGCTCATTTCTGTTGTATCGGACCTTGGCCTGCATGTTCTTCATCAGGCCATTGTACAGAGCATGAAGGTCGAGCACCCTCCCCGGGTGATCAGGGTCGGCTACAGGCTGAAAATCGTAATCCAACTGAAAATACAAAAAAAACATTGTTATTAGATTGCAAGTGTTAATAATAAATATATTGGATAGATCAAATGAAAATATATATTAATACATACCCGAGCCTGTTCAAAGAAGAGGGCGACTGAGCGCTGGTGCTGCTCGCCCCACTCAACGTGAAGTGGATAGTTCTTCACGATCCGGCTCTCGTCACCCAAATACCGGCCGAACCTCTCGGCATGAGGACCGGTATAGCGATAGTCAAGGGTAAAAAATAGGGGGAATGCTGCCTCCCCCCTAGCTCTATCAGGCCTCAGCCTATGGGACTGATTCGGGCCTCGAGTCCCCCTCTGGGGATGGAGAGGCCCTGTGTCTGCACGAAATATCAAGACAATCAATAATAAGACAAAATTGTATTAAGAAATCATGGTTAAACAAAAATTCAAGTGTGATATATACCTCCGGTGAATAGCGCACGAGCCTGGGCCCGAGCAGCAGCACGAACGGGACGATAGTTCCTCCGGTGAGGAACAACCGCGGTCCCGGACCCGGATGCATCCCCTCCAACTATAAAATAAACATCGACGCTAAATCTCCATGAAGTTCATATTTATTATATAGAGCATATGTAAAATAAATAAATATTTTAAATTTATTCATACTAACCTGCAGACGATGCGGAGGGTATGGAAGCGGCAGGAGTGGCCCCTATGGAAGGTGTGGACGCACCACCTATAATTAGACAATTAAAAATAGATTTTATAAGTAATTGCAAAAAGAATGTGTAGATCAATAATATAACGTTCTAAATAAATATGCATGAACTATAGGACATATAAACATACCCGCAGGTGCGGTGGTGTCACCACCTACAGCTAGACAATAATAAAAATTGCTAAGTAAGAGCAAAAGGAATGTGTTTATTTATGATATAGCATTCTAAATCAATATACATACACTATATGATATATAAACATACCTGGAGGAGCGGGGGTGGCCTCTGTCCCAGATGTGGACGCAGGACCAACAACTAGACAATTAAAAATAGATTTTATAAGTAATTGCAAAAAGAATGTGTAGATCAATAATATAACGTTCTAAATCAATATGCATGCACTATAGGACATATAAACATACCCGCAGGTGCGGTGGTGTCACCACCTACAGCTAGACAATAATAAAAATTGCTAAGTAAGAGCAAAAGGAATGTGTATATTTATGATGTAGCATTCTAAATCAATATACATACACTATATGATATATAAACATACCTGGAGGAGCGGGGGTGGCCTCTGTCCTAGATGTGGACGCATCACCAACAACTAGACAATCAAACATTGACAATATAAGTAATTTTGACATAAACAGGCATGAATATCTGTAATATTAAATTGAAAATGGATATGCGTGCAGTATACCTGGATGTGTGGCAAAATCCACACGGAAGGAGGCATCCGAAGGGGTCTCCGATCTGGGTGCAAGACCGGCCCTCTGAAGCTCCCTACGGAGCTCTCCGGGCGGCAGAACCGCTCTGCCTCTGCCTCTGCCTCTGCCGCGGCTGGAGCTCCTGCCGCCCCTCGCTGCTCCTGACATCGTCATCAAATCTAGATAAACGGTTTGTGGACGCATTAGACAATCATTAAAAGTATTGACTATATATGATCTAGAGCGTAAAATGTGAAGTAATAATATAACATTACTGATAACCTTTTTCGTTTCGTGGGCGCATCATACATATCTACTTGGATTTCATCGTCGATGTTATTTCTAACCCACGTAACTTCATGATCGGTCGAAGACAACCCGTCCTTCGAAACAGACGGTCGGAGCACTTTAAGCCTTCTCTCTTCTTCGTCCTCATCGCTGTCCTCGTATTCTGGGACATCGTAGACATCTCTAGGTTTCCATCGGCATACAACACTCCACCCCGGATGCTTCAAACACTGTGAGTAGTATACTTGGAACGCTTGGTTCGGAAAGATAAACGGATCGTCCTGACCGTAAAATCGAAGTGTGTTCACACTGGTCAATCCATATTCATCTTTCCAAGTCCCAAGACTGCTTCTCCACCTGTCTGTATCGGTTCGCGGATCGTACCAAGTACAGTGGAATATATAAAAGGGTTCTGATCGTCCGGGATAGTGGATGCCGAGTATACAATTTAAGTACCCATAGTAAATCATACCGTCCGATCCTACCGTCGCAATCCCACTATTCTGAGTGATTCTAGATGTTTCTATGTCCTTAACTTCGAATTTTTATCCAAGGACACCAAATCCTTTGTAATGTGCAACCTCTATACTAGGAAATTGAGCTAAACATCTTGAATCACTCTCAAATGATGCAGACAAGTTCGGATCGTGGATCTAACAAAACAAATTTTACGATAAATACATAACGATACAAGTTTAGATTAAAACTGATAGCAATAAAATGTAATTCGAATAACTTACATGCTCTGTGACCCAATCACAAAAATTATCCTGATGGTATTTTTCCAAACGCTCTTCGTTCCAATCAGGATGCCCCTCACGTACCTCGTTAAAATGAGTTCTGTTTTCGACAAATAATTGTGACATTAATATTATGTCATTTCATACACACACAAACACAGATATAACAATTAATCCAAAAGAACTTACTCTCTAATTTGTTCAAGACATACGCAATTAAGCAAGATAAACCGGTATATCTTGTTGATAAACATAGTGTCTACCCTCTTATACTCGGCTTTACCATATGGCCCGACTTGAATTCTTCGTGGTCGGTTAAGCCTTGTCTCAATGTTCTCGTCCAGATAGCGGGAACAAAATGTGGTTGCTTCATCAAGAAGATAACCTTGCATGATAGAACCCTCTGGTCGATTTTTATTGCGTATATACTTCTTAAGAGTGTAAAGGTACCTAATGAGAATATGTTGAATAAATAAACACGGGCATACATGACAAAAATAAATTTATAAATTGCGCGAAACGAAAAATTACACGTACCTCTCGACGGGATACATCCATCGATATTGTACCGGTCCGGCTAACTTCGCCTCAGTTGCAAGATCAACCGTCAAGTGTATTATGATATCGAAGAATGACGGTGGGAAAATACGCTCAAACTTGCAAAGTATCAACGCAATAGAATTTTCTAGTTTATCCAGCGTCGCAACCTCCAGCGTTTTAGCACACAACTCCCTGAAAAAACAACATAGATCGTTGATTACTAGACCAACCGAGTCGGGGAGAGAAGTCCTGAGGGCTAATGGAAGAAGGTGCTCCACGATAACATGGTGGTCATGACTTTTCAGCCCATCGATCTTGCCCTTCACAATTTTTATTTTCTTGCTGAATGATCCTGAGAAACCTATGGGGACTTTCAAATCATGCAACACCTGCAGGAATCTTTTCTTCTCCGGTTGTGACATATGATAAGCGGCATTGGGAAGTACAAACTTGCCCGGTTTACCCGCTACCGGTTTAGGGTGCAGTTCACTTCTTATTCCCCACTCTTGTAGATCTATCCGGGCATTCATGTTGTCTTTCGATTTCCCGTCTTTACACAGAAGCAAGTTAAGTATGTGCTCTGATACTCCCTTCTCTATATGCATGACGTCCAGACAATGACGCACTGAATTTGTAGACCAGTACGGAAGCTCGAAGAAAATGCTTAACTTGTTCCAATATTGTGGTTTGACCTGTCTCGTCGGATCCATCCCGAAGGTCACGTTATTGTAACCATCCCATTTAGCAGTCACGTCCTCTCCGGACAATGGGGATGGAGGCCCAAGAAGCTCCTGATGACCATCAAAGTGAACCGTGTCTAACCTATAGGGGTGGTCTGGAGGCAGAAAACGTCGATGGCCGCAATAACAAACCTTCCTGCTAAAATTCAAAAATTTTGATGTTGTGTGTTCATGGCAATGAGGACATGCTTTGTGACCATGTACGGACCAACCTGAAAGCATTCCATACGCAGGAAAGTCATTAATTGTCCACATTAAAGCCGCACGCAGTATGAAGGTTGTATTTGTGTTTGAATCATATGTCTCTACACCATCAATGAACAAAGTTTTCAGCTCCTCAATCAGAGGTCGGAGATAGACGTCGATATTGTTCCCCGGTGAGTTTGGTCCGTCGATAAGAAGAGGCATCATAAAGTATGATTGGTCCATAGCCAACCAAGGCGACAGATTATAAATTATCATTACAACGGGCCATGTACTGTGACTTCCAGCCATATAGTTGAATGGGCAGAAGCCATCGGCAGCCAGTCCGAGCCGGACATTGCGAGGATCGCTACTGAATATTGCGTGCCTCCTATCGAAATCCTTCCATGCCGGTGAATATCTTGGATGGCTCATTTTTCCATTTTCGCTTGGAGGAGCACGGTGATGCCAAATCATTGCCTCGGCTGTTTTCTTGCACCTGAATAGCCTCTGTAGCCTCTGTGTTATGGGAAAATATCGTGCTATCTTCACAGGTATATCAGGCTTCTTATCAGAATCTTTCGGCTTATACCTGGCCTCTCTGCATGTTGGACACTCTTTCAAATCTGAATTCTCTTTCCGGTACAACACGCAATTTTTAGGACATGCTTGAATCTTCTCGCACTTTAGACCCAAATCAGACATCATTTTCTGGGCTTCGTACCAGCTTTCGGGCACATTATTTCCCGGAGGCATAGAATCTTTCAAGAACGAAAGAAGTATTGTGAATGACTTGTTGCTCCATCCATTTAGGCACTTAATTTGGAAAAGTTGGACGAACCATGAGAGGGTGGAATACTTCGCATTCTCATAAATTGGTTTCCTAGCATCATTCATGAAATTTTCATATTTATCCGCACGCGGTCCTTGACCGGAAGGAATGTCATCTTCGGTACGAATAGATTCACCTAGGGCAGCCTCTACCATATCCTCCATTTCTTCTGATGGAAATAAATTTCCGTATCCTACCGTATTACCGAATTCTTCTTCTTCTCCTGCCGCATTATCGTGTTCTCCTTCTTCTACCGCAGTACTGCATTCTTCTCCTTCCCCGTGATATTTCCAAGTTGAATAAAGTCTAGTAAACCCATGTTTTACAATATGAAGCTCTGCCAATTCTACCTTCTGCCAGTACTTATTGCCACATCTATCGCACGGACAGAGAATCTTCTCTATTATGATCTTATTATGTGCTCGTGCAAATTCAAGGAAAGCAGCAACTCCTGCGACAAACTTAGGTTGCATACGTTGTTTCCAATCCACATACATCCAGTCCTTAACTCTGACGTACTCATGGGCCATGTTAGACTGAATAACATATAAATTGTGGGTTATGCTGACTATATTGAGAAATATAAGAACGGGATAGTTACTGACAAAGGAGAAAATCCATGTATATGCTTTATGTGTGCGTTTGTCGTTGAAAAGAATAAATTATCGCACGTTATGTTGACCGATAGACGGGGACTAAGTGGCGCTTTTAGTTTCATATATGGGTATCGATGGGAATATGAAGGTTTCATATTATCATATATTGGTTTTAACCCGAACATCTCGAATCGCTCTCTGATTATGCGTTTGTATGTATGTGTTCCGGCTGTCGGGGGTAGGCTTCTATCCCATTAAGAATGTATAGAGCGAACGCCCATCACTTGTGCTTTCAACCGTTTCGAGTAAATTTCGGCAGCACCTCCCCGCTGTTCTCCGAGTACACTGTAATAGAATAGATAATCATTTCAAAGCTGTGAAACAACGTTGAAATGAACATCTAATCTATCTTTGTACACGGAGAACCAGCGGAAAGATACCGACGAAATATCTCGAAACGGATGAAAACACAAGTGAATGAAGGCGTTTGCTTTATACATTCTTAACTTGTCCACACGGGACAAATCTATGGGTTACCATACGATTGAATTTTCTCGTCGCGTAGACTATACGACGGTTGTTAGTATCGAGCTATACTGTCCGATATTTAACAACCTTCGTATAGTTCTAGGTCACGACGAGCATCGCACGTATGTTAACCGATAGACGGGGACTAAGTGGCGCTTTTAGTTTCATATACGGGTATCGATGGGAATATGAAGGTTTCATATTATCATCGAGTATCATATATTGGTTTTAACCCGAACATCTCAAGTCGCTCTCTAATTATGCGTTTGTATGTATGTGTTCCGGCTGTCGGGGGTAGGCTTCTATCCCATTAAGAATGTATAGAGCGAACGCCCATCACTTGTGCTTTCAACCGTTTCGAGTAAATTTCGGCAGCACCTCCCCGCTGTTCTCCGAGTACACTGTAATAGAATAGATAATCATTTCAAAGCTGTGAAACAACGTTGAAATGAACATCTAATCTATCTTTGTACACGGAGAACCAGCGGAAAGGTACCGACGAAATATCTCGAAACGGATGAAAACACAAGTGAATGAAGGCGTTTGCTTTATACATTCTTAACTTGTCCATACGGGACAAATCTATGGGTTACCATACGATTGAATTTTCTCGTCGCGTAGACTATACGACGGTTGTTAGTATCGAGCTATACTGTCCGATATTTAACAACCTTCGTATAGTGATCGACACGATTTATTACATTTCAATACCACTAATTCCTATCATTTTTATCAATAAACAGTGCTATTAATCTCTTTCTGCTCAATAGTACAGAACACAGGTACACAGGCAAAAACACGGGAGCTAGTACACAACATGAACAAAAACGACGGTTTTTCACCATAACTACCGACGGGCAGAATACAGAGCAAGGTTGCAACAGAATAATAGTGAAACCAAGTAGAAACATGGACTTTAACAGGAAATGCTCTCTGTTCATCACTACAGAATCCACCCATGTGAGAAATAGACAAAATTGTAATTAATGGGAGACACTCAACTAACCAGAAGACTAGTGCAACAAGGTGGGCCCCACACTCCAGAAGCCGGCCGCAAATTTTGACAATATGGCCGCAATTTGCGGCCTGATCACTACCAAAGTGGCTCGTTTTCTTTTCATGGGCCCCTCATGGTACATTTGGTCCACCTGTGGTTCTATTTTTGTAATTTGAATTTCCTATATATAGCAGATCTGAGAAGTAGTAAGATATGTAATTTTTTGAGAAGAAATTCTGATATTATGATATTTGTGCACCTTTGTAAAAATTCGTGTTTCTCTTGGATTTTGGTTGAGTTCTTTGCTATCCTCTGGTCTTGCAACCTCTAATTTTGAGCTTGCAAGAGTAGATTTTAGTATTTGAACTCATTACATGTGATTTGAAGTGTTGCAATAAATCTCTATTATCAAGTTTGACCTTGTATCTCTTTTTCTTAATTATGTCAATTTTCCTCATTATTCAGTTGTGTATTGATATGATAATGTGTGAGTAGTTATTCTTAGGCGATGGTGAGGTAGGATGTGAAACGACTTTACCTCAAACCTCTCCCTTTTTGATTCTTGCACTTTTTCATTTCTTTTCTTAACATAGCAAGGTTATCATGTTTTGCTTGATAGGATATATCGTTTTAAATCAACCTTTAAACATATATCTTATCCTTTCTTTACATTTCATCTTTGCTTTGTTACGATTTGAAGTGGGCGTGAATACGGAATCAAGTTATGTGTCGCAACTAGCTAGATAGGATATATAGCATTCTTGTATATATTCTATACTTGCTACTTCACTTAACTAATTCCATATCCACTCCATTATCCATTCCATTCTTGTTAGTTTCTGTTTTTCTACCCTTGATATCGTATTTCATCCCGATACATTTTTCGGATAAATACGATATGCTTTCGGTATTCCAATGGAAACTAAAAAGAAGTAAATCTTGAATCAAAAATGGAGAGTTGGGGGTAAAAGTCATAATTCACTCTTACTGAACCATTAGCTTAAGTTTTTATATCCCAAATCTTGTTTCTTTTAGGTATCACACTAAACGTGACAAAACACCATCTTCAAGCTTTTGATCCATAACTCAAAATGATGTCGTGATATCCACTCCTTGTGGTTCGACCCGTACTTGCCGGCTCGCTACAAACGCACCGTGCACTTGCGGTATTTTTAACACTCGATACTCACGTCGTGTACTATTTTTCCGACAAAAACCGACATATCCGATATTGACCTTATTTTCCAAAAAGCACGTCACCGTGGGTTTCGAACAAGTTTTTGGCGCCGTTGCCGGGGAGTGGCAACACCACGAAGATTATTTTGAGTTATCTCTGTATATACTTTATATAAAACATAAAAAAAAAACAGAAAACAAAACACCTCAAATATCCGACTCGTTGCCCTCTGTGTTTTCTTTTCTGCTGTAGATATAATTGTGATAAAATTATTCTAGATATAGAAAAGGTTTACTAACAGAAATGAAGAGCATACAAAGAAAGATGGAGCAATAACACCAAGATCAGGCCGCCAAAATTCTCAAAACAGCCGCAAATTGCGGCCTGAACCTGATATTTTGCCCCAATTTTCTGTTACATCTCTAAATTTCTGTTTTTAGTCCATTTCTATATTTAGAATTATTTAATTATACATCTACAGAAATTTGGCAATAAATATCGTATTATGCACTAAATATCGTATTTTTCTCAAATTCCAGATTGCAACGGAAATACGAACTACGATTGTGCGGAGCTGAGAATGGAATTCTGGAGAAAGGCGTTACGAGTTTAACAGTGCCAAAGATCCGGGTAGATCGACCCGTACAAGCGAACGCTCAAGTGATCACGGATCAAGCCAACGGAAGTTTTTAACTTCATAAAATCAAGGTACGTATTTTTCATCACCCTTCTCCTCGAACCCGACGCTCCACTACTTCAATTTTGTGCAGGATTTCTTTCGCAAACTCCGCTGCACAAGTGCCAAGCACAACTGCCAAAAGAAACTAACCGTATTTTTTTTTTCAGCGCACCGCTTATAACATAAAAAACGATTGATTGATGATTTGAACAACTTTTATTGTTTGCGCATTGCATGAATTTAATACGGACTTAAGGGCAAAGAACCCCAACAAGATACGGTAAGGGATTTCATCACCCTTCTCCGTGGCCCACAAACCACAAAGAACGAGCATTTTCACACCCTCATTAACTTTAAAAGAAATTAGACTTTCAGCCTCTAAGGACTTCGCGCTCATTAGGGTAAGTAAAGTGTATTTCGAACACCGCCGATCGGTACATTGTTCCTGAAGTGTCTAGGAAAGTGTGAAAGGCGCAACCGCCGAAAGAGAGAAGGTTACTCTAATTAAGGAACTTCGCGAAGGCGAGGGAAAACCTCCCTTCCTCTCTGCACTTACCTGGCTTCTCGATCAGTCTATCTTTGGGAGGTTTCGCAATACATTTTTACTTCAAAAAGCAAGTTTTTTGAGCAGGTCTAGTTGACCTAGGTAACCCTAGACTGATTAGGTGTGTGCAGTGTGTCTTGTTTGTGATCTTGTTATACCTTGTGTGTGATATTTATGGTTGTAAATTTTTGGTAAAAAAATAAAAAATAATAAAAAAAAAAAAACATTTTTTTTTCTTTCTTTTCTCTCTCAGTCGTTTCCCTACCACTCCCGAATAGTGCATGTCAGCTTGGACTAGAGATTCACAATCTCGATTAGTTCGGTTAGTGCCTATATCTTCCGATTCTTCTTCACCTTCTGATTCTTCGGAATCCTCTGAGACCTTACCGTCTGCCTCATCGGAGCCGTCCGATCCTTCACCTTCACCTTCACTTTCTTCTCCTACACCACCAACAATGACGGAGCAAACAATCGTTGAGCAACAGGAAGCAGCATTACAGGACAGATGTTATCCACACCGATCATCCCTTCCTTCATGCATAGTACTGCCCACCATTGCGGCAAACAACTATGAAATCAAACCGCAGTTCATACCACTACTCCCAAAATTCCACGGACTCGAGTCCGAGGATGCATACCTGTTAATCAGTGAATTTGAAGGAGTATGTGCAATGATGAAGATCCAAGGAGTGGGAGAGGATGTCGTTAAGCTCAAATTCATTCCCTTTGCGCTTAAGGATAATGCGAAAAGCTGGTTAAACAGTTTACCAGCTAGATCGATCACGACATGGGATGACTTTGTGAAAGTTTTTCTTAAAAATTTTTACCCTATTCATAAAACCGTGCGAATTCGCAACGAACTCCACAATTTTAAACAAAAAGAGGGTGAAATTTTTTGGAAATGCTTAGAAAGATTCAAAGACATCTTAATCAAATGTCCCCATCACGGGTTAGAACAGTGGAGGTTATGTCAGATTGTCTATGAGGGGTTAGATTCCAGTTCACGTATGATGCTAGAATCCATGTGTCAGTGCAAATTCCTGAGCTATGGTGCTAAGGACGCATGGAAGTTTTTGGAAGAACTGGCTGACAAAACCATCCAGTGGGAGAGTGTGAGTGAGAAACCATCCGTGACTAGGAGTGGTGCACATATAGTTGACACCTCTATAGCTGCCGAAGCCAAAATCGCCGCTCTTGTACGGCGAATGGAAGCTTTAGAAGGGAAAAATTCACCGCTACCAGTCAATCAAATTTCTCCAACTTTGTGCGCTAACTGTCAGCATCCTAGCCACATATCGGAAGAATGTCCGTTTCTCGTTGGGTCCCAGGGACCTGAAAACGTTAATGCACTGTATCAGAACCAGCGCCCCAGGAACGACCCTTTTGCACCTATGTACAACCCTGGTTGGAAGAATCATCCCAATTTTGCTTGGAATCAGGCTCCTTTTCAAAACAACAATTCAAACCCGCCTTTCCAACAATTTCAAAATTCAAACTTTCAAAACCAAAAATTGGGATATTCAACTAACCAGCCCCAGCAGCCCCAGCAGCCCCAACAGCTGAATCAGCTCAACCCAACCTTTACACCCCCTGGGTTCGTCCAAGACGACAAGAGGGTAACATCCATTGAAAAAGGGTTGGAAGCTTTGATTAAAACTTCTGCGCAGACTTCGTCTAGTCTGGCTACTTTTATGCAAACATCCGGTCAGTTGCATAGCGCTAACACTCAAGCGATAGCCAGATTAGAAATCCAAATCAGTCAACTGGCTGTAGCAGTTAATGAACGTGAGAAGGGAACATTTCCCTCTCAACCCGTGATAAACCCAAGAGAACAAAGAAACAACAACGCTCATGTTGTTCAGACGACCAACATTGAGAATGCGAACGCCGTCACCGTCCTCAGATCAGGACGAACGATTGACAACAAGGTCGTCAGCCCCAGCGAATCATCCAAGCGTGCGGCTGTCAGTTTGCCAGCACGTAATTCATCTCCGGCTCCTCCTTGTGATCCGTCTTCATCTTCATCACCTTCTTCTTCTTCACCTCCTGCTTCTTCTTCCTCGTCATCTGTTGCACATCCTTCAAACCAACATGAGAATTCGCCACACAACCACACTGATGATCCAGCAAAAACATTCCCGTCTTCTGCACCTATTCCATCTGCAGCTTTTCCAAACTCAGTGTTTGGACCTAAGGCTCCCTATCCTAATAGGTTAAAATCAAAGAAGCCTTCTGCAAACATGGAAAAGGTGTTGGAAGTTTTTAAACGCTGTGAGGTCAACATTCCTTTGTTGGACGTTGTTCAACAAGTTCCGGCATACGCAAAATTTCTGAAGGACTTGTGCACCCAAAAACGACGCACAAATGTCCCCAAAACTGTCTTCTTGGCTGCCACTCTGAGCGATGTTTTGTCCAAGTCTATTCCTGTGAAATATAAGGACCCAGGTTGTCCTACTATTTCTTGCACCATTGGGGACAAACAAATTAACCGAGCCTTGTTAGACTTAGGGGCAAGTGTGAACCTCCTTCCCTACTCAGTTTACAAACAACTGGGATTGGGAGAACTCAAGCCGACCAGAGTGACTCTGCAACTGGCAGATCGTTCAACAAAAGTACCGAGGGGAGAAATTGATGATGTTCTAATCAAGGTCGGGGAATTCATATTCCCCGTAGACTTCATTGTGTTAGAGACTGAGCCCGTCACCAATCCCAGCGGTCAAATTCCAGTCATACTGGGGCGGCCTTTCCTAGCCACATCCAACGCGTTGATAAACTGTCGTAATGGGTCCATGAAACTTTCTTTTGGGAACATGACAGTAGACCTCAACATTTTCACGCTAGGAAACCAGGCAAGTGAAAAACACGATGATACTTTTGAAGTCAACGCTGTATACGATATGTCTGAGGAGGGGACATTTGACTTCAAAAATGAGTGTCTGGACGAGACTTTTGAAGAACTGTTTTCTGAGGAGCTTCTTTTCCTTGACAAGCTAAATCCTGAACAGGCATCCTACGCACATTGGGGGCCCCAATTTGAACCTCTTCGCAATGAACCAGCCCCTGAAGTGCGACCATCTGTGGAGGAACCACCGAAGCTCGACCTCAAAGTTCTTCCTGACCACCTCAAGTATGCGTACTTGGGAAATGATAAAACGCTTCCAGTAATAATTGCAACCGACCTTGCGCCTGAGCAAGAGTCGGCCCTCATGGATGTTCTGAGAAAGAACATGGAAGCGATTGGGTGGTCAATGGCTGATATCAAAGGAATCAGCCCTGCTATCTGCCAGCACAGAATCCATATGACTGATGATTCCAAACCCTTCAAAGATCCTCAACGCCGGCTTAACCCGGTAATGAAAGAAGCGGTAAGGAATGAAATGCTGAAGTGTCTGGACAATGGGATCATCTATCCCATATCTGATAGCAAATGGGTAAGCCCTATTCACGTGGTACCAAAGAAATCGGGACTCACCGTTGTCACGAATGAAGCAAATGAGCTTATCCCAACCCGTACACAAACAGGGTGGAGAGTCTGTATTGATTACAGGAAGCTCAACGCAGCAACTCGCAAGGACCATTTCCCGCTGCCCTTCATTGATCAAATGCTTGAACGCCTAGCCGGACACGCCTACTATTGCTTCTTAGATGGGTATTCCGGCTATAATCAGATCCCGATTGATCCAGAAGATCAGGACAAAACAACCTTCACTTGTCCTTTTGGTACCTTCGCCTACCGCCGCATGCCCTTTGGGCTGTGCAATGCACCCGCGACATTTCAGCGGTGCATGGTGAGCATATTCTCTGATATGGTAGAGCGATTTTTAGAGGTTTTCATGGATGATTTCTCCGTCTTTGGAGATTCATTTTCTGAGTGTTTGAGGCATCTAGAGCTAGTAATGCTACGATGTAGAGAAAAGCACCTCACACTCAACTGGGAGAAGTGTCATTTTATGGTCAAACACGGCATCGTGTTAGGCCATATCATTTCTGAGAAAGGAATCGAAGTCGATAAAGCAAAAATCGACGTTATCTCAAGCCTCCCACCTCCACGAACTGTCCGTGATATTAGGGCATTCTTAGGCCACGCCGGGTTTTACAGGCGTTTCATCAAGGATTTTAGCAAACTGGCTAGACCCTTGACTTCTTTGCTGGCAAAAGAAACACCCTTTGACTTCAACTCTGAGTGCCTTCACGCGTTCAAGCTATTAAAATCGGAACTCACTTCCGCTCCGATTTTAAGCGCACCAGACTGGAGCGAACCTTTTGAACTAATGTGCGACGCTTCTGACTTTGCGATAGGAGCTGTCTTAGGACAGCGATTTGAAAAGAAGCCGCATGTTATCCATTATGCGAGCAGGACGTTGAATGACGCACAGCTAAATTACACCACGACTGAAAAGGAACTCTTAGCTGTTGTGTTCGCACTTGAGAAATTCCGTCCTTACTTGATCGGAATCCACGTCACTATTTACACTGATCATTCTGCGCTTAAGCACCTCTTTGCAAAAAAGGATGCCAAGGCCAGATTGATACGTTGGATCCTCCTTCTTCAGGAATTTGACCTAACCATCAAGGATAAGAAGGGGACCGACAATGTTGTAGCCGATCATCTGTCTCGCATACCAAATGCACCAAATGAGGAAATTCCAATCAATGAGCACTTTCCGGATGAACAACTTCTCTCCGTATCAAGCGAACCATGGTTTGCTGATATCGTGAACTTTCTAGTCACCGGAGAAACACCATCTTTTTGGTCAAATCAGGACAAGTATAAATTTCTCTCCCAGGTTAAATTCTTCTACTGGGATGAACCATACCTGTTTAAATACTGTCCTGATCAGATCATTAGACGGTGCATCTCGAATTCTGAGACAAGAAGTGTTTTGTCTTTCTGCCATGATCAAGCTTGCGGGGGCCATTTTGGACCCAGAAAAACAGCGGAGAAGGTTTTGCAGAGCGGCTTCTACTGGCCGACGCTTTTTAAGGATGCTTTCGAATATTGCAAAACCTGCAACCGATGTCAACACATAGGCAAGATTGGAAAAAGGAATCAAATTCCCCTACAGTCCATTCTGATTGTAGAGATTTTTGATGTCTGGGGCATTGATTTCATGGGACCATTTCCAAACTCTTTTGGGAATGTGTACATTTTGCTGGCTGTGGACTATGTGTCCAAGTGGGTGGAGGCCATCCCTTGTCGAACCAACGACAACAAGGTTGTCGTGAAATTCTTGAAAGAAAACATTTTTTCCAGGTTCGGTACGCCTCGCACCATCATTAGTGATAATGGAACGCATTTCTGCAACAGATCTTTCGAATCACTAATGAAAAAGTATTCCATCAGCCACAAATTGTCAACACCCTACCATCCTCAAACTTGCGGTCAGGTTGAAATTTCCAACAGACAAATTAAACAAATTTTGGAAAAAACTGTCAACAATAACCGCAAGGATTGGTCGTTGAAGTTAAGTGACGCGCTCTGGGTATTCCGCACAGCCTTCAAAACGAATCTAGGTATGTCCCCATACCGACTCATCTTTGGAAAGGCATGTCACTTGCCTGTTGAATTGGAACACCGTGCTTTCTGGGCAATCAAACAGCTCAATATCGATTTGGAAAAAGCCGGCGAAGAGCGTAAACTTCAATTAAATGAACTTGATGAAATACGCAACGATGCGTATGAGAATGCCAAACTGTACAAAGAAAAGACGAAAGTCTTTCATGACAAAGCGATTCTCAGAAAAACATTCACCGAAGGGCAAAAGGTTCTGCTCTACGACTCCCGACTTCATCTGTTCCCCGGGAAATTGAAATCACGATGGACAGGTCCATTTCTTGTGCGCACCGTTTTTCCGCACGGTGCTGTCGAAATTGAAAATCAGCAAACTGGCAGCACATTCAAGGTTAATGGCCAACGGCTAAAACCATTCTTAGAATTACCCGCGGAAACGGGGGAGCTCATGTTTTTGCATGAGCCGAGTTACATCGATTAAAACACCCCCATGTTCTCTTGTATATACTTTTTCTTTTGTAATTTTAGATTTCTTTTGCTAATTCTTTTTATAAAGGGGTGTTTTTGTAAATAACCCTATATAACCCTCCCAACCCACACCCGAGACTTCATTTCTGATTTTGCCATAACCCCAAATCCCTCTCTTCATCAGCAACCACACCTAGCAACCTCAACCCCAGACTCCCATCTTCGGCCGCCGGAAACACCAAAATAGCCGCAAATTGCGGCCTGATCTGACCCAACATCGACGATATCCTTCGTACACTGTAAGATTTCATCTCTTTTGGTTGAATTTACATCTAGATTTCAGATCTGAAAATGGTGGCTTTTGATTGTGAAAAAAATTTCTTCGAGATTTTCTCCGATACAACTTATGGACAATATTTCTATAATGAAATCTGTCAAAGAGGTTGGGAATATCTGATCTACAAGGGGGACAATTTATTTGCCGTGAGAGAATTGGTTGAGGATTTTTATGAAGCTTTAAGAAATGGAAAAGTAGAAGAAAACTTCATAGAATTCGTTTTCCAAGGACGTCGTAGAATCCTTCAAGCAGATACAATCTCTAGAATCACGGGTATCCCCATGAGACCCGGGAATCAAACACCGCAAGAATTGGCGGTTTACAGGTCATTGATGGGAGAATTTGTGGAATTGAAGGATAAAGGGCTGAACCCAGCCCAGATGTACCGAAACGTGCTTACGGCTTGCCGATGGGTAAACCGCAACATTAGGGGAAAAAGCCGTGTTTCTTCATTCCCGGCTGGGGTTGGACATATTGTGCACTGTTTGATGGAAAGAGACCAATATTTCTGTGTTGTCACACAATTGTTCAACACAATCAAGGAAGGGGTGGCCAATAACAAACTCCTGCTACCGGTGCTGACAACCCAACTCGCAAGATACCATATGCATGATATTGAGTTTGAGGGATTTGCGACTGTTTATGCACATTGGCCGGTTGAAATAGAGAGAATATCACAAGGATACACCGGCAGCCACTACGAGCAAAAAGTCTGGTCAAGAGAGGACCCAAGTGAACATCCGGGGCCCGAAAGCTCGACAGAGGCACTATTGAATGAGCCAGAGCCAGAAAACGAGAAGGATCTGCAGCGCCTAATATTTAGGAGTATTCGCCATATACTCAAGAAACAACAAAAGATGCAGGAGCAGCTTGACAGGATTGAAGCTACTCAACAGGAATTGCAAAATGAGGCCAGCGGAAGCAGGAAAGGGAAAGGAAAAGCAAAGCGACAATGAGGACATTGTCTGGCTCAAGTTTGGGGGTGGAGCTAGGAAGGTAGCATATAGACTGCATTTGCATATTTCCTGCATTTCAGCATTTACTTATTGTATTTTTCTTTTCTTTTGCATATAGTTGCATTTCATATCTGCTTTTGTACTGCATTGTATAAAAATGTTTTTTTTAACTACATTGAAAAGAAAAAAAAAAATTTGAAAAATTTAAAATATAAAAAATTTTGTCAGGCTTGCTAGCAGGGGATGGTGATTCAAAATCTAATGGTTAAATTGAGAAAATAGAAATAACTAATTCAAGAATTGAGACTGACGACCTGAAAAATAACCCGCCTGTATGTTTAATCTTAGCTGATACACGTCTTTTATATCACTTGCACGTGTCGTTTTCAAATTAATGTCTGACATGTCTGTAGAAACTCTTAAGTGCTAAAACATCCTTAAGATCAAATAGGTTTGGCTGAGTTAAGTAATATCAAGAATAATTCATACAAGGAAGTAGATATGAAGAATTTTATAGAAGTTTTGATAGAAGCTACAAGTCCGAAAAATAACCCATCTGGAACCCGTGGAAGTAATTACACACCTTATCACATGTAAACGTCATAAAAAAAATGGCTATATCTCCGTCGTACTAATGTAAAATGAGTTTTTTTTTGTTTTGTGGTTTTGGTGACTTGGGTAATTAAGTCCTTGGGGTGTCTCAACACCTAATACCCTAAAATCATCTGATTTGGGAGTTATTGACCCAAAGCTCGCTAAGTTTCCAATCACCTGATAAAACAAGCCAAGCAAGTGTCCTCTCCAAGTTAAAAGTCCTTATGGTTCTTAGTGGGAGTATAATCTTGGCGGTGACAAATTTTCTAGTAAAACAATATTTCACGGAGATATGAAGACTTGTGTTATTAAGACGTTTTGTACAATATTAGAGGGTGTGTATGAACTAAAACAGGTAAAAGATAGGCGTGAACAATATGACTATGGTACTCGGTTAAAACTGATATATATATTCTGACTTGAAGCCTAGCTGGAGAATAAAAACTTGAGAAAATCATAACTCTTTTCAAACTTGTATGATCCATTGTATGTTTACCTTAGTCTGAAACTTTTGACATGATCAAATTCTTAAAAACACGACGACACTAACGCACTAACACTAAGAGACGCCTATCAGCTTATTAAACAAATTGCGAGGAGTGAAAGATAGGGTTTAATGTTTCTAACTTGAGTGATGGAAATTCTAGCTTTGAGACTTTAACTTCAGGTTTGGATCAACTATTTTCTTGCAAAACTAACTTGACTGGATTTTGTGGGTGTAATCCGCTGAAAACCCTCAGGAGACAACACTCCTCCTACTAGGGACACCTAGAGGTTTAACGGCTTGTTGCACGCGCTCAGTGCAATCGCGTTCCCTGCGAAAGTGCTGTGAGGATTCTCTTTTGTGAATAAATGGTTTTGCTCGGGACGAGCAAAAGATAAGTTTGGGGGTATTTGATCGACACGATTTATTACATTTCAATACCACTAATTCCTATCATTTTTATCAATAAACAGTGCTATTAATCTCTTTCTGCTCAATAGTACAGAACACAGGTACACAGGCAAAAACACGGGAGCTAGTACACAACATGAACAAAAGCGACGGTTTTTCACCATAACTACCGACGGGCAGAATACAGAGCAAGGTTGCAACAGAATAATAGTGAAACCAAGTAGAAACATGGACTTTAACAGGAAATGCTCTCTGTTCATCACTACAGAATCCACCCATGTGAGAAATAGACAAAATTGTAATTAATGGGAGACACTCAACTAACCAGAAGACTAGTGCAACAAGGTGGGCCCCACACTCCAGAAGCCGGCCGCAAATTTTGACAATATGGCCGCAATTTCCGGCCTGATCACTACCAAAGTGGCTCGTTTTCTTTTCATGGGCCCCTCATGGTACATTTGGTCCACCTGTGGTTCTATTTTTGTAATTTGAATTGTCTATATATAGCAGATCTGAGAAGTAGTAAGATATGTAATTTTTTGAGAAGAAATTCTGATATTATGATATTTGTGCACCTTTGTAAAAATTCGTGTTTCTCTTGGATTTTGGTTGAGTTCTTTGCTATCCTCTGGTCTTGCAACCTCTAATTTTGAGCTTGCAAGAGTAGATTTTAGTATTTGAACTCATTACATGTGATTTGAAGTGTTGCAATAAATCTCTATTATCAAGTTTGACCTTGTATCTCTTTTTCTTAATTATGTCAATTTTCCTCATTATTCAGTTGTGTATTGATATGATAATGTGTGAGTAGTTATTCTTAGGCGATGGTGAGGTAGGATGTGAAACGACTTTACCTCAAACCTCTCCCTTTTTGATTCTTGCACTTTTTCATTTCTTTTCTTAACATAGCAAGGTTATCATGTTTTGCTTGATAGGATATATCGTTTTAAATCAACCTTTAAACATATATCTTATCCTTTCTTTACATTTCATCTTTGCTTTGTTACGATTTGAAGTGGGCGTGAATACGGAATCAAGTTATGTGTCGCAACTAGCTAGATAGGATATATAGCATTCTTGCATATATTCTATACTTGCTACTTCACTTAACTAATTCCATATCCACTCCATTATCCATTCCATTCTTGTTAGTTTCTGTTTTTCTACCCTTGATATCGTATTTCATCCCGATACATTTTTCGGATAAATACGATATGCTTTCGGTATTCCAATGGAAACTAAAAAGAAGTAAATCTTGAATCAAAAATGGAGAGTTGGGGGTAAAAGTCATAATTCACTCTTACTGAACCATTAGCTTAAGTTTTTATATCCCAAATCTTGTTTCTTTTAGGTATCACACTAAACGTGACAAAACACCATCTTCAAGCTTTTGATCCATAACTCAAAATGATGTCGTGATATCCACTCCTTGTGGTTCGACCCGTACTTGCCGGCTCGCTACAAACGCACCGTGCACTTGCGGTATTTTTAACACTCGATACTCACGTCGTGCACTATTTTTCCGACAAAAACCGACATATCCGATATTGACCTTATTTTCCAAAAAGCACGTCACCGTGGGTTTCGAACATATAGTTCTAGGTCACGACGAGCATCGCACGTATGTTAACCGATAGACGGGGACTAAGTGGCGCTTTTAGTTTCATATACGGGTATCGATGGGAATATGAAGGTTTCATATCATCATCGAGTATCATATATTGGTTTTAACCCGAACATCTTGAGTCGCTCTCTAATTATGCGTTTGTATGTATGTGTTCCGGCTGTCGGGGGTAGGCTTCTATCCCATTAAGAAAAAATGGAGTGTATTTCGCTGTGAGAGACTCTTCAAAGAAATGGAGGAAGAAGCACTAAAGAAAAAAGAGAGAAAAATAAGAATATAAAGTTGAAACTAAACTTGAGCTATCCGCTGAAATCATAAAGCTTAGGAAAGTTGATTGAGTCTTGATCTATTGCTCTTTCTTTGCATTATCTCGTATGTCCATTTATAGATTTTAATGCCACATGAGATGTATAATCAGTCAGCTCCCTATGGTTGTATTAATGTCAGCTCTTACACAATATGGGTATCTGCCTTACCATTAAGACAACTATGGAATATGTTAATTTAAAATGTAAGGCTAGCTATCTATGTATTCTGAGGGACTGCTTGCATAGAACTTAGCTTGATCCTCTCAATTATTACACATAAATATGCTGACATGCGTCTCATAACCCTAACCCCAGCCCCACAGTAACCCTAACCCTAGCCCCAACCCTAACCCCAGCCCACCGTAACCCTACCCCAGCCCCACAGTAACCCTAACCCCAGCCCCACCGTAACCCTAACCCCAGCCCCACCCCAGCAGCAGCCGAACCCCAACCCTAACCCTACCCCGACCCCGACCCCGACCCCGACCGCCACCGCGCCCCTGCCCAAACCCAACTCTCGCGTGCGCAACCCAGACCCAGCCATGAATAATCCAAAAATGCTTTAATTTACCTCGAGATTTATACCTGAACGGGTGCGCTGGTGGGCTGGAGCGACGACGGTGGCGAATTGGCGAAGAAACCGGCGGTGGCGACGACGGTGGCGACGAAACCGGCGGTGGCGACGACGGTGGCGACGAAATCGGCGTGGCGACGACGGTGGCGACGACGGTGGCGACTCTGCCCAACGACGGTGGCGATGCGACGGTGGAGATTTGGGGTTTTTCGCGCGCGTTTGAGGGAGAGAGAGAAAATGAGCGTAGGCTTTTCGATCTGGCTTTATTTTAAAACGATATTTACTTGCCCCTACGGACATATCCGTAGGTCCTTTGTTTGCGGCTCCGTAGGGGCAAACACCAAATTAAGAATTAATATTTTTATTCTTGAACGTCAGTGCCCGTAGGGGCAACCTTTTAGCCCTACGGATTAATCCGTAGGGCCAAGTTAAATATGTCCCTACGGATATTTCCATCCGTAGGGGCAACCCCCTATTTTACTAGTGAGATTTGAAGACCTCTAAACTATATATGCATCGGATGATGTTTATGTTTCATTATCGAAAGACGTTCATTTTTGCCCCTATCGATGCATATGTTAGAGATTTTCAAATCCTTTGATTTTTCATACACATACATTTAAAAGTAGGGTGATCAATTTGAACGGATCGGATCGTTAAAATATGCCGTATACCGAGACTTCCCGTTTTTAAAAAAACACGGAACAGTTTGCAATGGAGTGGTCCCCTCTATATATAATAAAAAAAAATAAAAAAATACGAAGATATGAAATAAGGATACTATAGTTTGAATTGAAATCTCAAGACTAAAAGATGCATTACACAAACACGTAGGGGTACAGGATCTATATTTGAAGGAAAACAGGACGTGAATAACATGATCGAGTTCTATTAAGTGAGGATAGAATTTGATTAGTGCATATTTTATATTCATACTTAGCTTTATTTTGTCACATTTAATACTGCTCTACGAGTTTTTGTGATATTTGCAGGTCGCATGGTTCTAATTGCAAAAGGAGAAGAAAAGAAGCCAACTACGTGCGATTCACACTACAAAACAAGTTAATATGGAACATAAGCGTAAGGGATATCAAATCATACAAAACAACATTTAAATAAAGTCAAAATAATACAAAAGATCCAAGCCTAATTCAACATATAGGCCTGACAACAGAGTTGACTTCAAACGATCATAACTCGAAGACCGTAACTCCGAGGGGGGCTGTTCTTAGACTCGTTGGAAAGCTATTGACGAGAGGAACGCTCTCACAAAATTTGAGAAACAAAATCCAAAGTTTGTCCGTGAATTAGCCGGGCCCACTAATGAATCCATGACCCTACTAAACCCAAATGGTTGGGCTTTTCGAGTCCATAGGTTATTTAATTTATTGATTTTTGGTATCCTATATTCGATGAATATATATATATATAGGGGCTAAAGATCTCTCTTATCTTCTCGCGTTATATATATATATATATATATATATATATATATATATATATATATATATATATATATATATATATATATATATATATGGGCTAAAGATCTCTCTCATCTTCTCGCGTTATTTTTTGGAGGGGGTTAGAGAGCAATCTAGGGTTGTTAGCTATCTTGATTTTTATTTGAATTATCATTTTTATTTAATTATTGCTTTAGTTTTTCTATTATTATGAATAGCTAAGTTTTTTAGTCTACGGTTTGATAAAATTAGGTTTGTTCGTGGTGATGTGTTGTTAAGTTTTAGTTTTTCTTTAATGTTCTTAATTGCGATTAATAAAATAATAAAAATAGATTATTTGTATGCAATTTTGATAAGCTAAGCAGATCTATGATAGATTGAAAATCTTGAGGTTCATCTATAGAAAGGATTTGCATTGCTGATAAACTAGGCAGATCAATGATAGATTAACAACCTTGAGGTTCATCTAAAGAAAGTAAAGATGATATTTTTATCATCTATAGTCGACCTAATTAATTAGGGTTTATTTTGGGTAATCGATAAAACTATGTAGATCAATGTTTGACAACCATTAGTTCTATATGGTAGAAGGTTTAGATCATCTTGTTTTTTTAATTAATTAGTAATTAATCTTCATAATATATATCTTTTCTTTTGATTAGATATTTGTTGTAGAGGTGAAATCAAAGAAAAGAAAACATAAAACAAATCTAGTGGATTCAAATCCCTAGATATTTCCCTTTATCTAAATCTTTTTAATTTTGCACTTTATTTTATTTTAATTAACGCATTTAAATTATCTTGCATTTAATTTATTTTATGTTTAAATCTTTTATTTGCAATCTTTTAAATTTTTTATTTGCTTATTTTAATTTCTACATTTACATTATTAAGTAATTAATAAATCTTTTCAAAAACATATTTTTAAATTCGTTAATTTTAACTAAAAGTTGCTCTCTTCTCTGTGAATCAACCCACAAGTGCTACAACCGATAATTCGTGCACTTATGGTAATAAATTAGAACTTAAAAATAACACAACAGAATTTTTGAATTTGAAACCGTACTTTTGGAGGAAAATTCTTGAAAATTTAGAAACTAGCGTGGCCTTTTCTTGTTTTTACTTTTTTTATTTTTATTTTTTCCGTTTCTTTTTCTTTTTCTTTATTTTTCTTTATTTACTTTTTTAGGGATTTTGTGGGCAGTATCTGCTGAAAACTCTCACGAGAGAACACTCGTTCATTAGGGTAACTTAGAGATTTAACGGATTGCTGCACATGCTAATTACAATCGCAATGCTTACGAAACGGAGCTAGGATTTTTTTTAGTTTATAGCTTTTAGATTTAGTTTTGCTCGAGAACTAGCAAAAGGTAATTGTGTTGGTATTTGATAGGTGTAATTTATTGCACATTTTATATCCATATTTATCTCATTTTGATATGTTTAATGTTGCTAAGGTGTCTTTTGTTAATAAATGCAGGTTATAGGGTCTCAATTGCAAAAGGACGGAAAAAACGAAGTTGCGTGCTTTCAACGTAATCAAGTTAATAAAGAAGCTGATGCAAGGAGACGAGTTAAAGGACCACACAGACATTCAAATAAGTCAACATAAGAGGTCAAGCCAGCTGACCAAGACCGAGTCAAATTGGGCCCTACATAGGCATAAAACCGCGGCCCCAAGCGCAAAAATGCGGTTCAAAGATCGAGGCAAGGTCTGGGATTTTACGTGCGGCTCATGGATCCAGAATTATTCTGTTTTATCAATTGTAATCGGCTGAGAGCCTTATTAATACTGCAGTACACTTAATTAGGGCTTTTATCTCCTCCGTATTTATTTTTTTCAAGCCTGGAAGGGTTTTGCTTTGAAGGAGATCGCAACTTTTGTAAGTCTAAATTTTTGAATAATTTTAGTTTTATGCAATGAATTATTTTTATTTGTTGTGTTTTGTTTTAATTATGAGTAGCTAATTTTCTATATATCTAGGGTGATGAATCTAGGGTAATATGATGTGTTGATCTATCTCATGATCTTTTCTATTTGCTTTAATTATCAATCTTGGTTTACTTATCAATTTTATATCTTTGTTTAATGTCTTTGATGAGTAATAATGCGTCTATATGCTTATAGTTCATGCTCAGGGGATGCAAGGGTATAGATTTATGTTATGTTAGATTAAGATTAATAAAAATTGCATTTTTATGTTATGGATCTAGGTTTTGAAGATAACTTTGATAGGCTATGATGCAACACATACAGTCTATGCTTGGGAAAACAAAGTTTAGATTTTATGATGTAATTATTTAATTTACATCTTTGAATAGTAATATTTTAGAAAGATTGATAGATAATATAGAACGACTAATAGTTTATGCTTTTTAATCAATTGATGGACTATTTAGGGTATCATATCATCTATTGTTTCTTGTCTACTTTATCATTATTAATAAAAAGATATAAACTAGAAATGTAATTAGAAGATATATTGCACATTATACCAACTAGAGGATTCTAACCCTAGATATAATTTTCTTTATCGATTTTCTTTGCTTAAATTAGTATTAATTAATTTACCTATATAAAAGACTTATTTTTAATTCGCCTAAGATTTAATTAGATTACAATATTCTATATGGATTCGACTTGCTTTTGCACACATGCTATAACGCTGCCGTGCACTTACAGATATATAATTAGGACTACTTTAAAATTACCTATCATTAACAAACACCTACTTATATTTGGATCATAATACACATACTTATATTTATACATCATTTGAGTCGGTTCAAATTTATTGTCAATTAATCATACTCATCAATGTTCAACGATTTTCATATTGAAATTAATTTCATAGGAAATCCTAGCCCTTCAATGCAATAATTTTTGTTGAGAAATAATAAGTTTTTTTTATATTTCTTTTAAAATAATAAAATGGTTTGGTATAGAAACATTACTTGACCTGTACCTGGTAAAAGAGCACATATGAATTTTATTATGTGGAATTTCTTAGAATATCATATAATTTTGGAAAAGTACAATTTTCTATAATATGATATAAATATTATTTTAATCTCATAATAATATCTTACTTTTTCTAATTTATAGCTGGAATTTCGTAAAACTAAAGGTGATTGCTTAGTAATTTCTTTCAAATAACTTATTTGCGACTTACTTTAAATATTATTTTAATCCCAAAATAGTATATATAGCAAAAAATCATGCATTAGCGCAAGTATATAAGAAAGAAAACCTTTTATATAAGTTTTTTTTTTGATATTTCCCCTTCGAAAATTGAATATTTTCAAAAACCCCACTTACATATAACTAATTGCCTGTAACCCACTTGAAAATATTAAGCCAACTAAAAACCCCACCTCGGTTCACTATGAGCTGGTCAACGTTATTTGACTGTCTGAAACTGCCGTTAGAGAGGGTAAAAATACTAAAATACTCTCATCTTCTCCACTACCTCTTCTCGCATCCTCATCGACCGCCGCCACCTCCATCAACCTCCTCTTCTGTAATATCCTACTACATTTATACTATATATTTTGGTATTTTAAATTTTGCGGTAAAATTCTTTTATTATTTTGCGTTTGGGTTGCGAATGATTCAAGTAGTAGTGGTCATTATCCGACCCGATCCGCATGATTAAAATCCGACATGATGCAAGGTTGTATCCAATATTTTCTAGTACATGGTATCCAGGTGAATCGAGTACTAAATATATATAATATATTTTAATCTCTACATATCTGTTTATAATAAAAGATAAAAATAAATAATGTCCTTTTGCTATCAGCCTTGCATGGCAAATCATCCCATATCGGGTTGTTACGCCTATATATCATATTCATATCCTCAGTTATAAACAGACAAATAATTAGAAATTTTTATGTATATTTACGTAGATTTTATTGAGGGTATATGTATTTAATTATAGATAGTTGTATTATGGGTATAATCCTTACACATGTATTTTATATTTAAAAACTATATTTTTGACTAACTTTGGGAAATATTTAGAGTGATCTGGTATTATCTGTAAAATCCTACAAAATATATATAATATATTCCCTAATATATATTCTTATACCTTTATTATATATAACTGTTATATATATATATATATATTAATAAATTTATTTATAATATAAACTCTCTCTCTCTTTTCCACGTCTCTAACTTTCTCTCTCCTCTCGCACCCTCTCTCACGCCGAGCCCTAACCCACATTCCCGTCACTTCATCGCCGTCCCTTCTCGTCGTCGTCACCACCTCTTCACCCCCACCTCCTCAACATCACCACCACCGTCATCACCTCCTTCCTCTTTCCCTGAGACCTTACCCGAGACTCCATACCTGAGAACCCAATTCCTCTTTCCCATCGACGTCGCCACATGAACTCAACCACCACCACCATCACCTCCATCACCTTCCTCTTCTTGTCGTCACTAAACCCAGAGCACCTTTTCACCACCATCTTCTTCTTCTCGTTTCCCTGATCACAAGCCAACCCATCACCCCCCACGGCAACTCGCCGTCGACCCTGATCCTCATCACCTCGTCACCGACTAACTCCCTCTTCTTTCCTATCCACGCTAAAAACCCCAGAACCAACAACCCATCTTCTTCTCTTTTCTTCTTCTTTTTCGTTTCCGGCTTCGCCGGAGTTGGTTACCGCCGATGAGCACAACCCTGACGACCCCAGTCACCGTTGTTGTCTACTCTAGTTGCCACTTCATGCGGTTGCTCAGTTCAGGCCAAGTTTCACGTACGTTGGGTATTGCATCATGTTATTATTCGGTGTTCGGAACGTGATATCTATATATTTGTCGTGATATTTCGATCAGGCAAGTTCTAACCTTGCAACATGCTACTTTACTTTTATCAATATTTATATGATTAATTATAGCACGTGTATTTTAATATTTAGCAAATATTATCAATCTACAGTTCTATAGCAATTCGTACCAATAATGGTTTTATCTAGTTGCATACCGGTTCATCACAATATTATTATAATATTATAATCTGTTCAGTATTCTTTATCTAGATTGCAATATACCTGGTAGCATACGTAAAATAGTTATTACAGATAGATACATATACATCCTGGGCATTAGTCAGGTTTACCGTATTTAGATATTGGTTATGGTTTTCCATCTGGTATTTTATTTGTTTAATTGCCTGACATGTTCACAAGATATTACCAGACCTGTTACTTAGATAATTACTAATGCCAACAATCCTGACTTGTTATCTTGACGGACGTGACTTGATAGACAAGACCTGTACCTGCTTGATCCTGTGTTGGCATTAAATTTATATCATCAATACCTGACTTGAACACAAAAACCTGGGGGTAAGGGGAAATCAATAATGAAACCTAATTTGTAACTCAACAGTTCGATACTTTCCAGAGACTGATCAGTCGATACAGGCTTCGGCCTCGGAATGATGATGCTGACATCATTCGTCTGTACATGATACCCTGTTTTACTGCTTAGCGGCACGTCTCGGATTCAGCCCCGAGGGACTTGACCGTTGTCCTGAACACGCACGGGATACTATTGAGTTACATCGACGATTTGATTAATTGATTTCAAAGACTTATAGAATAGATAACCTAGAAGCATAGATTTTAGGATACACATCACATACCTATACCTCACTGTTTTATTTCTGTGTTTATTATTCCCATTCATGTTTAATCCTAGCTTGTATGTGAAGATTCAGAGACACATCATATCTCTGGGATTGACCACCTTCTCCTAAGTTCTTAAGGCAACTAAGGAGTGTTCCCTCATAAAAAAAGGGGAGAAAATTCCCCACAACTCAAATCTCACGTGTTAAATACGTGAGCGCCTATATGCAGAGCATATAGGCGCTGCAATTAAACAACTAATAGGCTAAATAAGCCTCACGTGTTAAACACGTGAGCGCCTACATGCAAAGAACATAGGCGCTGCAATCAAACAACTAATAGGCTAAATAAGCCTCACGTATTAAACACGTGAGTGCCTATATGCAAAGCATATAGGCGCTGCAGTCAAACAACTAAAGGCCAAATTGTCCTCACATGCTAAACATGTGAGCGCCCATATGCAAGGCATATTGGCGCCAAATCAGGGAAGCTAAGTAAGCCTCACGTGTTAAACACGTGAGGGCACCTCCTTACGTAGAATTAAATTCTACTCGAGAAAGATCCTCTCTGTTAAACAAGGAACCGTTGGATCAAAGATCCAATGGTGATTAAGCATATAATTAAATTATATTGGGAAGGATATTTTCTGTTAAACAGAAAGTTGGTGGATCAGAGATCCAATGAGATGGAAAATATTTCCCATATCTTTCTAAATAAAGAAAGATTAGGCTCTGTTAAACCTAGCACCCTTGGATTAAAAATCCAATGGTGATAAAAATATCACCATTCAAATGAATTTTTTTCTATATATGGGAGAATATTCCCTCAATCTTGTTAAAACAAGAAACCAAATTCTGTAAGACAAAAACACTTGGATCAAAAATCCAAATGTGGGTAAAATTTCCCAAATCAATTTTGAGTCCAATTAAATCAATTGGAATCTCTCAATGAGAGATTTTCTCAAAATTAATTTACAAACTTGCCTCCACTATATAAAGGACCCGAGACTTCAAGTCTCATATAAAAAAAACCCCTATAAGCTCCTGCCAAAATACAATGAGCTCTTGAGAGAACAAAGAATTTAATTCTCAAAGAAAGAAGACCCCTTCCTTCGAAACACTCTAGGTAAATAAAAAAGGAGAGATTAAAAGTATCCCTCTTAACTAGTATAATGATATAAGGGTTTAACTCTTCATACATGAACTTAGTTCTTCCTCTGCTTTGAGATTTGCAAAAGAAAATCTCCCCACAAGTTGAGAATTTAATTCTCATCGGGGAGATTCTGTTTTTCAGACTTAAAACTGTCACGACCCGAATATGGCACGTGATCGACAATTAAATCACGTGACATCTAAAGACGTCGACACGGTCCAAGTAAGCCGAAATCCGGAATCTAAACCCTTTTTGAAAATATTGAAGGTGAGCTTTAAAATAGTCATAAGATGGAATCGGTTTAAAATAAACATTTAAGTTTAACTAAGTATGTTTGAAAAAGCATTTATGGCGTTTTGAAATTCGACAACACCTCCTTTGTAAATTTTGAATAAAACCCGCTACAACATAAAAGTATAAATAGCGTTCCCAACGGGAGCTAGCTTCCATGCCCAAATGGCGGAGCAACCAAACAAACAATATACGACGCACAAAGGTGAAGAAAAGAAAAGCAAAACCAAATCAGCAATATAAACATGTCGACTCCAAGGAGTACGACGCCCACAACACACAATTCTATGTCTTGCTTCTAAGTCCACAATATACCAGTTCTAAGTCGATGGATTTTTACTAGATACAAGAATATATAAGTATACAAATGTGGGTACGAACAATAGTAGCCCACCTGCCAAAGCAATCACCGAGAAGAAGGGTGTGCCGTAATCCGCTGATAATCCGAGCAGTAAAACCTGCAAGAAACTGTGGCACAACGGGGTGAGTTGCCAACTCAGTGAATAAAAGTACACCACAAGGTAGAAATCGAAATGCACAACGATACCAGGTTCATAAGTATAGTATTATCATATCCTATACTAATATAATATATGATATGCATATGTATTATAATGCAACTCTATCTATCACATGAACCCAAAACAGAATATATCATATGCAAATGACCTGTATCTAGGTATGAACCCATAAGTAGCCGAAAATATATATGTGAAACCTCTTATTTAAAATAGCCGCAGGATACTTATGTCACGGCATAAAAACAAACATGATAGTATGAAGTATAATAGGTATCTTATTTAAGATATAGGTCTTGCTGTTTTAGTAAAGAGTGATAAGAGATTTACGGTTTAAAAGATCCCAGTGTCATACTAGACATGTCAAAATAAATGAGGCTATAGCTCGATATTTAAATTCCTTTTTATATGCAATAACCCTTAAAAAGGTATGCAGGTGCTGTCCCCCGGATCAGTCCTGGTCGGCTACAAAACTCATAACATAACTGTATACCTCAATGATAGCAACATATCAACATCTGGATATCCAGCATCGACACTCAAAATTAGAAGTCCCTCGTGCCCATCACTGACATGCAAATCCTCAAATCCCTCGTGTCTATCACCGACATGCAAATGCAGATATCGTCGACACCATCTCAACAGATGATCGCCACCCGATATCCCTGGCCCCGGTCGGTATCCCCTGGATATCCGCCGTGCCCAAATTGAGCCTCGGCCGGTATCCCCTGGATATCTGCCGTGCTCATCTCTATCTCCGGTATCGAGTATTCTCGTTAGGCTCCCCGCCTCTACTGAGACTATCATGCCCCTCGGTCTTGACCGGGTCTACCATGTATCCGACTGTATACTCCCCCACTCAGCCCAGATAACTAGCAAGTCCGTAACCGTATATCTCCCCCACTCGGTTCAGAATAAACAAATCAGAAAACATCAAGCTCATGGTGGACGTCAACTCATCATATCCAAAAATATCAAGTAAAGAATACGAATATTTTCATAGATCATTCTGATGATATATTATATATATATACATATATAACAACGTCCCATACCACTGATATATATCATCAAAGTAAGACATCTTGAAAACTCATAAGAATCAAATATGATCCACGTTACTAATGTTCACAAAATTTCAGCAGGTAAGGATGGTACTGTACGTAAATATAGACATGCATGCAACAAACGTATCAATTCTACTGTGTCATGGCAATACTAATGATGTGTGGTGTAGCATACGCATCAGTGCTCGTGCAGCATGGCAATCATTAGTATTTGTGCAAGTGCTCTAAAAGTGTATATAACATACTCGTATCGACATCTACATATGCATTACATAGTATAACAGTCCTACAGTGACATGGCAGTACCAATGAGGTGTAGTGTAACATATGCGTATGTGCTTGTGCAATATAATACTCATTGGTAGTTGTGCAGTGTTCTATCAGAGTATTCGTATCACGAAAGCATATAAGACCGATAATTATATTACGAGCATGTAAGTAATTCTAAGCGTAACTATTACATGTAACTACTTTCCATGAGCTATACCATTATCTTTAGAAATGGAACGAAACGTTGGTTTTGAAATAAGGAAGCTGCCTTAGGTTAAAATTAGATATTCGTTTTGGAGACTGGCATTTCATCCTTGTCATTTATCATTAAAAAGGGGAAACGAATCGTTAGTTTTTAAAAGAGTATAGCTCATTGAAGTATTACATTCTAAAACGAAATAAAACATGACTCAACAGGTTTAAAAGAAACCTGGCCGTTATTCGGCATGCTAATCGCATCATCACAAGTACGGTATGATTTCTCATACAATATCCATATTATCACAATATCCATATCGTACGGATCTATAATCACGTACATATGTCACCAAAGCTATGTATGAAACTATATGCATATGAAGGACATACTAGATGTGAAACTATAACAATAACATTAACAAATAACTAGATAGTATACTATCCTAGTTAAATGGTTGCGGGGGTGCTATACGCCATCCACCCGACTTCCCCCTTAGATATAAATCTACTCACCAACTTGTCGAGCTCGTTGAATCCACAATTGCAATGTTCGTCAACTCCGTCTTGAAAACCTTCGCGATCGAACCTATAGTCGTAATTAAATCATATCGATGTAAATAGCATATCGAAATCAAAACAACGAGATAGGCACCCGTAGGTTAGAACCTACAGCTTACTTAACCCAAAAACGACAAGATATCCCTGTTGTTAACGTACAAACCTCAATAAATCAGTTACGACACAGAAATACGAAAACCCGTATCGAAATATCGGAAACTTTAACAAAACCCTTACTAAAACATTTCCAGATTTCTATGTATGAATATTGGAACAAATCAAACAATACTGTATATCATAAAATAACCAAATACACCTACAGAACAAAATCAACACCAAACTCCTTCAGAAGTCCGGTGGCGCTGGTCAAAATGAGAATGTCGCCGGGTCAATCATGGAATTAGGGGCTCGGGCTTTAGGGTACATCTCCTAGTAGTTTCATCATGCTACAGCCTTGTTAGTTTTCCTAGTGGTTACACCTGGTGGTTCCGGATTCAGATTTTGTATGATAAATATCACAAAATAAATTGTTTTCTAATACTGCACATGAAAACAGATATTGAACAAGTTTGAATATGCAAAGAAAAAAGGAATTATACCAATGAAGATTGTGTACAAATGAACACCAGCTCAAGAAGTGTAGGTGGAAGCTCCTAGGTGTTGTAGTGAATTAAGATTAGGATTGTGAAAAATTTGATGAAGGGACCATGGCCTAGCTCTTTTTGAATTGATGAACACTTGGGAAATTTTAGTGTTGGAGCTTGAAGGATTAAGTTTGCTCAGTTGAGAAAGCTAAAGGAATTCCTATGTGTTGTGTTGTGTAGAGAGAGCATGAGATGGGGGGTTGTAAGGTGGAGGTGTCAATTGAGAAGGAGGAGGTGGAGGGAGGAGGGTGAGTGTGTATGTGTGTGTGTTGGTGTGAGGGTTAAACCTAGCTAACATAAACACATCCTCAACTTAAATAAAAAGAAACAAAAGAAAGCCCTTTTTCTTTAATTAAAACCCTTCATATAAAAATCTAAATCCATGTTTAAAAAAAGAAATGAAATACTTATCATAACACTTAAACATCATTATTTTAATGTAATATATCATGTCATATTAAAATATCATTTTTATAATATCATACACTTTTCTTCATATTTACCAAAATAATTATGTTTTCACGGATATCATTCCGATACCCAATTTCATAAGCGATATCATTTTTGTAAACTTATTAAATTCATATTTAAAATTATAAATTAATATTTATAATTTTCCAAAATGTTACAAAAACTTAGGGAAAAGAACTAGGTTAAAAAGAAAAAGAAAGAAAAAGAAAAAGAATATATGTTCTGGGAATTTAATTCCTCCAAAATTAGGGTTTAACCCTACATAAAGAATTTAGTTCTTATAAAAATAAAAAAAGAACTTAGTTTTCCAATAAAAACAATGATGATTATTCAAGATCTTCAAAGCAGAAATCTTGATGATGATCAATGACTAAAATATCATTAATAGAGATTAATATCTCTAGAAACAAAAAGAACTTGGCATCTCATGTGAAACAAACGTGAGTAAAATTAGTGCTTAGCACTATTATAGCGTCTCACGTGTTTCCCATGTGAGTGCCTAAAACAAACAAAAGAAGAGCTAAAACGCCTCACGTGTTTCCCACGTGAGCGTCCAGAAACAAAGAAAACTCATTTATATGGATTGGGCAGCCACCAAATAAAGCAACCCAACACCCCAAAAATAGCAATCACGTGAAATACACGTGAAACAAAAAAAGGGAAGAGGTTGAATGCCTCACGTGCTTCACACGTGAGCGCTAGAGTTCTAACCAAGTGCTTAGCACTTTTAAACAAAAAAGAGGAGAGGCTGAATGCCTCATGTACTTCACACGTGAGCGCTAGAGTTCTAACCAATTGCTTAGCATTTTTAAACATAGGAAAAAGGAGGGGTGAGTAAACAAAACTTGAAATCAATGCTCAGCACTCACGTGCTTCCCACATGAGTGCCATGCAAAGTGCTTAGCACTCTATATTCAGTTAAAATGACTAAAGTGCTTAGCACTGATTGGGCAGCGCCTATATTTGAGCGCTTCACATGTTTCACACGTGAGCACCAAAAAAGATTAGTGCTTAGCACTATAGTAGCGTCTCACGTGAAAAACATGTGAGTGCTGGAAAAGATTAGTGCTCAGCACTGTTCCAGCGCTCACGTGAAATACACGTGAGCGCTACATATATTAGTGTTTAACACTACTGGGTAGTATAGAAACCCAATCTCAGCCCAAATGAGCTAAATTTCCTGAGGTTAAACCTCTTTGATTTTAATCAACCGAGCCCATATTGCTCATGATTTTCCAAATTGATCTTAGTTTCAAACATGACTAATGATCTCTCATTGATGATATCCAAAATGATATTCATCCCATATCTTCTAAAGTAATCTTAGTCTCAAATATAACTAACGATTCTTAGGACCACCACAACCCCTTTTTCCCTCAAATACAGAATTTGGTTCAAGAGTACATCTTTCCACACCTCTAATATATGTCGTTGTAATTTCTCAACTTCTTCAGAGAGGTGGTAGGTCCCAACAACCAACAACTCCTTTCGTCATACATTGATGCACTTCCAAATCGACGTGCATACCGCAAGTCGAATCGCGTCCCAAATTAGGCGCATTCCACGTCACCATTGTCCACTCCGCCGTGTAACAAATACACGTGCGCGCAAGATGAATGATAGACCGAAATGTCCTTATACTAATATTCATCCCCAAAATGGGAATGTTGGACCAAAATGTCCTTAAACTAATATTCGTCCAAAATACGGCGACAATGGACCATGATGTCCTTAAAACTAAAATAAATTGAGCCCAAATCCTCATATATTTAAGTTGATCTTAATCTAAAACTAGATTAACGGTCCTTAAATAAGCTAAAACCAAATCTAAAATATATGGATTTAGACTGATCTGCGCCCTACGGGCGACGATATAAACTAGTCTCCATATACAATCCACGGGCAACCAAAACAAACAAAAACATATACGACACGAAGTGAACTGCTGGAGAAGGAGAAAGTGGTTATCGCAATGCAGTAATGTAATTAACTGTAGAGACTTGCGCCTGCAAGGAAGAGCGTACCCACAACAAAAACAACCCCTCATAAAATGAGGGGGAATCTGATGAAGTCTGCTACAATGGTCGCTTCTGTCCAAACCTCCGATATATGATGCCATAAATCAACTTGGTATTTTCGGAGAGGTGGACGGATAAATCCAAATAGCATCTGCCCCTAGATTTAGGCAAGACGATCTATCCCGCTTCATCTCTGTTTTCGGCGGTAAACAGATTCTGGTACGTCCGGTGGGACTTTTTCCTCTTTCCACTCCACACTTTGTGTGTCATGTTTCGCGAACAAAATCACGGTTCGCAATGGCTGCCCTTGGATTCAAGGTACTAAAATTTAGTCTCTTGCTTATATGCATAGAAATCGATAGTTTCCAACTGCACTTCTTGCAACAACAACTCTCGCTCCACCCCAACTGGAGGAGTGATCTACGGGCCCAACGCGGCCTCAATTTTCTTAATGCCGGTGGGGCAAGTTACACAAGCCACTACTGGATTGTTCTTTGGGGCCATGCTTCCACCAGTGAGTTTCGGTGCCTCAGCGCCGAAAGAGGAAGCACCCAAGAGGTCGGTCTTCGATCGACTTGCAACCACAATGGTCCTTCTCAATGGGCCGTCCAAATCTAGTGTCTCAGTCTTTAACAGGCTGAGCAAGAACTCGAACGGGCCTATAACGAGGCTTGCGATATCTGAAGGGGCTGCCTCAAAATGGACAGCCCTCCCAACTCCTGCTACGAGCGAAGCCGTCAAAAGCACCTCCCCCACCAGAAAGTTGGTCTTTGAAAGATTGGTTGTCCCTCCTCAAACCCTGTTAAGGACGTCGGGCTTCAACAGGTTGATGCTAACATCAGCCCCTCAGCGAAGCTCGGGGCACGAAGAAGCCGCTTCCAAAACTGAGGCAGTCCCTTTTGCAAGACACGCTCGACACCGCCACTGGCGCCGAGAGAGAAAAGCTGGGGCAACTCCCCTTCTGGACTTTCATTTCCAGCTCTATGGTGGAAGTTGACACTGCTGTTCCAACTGGGAACAATTTTGATCTGCTCAGGAGGGTGCGCAAGAACTCTCTAATGGCAGTGCTAAAGAAATTGCCCCCGCTTGCGGAAGTCATAGTGCAGGTGAAGCTGGAGCAGCCTCATCAGCGACTCTCCTCGCAAATTTACAAGGTCTGGTGGAAAGTCTGGGACTCTGTGATCAACAAAGATTACTCTCCTCGGCTGAAGAAATTGAAGGCTCGGCAAGAAAAGGACCACTCCTCCGTTATACAGAGAGGGAATTCTTCTACATAGGCGCCTGTTACAACGGCTCCTTCAACTTCAACCTCCCACAAAAGGCACCGCCGGCGGCAAATTCCAAAGGCGATGGACCCAAATGCCCCAAGGCCGGGGCATAACAGTACATACGGTCCACATGGCTTTCGGGAAAGAAGAAAGCCGTGCTTCCGTAGGTCATCGACCGCAAACTCGGTCGCTGAAAAAAGCTCAAGAGCAATAACAAAAGCTCCAGAAAATGCTGACCAAAATGGCAGCACTTACTAGACAGAAGAAAGTCCGGATCCAGCGGCTGAACAGCGCCAGGTGCAGGAGACCGATACAGAGTTCCTGTGATGGGTGCTTGAAAGTAAAGATAAAGAAGCCGCTGAATAAGCTTCTAACATGAAGAAGATGGCGCTCTTGTTTTAGGACATGGTTGGAATGATGATCCAACCAGAACCCCTAGTTGAAGATCCGCCGATAATCATCTAGGATAACAGAGGGGAAACATCAAATCCTCTTCTGGCCTTATCGGCAGCCAAGGAGGAAAAGATCTCCAAGGCTGCTCTTGATGATTATATTGCTCAACAAATAAAATCTCATCAAGCAAATGAAGCGGCTTGCCAAATCGTCAGAACTGGGCGACTATATCCAGGCTGGTATGATCAAATCAAGTACCTTCCGGGATACACAATTCCCAAGTTCCATCTATACAAGGGAACATGCAACCCACATCTGCATACAACACAGTTCAGAGCTCTGTGCGGAAACACCAGAGGTGACGTAAAACTGTTGTTTCGCCAGTTCGTTGGCGGCTTGTCAGAAACGGCCTTCGAATGGTAATCGGAGCTCCCAAATGACTCCATAAAGAAATTCACCGAGATGGAACTGCTGTTCACACAGCGGTTTGCCAGCGCGAGCGAGATGATTGGATGCGAAGAAGTTTTGTTTTGTAAATAACTGCAATCAAAACGGTATCGCTAGTAGCTAGCCGCGATGAGTACGGGTTGTCCGCCGGGAAACGTGAACTCTTTTCTTCCTTTAGACGAGTTGATGAAAGAAGGGTGATTGTTTGATTATCGTTCTATTTTAATACGGATATAAAATTTATAATAAAAAGGCTTGTAGGGTTCATATGACTTAGTAGTTAATGGATGAATATTTAAAAATGCCTCTTTTAACTTTTAATAGTTTAAAACTTGAGCGATAGTGATGAATGTAGATTAGGGTTCATGGAGAGAATTATGGTTTCCCACTTTAACCCTTATCTTTTCATTGATCTCTATTCATGTCAAGCCCTTAACAAAACAAGTGTTTAACCAATCCCAAATCGTGGTCGTGACTATCAATAAACTGATAGCGTGCCAGATTGGATGTTAACATTTATTTTGCTAAGGTTTATAAACTTTAAAATGTCAAAAAGAAGTTAAAAGGTTTTTCATCTATTGTTCTACTCTATCCTACGAACCCTAGCAAGCTAGGAATTACTCGTCCATGGTTAGAGATTTAGAAGAAATGTTGAATAAGAATGAAACCATAATTAAGATGCAGAAAAGTAATGCGGAAAATAAATGCAAAATGAATTAAAATAAAAACTACCTTTATTAATCAACTATTGCATTTACAATTTTGCTCCTTAGAAAGTAGATTACAAGAACCTTAGTTTGCTCTAGATCGTTTTCTTTTAAGAGGTTGATGAATAGATGATGATCACTCGGACACGTGGATCTCTTGATCTCTTCGAATGTACAGCTCTTGGTCCCTTATATATTCCTTGAAACCAGAAACCCTAGATTCCATATAGGAATAGATGCAGTTAAGATCATGATCCCGAAATCCCATATCCAATGGCCCAGATTTGACCACTGAACTGCCGCATAATGCCACGTTTGGCCGCCCTTCCGCTGCGCTTTGGTGGGATCATGACTTGGAATTTTTCTGGCTTTCTGTGTCGACATTTGGAGATCTTTTTGATGTATAGATTCTGAAAATATTGCTCCGAGTCTCTACTGTTGCTAGATTCCTCGATTTGCTTCTAAAATTTGGTAGATTCTGTTTCGATATCCCGATTTGACTCGGATCTCTTACTTGGATTTCAGAACTGAGCTAATATCTGCACAATATCTCAAATCAAAGTGTTATATCTCAAATCAAAGCGTTAGTAGAATTTTGTATTTTTGAGATATTATCCTAACCATTTATATAATATAATATCTTAAGAATATTGATTAGAAATATTTGATATGTACTAATATTTCATTTAAATATTGTATGCATATATTTCCCCTAATTATATTAATTAAAATGAAGAAACATATGATAATAATCTTTTTACAAATAAATCCACATATGTTCTATATTTACAATTAACACCATTTAGTAGTTAATAATAGTAGGGAAAATGTTCATACAAATGTGCAATATTTTAGACTAATGAAATACCCCTAAACTTATCTTTGATCGTCCCGAGCAAACTAATTATTAAAGAGAAAAAGAAGAAAGAAAAACCTAACACACTTTCGTAGGCAACACGATTGCACTTAGCATGTGCAACAAGCCTTTAAATCTCTAGGTGTCCCTAGTAGGAGGAGTGTTGTCTTCTGAGGGTTTTCAGCAGATTACACCCAAAAAATTCCATAATAAAAGAAAGAAGATGAAAGTTACATATAAAGATAAGGAACTTATAAGAGAAAAAACTTGAAAATAAGTGTTTCAAACTATACTAGCTTTTTAGTTGCCATGAGCTCTATCTTAATAGTCATGAAAAATGTTAGAAATCGCATCATCTCTCAATAAAACATCGTCTTTAGTCTTCATCCCTACATTTCTTCCAAACATCGATCACATACCCCTACGTGTGTGTTAATACATCCATATACTTAAAGAATTCAATTTAATCTATCATACTCTTGTCCATCTTCCTTAGTACTTTTTAGTCGGTGAATGTTTTATAGATGGAATTGTTCACACATTCTTCATGCGACCGTTAATACCTTTTGAGGTACTAACCAACCGATTATCAAACGTGCTCACTTTTTTAGGTGAATTAGCAATATCCTAGTCTTGCAACACTTAAAACATAGCAGTGATTCCCAAACCAGTTGGTCTAAGGCACTAGGTGATAAGGTACCCTAGCTATATTTTTTTTATGTTGCCTTAAATAATTACAAAACCAGTGTTCATTTTTCTTCACCATTTATATTTTCTGTGTCATATATATATATATATATATATATATATATATATATATTTCTTTCATACTAAAGTTTTAAGACAAGAGTATTTCAAGGTATCCTCTACTATCCCAAATTTCAAGATGTGTGCAAGTGCGTATAGTAGGGTATCAACGTTCAGATGTTTGGACTCAAGAATTGGGACTATTTTTCAGACTTATTTTTATCCGCAGATTAGTGATTCCTTTCAGCTTACTAACCCTTGGGACAACAGCTCATGACTACCTATTACTAGCTTTGTTTTAAAACATCTAATTTTCTTGCTTTTCTTAAATTTTTTCCTTTCTTTCATATGTATATTTATTTTCTAACCTTTATTTCTTTAAAAAAATTATGTGCTTTTATTTAGTATAATGCAAAATGATGCATGAATAAGCACAAATCTCCCCCCAAACCTATTTGCAGCAGTGTCCTCACTGATATCATCCTTTAAGCTCAAAACCTATAGATTTGGGAGGAAAAGTTCTCAATGATTAGTAAAGAGGGACAAAAGTCAATGACAATGAAATCCTCCGCTAAACTTATTTTTTGTTCACAATTGTGCAAAAATTTTCTTTTCTTTCAAGAGCCAAAATATTTTTCTTCCCGTCCAAAACTTGAGTGAAATGGTTTTTTAAGCATTTAAAATCATAAGGGGGGTTGTAAAGTTATTGGTCTATGCAAAGTTTTAAAAAGAGCAAAAGTCAAAACCAACCATTCGAATATTTTATTAATGTAACACCATGGTTGGTAGATGATCACATCACAGATAGACGTGAAGAAGTGGGGAGGAGATAAGAGATGTAATCGAAAGGATTTACGTCTTGATTGGTAGAGACGAAACAATGATGGTGAACGAAAACGAGAATATGAAAGATAAGGAGTAGGTGGAATATTCACATTCTTGTACTTGATAAGAAGAATGGGTGGCGGTTAAACTTCTTCCGGTGGAGGTTGATTCATCACAACATCCAAGTCTTTAAGGAACATGAGTTCTTTGGCGAAAATGTCTTCAAAACTTTCATCGATGGTTTGAGTGATAATTTCATCAGAAAGAAAGGAATCGATATCTATATTAATGGAATATGCAGATTCATTAGGATGGTTGAAAGTTCCAAGGTCAGTCTTTTACGCACCAAGATTCAAAACACTCGATTCGTCAGAAATTATGGAAGTAGAAGACTCAAAAAGATTGTTCCCTCATTCTCAACAGAGTTTAAATCGAGTGGTCTTCCAAGAATCATAGAACTCAAAATATCGGAGTGTCATTCATCAAAACTCGGTGGAGTTAAAAGAAGATTAGAAGAACCAAAGAAAGTAGGTGATGAAATGGGTAAAAAAATTTGGGTGTCGAGCATTGTTGAACCAGATGTGGGAGATGAAGGCTGAATATCATTCTGCTTATTGGATAGGTCGGTGGTAAGAATAGGATCGGTTAATTGTACAGGAAGATATTCGTATTCACTAGAAGGGACATGATGGATCGGAGAATCCAACTCATCTAACATAACGGGTTCATCTTCAACGATATTCTCATCACCGCTCTTACTAACATCTTTAGTCAAATCAAACGAATAGTTCTTTAAAAATTTATCAGTTATACTATCCTCAATCGATAAATCACTTGGTTCACTTGACGGAGTTGGAAGATTTGAAATATCAAGTGCAGTCGAATAAGGATCAGTTTGATTTGGACTGGTGTAAGGCTCTCTTTCACACTCACTATTAGAAAAGTCAAACATGTTATTCTCAGGCATCTCAGCACTTAGATTATTAAGCGGTTGATCATTGAATACATTCGGTTGAGTGTAGGATGGAGGGTGTCGAGATTGTTCCCCTCCGAATCACAGAGATGCGACCACGTAGGTTCGTCTTGCTTGAAATTCGGGGCAGATGCTAATTGGTGCTATCCGTCCACCTCTTCGAAGATGCCAAGTTGATTTATGGTATCATGTATCGAATGTTTAAACGGATGCGGCCGATGTAGCAGACTTCGTCAGATTCCCCCTCGTTTGAGGGGGTTTTGATTATGGGGACCCTCTTCCATGCAGGCGCAAGCCCCTGCAGTTAATTACGCTACCGCATCGCGGTAACAACTTTCTCCTTCTCCAGATGGTCACTTCATGTCGTGGGTGTTTGTTTTATGTTTGGTTGCTCATAGATTGTATATGGAGACTAAGTTATGTTATCGTCCGTAGGGCGTGGACTAGTCCGAATCCGTATCTTTCTTAGATTTGGGTTTGGAGGTTTGGGTTTACGGATACGTTAGCCTCATTTGAGACTAAGATCAACTTAAACGTTTGTTAAGGATACGTTGGTCTAATTTTAGATTAAGATCGACTTAACGGGATCGTTTGGATCCGATAAAAGAGCAATTGGGCTCTATCGTTTAGTTTAATGATATTGCGGTCGATAATTAGTTTAAGGACATTACGGTCCATTGTTAGTTTAGAGACGTCTCGGTCCATTGTTAGTTTAAAGACATCACGGTCGAGGTTAAGGACATCATAGTCCGAGGGTTTAAGGATCCCACAGTCCGATATTTGTCTAAAGACATCATGGTCGAGGTTAAGGACATAATAGTCCGTGGATTTAAGGATTCCACAGTCCGATGTTAGTTTAAAGACATCACGGTCGAGATTAAGGACATCATAGTCCGTGGGTTTAGGGACCCCACAGTCCGATGTTTAGTTTAAAGACATCACGGTCGAGGTTAAGGACATCATAGTCCGTGGATTTAAGGACTCCACAGTCTGATGTTTAGTTTAAAGACATCACGGTCGAGGTTAAGGACATCACGGTCCATGAGTTTAAGGACCCCACAGTCCGTGAAATATGTGGTTGTCAGGACCCGTCACCTCTTTGAAGACGTTGAGGAATTACAACGATAAATATCAAAGGAGTGAAGAGATGTACCCTTGAACCAAGGTGAATTGGTTGAAAGAGCAGATGTGCTCAGTTCAAGATAAGTTGAGGACTTATGGCCAGAATTGGGCTAAGTCCAATTAAAAAAAATGTTTAAAAATTTTATTTTTTGTTCAGGCTATTAAGCCTTTATTTGGGCTCGGCCCTTTTAATAATGCTAAGAATTAGGCTCTGACATTTTTGTCTTTATCAGAACAGAGCATGTTCTGACAGTGCACCACGTGGCGCGTCAGGCACTTTGCGCCAATTAAAGAGCGCATTGCGCTAGCGCACATGAAGGTGACACGTGTCGCGCTTAGCGCTAAGCACTGGTTCATTAGCGCATTGCGCTTTCCATTTATGAGCGCTTTGTGCTAGTCTGTTGGCGCGCCAGCGAGTGACATGTGGAGCGCTTGGCACTGAGCGCCAGCCCATGAGCACAGTGCGCTGTTTTCAGGAGCGCAAAGCGCAAGTGGTGTCTATGGTTGACACATGGCATGTTTTGGCGCTGAGCGCCGATCCAAGGAGCACAAAGGCACAGTTCATGAGTGCAGGGCACTTTTTAATAGTGCAAAGCGCATCTGATCAAATTTAAGATCAAAGAACAGATTTATGTTCTTCAAAGGAGGCTTTGCCTCAAGATCCAAGAACAAAAGTTCTTGTTTTTATAAAAGGCTCTGCCTTCATAGATCAAAAGATCTGTGAATGAAGTATTTTACTTCTTTTTATTATTTTATGATTAGATCTTTGATCTTTTCTTTTTTATTAAAGACCTTGGTCTTCTTTAAATCTCTGATCTTTTTAGAAGATGGTTCTTCTTTTTACGAGATGATTTCATCTCTGTTGTTCAAGAACATAGTTCTTTACCTTGAAAATGAAGAAAAATCTTCTTTTTCTTAAGAGCTTGCTCTTTTTGCAGAGGGTTTTCTCTCTCTCTTTTTTTCTATCTTTCTCTCTATTTTAGACTTGAAGTCTAGGGTCCTTTATATAGGGCCAAATGATTTGTTAAATCAGTTTTAAGAGATCTTTCTCTGATTGATTTGGGAATATTTTCCACCGTTGGATCTTTGATCCTAAGGCCTCCATTTTACAGAAGATAATCTTCTTGTTTCAATAAGATTGAAAAATCTTTCCATAACAGAATTTTATTTCTGATTAATTAATAATTTATTATTAGTAGATCTTTTGATCTGACGGTGAGGGAATTTTTAATTCCAGCGCTGGCGCACCTTGCGCGAGCGCATATACGTTCGACACGCAGCGCGCAGCGCAGAGCGCAGCGCAACTGCGCTAGCGCACCCGTGTTTGACACGTGGCACGCAGCGCAGAGCGCAGCGCAACTGCGCTAGCGCACATGTGTTTGACACGTGGCGCGCAGCGCGCAGAATCTGAAGCGTTGCTTCAATTTAAATTTTGAATTTTTAAAACAGAGCTTTGCTCTGATTGGGGGTACGCTGGCTAGGGCACAGCGCACCTGGCGCCAGTACGTCTGTGCTTGACACGTGGCACACAGCGCACAGAATCTGAAGCGTTGCTTCGATTTAAATTTTGAATTTTTAAAACAGAGCTCTCTGATTGGGGGTGCGCTGCCTAGGGCGCAATGCACCTGGCGCCAGCGCGTCTGCGCTTGACACGTGGCGCACAGCGCGCAGCGCACAGGATTTGAAACATTGCTTCAAATTTTGAATTTTAAAATTCAAAACAGAGATTTGCTCTGATTGGGGGAAACAAATGCCCCCCACCGTTGCGCTCATGTGGCGCACACGTGAGTGCAGCGGTGGAAACATCTGAGCCCTTGGATCAACTCAGAAGTTGAAGAGGCAGTTCAGTGCCTTTAAATAGGACCTTTGGTTCTTTAGATGATTATCATCTTCTTCTTGAGAATTTTTGCTCAGAGCCTTGCTCTTTTGTTAAGAACTTTCAAGAGTCAGAACTCTTAGGTAAAATTAAAATTTTAATTTTAATAAATTAGTGTTTTTACCCACTAACAGAGCCTTACTCTTCATAGATCTTTGATCTAAAGAAAACCCTTTTAGGGTTTCATTAATAGAGCCTTGCTCTCATGAACCCATAGATTTAAACAGATCTTTTCTTGGGGTTTCTTATCCCATGAATCAGAGCTCTGCTCTTTTGATAATATGTAGATCTTTTGATCTTTAATGAAGAACTCTTAAGAGTTTTTTCATGGATCTTAAAGATCCCAGAATTTTAATTCTCAAGAATTAATTTTAATTAATCTTTGATGGATTTTCCATCATTATTACAGAGCTAGGCTCTTTCAGGAATTTTATTCCTTCATGACCAGAGTTTGATAAGTGTCACTCTGTTACAGAGCTTTGCTCTCAAAGGGAGATTTTCTCCTTTTCCCGAGGGATTTCTTATTCAATGAGAATATTCTTTGAGGATTTCCTCATTAATTGACAGTCTCATCTAATGATGAGGCTGTTTTATTAATTGATATATTGTCATCTGGATTTTGTGGGTCCACCTTTGGTCCCCTTTCCACTGCATTACAGTGTGGTACAAATTTTAAAGCGTCAAGCGTCAGAATTTTAAGATTAAATTATAGTACTGATAATTGAATTCTGTTCTTTCTCGCAGGCGACATGTCTTCCGATCTTTCTTTCCCGTTTTTCCGTTCAGAGGGAGGATTCCCTGAGGCACCTATGGACCGGGAGGTTCTCGCGCTTATCAGAGACTATGACCCGGAACACAAAAACCTTCACTTGTGGGGTAGGTGGTACGACCAGATAATCAGAGGTCGTCGAATCTTCTCTTGTACGACGCAGTCGGATCCGATCTCATCGATTTCGTATGCGGATGCACCCTCGGTGAACTATGCTGTGGAGGTTATCAATTGGACTTCGGAGGGTCTTCTTCAACCTTCGTTTGTCGCCATACCCATGCAGCTGACGGCGGCTTTGGATACTTTGGGGCGGTGCATATACCAGGGTGAGTCACGCCCTTGGGGACAACCTTACAACATCAGGTTGACTCCCTGACATTTGGCCGGGTATTTGCAGTGGGCCAGGTACATTTTGTCGGCGAAGAAAACGCACTTGCTGAAGCTCGGCCTATATCCTGCGATTTACGCTTCATTGTTCCAATATTCCGCTCCTCCGACATGGTGGATTAAGGCGTTCTTGGAGCAATAGAACATCCCAACCCATACCTTTCTTCTATTGGACAGAGAAGTCTCCATCTCCTTAGAAGAATTTGCTGAGATTTCCGGTATACCGGTTAGGGGGAGCACTATGATGAGCTATTTCCTCCGGATGAATACGTTTTTGTTACCAAGCCGGTGGTGATGGGCCTAACGCCAGAGAATGCCATTCAGCACCAGTTTCCGAGTCTGATAAAGGTGCTGAATATGTTCGAGAGTCTCTTCTTAGAATCCGGAGGCCGGGGGGTCAGTTTCGCAGACTTCATTGCCCGGTTTCTTCGCCCGGAGATTCTATCGCAACGAGGCGAAAAATTTGCCAAGCTCGACGATCCCTTCAGCTTTGGCTTGGACTATCGACCAGTACTGGAAGATGATCAGAAGGGCTTTTATCTTCCCGATGCCGCGATCATCCTTCTGTCAGAAATCGCCGTTCCGGGCATTGACGATGAGACTTTCTTTCTCGGGTTTCTCGGGCTATGGTTGTGTTGGTTCGTGCTCCCCATGCACCCTCGCTATATGAGGCCGTCCGTCTTCTACCCAGCACATCGAATGGTGGCCGGAATACAAGTGGCCATCGGGATTGCCGGGCTAGCCCACCTGTACCATGGTCTCAGCGTGGCGGCGGATACAACTGAATCGGGGGTGCATGTCGCCAACTTCCCGATGCACTACTTTACTTCGTGGATAGAAATGCACGTGCTCGGGCTATTTGGTATTCATAAAAGGCCTCCGTTTTTTGAGAAATGCAAATTCCCAAGAATTATGCGGCTGGTCGACGCTTTTATCGTGAATCCATCTCAGCGGGAGGCTAGAGGCTTGCTTCTTCGTCCGCGCACGATCGGGGCTGGTATATCTTTCACGGACAAAGTCCAGACAATCGGCCAGGAAATTTCCAAGACGGTGCTGACATTGCGTGAATCCTTTAAGGACGGGGCCTCCGTGTTGAAAGCCCGGGAGATTCTACACCTATACTCCATTAGGCTGGGCTTTCTCGTATTCAGGTACAATGATGCGGCGCTTTTTATGAGATATAATCCCCATCATTTTGCCCAGCAGCTGAGTTATAACCAGGGGGTTCCACTGGAGGCGTTCTTGGAAGAACCTGCTGCCACTAGAGAGGAATACAGAGTGCACTGCATCATGCGCTTAAATACGGGATCCCACTTCTTTATTAGCGAGCCGAGTTGCATTCCGAGGGCCCTTAACGTACACGGGGCCTGGTATCAACATGCGATGGGCGCTGTCATCAGAGAAGAGAGGCGACTACTGCTCGATCGCAAGAGTGCGCCCCCTGACAGCGATCGCAATGTCCTTTTGAAGCGATGGATCGCTGTCCCCCTACCGCTAAGTGGGGTTGTCGCAGTTGAGCCTCCACGTGTTCTAATCCCCACGCGTGGATTGTCCCATGCTCCTATGGAGACGGTGGACGTGCCATCGGTGCCCCGTGCTCCCATGGGGATGGTAAACGCAACTTCACCCGAGTCTGGCATGGGCTCGGATATCGGGACTCGCCGTCCCAAAGTGCCCACGAAGCGCAAGCTGGTTCTGGCTGCGACCGGAGCTCGCGCACAGAAGAAGAAGAAGAAATCGGTCCTCTCCCTTGATGCCGTACTCGGCCTAGTGCCTCAGGCTCCTCTTACCGAAGGCCTAAGTGAATATGGGACCAATGAGGGTCTCTTAATAGCGAAAGAAGACACTGATCTCGATGCCGCTATTGCTGCATCTGTGCGACTCGCGAGCCACCAAGTGGAAATAGCCGCTCTCGTGCAATCAAGTAAATATTAGTCGCACTTTGTTTTTCCTTTATATTTTTACTTTTATTATCGTGTCTTGACTGACATTCTTCCTTTTGTAACAGGCTTTACTACTGAAGAGGTTCTGGTGGCTTCCCTCAGGACCTTCGAGGAGGAGGAGAGGAATCGCGCTTCATTGGGCATCAGTATGTCTCGGCTCACTGCATCTTCATCTTCCTTTCTTGTGGACAATCTAACCCTTTTTTCTATCTTACTGCAGGGACCACAATGCCGATCCCGCAAAGTGATTTGGAGATTCTTCCCGGGCCAGCCACCGAAGTCCCGGCCTCTTCAGCATTGCCGAAAGAGGCTTTACTCAAGCAACCGATGACGGACGCCGTAATGGCTCCAGAGGTAGCTCCTGGTGTGGGTGATGACGTCCTACTGATGGAAGTCTTGAGAAGATCGGTTCTCACGGCCCGGATGGAAAGGAAGCGCAGAATACGTGCAGCAAGGGAGCGTAGTGCTGCTTTAGCTGCGCGAGCAGGTTCGAGCGTTGCTACCCCTGCTGCTACTCCTTCAGAGGAATCTTAGGTCGCCTTGTTTACTGCTTTCAGACGGGCGGCACGTGGGGCTCGGGAAGCAAACGGTAAATCAACTCCAGGTAATGTGCCTTGAGGTTCCGTTGTGAAATTTTGAATTATCAGTTCTCATATATCTTATCTTTGCAGAGCCGAGTCTTCCCAAAGAAGTGGCGGCGACTACCGAGCCTGAGGGAGCGGTGGAGGAGGTAGCTGCTATTCCTGAACCCGGGGCAACGGTAGGCGATGTGGCTGACTAGACGGCTACCACGACTGAGCCTGAAGCGGCGGTGGATGAGACGGTTACAATTACTGAGCCCGAGGTGGTGACGAGTGAAACGGGTACAATTGCTGGGTCCGAGGTGGCCGCTCTTTCTCAAGAGTCGGGCACCGCTCCAATCATCGTTCTTCTCGCCTACGGTTCTTTGTCGTCTCCCAGCGTCGCAAGCGTGATGACGGCTCTCGTGGAGTCAGGAGACGAGGCGACGGGAGGTGAGACCACCCCGATGGAGGAGGGAGACGCCGTTGTTGTATCAAGTGACGCCCTAGTCACGGTTCCGACCGGTGACTCATCAGGTAGATTTTAGGTCACCGCCATTCTTTTTATTCTGTAATCTCTTTTCAATTTTTCCTGACAGGGTTTATCTTGTTTCTAATGCAGGTGCGGTTAGTGCTGATGTTGCGCTACTCGAGACAGCGCCGTCAGTTACCGCCCTGACGGTGACCACCTCTCTACCTTCTCTTGCACCGTCGCAGATGCTGGAAGGTATGGATTTGTGACCCATCAGTCTTATCTCTCGGCTGTATAATTCATGTACCGACGTTGCGTTATCGCGTTTTTGCAGGAGTCCTTTTTGACCACTTGTACCAGGTGCTGCATCCCCACTTCTCCTTCCCGTTGGAGATTGATTCATCCAGTGGCGCTGGTGAATACAGCTTTCAATTAATGCTCTTTCTTTTACCAACAATGAAATTATTTCTAATTCTTCTTTGCCTTGATTGCAGTGCTACAGATTGAAGGAGGAGATGAGAGATCAGTTGCGCCACTCGTCCTCCCGGCTTTGCCACCTGCTGCAGCTGGTATAGTAAATCCCATTGTTCATGAATCTCTTATATTTCTTGATCCGTCATCTGATTGTGATTTATTTTGCAGCGGTAGCTTCGACTCCGGCCTCATTCGAATCTCGCATTATGATGCCGGCAGGCCCCTTTTCCAGACGTCCATCCTCAAAGGGTGCTGTGACGAGTCTGCGCATGCTGAGCGAATACGTCGAGGAGCTTGACGCGGAAGCTCCTACATCTGCCGCAGATTTCACTGCCGAGGTCCATCTGATGCTGGCGACACTTGTAAATTTCCATAATGAAGGAGTCGTCAAGTCTTGGGTTAGTCACTGCAGGAAGATCGAGGCCTGTCTGCATCAGCTTGAACTTATGCGTCTTGCCCCTGAGACTCAAGCTTTGAACTCCCAGCGGGCCGCATGGGTCGAGCAGAGTGCGTCCTTCCTCCGCTATTTAGAACAAGAAGCGACCTTGAGGCGGAAGGAATGCGAGGAGGCTTCCGCTGAGTCTGTCGAATTGCGTGCCCAGGTCGAAGCGAACGCCGCACAACTGAGAGCTGTCTTTGACACCTTACAGCGATGTATCTCGGACGGGCTTGTAATTTGACGGAAGCTCGACTCTATCGAGCGGGTTACGCAGAGTTGCGAAGCTGCCTAACGGGAAATCGATGAGAAGATTTCATCCTGCTTGCAACAAAGGACTCGAATCGAAGCGGAGCTGGCCGCGGCGACTGATCATGAGAAGGCACAGAAAGAAGTGCGAGAGCAGCTTACGGACTTGTTGAAAACGCTTCCTTCTCAGTAGCTGCCTTTGTATCAATTATACACTTGTAATCTTTGAATAATATGTATCCATTTTTTATTCTTTTATATGATGTATCTTGTATTCAATTGAGTTCATGAATAAAGACACATTTTTTTGTTATACTGTTGCTTTCTTCTCCTTGCTGTGTTGTTGCCATGTGATTTTAGTAAGTGCGGTCTGTAGATAGCATATAGCTGTCAATCTTGGATTCTTTGTAGAGTGGTGATGGCTTAGAAAACAGGGTTAGGATCTGTCACCTATGAATTTTCAACTTTAAGAGCCGTGAGGTCTCATAAAGAATTTTCTCCCTATCGATCGAGAGGATCCCGCAGGTGTAATTTCTCCTTAAGAATCGTGAGGATTCCTAAGTGTGTTTTCTCTTGAAAGTCGTAAGGATCTCACAAGAGTTACTCCCTTACGAGTCGTGAGGACCCGCAAGTGATGGGTGAAGTTGTCCTTATCCGCATTTCATGGAGTCAGGAGTTGCTCTGGATGCTTCCCACGGGTTCACTGCCGTGTTCTGCGAGGACCAGGCTCCGCTCTGGACATTTCCCACGGGGTCAGGAGTGACATAATCCGCGTTCCACGTAGCCAGGAATTTTGCTCTGGATGCTTCCCACGGGTTCACTGCCGTGTTCGGCGAGGACCAGGCTCCGCTCTGGACGTTTCCCACGGGTCAGAATTGACATTATCCGCGTTCCACGTAACCAGGAATTTTGCTCTAGATGCTTCCCACGGGTTCACTGCCATGTTCGGCGAGGACTAGGCTCCGCTCTGGATGCTTCATACGGGCTCACTGTCGTGCTCTGCGAGGACCAGGATCCGCTCTGGACGTTTCCCACGGGGTCAGAGTTGACGTTATCCACGTTCCACGTAACCAGGAATTTTGCTCTAGATGCTTCCCACGAGTTCACTGCCATGTTCGGCAAGGACTAGGCTCCGCTCTGGATGCTTCACACGGGTTCACTGCCGTGCTCTGCGAGGACCAGGATCCGCTCTGGACGTTTCCCACGGGGTCATTGCCGCGTTTCACGTAACCAGGAATTTTGCTCTAGATGCTTCCCACGGGTTCACTGCCGTATTCGGCGAGGACTAGGCTCCGCTCTGGATGCTTCACACGGGTTCACTGCCGTGCTCTGCGAGGACCAGGATCCGCTTTGGACGTTTCCCACGGGGTCATTGCCATGTTCCACGTAACCAGGAATTTTACTCTAGATGCTTCCCACGGGTTCATTGCCGTGTTCGGCGAGGACTAGGCTCCGCTCTGGATGCTTCACACGGGTTCACTGCCGTGCTCTGCGAGGACCAGGATCAGCTTTGGACATTTCCCACAGGGTCAGAGTTGACGTTATCCGCGTTCCACGTAGCCAGGAATTTTACTCTAGATGCTTCCCAAGGGTTCACTGCCGTGTTCGGCGAGGACTAGGCTCCGCTCTGGATGCTTCACACGGGTTCACTGCCGTGCTCTGCGAGGACCAGGATCCGCTCTGGACGTTTCCTACGGGGTCATTGACGCGTTCCACGTAACCAGGAATTTTGCTCTAGATGCTTCCATTGGTTCACTGCCGTATTCGGCGAGGACTAGGCTCCACTCTGGATGCTTCACACGGGTTCACTACTGTGCTCTGCGAGGACTAGGATCTCCTCTGGACATTTCCCACGGGGTCAGAGTTGATGTTATCCGCGTTCCACGTAGCCAGGAATTTTTCTCTAGATGCTTCCTACGGGTTCGCTGCCGTGTTCGGCGAGGACTAGGCTCTGCTCCGGATGCTTCACATGGGTTCACTGTGGTGCTCTGCGAGGACCAGGATCCGCTCTGGACGTTTCCCACGGGGTCATTGCCACGTTCCATGTAACCAGGAATTTTTCTCTAGATGCTTCCCACGGGTTCACTGCCGTGTTCAGCGAGGACTAGGCTCTGCTCTGGATGCTTTACACGGGTTCACTGCCGTGCTCTGCGAGAACCAGGATCTGCTCTGGACGTTTCCCATGGGGTCAGGATTGACATAAGCCGCGTTCCACGTAGCCAGGAATTTTGCTCTAGATGCTTCCTACGGGTTCACTGCCGTGTTCGGCGAGGACTAAGCTCCGCTCTGGATACTTCACACGGGTTCACTGCCGTGCTCTGCGAGGACCAGGATCTGCTCAGGACGTTTCCCACGGGGTCAGGATTGACATAAACTGCGTTCCACGTAGCTAGGAAGGGTTGACTTTATCCGCATTTCACGGAGTCAGGGTTTGACTCTCGGTTATTTATGTACCGCTGAGTCATGGAACTAGGAGTTGCCGCTGTTCCGCTTTGCTTGATGTTGTGTCTGTTGTAATGAGACGAATGTTGAGATGATCTCCAGGCTATCCGTGAACCGTTGAGATTTGGCTTCTTTTTCTGATGAGACCTGGGGAGGAAAGGTGTGATTCCTTCTTTGTTTGCGCCCCTGGATTGTATACAGGGATTGAAGTGATATCACCTATAGGGCAAAAATTTCATTTTTATTTTTCGATTCTTTCCGCGATGCTTTATCATTTCAGCTTTTATATCGCGAAGGTCGTGATTGCTCAATCATTTCGGCTATTTTTCGTGGTGCCCAATCATTTCGGCTATTTTTTTTTATTTTTACTCGATGTTTTTTATTATGAGTTGCCCAATCATTTCGGCTATTTTGCATGCATACATTTTTACTTGCTGACTTTTTATTTGCAAGTTGCCCCATCATTTTGGCTATTTCGTATGCATGTGTGGCTTGCTGGCTTTTTGCTGCAAGCTTGGAATTAGACACCGATTTCGGCATCAGCACCGCTACAACTGGGATATTACCAGGAGCGAATCATCATTTTCCTCTGTCGATGTCGAACAAAGGTGGCTTAGCGATCAGGGTTAAGATCCCGTCGACTAAGGCTTTTGACTTCATGAGCCGTAAGGGTCTCATAAGGGTATTTCTCCCCGCGAGTCGTGAGGATCTCGTAGGTGCGTTTTCTCCTTAGGAGTCGTGAGGACTCCCAAGTGTATGATCTCTCGTAAGTCGTAAGGATCTTACAAGAGTGTTTTCTCCTTATAAGTCGATAGGACTTACAAGGGCTGTTTACCATGTAGACATATCCCTAGTCACGGATGAGACTTGGTTAGGGAAATGTTTATTCGCGCCCATGGATTGTATACAAGGGTCAGTATTGAGCCGCTTGTAGTGTAGTATCGTAGTTTGTGAGGGAGGGGGCGCTTAAGAACAGATTCAGGTCTCTGTAACTTAAGACTTTTGAATCTTATGAGCCGTGAGGGTCTCATAAGAGGGTTCTCCTTACGAGTCGTGAGGATCTCGTAAGTGTAATTTCTCCTTAGGAATCATGAGGATCCCTAAGTGTGTTGCTCCCTTGTGAGTCGTAAGGATCTCACGCAGGTGGTTTCTCCTTACAAAGTCGAGAGGACCTTGCAAGTGTCTTTTAACAAGGTTGCGCCCTTTTGGGTTTTCACAAACACTCGCCGGTAGCCCTGCTGTTTTTACTCACGGAGCCCTTTCGGGTTTTCATCCATGCCCATTTTGCTTATGGACATACCGTTTTCCTTTTTTGTTTTTTCTCTTTTTTTTATTCGAACGAGGTTGCGCCCTTTCGGATTTTCACAAGACTCGCCGGTAGCCCTGCTGTTTTTACTCACGGAGCCCTTTCGGGTTTTCATCCGTGCCCATTTTGCTTATGGACATACCGTTTTCTTTTTTTTTTTATTCTTTTTTTTATTCGAACGAGGTTGTGCCCTTTCGGGTTTTCACAAGACTCGCCGGCAGCCCGCTGTTTTTACTCACGGAGCCCTTTCGGGTTTTCATCCGTACCCATTTTGCTTATGGACATACCGTTTTCTCTTTTTTTTTATTCTTTTTCTTTTTTTGTATCAGTTTTGGGATGCTGCAATCCACCGTAGTTTATCGACATCTCGGTCAATAGTTAGTTTAAGAACGTTTCGGTCCGCCGTTAGTTTAAGGACGTTTCAGTCCGCCGTTAGTTCAAGGACGTTTCGGTCCGTCGTTAGTTTAAGAACGTTTCGGTCCATCATTAGTTTAAGGACGTTTCGGTCCGCTGTTAGTTTAAGGAAGTTTCAGTCCGCTAAGCCGGCTACTACTTATAGAGTTTGGGCTTAGGAAGATAGCGAGCGGACAAAGTCGTCGTCATCTATCATTAACCTAGGCCGTGACTCGTCAGGCATAGTATTTCTTCAGCAAGTGACCATTTATTGGCCTGAAGGGCCTTTCGCCATGCATGTCCATGAGTAGATAGGCTCCACCCTGGTAAACTTTGTCTATGATGTACGGGCCTTCATAGTTTGGCTCGAATTTCCCCCGTTTAGCATGATTGGGGATCATAGGTCTTTTGACTACTAGCACGTGTTCGCCTTGGCGGAATGTCCTCGGCCTGGTCAATCTTTCATATGAGCGCGTCATCTTAGTTTTATAAGCCTCTAGATTTTGTTGCGCTATGAGCCGGGTTTCATCAAGGGCATCGAGCTCCTCGAGGCGAAGGTGAGCGTTCTCTTCGTCCGTTAGGTCGTAATGAACTGCCACTCGTAGAGAGGGTAGCTCTATCTCGAGGGGGAGTACCGCCTCTGTACCGAATACCAATGCGTACGATGTTGTGTTCGTGGCTGTCTTGAACGTAGTTCGATACGCCCAGAGAGCTTCATGCAGTCTCTCGTGCCAGTCCCTCTTATTTCGAGACACCGTCTTTTTCACGATCTTCATCAAGGTCTTGTTAAAATCTTCAGCTAGACCGTTAGCCCGGGGATTATAGACTGAGGAGTATCTCCAGTCTATGTTGTGCTGTTGTGCGAAGCGGCTGATCTTGTGGCTTCTGTAGGTTGGCCCGTTATTGGAGATAATCCGTCGTGGAGTTCCAAACCGATAAATGACATGCGTCTTGAAGAAATGGAGGATATTCTCCGTCTTCACTTCCCTCAGCGGTACTGCCTCTGCCCATTTGGAGAAGTAATCAGTTGTCGCCAAAATGAACCGATGTCCTTTGGACGATGCTGGTTCATGGGGCCAATTATGTTAGTTCCCCACATTTCGAACGGCCAGCAGGCCACTGTCGGATGTAGTAGATTTGGATGTTGATGGATAAAGTCCCCATGGATCTGGCACGAGTGGCATTGCTTTGCATACTCAAGGCAGTCCTGGATCATCGTGGGCCAATAATAATCCATCCGTTTGATCTTCAACTTCATCTTCGGCCCGGCTTGGTGAGAACCGCAGAGTCCGTCGTGAGTTTCTTGAACGAATCTTTTTGCTTCTTCAGGTTCCAGGCATCTTAGCCATAGGGAATCAAATGACCTCTTGTACAGAGTATCATTGACGAAGGCAAAAGATAGGGCTCGCTTCATGAGCTGATGTTTTGAGGACGCATCTTCAGGCGTTCGACGGGATTTGAAGTAGTCTATAAAGACTTCTCTCCAATCCTCAACCATTTCTTGGTATTTTATTTGCAGGGCCGTCTACTCAGTCGCTTCCTTTTTCTTGGATGATTCCGGAGATATTTCTGCCGGTGCGAGGACCCGACGGCTTTGTACAACGATCCTGACGTCATCGAGGTTTTCAACAGCTAGTTCTTTAGCGAGCTTGGCTAGTGCATCCGCTTTGCTATTTTCTGCACGCGGTATGCTTTCCAAGGTGTAGGAAGGAATTTGGGTCAGCAGTTGTTGTACTTTCTCGCCGTATTTTACCAACTCTGGTTTGCACATTTGGTAGTCGCCATTTACTTGACTGACGACCAGTTGGGAGTCTCCGTATATGAGGAGGTTTTCAATTCCCATGTCGATGGCGATCTCGAGACCTGCTATCAAGGCTTCATACTCGACTTCGTTTTTCGTCCTCGGCTCTGTTAAGGAGAAAGCAAAGCGCATTATCCCTCCTTGTGGAGTTACGAAGATGAGGCCTACCCCTGATTTGATGATAGGGGTGCTTTGTTTGCGCTTCTTCTTGGAAGACGCTCCATCAAAATAAATTTCCCATCGGATATCACCATCGTCGATCGCATCAAACGCATGTTCGTCTGGCAGTTCGCAATTCAAAGGGGAATCGACAGGTATCGGATGCTCAGCGAGGAAGTCGGCGATGGCCTGGCCTTTCACTACCTTAAGAGGTCGATAAGTTATCGAGAACTCCATCAAGAGCAAGGCCCATTTAGCGAGCCGCCCTGTCAATATAGCCTTTGACATCAAATATTTGAGAGGATCCACCTTCGATATGAGATGGACTTCATGGGCCAACGCGTAGCATCTGAGCTTCATTATTGCGAAGATCAACGCCAGGCAGTGTTTTTCGATGGGAGAATAATTGCTTTCTGCCCCCAGGAGAACTCGACTCAAGTAGTAGAGAGCTCTTTCTTTCCCTTGGTCGTTCTCTTGTGCCCACAGCGCACCTAAAGAACCTTCGAGGGCTGTTGTGTACAGGACGAGTGGTTTTCCTTTGACCGGAGCGGCCAACACTGGTGGATTCTGCAGGTACTGCTTGATTTCGTCCAGTTCACCTTGGCATTTGTGATCCCAAATGAAAGGGGTCCCTTTCTTCATTAGGTGACTATAAGGACGGCACTTGCCAGAGAGATTGGCTATAAATCGCCGGATATACGCGAGCTTCCCTTGGAGAGACCGCAATTGTTTGAGAGTCCTTGGCGGGGGAATTTCCATAATCGCCTTGATCTTTGACGGATCTATCTCGATACCTCAGTGTCGGACAATGAATCCTAGGAATTTGCCTGAGGACACCCCGAACACGCATTTGAGAGGGTTCATCTTCAAGTTGTATTGCCGAAGGCGTTGAAACACGATCTTCAGATGCTCGAGATGTTCCTCGTATGATTTTCTTTTCACCACGAGGTCGTCGATATAGCATTCGATGATTTCATGTATAAGGTCATCGAAGATCTTCGTCATGGCCCTCTGATAGGTGGCACCGGCGTTCTTTAGACCGAAAGGCATCACCTTGTAGCAAAATATACCTAAAGGGGTCCGGAAAGCGGTGTGCTTCTGGTCCTCGGGATGCATCTTTATCTGATTATATCCTGATGAGCCGTCCATGAAGGAGAAAACTTCATGAGTGGATGTGTTATCTATCATCAGCTCAGTGACTGGTACTGGGAAGTCGTCTTTCGGGCAGGCTTTATTGAGATCCCAAAAGTCCACACATATGCTCACTGTCCCATTTTTCTTCATCACCGGGACGATGTTGGCGATCCAGTCAGGATACTGAACCTCTTGGATGAAGCCAGAGTCGATTAGCTTCTTGACCTCGGTGTTGATGCTCATCTCAAGCTTGAGCCGCATCCTCCTCGGTGCTTGTTTGATTGGCTTGGCGTCCAGAGATATTGCCAATTTGTGGACAACAATCTTTGGATATAGTCCTGGCATTTCGGAATAATTCCATGCGAAGCAATCTTTATGTTGCATAAGCACGTCTTTTAGTGCAGCCACCCTTTCTTCAGATAGCAGCTCACTGACGAATGTTGGCCGCGGGTCGCTTGTCTTCCCCAGATCAATTTTCTTGAGGTTATCTGCAGTAGTGTGTATTCCATCTTCCAGCTCTTTCGGCGCCGGTGGAAACTTTGAGATCACCTCGTCATCATTTTTTTCGAAGCACCACGGGAGGTCATCCCTATCCTCAGGCTCTTCTTTTGATAGTGTTATCATATGACAGGTACGAGTTCGCTTCCACGACTGATGTTGATCTGGTTCTACTCTCGCTGTATGCGCGGCTTTTGGTTCGTGCTTCTATGGTGGATTTATTTTCCAACTACTGGATAGAGCGAACTTGCCGAGCTGATATTGGTTTTCGACCCAGTTCTTGAAGGTGAAGCTGTCTTCAATAGGATGTCCTATTGCCCTATGATAGGAGCAATAATCCGGGTGGCGCTTGCTTGCTCGGGGTGCTTGGACTCCGGGAGTGTAATCAGTTGATGTTTTATGGCAAGATCAAGTATCTTCCGTGTTTTGTTCTGAAGAAAAGGGTATGCTCGACCCATCTTCTTTATAAGAGATGAATCCGGGTCACTCGGTTCTCGATCGCGTGGCTTCTTGATCCCGCTTTGTCGCTGTTGAACGCCTTTCCCGTTCTTTGGTTTGTTTCTGCCTCTGCGTCGGGCCTTTTGCTCAACGGGTTGACAGGGAGGAGCATTTTCATCTTTCGCAGCCTGTTGAAGAAGGCGTTGCATCCTGGCTTTCTCGTAGATGGCCATTTCGCGATTATGGTCATCCCGAACCTTTTGACCTGCTTCCCTTATAAGCTTATCCATTTGTTCTTCGAACGACGGACTGGGCATTTTCACGGCTGGAGCTCTTTCTGGTTCAGGGTTAGCATCTTCCCACAGAGCATCCCCTTCTTCATCAAAGTCATGTATGACGTAACAGTCGCGGGATTGCTCCCGTTTCTTGGAACGAACATATCCAAGACCGATCGTTTCCATTCTCCCATTGGGCAACTTGCGCTGAGTTCCGGAAACGTTCCAGATCCTGTTATAGAATCGTGCTTGTCGCGCAGTTTGCTTAAGAGGTACGCCTTGGCGCCTTAACAGCCTTTTTAGTCCGTTCGTGTAATATCTGGGCAAACGGATGGGCTGGAGCCTGTCAAGTGTAGAATCCGCGTCGTGCCAGATTTCTTTCTCCACTTTGGTTTCCCCGGATCGGTAGAATAGGATTGCCTTTTCGCCTTCTTGCCTGGGAGGGACATAGAACGTCTGCAGATCTTTCACACTATAGGTATCAAGCGCGTCTAGTTCTTTATGATGCTTGGGTGGCACCATGGCAACTTGCAGAATTTGCTCTTTATCAGCGAATGTTTGTATTGAAGGCCGAGCAGAGAATATAGCATGGACCTCATCTTCCGAGTCGCTGCCAAAGATCGGCATAGGAGCGGACGGTCCCGGCTTGTTATACTGGGGTGGACCTGAATAAACTATCTCTTCCTCTTCTTCAGTATCACTCCCGAATACCGGAATCGCGGTGATAACTTTGTTCTCCGGTTTGTGACATCTCTCCGTGTCCTCGAAATCTGGCAAGAAGTATTTTGCATCTTCGTACTTGCGGACTTCGTTCACGGAGAATGGGTTCAACTCTCCTGTTACGGTATACTTGAGACCATCCTTAAAGTATTTCATACACTGATGTTGTGTAGAAGGGATGATGTTGTACTCATGTAACCAAGGCCGGCCGAGCAAAGCGTTATAGCATGTCTTGGCATCAATGACGTGAAATTTAATATCCGTGATGAGTAATTCGAAGCGCAGCGTCAGTATTACAGATCCGAGAGTCCGTGATGACTGGGAGTCAAAACCGGAGATGGTGATTTTATCACGAGCGAGGTGCTGGACGCTCATGCAGATTTCCTTCAACACTCGCACGTTGAGGAGATTGACGGAAGACCTATTGTCGACCAAGATTTTGCCTATCTTGATATCGTGGCAGTATCCTGAGACATAGAGGGGACGGTTGTGCTCGCACGTCCCAAGGAGGAGGTCTTCATCGCCGAAGGTGATATCGGCTGTGTGTACTTCCTCCAGCCCGTCCTTCATCTTTTCTTCGGCGAGAAAAGCTTGGAATTGTCCTGGCTCTTGTAGCGCCTTGATCAATGAATCTCTTGCTTCTTTTGATAGTAAAAGGGCGTCGAAAATGCTGAGCTGTGAGAGTAACTTCCTCAAGTGCGCCAAAACGTTATAGTCCACCTTACTTTTCTTTGGTGGGTCCTTGGCTGTCAGCTCTTTGACGGCTTGGTCATCAAGGACGATATCCTCATGGATCTTTTCTTTTCCCTTGTCTTTTCTATTTGACCCATTGTTCGAGGGCCCAAGGTTCTTTTCGGGCAGCGTACGATTGCGCAGCTGGATATTTTCATAGGTTTTCGGTTCTTCCTCTTTTCCCGAGGTGGATTCTTTGAAGAGAGGGCCAAGAGTCATTTCTTCATCAGAGTCGCTCCCGAAGGTGAGAATCTGTGATCCCCAGCGTTGACCGTGCGACAGTTGCCGGTGGTTCTTTTATGCTCCCTGGTCGTATTCCCTTGCTCCCGACGAGTCTTGCATTTCATCCGCTTGAAATGTTGCCGGTGAGCAACATATCCCCGCCACCATATTTTAAAAGCGTTGCACTCTTCGGTGGGGTGTGCGATCTTTCGATGATATAGGCAGTAGCTAGGATGCATCTTTACTTCACCGACAGTGTTTCCCTCGGAGGGTGGTAGCTTCATTCTCATTGATATGGCTTTAGCAAACCTTTTCCTCGTCTTGAACTTATTTTTATTCACGACGGATGTCTCTTGATTCTGCGGGAGTGTCTCGACTCTTTCGTCCAGTCGCCGGCGTTTGGCCTTTTCAAATATAACCATCTCACTCTCCCGATCAGCTTTACTTTTTAGAAGAGCTTTGTTTAGGAATGCATCAATTATTTCGTCTGATGGCCATAGGAGTTCTGGCTCAGAACCTGCCCCCAGTTTCTTTGTGCAGGGAGCTTCTTCATTGTCTAGCGATAAATGAGAGATCACATGGTAACTTGCCACGTAATCTTCAGATTCATCCGATGAGTCTCTTCCATCATTTCCGTCCTCAAGGACGTGGCTGAGAAACTCTTGAAGCGTGACCGGAGTCCGCGCCTTCTGGTTATACTCTTCCAGCGCGTCAATCTGTTTCTGCAGGTTCGTGCGCTTGTCGCCAGACTTCGTGGGCTTTTTGGATTTCTTCTTCTATTTCGAAGATTTCGACGGCTGAGTATGAACGCTTTGGCTATCACCACCAATCTTTGGAGTTGGGCGCGGCTTCAGCATCCTTTCGATGATCTCAGGTTCTAACGGATTCTTCCATCTGATCGCCGGGCATGTATGGAGATCGTTCAACATTCTTTTGGTTTTGGCTGAAAGAGCGACCTCCCATGGAGTTTCTTCAACAAAAGAGCACGTTGCCCCCGGTGCGTCCGTCTTCTTAGGAGTGTGCGGTTGTGGTGGGCTTACTTTCCACTTCTCCGACAACGCAAACTTGCCTTGCTGGTACTGGTCCTCGATCCATCCTTTAAAGACGAAGCAATCTTCGACCGTTTGGTGGTAAGGGCAATAATTGGGATTATTCGCTTCACCGGATTGCAATGGCCGCTTTGGATTCGGCAGATTGATAAGCCTGTTGTGCATTGCTAGTTCGAATAATCTCTTCGTTTTGTCCCGTGGGAACGAGTAAGGACACTTCATTTTCTCATTATAATAGCGCCGTCTCTCTTCTAGTTGATCCGTTAGTTTCGGGGCACTGGGCTGCTGTTGGGTATTCGCGATGAGGTCGCCTTCCCTTTACCCTTTTCGTTCCGCGGCTCCGGCTTCGGAGGAGACGGTCTATGACCCATCTGATCCATCTGGGATAGCTTGTCGATTAAAGCTTGGAACGTGGTTGGTTTGAAGAACATCATGAACTGTGAAATAGTTGCATGTGGGTCTAGGGTGCCCACGAACATGCCCACTGCTGGTGCTTCCTCGATGCGCTGTTCACACTTCGACCACAGATTTCGCTATCGGATTGCGTATTGAACCTAAGTTTCGCCCGGCTTCACCCTTGCATTGATCAACGCCGTTATTGGAGTGCGTTCACTAGCACTCGTGAATCGCTGGGTGAATAACAACTCCATCTCTGCGAAAGTTATGACGGAGTCGTTTGGAAGGTCGGAGTACCACTCAAACGCCGTTTCCGACAAGCTGCCGATGAATTGGCGGAGCAAAAGCTTATCATCACCCCTGGTGTTGCCGCACAGAGCTCTGACCTGGGCGACGTGCTGGTGGGGATTGCCTGTCCCCTTGTATACGTGGAATTTGGGGATCGTGTAGCCTGGCGGGTACTTTATCTGATCATACCAGCTTGGATACGGTCATCCAGTTTTGACAACTTGGCCGGCTGCTTCATTTTCCTGGTGAACTCGTATTTGTTGAGCAATATAATCATCCAGGGCAGACTTGGAGATAGTTTCCTCCTTGGCTGCTGCAAGAGCCGGAGGTGGATTCAATGTCTCTCCTCTGTCATCTTCAATAATGATCGGAAGGTCTTTAGCTGGGGGATCCGGCTGTAACATCATCCCGACCATATCCTGGAAGAGAAGCGCCATTTGTTTTATGTTGGCAGCTTGTTCTGCTGCTTCTTTATCCTTCTTTTCGAGGACCCTGCGTAGGAAGTCAGCATCAGTTTCTTGTTCGTGACACTGTTCTGATGATGCCTCCGGGCTTTCTTTTGGCCCGGTGAGAGTGGCCATTGCAGTCAGCATCTCCTGAAGCTTCTGCTGTTGTTGTTCCTGAGCCCTTGTTATCGATTAGGTGAGAGGTCGGTGGCATGTCGAAGTGCGGCTTTCCTATTTTCCGGAAGTCTTGTAAACAGTATGTACCGTTATGCCCCTAGACTTGGAGCGTTTGGGCTCAGCGCCTTTGCGTTCTGCCCTGGTCATATGGGCTTTCTTTGGCCTCCTTTTCTCTTGAGTAGTTGACATTGAGGGGGTCATTGCAGCGGGCACCCAGGTTATTGTCGTCTTTTGCGGCTTACCAGGACGGTTCTCTTCCTGCTGGACCTTCAGCTTCTTCTATCGACCGGGATAGTCTTGATCAATCACCGACTCTTGGACCCGGCGCCAGACTTTGTAAACTTTGGAGGACAACCGTTGAGGGGACTGCTCTGGATTTGTTTCCGTGACATTCTCCACCGGTGGAGGAGATCTTTTCAGTACGGCGGTAGGAGAATTCCTGCGCACCTTGTTCAGCAGTTCAAAGCTGTTCCCGGTTGGAACAGCAGCATTGACTTCCACCGTTGGGGCCGGTGGAGTTAGCCCAGAGGGAGAGTTGCCTCCAGCCTTCCTTACTCGGCGCCAGTGGCGACGTCGAGCTGTTGGTGTTGGTTCAGCGATGGGAATGGCTTTATCTTTCCCCCTATCTAGGTGAGGGGTTGTTGCTGGCGTCAGCCTTTTGAAGGCTGATATCCGTTGAGAAGCGGTATCCAACCGGTCAAAAATAGACTTCTGAGCAGTGACAGGAACCGTAATGGGAACCGGAACAGTCAGTCTTGTAAAAACTGACCCTTTGGTAGAAGAAGCCGCCTTGACAACTTTGGGGGCGGGGATGGCTATCCTTTTCGGAACAACCTTTTCTGGGATCGCAGGCTTCATGACAGGCCCACATGAACTTTGGCCCAATCTCGTGAAGACCGATGAGCTGGAGCTAGATGACCCATTGAGAGGGGCCGTGGTAGTAGCAAGCCGATCAAAGACCGACTTCTTGGGAGCTTCTGGTGTTGGTACAGGAGTGCTGAAGCTCATCGGTGGGAGCATAGTCCCGAAAAACAATCCGGTGGTGGCCTGAGTCACCTGGTCCACCGGCATCGTGAACAGAGAAGCCGCTTGGGGCTCATAAGCTATGCCTCCGGATGAGGCATAGCGTGAATTGCAATTGCAGTTGGAACACTTTGCGCAAGTAAACGCCATTGATCCTTCGCTTTCTGCACCAAGCAAAACGTCAAATCTCAGTACTTCGCACCCAAGGGCAACCATCATCAAACTGTGATTCGTTTGCAAACAGGACACACGAAGTGTGGAGTGGAAAGAGGAAAAGGTCCTACCGGGCGTGCCAGAATCTGTTCCCCTCCGAATCACAGAGATACGACCGTGTAGGTTCGTCTTGCGTGAAATTCGGGGCAGATGCTAATTGGTGCTTTCCGTCCACCTCTCCGAAGATGCCAAGTTGATTTATGGCACAATGTATCGAAGGTTTAAACTGATGCGGCCGATGTAGCAGACTTCGTCAGATTCCCCCTCGTTTGAGGGGTTTTTGATTGTGGGGACGCTCTTCCCTACAGGCGCAAGCCCCTGCAGTTAATTACGCTACTGCATCGCGGTAACAACTTTCTCCTTCTCCAGATGGTCACTTCGTGTCATGGGTGTTTGTTTTGTGTTTGGTTGCCCGTGGATTGTATACGGAGACTAAGTTATGTTGTCGCCCGTAGGGCGTGGACTAGTCCAAATCCGTATCTTTCTTAGATTTGGGTTTGGGGGTTTGAGTTTAAGGATACGTTATCCTCATTTGAGACTAAGATCAACTTAAACGTTTGTTAAGGATACGTTAGTCTAATTTTAGACTAAGATCGACTTAACGGGATCATTTAGATCCGATAAAAGAGCAATTGGGCTCTATCATTTAGTTTAATGACATTGCGGTCGATAATTAGTTTAAGGACATTACGGTCCATTGTTAGTTTAGAGACGTCTCGGTCCATTGTTAGTTTAAAGACATCACGGTCGAGGTTAAGGACTTCATAGTCTGAGGGTTTAAGGACCCCACAGTCCGATATTAGTTTAAAGACATCACGGTCGAGGTTAAGGACATCATAGTCCGTGGATTTAAGGACTCCATAGTCCGATGTTAGTTTAAAAACATCACGGTCGAGGTTAAGGATATCATAGTCCGTGGGTTTAAGGACCGCACAGTCCGATGTTTAGTTTAAAGACATCACGGTCGAGGTTAAGGACATCATAATCCGTGGGTTTAAGGACCCCACAGTCCGATGTTTAGTTTAAAGACATCACGGTCGAGGTTAAGGACATCATAGTCCATGAGTTTAAGGACCCCACAGTCCGTGAAATGTGCGGTTGTCGCGACCCTTCACCTTTTTGAAGACGTTGAGGAATTACAACGACAAATATCAAAGGAGTGAAGAGATGTACCCTTGAACCAAGGTGAATTGGTTAAAAGAGCAGATGTGCTCAGTTCAAGATAAGTTGAGGACTTATGGTCAGAATTGGGCTAAGTCCAATTTAAAAAAATGTTTTAACATTTTATTTTTTGTTCTGGCTATTAAACCTTTATTTGGGCTCGGCCCTTTTAATAATGCTAAGCATTAGGCTCTGACATTTTTGTCTTTATCAGAACAGAGCATGTTCTGACAGTGCGCCACGTGGCGCGTCAGGCGCTTTGCGCCAATTAAAGAGCGCATTGCGCTATCGCACATGAAGGTGACACGTGTCGCGCTTAGCGCAGGTTCATTAGCGCATTGTGATTTCCATTTATGAGCGCTTTGCGCTAGTCTGTTGGCGCGCCAGCGAGTGACACGTGGAGCGCTTGGCGCCGAGTGCCAGCCCATGAGCGCAGTGCGCTGTTTTCAGGAGCGCAAAGCGCAAGTGGTGTCTATGGTTGACACGTGGCATGTTTTGGCGCTGAGCGCCGATCCAAGAAGCGCAAAGGCACAGTTCATGAGTGCAAGGCACTTTTTAATAGCGCAAAGCGCATCTGATCAAATTTAAGATCAAAGAACAGATTTATGTTCTTCAAAGGAGCCTTTGCCTCAGGATCTGAGAACAAAAGTTCTTGTTTTTATAAAAGGCTCTGCCTTCATAGATCAAAAGATCTGTGAATGAAGTATTTTACTTGTTTTTATTATTTTATGATTAGATCTTTGATCTTTTCTTTTTTATTAAAGACCTTGGTCTTCTTTAGATCTCTGATCTTTTTAGAAGATGGTTCTTCTTTTTACGAGATGATTTCATCTCTGTTGTTCAAGAACATAGTTCTTTACCTTGAAGATGAAGAAAAATCTTCTTTTTCTTAAAAGCTTGCTTTTTTTTGCAGAGGGTTTTCTCTCTCTCTCTCTCTCTCTTTTCTATCTTTCTTTCTATTTTTGACTTGAAGTCTAGGGTCCTTTATATAGGGAAAAATGATTTGTTAAATCAGTTTTAAAAGATCTTTCTCTGATTGATTTGGGAATATTTCCCACCGTTGGATCTTTGATCCTAAGGCCTCCATTTTACAGAAGATAATCTTCTTGTTTCAATAAGATTGAAAAACCTTTCCATAACAGAATTTTAGTTCTGATTAATTAATAATTTATTATTACTAGATCTTTTGATCTGACGGTAGGGGAATTTTTAATTCCAGTGCTGGCGCACTCTGCGCTAGCGCATATACGTTCGACACGTGACGCGCAACGCAGAGCGCAGCGCAACTGCGCTAGCGCAGAGCGCAGCGCAACTGCGCTAGCGTACCCGTGTCTGACATGTGGCGCGCAGCGCAACTGCGCTAGCGCACCCGTGTCTGACACGTGGCGCGCAGCGCAACTGCGCTAGCGCACCCGTGTCTGACACGTGGCGCGCAGCGCGCAGAATCTGAAGCGTTGCTTCAATTTCAATTTTGAATTTTTAAAATAGAGCTTTGCTCTAATCGGGGGTGCGCTGCCTGGGGCACAGCGCACCTGGCGCCAGCGCGTCTACGCTTGACACGTGGCGCGCAGCGCACAGAATCTGAAGCGTTGCTTCGATTTAAATTTTGAATTTTTAAAACAGAGCTTTGCTCTGATTGGGGGTGCGCTGCCTAGGGCGCAGCGCACCTGGCGCCAGCGCGTCTGCGCTTGACACGTAGTGCGCAACGCACAGGATCTGAAGCGTTGCTTCAATTTTTGAATTTTGAAATTCAAAACAGAGCTTTGCTCTGATTGGGGGAAACAGAGATCAAAAGAATTGGTTTTGGTTTGACTTTGATGGATTTCTTGTTCTTTTTCACTACTCAAGTCCAACTCTACTTTAAGACTAGACATGATTTGTGAAGAAGTTCCAATGAAGGATTCTCTTTGTACCGTGGAACTTCCTAATTGATTTTCAGAAGTACCGTTTATATAAGGTGAAAAAGTTGAGTATGGTTGGAACGTTTTTAATTGTTGGTTACAGGCAAGTTCAATATGTTCCGCAATTGACATGCGTTTATGATTTGCCACATTAGCCTTAAGAGAAATGTTAATAAGAGATGCCTTTAATTGTTGGCTACGGGCGAGTTCAATATGTTCCGCAATCGAAATGCGTTTATTTCTTATCCCATTAGCCCTAAGATAAGTGTCAACATGAGAGCGTGTGAAAATTTGGTACTGTGGATAAGAATTAGAAGAGTGTACCCAAGTTTCATAAATAGGATTAGAATCAACATTGTGAGATGGAGAAAATTGAGATTGGTTGGTTAGTTGGCGACTAGAATTTCTATTTGTTCAGCAATGGTCATGGGTGTAAAAGATGTCATATTTGCCTCAAAACGAGTATCAATATTTTCATATGAAAATGATGGTGTTTGTTGTCTTAATAGTTTTGTATTAGTGAAAGGATTGAAATTTTGACTATTAGCCTTCGCAATATGCTCAGTGATGAACATGCATTTAGAAGTTCCCTCACCAGTCTTAAACGGATTATCAACAGATGTTGAATTTTAATGCGGTTGATAGGACCTTGAGTGAGGTATCCAACTGTTCTTTTCCGTGCGCTCTATCCTATCCCTTAATGACATGGTAGAGTCAGAATTTGTACCGTAGCAATTACAAAAACAAGAAATATCTGATTCTGGATAGCATAGCTCGGTAAGAGTTCGTCTGTTTGGGTTACCCATTATAAGAAAGTGAAAAGAAAAGAGGGTGAAATGGTAATTCTTTAAGCTCTTTTTGGATTTTGGAAATTTTTTTGCTTTGAAAGAAGGACTTGACAAACGTGCACAAACAATACCTAGAACTAGGGTTACCTAGATCAATTTACTGGACCGCTTCTAGACATCCAAAGGACAAGTCACAAGATCAATCCTCTACTACCTCCTTATTAATTTAGGTAAGTGCCAGGTAAGTGGGAGGTATCCGCTATACGAGTCACCGTTGTGGGCCTAATTAAGTAACCACTTTCCTTAGTCACACTTGCCTTAGACACCACAAGAGAAATGTGGATAAGCAATAGATTACCTGTGACCTTCTTCTGTCCTAATTGAGCGTGACAGTTCTTATGGGCTTGGTCTAAATTTTTTTTTTATTAATGTAGGGTAATGCGTATACTCGTTTGTGATTTGTAGGGTCTAGGAAGGATGATAAAATCCCCACATAATCTGAATTTTGGGTTTATTGCCCCTTAATATCCGTTTTAGATATACAAAACAAACCAAAATCTAAAATACGTAAAAATATTTTTAGCGGCGATATTTGCAAAGAATCCTGCAGGTAAAATCAATTTATTAGAGTTTTAGAGGAGAGAGAAAGATAATAGGAAAATACCAGAGGATTTTGGGGTCCCAATTCCTCAATAAAGCCGCGGTTCGGCCGCCATTCTGCCGCCGTTCTGCCGCCAATAGCACCCAAATGCCATGGTTCCACCGCGGTTTGGAAGGAACTTTTGCTAATTTTTCTGTAGGGCCGACCTATACTCTTCTGGTCCAAGTTGAAAGTCTCTAAATCTCTATTTGCCTGCTCCAATTACTACAGATTCCCTTGCAAAACTCACACAATAATCGTTAAAAGCACAAGATGCGGTTTTGTTTATTTTATGTTTGCTGGATTTTATAAGAAATCAACCCGAATAAGAAGATAAAAAATTACGACCGTTTCTCCGACAACGGTGCCATTTGATTGGATGCGAAGAAGTGTTATTTTGTAAATAACCACAATCAAAACGGTGTCGGTAGTAGCTAGCCGCGATGAGTACGGGTCATCCGCAGGGAAACGTAAACTTTTTCTTGCTTTAGACGAGTTGATGAAAGAAGGGTGATTGTTTGATTATCATTCTAATAATACATATATAAAATTTATAATAAGAAGGCTTGTAGGGTTCATATGACTTAGTAGTTAATGGATGAATATTTAAAAATGATTCTTTTAACTTTTAATAGTTTAAAACTCGAGCGATAGTGATGAATGTAGATTAGGGTTCATGGAGGGAATTAGGGTTTCCCACTCTAACCCTTGTCCTTTCATTGATCTCTATTCATGTCAAGCCCTTAACAAAACAAGTGTTTAATCAATCCCAAATCGTGGTCGTGACTATCAATAAATTGTAGCGCGCCAGATTGGATGGTTAACATTTATTTTGCTAAGGTTTATAAACTTTAAAATGTCAAAAAGAAGTTAAAAGGTTTTTCATCCATTATCCTACCCTATCTTACGAACCCTAGCAAGCTAGGAATTACTCTCTCATGCTTAGAGATTTAGAAAAAAAGGTTGAATAAGAATGAAACCGTAATTAAGATGCAGAAAAGTAATGCGTAAAAAGTAATGCGTAAAAGTAAGTGCAGAAATTAAATGCGGAAAATAAATGCAAAAAGAATTAAAATAAAAATTACCTTTATTAATCAACTATTGAATTTACAATTTTGCTCCTTAGAAAGTAGATTACAAGAACCCTGCTTTGCTCTAGATCTCTCTCTTTTAGGAGGTAGATGAATAGATGATGATCACTCGAATACGTGGATCTCTTGATTTCTTCGGTGATAATTTTCAATGTACAGCTCTCGGTCCCTTATATAGTCCTTGAAACTAGAAACCCTAGTTTCCATATAGGAATAGATGCGGTTAAGATCATGATCCTAAAATCCCATATCCAATGGCCCATATTTGACCACTGAACCGCTGTATAATGCCATGTTTGGCCGCTCTTCCGCTGCACTTTGGTGGGATCATGACTTGGGATTTTTTCTGGCTTTCTGTGTCGACATTTGGAGATCCTTTTGATGTATAGATTATGAAAATATTGCTCTGAGTCTCTGCCGTTGCTAGATTCCTCAATTTGCTTCTAAAATTTGGCAGATTCGGTTTCGATATCCCGATTTGACTCGGATCTCTTACTTGGATTCCAGGCCTGAGCTAATATCTGCATAATATCTTAAATCAGAGTGTTAGTAGCATTTTATATTTTTGAGATATTATCCTAACCATTTATATGATATAATATTTTAAGAATATTGATTAGAAATATTTGATATGATATGCATATTTTAATTACTAATATTTCATTTAAATATTATATGCATATATTTTCCCTAATTATATTAATTAAAATGAAGAAACACATGATAATAATCTTTTTACAAATAAACCCACATATTTTCTATATTTACAATTAACACCATTTAGCAGTTAATAATAGTAGGGAAAATGTTCATATAAATGTGCAATATTTTAGACTAATCACTAGCGCACTCCAATTATGGCATTAATTAATTCCAGGCTAAAGCTGGGAGAAATCTGGGTCCAATACGCGATCCGGTGGCGGAACCTATAGTCTAAAGTGTGAACACCGCATTGAAGAATCCCCTGCCATGGGCATGTTCATCGGGACCCTTGGTCCTAAAACGAGTGTGTCCTAGTTCATGACATTCTTCAAACCAACGACCTTCCAGACTCTGATCGATAAACTGGCCCAAATGGAGCAGATAGGCCACGGGCCTTCCTCCTCAAGTAAGGACTCTTGAAATAATAAAGGTAAAGGGAAAGCAGCCTTCATTGCCAACACGCAACAACAACCGAGTGGCCCAAAACCGACTGTTCACAAAAACAACGCGTGTCCACGTCCATCCTTAGAGGAAAGACTAGGACGCGCTTACTCATTTCCCCGTGATAAGACGAGGAGACTGTTTGAGTTGGTAGTGTGTAACAGACTCATCACATTGCCAGACCCACAGCGTCCACTGCAATTCGGCGACATCAATAACCCCAATACTGCTCCTATCTTAGAATGGTGAGCCATCTAATTGAGGATTGCTACATCTTCAAGAACTGGGTCAAGGACCAGTATCAACAGGGGAAATTCGCGCTGTCTGACGACTGGAGGGTAAACCCACCATAGGAGCACACTCCTAAAAAGGTGGATGCACCCGGGGCATCATGCTCGCTCATGGAAGAAACTCTATGGGAAGTCGTTCTTTTAGCTAAAACCAAAAGAATACTGAAAGATTTATAGGCATGTCCAGCAGTCAGGTGGAAAAGCCCACTTGCCCGAAATCATCGAAGGGATGTTGAAACCCCGTCCCATACCGAAAGTCGTTGACAAAGGGCAAAATCCTTAAGTCAAGCCTCTGAATTCTTCAAAGAAAAAGAAGAAGACCAAGAAGCCTGCACAGCTTGCTGAGTATGACGACAAGCACACATACCTACAAAAGTATATTGACGTGCTGGAGGAATACAACCAGAAGGCGCGGAAACCGGTCACGCTCGAAGAGTTCCTTAAGCATATTCTTGAGAACAAAGATAGTGACAGCGACGAGGAAAATGAATCGCCAGAAGAAACCGAAGACTATATGGCAAGTTGCCACATGGTCTCGCATTCGTTGTTAAATGACGAAGAAACTCCCTCGCCGTCAGAAAATAACGCAGCGGAACAGGGGGGCGGCGGGATCGGTGCTAAAATCCCTGGAACTGCCAGAAAACTCGATCGATAGGCTGTTAAACGAGGCCTTTTAGAAAAGAAAAGTTGGCCGAGAACGCGAAACAGCCATATATGAAAAGGCTAAGCGTCAGCGTCAATATGAAGAAGCTGCTGCGATGATGAGTTGTAAAGTACTCCAACCAAACCAAAGCATACCTGCGAAAAATAAGAGCATGATCAAAATAGAGAAGTGGTTCGCCAAAGCCCTGCCAATAAGAATGAAGCTGCCATCTCTCGCAGGAAACACTTCCGGGGTCATATGCCTCGACGTAGAGGATTCACATCCAAACTACTGCCTATATCATCGGAGGGTTACCCATCCCACCGAGGAATGCAGTGCCTTCAAGAAGTGGCGGCAAGGATATATTGCCCATCAAAAACACTTCAAGAAAATGAAGCGCGAAGCTCATCGACGGTAAAATAGTACGACAAACGCGCATGAAGAAACGACTGGCAACTGTTATATGTTTGGTACCGGTTCGGAAGGGGAAAACCCCTAAGTTCTTACTTTCGGGAGCGATTCTGAGGACGAAATACCCCTTAGCTGTAACACTTGAGTTTTAGGGTTAGTGATAATTAAGTGTTAATTTGGGGTTTTTGGTAAAAAGTTTACCAAAGCGGGTTTGTAGTAATTTATCTAGATTTATGGTTATTTTTGTGAAATTTTATCGCAACCACACACACTTGTGCACGATAACTAGGGTTAAGACTATGGTTGCCACACATTTGGGCTTGTAGGTTAGCTATGTTTAATTTGACCATGGTGGGTTAGGTCCCTAGTTAAGTTAATAGGGTTGTTTAAAGCTAATTAGCTTAGTTGGAGATGGTTGGCTTTGACCATGGGGTTTTGGAGGGTTTAAGGTTGACTTGAGAGAGAGAGAGATGGGGTGTGATGGGTCATGATGAATTAAGGTTAAGTCTCCTCACTCTTTTCACAACTTTTTCACCTCTCTCTCACTCATTCACTCACACTACACATCATCCCAAATTGCATCAGATCAGCCCCCATTTTTCATCTTTTCAACCCTAAATCAGCACCACACATCAGCCCCAGCCTAGCTCTGTTTTCAGTCCCCTGCAACAGCAGTTTCCAGCTCCCAAAACAGCCCATCAGCTCCAATCATCATCATTACAAGCAGCCCCAACCTTAAAACTCTCTCTCACACTCAAACCAGCAACACAAACACCACAAAAACATCAGTTCCAGCCACTTTTCTGCTTCAAAACAGCAGCAGCAACAGCTGCTCCTTCAGCCCCCTCCCAACTCCATACCACACCACATACCATATCAGCACCATATCAGCCCATATCAACCCCATATCAGCACCATATCAGCCCATATCAGCCCCATATCAGCACCATATCACAACCATATCAGCCCCATATCAGCACCATATCAGCACCATACCAGCATCAGCCAAGGCAGCACACCATATCAGCACCATTTCAGCACCATATCAGCCCATATCAGCCCCATATCAGCACCATATCAGCCCATATCAGCCCCATATCAGCACCATATCAGCCCATATCAGCCCCAGTAACAGCAACAGCAACAGCAACAGCAGCACATCAGCATCAGCTCTGGTGAAGTTCAGCTCATTCCAGCCACGTTTTGATGCACCTACTCTCTTCTTCTTCTCCTTCTCCTTGGTTGCAAGGGTCTTAGGGGGTATAACTCCTAAACTTTTCCCATATTGTGTAGATTTTGTGCTTGATTAGCTAGTTTTAGTGATAAATAGAATTTTATTGCTAGAATGGTGTGGTGATGGTAGATTTAGCCATTTTAGAGTGCTTGTAGCTTTATGAACCCCTTCTTGGTGTTAACTAATCTGTTTAAGCCTATTAGTGTCATTAAAATTAGATGGTTAGCCTAAAATTGCTAAAATTTTAGTAATCTAGCTTAATTGGTGTGTATTTCTTGGTTTAGTAGTGATTTTGAGGAAACTATTGGCAAAGTGGAAGTTGTGTTAGTTAGAATAACCCTTTTAGGTGTTAGTGAGGCCAGTCAACCAGAGGATTTCCCCAGATTTCACCAAGACACCCGATTTACCCGACTTGGCGTAATTTAGCAGTTTTATTGACTTTTTGGCCTCTATTGAATCTGCTGTTGACCCGAACTTTTCAGAATAAATTTGGGAGGACTGTAGCATGGTGAGACTAGTAGACACACACATACAGAACACGGGGACCCAACTCCCCCACGACGCACGCGTATTCCTGTTATCGATATATCGCGTATTGCAGGATTTTTCCTTATATGGTGACTCTTGTGAATTCTAGGTTCGCCGGCGGGAACTTCGAGCGCAGTAGAGAAAGGCAAGCAGGTGGTCGGACACACTTAGCACCGGATCACGGGTGAGTAGATTTAACATCTACGGGGGACGATCGTTTGGATGGCGCGAGTCGCCCGTTAGATTTAATAAACTGATATTTGGTAAACTTGATAGTACTTATGACATTAGAGTGATAATAATAAAACTGGCATAATATTACCGCAGTCATATTTACATATCATACCCTTATATGCAAATTCATGATAGAACACATGCACCATTACCAGGTTTATATGCGGCACGAGCACTATTCATGTGGACACACACACACCCTGGTAATTGCCATGCCACAACACTAGATGACTATAAATCTGAAATATGTTAATTGCCTAGGAATGTGATATTAAAATGAATGTTTAAAATGAAACCATAAGAATTACAATACTCATGCATATATGTTATCATATCATCTGCTCATGCCTAGTGTAACCATGCATTGTAAATTGATACCATAAGCATTAATAATCATCGACATATGCATTATGATGAGTTCATGAGATTTATGATATTTCTGGATTTTGGGGGAAAGCCGCAAGATTTCAAAACTGATAACTGTTTAAAAAGATAAAAAGTTGCGGTTTTCTAGTGATGTAAAGTGTCGTCCACCATGAGTTTGCTGTGGTTTTCGAGATCCGTGTCGAGGAGTGGAGGAACCGTCACGGATACATGGTGGGCCCGGTACGGTATCCCGGGGCAAGAAGATCGCAGGAGATGGCGTTGAGCCTGGCTGGGGGACGGACTACCTACCGGTGACTTCATTTGGCACGGCGGATATCCAGAGGATGCCGACCGTGGCCGCTGGTTTGAGACATGGATTTTGATGTCGATCAGCCGGATGGCTGAGACCAGAGATACTGGACATGGATATATGGGATTTAGACAGTTTTGAGGTGTCGTTGCTGGACACGGTTTTTACTGATTTCTTGATATTATGCTGATGTTTAAAAAGGGGAAATTTCAAAACAAAGGAAGGGGTAACTCTCATACATACTTGATAGTACCATCATGTGACATACATACCGTATTACATCCATGTGACAAATATATGTACTTGACTGCATACTATTGATGCATACATACCTGTTAGGACATGTAGTCATACCTGCTTAGGGATGCCAGGACACTTGTGTGCATGCTTACGATAGCCTTAGTAGATGTTATTTATTACTCACGAGTTGGCAACTCACCCCCGTTGTGCCACAGCTTTTCTGCAGGTCCACTCCGTCAGCACGGTACCGGCGGATACTTTTGCTTCTTTTGCACTTTTTGCCTGGACTCGAGGCTTTTGCTCATAGGTGGGTTATTATCAGTTTGTACCACCTTATATAATTGTTGTATCTAGAACACTCCATCTACTGCTACTATCATTTCAGTTGTACCTGTTTTATTTGGATTACTGTATATTGACCTAGAGGTGAGATTGTGAGACTTGGGAATTTAGTTTGTGATATATCTGGGTCGAACTCACTTGAGTCGATATGCTATTTCTTATGCACTGTTATTCCTATATATATCTGCTTGCACCTTTGAGGCTGATTTTACTTGTGAGATTCTGCTGGAATTTTGGAAAAAAAAAGAAAGTTATTTTAAAAAGGCAATTTGATTTGGTAATAAAGTAAATGCTTAAATAATTTGGTTTTCCTTCGCTCTAAAGATCTTAATTGGGTTTTGTATTCTGGGTTTCGGCTTGCTTATTTTACGGACGCCTTAAGACGTTTCGTAATCTAAGTGCCGGTCGCGTTCCGTACCTTGCGGGTCGTGACAAAGTTGGTATCAGAGCGTAGGTTCCACCTTTCTGAGTGTAGGATGACCCTTAGTAGATGGAGTAAGTGACTTAAGCAGAGTAGCGTAGAGTGCGTATGTCTGCGGCATACTTGCGATGCGATACTCCGCTTAGGTGACTTTAGGACATGCTTGCTTGAGAATTTCTTCTTCGATTCCATGTATCCTGTGATTCTCTTGCACTGTTCTCATTGTCCTGTTTACTGTACCAGTCGCTATGCCACAGAGGGCTACCAGAGCACAGAGGGCTGCTGCCCAAGACGAGATTCGAGTTGGCTCATCCGAGACTAGGACTGAGCAGGGTGGCATGCCTACGCCACAGGGACAGATCGATCCACCTTCCCCAGGCCGTATGGATAGGCTTGAGACTGGTATGGAGGAGTTGCGTCAGATGATGGGGAGTATGCAGGAGATACCTCAGATGGTAGGATCCCTAGTCGCAGCCGGTCGTGCACCGAGGCCGGAGGACGTACCTACTACATCCCAGACCTCTATGATACCTGCTCCTCCTACTACCACCGCGACCATTCCGGTTTCACTACAGGAGTTCATGAGGCCGAGACCTCTAGTTTTCACAGGTACCGATGCAGCGGAGGACCCGCAGACTTTCCTTGACAGCTTGGCCAGGATCTGCCGATCGCTGAGATGTTCTGATGATCGCTGGGTAGAGCTTGCGAGTTTCCGACTAGAGGGTCTCGCACAGATATGGTGGGAGTCAGTTCTGAGAGGTCGAGCTGCAGGTCTACCGCCCATGACCTGGACCGAGTTCACAGCAGTTTTCCTTGCCCGTTTCCTTCCGGAGAGCATTCGCGACGCCAGAGCTCGTAGTTTCGAGGCCTTGGTCAAGACACCTGGGATGACGGTGTCTGAGTATGACGTTCAGTTTACGCAGTTGTCCCGATATGCCCCGTACCTGGTAGATACCGAAGCGAAAAGAGTGAAGAGGTTCATACAGGGACTGGATGCCCAGCTATATCTTGCCATTGGCGCTCAGCATTTCGATACCTATTCGACAGCTATGGAACAGCATTGCGGATGGAGACACGTATTTCAGCGACGTCGGCCGTTCCCGGGCCGAAGAGGATTCGTACCGGCACACCAGATCAGAGACAGCATGCCAGATTCATTCCGAGAGATAGAGCCGGCAGAGGGTTCGGACGAGGTCAGCTGTACGGATCGTATACACAGGGTCAGCAGTCGTCGCCAGGGTGCTTTAGGTGCGGGAGTCTTCACCATCGTATTAGAGATTGTCCAGTGAGGCGACAGGGTGCGGCGACAGTTCCGCATGTGACTCTACCTCCATCACCGCCCCCTCCTCAGAGAGCTCTACTACCTGCCACAGGCATTGCTCCACGCCAGTTAGGCGCACCCAGAGGCCGTGGGCGCGGCGCACCGATCCAGAGGGGACGAGGAGGCCGAGGCCGAGGTCAGCCCGCTATTGGAGGAGGTCAGGCCCGAGTTTTTGCATTGACACCCCAGGATGCGCAGGCATCCAATGCCGTCGTTACAGGTACCCTATCAGTATGTTCTATTGATGCACACGTATTGTTCGATCTCGGATCCACGCACTCTTACGTTTCCACCCACTTCGTGCCGAGTTTGGGTAGAGAGTCCGGTTTGCTTGACCAGCCGCTTGTTGTGACCACTCCGGTGGGAGAGTCTTTTGTTGCTAGGCACGTGTTCCAATCCTGTACCGTTCATATTGGCGAGCGAGAGTTGCCTATCGACTTGATCCTTCTGGAGATGTTGGACTTCGACATCCTTTTGGGCATGGATTGGTTAGCCACGTGCTATGCGACGGTGGACTGCCGCGAGAAGACCGTTAGATTTTGTTTTCCCGGCGAGTCGGCCATTGTGGTGCAAGGGGACCGTGGTGCCACCCCTCACATTTTGATTTCTGCCCTTCGCGCTAGTCAGCTGATGAGGAAGGGATGTCGGGGATTTCTAGCCTGTGTATGTGATACTAGAGCTACGGATGTTCCATTGGACCAGGTTCCGATTGCATGCGAGTTCCCCGATGTTTTTCCTGACGAGCTGCCAGGATTGCCACCTGAGCGCGATGTCGAGTTCTGTATTGATTTGATTCCTGGCTCGGGGCCTATTTCTATACCGCCTTATCGGATGGCCCCGGCGGAACTTAGAGAGTTGAAGGTCCAGCTACAAGATTTGTTGGATAAGGGACTTATTCGACCCAGTGTTTCTCCGTGGGGTGCTCCGGTCCTGTTTGTCAAGAAAAAGGATGGAAGTTTGCGCTTATGTATTGACTACCGCCAGCTGAACAAGGTGACCGTTCGGAACAGATATCCGTTGCCGCGCATTGATGATTTGTTCGACCAGCTCCAGGGCGCGGGTTATTTTTTGAGGATCGACTTACGATCAGGATACCACCAGCTGCGAGTCCGACAGGAGGATATACCGAAGACAGCCTTCCGTACACGCTATGGCCACTATGAGTTTCTGGTGATGTCGTTCGGACTCACCAACGCCCCCGCAGCATTTATGGATTTGATGAACCGTACCTTCAGGCCGTATCTTGGCTTGTTCATCATCGTGTTCATCGACGATATTTTGGTGTACTCCCGGAGCCGAGAGGAGCACGAGCAGCACCTGCGTATTACGTTACAGACTCTGAGGGAGCACCAGCTGTTCGCAAAGTTCTCCAAGTGCGCATTCTGGCTGGACAGCGTCGGATTCTTGGGTCACGTGATTACGAGAGATGGAATTTGTGTGGACCCGAAGAAGATTGAGGCCGTTCAGCAGTGGCCCCGACCTACATCGGTTACCAAGATCCGTAGTTTTCTAGGCCTGGCAGGCTACTACAGGCGTTTTGTTCAGGACTTCTCCCGTATAGCTGCGCCCTTGACCGGTCTGACCCGGAAGGGAGTTCCTTTCGTTTGGACGGAGGAGTGCGAGCGCAGTCTTCACCAGCTGCGGAAGTGTTTGACTACGGCACCGGTATTATCTTTGCCTTCGGGATCAGGCGGATTTGTGGTCTACTGTGATGCTTCGCGAGTGGGATTAGGATGCGTATTGATGCAACATGGCCGGGTGATCGCTTATGCTTCTCGGCAGTTGAAGAAGCACGAAAAAAACTACCCTACTCACGATTTGGAGATGGCTGCAGTGGTCTTTGCACTGAAGATATGGCGACATTACCTATATGGCGAGTCATGCCAAATATTCACAGACCACAAGAGCTTAAAATACATATTTCAGCAGCGAGACCTGAACCTCAGACAACGTCGTTGGATGGAGTTGGTGAAGGACTATGACTGTGAGATCTTATACCATCCGGGTAAGGCTAATGTTGTAGCGGATGCTTTGAGCAGGAGGCCCGGGGGTAGTCTATCCTATTTGCGCGCAGTGCAGAGGAAAACGTCAGCGGATTGGCAGATTCTATGCGACAGCCGAGTCGAGTTCGAGTTCATTCCGACAGGAGGACAGCTGGCGCATGTTCGTGCGCGCCCACAGTTGCTTGACCGTATATATGAGGCACAGCGCAGCGATGACCGTTGTTCAGAGATCATGGCACAGATAGGACATGGCAGATTTTCCGAGTTCATGATTGATGATCAGGGGATTTTACGATTTGGATCTAGACTATGCGTACCAGATGCTGAGGGATTGCGGCGCGATATCCTTGAGGAGGCACACCGATCGGCATATAGTGTCCACCCCGGTTCCACCAAGATGTACCATGATTTGAGAGAGACCTACTGGTGGGACGGAATGAAGAGAAACATTGCGGAGTTCGTATCAAGATGCTTGACTTGTCAGCAAGTCAAGGCCGAACACCAGAGGCCCGCAGGAGAGCTACAGCCGTTACCCATTCCAGAGTGGAAATGGGAGCAGATTTCGATGGATTTCATTGTGGGTCTACCCAGGACCAGTCAAGGGTACGACTCCATCTGGATGATCGTAGATAGATTGACGAAAGCAGCTCACTTCCTGCCAGTGAAGACCACTCTCAGCTTCGCTCAGTATGCTCAGCTCTACATTGACGAGATCGTGCGGCTACATGGCGTACCGACTTGTATCGTGTTAGATCGAGGCACTCAGTTTACCAGCCGAATATGGCAGAGACTCCAGGAGGCTTTGGGCACTCGTTTGAGCTTTAGCACAGCATTTCACCCGCAGACCGACGGACAGTCAGAGCGGACCATTCAGACTCTCGAGGACATGCTCAGAGCGTGCGTTTTAGACTTCGGCGGTAGCTGGGACCGTCATTTACCTCTAGTAGAGTTCTCCTATAACAACAGCTTCCAGGATACTATCCAGATGGCACCTTTCGAGGCATTGTATGGGAGGAGATGCAGAACGCCCATTTGTTGGACCGAGTTGAGCGAGAGCAGTATCTTCGGACCGCAGATTGTGCAGGAGACGACCGAAAAAGTACAGTTGATTCGAGACCGGATGAGAGCAGCTCAGAGCAGACAGAAATCCTATGCAGACAGGCGCCGTCGCAGATTAGAGTTCGCAGTTGGCGACCATGTTTTTCTGAAGGTCTCTCCGATGAAGGGCGTGATGTGTTTTGGGCGAAAGGGGAAGCTTAGCCCTAGATTCGTAGGTCCCTTCGAGATCCTCGAGCGTGTCGGCACTGTTTCTTATCGTTTGGCTCTTCCACCCAGTTTCTCAGATGTGCATCCCGTCTTCCACGTATCGATGCTACGCCGTTATCTTCATGACCCTTCCCACACGATTCAGCATCAGACAGTTCAGCTTGAGCCGGACCTTTCGTTCACCGTGCAGCCAGTCGAGATTTTGGACCGGCAAGTGAAGAAACTTCGATCGAAGGTCCTACCGTCCGTAAAGGTTCTATGGCGCAGCCCGAGCAGTGAAGAGGTCACTTGGGAGGCCGAGGGAGAGATGCGGAAGAAATTTCCTCATCTTTTCGAAGGTACGCTTGGTCGCATATTTTAAAATTCGGGGACGAATTTTCTTAAGGGGGGAAGACTGTAACACTTGAGTTTTAGGGTTAGTGATAATTAAGTGTTAATTTGGGGTTTTTGGTAAAAAGTTTACCAAAGCGGGTTTGTAGTAATTTATCTAGATTTATGGTTATTTTTGTGAAATTTTATCGCAACCACACACACTTGTGCACGATAACTAGGGTTAAGACTATGGTTTCCACACATTTGGGCTTGTAGGTTAGCTATGTTTAATTTGACCATGGTGGGTTAGGTCCCTAGTTAAGTTAATAGGGTTGTTTAAAGCTAATTAGCTTAGTTGGAGATGGTTGGCTTTGACCATGGGGTTTTGGAGGGTTTAAGGTTGACTTGAGAGAGAGAGAGATGGGGTGTGATGGGTCATAATGAATTAAGGTTAAGTCTCCTCACTCTTTTCACAACTTTTTCACCTCTCTCTCACTCATTCACTCACACTACACATCATCCCAAATTGCATCAGATCAGCCCCCATTTTTCATCTTTTCAACCCCAAATCAGCACCACACATCAGCCCCAGCCTAGCTCTGTTTTCAGCCCCCTGCAACAGCAGTTTCCAGCTCCCAAAACAGCCCATCAGCTCCAATCATCATCATTACAAGCAGCCCCAACCTTAAAACTCTCTCTCACACTCAAACCAGCAACACAAACACCACAAAAACATCAGTTCCAGCCACTTTTCTGCTTCAAAACAGCAGCAGCAACAGCTGCTCCTTCAGCCCCCTCCCAACTCCATACCACACCACATACCATATCAGCACCATATCAGCACCATATCAGCCCATATCAGCACCATATCAGCCCCATATCAGCCCATATCAGCCCCATATCAGCACCATATCAGCACCATACCAGCATCAGCCAAGGCAGCACACCATATCAGCACCATTTCAGCACCATATCAGCCCATATCAGCCCCATATCAGCACCATATCAGCCCCATATCAGCACCATATCATCCCATATCAGCCCCAGTAACAGCAACAGCAACAGCAACAGCAACAGTAGCACATCAGCATCAGCTCTGGTGAAGTTCAGCTCATTCCAGCCACGTTTTGATGCACCTACTCTCTTCTTCTTCTCCTTCTCCTTGGTTGCAAGGGTCCTAGGGGGTATAACTCCTAAACTTTTCCTATATTGTGTAGATTATGTGCTTGATTAGCTAGTTTTAGTGATAAATAGAATTTTATTGCTAGAATGGTGTGGTGATGGTAGATTTAGCCATTTTAGAGTGCTTGTAGCTTTATGAACCCCTTCTTGGTGTTAACTAATCTGTTTAAGCCTATTAGTGTCATTAAAATTAGATGGTTAGCCTAAAATTGCTAAAATTTTAGTAATCTAGCTTAATTGGTGTGTATTTCTTGGTTTAGTAGTGATTTTGAGAGAATTAGGGAAACTATTGGCAAAGTGGAAGTTGTGTTAGTTAGAATAACCCTTTTAGGTGTTAGTGAGGCCAGTCAACCAGAGGATTTCCCCAGATTTCACCAAGACACCCGATTTACCCGACTTGGCGTAATTTAGCAGTTTTATTGACTTTTTGGCCTCTATTGAATCTGCTGTTGACCCGAACTTTTCAGAATAAATTTGGGAGGACTGTAGCATGGTGAGACTAGTAGACACACACATACAGAACACGGGGACCCAACTCCCCCACGACGCACGCGTATTCCTGTTATCGATATATCGCGTTTTGCAGGATTTTTCCTTATATGGTGACTCTTGTGAATTCTAGGTTCGCCGGCGGGGACTTCGAGCGCAGCAGAGAAAGGCAAGCAGGTGGTCGGACACACTTAGCACCGGATCACGGGTGAGTAGATTTAACATCTACGGGGGACGATCGTTTGGATGGCGCGAGTCGCCCGTTAGATTTAATAAACTGATATTTGGTAAACTTGATAGTACTTATGACATTAGAGTGATAATAATAAAACTGACATAATATTACCGCAGTCATATTTACATATCATACCCTTATATGCAAATTCATGATAGGACACATGCACCATTACCAGGTTTATATGCGGCACGAGCACTATTCATGTGGACACACACACACCCTGGTAATTGCCATGTCACAATACTAGATGACTATAAATCTGAAATATGTTAATTGCCTAGGAATGTGATATTAAAATGAATGTTTAAAATGAAACCATAAGAATTACAATACTCGTGCATATATGTTATCATATCATCTGCTCATGCCTAGTGTAACCATGCATTGCAAATTGATACCATAAGCATTAATAATCATCGACATATGCATTATGATGAGTTCATGAGATTTATGATATTTCTGGATTTTGGGGGAAAGCCGCAAGATTTCAAAACTGATAACTGTTTAAAAAGATAAAAAGTTGCGGTTTTCTAGTGATGTAAAGTGTCGTCCACCATGAGTTTGCTTTGGTTTTCGAGATCCGTGTCGAGGAGTGGAGGAACCGTCACGGATACATGGTGGGCCCGGTACGGTATCCCGGGGCAAGAAGATCGCAGGAGATGGCGTTGAGCCTGGCTGGGGGACGGACTACCTACCGGTGACTTCATTTGGCACGGCGGTTATCCAGAGGATGCCGACCGTGGCCGCTGGTTTGAGACATGGATTTTAATGTCGATCAGCCGGATGGCTGAGACCAGAGATACTGGACATGGATATATGGGATTTAGACAGTTTTGAGGTGTCGTTGCTGGACACGGTTTTTACTGATTTCTTGATATTATGCTGATGTTTAAAAAGGGGAAATTTCAAAACAAAGGAAGGGGTAACTCTCATACATACTTGATAGTACCATCATGTGACATACATACCGTATTACATCCATGTGACAAATATATGTACTTGACTGCATACTATTGATGCATACATACCTGTTAGGACATGTAGTCATACCTGCTTAGGGATGCCAGGACACTTGTGTGCATGCTTACGATAGCCTTAGTAGATGTTATTTATTACTCACGAGTTGGCAACTCACCCCCGTTGTGCCACAGCTTTTCTGCAGGTCCACTCCGTCAGCACGGTACCGGCGGATACTTTTGCTTCTTTTGCACTTTTTGCCTGGACTCGAGGCTTTTGCTCATAGGTGGGTTATTATCAGTTTGTACCACCTTATATAATTGTTGTATCTAGAACACTCCATCTACTGCTACTATCATTTCAGTTGTACCTGTTCTATTTGGATTACTGTATATTAACTTAGAGGTGAGATTGTGAGACTTGGGAATTTATTTTGTGATATATCTGGGTCGAACTCACTTGAGTCGACATGCTATTTCTTATGCACTGTTATTCCTATATATATCTGCTTGCACCTTTGAGGCTGATTTTACTTGTGAGATTCTGCTGGAATTTTGGAAAAAAAAAAGAAAGTTATTTTAAAAAGGCAATTTGATTTGGTAATAAAGTAAATGCTTAAATAATTTGGTTTTCCTTCACTCTAAAGATCTTAATTGGGTTTTGTATTCTGGGTTTCGGCTTGCTTATTTTACGGACGCCTTAAGAAGTTTCGTAATCTAAGTGCCAGTCGCGTTCCGTACCTTGCGGGTCGTGACATTAGCCCTCTCTTCAAAGACACCACCTCCGAAATAGAAGAGGAGGAGAAGTACTGCGAGAATATTCAGCTGCGTAACCGCACACTGTCTGAAAAGAACTTCGGACCTACAAACAAAAGTTCGAGCAAAAAGGATAAAGGGAAAGAAAAAAATCCCTGAGGAAATTACCCTCGACGGTGGAGTTGTCAAAGAGCTCGCAGTAAGGGACCCGCCTAGGAAAAACAAGGTGGATTACAATGTCCTAGCACATTTGAGGAAAATACCCTCACAACTGAGCATACTGGATGCTCTCCTTATGTCCAAAGAGGCACGGGATTCTCTGATCAAGGATTACAAGAGCCTGATCAGTTCCAAGATTTCCTCGCGGAAGAGAAAATGAAAGATGAATAGGTAGAGGTCTAAATGGCTGACATTAAATTCAGCGATGAAGAACTCCTCCTCGATACATGCGAACATAATCGCCCGTTATACATCACCAGATACTGTCACGACATCAAGATAGGGAAAATCCTCGTCGATAACAGATCCTCCGTCAACCTTTTCAACGTGAGAGTGCTGAAGGAGATTTGCATGAATGCTCAGCACCTGGTCCGAGAAAAATTACCATCTCCGAGTTCAAATCATAGTCGTCACGGACGCTCGGGTCTGTAATACCGACGCCGCTCTTCGGGTTGCTCATCACTGACATCAAATTTCATGTCATCGATGCCAAGACTTGCTATAATGCTTTGCTCGACATGCCTTGGTTACATGAGTACAACGCCATCCCTTCTACACAATATCAGTGTATGAAGTATTTCAAGGATGGCTTGGAATACACCGTCACAGGGGAGCTAAATCTATTCTTCGTAAACGAGGTCCGAGAATATGAAGTCGCAAAGTACTTCCTACCAGACTACGAGGATACAAAAAGGTGTTATAATCCGGAGGATAAATAGAAGCCTGTCGCCACTATCCCGATCTTTGGGAGCGATTCCGAGGAAGATGAAGAAATAGTCTACTCGGGGCAACCCCAAAAAGAAAACAATAAACCCAGACCATCTACTCTTATTCTAGTCTTTGGCAGCGACTCTAAGGACGAGGCCAACGCAGCGTTCTCCATCCGACCATCAGCACAAACCTTAGCCGGAACATATCAGAGTTTGCAAATCACAATGGCTTCGCCTCGGCATTACAAGGAAGTTGATGCGCTCGATATATATAGCGTACAAGAACTACAAACTTTCTACTTCCCTTCTAGGCGAAGAGGTGAAAAGGCGATCCTCTTCTACCAATCTACGGAAACCAAAGTAGAAAAAGAAGTCTGGCATGGTGCGGATTTTGCACTCGACAGGCTTCAACCAATCAGGCTGCCAAGATACTACCCGGAGGGATTGAAAAGGCTGTTAAGACGCCAAGGTGTAACCTTCGAGTAAACTGTTCAACAAGCCCAATTCTATAAAAAGATTTAGGATATTCCCGGGACTCAGCGAAAGATGCCCAACGGGAAGATGGAGACAACCAGGCTCGGATACATTCGGTCTAAGAAAAGGAAGCAGTTCCGTAACTGCTGCGTCATAAACAACTCCAGCGAAGGGGAAAACGCTCTTCCGAATGGCCATGACGTTGAAACAGAGTGAAATCCTTCTCTAAGAACGTTAAGTCTGTCACTCGAAGAACAAATAGACAAGCTAATAAAAGAGCTTGTCAAAAGAGCCGAGACAATCATAGTCGCGAAATGGCCATTTATGAAAAGGCCAGGACGTAGCGCCTCAATCAGCAATCTATGAAGAAGGAAGTCTATAATGCTTTTCATCCCCGGCCCGTTGTATGTCCTCGCGAAAAGGGAAAATCCCGAAATAGAGGCAAAAACAGGGCAAAAAACTCAAACAACGTTCGAAAACAACAAAGCGGATCCAAGAAGACGTGTAATCGAGAAAAGGTCGATTGGAACCCGTCCTTTATAAAGAAGATAGGTCGGGAAAACTCTTTCCCCCAAGATAAGACGAAGAAAATATTCAACTTTGCCATGAAGCACTAAATGATAACACTTCCGGAGTCTCGACACCCCGAACAAATAAACGAGGTCCACTATTCGAATTATTGCTCCTATCATCGAGTAATAAGTCATCCCCTCGAAGATTGCTTCATCTTCAAAGACTAGGTAGAAGACCAATATCGACAAGGCAGGTTCGCTTTATCCGACAACTGGAGGGTAACCCCGGCGTAAAAGCATGAGCCAAAGAGGACCTATACCATGAGGATGGGACCATCTCAACGTCAAGAGTAGAAGCGAACTCGCACCTTCCATATGACAACACTCTCAAAAGAGGGAGGGCACAAGACTATGGATGGCTTCCACACGTGCTTCGCAAATGAAGACAAGCATGAGGTGATCTCCGAGTTTCCACCAGCACTAAAAGAGCTGGAAGATAGGATACACACCACGGCGGACATTCTAAGAAAAATTGACTTAGGGACGGAAAATGATCGAGGCCGACATTCGTCAGTGAGCTACTATCTGAAAAACAGGTAGCTACGTTAAAAGACGTGCTCATGTAATATAAAGACTGCTTCGCATGAAACTATTCCGAGATGCCAGATCTAGATCCAAAAGTAACAGTACATAAATTGGCCATATCGCCGGACATAAATCCCATCAAACAGGCGCTAAGAAGAACGCGGCTCGAACTTGAGATGAGTATCAACGCTGAAGTCAAGAAACTAATCGACTCCGGCTTTGTAACAACCCTAATTTTTCTATATACTTTTCTATACAAATTTTTTTCAAAATCCATAAAAGAGTATTTTAAGCTGAGCACAATATATAAGTAATTATTTTGTTTTTAAATAACTCCATTTTTAGTGTACATCAAATTGTTTTAAAATTAAAGTATACTTGGGGTATTTAATGTTGCTGTTACCACTTTAAGTAATTATTTCACACCATAATTACAAGAAGGAGCTTGTAGCTCATTGGTAACACCTTGCACTGCTGAACCAAGCCACCAGAGTTCAAATCCCCTGCCCCACATTATTTTTATATTGTTTTTGTTTTAAATCCTTTGGAAGCCTAACAGTCCAAACACCATAACTCCCAAAAAATTGAACTACACTTTAAAAACTAAATATACCAGAGGACCCACCTGAAGACCTCCCACCCCTGGCACTCCGACTCGGCCGGTGGACCCGCCGACTCGGGCCGGCGCTGCCGGCTGGACTCGGCCGGCGGCCGAGTCTCCAACAGAAAAGTTTTGCCTTTTCATCTTCCTAACCCCCTGCACACTCTAATTTATTGGATCGGTTCCAGAAAGTTAAATATACCCCATTTACTACAATTTTTAATGAATTTCTATATTTTTTACAATTTTTTTAATTAAAAACACTTCACTTACCCTACCCTAGCCTACCCTATAAATACACCCCTTACACTCTACCCTCTCATCCCAAAACCCTAAGCTCACTCTCTCAAAATCTTCTCAAGAGTTGTGTACTTTGAAAACAAGTACGTGGCGAAGCTCCGACGAAATTCCGGCGACGTTTTTAGGAACAACCGGTGACGAAGCAACGCCTCGGCAACTGATTGATGTGAAAATGTGTTCGTAGTAGTTAACCGCAATCAATAACAGTGTCGCGCATAGCTAGACCGAGATGAGTACGGGTCGTACTCAGGGAAACGTTGAATCTTTTACTCTTACTTTAGATGTGTTGAGAAAGGAGGAAGAAATAAGAATGTTGTAGAATGGTTTCTAGATCTACGTTAAGCAAGAATGCAAAAATATAGATCTATATTATTTTAAGAATGTAGTTAATATAATAAAAAGGCTTGTAGGGTTCGTTAGGATTTAGTATTTATGGACGATTAATTAAAAGTTACCATTTTTATCCTTTAATAGATTTATAACTAGAACGACGGTGATGCGTGTAGATTAGGGTTTCTGGAGGGAAAAGGAATCCCACTCTTAACCCTTATCTCGACACGGAACTCCGTTCATATCTAGCCTTTACCAAAACAATCATTAATCTAATCGCTAATCGCGGTCGGAACTAGCAAAGAATTGTTAGCGCGCCCGATTAGGATGTTAATGATTCTTTTGATAAAGTTCATAAACTTTATAGGACTTAAAAAGGGTTTAGGGATGTTCATCATCCATTAGCCTACCCTAATCCTACGAACCCTAACAAGGGGAGAATTACTCGCGCATGTTGGGAAAAGAAGATGAAAAGATAGAGAGGGAAAACATAATGTAAAATGCAAAAGAATTAAATAAAACAACTACCTTTATTAATCAACTTGAACAATCTACACTTTGATTCCTTAGAAAATGATTACAAAGACTAGTTTGCTTCTCGATCTCTTCCAAGGAGGTAGATGAACAGTTGATGATCAGCCTGGATGCGTGAGCCGTCTTGGACTTCGTGATCTCTTTGGCTTGATGCCTTCTAACTTTAGCCCTTGGTCCTTTATATAGCCCTCAAAGAAGAAAAACTAGTTACCATATATGGTGACTTTCTAATATGGTGACTTTCCATGCCTGGATTCTGAGTCCCTGTCAGTATTGATTTTATGATTTTGGCAGATTTTTGATCCTAACATCTTGAACATCTTGGTCTCTTGACCTGAGCTAAATCTTGCACAATATCTCTATGAATAATGTTAGTTTATTTATTAAATTAGAGAGAGTGTCTTAATCACTATATATGGTAATAAATCTTTAAGAAACTTAATTAAGAATATTTAATATGCTATGCACTTTATATGGTAATAAATATTTAAGAAATATGATTAAGAATATTTGATATGCTATGCATCTTTCAATTACTAAAATATTATGCATATATTTTGAAATATTATTCTAACCATTTGTATGATATTATATCTTTTAAGAATTGTGATTAGAATATTTGATATGATATGCATATTTTCAATTACCAAAATATTATATAAATATAAAATGCCTATATTTTCCTTCATAATATTAATTATAATATATAAACATATGGAAAATAGTATTTTGCAGATAAATCCAAATATATTTAATATTTATAATAAACACCTTTTATTATTTAAGAAATGTAAGGAAAATATTTATACCAAAGTGCAATATTTTCAACTGAACAAATACCCCCAAACTTAATTTTGATCGTCCCGAGCAAACTAGTTATTCAAGAGAAAGAGAAAAAGAAAAAGAAAAATCTAAATAACACACTTTCGTAGGCAAACACGATTCCACTGAGCACGTGCAACAAGCCGTTAAACCTCTAGGTGTCCCTAGTAGGAGGAGTGTTGTCTCCTGAGGGTTTTCAGCGGATTACACCCACAAAATACTATAATAAAAGAGAGATTGTGAAATTTACATATAAAGATAAGAACCATAAAAGAATGACTTTGAAAATAAGAGTTTCCAATCATACTAGCTTTTCAGTTGTCATGAGCCCTATCTTAATAGTCATGAAAAGATGTTAGAAATCACATTATCCCTCAATAAAACATCGTCTTTATTCTTCATTCCTACCTTTCGTCCAAACATTGATCATATACCCCTACGCGTGTGTATAGAACATCCCTACACTAGGAGAATTCAATTCAAGCTATCATACTCTTGTCCATCTACCTCAGTACTTTTTAACTTGATGAATATTTAGGTTTGCTCACACCTTTTCATGCGACCGTTAATACTTCTTGAGGTACTAACCGACCGATTACTCATGTGCTTGCTGATTAGGTGATAATATTTTCCTCGTCTTGCACCACTTAAGGCTTAGCAGTAACTCCCAGACCAGTTGACCTTAGGGCACTAGGTGAAGAGGCACCCTCGCTATATTTTTTTATTGCTGCCTTGGCGATACAAAACCAGTGTTCATTTTTTTCTTTTCACCATTTTTATATTTTCTTCATTTTTTTCACTTCCTTCATACTTTGGCTTTTAGACAAGAGCATTTCAAGGTATCCTCTACTATCCCGAATTTCAAGACGTGTGTAAGTGCATATAGTAGGGTATCAACATTTAAATGTTTGGTTTCCAGAATAGAAACTATTTTTCAGACTTATTTTTATTCTCAGATTAGTGACTTCCTTCATCTTACTAACCTTTGGGACAACAGCTCATAACTACTTATTACTAGTTCGTTTAAGAAAACTTCTAATTTTCTTGGTTTTCTTAAACTATTATTATCTTTTGGATGTAACTTTTCACTTTCTACTCTTTTGTTAAAAAAAATTTTTTAATGCCCAGTGTCAAAGATAATTCAGTGAATACAAACCTCCCCCCAAACGTGTTTACAACAGTGTCCTCACTGATGTCTCCATTAAGCTAAAAAACCTGTAGACTTGGGAGGAAATTATTAATGGGGGCAATCATATATGAAAGTGAAAATCCTCCTCCAAACTTATTTTTGGCTCACAATTTTGTAAAAATCATTTTCTTTCAAGAGCCCAAAATATACCACCCCCAAACTTGAGTTAAACAATTTTAATTATTTAAAATCACACGAGGGGGTCAAGGTTATTGGTCAATGCCAAGCTTTGCAAAGACCGAAGGTCAACACCAACCACTCAAAAATTTTATCGATGAAGCACCAAGGTTGGTGGAAGAATATGTCACCTTTCGACAAGAAGAAGTGGGGAGACGATAAGAGGTGTAATGGAAAAGGATCGCGTCTTAATTTGGAGAGACGACACAGTGATAGAAATGATGGATTACTCGCATTATCATGATTATCCAAAAGAAGGGGTGGAGGTCCAATTTCTTCATCTTTGTAACATTTTCAATAAGATAAAATATTAATTTTGGGAATTTTTATTATTTAATATTATTTTATTGAATATTTTAATATTTTGGTATTATTAAATACAAATAAATGGGAAAAATTTTGGAAAAATTATGGAAAATTCTAAAATAGGGAAAATTAGAGAATTATGAAATTTTAAAGTTTTTGTGATTAGTTTGACACTAATTTAGTGCTAATCGCGATTAAAAATCGCTAATTGGTTTTTTAGCATTTTTGTGCAAAACATGCACATATCATTCTTTTTCACACTTGTGCATTTTCACCATGGTTTGCTTTGGGGTTACTATTTATGTGAGAAGGATTTTGAGAGAAAAAGAAAAGAAAAGAAAAGGGAATATAATATGAGGTTTGGTGAGAGAGAGGTATGGGCTTCTTTGACCAAGACTTAGCCATCTCCTTCATTTCCTTCACTCATCTCTCTTTCCCTCTTCAACCTTGCTGCTGCTGCTGCTCCTCACTTCCCTCCCCTCTTCAAGCCCTCTAAACACATCCAAAACAACTCCAAAACCCCAATCTCATTTCATTAAAATTGTGCACAAGCTCAAGACCTACACGATGGACCAAGAAAGCATGGATTTTGGCCACTAGGGTCAACTCAAGAAAATTCTTGAGTTGCAAAATGAGGTAATTACTGAACCATTAGCTTAGTTTTAGCATTACTTTTAACCCTACGTTAAGATTGAATCGATATCGGGTAATTTTGTGAACATGGGAAAAACCTAGTTAGGGTTTGAGGAAATTGTGAAATTGAGCTCAGTTGAGGTTATATAAACACCCTAGTGTATGAATTGAGACCCTAACCTGAAGCTTAAACCCAGAATACGGATTTTAGAAACCGATATCGGGGAATTTGTGAAATCTGTGAAGGGTATATTGAATCTGCTATCACCCGAGACACCCTAAATTAAAATTGGTTGGACAGTGGTATGTGCAGGCACCCAGAAAGATACCACCAAGACCCCAGCCCCTACTTCCTTTTCCCGGCCGCAAATTTAACCCATTTGGCCGCAATTTGCGGCCTGGACCCCACGAAATTGTCTCGTTTTGTTTTTGGTGTTCCCTTACCAGTAGATTAGACCCCTGGCATATATAGATTTGTCTAATTGGACCTAGGGTGAAATCTGGAACATATTTCCTAAGTTGCTGTTTTGGATTCGTATTTCCGTATTCCGTATTTTTAAGTCTGAATTAGTGTCTTGTGTTTTACCTCGATTATTTGGCATTTAAACGACGATATAGAGGATTTATTGATGGTTTTGAAGGCGTGCCATAGGTTCTAACCTATAGGCCTCTTATCGTATCGTTTTGGGTTTCGTGTGCCGTGTTAGCTTTGATTTGGTTTTAATGCGCATATACGACACTTTGATGTGTAGGTACCCCATGAAGACTACGGGACGACAAGCGAACACGTGGTGACATCGAAAGATAGAGACGCAAGGTGAGTAGATTATATCTACTGGGGGAAGTCGGGTGGATGGCGTATAACACCCCCGCAGTCCGTAGTTGTGATATTATATATATGATAGTTAGGTGTATTATGGATAGTGTAGGGTTAGAAGTGACTAGTGTAGTTCATAGTCGCGAACCCTAGAATAGAATTACACCTACACGCACACCTTTGCATATTACTTATACTTGCACTGTGCTGATGATATTGGATGACATTGGAGATGAGTCGATGATGTTGGGCCTTGTGCCGCGAGATCGGTGATTTGATGTGATTCGTATTTAGGATACGATACGTGATCTCTAGCGGGCCTTGGGACGTGTGCTTGTACACGCAGTATTTTGATGGTATCAGTTTTACTAGACTTAGATCAGTACCCCAGATTATGTGATATGATGATAGTGATACCTGAGACGTGATGAGATAGTGTGATATTGACCCGTACCCAGCTATTGGGATGCCGTACGATGATTTACCGTACGAGCCTATATTGATGATAGATCCGCGCTCATGACTAGAGGATGTCTTACGATATACTGTATCGTACGCGATATTATTGAGGCGGGATCACCGACTAGTATGTCTATATATATCGACTCAGATTTAGGTGGTTTCCATACCCCTCCTGATTTACTTGATGCTTAGATCTGTAGTTTGCATAGTAGATGTTAGACTAGACCCGAGTCATACCTATTTCAAAAACTACGAATCAGGAATATCTTAAAAGACAAGTAAAGAGATTCTACGGGTATTTTTCAAAGGACGTATCTTTCTTAAAATATACGGTAGCCCTTATTTTACTAAAAATCCCGATTCGTCTTACTTCAAACGACATAACTGCATGATATATACATATTGATGTAGATTCTTCAATGTGGTGTTGATTATTTGATCATATTCATGCTATTCACATTGCTTTGCATATGATTATTGCTATATTATTATCATGCTGTTAGGACACCAGCACCATTATCGATGATGCGTATGTTCCACGTACACTATTTGCCGGCTCACACACTTCATCATCGATAATTGCCATGCCACTACACTGTAGTACTGTTGCGTTCATGATATGATTCTTGCATGGCATATTGTACACTTATACTTGTACACAAACATAGATGATTCTGACTGATATGAGATTTGGGAACCGCAAGATGTTCTTCAAAACAGATTCGTTTTAAAAGAGTGGTTTCCCTCGACATGTGCACATTACTATTCCATGTTGCATGACTTATGATATGCTTACCTTTCTTACATGTCGCATACATCATGTTTTGATTATACGCATTGAGATATGTTGTTTCCATGATATTTCTGGATTTGGGAACCGTGGGTATTTCAAAAGAGAATATATAACTGTGTTAAAAACCCGGTTACCCTTGATATGATATTTCAGTGCGTCCACCATATGTTTTCTCGGTGCTGAGAGCGACATGTGAAACCCGATTCGAGGAGGCGGATGAGGCCGATTGCGGGTACATGGTGGACCCGGTATGGTACCCTGGGGCGAGAACGGTTTCGCTGTGTAGTAGACGGTGAGCCTGGCAGAGGGAATACTACCTACCGGTGATTGTATTTGAGCTCGGCGGATATCTGGAGGATACCGACCAGAGTTGAGGGATGGACATGGGCTAACCCGTACTGCCGGGGCCGAGGGCCGATACCGCAGATGGAGCCCCATATGGATGAGGATATGGGCTGACCCGTACTGCCGGGGCCGAGGGCCGATACCGCAGATGGAGCCCCATATGGACGAGGATTTACGTGTCGATGCTAGGCACGGGTTTCATGATGTTTTTCCATGAATTTGTTTATATCCTCATATTTGCATACATGATGCTTATTGTCATTGGGTGACGGGTGGACGAGTTCCACGTTTATTGTCATTGGGTGACGGGTGGACGGGTTCCACGTATATACAGACATGGATCATATACAGACTGGATTTACATTGATCATACTTCATTTGTATATATAACAGGGTATGAGGGCGCTGTTATATATACCCTTACACCAATATTAGTGGTATGGGACGCTAATATATGTGTATTGATATCCTTTTGATACTTCATCATATTTACTTCATGCAGACATACCTTATACTGATGACATGTTATTACCTGAGTACTTGGCACCACATACCTGTTTAGATGTTGCTTTGCCACCTTATCATGTATCGAGCTTATTCTTTGAGGTTTATTACTGATTGTTGACTTAGGATCATGTCTTGCATTCGGTTTCTGCTTGTAGATATTCTCTATTCACGAGTTGGCAACTCACCCCCGTTGTGCCACAGTTCTTGCAGGTTTTGCCGTACAGGTTTCATTGCGGCATTTCTGGCACACTGCTTCCTTGCGGGTGAATTGCATTTGGTAGGTGGGTTCTTTTGCATCAAGAACCACCATTGTACTTGTATATTCTTGTATCTAGAATTTCCATCAACCAAAACTTGTATATTGTTTCAGACTTAGACATTAGTGATGTATTATTCAACCTTAGAGTCGTGCTTAGTAGTATTGCGGTTTCCATGCTTACTGAGTTTCTTTTGGATTTGATCCTCGCCTTTCGGCGTTGTATATTATATTGCATGTGTGGTTGTGACCATCAATTGACGAAGAGCTAGCTCCCGCTTGGGGATGCCTTTTATCATTGTATATATGTTGTGCTTGTTGTACCCCGTTAGGGGCCAGTATTTACAAAAGAAACTTTGCCGGAATTTTTAGAAAAGACTTTACCTTTTAAAAATGCACATTCGGCTTAGTTATTTAAAAACCTTGACTTCAAACATGTTTTCCTTCACTTCTTTAAACCAGTTTTCTTTACTTACTCTTTAAATGGTTTTAGATTTCTGGGCTTTTGGCTTACTTGGATCAGATGGAGTCCTATAGACTTCATATGGTTCAAGGACCAGTCACGTGCTATTTCGGGTCGTGACAAAGTTGGTATCAGAGCGCTAGGTTGACCTTGGTTCGAGTCTAAGTTTGACTATGTGGAGCCTAGGGCGTTTGTATATATATACGGAACTTAGGCTTGACCTTACGGAACTTAGACTTAGTCGAGGGGGTATTAGACCCGAACTTTCGTCGTATAGGATGACCCTTGGTTGATGGAATAGGTAACTAAAGTAGAGTGACGTACCGTGGGTATGTTCCGCGGCATACTTACGACACACCACTCCGCTTAAGGAACCTTAGGATGTACATATTTTCCAGATCAGTGATTCTCTTTATATCCATGATTATACATCCATTTGAGATCCCCGATTCTATTAGTTTCATGATCATACCTTCATTGATGTTGTTCCTTCTTATGATCATGTATCCACTCTGGATCTGTTGTTCTCTTTCTTGCCATTGATCTGCTCTCTTCGATACTCGATTGAGGTTCCTGTCGCCATGTTTGAGCGCAGTTTGGGCTGCTGCTAGGGTTACGGTCAGGGCGAGCTCGTCTGGTACGAGGGCCGACCATTGTGTTTTCTGGTGACATGGGAACGTCTCGAGTTAGTATTGGTGATTGTGACCTCTAGTAGAGGCGAGTGCTTGGTTTTGGACCGGATGATCGGGCTATTGTTAGAGCTGCCAGTTGAGAGAGGACTGTTGATGTACAGCATACCTCAGAGATTATGATGTCGCCTACCGTGAAGACAGATGGACCAGCTGTTGCTGAGATTGGCAGGATGTCGCTTCCGGAGCTTACGAACTGAGATTATCGGAGCTTCCATGCAGATATGAGACAGATGATAGCTAGTCTACCCGATTTGAGAGACGAAGGTGATTCGTCCGATTTATGCGCCGGAGCGGGCCCAGTTGAGTTGAAGATTTCCAGTGTGGATAGTCTTACTCAGATCTAGAGCAGACCGATTCAGAGATGACCGCCAATGTGTCGCTTTTCCTGGAGGATTGAGGCGCAGTTCGGCGTACAGACGAATGAGCCAGTGGTTGCTGCAAACGACGAGATATCGCCCAGATGGTTGGAGCTACTGCAGCATGAGCATATACTTAGAGAGATGATAGTGAGTCGCTAGTCACCTGAGGATGAATGACTAGGACATTTGGTTCGTCCGTTTACCGATGCGAGGTCATCAGATAGATTATTTCTAGCTAGAGACGACTTCACGCGGAGACGTTGAGAGTCGATAGAGACGATCGAATGTCTGGAGCCCATTTTCCAAGTTTAAAGTATACGGAAAGACATGCAGGTGATTCTATGGACCCTCTAGAAGAATGAAACCCTAATTCGACTTAATGACCGTGTGAAAGCCTTTGAACCTTAGGGTTTGCGGCAGTTCCGTGGCGCCATTAGTGAGGCTTGGGTTTGCCCTTCTACGGCTGGACCACCGACGCTGTGGCATGTACTCGATACTATTAAACTGTACTCAAGATGTTGATCTCTTAGGGGATTATAAGGTTCTGGCGAGTCGATCGAATGTTTCGACATCATTCGGATATCATGTGATGGGATGCATTGCTTGGGAGACTCCAGATACGAGTATAGCCGTTGGAGCACAGTCCATGCAGCCACGATGAGACGAGTCCAAATCAGTCGACATTGAAGCAGAGTGAATAAAAGAGTTCGCAAGAGATTTCGACGAGATGACGTCTTACTCCGCTGACATCAGAGATGTGATACGCACCCAGAGGTGTTGTATATGGATATAACTTCCAGAAAGAAGCGCGATAAGTATGCAGTCGTTCCGGAATAAGAATTAGCTTCAGCAATGGATGATGACTTCCGGGCAATTCGGCAGGAATGAGAATTGAGAGAGAAACCTCGACAGGACCTTTCTGGAAAACGATACGAGAAGACCTAGACCCAGGAGTGGTCATATTGCGCACACCCAGCAGGACAGAGTTCGGTATCGTCGACGAGGTAGTTGACCAGGTTCAGATAAAGGAACTTACCATGATGCGTTGCAAATTGATCAAGGATGGACGAGTATTGAGTATTCCTCCGATGGTTGGGACGTGTTCCCGAGGACCTGTTCGGCCTGACATCTTCTACAGAATGATGAAGCTACAGAGTACGCGATTTCGAGTCCGTGCGAGAGACTTCAGATTGACCGTGGCCGAGAACAGTGCAGTGCGTAGATAGCATGGCGTGACGTCATAGTGGACGACGATAGAGACAGGTGGAACCAGAGGTTCGGGCGAGACGCTGACGAGCTGTCATTACTTCCCGTCGAGACTAGAGACCTGATATGCTTACATAGGTGTTGGGATGCGACCAATTTCCGAGAAAATATTGTGCTGAGGACACAGATGTTTATCGAGTGAGAAGAGATTATGCAAGAGAGCCAGCCTCTGTACAGTTCGGCATAGGCAAGATTGGAAGAGACCTTGAGCAGGATTCCTTCCAGGACATTGCTGCAATAATGTTTGCACCCAGGATCAGATGTGTGATGTACATTCAGAGAGCCAGAGGCCGACGCCAGTGATATGCTGCTTTACGAGTGGTCGTGAGGATCGACCGGGAGATGAGCAGAGAAGTGCCAGAACGGAATCGTCCCCGTTAGCACACCTGACAGGGCCGATGAGCTGATTGACCGCGAGATAGGTAATTCGAAAAGAAGATAAGGACCCAGAGTCAGAGGACGCCAGACTGTGAGCAAGAGGCAAGTAGATATCTTGCGCTGCTAGCATTGGATGCACCGACTCCTTCTCGACCTTGAAAGAGGAACTACCGACGACGGTACTTATGATTTGTGATTTTGTGATTCGATTATCACGTATCCGTCATCTTGGATTTTGGTATTTTGGGCGTTCTATTGCATGATTTAGTTTTGATGACTGAGTTTCATGATATTGTTTCATGCACCCACTGGATATTTATATTTTGCGCATAAGTTATTACATTCGAGGTATTGATTGTGATTTCACGCCTATCTTATACAGTGATTTGATTTACACTTCCAGCATAGTTTTCATGCACCTTTAGTGTTTTGATATACGATTTTGGTGCACACAAGATGCACTAAATCGGGATTCTTCGTGCATGTCACATGCACCTGATTTTTTTTACTGTCAGGCACACACGTTGCCTACGACAGATGTTTCGTGCACACCAGTTGCACCTAGATGTTGTTTTGTACTCCTGTTTGACACATATATGGATTTTGATTCCTTGCGCACCAGACGCACATGATATTCTTATATATGCACTTTGGGGATTGATTTCTAGTAGAGCAGTACATTTTTATGATATTCGCTATGTATTGATGTTTTCGGAGCCCCGACAAATTGGATTATTACTGAAATGTTTTAGTATTGGGGGTTTAAATTTAAATTCGGGGACCGAATTTACTTAAGGAGGGTAGATTGTAACATTTTCAAAAAGATAAAATATTAATTTTGGGAATTTTTATAATTTAATATTATTTTATTGAATATTTTAATATTTTGGTATTATTAAATACAAATAAATGGGAAAAATTTTGGAAAAATTATGGAAAATTCTAAAATAGGGAAAATTAGAGAATTATGAAATTTTAAAGTTTTTGTGATTAGTTTGACACTAATTTAGTGCTAATCGCGATTAAAAATCGCTAATCGGTTTTTTAGCATTTTTGTGCAAAACATGCACATATCATTCTTTTTCACACTTGTGCATTTTCACCTTGGTTTGCTTTGGGGTTACTATTTATGTGAGAAGGATTTTGAGAGAAAAAGAAAAGAAAAGAAAAGGGAATATAATATGAGGTTTGGTGAGAGAGAGGTATGGGCTTCTTTGACCAAGACTTAGCCATCTCCTTCATTTCCTTCACTCATCTCTCACTCCCTCTTCAACCTTGCTGCTGTTGCTGCTCTTCACTTCCCTCCCCTCTTCAAGACCTCTAAACACATCCAAAACAACTCCAAAACCCCAATCTCATTTCATTAAAATTGTGCACAAGCTCAAGACCTACACGATGGACGAAGAAAGCATGGATTTTGGCCACTAGGGGCAACTCAAGAAAATTCTTGAGTTGCCAAATGAGGTAATTACTGAACCATTAGCTTAGTTTTAGCATTACTTTTAACCCAATGTTAAGATTGAATCGATATCGGGTAATTTTGTGAACATGGGAAAAACCTAGTTAGGGTTTGAGGAAATTGTGAAATTGAGCTCAGTTGAGGTTATATAAACACCCTAGTGTATGAATTGAGACCCTAACCTGAAGCTTAAACCCAGAATACGGATTTTAGAAACCGATATCGGGGAATTTGTGAAATCTGTGAAGGGTATATTGAATCTGCTATCACCCGAGACACCCTAAATTAAAATTGGTTGGACAGTGGTATGTGCAGGCACCCAGAAAGATACCACCAAGACCCCAGCCCCTACTTCCTTTTCCCGGCCGCAAATTTAACCTATTTGGCCGCAATTTGCGGCCTGGACCCCACCAAATTGTCTCGTTTTGGTTTTGGTGTTCCCTTACCAGTAGATTAGACCCCTGGCATATATAGATTTGTCTAATTGGACCTAGGGTGAAATCTGGAACATATTTCCTAAGTTGCTGTTTTGGATTCATGTTTCCGTATTCCGTATTTTTAAGTCTGAATTAGTGTCTTGTGTTTTACCTCGATTATTTGGCGTTTAAACGACGATATAGAGGATTTATTGATGGTTTTGAAGGCGTGCCATAGGTTCTAACCTATAGGCCTCTTATCGTATCGTTTTGGGTTTCGTGTGCCGTGTTAGCTTTGATTTGGTTTTAATGCGCATATACGACACTTTGATGTGTAGGTACCCCATGAAGACTACGGGACGACAAGCGAACACGTGGTGACATCGAAAGATGGAGACGCAAGGTGAGTAGATTATATCTACTGGGGGAAGTCGGGTGGATGGCGTATAGCACCCCCGCAGTCCGTAGTTGTGATATTATATATATGATAGTTAGGTGTATTATGGATAGTGTAGGGTTAGAAGTGACTAGTGTAGTTCATAGTCGCGAACCCTAGAATAGAATTACACCTACACGCACACCCTTGCATATTACTTATACTTGCACTGTGTTGATGATATTGGAAGACATTGGAGATGAGTCGATGATGTTGGGCTTTGTGCCGCGAGATCGGTGATTTGATGTGATTCGTATTTAGGATACGATACGTGATCTCTAGCGGGCCTTGGGACGTGTGCTTGTACACGCAGTATTTTGATGGTATCAGTTGTACTAGACTTAGATCAGTACCCCAGATTATGTGATATGATGATAGTGATACCTGAGACGTGATGAGATAGTGTGATATTGACCCGTACCCAGCTATTGGGATGCCGTACGATGATTTACCGTACGAGCCTATATTGATGATAGATCCGCGCTCATGACTAGAGGATGTCTTACGATATACTGTATCGTACGCGATATTATTGAGGCGGGATCACCGACTAGTATGTCTATATATATCGACTCAGATTTAGGAGGTTTCCATACCCCTCCTGATTTACTTGATGCTTAGATCTGTAGTTTGCATAGTAGATGTTAGACTAGACCCGATTCATACCTATTTCAGAAACTACGAATCAGGAATATCTTAAAAGACAAGTAAAGAGATTCTACGGGTATTTTTCAAAGGACGTATCTTTCTTAAAATATACGGTAGCCCTTACTTTACTAAAAATCCTGATTCGTCTTACTTCAAACGACATAACTGCATGATATATACATATTGATGTAGATTCTTCACTGTGGTGTTGATTATTTGATTTCCGCATATTCATGCTATTCACATTTCTTTGCATATGATTATTTCTATATTATTATCATGTTGTTAGGACACCAACACCATTATCGATGATGCGTATGTTCCACGTACACTATTTGCCGGCTCGCACACTTCATCATCGAGAATTGCCATGCCACTACACTGTAGTACTGTTGCGTTCATGATATGATTCTTGCATGGCATATTGTACACTTATACTTGTACACAAACATAGATGATTCTGACTGATATGAGATTTGGGAACCGCAAGATGTTCTTCAAAACAGATTCGTTTTAAAAGAGTGGTTTCCCTCGACATGTGCACATTACTATTCCATGTTGCATGACTTATGATATGCTTACCTTTCTTACATGTCGCATACATCATGTTTTGATTATACACATTGAGATATGTTGTTTCCATGATATTTCTGGATTTGGGAACCGTGGGTATTTCAAAAGAGAATATATAACTGTGTTAAAAACCCGGTTACCCTTGATATGATATTTCAGTGCGTCCACCATATGTTTTCTCGGTGCTGAGAGCGACATGTGAAACCCGATTCGAGGAGGCGGATGAGGCCGATTGCGGGTACATGGTGGACCCGGTATGGTACCCTGGGGTGAGAACGGTTTCGCTGTGTAGTAGACGGTGAGCCTGGCAGAGGGAATACTACCTACCGGTGATTGTATTTGAGCTCGGCGGATATCTGGAGGATACCGACCAGAGTTGAGAGATGGACATGGGCTGACCCGTACTGCCGGGGCCGAGGGCCGATACCGCAGACGGAGCCCCATATGGACGAGGATTTACGTGTCGATGCTAGGTACGGGTTTCATGATGTTTTTCCATGAATTTGTTTATTTCCTCATATTTGCATACATGATGCTTATTGTCATTGGGTGACGGGTGGACGAGTTCCACGTTTATTGTCATTGGGTGACGGGTGGACGGGTTCCACGTATATACAGACATGGATCATATACAGACTGGATTTACATTGATCATACTTCATTTGTATATATAACAGGGTATGAGGGCGCTGTTATATATACCCTTACACCAATATTAGTGGTATGGGACGCTAATATATGTGTATTGATATCCTTTTGATACTTCATCATATTTACTTCATGCAGACATACCTTATACTGATGACATGTTATTACCTGAGTACTTAGCACCACATACCTGTTTAGATGTTGCTTTGCCACCTTATCATGTATCAGGCTTATTCTTTGAGGTTTATTACTGATTGTTGACTTAGGATCATGTCTTGCATTCGGTTTCTGCTTGTAGATATTCTCTATTCACGAGTTGGCAACTCACCCCCGTTGTGCCACAGTTCTTGCAGGTTTTGCCGTACAGGTTTCATTGCGGTATTTCTGGCACACTGCTTCCTTGCGGGTGAATTGCATTTGGTAGGTGGGTTCTTTTGCATCAAGAACCACCATTGTACTTGTATATTCTTGTATCTAGAATTTCCATCAACCAAAACTTGTATATTGTTTCAGACTTAGACATTAGTGATGTATTATTCGACCTTAGAGTCGCGCTTAGTAGTATTGCGGTTTTCATGCTTACTGAGTTTCTTTTGGATTTGATCCTCGCCTTTCGGCGTTGTATATTATATTGCATGTGTGGTTGTGACCGTCAATTGACGAAGAGTTAGCTCCCGCTTGGGGATGCCTTTTATTATTGTATATATGTTGTGCTTGTTGTACCCGTTAGGGGCCAGTATTTACAAAAGAAACTCTGCCGAAATTTTTAGAAAAGACTTTACCTTTTAAAATTGCACATTCGGCTTAGTTATTTAAAAACCTTGACTTCAAACATGTTTTCCTTCACTTCTTTAAACCAGTTTTCTTTACTTACTCTTTAAATGGTTTTAGATTTCTGGGATTTTGGCTTACTTGGATCAGATGGAGTCCTATAGACTTCATATGGTTCAAGGGCCAGTCACGTGCTATTTCGGATCGTGACAATCTTGGAGTTGATTCCTCTCAACACCCATGTCTTGTAAAAATGCGAGTTCATCAGCGAAAATTTCCTCAAAGCTTTCATCGATACCCCGAAGAATAATGTCATCAGAAAAAATGGCGTGATCGTCCGACTCTATAAAAAGTTTCACATCTGCGTTAGATGTTGACCCGGAAGAATACATGGTTGGGTCAAACAACAACTTATGAAAAGAGTCAGTATCATGAGGTTGATCAAATTCGCTGCTGTCGACATCCATTAATTCGACAGAACACACATGAGCATAGGGTTCGGAGGGTTCACTTCCCAACTTGTAAATGTTAAGCTCAATTGACTTCTTTCCAAAGGATAGGGTCATAGAGCCGTTTCTACAATTGATTACTGCGTTGGAAGTGGCCAAAAAGGGTCGACCGAGTATCACCGGGATTTGATTGCATGGGTTTGCCACAGGTTGTGTATCAATAACGATAAAGTCCATAGGAAATATGAATTCCCCGACTTTGATTAACACATCCTCTAGCTCACCCCTTGGTTGGGTGATAGATCGATCGGCCATCTGAAGAGTGCAATGCGCAGGTTTTAACTCTCTGATCCCTAATTGCTCATAAACAGAATACGGAAGCAAGTTAACACTAGCACCTAGATCGAGTAGAGCACGATTGATATTTTTACCCTCAATAGAAATTGAAATTGTAGGACTTCCGGGGTCCTTTCGTTTCTTGGGTAGTTGTTGTGTAAAAGTTGTGCTCACATTACTCGCAAGGAAAACTTTTTTAGGTACTTGAACTTTTCTTTTCCGCACAAGTCCTTTAAGATTTTTGCATATGACGGAACATGTTGAATAGCATCTAGGAGAGGAATGTTTATGTTAACTTGCTTAAAAATTTCCACAATGTTCTCCATTTGTGGACTTGGTCTGTTGCCCCTTAACCTGTTTGGATAAGGTGCTTGATCAATAAGTTTTGGGTCCAACGTTTGTGGAGAAGACTGTGGGGACGGATTCGATCCTAAAACTGGAGTGGGAATCGACTTAGATAGATTTGGCGAAATGGGCGAAGGGTTCGAGCCTTGGGGAAAACGGAGAATAGGCTCGGGTGAAGGTGGGAGACTAGACGAATTAGGGGAAGAAGAAGAAGCTGGGGTATCATTGGTGTCACTATCATCACACTGCTCAACCACTCGGTTATTCAACACTTTTTCCGATCTCAACGTGGTAACAACACTCACATTATAAGTTTATGAGTGGCCAGGATTAGGTATGGGTTGAGATGGGAGTTTCCCTTTCTCTCTCGTACTCATCGCGGCGTTTAACTGTACGATTTGGTTTTCTAATGATTTAATACTCTCACCATGGGAGGCGGAGTTTTTCGTTATGGTATCAATAGAAGACCTCATCTCAGCCGAAATTTGCATGGATTGTTTCATGAACATATCCAAAGTTTGTGCAAGTGAGTTGTCAGTACCGGCCACTTGTGGTGTAGAAATATTGGTCGGATTTTGGAAATTCTGTGACTGAAAGGGGGGCTGATTTTATGGTTGTGGTTGCTGTGGAGGAGGTCTTTGATAATTGCTTTGTTGGTTTTGATTCCAAGAAAAGTTTGGATGATTCCTCCAACCTTGATTGTACGTGGAAGAATAAGGGTCATTTCTAGGTCGCTGCTGAAAAGCAGCATTAGCTTGAAACGAAGCATTCATAGGACATTCTTCCGTTAAGTGTGAAGGATCCGAACAGTAACCACAGACGGTCTTAGGAAGCGTGACATGATTTAGGGAGAATGATGAGAATTTGTTCTCAATAGCGTCGAGTTTCTTCTGTATCGCTGCCATTTCGGCTTTCACTGCGATAGAAACATCGAGCTGGTGAATACCTCCCTTAGTTGAAGGTGGTCTTACGCTTCCCACTGCAACGTGTGTTCAGCAAGGTCTTCCAGATATTTCCATGCTTCACCGTCATCTTTAGACATGAAATTGCATTGACACATTGTTTCAAGCATCTGCTTTGTCGCTGGATTAATGCCCTCATATATAATCCGACATAAATCCCATCTTTGTATTCCGTGATGGGGGCATTGGACAAGCAGATGTTTGAAACGTTCAAAGCACTTCCAAAATGGTTCATTGGGAAGCTGGGTGAACTGGTTGATCTCGCTCCTAATATGGGCAGTCTTATGGTTTGGGTAAAACTTCTTAAGAAATGCTATGACAAATTCATCCCAATTAGTGATGGAGTGTGCGGCAGTATTGTAAAGCCATTTTTCTGCCAAGTCGCACAGTGTGAATGGGAGAAGACGTAAGCGCATAGCATCTAAAGTCAATTGTGAAGTACCCATCATTGCGCATACGTTTTCGAATTTGGTGATGAAAACGTACGCGTCTTCTGACTCAAGCCCGTGAAATTTGGGTAGCAGATTGATGTAGTGGGGTTTAATTTCGAAATTACCCCCGTTAGGTGGTGGAAGAGATAGACAAGTGGGAAGAGGACCATGGATAGGATAGCATCTCTCTTGGAGAGAGATGCGCGGTGGGTTCTGCGCACCTTCGGGCGGTGGCAGCGTGGTGTTATAATTTGATGGAGTGTCGTCCATCTCGGTCGTGTGTGGTGGGGGAAAAGAAGATGAAGAAGTACCGACTTCGGCGACGATAGCAGGAACGCGGACAAGACGGGCACTAGGATCCCGTGTCCAGCCGAGCATGCACTAAGCGGGTTTAGTGCAAGTGGTAGCGTGTGTGTGATTTAAAAATTGGCTTTTTTTTTGAAAAAGTGGGACTCAAGACAAATCTCCCTAAGATGCACAAGCAACCCTAGAACTAAGGTCACCTAGGTCCAGTCTCTAGACCGCTCCTAGACTTCCAAAGGACAAGCCGCAGGATCAATCCTCTACCGCCTCCGTACTACCCTTGTAGCCAGGTAAGTGCCAGGTAAGTGGGAAGGAACCACAGTAGTGGGCCTAATAAAAACCACTAGCCTTCGACACACTTGCCTAGGCACTAAAAAAGTAATGCGGATAAACGATAGATTACCCACGACCTTCCTCTGTCCTTAATGAGCACGACAGTCCTTAGAGTCTGGTCTAGATATTTTTTAAATTAATGAAGGGTTGATCTAGATGCTCGGTTTGTGATTTGTGGGGCTTAGGAAGGGTGATGAAATCCCCACCTAATCTTGATTTGGTCTTTTCCCCTTAAAGTCCGTATTAAATATGCAAAACAAAACCAATCAAAAAACTTTTGCAAAAAGATTTTTGAGCGGTGCTATTTTGCAAAGAATCCTGCAGAAAATAGATTTTATTGGATTTGAGGGGAGAGAGAAAGAGTTGAGAAAGATACCAGAGAAGACTTAAGCCCTAACTCCTCTGTTGTACCGCGTTTCCGCCGCACAAAGGGTACTTTTGCCGCGGTTCCGCCGCGTGGCAGAGGGATTGCTTGAAAAGTTTTTTTTGTATATCCTTCTGTGCTCCTCTGGATCTCTAAAAATGTCTCTGTTTCCTGTTTTCCTCAATTCTGTAACTCCAGATTTCCTTGCAAAATTCACACACAAATCGTTAAATATGCAATTTGCAGTTTTGTTTTAATAATGATATGAATCGTCTAAGAATTCAACACAAATAGTAAGAATAAAAAATTACGCACGTATCCCCGGCAACGACGCCATTTGATTGGTGTGAAAAAGTGTTTGTAGTAGTTAACCGCAATCAATAACAGTGTCGCGCGTAGCTAGACCGAGATGAGTACGGGTCGTCCTCAGGGAAACGTTGAATCTTTTACTCTTACTTTAGATGTGTTGAGAAAGGAGGAAGAAATAAGATTGTAGTAGAATGGTTTCTAGATCTACGTTAAGCAAGAATGCAAAAATATAGATCTATATTATTTTAGGAATGTAGTTAATATAATAAAAAGGCTTGTAGGGTTCGTTAGGATTTAGTAGTTATGGACGATTAATTAAAAGTTACCCTTTTTATCCTTTAATAGATTTATAACTAGAACGACGGTCATGCGTGTAGATTAGGGTTTCTGGAGGGAAAAGGAATCCCACTCTTAACCCTTATCTCGACACGGAACTCCGTTCATATCTAGCCTTTACCAAAACAATCATTAATCTAATCGCTAATCGCGGTCGGAACTAGCAAAGAATTGTTAGCGCGCCCGATTAGGATGTTAATGATTCTTTTGTTAAAGTTCATAAATTTTATAGGACTTAAAAAGGGTTTAGGGATGTTCATCATCCATTAGCCTACCCTAATCCTACGAACCCTAACAAGCGGAGAATTGCTCGCGCATGTTGGGAAAAGAAGATGAAAAGATAGAGAGGGAAAACATAATGTAAAATGCAAAAGAATTAAATAAAACAACTACCTTTATTAATCAACTTGAACAATCTACACTTTGATTTCTTAGAAAATGATTACAAAGACTAGTTTGCTTCTCGATCTCTTCCAAGGAGGTAGATGAACAGTTGATGATCAGCCTGGATGCGTGAGCCGTCTTGGACTTCGTGATCTCTTTGGCTTGATGCCTTCTAACTTTAGCCCTTGGTCCTTTATATAGCCCTCAAAGAAGAAAAACTAGTTACCATATATGGCGACTTCCTAATATGGTGACTTTCCATGCCTGGATTTTGAGTCCCTGTCAGTATTGATTTTATGATTTTGGCAGATTTTTGATCCTGACATCTTGATCTCTTGACCTGAGCTAAATCTTGCACAATATCTCTATGAATAATGTTAGTTTATTTATTAAATTAGAAAGAGTGTCTTAATCACTATATATGGTAATAAATCTTTAAGAAACTTAATTAAGAATATTTAATATGCTATGCGCTTTATATGGTAATAAATCTTTAAGAAACATGATTAAGAATATTTGATATGCTATGCATCTTTTAATTACTAAAATATTATGCATATATTTTGAAATATTATTCTAACCATTTGTATGATATTATATCTTTTAAGAATTGTGATTAGAATATTTGATATGATATGCATATTTTCAATTACCAAAATATTATATAAATATAAAATGCCTATATTTTCCTTCATAATATTAATTATAATATATAAACATATGGAAAATAGTATTTTGCAGATAAATCCAAATATATTTAATATTTATAATAAACACCTTTTATTATTTAAGAAATGTAAGGAAAATACTTATACCAAAGTGCAATATTTTCAACTGAACAACAACCTCTTTAGTCCCCCTTTCACTCACTTGCTTAATCGAAACCCGTAAGTCTCATTCTATCCCCCTTTCTATTTCTTTAAAATACGAAACTACGAAACCCGACGGAATCGGAACAAATCTGATTTCCGATTCGGTTTTCTATAAAATTTCACATCTCACCAATACATTCATGCTTAAATATCTTTATGTTGACTATTAAACATTTAACAAACAATTTGAACCAGTTTCATCACATGAAATGATAGCCTTTCCAATTTATCGTATTTTTCACTTTAATACCACCATGTTTCGATTTCACATTTAACCCCTTAACCTTACTATACATTTAAAATAGAGCACGAGGTAATGACCTACCTCCACACACGCAAATACAACCCTAAACGATATCATCAAAACTTAGAATACGATAAAACAATACTTTCATTTAAATACCATATTCTTAATAAAATCATTTCTAAAAGTTTTAGCTTTGATACACTTTTAAATAAATACCTCTTATTAGGAAAACACGATAAGTTGTGGACATCGATCGTTTATCTAAACCTGACTTTGTGGTGTCTAGGCTGGGCAAGTGAGCAAAGATAACTTTAAAAGGCCCATCTCACGATTCGTGAGCGGATCCCTCCTTTCCTCATTTGTACTTACCTGGCCACAATTGGCGGTGAAGAGGCGATTTGAGGCTTCTAACGACTTGTCGTTTAGACCATTTAGAAATAGGCTAGTTGGCTTCGGAAGCCCTAGAATCTAAAATACGGAAAATTACACTTTGCAAATAAATACCTTTTACTTTATAAAACCGTTTTCTAAAGGATTAGTATTTTACAATGTTTGCAAAGCGCCGCTACAACCCATTTTTGGGGAACCCGTTTGGGATGGTGTAGATTCTCGCACATTCTCGGGCTTAGTAGTGCGAGATTCAGACCTCCGCAAGGAGTATTCGGTCTCGAAAGGTTTAAAATACGACATCTTAAGAAAATGAGACTTTTGGAATATAAAATATTTATTAAAATTATTTTTGTATAAATATATGTATATTTAACCTTAAAATACCTATTTTAATATAATATAAATATTCCACTTTTTTCTAAAAATCACAAGAATAAATTTTACACTAAAATACCATGAACTTCAAATAATCAATATTACAGATAAATACCCTTATTTATAAAACTAGGATATTTTCACTAGAAATGTCACAATATAAAATCCACCCTCATTACAACTCTAAAGACGAACAATAAATACTTGAGGTGTATTTTGAAAAGTATATACAAGTATTTTTACATAAAACCACCTCAAGTTTATAAATTACCCTAAGGACCCTACCAATTATAAGACTTCGATTCACATTTCTGATTGTCTGACTCGGGTTTGAGTCTGATTAATCTGACTTGAATATGATTCCAGTCAATCTATAATCTACAAGATTCCAATTCAATATGAACACATGAATCCATGAATACAATTATCAATTTATACAACTTGACCGAACCGAACCATGGATATATATTCCTTTTACATGATTCTCAGTATTCCATTTACATGACTCTATGGTTACAACCGTTTCCTGATATCATGGTTTCGTTCAGTCAATCAAATATACAATCAATACAATTTACAAGATAACAATACAAATAAGACATCGCGGGGTTTAAGGGGTAGATTGGTACGGAATGTGTTAAAAGTGGCACGGGACTGTAAGACTTAATACACCTAACATGAATCCAGTTGCTGTTGTATCGTGGCATAAACGGGGCCTTGTACTATACGCGCTTCTAGTCTCTGGCATATAGAGACTCCTCTCGTATACACTGGCATTCTTCTGTACCAAGCTACAAACAACATCGTTAATACGGTATTACTACAAGATAATACAACTTTAAAAGATATCTTCTTATTTTGTCTTTTTCTACTTTCCTCTTACCTTTGGGACTTACCGAGCGACCTGTTCGCTGACGACATTCTGTTTCTTTCTTCTTTGAATGTCGTCAGGTGATTTGGACCCGGCAGAGATCGAGCCATCGCAAGAAGACTTGGAGCAGTTTGCCGAAGATCTAGCACTTTAGTTCATTGTACACTTTTCCATTCAGTATTTACATTTCCTGTTATGCCACTGTTTAGGCATCTTTTTATTTCAGTTGTATTTCCTTTCATGCATTGTATAATGAATGTTAATAAATAAAAGTTGATGTTCTTTTTATATCTTGTCTCTTGTATATTTATTTTATATTGCTTAGATACGCTTAGCGTATGTACTTCTGAGTATATACGTAGCGGACCGATCGCGTCCCCTTCGCCGCATATTGGGAAGTGGGGCGTGACAGGTTTTGTTGGTGGCCCATGCAGGTCCAAAGCTGTATGGAACCCTAAGCAATATAAAACACAAGAACCAGCAACTAAAACATTCTTTACAATTCATGTTCCTTGAATCTTACAATTTCATATTCCTTGAATCTTATCATTTCATGTTCCTTGAATCTTGCAATTCCTTGAATCTTGTCATGTACTTGAATCTGTCCTAACCCAAATTTTTCTTCAGGGTTATGGATTCCCCGAACAACACCAGCACCAATGTCAACAACACACCTCCACCACTACCACTTACACCCGTCGTTCCTGCTCCACTCAACGAGCAAACGGTTCTGCTTGAGGAAATCCGAAGCCTCCTGGTTGGACTGCAGCAGCAGACTGCTATACTATTGAACCGACCAGAAGCAGAAGCAACCGTCAGGAAACGCTCTGCCACCCAAATGGCAAGAGGAACCTACACTGCACAACCTGTAAAACCCAAAAGACAGAAGGAAACAATTAACCAGTCAAGTTCAGGATTTTGTTACTACTACCATAGGATTGGACACTTGTAGAAGGACTGTAGGCGTGCAAAAGGCCAGTGCCTAGTTTGCGGCGCATCCGATCATAGAATTGGAGACTGTCCCTATAGACGCAACTCAGCCCACACACCCACTATCTACCCGCAGCAGCCAGCTATCCAGACTCCTGCACCTAGTCTTACACTCCCAGCACCACCTCCACATGGACCATCCCTACCTAGTCAGGCATCGATGTATCGGCTTACAGAGAAAAATGTGTCGAGACGTCAAGCCTCCACCTTAACAGCCTTAGAACCTGAGACTAGGAACCAAGGTAACTCAGGTAACTCCCTCACTTTGACCAAAACATTTTGCAATATTTCTTTCTTCTAAATATTTTCATTCACAACCAATAGTTCTGTCACAAAACTTTCTTTGAAACTGTTACACCTTCCTTTTACAAATTTCGAGGACGAAATTTTTATAAGGAGGGTAGAATGTAACAACCCTAATTTTTCTATACACTTTTCTATACAATTTTTTTTAAAAATCCATAAAGGAGTATTTTAACCTGAGCACAATATATAAGTAATTATTTTGTTTTTAAATAACTCCATTTTTAGTGTACATAAAATTGTTTTAAAATTAAAGTATACTTGGGGTATTTAATGTTGCTGTTACCACTTTAAGTAATTATTTCACACCATAATTACAAGAAGGAGCTTGTAGCTCATTGGTAACACCTTGCACTGCTGAACCAAGCCACCAGAGTTCAAATCCCCTACTCCACATTATTTTTATATTGATTTTGTTTTAAATCCTTTGGAAGCCCAACAGTCCAAACACCATAACTCCCAAAAAATTGAACTACACTTTAAAAACTAAATATACCAGAGGACCCACCTGAAGACCCCCCACCCCCCGGCACCACGACTCGGCCCGACTTGGGCCGGCGCTGCCGGCCGGACTCGGCCAGACACCCGAGTCTCCAACAGAAAAGTTTTGCCTTTTCATTTTCCTAACCCCCTGCACACTTTAATTTATTGGATCGGTTCCAGAAAGTCAAATATACCCCATTTACTACAATTTTTAATGAATTTCTACATTTTTTAACAATCTTTTTAATTAAAAACTCTTCACCTACCCTACCCTAGCCTACCCTATAAATACACCCCTTACCCTCTACCCTCTCATCCCAAAAACCTAAGCTCATTCTCTCAAAATCTTCTCAAGAGTTGTGTACTTTGAAAATAAGTGCACGGCGAAGCTTCGGCGAAATTCCGGCGGCGTTTTTAGGAACAACCGGCGACGAAGCAACGCCTCAGCAACCTCTTTAGTCCCCCTTTCACTCCCCTGCTTAATCGAAACCCGTAAGTCCCATTCTATCCCCCTTTCTATTTCTCTAAAATACGAAACTACGAAACCCGATGGAATCGGAACAAATCTGATTTCCGATTCGGTTTTCTATAAAATTTCACTTCTCACCAATACATTCATACCTAAACATCTTTATGTTGACTATTAAACATTTAACAAACAATTTGATAAAGTTTCATCACATGAAATGATAGCCTTTCCAATTTATCGTATTTTTCATTTTAATACCACCATGTTTCGATTTCATATTTAACCCCTTAACCTTACTATACATTTAAAGTAGAGCACGAGATAATGACCTACCTCCACACACACGCAAATACAACCCTAAACGATATCATCAAAACATAGAATACAATAAAAAAATACTTTCATTTAAATACCATATTCTTAATAAAATCATTTCTAAGAGTTTTAGCTTTGATACACTTTTAAAGAAATATCTCTTATTAGAAAAACACGATAAGTTGTGGACATCGATCGTTTATCTAAACCTGACTTTGTGGTGTCTAGGCTAGGCAAGTGAGCAAAGGTAACTTTACAAGGCCCGTCTCACGATTCGTGAGCGGATCCCTCCTTTCCTCATTTGTACTTACCTGGCCACAATTGGCGGTGAAGAGGCGATTTGAGGCTTCTAACGACTTATTGTTTAGACCATTTAGAAATAGGTTAGTTGACTCAGGAAGCCCTAAAATATAAAATACGGAAAATTACACTTTGCAAATAAATACCTTTTACTTTATAAAATCGTTTTCTAAAGGATTAATATTTTACAATCTTTGCAAAGCGCCGCTACAACCCATTTTTGGGGAACCCGTTCGGGATGGTGCGGATTATCGCACATCCTCGAGCTTAGTAGTGCGAGATTCAGACCTCCGCAAGGAGCATTCGGTTTCGAAAGGTTTAAAATACGACATCTTAAGAAAATGAGACTTTTGGAATATAAAATATTTATTAAAATTATTTTTGTATAAATATATGTATATTTATCTTTAAAATACCTATTTTAATATAATATAAATATTCCACCTTTTTCTAAAAATCACAAGAATAAATTTTACACTAAAATACCATGAACTTCAAATAATCAATATTACAGATAAGTACCCTTATTTATAAAACTAGGATATTTTCACTAGAAATGTCACAACATAAAATCCACTCTCATTACAACTCTAAAGACGAACAATAAATACTTGAAGTGTATTTTGAAAAGTATATAAAAGTATTTTTACATAAAACCCCCTCAAGTTTATAAATTACCCTAAGGACCCTAGCAATTATAAGACTTCGATTCACATTTCTCATTGTCTGACTCGGGTTTGAGTCTGATTAATCTAACTTGAATATGATTCAAGTCAATCTATAATCTACAAGATTCCAATTCAACATGAACACATGAATCCATGAATACAATTATCAATTTATACAACTTGACTGAACCGAACTATGGATATATATTCCTTTTACATGATTCTCAGTATTCCATTTACATGACTCTACGGTTACAACTGTTTCCTGATATCATGGTTTCGGTGAGTCAGTCAATCAATACAATTTACAAGATAACAATACAAATAAGACATCGCGGGATAGGTAGATTGGTACGGAAGGTGTTAAAAGTGGCACGAGACTGTAAGACTTAATATACCTAACATGAATCCAGTTGCTGTTGTACCGTGGCATAAACGGTTCCTTGTACTATACGTGCCTCTAGTCTTTGGCATATAGAGACTCCTCTCGTATACACTGGCATTCTTCTGTACCAAGCTACAAACAACAGCGTTAATACGACATTACTACAAGATAATACAACTTTAAAAGATATCTTCTTATTCTCTACTTTCCTTTTACCTTTGGGACTTACCGAGCGACCTGTTCGCTGACGACATTCTGTTTCTTTCTTCTTTGGATGTCGTCAGGTGATTTGGACCCGGCAGAGATCAAGCCATCGCAAGAAGACTTGGAGCAGTTTGCCGAAGATCCAGCACTTTAGTTCATTGTACACTTTTCCATTCAGTATTTACATTTCCTGTTATGCCACTGTTTAGGCATCTTTTTATTTCAGTTGTATTTCCTTTCATGCATTGTACAATGAATGTTAATAAATAAAAGTTGCTGTTCTTTTTATATCTTGTCTTTTGTGTATTTATTTTATATTGCTTAGATACGATTAGCGTATGTACTTCTGAGTATATACGTAGCGGACCGGTCGCGTCCCCTTCGCCGCATACCGGGAAGCAGGGCGTGACAGGCTTCATCTAAGAAGTTTAATATCCTAACTGGATCGCTAATATCATTCCAGTGATGAAGAAAAATGGGACGGTGCGCATCAGCGTGGACTTTCGGGGCCTTAACAAAGCTTGCCCGAAGTTCCCAGTACCTGTCACCAAGCTAATGATCGATAACACGTCTACCCATGAGGTCTTCTCTTTTATGGATGGATCTTAAGGATACAATCAAATAAAAATGAATCATGAAGACCAAAAGCATACCGCCTTCCGGACCCCACTGGGCATATTCTGCTATAAAGTGACGCCTTTCGGTTTAAAGAACGCCAGCGCTACCTACCAAAGGGCCATGACAAAGATCTTCGATGACCTCATACACGAGATTGTCAAATGCTACATTGACGACCTAGTGGTAAAGAGCAAATCTCACGAGGAGCATTGGGAACATCTAAAAATAGTGTTCCAAGTCTTCGGAAGTATAATCTGAAGATGAATTCTCTAAAATGAGTGTTTGGAGTCTCCTCAGAAAAATTCCTAAGATTTATCATACGGCACCGGGATATCGAAATCTATCCCTCAAAGATCAAGGTGATTATGGAAATGCCCATGCCAAGAACTCTCAAACAATTGCGATCTCTTCAAAGAAAACCGCATATATCTGGCGGTTCATAGCCAACCTCTCCGGAAAATGCCGTCCCTACAGTCATCTAATGAAGAAGGGGACCCCGTTTGTCTGGGATCAAAAGTGCTAAAATGCACTAGAAGAAATCAAGTAATACCTGCAAAATCCGCCGATATTAACCGTTTCGGTTAAGGGAAAACCCCTTATCCTATATACGACAGCCCTTGAAGGTTCTCTAGACATGCTATGGGCACAAGAGAATGATCAGGGAAAGGAAAGAGCTCTGTACTATTTGAGTCGAGTTTTTCTGGGGGCAGAAAACAACTACTCCCCCATTGAAAAGCACTACATGGCACTGATATTCGCGATAACGAAGCTCAGGCATTACGCCTTGGCACATGAGGTTCATCTCATATCAAAGGTGGTTCCTCTTAAATATCTGATGTTAAGGGCCATACAAATAGCAAGGCTTGCCAAATGGGCCCTCCTCCTGATGGAGTTCTCAGTGACGTATCGACCCCTTAAAGCAGTGAAAGGTTAGGCCATAGCTGACTTTCTCATGGAACATCCGATACCAGCCGACTCCCTATTAAATTGCGAATTTCCAGACGAACATACGTTCGACGCAATCAAAGAAGAGAAAGAAGAAAATGATTCCCAATGGGAACTCTACTTCGATGGAGCATCCTCCGTGAAGCCGTGAAAGAAAAACACCCCCATAATCAAAGCCGGAGTGAGCCTTATCTTCATGTCTCTGCAAGGAGAGATATTGCGTTATGTACTTTCCTTAATGGAGCCAAGGACTAACAACGAAGCTGAATATGAAGCTTTGATAGCAAGTCTCGAGATCGCTGTCGACATGGGAATCAAAGACCTCATCATATATGGAGACTCCCAACTGATCGTTAGCCAAGTAAATGGCGACTATCAAACGTGCAACCCAGAGATGATAAAGTATGGTGAAAGAGTGCAGCAACTGCTGACACAAATCCCCTCCTACATCCTGGAGAGTATACCTCGTGCAGAAAACGGTAAGGCGGATTCGTTGGCCAAATTGGCTAAGGAATTGGCCGATGAAGACCTCGATGACGTAAGGATCATTGTGCAAAGCCACCGAGTTCTCGCGCCAACAGATATATCTTTATAAGAATTAATAGAGCCATTCGAAAGAAAAGAAATGGCCGAATAAGTAGCCTTTAAAATAGAGGACAAAGAAAAAGTCAAGGATTGGAGGGAAGTCTTCATAGACTACTTCAAATCCTAACGAATGCCCAAAAATGTGTCGTCTAGACACCAGCTCATGAAACGAGCTCTGTCCTTCGCCTTCGTCAATGATACTCTACTTAAGAGATCGTTCGACTGTCTGTGGCTATGATGCCCACGGCCAGAAGAAGCGAAAAGTGTCATCCAGGAAACTTACGACGGACTCTGTGGTTCTATCAAGCTGGGCCAAAGATAAAGCTGAAGATAAAAAGAATGGGTTACTATTGGCCCACGATGATTCAGGACTGCCTCGAATATGCGAAGCAGTGTCACTCGTGCCAAATTCACCGGGGCTTCATCCACCAACATCTAAAACCGCTACACCCAAAAATAGCTAGTTGGCCGTTCAAAATATGGGGAACCGATATAATTGGCCCAATTGAACCGGCATCGTCCAAAGGACATCGGTTCATACTGGCAATGATCGACTATTTTTCTAAGTGGGCAGAAGCAGTACCACTAAGGGAGGTGAATACGGAGAATATCCTCAATTTCTTCAGAACACACGTTATTTATCGGTTTGGAACTCCGTGACGAATTATCTCAGATAATGGACCTGCTTATAGAAGTCATAAAATCAACCGATTCGCTCAACAACATAAAATATATTGGAGTACTCTTCAGTCTATAACCCTTGGGCCAACGGTCTAGCTAAAGCTTTCAACAAGACCTTGACAAAGATTATAAAGAAAGCGGTGTCCAGAAACAAAAAAGACTGGCACGAATCTCTCTGGGCATACCGAACAACGTTCAAAACGGCTACGAATACAACACCAAACGCATTGTTATTCGGCACAGAAGCAGTGCTTCCCCTGGAAATAGAACACCCCTCTCTGCGAGTAGCGGTCCGATACGAGCTGACAGATGAAGAAAATGCTCATCTTCGGCTTGAAGAGCTTGATTCCCTCAACGAAAATCGCCTTATAGCATAGCAAAATCTGGAAACTTATAAGGCGAGGATGACACGGTCATACGAAAAGCTGACCAGGCCGAGAACATTCTGCCAAGGCGAACTTGTGCTAGTCGTCAAAAGACCCATGATCCCCAATCGTGCAAAATGGGGGAAATTCGAGTCGAACTATAAATTCCCGTACATTATAGACAAAGTCTACCAAGGTGGAGCCTACCTGCTCATAGATATGCATGGCGAAAGACCCTTTCGGCTAATAAACGGCCAATTCCTCAAAAAATACTACGCTTGACGAGTCACGACTTAGGTCAATGATAGATGACGACGCTCGTGTCCGCTCGCTATCTTCCTGAGTCAAAACTCTGATAATAGTATACAAAAAAGCTCCGTCGTCCCAAAAAACGACGACAACGGACCGAGAAGTCCTTAAACTAATTATCCACCTCAAACATGGCGATGAAGGACCGAGAAGTCCTTAAACTAACAATCTGCCTCAAATATAGCGATATAGGACCGAGAAGTCCTTAAACTAACAATCCACCTCAAACATGGCAACAATGGACCGAGATGTCCCTAAACTAACAGCGGTCCGAGATGTCCTTAAACTAGAACTTCGCCTCAAATATGGCGACAACGGACCAAAAAGTCCCTAAACTAGAATTTCGCCTCAAACATGGCGATAATGGACCAGAATGTCCCTAAACTAGCGCGTCTCCCCAAATACGGCGATATGCGCTCTTGAGATCTATATTGCAATCAAAGTTTTAGTAGAAAAGATTGCAACTCAAGTCCACTGGCTGCACAGCTACTTCAATGATGAAGCCATCCCCAAATCCGACCGGAAAATAGATGGGCCATCTGCGATGAAGCTACTTTCAAGAGTTTCACTGTTTTTTTAAAAAACGGTATGTCCACAAGAGAAATGGGCACGAATGAAAACCCGAAAGGGCGCTGTGAGTAAAATCAGCAGGACTGCCGGCGAGCTTGTGAAAACCCAGAAGGGCACAATCTCGTATAATAAAATAAAATAATACACTTACGAGATCCTTACGACTCGTACGGAGAATTCCCCCTATGAGACCCACACGGCTCATAGGATTCAAAAGCCTTAAGCTACAGGGATCTGAACCTGTTCTTAAACCGTCATATCCCCTAAGTTGCCCTAGAGGCGGTCTAATATTGACCCTTGTATACAATCCACGGGCACGAATAAATATTCCTTTACCAAGTTCTACTAATGGAGAGAAATGTACCCATATGGTGAACGACAATTGTAAGTCCTCTCGACTTATAAGGAGAAAACACTCTTAGAAGATCGTTACGACTTACAAGAGAAAATATCACTTAGGAGTTCCCACGATTCCTAAGGAGAAAATACACTTACGAGATCCTCTCGACCTGTAGGGAGAAATACCTTTGTGAGACCCTTACGGCTTATAAAGTCAAAAGCCTTAGTCGACAGGATCCTAACCCTGTCTACTGAGCCATCTTTGTTCAAATTGACAAAGGCAAATGATGATTCGCTCCTGGCAATATCCCAGTTGTAGCGATGCTGATGCCTAAACAGATATCAAACTACAAGTCCTCTTACGACAACTGATGATTCACTCATGGCAATATTCCAGTTGTAGCGATGTTGATGCCAATATTGATATCAGATCTCAGGTTCCTAACTCGTAATAAAACTCAGTGAGTCGCAAAAAAAAACGTGTATGAGAAAGCTAAAATGTTTGGGCAACTCACAATAAAAAACAGTGAGTAAAAACAAAAAATACATAGCCAAAATGATTGGGCACCGTGAAAAATAGCCGAAATGATTGGGCAATTACGACTTTCGCGATATAAAAAGCTGAAATGATAGAGCATCGCGGAAAAATAAAAAATATATAATAAAAAAAATTAAAATGAAATTTATCTTCCCCGGAAGTATGTCCATATTGATTCTTGTATATGATCTATGGGCACAAATGAAAGAAAGAGACCATATTTTCCCGCCCCACTTCGTCAAAAGAAGAACCAAGTCTTGACGGTTCATATACAACCTAGAGACTATCTCGACGTCCCCCCTCATTCCAGCAGAGGCAATCACAACAATCAAATAAAAAAGAAGTGAAGGAAAAATCCTAGCTTCAGGTCTCCCTGGCAACATCTAAAGCCTAGAGATCATCTCGACGCTCTTCTCATTACAGCAGGGTGCAAACAAAACAATCAGAGAAAAATAGAGTAATAGCAAAATCCTAGCTCCGGTTCGACGTGCTTCTCATGTCAACAAGATACAGTCGCAATGTCAACAAAAGACCCAAGGGTCAAAGCAAACCAAAAATGAAGTAATGGAAAAATCCTAGCTTCAAGCCTTGACGGTACATATACAACCTAGAGACTATCCCGGCGTTCCCCCTCATTTCAGCAGGATGCAGTCGCAACTATCAAATGAAATTGGGGAGATGGCATATCCCTAACTCCGGACTTCAATTGCAATACAAACAACACAGAGGTCCTACAGATGTCTACCCTACTTTAGCAAAGAATCTGCGCGACATCGCCAAAGAAAAAAACCCTGAAGTGACAGCATATTCCTAGCTTCGGGTCTTGACGGAAACTCATATAAAGCCTAAAGACCATTGGAGATCGTCCAACCCCAGAAGGGTGCGGTTACGGCTCATCTGGGCTCCAAATTGAGCCTAACCTCAAGTAAAAAGCATCATGGAAAATTCCTAACGCTTGCTCTTCAGACGGTAATATGACCTCAGGAGATTACTTGAAGATGTCTTGTCCAGCCCCCGAAGGGATCAGAGACACGACAGTCGCGGGGTTACTCGAACAACAGCTTAAAGACTACATATCGAGGAATATATCAACCAACGCGATGGTACCACGGACTAAAACCTTAGTACCACAAACCTAACGGACCTCTGTCGTAAAGAATGGGGGTTATCTATATACAACGTTAGGATAAGTTTGCCTGTAAAACCCAAGGGAGGTAAACTAAAGAAACTCCGAAACGTGTGAATAAACTCCAAACTCTGAAATGAGTACATATACTAGAAACTCCGAAACGAGTGAATAAACTACAAACTCCGAAATGAGTATATAAACTACTTTATGCCAAATCAAGATATCAAAAGATAGAGAGGTGAAAACATGAAATAAAAAATGTCTCTTATTCATAAATCAAAATGAATATTGTTTACCACCGGAAACAGAGACGAACTGGGATAGATCGTCTTGCCTCTGTTCTGGGGGCAGATGCTATTTGGATTTATCCGTCCAACTCTCCGAAAATTCTAAGTTGATTTATGGCACCGTGTATCGGGGGTTTGGATGGATGCGGCCGTTGTAGCAGACTTCGTCAGATTCCTCCTTGTTTGCAAGGGGTTTTGATTGTGGGGACGCTCTTTCCTGCAAGCGCAAGCCCCTGCAGTTAATTACGTTATCGCATCGCGATAACCACTTTCTCTTGCTCTGGAGGTTCACTTTGTGTCATGTGTATGTTTTTTTTATTTTGGTTGCCCGTGGATTATATACGGAGACTAATTTATGTTGTCGCTCGTAGGGCGTAGATTAGTCCAAATCCGTATATTCTTAGATTTGGGTTTGGTTTGATTTAAGGACCGTTAATCTATTTTGAGATTAAGATCAACTTAAATGTATGATCATTTGGGCTAGATTATTTTAGTTTAAGGACATCGCGGTCCATTATCGCCGTGTTTGAGGAGAAATGTTAGTTTAAGGACGTTTCGGTCCTTTATCGCCATTTTAGAGGCGAATATCAGTTTAGGGACATTTTGGTCCATCAATCACCCTATGCACACATGTATTTTTACATGGCAGAGTGAACAATGGAAATATAGAATGTGCCCAATTTAGGGCACAATCCGATTTGAGGCATGCATGTCAATGCAGGAAGAAGTTATTGGTTGTCGGGACCCGCCATATAACAACTCCAATTTTAGTGTACAAAAATTTGTTTAAAAGTTAATGTATACTATGGGTATTTGCATTTACTGTGAGTACTATAAGTAACTGTTTTGCTTTTTAATAGTAAGAAGGAGCTTGTAGCTCATTGGTAAGACCTTGCACTGCTAAACCAAAGCACCAGAGTTCAAATCCCACCCCCCACATTATTTTTAATATTGTTTTCTTTTAAAATTTTAGAAGTCTAAGGGTCTACACGTGCATAACTTGTAAAACCCCACTTCACATGTAAAACAAACTGGACCAGGGGAAATACCAAATGACGACGGCCACTTGACGACGATCCCCGGCCCGACTCGGCCGGCGGATCGGCCGACTTGGCCGGCACCGCTGGCCGAACTAGGTCGGATCGGGTTGGGTCCAACATGAAACTTGTGTCTTTTTGGCTTCTTAACTCCCCTGTACAGTTTAAATTTCCTGCACAGTTCCAGAGCTTTTTAAATTCAATTAAAACCCCATTAAACCATATTTTTAATATAATTTTTAATAAATTTTCAGTACTACTTTTCATCTACCCTAACCCTAGCATTACCCTGTAAATACCACCCCTAAACAGACCTCCCTCACTCACAATTCTGTCCGAAAACTCTCAAGAAAACTCTCTAGAATTTTAGTGTGCAATTAGAATTAGCAAAGGGCGAAACTCCGGCGAAATTCCGACGACGACCCTAAGAGCTCCCGGCGATGAAATGACGCATCGACACCTCCTACCGCTTCCTCTCCCTCTTCTATTGACTCTAAACCCATAAGTTCCACCTCCCTCTGCTCTAATCTATTCTTAAAACTTCTTTTACTAAAACCCGACGGAAGCGGAGTTAAATCCGACTTCCGATTCGGTTTTCCTTGTAAAGTTCAATTTTCCTTAACACAACTCTATTAAACTCTTACATCTTGACTATTAATCATTAACAAAACATGTTGAACACATTTCATAGCAAAATATTTCATTTTGTAACTTTACCGCTCTTTTTCAGTAAATTACCATGTAGTTTAGTTTCGACTTTAAAACATCATTAATCTTGCTATACTTTTAAGTAGATCACGAGGTAATGACCTAACTCCTCACAAAACTCATATGCAATATAGCACAATACCTTCTGGGAAATATAAATTCAGAAAATATCATTTTACACAAAACTACGTTTAACTTATAAAAACCGTTTTCTACAAGATTACGTATTTTACAAATCTTTGCAAAACGCCGCTACAACCCATTTAGGATGGTGCGGATTATTGCACATCCTCGGGCTTAGTAGTGTGAGATTCAGACCTCTGCAAGGAGCATTCGGTCTCGAGAGATTTAAAATACAAATATCTTAAGAAAATGAGATTTCTAGAAAATAATAAATTAAAATTATTTTTTATAAATATATAAATATATATGTATTATCAAAATATTTATTTTTGTTATAATATCAATATTCCAATTTTTTTCTAAGCCAAAAGAATCACTTTACATGAAAACACCATGAAATTTCATACAAGTCCAACACTTTACAATTAAATACCATGCATTATAAAAAATAGGTTTATTCCCTAGAAATGTCACAAATATAAAATCCACAGCTATGAAAACTCTAAAGACGATAATTAAATACTTGAGGTGTATTTTGTAAATTATACAAAATTATTTTTTACATAAAACCCATCAAGTTTTATAAATTACAAAAAGAACCCTAATAAATATAGGTTTAAGCGGGACCAATCTCTTGAGCCTCACGGAGCCGGAGAAGTGGGTGCTCGCCTATTTTAAGGTAGACAACTTAACAAATGGTGTTATCAACACGGTAATCGTTTTTGAAAAGACACAAATCCTGCCGTCCATGTGCAGCGGTTACCGATAACATCAAAACTTAATTCAGGATTTCAGTTTCTTTTTTAATTGTCTGACTCAGACTGAGTCTCATTATTATAATCTGACTTGAATATGATTCAAGTACAAACTATAATTCAACATGAATCCATGAATCCATATATTCGAACTATTCAATCTATATTGACTGAACCAAACCATGGATATACTTCCATTTACATAATTCTCCAGTTACATCCATTTTACTGATATCATGGTTTCGGCAAGTCATCCACTTATACAAGACAATACAATTTACAATACAATACAAATAATACTATAAAGACATCACGGGGTTTAAGGAGTAGATTGGTACAGAAGGTGTTAGAAGTGGCACGAGACTGCAAGACTTAAGACACCTAACCTGAATTCATGTTGCTGTTGTACCATGGCATAAACGGTTCCTTGTACTCCTGTTGCCCTTAGTCTCTGGCATATAGAGACTCCTCTCGTATACACTGGTATCCTTCTATACCAAGCCACAAACAACAACGTTAAACATATAATACAACTTTAAAAGCTACTTTCTCTCTCTGTCTATTCTATTTCTCCCTTATCTTTGGGGCTTACCGAGCGATTGTTCGCTGACGACATTCCTTTTCTTTCTTCTTTGGAATGTTGTCAGGTGATCTGGACACTCAGGAGATCGAGCCCACCAGCGAGGACTTGGATCAGCTAGCCTACGACCCAGAGCTTTAGATTCATTGTACACATTTCATTTCAGTACTTTTCATTTCTGTTATGCCACTATTTAGGCATCGCTTTATTCCATGTATTTACTTTTCCATGTATTGTAAAAAGAATGTGAATAAATAAAGTTGTTGTTCAGTTATACCTATTGTCTCTTGTGTATATTTCTTTTATATTGCTTAGATATGCTTAGCGTATTTACTTCGGAGTAAATACGTAGCGGCCTCGTCGCGTCCTCTTCCCGTACACTAGAAAGCGGGGCGTGACAGGTTTTGTTGGTGGCCCATGCAGGTCCGAGTTGTATGGAACCCTACCATGCAGTTATGTTCTGCGTGAACAACCTAAGCAATATAATACAAGAACCAGCAACTAAAACATTCTTTACAATTCATATTCCTTGAATCTTATCATTTTATATACTTTGAATCTGTCCTAACCCAAAATTTTTCATTCAAGGTTATGGATTCCTTAAACAACACCAGCACCAATGTCAACAACACACCTCCACCACTACAATTCACACCTGCCGTCGCTGCTCCGCTCAACGAGCAGACGGTTCTCTTAAGGCGATCCGCAGCTTCCTCGAAGGACAGCAGCAGCAGACTGCCCTTTTAATGAACCGTCCAGAGGCAGAAGCACCAGGGGTGAAGCAATTCAGAGCTTTGCACCCCAAACAGTTCCGAGGAAAAGAGAGCCCACTGGAATCTAAGGAATGGGCTCAGAGCATCGAAGATGATCTGGCAGCGGCACAAGTGCCAGAAATAGCTTGGGTTCGTGTTGCAAAATTACAGCTCACGGACAATGCACGGAATTGGTGGAAGGTGGAAGAAAGCCGTCTTGATCAACCCATCGAATGGAAGACTTTCCGAGACATGTTCGACTCAAAGTACTTTCCTGAGACTGCCAGGTTTGACATGGAACAGCAGTTCATCCATCTGCAACAAGGTTCAATGTGGACCAAGTCAGTAGATAAATATGACGCTGAGTTCACCAAGCTCAGTCGGTAAGATATGTCTCAATAATTCGAATTTTCAATATATATATATATATATCACATACTATACAGCTAACATAATACTTTACCAGATTTGCGGCACACCTGATATCGACGGATGAGATCAGAGCCCATCGATTTCAACAAGGTTTGGACTCAGAGATCTAGGCTGCACTAGCCACAGGAGATTTTCCGACTCATGAATCGGCTCTGAAAGCTGCCCGCCGTTATGAGGCAGTGGTAAAGGCGAGGGGCATACCTCAATCTACAGGAGTTTAACGTCCTATCAACCAGATGACAGGAGGAGCCTCGTCAAGACCACTTTTTATGCCAAGGAGACTGGGAGTACCGAACAACCGTCCTAGCCCAGCCTTTTGTAACTACTGCAAGAGAGATGGACATATGATGAAAGACTGCCGGCGAGCCAACCGTCTTTGTTTATTCTGCGGCTCAGCTACTCATGGTATTGAGTCTTGTCCCAAAAGACAAAATCCATATGTTGCACCCAGGCCAGCAATCGCTTATCAGCAGAGACCAACCCTTCAGACACCTGCTCCAAGACTCGCTCTCCCTGCTCCAAGACTCGCTCTCCCTGCTCCACTACCTAGAGGACCACCGACTGCACCTCCTCCTCGTCAGTTCCATCAAGCTCAAAGGAACGTTCCGAGGAATGCTCCTCAGGTAAGGATGAATGTACCACGGCGACAGGCTTTCACGATGACAGTGGAATAAGCTGAGGCCACTGGCCAAGTTATCTCCGGTAACTTTTTCTTCTCAACCTTTTCTTTAAGTCTTAATACCTATCCAAAAATTTTCGCTATAACTAAAACATATCCCACATACCTTAGGTACAATCTTAGTAGCCTCACTCCTTGCACTAGCACTCTTCGATACTGGAGCATCTCACTGCTTTATGTCGCAACGGTTCGTCCGAACTCATGCGATTCCAGTCACGCCGCTTGTATCCAGCTGGAATATCAGTTCAGGAAATGGCATTCTAAAGGCAACAATGGGATACAGCTTGTGTCCAGTAGTCCTCTGCAGCAGAGAATTCTATGCTGATTTCAAGGTGCTGGACATACCGAACTTCGATGTGGTTTTAGGTATGGATTGGCTCGGAACCTTCTATGCTACCATCGACTGTCGTCAAAGGAGGGTAGTATTTGAGATTCCAGATCATCCGGTTTTCTATTTCAAAAGTGGAGACCGTACCCTGGAGCCAAGTACATACAAAGCGAAGCAAAGGGAAGCAGTGATTGCAGCAACTCAAGCAGAGGAAGAATCAAAGCCAGAAGTGGTTCGAGAGTTCGACGATGTATTTCCTGACGATATATCAGGTTTGCCTCCCGATCGAGCCCTTGAATTCATCATTGATTTAGTACCAGGAGCACAACCAGTGATCAAAGCACCTTATCGATTAAGTCCAGAAGGTTTGAAGGAAGTCTGAACTCAGTTGGACGAATTATTGGCAAAAGGATGGATTCGTCCCAGTTCTTCAAGTTGGGGATCACCTGTACTACTTATGAAGAAGAAAGAATGTTCATACAGAATATGCATTGATTATAGAGCCTTGAATGAAGTAATGATAAAGAACAAGTATCCGCTACCGCGTATCAACGATCTATTCGATCAGCTAAGTGGATCTTGTGTTTTCTCTAAATCAGATCTTCGTTCAGGTTATCATCACGTGAAGGCCAAGGAAATTGATATTCACAAAACGGCTTTCAGAATTCGCTATGGTCATTATGAATTTCTAATGATGCCATTTGGAGTGATCAACGCATCAAAAATATTCATGAACCTAATGAATCAAGTTTTCCGGGAGTACATAGACAGGTTCATTGTCATCTTCATCGACGACATCCTGGTGTATTCAAAGAGTCGGAAAGAGCATGCCGAGCATCTACGAATTATCCTGGAAACTTTACGACAACATCAACTATATTCCAAGTACAGCAAATGTGAGTTTTGGCTAAATCAAGTTGGTTTTCTTGGACATATCGTATCAGGTGAAGGAATCTTTGTAGATCCAGCGAAAGTTTCAGCAGTAAGTGAATGGCCGACACCAAAGTCAGTGAAGGGCATTCGAAGTTTCTTGGGTCTAGCTGGATATTATAGAAGGTTCATTAATGGCTTTTCTATGATAGCAATACCCGTGACCAAGCTCACACGTAAAGATGAAGAATTTATGTGGTCAGAAGCATAAGAACAAGCTTTCGTAGAACTCAAGTCAAGATTGACATCGGCGCCTATTCTCATTATACCGGACCAGTTTGGAGGTTTCGAAGTGCATTGTGATGCATCCGGTAAGGGATTAAGATGTGTTCTACATCAGCATGGTAAGGTTGTGGCTTATGCTTCAAGACAGCTGAAGACTCATGAGCACAATTATCTGATGCATGATTTGGAGTTGGAAGCCGTTATCTTTGATCTTAAGATTTGGCGCCATTATCTTCTTGATGAACGAGTGAACATATACACAGATCACAAGAGCCTTAAATATGTGTTTACTCAAAAAGAGTTGAATATGCGGCATAGACGATAGTTAGAACTCATGGCGGACTTTGACATCAACCTGCAATATCACCCAGGGATGGTGGATGTGGTACCTGATGCCCTTAGTCGCCAACCATTAGCAATTCATCTCACCGCTCAGTGGAAGAAACAACAGGACTTGCTTCAGATGGAGATTGAAGTAGTCATGCCAGGTAAAGCTTCAAGTTTGATGAAATTATAAGTTCAATCTACCATTGTCAACAAGATCAAAGCAGCTCAAGCAAGTGATACTAAGTTGCAAAAGATCAGAACAAGTAGAGAATGGACTCAGAATAGACTTTATCATCCATGAAGACGGATCTTTGAGATACGGCAACACATTATGTGTACCAAAAGGTTCCGTTCGGGAAGAGTTAATGAAAGAAGCTCACAGCTCTCCCTACTCAGTATACCCTGGAGGTACAAAGATGTACAAAGATCTATGTCAGAATTACTGGTGGCATGGAATGAAGCGTGAAGTAGCCGTAAGCGTCGCTAAATGCTTGGTGTGTCAGCAAGTAAAGGCTGAACATCACATGACAGCTGGATTACTTCAACCGTTACCTATCCCGGAATGGAAGTGGCAATACATCACAATGGATTTTATGACTGCTCTTCCTCGCAGCACAAAGGGTAACGTTGCGGTATGGGTTATTGTGGATCGACTCACAAAGTCAGCTCACTTCATCCTATTTCGAGTTGGCCAATCAACTGAGACATTAGCAAAGAAGTACATGGAGGTAAGAATCTACTTAATATTTAAACTCTTCAAATATGTACTATCTTTGATACCCATGAACTTATACAGGAAATTGTGAGACTTCATGGAGTACCAGTCTGCATTGTCGCTGATCGTGACACCAGGTTTCAATCGCAATTTTGGCAGAGTCTGCAAGCAAGCTTGGGAACAAGTCTGAACTTCAGCATGACTTATCATTCATAAACAGATAGTCAGTCTGAGCGAACTATTCAGATCTTAGAGGATATGCTCAGAGCGTGTATGTTAGACTTCGGAGGATCGTGGGAAGATCACCTATATCTTATGGAGTTTTCGTACAACAACAGCTACCAAGCAAGCATAGGAATGACACCTTTTGCAGCACTATATGGAAGGAAGTGTCGATCACCATTAATTTGGGATGACATCGGAGATAGGGAACTTCTTGGACCTGAGATGATAGTAGCAACTGTTGATGTGGTTCGTACTATCAGAGAAAAGATGCGCATAGCTTAAGATCGACAAAAGCACTAGGCTGATGAAAAGCGACGTCACTTGGAGTTCCATCCAGGAGATCACGTATTCTTAAAGATATCTCCGAACTGCGGAGTGATTCGATTTGGAAGACGAGTAAGCTAAGTCTGAGATACATTGGACCGTTCGACATACTCGAACGAGTCGGTGAAGTGGCATACCACTTGGCACTTCCACCTTCATTGGAAAGAGTGCATAATGTGTTCCACATATCCCAACTCAGATAGTATGTGAGTGACCCCAGCCATATTCTCGATCATTATGAGCTCACTGTATAGCCCGACTTATCTTGTGAGCAACAACCTGTTGAGATCCTGGATATGAAAGCGAAGTCACTTCGGAACAAGGAAGTCAACTTGGTTCGAGTGATGTGGAGAAAAGACAATCCAGGAGAATCGACATGGGAAAGGGAAGATGAGATGCGTGCAAGATATCCTCACCTCTTTGTAAACTAGTCCTTAAAATACAATTTTTAAATTTTGAGGACGAAATTTTTGTAAGGAGGGCAGACTGTAACAACTCCAATTTTAGTGTACAAAAATTTGTTTAAAAGTTAATATATACATGGGGTATTTGCATTTACTGTGAGTACTATAAATAATTGTTTTGCTTTTTAATAGCAAGAAGGAGCTTGTAGCTCATTGGTAAGACCTTGCACTGCTGAACCAAAGCACCAGAGTTCAAATCCCATCCCCCATATTATTTTTAATATTGTTTTCTTTTAAATTTTTAGAAGTCCAAAGGTCTAAACGTGCATAAATCGTAAAAACCCCACTTCACATGTAAAACAAACTGGACCAGGGAGAATACCAAACGACGATGACCACTTGACGGCGATCCCTGGCCCGACTTAGCCTGACTCAGCCGGCGGATCGGTTGACTCGGCCGCCGCCGCTGGCCGAACTCGGTCGGATCGGGTTGGATCTAACATGAAAATTGTGTCTTTTTGGCTTCTTAACTCCCCTGTACACTTTAAATTTTCCGTACAGTTCCAGAGCCTTTTAAATTCAATTAAAACCCCATTAAATCATATTTTTAATACAATTGTTAATACATTTACAATACAAATTTTCATCTACCCTAACCCTAGAATTACCTTATAAATACCACCCCTAAACACACCTCCCTCACTCACAATTCTGTCCAAAAACTCTCAATAAAACTCTCTAGAATTTTAGTGTGCAATTGGAGTTAGCAAAGGGCGAAACTCCGGCGAAATTCCGACGACGACCCTAAAAGCTCCCGGCGACGAAACGACGCACCGACACCTCCTACCGCTTCCTCTCCCTCTTCTCTTGACTCTAAACCCATAAGTTCCACCTCCCTCTTCTCTAATCTATTCTTAAAACTTCTTTTACTAAAACCCGACGGAAGCGGAGTTAAATCCGACTTCCGATTTGGTTTTCCTTGTAAAGTTTAATTTTCCTTAACACAACCATATTAAACTCTTACATCTTGACTATTAATTATTAACAAAATATGTTGAACAAGTTTCATAGCAAAATATTTCATTTTGTAACTTTTACCGCTCTTTTTCAGTAAAATACCATGTAGTTTAGTTTCGACTTTAAAACATCATTAATCTTGCCATACCATTAAGTAGATCACGAGATAATGACCTACTTCCTCACAACACTCATATGCAACATAGCATAATACCTTTTGGGAAATATAGATTCGGGAAATACCGTTTTACACAAAACTACGTTTAACTTATAAAAACCGTTTTCTACAAGATTACATATTTTTACAAATCTTTGCAAAGCGCCGCTACAACCTATTTTGGGGAACCCGTTTAGGATGGTGCGGATTATCGCACATCCTCGGGCTTAGTAGTGTGAGATTCAGACCTCCGCAAGGACCATTCGGTCTCGAGAGATTTAAAATACAAATATCTTAAGAAAATAAGATTTCTAGAAAATAATAAATTAAAAATTATTTTTTTATAAATATATAAATATATATGTATTATCAAAATATCTATTTTTGTTATAATATCAATATTCCAATTTTTTTCTAAATCAAAAGAATCACTTTACATGAAATTCCATACAAGTCCAACACTTTACAATTAAATACTATGTATTATGCAAAATAATTTTATTCACTAGAAATATCACAAATATAAAATCCACAGCTATGAAAACTCTAAAGACGATAATTAAATACATGAGGTGTATTTTGTAAATTATACAAAATTATTTTTTACATAAACCCCCTTAAGTTTTATAAATTACAATAAGGACCCTAGTAAATATAGGTTTAAGCGGGACCGATCTCTTGAGCCTCAGGGAGGCGGAGAAATGGGTGCTTGCCTATTTTAAGGTAGACAACTTTACAAACGGTGTTATCAACACGGTAATCTTTGAAAAAGACATAAATCCTGCCGTCCATGTGCAGCAGTTACTGATAACATCAAAACTTAATTCAGGATTTCAATTTCTTTTCTAATTGTCTGACTCTGACTAAGTCTCATTATTATAATCTGACTTGAATATGATTCAAGTAAAAACTATAATTCAACATGAATCCATGAATCCATATATTCAAACTATTCAATCTATATTGACCGAACCGAACCATGTATATAATTCCATTTACTTGATTCTCCAGTTACATCCATTTTACTGATATCATACTTTCGGCAAGTCATCCACCTATACAAGAGAATACAATTTACAATACAATACAAATAATACCATCAAGACATCGCGTGGTTTAAGAGGTAGATTGGTACGGAAGGTATTAGATGTGGCACGAGACTGCAAGACTTAAGACACCTAACCTGAATTCATGTTACTGTTGTACCATGGCATAAACGGTTCCTTATACTCCTGTTGCCCTTAGTCTATGGCATATAGAGACTCCTCTCGTATACACTGATATCCTTCTTTATCAACCTACAAACAACAACGTTAACCATATAATACAACTTTAAAAGCTACTTTCTCTCTCTGTCTATTCTATTTCTCCCTTATCTTTGGGACTTACCGAGCGATTGTTCGCTGACGAAATTCCTTTTCTTTCTTCTTTGGAATGTTGTCAGGTGATCTGGACACTTGATCGCACGCTTTTGGCGTGTCGGATGTTCAAAGAATTAAAGTATAACCGCGATCAGGACGGTGTCGCTATGCAGCTAGCCGGTTGAGCACGGGTCGGTCCACAGGGAGATGGTGGTATTTTACCTTATTGTCTTAGACGAGTCAATAAAGAATCTGTATGTTTGTTTGATCTAACCTATGTGTTTATTTGCAGGTATAAAGTTGTTAAGAAAAGATATGATAATGTAAGCTAAAGAAATCCGTACTCAAAACCTTTGAGCCGAGTCTTGACCAATTGAAGCTAGAGCAATCGGCAACAACGTGGATTAGGGGATTTAAATGCGGTATTCGTGGAATCCGGCTTATTTACCCTTGTCCTTCCGTTCTTGTCTTTTGCTTTCGCCTCCGGCCAAACCGAACGCAACCGGTCGCGGTTAGGAATCACCGTTACCTTGTTAGGGTAGGGTGCCTAACGGAGCGCTTGCGTAATGTTTGGGCGGAGTTCAAATGGAAAATAACGGGAAAAGGAAATGAGGAAAGAAGTGTTAACTTACAATACCGTATTGATTCTTAACAACGACGATAATTACAACATTCACATAATGAACAAAAGAGAGCAAAAGAAAAGAACAAAGAAAAGAAAAGATTACAAGTAATTAAGTGCAAGGAATTTAAGTGCATGAAATTAAATTGCAAGTAAGTAAAGCAAGAATGAAAAATGCAAGAAAGTAATTACAAGAACATAGAACTCAAGACAAGCATGGGCTCAATAGCCAACCCTTAAACTTGCAAGCTCAATGAAGAGGTTGCAAGATCAAGAGAAGGGTAGAGAACGCATGTGAAGTGAAGAACTAGTCCCGTGAGAAAATACGACCCTTGAGATCAATAACTAACCCTTAACCTTTCAAGCTCAATGAAGAGGTTGAAAGATCAAGAGGAAGCAAGAATCTCAAGGGGGAGCTAAACCAACAAGAAAGATAAAAAACCCTCATCTTCATTGATCTTCCACTCAAAAAGCTCTCACTACAATTTTAATGGAGGAAGAATGAAGAAGAAGAAGAAGAAGAACAAAACTACACAAAAAAGAGTCTAAAGAAAAGCTCCCCTGGCTTTGCTCAGATCCGGGGTATTTATAGGAGGGGAATGGGGAACCTAGGGCAAGAATCTGCCAGTAAATGAATATACCAAAATACCCCCAAAAGTTGACCCAGAGTGGGCCCCACTTGGCCGCGGATCCGCGTCTAAGCCCCCCTATTGGCCGCGGATCCGCGGCCATCTTGGTGATTTGGGTTGTGGGCTTTTGTGTGGTTCCCTTGTCTCCTGTTTCCTTGTGTTTGCAATCTTAAAAATGCACAAAAGTCTTCCAGAATATCTGCAGATTTCTTAGTCCAAGATTGCATTATCTTTGTTTACTTTTGACTTTATCTCTCTCGAGCTCCGCGCACCCATTGATTCTTGTGCAGCCCCCCTCGTGCTCTGTGCTTGTCCCAGACACGAATGACCACTGTCATATGTCATGTATCTGGAACCGGTACTCGGCACTGGACGGATATGGATGACCGGAACCCGGCTTTTATCTGCTGTGACAGATGTTCTGTATTTTGATGTAACTGTAGAGATTTTGTCTTGATTTGCAATATTTGTACTGGAAACCTGTATTCTGTAAACATGTAACAAACACGGATAAAATGCATCTACCTATAAACACACGAGCATAAGAATGGGCAGTATAAAATGCAGTATTCTGGTATGAACAAATACCCCCAAACTTAACTTTTGCTCGTCCCGAGCAAAACCAATTATTCATAAAAAAAGAAATCCTAACCGCACTTTCGCAGGGAACGCGATTGCACTGAGCACGTGCAACAAGCCGTTAAACCTCTAGATGTCCCTAGTAGGAGGAGTGTTGTCTCCTGAGGGTTTTCAGCGGATTACACCCACAAAATCCCGTCACGCTAGTATCATAAGTTAACATCGATTCTACTCCTACAGTTCAGTATTTATGTTAGAAATTCTATCATCCTAAGTTAGAAATATCCAACCCTAATGCTTCACACCTCCTATCTATTTAACCTTAGGTCCTATACGTTCCAAAAAAGTTTAGAAAGATGTTGGTTCTCCTGAGTTTTCCTTCTAAAGTGCGGCCTCAAATCAGGGATTTTTATCAACTTTACAGAAAACACAAGTCTTATTCTTTATTTCTATCTTTTATTCAGTCGATACTTTATTTCTATCTTTTATTCAAACATCGACTGTATACCCCTACGTGTGTGTATATTTGCACCCCTACACTTAAGAATTCAATTCAAGCTATAATACCCTTGCCCTAATACCTAATACTACTTCTTTTCATTAAGGATGGACGGATTTGCTCACACACCTTTCATGCGACTATTAATGCTTCTTGAGGCACTAACGACCGATTACTGAATGTGTGAACTTTAAAGCGTAAATAGCAGTTTCCAGGTCTTGACTTTATTCTATTTTTCTTTTTCTTTTTCTCTTTTTTTTTTCTTTTTCAAGACCGGATATATTTTCAATATGCTCTTTTGGTGTTTAGCTTTAAATACCGTTTTTTCTTTCATACTAGGCTTTCAGGCAAGAGTATTTCTAGGTATCCTCTACTATCCCAAGTTTCAAGGTGCGTGTATATGCAGTTTGTAGGGTATATACTTTCTAATATTTGAACTCAAGAAAAGAAACTATTTTTCAGACTTATCCTCCGGTAAAGCTTCAATACTTTCCCTTTATCTTGACTTAACTCAAGAACTGAACTCAAGATTACCTAGTTCTCAAAAAAAAACTGTAAGGACGTATACTTACCAAGTTTAAACAGAATGAGGGTTATTTTTAGGGTTTTCAATTCCTAAGCCTAGAATTTAGTTATTTCTATCATATCAACTAAACTTTCGGAATAAAGATCTAAGTTACCCTATTAGCCAACTTGACGAAAAAGTTTTTATATTTTTTGGAAAATTTTCGATTTTATGGGTTTTTAAATAAGGTATGCAAATGCAAAATATACAAATGAATGCGAAGGAAGAAAGCTTACCGAGCACACCCCCAAACTTAAACTTGACAGTGCCCTCACTGTCAGGCTATACCAAGAGGGTCAAAATTGCCGGCGCTCCCCCTAAAAACAAATTATATACAAAAAGGAAAACAAAAAATATATACAAAAAGGTGTCCCCCCCAAACTTAAGTAAAACAGTGTTTCCACTGTTAAGCGTTGAAGTTCAGGATTAGGGGGAAAGAACAATATCAAGCTATACAAGGCCTTACACAGGCCAAAAGTGAGCACCAACCATTCAAAGATTTTATCATGATATAGCAGTGGCTGGTGAAAGAAGGCGTAGAGAAAAGAGATGGAAAATACGCGAGACCGTATGCGGAGAGAAGCGGGATACGGTCTCGGTATATGAGAGGAAGAAGAATGGCGGAAGGGAGAAAGAAATGGAATACGAACTTGAGAGTGCAAATGGAGTGAATAGATTAGCACAATTTGTGATGAGCGATGTGTAAACAGCGATTGTGCTAATCTATTAACCCGTCGAGAGATTGGGTCAAATCCCTCAAGATTCGTAAGAAACCATGGGTACGCCGAACTTGGTAAACCAGACATAGTAAATGAAAGTGATACGGTTTCTTGCAAGGTCGGAACGATGGAAAGGATGAAAGGAAGTGGTTGAGGAAGGGTATCGGTTAAGGGTTCAGGAGGGTGTACACAGTCAGTGGAAGGAATAGGATGAATAGGAAAATCCGACTCATCAATTAAAACTGTTTCATCTTCAGTGCTATCCTCAATATTCTCCTCAAAATTTAGCTCATCCATGCATTTTTCTTCAAAATCAAGACGCATATGGGGTTCGGGAAAAACATTTAATGACTCGGGATGATGATTTGAAGAGACAAACTCAGCCAAATCTATGGGTTCATCATCCAAAATGTTCCCAGCGTCAATATCCTCAATCAAGTGAAAATTTATATTCTCAGACACCTCATCAAAAGCATGGATTTCAATCGATTCTGGTTCTAAGATGGAGGTGTAGAGGTCAAAAGGATTGGGATTGGTTTCACTTGGAGGGGACCCTTCACAATCAGGTAAATCAAACACTACGAAGTCGCACAACTCATTCATCATTCTATCTTCAATTGATAAATCATGTGGGATACTCGATAGATTTTCAAAACAGGAGTTGTGGGATTCAATTTGGGACGGGTAGGTTTGATTTGGAAGGGGGTACATCTCACTCTCTCCACTCAAAGTCACAGCCTGTCCTGCCGCCTCATCATACATTGAAAAATTTGGAGCTAGTTGAAAACTAGCTACCGGATCACTAGGTTGTATGAGGGCGGCCATGGACGCATTCAAATCCATCATTTGTTGGCTTGACGCTACCCTAAAGTCTTCCAACGACTGTTCCAGACTAGACATGGGTTGTGAAGGGGTTTCAGTAAAAGATTCAAAGTTGTTTGGATACTGAAAACTCCCGAATGGTGGTTCTGAAGCAATGTCTCGGGAAGGTGCAAAAGTAGGGTAGGATTGGTAGGAATTGAATGGCTGGACAGGAGTGGGATCAACATTGGGATAAGAAGGTGAATGGAATTGTTGATCCCAAGAATTTGTAGTGGTGAAAGGAGTGAAAGATCGGCTACGGGATTGTTCAATTCGTTCAGCAAGAGACATTGGTCTCGGGGTTACAACCGGACTTTCAAAAGGGGTATCAACGCAAGAAGGGGTGAATGTTTGAAACGGTTGATACGAAGTGGATTGCGGGGTCCAGTTGTTCGTCCTAGACGCGTCTATCCGATCTCTCAATGACATTTTTGGCATGGATGGATCGTTCGAAGTTCGGCCAAAACAAGAACCGTAGGAAGTTATGTCTGGTTGTGGGTACCAAAGTTCGGCAAGAGTTTTGCGAGGTGGGGTACTCATGATATGAAGAGAGAGAGAGAGAAAGGTAGAGAAAAGGAGGGGAAAAAGAATGATTTTTTTTTTAATTTTTATTATATATATTACAAAAGAAAGAAGTATACACAAAAAAAAAAGAATATGGACCTAAATAATCACGACACAAAAAAATACCACACACCTAATCGTTCTAGGGTTCACTTAGGTCAACTAGACCTGCTCCAGAACTTGATTGTCGAAGTAAAACTGTGTCGAGAAACGGGCTCAAGATATACTGATCACGAGGCCAGGTAAGTGCAGAGATAAGGGGAGGTTTTCCAACGCTTTCGCGAAGTTCCTTAATTAAATAACCCTTTCTCTTTTGGCGGTTTCGCCGTTAACACTTTCCTAGACACCCCGTAAACAATATACCGTTAAGCAAGGTTCTAAACACAGTTAACTTCTCCTAGTGAACGCGAAGTCCTTAAGGCTTAAAGTCTAGTTTCTTTAAATTTTGTGCGGGTAAACGTTATGCTCAAGTTCGTGATTTGTGGGCCACGGAAAAGGTGATGAAATCCTTTACCGTATATTGTGGGGTTCGCTTGCCCTTAAGTCCGTATTAATGTATGCAATGCGCAATTCAATAAAAATTCTATAAAGAATAAAACAATCGTTTTTTAGTTTAAGCGCGGCACTGCAACAAATACGGGTTAGTCAATTTTTAGCGTTTGCTAGCGAACTTGCAAAGAATCCTGCAAAGAATAGTATATTGGATGCGTCGGATTTGAGAAGAAGGTGTTAGTAAAGTACGTACCGTTAAGTTTTTGGGTTAGGAAACCCCCGTTGAATCAAATCCGGTAAGCTTGAAAGGTTCGCTTGCGCGGGTCAAACTACCCGGATCTTTGGCACCGTACTTCGTAATCACCTTAACTTTGAACGTACACTTTGCTCCCACAATTGCAGTTTGCAAATACGCAAAAATCTGCACACTTGCCCACAAAATTGATCAAAAAAAAAAACAAAAAGATTATTTTTTTTTATTTTATAAATATATAAAAAGAATATTAACCCGAATAATAAGAAAGAAAATACGCTACTGTCTCCCCGGCAACGGCGCCATTTGATCGCACGCTTTTGGCATGTCGGATGTTCAAAGAATTACAGTATAACCGCGATCAAGACGGTGTCGCTATGCAGCTAGCCGGTTGAGCACGGGTCGATCCACAGGGAGATGGTTGTTATGTCCTTTCTTGTTTTAGACGAGTCAATAAAGAATCTGTATGTTTGTTTGATCTAACCTATGTGTTTATTTGCAAGTATAAAGTTGTTAAGAAAAGATATGATAATGTAAGCTAAAGAAATCCGTACTCAAAACCTTTGAGCCGAGTCTTGACCAATTGAAGCTAGAGCAATCGGCAACAACGTGGATTAGGGGATTTAAGCACGGTATTCGTGGAATCCGGCTTATTTACCCTTGTCCTTCCGTTCTTGTCTCTTGCTTTTGCCTCCGGCCAAACCGAACGAAACCGGTCGCGGTTAGGAATCACCGTTACCTTGTTAGGGTAGGGTGCCTAACGGAGCGCTTGCGTAACGTTTGGGCGGAGTTCAAATGGAAAATAACGGGAAAAGGAAATGAGGAAAGAAGTGTTAACTTATAATACCGTATTGATTCTTAACAATGACGATAATTACAACATTCACAAAATGAACAAAAGAGAGCAAAAGAAAAGAACAAAGAAAAGAAAAGATTACAAGTAATTAAGTGCAAGGAATTTAAGTGCATGAAATTAAATTGCAAGTAAGTAAAGAAAGAATGAAAAATGCAAGAAAATAATTACAAGAACATAGAACTCAAGACAAGCATGGGCTCAATAGCCAACCCTTAAACTTGCAAGCTCAATGAAGAGGTTGCAAGATCAAGAGAAGGGTAGAGAACGCATGTGAAGTGAAGAACTAGTCCCGTGAGAAAATACGACCCTTGAGATCAATAACTAACCCTTAACCTTTCAAGCTCAATGAAGAGGTTGAAAGATCAAGAGGAAGCAAGAATCTCAAGGGGGAGCTAAACCAACAAGAAAGATAAAAAAACCCTCATCTTCATTGATCTTCCACTCAAAAAGCTCTCACTACAATTTTAATGGAGGAAGAATGAAGAAGAAGAAGAAGAAGAAGAACAAAACTACACAAAAAAGAGGCTAAAGAAAAGCTCCCTTGGCTTTGCTCAGATCCGGGGTATTTATAGGAGGGGAATGGGGAACCTACGGCAAGAATCTGCCAGTAAATGAATATACCAAAATACCCCCAAAAGTTGACCCAGAGTGGGCCCCACTTGGCCGCGGATCCGCGTCTAAGCCCCCCTATTGGCCGCGGATCCGCGGCCATCTTGGTGATTTGGGTTGTGGGCTTTTGTGTGGTTCCCTGGTCTCCTGTTTCCTTGTGTTTGCAATCTTAAAAATGCACAAAAGTCTTCCAGAATATCTGCAGATTTCTTAGTCCAAGATTGCATTATCTTTGTTTACTTTTGACTTTATCTCTCTCGAGCTCCGCGCACCCATTGATTCTTGTGCAGCCCCCCTCGTGCTCTGTGCTTGTCCCAGACACGAATGACCACTGTCACATGTCTTGTATCTGGAACCGGTACTCGGCACTGGACGGATATGGATGACCAGAACCCGGCTTTTATCTGCTGTGACAGATGTTCTGTATTTTGACGTAACTGTAGAGATTTTGTCTTGATTTGCAATATTTATACTGGAAACCTGTATTCTGTAAACATGTAACAAACACGGATAAAAAGCATCTACTTATAAACACACGAGCATAAGAATGGGCAGTATAAAATGCAGTATTCTGGTATGAACAACACTCAGGAGATCGAGCCCACCAGTGAGGCCTTGGATCAGCTAGCCTACGACCCAGAGCTTTAGATTCATTGTACACAATTCATTTCAGTACTTTTCATTTCTGTTATGCCACTGTTTAGGCATCGCTTTATTCCATGTATTTACTTTTCCATGTATCGTAAAAAGAATGTGAATAAATAAAGTTTCCGTTCAGTTATACCTATTGTCTCTTGTGTATATTTCTTTTATATTGCTTAGATACGTTTAGCGTATTTACTTCGGAATAAATACGTAGCGGCCTCGTCACGTCCTCTGCCTGTACACTAGGAAGCGGGGCATGACACGCCGCCTCTCTGAAGGCGTTGGAGAATTACAACGACATGTATTAGAGGTGTGAAGAGATGTACCCTTGAACCAAATCCCGTATTTGAGGGAAATGCGTTTGTTGTGGGCTTAAGAATTTTGGGTCATATTTGAGACCTTGGAAATCGAGAGCATATGGGCTCGATTGATTTCTTTGTTAAGGATACGATAGTCCAATTTGAGACTAAGATCCACTTAACAACATTTTAGGATCTTGTTTATTTAAGACCCAGCTACATTTAGACTCAGTTGCAAGACTTTAGCAACTTAGCCAATTTGGGTTTTAGTCTGCTTAGTCTCCCTTTTTTTCTGAAAAAGTGCTAAGCACTTGTTTGGGCTTTGTTTAACCAGTCCCCTTTTTTTTTATGCAAAAAGTGCTGAGAACTTATATGAGTTCTGACGCCCACATATGATCATGTGGAGCTTTCAGTCATGAGAATTGCCCAATAAGTGTTGAACATTTTACTCCTTTTGTTTTTATATGGAGTGCCAGACACTTTTTATGGCGTCCATGTGGGGAGTGCGTGAGGCGCTGGACGCTGCCCAATGAGTGTTGAATACTCAGCCGTTTTGGGCCGCTTGGGGAGTGCTAAGCACTATTTTCTTCTCTTTTGCGGCGCGCACGTGTGGAGCACGTGAGATGCTGGGCATTAGGCGCTGCCTAGTGAGTGCTAAGCACTCAGCCTTTTGGCTCTTTTTTTTTACGGAGTGTTGAGCACTTTATGGCGCCCTCATGATTTTCACGTGCGGTGCTAGATGCCGGGCGCTGCCCAATGAGTGCTAAGCACTCTTCTTTTTTTTGCGCCCGCGTGAGGAGCACGTGAGGCGCTAGACACATTTAGAGGCGTCCATGTGGGGAGCACGTGGGACGCTGAATTCTTTTTTCCTCTGTTGATGGCATTTTTGCTCGTTAATGATCACCAGGATCTTTGTTTTGAAGATCTAGGATCAAGCTTCAATTTTAAGAACCAAGTCTTTTGTAAGAACTAGGTTTCTCTTGTATGCCTTTATTTTTGAGGAACTCAATTTATGGTTCTTTTCTGAATCTTTGTCTCTCCAGAACAAGTTCTTCCCGATGAGAATTAAATTCTTAACTTGTGGGAGACTTGCCTCGCAGATCTCAGATCCAGAGAAAGAACTAAGTTCTTTTAAAAGGGTTAAACCCTTCAATAGGTAAATGAGATGTTTTGATCTCTATTTTTATTTACCTAGAGTTTTTAAGGAGGGAGATCTTCTTCCTTGAGAATTTAATTCTCTGTTCCTTTTGAAACTTTCCGTCTTTTTTAGAAGCTAATTGTGGGGGTTCCTCTACTTTCTGACTTGCAGTCTTGGGTCCTTTATATAGTACAGGCAATTTGTTAATTAGCTTTGAGAAAATTTCTCATTGAGAGATTCCAATTGATTTGGGGAATTTTACCTACCGTTAGATCTTTGATCCAAAGGTTTCTGTTCACAGAAGATGTCGCTCTTGTTTTTAACAGAAATTGGGAAATATTTTTCCCTTATACAGAATTTATTCTATAAAATGGTGATTTTTAATCACCATTGGATTTTTTAATCCACCGGTTCTCTGTTGTACAAAGAGCAATCTTTATGATTTTGAAAGTTTGAGGGAATATATTCCCAAGAAATAGAATTTTATTCTATTGTTGGATCACTGATCCAACCGAGAGTATCCTTCTGTTTTAGAAATATTTGGGAGATGTTTTTTCCGTTGGATCTTTGATCCAACGACTCTGTTTAACAGAGAATATCCCAATCTTTATTGGTGAAATGTAGAATTTAATTCTACAGATATTAACTTAGGCGCTGGCGCTTACGTGTTGTGCACGTGGGCGCCGCTTAAGGATTTAATTCTTAAGATGGGCATTTCTGTGCTTTGCACACTAGAGCCCGCGTGAGGAGCACGTGAGGCGCCACCATAGGATTTTAATCCTATAAGATTGGCTCTGGCATTGGCCCCTTTGTGGAGGGCACGTGAGGTGCTGCCTCATTAATTTTGAACAGAGCTTTGCTCTTTTATTGGGGGAAACAAATGCCCCCCACCGTTGCGCTCACATGGCTCACACGTGAGTGCAGCGGTGGCACCTTTTCCACCGTTTGATCTTCTGGGGAGTTTAATCTTCTTCTTATGTTTTATAAATAGGGCCTTTGGCCCTTGAGATGACTGCTGTTTCCCTCATCTTCTCGAGTCTTCTTCCTTCTTTGAGAATTTAATTCTCTTTTCAGAGCTCAGATCTCTGTCCAAAGAAACTCCCCTTAGAGTTGAAACTCTGTCAAAATTGGTAAGAATCATGACCATGACTTAACCCTTGAAACAATATTTTCATGTTCTAGGGTTTTTAACCCATTATCAGAGTTTTGCTCTTCTCTTGTAATGATTTCTTAGAGATCTAAAACTTTTATTTGAGTAGACCATAGGTCTTAAAGATCTTTAGGGTTTTACCCTGTTACTAACTTTGATTTTTTTCGAAAGTTATTTGGAATTTAATTCCATGTCCCGAGCGGATTTTTGGGATTTTATCCCATTGTTCTACAGAGCATGGCTCTGAAAAAGATTTCTTTTAAAGAAATTCTTTCGAGAATTTTATTCTCTTTCTTATTTTCCTTACAGATTTGAAATCTGTTTGCAGAACACATTTTTCGAGGGAGTTTAACTACGTAGTTCAATGAGATTTTCTCATTAAATGAGAATCTTTTTGGATTCTTTCAATGAGTGACTGCCTCATCATTGATGGGGTGTTATCTTGATTTTGTAGGGTTCTGTGTCCCTTTCTCTTTGAACTGTGGTGCAGTACAATTTTAGGTGTAAAAGAATGTTAAAGTCCTGAACATTGTGTCGATAATTAATCCTTTATTTGCAGGTACTATGGTTTCTGATTCCTCCTTCACATTCGTTCGTTCGGAGAGTGCTTTCGCCGACGCTCCCACAGATCGGGAAGTCTTCGCACTTATTCGGGACTATGACCCAGAGAAAAAGTCTCTTCATCTGTAGGGGTCATGGTACAATCAAATTATCCAGGGTCGGCATAGTTTTACTTGCACAGCACCTTCAGAATCGATCTCGGCGATCCATTATGCTGACCCGCCTTATGTAACTTACGCAGTAGAAGAGGTCAACTGGACCTCGGAAGGTCATCTTCAGCCTTCCATGACATCAATACCAGTGCAGCCGCCGATGGCCTTAGACATTTTAGGGCGACGCATATGCTAAGGAGAGTTGCGTCCTTAGGGGCTAGTTTACATGATAGGAATGACTCCCCGTCATTCAGTTGACTATCTACAGTGGGCCCGATATATCCTATCGGCCAAAAAATCACTGCTATTGAAGACCGGGCCGTATCCCGCAATCTATGCGTCCTTCTTTCACTACCACACTCCTCATGTGTGGTGGGTCAATTCTTTTTTAGAACAATGGAACATTCCGACCCACACATTTCTCTTATCAGATCGGGAGGTTTCAATCTCATTGGAGGAATTTGCGGAGATATCTGGATTGCTCGTCAGAGGGGAACATTATAAGGAGGTACTTCCCCTTTGACGAGTATATCTTTGCCACCAAATCAGTGATAATGGGTCTTACTCCAGAGAATTTCGTTCAACATCAGTTCCCGAGCTTGATTAAGGTGTTGAACATGTATGAGAGCTTATTCCTAGAATCTGGTGGGCACGGAGTTAGCTTCGCAGATTTCATCGCCCGCTTTCTTCGTCCAGAGGCTCTATCTAAACAAGCCGCGAAGTTTGCCAAACTCGACGACCCGTTCGGATTTGGTTTGGACAACTTGCCAACTACGGAGGCAGATTTAAAGAAATTCTTTATTCCAGATAATCCAGTCATCCCCTTCGTAGAGATTGCCACCCCAGATATTGACAAGGAGATGTTCTTTATAGGGTTTATTGGCTTGTGGCTGAGTTGGTTCGTGCTTCCGACGCACCCCCGCTATATGAGACCATGTGTGTTTTATCCAGCTCATCGCATCGCCGCGGGGACGCGCATGGCCATTGGAGTCACGGGACTGGCTCATTTATATCATGGCCTGAGCTTATCAGCCGACACTACTCAGCCAGGGGTAAAGCCCGCAAATCTCCCATTGCACTAATTTACCTCATGGATCGAGATGCACGTACTGGGTGCTTTCGGTGTTCATAAACGACCCCGATTTTACGAAGGCTACAATTTTCCCTGGGTCATGCGCCTAGTCGATGCTTCTGCTCCAGACCAAACACAGCGGGAGACTCGGCAATTTCTCCTTCGCCCATCCATAGTTGGGGACAACATGACCTTTGTCGATAAAATCATGACCATCGGCAAAGAATCCTCCAAAGTGATCCAACCGTTGGATGATGTTTTCAAGGATGGGGCTTCTATGTTGAGGGATCGAGAGGTTGTACACCTATATTCTATCAGGCCAGGTTTTCTGGTATTTAGACAGAACGCCTCGGTGTTGTTTATGAGGTATAACCCGCATTGCTTTACCCAGTAATCGGGTTACAACCAAGGCGTTCCTCTCGAAGCGTTCCTGATTGATCCGGTTGCTACGGAAGAGGGCATTCGCAGTGCGGCACATCATTTCATGCTGTTAAATATAGGGTCCCATTTCCTCATCAGTGAGCTGAGTTATATTCCAAAGGCTTCGAATGCTTACGTTACTTGGTACCAGCATGCAACGGATGCTGTCATCAAGGAGGAGATGCGGCTACTGCTTGACCACAAAGATGCTGTCCCAGCCAGTAATCCAGCGGTACCATTGAAGCAACGGGCGGTTGTGCTCCCTTCTTTGAGAGAGATCTCCACGGTTATAGCCCCGCGCGCTTTTCCTAGTGAGCCTTGACCAGATGTTCCTGCGACAGCGGTAACCGTGGTGTCTCCGGAATCGGGCGTTGGTTTGGAGATCGGGACCCGCTATCCGAAGAAGCCTGTTAAGCGAAAGCTTTTATCATCGGCCGTTGGTTCCAGTTTGCAGAAGAAGAAGAAATCCTTATTCTCTGCTGATGTCGTATTCAGCCAGGAGGCTCATGCTCCTTATGGCGAGGGCTTGTGTGAGTATGGCACCAACGACGGTCTGTTCGATGCGTCTATGACCGATACCGATCTTCAGGCTGCCATTGAAGCTTCCAAATGACTGGCCCGTGAACAAGCGGTGTTAGCCTCTATTGCGGAGTCTAGTATACTTTGTTTATACTCTCTTGTATATATTCCACACCCTTTTTTTAAACTTATTACGCTTTATTAATGCTATCTTCCTTAAAAGGCATTTCTGTTGAAGAGGCTCTCTTTGCGTCCCTTAAGACGTTTGAGGAGGAGGAGAGGCTCCGTGCCTCCTTAGGCCCTGGTATGATTCTTTTCACTACGCCTTTACATCTTTTGTTCCTTTTATTCATGACCTGACTCTTTTCTATATCCTATTACAGGAACCACCACGACCCAGGTTGTTTCGAGTGTAATGCCAATCCTGGGTGGTGATGCAGAAAAGCCTTCAGAGCCACTGACTATGGATGAGGCCTTTCCAAGGCAACCCCAGGAGGCGCTGCTGAAGCAGCCGATGACGGGTGCCACAGCGGATCTAGAGGCCGAGCACGATTTGGACGACGATGTCCCCCTTTCAGAAGTTTTGAGGAGATCGGTTCATACAGCCCAGGCTGAGAGGAAGCATAGAAAGCACGCTGCGAGGGAACGTCAAGCTATCTTGGCCGCGGGCGCAGGTTCGAGTAATGCTCAACCCTCTGGCATTCCTATAGTGGACGTTCCCTTTGCCTTGTTCACTGCTCATAGACAGGTTGCACGTGCGGCTCGAGAAGAGGTTGAACGGCTACTTCAAGGTAGAATAATGCACGGTCCTTAGTAACAGCCTTTTTCTTGAATCATAACACACGCATTTTTTATAGGGCCAAATTTAGGTGATGGCGTGGCAGGTGAAGTGCCGGTTATTAAAGAGCCTGAAGTGGCAAACTTTCCTCTGGAATATGGGATTGTTCCAACTTTCTCTTCTTCTCCTTGTGAATCCTTGGTATCGGCGGGTGATGCAAGCATTACGACGGCCCTTATCGAGTTAGGGGATGAAGGTGTGGATGTTGAATCCACTTTCCCAATGGAAACCGAGGAAGCCGTCACAACTGGTGACTCTTCGGGCACTGTCTTGGTCTCTGCCCTGTCAGGTACTCCTTGAGTTATTATCTTTGAGTTTTTTTAATTCTTCTAGGCATTTCTAATGATATCTCCTTTATTCTGATTATAGGTATGGTAAACCCTGATGCTGCACCGACTGAAGAATTACTGCCGGTCATTGCCCCGACCGTCACGGTTCCACCCTTCTCTTCTGCGTCTCCCCGGACTCTGGAAGGTGAAGATCTCCCATTTTTTTTGCTTCAGTGTAGATACCATTTTCTTGCATTAACCATATATTGTCGCAATCCTGTAGGAGTGCTCTTTGATCACTTACACCAGGTGTTAAGCCTGCATTTTGCCTTCCAATCGGAATTCGTTCCCCCTTCCGGCCTTAGTTAGTATATTCTTCGCTTGGTGTTTCTTCTTTTCATGAGTAAGCTTTCTATTGCTAAACCTTCCTCATATTGAACACAGTATCACGGCTCGAGGGAGGGAGTGAAGGAATAGCCGAGCCTCCCGTGCTCCCTATCTTGCCACTTTCAACAGCTGGTATGGTAGATCTCTTCCATCGGTTTTCTTGTTTTTTTATTTTTTTAAGTTGAAATCTGACCCTTATTTGTGCATGATTTATTTTGCAGCTGCTACACCGGCTTTGGCTCCTTTTGAGTCTCGCATTCCCATGCCTATGAGGCCTTTTTCTAAGTGTCATTCTTCCAGGGGTATGGTGACTAGCAGGTGGATGTTAAATGAATTTATCGAAGATCTTGATGCCGAGGCTCTCACTTCTGCCGCAGATTTTGCTGACGAAGTCAACCCTATGCTGGCGACGCTTGTGAATTTCTACAACGAAGATTTCGTCGGCCTTTGGGTTGATTATTGTAAGCGGATCGAGGCTTGTCTGCATGAGATCGAGCTCAAGCGTCCCGCTCCTGAAGTATTGACCTTGAAGGCTCAGAGGGTCGCGTGGATCAAGCAAAGTGCCGATTCCATTCAATATTTTGAACAAAAGTTGACCCTAAAGTGAAAAGAGCATGAGACAGCTTCTGGGGAATCCATCCAATTGCGTGCCCAGATCGAAGAAAATGCTACGTAGCTGCAAGTTATTTTCGAAAACCTCCAACAATGTATTTCTAATGGGCTGTCGCTGAGGCAGAATCTCGATTTTACTGCGGGGCATGCAAGATTGCGAGGTTTCCAAGCAGGAAATCGCCGAGAAATTTTCATCATGCTTGTAACAGCGGGCTCAAATTAAAGCGGGGTTGACCGCAGTAGTAGCCTGGGAGGAAAAGCTACAGGGAGCGCGTGAACGGGTTGCCAATTTGTTGAAAGCCCCGCTTTCTTAACAATTTCAATTGTTCCCCCCCCTTTTGTATCAATTGTATCTCTTAAACACTTTGATTTGTGAATAAAGAATATACACATTTTGCGTGCGCTCATCTGTGTTTTGATATCTTGATGTGGCGCTAATTAGTTTACTTACTCGTTTCCGAGTCCGTAGTTTCTTCACTCGTTTCGGAGTTTGTCGTTTATTCACTCGTTTGGAGTCTCTAGTTTATATACTCATTTCGGAGTTTGTAGTTTATTCACTCATTTCAGAGTCTTTAGTTTATGTACTCATTTCGGAGTTTGTAGTTTATTTACTCTTTTCGGAGTCTCTAGTTTATGTACTCATTTCGGAATTTATAGTTTATTCACTTGTTTCGGAGTCTCTGGTATGTACTCATTTTGGAGTTTATTTAGTTTACCTCCCTTAGACTTACAGGCAAACTTGTCCTAACGTTATATATAGATAACCTCCATTCTTTACGATAAAGATTCGTTAGGTTTTGTGGTACTAGGGTTTTGGTCCGTGGTACCATCGCGTTGGCTGATGTATTCCTCGATATGCGGTCTTTAAGCCGTTGTTCAAGTAGCCCCGCGACTGTCGTGTCTTTTATCCCTTCGGGGGATAGAAAAGACGTCAAGTAATCTCCTTAGGCTATATGACTGTTGGAAGAGCAAGCGTTAGGAATTTGCCATGTCGCTTTCACTTAAGATTAGGCTCAATTTGGAGCCCCGATGAGTCATAACCACTCCGCGCTTGTGTAGGATGATCTCCGATAGTCTTTTAGGCTTTATATGAGTTGCTGTCAAGACCCAATTTTTATTTTGACGATGCCATACCATTTTTTTGCTGAAGTATGGTAGACATTTGTAGGACCTCTATGCTATATGTATTGAAGTTGAAGTCCGGAGCGAGGAATATGCCTTTGCTCCAGTTTAATTTGGCTCGTTGGAGCTTTATTGACGTCATGTCTACACTCTGATGGAATGAGAAGGTACGCTGGGATGGTCTCTGAGTTGTATATGAACTGTCAAGACTTGGAGCTAGGATTTTGCCATGGCTCCATTTTTGATTTGACCCTTGAGTCTTTGTTGATGTCATGTCTGCATCCTGTCAGAATGAGAAGGAACACCGGGATTGTCTCTAGGTTGTATATGAACCGTCAAGACTTGGATCTAGTAATTTGCCATGGCTCTATTTTTGATTTGACTCTTGGGTCTTTGTCGACGTCGTGTCTGCATCCTGTCGGAATGAGAAGGTACGTCGAGGTAATCTTTAGGTTGTATATGAACCGTCAAGACTTGGAGCTAGAAATTTGCCATGGCTCCTTCTTTGTTCGACCCTTGGGTCTTTTTTGACGTCGTGTCTGCACTGAGAAGGAACGTCAGGCTGATTTCTAGGCTGTAGATGTTGCCATCAAGATCTGGTTCTCCCTTTGACGGAGCCTGGTGGGAAAACATGTTCCTTATTCATTTGTGCCCATGGATTTTATACAGGGGTCGGTGTAGACTTACCTGTAGGGCAAAGGAAACATTATTTTATTTTATTTTTTATTGTCGCGATACTCTATCTTTTCAGCTTTTCATATCACGAAAGTCGCGATTACCCAATCATTTCGGCTTTTTATCCATGGTGCCCAATCATTTCGGCTATTTTTTTAATTTTTACTCGTTGATTTTTATTGTGAGTTGCCCAATCATTTTGGCTGTTTCTATATGCATATTTTTTGCTTGCTGATTTTTATTGCGAGTTTGGAATCTGATACTGACCTTGGCATCAGCATCGCTACGACTGGAATATTGCCAGGAGTGAATCATCATTTTCCGTGAAAGGACTTGGAGTTTGACACATGTTCAGGCATCAACATCGCCACCACTGGAATGTTGCTAGGAGCGAATCATCATTTGCCTTGAAAGGACTTAGGGTTTGACACCTATTTAGGCATCAACATCGCTACAACTTGAATGTCGCCAGGAGTGAATCATCATTTACCTTTGTCGATTTAAACAAAGATTGCGTAGTAAACATGGTTAGGATTTTTTGACTTTATGAGTTGTAAGGGTCTCAGAAAGTTATTTCTCCATACGAGTCGTGAGGATCTCGTAGGTATATTTTCTTCTTAGGAATCGTGGAGATTCCTAAGTGTGTGTTCTCTTATAAGTCGTAAGGATCTTACAAGAGTATTTTCTCCTTATAAGTCGAGAGGACCTACAAGTGTCGTTCACCATATGAGGAAATTTCTCGTCATTGGTGGAACTTAGCGAGGAAATCGTTTATTTGCGCCCGTGGATTGTATACAAGGGCCAATATTGGACTGCCTGTAGGGCAAGTTGGAGAATGTGATGGCTTAAGAACAAGTTTAGGTGTCTGTAGCTTAAGGCTTTTGAATCTCGTGAGCCGTGAGGGTCTCATGGGGAAATTCTCCTCACGAGCCATGAGGATCTTGTAAGTGTATTTATTTTAACGAGACTGCTCCCTTTCGGGTTTTCATAAGCTCGCCGGTAGTCCAGCTGTTTTTAATAATGGCGCCCTTTTGGGTTTTCATCCTTGCCTATTTTGCTTATGGAGGTACCTTTTTTTACCGAGATTGTGCCCTTTCGGGTTTTCACAACCTCGTCGGCAGTCCTGCAGTTTTTACTCATGGTTCCCTTTTGGGTTTTCATCCATGCCCATTTTGCTTATAGACGTATCTTTTTTTTTTTACCGTGACCCATCTGTTTGCCGGTGGGACATGGGGGTGACTTCACCGCTGGAGCAGTTGTGCGGCTGATAAGACTTGAGTTGCAACCTTCGTTGTTGAGGCTTCGATTGCAATATAGATCTTAAGGGTGGATATCGTCGTATTTGGGACGATGTGCCGTGTTTGAGGCGAAATTTTAGCTTAAGGAAATTTCGGTCCGTTGTCTCCATTTGAGGTAAAGTTTTAGTTTATGGACATCTCAGTCCGTTGTCGCCGTATTTGAGGCGAAATTTCAAGTTTAAGGACTTTTGGTCCAATATCGCCATTTTTGAGGCGGATATTTAGTTTAAGAACATCTCGGTCCGTCATCGCCATGTTTGAGGCGGATATTAGTTTAAGGACTTCTCGGTCCATTGTCTCCATGTTTGAGGAGAAATTTCAGTTTAAAGACTTCTCGGTCCATTTTCGAAAACGGATATTAGTTTAGGGACGTCTCGGTCCATTATCGCTATTTTCGAGGTGACGGATCTTTTGGATACTACTTTTAGGGTTCTGACTCATGAAGATAGCAAGCGAATACAAGTGTCATCATCTATCATTGACCCAGGTCGTAACCCGTTAGGTGTAGTATTTTTTGAGGAATCGGCCGTTTATTGGTCGGAAGGGTCTTTTGCCATGTATATCTATGAGCAGGTAGGCTCCACCTTGGTAAACTTTGTCTTTGATGTACGGGCCTTCATAGTTTGGCTCGAACTTCCCCCGTTTTGTACGATTGGGGATCATAGGTCTTTTGACGATTAGCACGAGTTCGCCTTGGCGGAATGTTCTCGGCCTGGTCAGTTTTTCGTATGATCGTGTCATCCTTGCCTTATAAGTCTCTAGGTTTTGCTGTGCTATAAGGCGAGTTTCGTCGATGGAAATTTCCTCAGGGATTTTTTCTTTCCCTTTGTTTTTTTTGCTCGAACTCTTGTTTGTAGGTTCGACGTTCTTTTCAGCCACCATGCGGCTACGCAGCTGAATGCTCTCACAGTTCTTCTCCCCCTCTTCTTTTTCGGAGGTGGAGTTCTTGAAGAGAGGGCTGAAGGTCATTTCTTCCTCAGAATCGCTCCCGAAGGTAAGAACTTAGGGTGTTTTCCTTTTCGAACTGGTATCAACCCTATGACAGTTGCCGGTAATTTTTTCACGCGTCCATGTCGCACTCTTTTGCTGTCGACGAGCTTCACGCTTCATCCTCTTGAAGTTTTTTTGATGGGCAACGTATCCTTGCCACCACTTCTTAAAGGCACTGCATTCTTCGATGGGGTGGGTGACCCTCTGATGATATAGGTAATAGTTTGGATGTGAATCCTCTCCGTTGAGGCATATGAACCCGGAAGTGTTCCCTACGAGAGGTGGCCGTTTCATTCCCACTGACAGGGCTTTGGCGATTCACTTCTCTGCCTTGATCCTGCTCTTATTTGTGGCAGGTGTACTTCGGTTTGGTTGGAGTACTTTATGACTCATCCTCGCCGCAGCTTGTTCGTCCTGACGCTGACGCTTAGCCTTTTCGTATATGGCTGTTTCGCATTCTTGGTCGGCTTTGCTTTTCCGAAAGGCTTCGTTTAACGCCTATCGATCGGGTCTTCTGGCAGTTCCGGGGATTTTAGCGCCGATCCTGCCCCTAGTTTCTCTACATTGTTTTTTGACGCTGAGGGAGCTCCTTCGCTATTTAACGATGAATGGGAGACTATGTGGCAACTTGCTACATAGTCTTTGGTTTCTTTTGATGAGTCATTTTCCTCATCGTTGTCATTATCTTTGTTCTCAAGAATATGCTTGAGGAACTTTTCGAGCGTGACCGGTTTCCGCGCCTTCTGATTGTGCTCCTCCAGCTCGTCAATGTACTTTTGTATGTTTGTGCGCTTGTCATCATACTCGGCAAGCTGCACAGGCTTCTTGGTCTTCTTCTTTTTTCCGAAGACTTTGAAGGCTTGACTTGGGGATTTTTCCCTTTGTCGACAGTTTTCGGTACAGGACGCGGTTTCAGTATCCCTTCAATGATTTCCGGTTCAAGTGGGCTTCTCCACCTGACTGCCGGACATGCCTGGAGATCCTTCAGCATTCTTTTGGTTGTAGCTGAGAGAACGACTTCCCATAGAGCTTCTTCCATGAGCGAGCATGATGCCCCCGGTGCATCCAATTTTTTGGGAGTGTGCTTCTGTGGCGGGTTCACCCTCCAGTTCTCAGAAAGCGTGAATTTTCCCTGTTATACTGGTCCTCGACCAATTTCTTAAAGACGTATCAATCCTCAATTGGATGGCTCACCATTCTGTGATAGGAGAAGTATTTGGGATTGTTGACATTGCCGGGTTGCGGTGGACGTCTTGGGTCTGGCAATGTGATGAGTTTGTTGCGCACTGCCAACTCGAACAATCTCCTCGTCTTGTCATGGGAAAACAAGTAAGCGCGTCTTAGCCTTTCTTCCAGGGATAGGTGTGGACGCATGTTGTTTTGGCGAGCAACCGGTTTCGGGTCACTCGGTTGCTGTTGAGTGGTCGGCTTAAAGAACATCATGAACTGGGACACAGTTGTTTGAGGATCAGGGGTCCCAATGAACATGCCCATGGTGAGAGATTCTTCGATGCGCTGTTCGCATTTTGACCATAGGTTCCACCACCGGATCGCGTATTGGACCCAAGTTTCTCCTGACTTCAACCTGGCATTGATTAATGTCGTGATTGGGGTGTGCTCACTTGCGCTGGCGAACTGCTGTGTGAACATTAGTTCCATTTCTGTGAATGTTCTCACGGAGTCATTTGGGAGCATCGAATACCATTCAAAGGCTGTCTCTGATAGGCTACCAACGAACCGGCGAAGCAACAATTTGTCATCGCCTCCAGTGTTGACGCACAAAGCTCTAAACTGAGCGACGTGCTGATGTGGGTTTCCTGTCCCTTTGTACATATGGAACTTGGGGATCGTATATTCCGGCGGGTGCTTGATTTGATCATACCATCCTGGATACGGTCGCCCAGTTCTGACGATTTGGCCAGCCGCTTCACTAGCTTGATGTGCTCGTATTTGTTGAGAAATATAATCATCAAGAACAACCTTGGAGATTGTTTCTTCCTTAGACACTGATAATGCCGGAAGGGGGTTTGATGTTTCCCCTCTATCGTCCTTAATGATTATCGGTGGATCTTTAGCTGGAGGTTCGGGCTGGATCATCATTCCAACCATGTCCTGGAACAGAAGCGCCATCTGCTTTATGTTAACAGCTTGTTCCGTGGCCTCCTTATCCTTCCTTTCAAGCACCCTTCGCAGGAACTCTGTATCAGTCTCCTGCTCTTGATGCTGTTCAGATGCCGATTCCGGGCTTTCTTTCTTCCCGGTAAGTGCTAACATTTTGATCAGCATTTCCTAGAGCTTTTGTTGTTGCTTTTGTAAACGACCGAGTTTGCAGCCGATGACCCACAGAAGCATGGCTTTCCTCTTTCCCGGAAGCCATGTAAACCGTGTGTAAGATCATACCCCCAGACTTGGGGCGTTTGGGTCCATCACCTTTGGAATTTGCCGCTGGCGGTGGGATTTTCTCCGGCCTCTTCCTTTTGTGGGAGGTCGAAGTTGAAGGAGTCGTTGTAACAGGCACCTGTGTAAAAGACACCCCTTGTTGTATGATGGAGGGATAGTCTTTCTCTTGCCGAACCTTCATATTATTCAGTCATCGAGAGTATTCTTTGTCGATTACAGAGTCTTGGACTTTCCGTCAGATCCTGTGAATTTGGGAGGAGAGCCGTTGGTGGGACTGCTTCGGTTTTGTCTGCGTTATGGCTTCTGCAGGCGGGGGTGGTTTCTTCAGTACCGCAGTTGGAGAGTTATTTCGCACCCACTTAAGCAGATCAAAGCTGTTCCCGGTTGAAACATCAGCGTCAACTTCCACCATTGGAGCCGGCGGAGTGAATCCAGAGGAGGAGTTTCCCCCAGCTTTTCTCACTCTGCGCCAGGGGCGATATCGAGCGTGTCTTGCAGACGGGATCACCTCAGTTTTGGAAATGGCTGTGACTTGCCCCTAGTTTTGTTGAGGAGCTCCAGTAGTTGTCAGCCTGTTAAAGACCGACGTCCTTGGCAAGATTTGATTGGGGACGGTCAGCCTCTCGATGACTGATCGCTCGACTGGTGAAGCACTTTTGACGTCTTCATTTGCAGAAGGAATTGGGAGGGCTGTCCTTTTTGGGGTAGCCCCTTTGAGAATCACGGGCTTCTTTGCAGGCCCGCTTGAGATTTTGCTCAGCCTATTAAAGACCGAGACCCCCTTTTTGGACGGCTCGTTGAGAGGAGCCATTGCGGTCGTCAGTCGGTGGAAGACCGACTTCTTGGGAACATCAGGTTGCGGTGTTGGGCCACCGATGCTCATTTGTGGGAGCATGGTCCTGAAGAACAATCTGGTAGTAGCTTGAGTTACCTGCCCCCAACGGCATTGAAAAGATGGAGGCCCGTAAGTCACTCCTCTAGTCGGGGCGGAGCGGGAGTTGCTGTTGCAGGTTGTGCAGTTGGAAGCTATTGATGTTCTCTTCTTCTAGCACAGGTACAAGACACCAAATATTAGTATCTCGAATCCAAGGGCAATCATAGAGAACCGTGATTTTGTTCGCGAAATACGACACACAAAGTGTGGAGTGGAAAGAGGAGAAGGTCCTACCGGGCATGCCAGAATTTGTTCACTGTCGGAAACAGAGACGAACTGGGATAGATCGTCTTTCCTGAGTCCTGGGGGCAGATGCTATTTGGATTTATCCGTCCACCTCTCCGAAAATGCCAAGTTGATTTATAGCACCGTATATCGGAGGTTTGGACGGATGCGGCCGCTGTAGCGGACTTCGTCAGATTCCCCCTCGTTTGCGAGGGGTTTTGATTGTGGGGACGCTCTTCCCTGCAGGCGCAAGCCCCTGCAGTTAATTACGTTACCGGATCACGATAACTACTTTCTTATGCTCCGGAGGTTCACTTCGTGTCGTGTGTATGTTTGTATTATTTTGGTTGCCTGTGGATTGTATACGGAGACTAATTTATGTTGTCGCCCGTAGGGCATGAATTAGTCCAAATCCGTATATTCTTAGATTTGGGTTTGGTTTGGTATAAGGATTGTTAATCTATTTTGAGATTAAGATCAACTTAAATGTATGAGCATTTGGGCTCGATTATTTTAGTTTAAGGACATCGCGGTCCATTATCTCCGTGTTTGAGGCGAAATATTAGTTTTAAGGACGTTTCGGTCCTTTATTGCCATTTTAGAGGCGAATATTAGTTTAGGGACATTTCGGTCTATCATTCACCCTATGCACACGTGTATTTGTTACGTGGCAGAGTGAACAATGGAGATATGGAATGTGTCCAATTTGGGGCACAATCCAATTTGAGGCATGCGCGTTAATGCATGAAGAAGTTATTGGTCGTCGGGACCCGCAACCTCTCTGAAGATGTTGGAGAATTACAACGACATGTGTCAGAGGTGTGAAGAGATGTACCCTTGAACCAAATCTCTTATTTGAGGGAAAAGGGTTTGTTGTGGGCTTAAGAATTTTTAGTCATGTTTGAGACCTTGGAAATCGAGAGCATATAGGATCGATTGATTTCTTTGTTAAGGATACGTTGGTCCAATTTGAGACTAAGATCCACTTAACAACATTTTAGGATCTTCTTTATTTAAGACCCAACAATAGAGCATTTGGACTCAGTTGCAAGAATTTAGCAAATTATCCAATTTGGGCTTTAGTCTGCTTAGTCTCCCCCTTTTTCTGAAAAAGTGCTAAGCACTTGTTTGGGCTCTATTTAATCAGTCCCCCTTTATTATGCAAAAAGTACTAAGCACTTATATGAGTTCTGACGCCCACATATGATCATGTGGAGCTTTCAGTCATGGGGATTGCCCAATAAGAGTTGAACACTTTACTCCTTTTGTTTTTATATGGAGTGCTAGGCACGCTTTATGCCGTCCACGGTGGGAGCGCGTGAGGCGCTGGGCGCTGCCCAATGAGTGTTGAACACTCAGCCATTTCGGGCTGCTTGGGGAGTGCTAAGCACTCTTTTCATCTCTTTTGCGGCGCGCACGTGGGGAGCACGTGAGGTGCTGGGCTCTGCCTAGTGAGTGCTAAGCACTTAATGGCGCCCTCGTGATTTTCATGTGTGGCGCTGGACGTCGGGCGCTGCCCAATGAGTGCTAAGCACTCTTCTTTTTTTTGGCGCCCGCATGAGGAGCACATGAGGCGCTAGACGCTTCTAGAGACGTCCACGTAGGAAGCAAGTGAGGCGCTGAATTCTTTTCTCCTCTGTTGATGGCATTTTTGCCCATTAATGATCACCAGGATTTTTGTTTTGAAGATCTAGGATCAAGCTTCATTTTTAAGAACTAAGTTCTTTTGTAAGAACTAGGTTTCTCTTGTATGCCTTTGTTTTTGAGGAGCTCAATTTCTGGTTCTTTTCTGAATCTTTGACTCTCAAGAACAAGTTCTTCCCGATAAGAATTAAATTCTCAACTTGTGGGAGACTTGCCTCGCGGATCTCAGATCCAGAGAAAAAACTAAGTTCTTTTAAAAGGGTTAAACCCTTTAATAGGGAAATGTGATGTTTTGATCTTTATTTTTTATTTACCTAAAGTTTTTAAGAAGGGAGATCTTCTTCCTTGAGAATTTAATTCTCTGTTCCTTTTGAAGCTTTCCGTCTTTTTTCGAAGCTTATGGGGGGGGGGGGGGGTTTCTTCTATTCTCTTACTTGCAGTCTTGGGTCCTTTATACAATAGAGGCAATTTGCTAATTATCTTTGATGAAATCTCTCATTGACAGATTCCAATTGATTTGGGGAATTTTACCCACCGTTGGATCTTTGATCCAAGGGTTTCTGTTCACAGAAGATGCTGCTCTTGTTTTTAACAGGATTGGGGAAATATTTTTTCCTTATACAAAATTTATTTTGTAAAATGGTGATTTTTAATTACCGTTGGATTTTTTAATCCACCGATTCTCTGTTATACAGAGAGCAATCTTTCTTATTTTGAAAGGTTGAGGTAATATATTCCCAAGAAATAAAATTTTATTGTATTGTTGGATCATTGATCCAACCGAGAGTATCCTTCTGATTTAGAAAGATTTAGGAGATGTATTCTCCATTGGATCTTTGATCCAACGACTCTGTTTAATAGAGAATATCATAATTTTTATTGGAGAAATGTAGGATTTAATTCTACAGATATTAACTTGGGCGCTGGAGCTCACGTTTTGTGCACGTAGGCGCCGCTTAAGAATTTAATTCTTAAGATGGGCATTTCTGTGCTTTGCACACTGGCGCCCGCGTGAGGAGAATGTAAGGCGCCACCATAGGATTTTAATCCTATAAGATTGGCTCTGGCGCTGGTGCCCTATTGGAGGGCACGTAAGGCACTGCCTCATTAATTTTGAACAGAGCCTTGCTCTTTTATTGAGGGAAACAAATACAAGATATAAAAAAAGGAAGAAAGAAAGATATACAACGACAAAATTTTTTAAGACGGTGGGCGGTTCAATAGTCCAGCTAGATCGTCATTTTTCCGCCGGACTTTCGCCTCAAGCTCTAGCAATGCCGCAAGTTGAGTCTGTCACGACCCGAACTTTGGCATGTGACGACACTTAAACCACGTAACGTGTACAGGCGTAACTCAATTCAAGTAAGCCGAAAACCCAGAAATCTAAACCATCAAAAATAGTAAGTGATAAGAACATTGTTAAAAACTTTGGGAATCTCAAGTAAAAATTCTATAAAGTCCAAATTTACTTTCTTTAAAATTTTGGCAGCATCTCCTTTATAAAAACCATCCCCGAAATGGGTACAAACATAAGATATAAGTATAGCATCCCTAAATGGGAGCAAATCTCGCCCAAAGGCGGAAACAACCACCACAAGAAAATTTACGACGCCGTAGCGAAGAAATGGACAATATAGAGTGAAAACAACATAATGGAAAAAGCTGCATAACAAAAGCCGGCTCACATGAGCACGACATCCAGAGTCAAAAAATAATATACAATATCGTCCTCACATCTCGTCTCTAAGTCAATACATGAAAGTAGAAGATGGAGAGCACTAGATACAATAAGCTATATAATGAGCAGCGTCGGCTAACAGCAAAACCCACCAATAGCAAAACTGCTCACAGTCAGACGTAGCGGTATGCGCTACAAAAGATGATACGATAAGAAGAAGCCCTGCCGCTACTACTCTGAGGGACAACCTGCAAAACAATGTGGAACAACGGGGGTGAGTTGCCAACTCGTGAATAGTAAATAATATCATGCAGGTAATCGCAGGTATGCACGTACTGCGATAATATATTATGTGCAAACTGATAGTATAATATGGCAATATGTATATGCAACAGTCATGAAAGGTACTCTATCAGGTACTACTAAAACATGACGCAATGCATATCAATAAATGCTGAGTATGGGATAAAACATATCATCGTCACGGAATCCTCATCGTGGAAAAACCAGTGTCCATCAACGACACACCAAATCCCAATACCTCAGGCACCGTCACTCTGATCGGTCCTCATATCCTGTAAGTCTCATGGAACCTGAGTGTCCAACATCGACACTCGATAACATCATGAAAACTAGTGTCCAACATCGACACGTAAATACTCATATCATGGGCTCCGTCTGCGGGATCGGCCCGCGAGCTCCGGTAGAACGGTCGGCCTATGTCCAGCTTATAACTCCGGTCGGTATCCTCCAGATCTCCGCCGAGTCCAAATACTATCACCGGTAAGGTAGTACTCCCCTACCTCGGGCATACCACCTACAATATGAGTCTTCTTGCCCCGGGATACCTCCGGGCCCACCATGTACGCACAGACGGTTCCTCCACTTCTCGAATTGGGTTTCATATGCCAATCTCAGAACCGAGAAAACTCATGGTGGACGCACTGAAATATCTTATCAAGAGAAACCGGGTTTTTCAAACAATGCATAATTTCTTGAAATACCACGGTCCTCAAATCCATAAAATCATATGAAATCCATATCTCAATGCGTAAATCCATGAAATATAATATATGCAACATAAAACAGTAATATGAGCATATCAAGGAAAAACCGCTATTTAAATGCATCAAGTTATTAAATATATCATGCGGTTCCCAATTTCTCTAAAATCTAATGCAACATCATGTAAAGGTGAACATGTAGCTCTAGCAAGGTATATGTGTAAGCATGTAGGTATAGCAAGGTGTATGTGTAAGCATGTAGGTACAGCAAGGTATATGTGTATGCTATATGTCATATGCACAATAGAATACGAATCAATTGTCTCAATTGTCCCTAACCAATACAATATCACATATGTATATGTGTTGTGCGTGTCATGGCAATTACCGACGATGTGTGTGTAGCATACAATTTGTGTTCGTGCAACATGAACCGTCAATAATAGTGTTGTGTCTCATTAATACTATGTCCGTATGCAATAGAGAAATGAGGTATGCAACAATGGTACACATGCATAATCAATGTCCATATACTTATAACTAATAATCATGTCATTGAATCTAGCCCAGACGCATAACGCCATACGGGCGAATCCCCTATAGATGTTAAATCTACTCATAGATGATCTTGGGCTAAGTAAAGCCAACTACTTGCTTTCCCTTCTTCGCAGCGTCCGAAGTCCCCGCCTGCGATCCTAAAATCATATAACAACATAACAAGTGCATATTAGAAATCAACCAATAACACGTACAAACTACGTTTGACCGACGGACCAACTCCAAACAAACTCTCAAGTGTTCATCTAGTGGCTAACATGCGTAGCGACACTACGAAACCAACCCAAGAGCAACAGCTACACAAAGTACACGAACCGTGTCGGATAACGTAACGCGCGTAGTCGAAACACTAGAAACAAGCAAAGTGATCCTAGATTTTGTATACTTTCAAAACATAAAAATCAAGCAGTACCAAACACTTCTAAACAACTACAGACAGCTACCCTACAAAACCCATGCCCCAACTCCACCAGAAAACCGAGGTCGCCGGATTTTCCCTACTTGTCGCCGGCCAAAACCGATCAGGTGTGGTTCGTGCTTCAGGTGAATGCTTAGAGTCTCTAGTACATCACTACTGTAACACCTTAGAATGTGTTTTGTAGCTAATTATATTTTAATATATGGTTTTTAATAAAAAGTTTACCAAATTAAGTTTTAAATATTTTATCCTATTTAATGTGTATTTTATTAGAATTTTGTTAGGCACACACACACTTGTGCATGATAACTAGGGTTGTTTTTGGGGTTAAACATGATTAGCAATCATGGTTAGCTAACCATTTGTCTTAAGTTAGTTTTAAGATTATTTTAAGAGTTATGGTTGTTTATAATATGGGTTTTAAGCATGATGGTTTTAAAATGAAAATGAATTTGGAAAAGGTTTTAAATATTTTGTTTTGGTTTGACTTTGTGTGAGAGAGAGGGCATGGGGAGCATGGGGTGAACCATACCTCATTAATGAGGAAAGAGAGAGAGAAGGGAGGGGTTTAGTGTTACTCTCATTTTCATTTCCTCATTCCCTCACTCTCTCAAACACAAACACACACACACACTCACACTGAGGCAGCAAGCAGCAGGAACAACAACAACAACAACAACAACAATAGCATCATCATCAGCCTCTTCAGCAGCAGCAGCTCCAACACCATCTTCAGCAGCAGTAGCTTCATCATCATCATCCATCAGCAGCAGCAGCAGACATCATCTTCATCATCAGAAGCAGCAGCAACAGCAGCAACAGGAACCCCAGCACTTGCAGGAGCTCTTCTCCACTTCTTCGCCTGCTCTCTAGGATACTTTTGGGTATATTTCCTTAACCTAATTTCCTAGTTTGCTAGCTTGTGCGTAGTTTGGTGTCGATTAGTGTTAATTAGCTAGTTTAGTGCTAATTATGATGTTTTGTGTGGACTTTTGGATAATTGGTGATTGTGTTAGATAACCCTACCTATTTTAGTGTTAATAGGGTCACTTCACTGAGAAATAGCCCAGATTACACTAAAATACCATAAAATACCATAAGGTTTCTAAATTGTGCAAATTAGTGATTTTTAAGCGATATATTGGCAATCTGTGATCTGCTATTGACCCGGACCCTTCAGAATAAAATTGAGGAAACTGGAACATGCTACCTAGGTCTAGATACCACCACCAGAACACGAGCCCATAATTCAAAATCCTGGCCGCCAATTTCATCTTTTTGGCCGCAAATTGCGGCCAGGGTAGGGTGTTGGGTCTTGAGGTTTTGGGTAGGGTAGTCTACAGTGTAATGTAGGGCTTTGGCATGTCTAGTTTTGTAATATGTGATCTGTAGGAAAATCTGGGACTATATATCGTTTTGGTGTTAGTTGTGTTTGCGCGATACGCGCGATAAGTGAGAGGGTTCTGTGATCCAGCGTATCGCGGCGTGTCGCGATGGTTTTAGACGCGTACACACACGATTCAGCGTATCGTGCACACGCGCGTTTAGTTCGCGACGCGGCTTTCTCGTTTTGGTTCGATATCGCGTTTTGCGAGATATTTTGGCTTATATATGATTTTCATGTCATATTTGTAGGTTTGCAGGCAGGAACTACGGACACGACTACAGGGGGAGCAGATAGTAGGATTCACCTAGCGTGGAGTGTAGGTGAGTAGATTTAACATCTACAGGAGAATCGCCCGCATGGCGTTATGCGTCTGGGCTAGGATTCAAATTCCTGTCGCACATTCTACGTCATTGTAGAATTGCGCCTTTACTTTATTTCCTTGATGTAGTTATACCGTGACTAGCAGCCGTAGGACACTGCACATATTATTAACGGTTCATGTTGCACGAGCACGGATTGTATGCTACACACACACCGTCAATAATTGCCATGTCACACACTACCCCTTATAGCTACTATTGCTTACCACACATGACATCTAGCTACCGGTATACCTATAGTGTATCATACCTTTAGTGATAGGTACATTTACACCTTGCGATACAGCTACAGGTATACCTTTTAGATATTATAGTTATACCGGGGGATATCTTACTCATATTCTCCTTATACCCAGGGGGGTATACGACATCAGTTCCTATAGGTAGATACCTATACTTTGCTACACCTGTATGTTACACGCATATTCAGTTGCAGATACCTATTTACCTTTACTGATGTCACTTAGCTGTATCATCTTGATTTCGCATACATCTGGTTCAGCTATATACTTTTGTTTACCTGCTCGCATTCAGATATATCGCATATATTCATTCCTGGATTTGCGCATTGTTTATTTGGATTTTATATGATGTTTTCGGGATTTGGGAACCGCGGGGGTTCATGAATTTATGCATACATGGAACAACCCAGTTTCCTTGATATGATATTTGCGCGCCCCCATGAGTTTTATCGGTGCTGATTATATGCTCCATACGAGGTGTAGTTGCCGTATGAGAGTACATGGTGGGGCCCGGTATGGTTCCCCTCGGCAAGAAGATCGATGGGTTTGCCGATTGAGCCTGGAGGCCGGCGAGTACCTACCGGTGATTGGTTGGACCTGGCAGTTGTCCGGAGGATACTGGCCAGAGTCGAGAGATGGATGCGGGATGATCTGTACTGTCCGGGCCGAGGGCCGACACCGCAGACGGACCCCGTGGGCCGATCCGGACTGACGGAGCCCGATATACGAGGATTTCTGTGTCGATGCTTGGCATACTGTTTTCATGATATTTCTTTAACCCCCTTTTGTATATATAACAGGGGATTTAGCCGTTGTTATATATACCCTTACACCAATATTAGTGGAATGGGACGCTAATATATGTGTATTGCCCCCATCATACTTATTTCTATGTATTTACGTTTAGGATGTTAGATTACTACTTGAGTTTTGACTTGGGATATTAGGTGATTCATTAGGATTGGATATTGGACATACCTATGTGATTGCTGATTTGTACATTCGGGATATAGGAGATTACTCGATATTGTACATTGAGGAGATGTGAGACTTATATGTTGTGAATGCCCAAAGTGGGGGCTGATTTAAGGATTTGGGATTGGAGTGTCTTGATGGATTGTGATCCTGCCACGATGTCAGGTTTCCGTGGAAATGACATATTCCACCCTATACCTCACCCTTACCTACCTTATGCACAGATTCACATAGTGGTAGTACTTGTAGTGTACCCTTATGATAGTTGCATATTTACCTTCTCATATCCTTATTGCATAGTTATTGCATATTATTGACATGTTACTATAGCTTCACATTTTGATTGTACCGGCTACTGTACCTTTCTTATTTCAGCATTTGCATGACATATTATTACTGTAATCGCATATCTTAGATTCATGCTGTACGTGCATTCCTGCGATTACCTGCATATGTTTTATACTATTCACGAGTTGGCAACTCACCCCCGTTGTGCCACAGGTGTTTCAGGTTGTTCCCCAGAGTAGTCGAGGCAGGCTATTCTTCTATCCAGCTATCCAGCTACCATCCTTTGCTACAGATACCGCATCAGCTCACAGTACCTTTTGCTTAGGTGGGTTAGATGATTATCTGTATTTCCTATTGTACCTTCGTTGTATTTGTACTCTCCATCTACTATTGTATTGTGGACTTAGAGACTTGGTGAGGACGTATTTGTATATTATTGTGGATTTGTTGTCTTTTATATACAGCTTTCTCTCTACTGTCTTTATTTCTTCGCTACAGCGTTGTATATTTGTATTGTATTCATTTTGGCTAGTTTTTACAAAAAGGGGGTGTTGCTAAAATTTTAAAGAAAGAAAGTAAGACTTTTAAAGAATTTGGGTTGCGATTTCAAATGTTTCAAAACTTATATTATCTTTTCCGTATTTTTATGGTTTAGACTTCTGGGTTTTGGATTTCTTTTACTACGTTACGTCTTAGGGCGTTGCGTAGTATTAGGGCCGTCACGGGCCAATTTTGGGTCGTGACAAAGTTGGTATCAGAGCCTTAGGTTTTACCTTTCAGAGTGTAGGATGACCTTAGTATGATGGAGTAGGCAGATTAAGCAGAGTAACGTAGTGTGTGTATGTCTGCAGCATACCCACAGCGCGGTACTTTGCATTAAGTGGCCTAAGTGCAATTTGCTTGATATTCCTTCCTTGATGATTCACATCTTTGAGATTCGATTTTCTTATTCTTATCGAATCTCATCTTATATCTATTTATAGCCTTGCTGCCGATGACTATGGGGATTCAGAGCGATGCAGCGAGGGCCGAGGTCAGAGTTAGCTCGGGTGAGACGAGTACTGACCGACCAGGATGGCACTCTAGTTGCACAGGTGCAGACGGATCAGCCTACGACCTATACTATGGATAGACTTTTAGTAGAGATGCAGGAGTTCCGCCAGACGATGAGTTCTTTAGTTGACGTCGTTCGGGAGCTACGACAGGAGGTTGTCACCCCTGTTACTCAGCTGTCCCTTACGATCAGTATGCAGCAGTCCGTCACCTATATAGCACCAGTGGTTGCAGCTCCAGTTGACGAGGCACATATTCCAGGACAGTGGAGGACTCGTACCAGCGTACCATCCCAGAGACAGAGGTTTGGTCATCGAGACAGATTTCGTGGCCGTCGCGGAAGTAGCAGAGGCTTAGGACGAGGGCAATCGTTCAGCTCTCAGCCCCAGGATGGTCAGCAGTCAGCGCGTGGATGTTTCCGATGCGGGAGCCTTCAGCACTTCGTCAGGGATTGTTCCTTGGCACCTCGTCAGGATCGTTTTCAGAGAGGCCGTGGACGTGGAAGATTCGCTCAGAGGGCTCAGTCTACCAGAGGAGTTCATCCAGCTGCGAGTAGAGGGCAGACGCAGGAGTTTGCTTCTACTCATCGGGACGCGCAGACGTCCAATGTGGAGTTTTCAGGTACCCTTGATTTATATGTTCTTTTCATGTATTCGTTTGTTTTCTTGCTAGTACCGTGGTTAGGTAGATTAGTCGTAGTGGTGTTAACTTCTGTCAGCAATTCTTTTGTTGCGCGACATGTATTTCAGTTTTGTGCCAATCGGATAGGAGATAGAGATTCGTCCTTCGTTTTGATCCTTCTAGAGATGTTGGATTTGATGTTCTCCTGGGCACGGATTGGTTAATTGCGTGTTAGGCGTCTGTGGACTACCGTGAGGAAACAAGTTAGGTTTTGTTTTCCCCGGCAAGTCAGTTCTTGTTGTGCAGGTGGATAGTTGTGCTGCCTCTCACAGCTTGAATTCAGCCTTTTTCGCTAGTCGGCTACTGAGGAGATGTCATGGATTCTTGGCGTTCATTCATGATACCGGAGCCACAGTGGGATTGTTGGACCGGGTTACTTCCGTGCGAGAGTTTTCCAACGTTGTTCCGGATGAGCCGGCGAAGCTTGGGAGCTAAAGGATCAGCTGCAGAGTTGTGGTTTGGGGAGTTTTGTGCGTCTGAGTGTTTCGCTTTTGGAAGCTCCTATTTCTGTTTGTCGAGGAAGAAGACGGCAGTTTGGGGTTGCGTATCGACGGATCGTCAATTGAACCGGCTTATGGTGCGGATAGGTATCCCTTACCTCACAGTGACGATTTCTTCGATCAGCTCCAGAGTGCGAGACATTTTTCTAGGTTTGCTTGGGATCAGGTCATCATTATTGCGGATTCGGAGTGATGGCATTCCGACGACTGCTTCATGCGTGCTACGGGCTATGTGTGTTTTTGTGAGCCGTTGGATTCATTAATGCCCTGGCAGCATTCGTAGATGTGATGAACCAGATTTCTTCAGGCCGTTCCTCGACCAGTTTCTGTTGTGTTATTTACGACATTCTTGTCTATTTAAAGTGTCTTGAGGAACAGGAGCAGCACTTGAGGATTTGTTATGCAGACACTGGGAGAGCACCAACAGTTTGCTAAATTCTCGGAGTGTTTCTTCAGGCTTGTTTTGTGTTGACTCCTAGGTCTTGTAGTCACGGGAGACGGTTTCGTATGGTTCCGAGGGAGATCGTGACCGTACAGCTTAAGTCCAGACATATGTACAGGACGGAGATCCGCAGATTCTTGGACTTAGCTGGTTTTTACCGCCGTTTCGTGCAGGATTGCTTGAGTAGTGCTGCACCGTCGACTGAATTGACCAAGACGGAGGTTTCTGTTCTGTGGACTGAGGCATGTGTACGGAGTTTTCAGCAGTCGGAGATTCGGTTAACAACTGCATCAGTTCTTTCTTTGCTTTTGGTTCGGGCGACCTTGTTGTTTAACTGTAATGTTTCTTGAGTGGGCTCGAGTGTGTACTGAGGTGACACTATAGAGTTATCGCTTTTGCTTCCCTACATTTGGAGGAAGTACGAGGAGGATATTCCACTCATGATCTGGAGATGGCCGCGGTGGTTTTCCGTTGGAGATTTGGGGACACTACTTGTTTGAGAGTCGTGTCAGATTTTCCATGGACCACTAGAGCTTAATGAACATCTTCCTGCAGCGGATTTTGATTGTTGTGATAGTCTTCTGCGGATTTACAGTTCTTGTGTGATCGTTGAGTACAGCGTTAGTTCGTCTCTATGGAGGGGACAACTTGCTCATGTCCGCGCCCGACCACTTTCCTTAAATCGTATTCGCGAGACACTGCCCGTCGATGCTCGTACGTCAGTGATACTTGAGCATACTCGGCTGGGTAATGATTCAGAGACCTTGATTTGTGACAATGGTGTGCTAAGTTAGGGGCGCGTTTTTGTACCTGACATCATCGGGTAGAGACGTGTAATCGTAGAACATGCACATCTGTCAACTCTCTATATGCATTCAAGTTCCACCAGCTTTGGCGTGACTTGTGAGATAGTTACGAGCGGACAGGGTTGTAAAGAGAAGTTTCAGGTTTCGTTTCAAGGTGTCTGTCTTGTTGTGTGCTTAAGTCGAGCATCTGAGGCCGGCTGGAGAGTTGCAATCTTTTACCGTTCCGAAGTAAGAATGGGAGCAGATCTCCACGAATTTCGTTATGGTTTCTACCCAAGTTTGGTCAGGGTGTGACTCCATTTGGATTCTTGTCGTCCGGTTATACTCAATGTGCTCAATTGTATTTGTTAAGTTGTGTGTTTGTTTTGTTTGTCGTCAGCAGTTGGGATCGTCACTCGCCATCGCTAGGGTTCTCCTTCGATAGCTGCTATCAGGAGACACTCCAATTGGCCACCCTTAGGCTTAGGGGTTAGGTCGTGTCGATCACCAGTCTGTTGTTCTTCTGACTCTGCGTAAGTAGGACTTTGGACCCCAGCTATGTCTAGAGACTTCGGAGATAATCCAGCTGTGTTAGGTCAGGATGGGAATTTTCCATTGCGAACTGAGGTCTTATGCCGACTGTGTTGGTCATAGACTCGAGTTCGCAGGGACAGATCATGTATTCCTATGGACTTTTCGATGAATGACGTGTTGGATTTTGGGAAGCTTATCCCAGGATTTAGGTCCTTCTGAGATCCTATAAGCAAGTTAGTTTCGTTGCCTTTAATTTGGCACTTCCGCCCAGATTATTAGATTTCCACCCCGTATTCCTTGTGATGATACTTTACAATTACCTTCTTGACCTTTCTCACATGTTTTGGCATCAGACCTTTTAGCTTGACGCGATCTTTCGTTCACCGGCAGCCATTTGTGTTAATGGCTCGGCAGGTGGAAAAGACGTCGGTCAAGGGTCTTGCCATCTGTGAAGGGTTTTCCTTGGACGTAGCCGTATAGTGAGATAGTCACTTGAAAGGCTGCGAGCGAGATTTGAGGATTTTAATCTTCTCTTTGAAGGTACGCGTATCAGTATATTTTTAAATTCGGGGACGGATTTCTTTTAAGGGGGGAGATTGTAACACCTTAGAATGTGTTTTGTAGCCAATTATATTTTAATATATGGTTTTTAATAAAAAGTTTACCAAATTAAGTTTTAAATATTTTATCCTATTTAATGTGTATTTTATTAGAATTTTGTTAGGCACACACACACTTGTGCATGATAACTAGGGTTGTTTTTGGGGTTAAACATGATTAGCAATCATGGTTAGCTAACCATTTGTCTTAAGTTAGTTTTAAGATTAGTTTAAGAGTTATGGTTGTTAATAATATGGGTTTTAAGCATGATGGTTTTAAAATGAAAATGAATTTGGAAAAGGTTTTAAATATTTTGTTTTGGTTTGACTTTGTGTGAGAGAGAGGGCATGGGGAGCATGGGGTGAACCATACCTCATTAATGAGGAAAGAGAGAGAGAAGGGAGGGGTTTAGTGTTACTCTCATTTTCATTTCCTCATTCCCTCACTCTCTCAAACACAAACACACACACACTCACACTGAGGCAGCAAGCAGCACGAACAACAACAACAACAACAACAACAACAACAACAATAGCATCATCATCAGCCTCTTCAGCAGCAGCAGCTCCAACACCATCTTCAGCAGCAGTAGCATCATCATCATCATCCATCAGCAGCAGCAGCAGACATCATCTTCATCATCAGAAGCAGCAGCAACAGCAGCAACAGGAACCCCAGCACTTGCAGGAGCTCTTCTCTACTTCTTCACCTGCTCTCTAGGGTCCTTATGGGTATATTTCCTTAACCCAATTTCCTAGTTTGCTAGCTTGTGCGTAGTTTGGTGTCGATTAGTGTTAATTAGCTAGTTTAGTGCTAATTATGATGTTTTGTGTGGACTTTTGGATAATTGGTGATTGTGTTAGATAACCCTACCTATTTTAGTGTTAATAGGGTCACTTCACTGAGAAATAGCCCAGATTACACTAAAATACCATAAGGTTTCTAAATTGTGCAAATTAGTGATTTTTAAGCGATATATTGGCAATCTGTGATCTGCTATTGACCCGGACCCTTCAGAATAAAATTGAGGAAACTGGAACATGCTACCTAGGTCTAGATACCACCACCAGAACACGAGCCCCTCATTCAAAATCCTGGCCGCCAATTTCATCTTTTTGGCCGCAAATTGCGGCCAGGGTAGGGTGTTGGGTCTTGAGGTTTTGGGTAGGGTAGTCTACAGTGTATTGTAGGGCTTTGGCATGTCTAGTTTTGTAATATGTGATCTGTAGGAAAATCTGGGACTATATATCGTTTTGGTGTTAGTTGTGTTTGCGCGATATGTGCGATACGTGAGAGGGTTCTGTGATCCAGCGTATCGCGGCGTGTCGCGATGGTTTTAGACGCGTACACACACGATTTAGTGTATCGTGCATACGCGCGTTTAGTTCGCGACGCGAGTTTCTCGTTTTGGTTCGATATCGCGTTTTGCGAGATATTTTGGCTTATATATGATTTTCATGTCGTATTTGCAGGTTTGCAGGCAGGAACTACGGACACGTCTACAGGGGGGAGCAGATAGTAGGATTCACCTAGCGTGGAGTGTAGGTGAGTAGATTTAACATCTACAGGGGAATCGCCCGCATGGCGTTATGCGTCTGGGCTAGGATTCAAATTCCTGTCGCACATTCTACGTCATTGTAGAATTGCTCCTTTACTTTATTTCCTTGATTTAGTTATACTATGACTAGCAGCCGTTGGACACTGCACATATTATTGACGGTTCATGTTGCACGAGCACGGATTGTATGCTACACACACACCGTCAATAATTGCCATGTCACACACTACCCCTTATAGCTACTATTGCTTACCACACATGACATCTAGCTACCGGTATACCTATAGTGTATCATACCTTTAGTGATAGGTACATTTACACCTTGCGATACAGCTACAGGTATACCTTTTAGATATTATAGTTATACCGGGGGATATCTTACTCATATTCTCCTTATACCCAGGGGGGTATACGACATCAGTTCCTATAGGTAGATACCTATACTTTGCTACACCTGTATGTTACATGCATATTCAGTTGCAGATACCTATTTACCTTTACTGATGTCACTTAGCTGTATCATCTTGATTTCGCATACATCTGGTTCAGCTATATACTTTTGTTTACCTGCTCGCATTCAGATATATCGCATATATTCATTCCTGGATTTGCGCATTGTTTATTTGGATTTTATATGATGTTTTCGGGATTTGGGAACCGCGGGGGTTCATGAATTTATGCATACATGGAACAACCCAGTTTCCTTGATATGATATTTGCGCGCCCCCCATGAGTTTTATCGGTACTGATTATATGCTCCATACGAGGTGTAGTTGCCGTATGAGAGTACATGGTGGGGCCCGGTATGGTTCCCCTCGGCAAGAAGATCGATGGGTTTGCCGATTGAGCCTGGAGGCCGGCGAGTACCTACCGGTGATTGGTTGGACCTGGCAGTTGTCCGGAGGATACTGGCCAGAGTCGAGAGATGGATGCGGGATGATCTGTACTGTCGGGGCCGAGGGCCGACACCGCAGACGGACCCCGTGGGCCGATCCGGACTGACGGAGCCCGATATACGAGGATTTCTGTGTCGATGCTTGGCACACTGTTTTCATGATATTTCTTTAACCCCCTTTTGTATATATAACAGGGGATTTAGCCGTTGTTATATATACCCTTACACCAATATTAGTGGAATGGGACGCTAATATATGTGTATTGCCCCCATCATACTTATTTCTATGTATTTACCTTTAGGATGTTAGATTACTACTTGAGTTTTGACTTGGGATATTAGGTGATTCATTGGGATTGGATATTGGACATACCTATGTGATTGCTGATTTGTACATTCGGGATATAGGAGATTACTCGATATTGTACATTGAGGAGATGTGAGACTTATATGTTGTGAATGCCCAAAGTGGGGGCTGATTTAAGGATTTGGGATTGGAGTGTCTTGATGGATTGTGATCCTGCCACGATGTCAGGTTTCCGTGGAAATGACATATTCCACCCTATACCTCACCCTTACCTACCTTATGCACAGATTCACATAGTGGTAGTACTTGTAGTGTACCCTTATGATAGTTGCATATTTACCTTCTCATATCCTTATTGCATAGTTATTGCATATTATTGACATGTTACTATAGCTTCACATTTTGATTGTACCGGCTACTGTACCTTTCTTATTTCAGCATTTGCATGACATATTATTACTGTAATCGCATATCTTAGATTCATGCTGTACGTGCATTCCTGCGATTACCTGCATATGTTTTATACTATTCACGAGTTGGCAACTCACCCCCGTTGTGCCACAGGTGTTTCAGGTTGTTCCCCAGAGTAGTCGAGGCAGGCTATTCTTCTATCCAGCTATCCAGCTACCATCCTTTGCTACAGATACCGCATCAGCTCACAGTACCTTTTGCTTAGGTGGGTTAGATGATTATCTGTATTTCCTATTGTACCTTCGTTGTATTTGTACTCTCCATCTACTATTGTATTGTGGACTTAGAGACTTGGTGAGGACGTATTTGTATATTATTAAGGATTTGTTGTCTTTTATATACAGCTTTCTCTCTACTGTCTTTATTTCTTCGCTACAGCATCGTATATTTGTATTGTATTCATTTTGGCTAGTTTTTACAAAAAGGGGGTGTTGCTAAAATTTTAAAGAAAGAAAGTAAGACTTTTAAAGAATTTGGGTTGTGATTTCAAATGTTTCAAAACTTATATTATCTTTTCCGTATTTTTATGGTTTAGACTTCTGGGTTTTGGATTTCTTTTACTACGTTACGTCTTAGGGCGTTGCGTAGTATTAGGGCCGTCACGGGCCAATTTTGGGTCGTGACAACTACTATTTTGCTAGATTTTCCAGTATACACTCGGGGTCACAGCAGATCACAGAAATCCTATAATGACACTAAAAATACGATATGTGCACAAAACCATACCTTTAGTGTTCTAAACAACAACTACAAGGCAACACAACAATAAAACACTTATTTAACAGTTTAGAGGTTATACCTATCCACACTTGCTCAAAAGATCCCAGCTTTCCAAGCTCCAAGGGATCCTAGAGGCTAAAACATGACATGAGAAGTGTTTTGGTGGTGTTTAATGAAGGTTTTGCAAGGTTTACTGAAGGAAAGGTGAAGGTTTCAGTTGAGAGTTGAGGAGATGAAGAAATAATTGAGAAAGAGATAGAGTGAGATGAGAATGAGAGAGTGAGGCGCGATAATGATGAGAGGGTGAGTGTAGGGTGAATGCACCCTTACACTTACTCTCTCCCTCTCCATTATTAATGCAAGCATACATATCGCCATGAGTCATCTTGCCATCTTCCCCCAATCCAAAACACAAGGGTAACTCTCATAACAAATATCTAAGGGCAAGTTAATCATGGCATGAATTTGTTTAAATTGTCATGGCCACTAAACAAGGTTAACACTAAACAACCCCCATGTTAACATACACAAGTGTGTGCAAGCCAAAATAAATAATAATAAAATATTAATTAATCTTAATAAAACATTTGAAACCTATTTTGGTAAATTTTTTACTAAAAACCTGCATTATCTCTTAATTAACACTAATCGCATTCTAAGGTGTTACAATCTTCCCCTTAAAGAAATTCGTCCCTGAATTTAAAATTCTTACTATGCGTACCTTCTAAGAGACGAGGGAATTTCTTCCGCATCCCGCTCGCAGCCTCTCAAGTGATCTCCTCACTAGATGGGCTACGCTAAAGAACCTTCACAGATGGAAAGACCTTTGACCAAAGTTTCTCCACCTGCCGATCCAATATAACTATCGGCTGCTTGGTGAATGAACGATCATGTCCTAGTTAAATGGTCTAGTGCTGAATCATGTAAGAAGGGTCATGAAGGTATTTGCGAAGTATCGACACAAAGAATACATGGTGAACATCCGGAAATCTGGGTGGAAGTATAAAACGATAGGCAACGGTACCAACTCACTCAAGGATCTCAAAAGGACCTACCATTCTGGGACTAAGTTTCCCCTTCTTCCAAAACTCCTCACGCCCTTCATCGGAAAAATCCGTAGGAATACATGATCTCCCACTGCGAACTCAATCCTGCAACGACGACGGTCGTCATAAGACTTCTGTCTGCACCGGGCTGCTCTCATCCTGTCCTGAATCAATTGGATCATCTCCGTAGTCTCTTGAGTAGCTGAGGTCCAAAAATCCTGCTCTCACGGAGTCGGTCAAACAGACCGGCGATCGACACAATCTACCATACAAGGCCTAAAAAGTTGTCATCTGAATTGTCTCCTGATAACTGCTATTGTAGGAGAACTCTATCAATGGCAAGTGACGATTCCAACTGCCAACAAAATTAAGCACGCACGCACGAAACATATCCTCCAAAGTCTTTATAGTCCGCTCTGACTAACCATCGGTCTATGGATGGAAAGTAGAGCTAAAGCTCAACCAGGTACCCAAGGCTTCCTGAAGCTTCTGCCAAAGATGGCTAGTGAACTGGGTGCCTCTGTTGGATACAATGCATGAAGGAACTCCGTGCAAACACATAAACTTATCGATGTAAAACTGAGCAAACTGAGCATACCGAGCATAACCGAAAGTGGTCTTCACTGGATGAAAGTGAGCCGTTTTCGTTAACCGGACAACAATCACCCAAATGGAGTCATACCCTTGACTAGACCTAGGTAGACCCACAACGAAATTCATGGAGATCTGCTCCTATTCCCACTCCGGAATGGTTAAAGGTTGCAACTCTCTTGCCGGTCTCAAATGCTCAACCTTAGCTCGCTGACATGTCAGGAACCTCGAAACGAAATCTGAAACATCACTCTTCTTCCCTGCCAACCTATAACTATCTCTCAAGTCATGTAACATCCTGGTGGAACTTGGGTGAACACTAAAAGCCGACTGATGTGCTTGCTCTAGGATCTCGCGTCTATACTCATCGGTATCAGGTACAAACAAATGAGTCCCTAAACGTAGAACACCCTGGTCATAAATCAAGAACTCCGAATCTCTACCCTGCCGAACATGATCAAGAATTTCAGACAAATGGGCATCGGCAGGTTGTGCCTCACAAAAATGATTAAGTAAGAGAAACGGGTCTCGAAAACTAACAGAAAACCCATGGTGGACGATACAAGTATCATATCACGAGAAAAACCGCAACTCTCAATGTTTAAAATAATATCAGGTTTATTAAATCCTTGCGGCTTTTCCCCAAAATCTCATAAATCTCAAGTGCTGAAATCCTCAAGAAAATCATCATAAGTGCATATGTCAATGATAATGAATGCCTATAGTACCAACAAGTCGAACTGCAATGTATGACTAATAGGCTAGGCATGAATGAATGATGTAATGAGGTACATGCATATGACTAACAATCCTACATGTTCATCCTGAGGAATTTAAAAGAATTAGCACAGGTTTACGCATCATATATAGTAAAATTGTTCTAGATTTTAGGTTATACAAGTTATCTAGTGTTTGTGGCATAGCAATTACCAAGGCGTGTGTGTCCGTATGAATAGTGCTCGTGCTGTATAAAACCATGGTAATGGTGCAAGTGTCCTATAAGATGAGTTCGCACATGTATGTAAATATATAGGATCGTGAATGCAGCAAGATGATTAACTAGGCACTATACTCATAGATGCTAGTACTACTAGAAGTTTTTAAACTATCTAAACCATCGGGCGTCTTGTGCCATCCAAACGATTTTCCCCCGTAGATGTTACATCTACTCACCCGTGATCTCGTTCTAGCCGGGTCCAACCACCGCTTTTCCCTTCCGCGCCGCGTCCGACGTCTCCACGATCGATCCTAGAAACACACAAGCAACACACATAAGGATAATATCCTGCCAAAATGTGATATCAAGATCAAAGGAGAAACTCGCGTTGGAAGCTAAACGCGTGTGCACTCGATACGCCAAAACGTGTGTAATCTCGCCTGAAACCACCCCGACTCGCTGTGACGCGGTGAACAACGAACCCAACTCACATAACACATGTATCACATAAGATAAAAAGTATTGAAAAAAAGGTTTTAAGTTCTAGATTTTGACTCGAGTGGAAAAAGCAAAATTTGTATATGCCAAAAACCTTAAATATACAACAGACTCCCACAGCTCAAACCCCGACACCTGACACCTGACACCACCATCTGGCCGCAAATTGCGGCCAGAACGAATAAAATTTTGGCCTAAAAGTGGGATGGGGGTCTCGTGTTCTGTGTGTGTGATCTAGGTCTAGTGAGCTTGCTCCAGTAAACTCAAATTTTACCAGAAACACCCGGGTCAAAAGCAGATCTCAAAATGGCTGAAAATCTAAACTAAAATGCTAAATAACACTAATTTGAAACAATATGGTATTTTAGTTAAATCAGGTGCAGAAACTTGGTTTAGATGGCTTTAATAACACTTAGTTAAGCTACTTTAGCCACAAAAATCCTAACTTGGCCTAAACTCCACTTAAATCACAAAACTAGCACTAAAACCACATTAATTACTAAATTAAGCTAAATAACTACATGTTTAGAAAAATGGAAGTTGAGTTTAATATTATACCTCAAGTGGGTCGTAGGATGCAAGAAGAAGAAGAAAAGAAGGGGGTGGGGTGTGTGCTGTTGCTGCTATTGTTGTTGCTGTTGCTGCTGTTACTAATGCTGCTGCTGATGCTGATGCTACTGCTTGCTGCTGATGCTTGCTAATGTTACTGCTTGCTGCTGATGCTGTTGTGTGTGAAAGAATGAAAGGGAGAGAGATGCGAGAATGAGTGTGTCATGACCCGAAGGTACGGAACGTGACTGGCACTTAGATTACGAGACGTCTAAAGGCGTAACGTAAACTAAGTCAGCCAAAGCCCAGAAAATCGAAACCAAAATCAATAAGAGTGAAGGAAAACCTTTCATGAAAACGACTTTAAAATCAATTAAGTTGTATTAATCCCTTTTTAAAACATCAAATTTTCCCGAAAATTTCGGTAGAGTCTCCTTTGTAAATACTGGCCCCCAAAAATGGGTACAACAAGATATACAACCTGTAATGAATAAATGGCATCCCCAAGAGGGAGCTAGCTCTTCGCCCAAGACGGATCACAACCACACGCAATATATATGCAATATCAAGCAAATAAGCAATAAGAAAGCACAAAAATAAGAAAAACACAATGTCGGCTCAAGTGAGCTCGACCCCAGAGAAACCACATATACACAAATCTCTCAGTCTCATCACTAGGTCGCATATGCAAATAATAAGTGGTAGATGGAGAATACTAGATACAAAGAAGGTATAAAAAAAAGAGATAAAGTGTCCTCGCAACCCACCTATGAGCAATGTTGCGAGTCTGAGCAAAAGAAACCAATGATAAGATAAGCCCGCCGCTACAAGGCTGACGGGTCCGACCTGCAAGACACTGTGGCACAACGGGGGTGAGTTGCTGTAGGGTTCCTAGGAACACTAATGAGGTCTCACAAGGCATCAACCATGCCAAATTCAAAAAATTCCGGCGCCGAGAAACCCTAATGCGATCGTTAACTAGAGTTTAGGCGAAACATAAAGCAAGTAGATAACAATTATCACTAAGGGAAGGGACTACAACCTTTGTAGATCCGGTCCTCCACTTCCATAGCTCCATGATGATGTCCCTCCGCTGCGATCATCGGATCCCGGACTCTAGCGATGGTTTCGTCGAAGAAATGATCGGGCTAGGTAGTCGACTTCGATGCCGAAGATGATCTACGTCGAGGCGACTCTAACTCGAGCTCCATCTTCACCAAGTTATGAAACATGTGAAGAAAACACCCTATACTACATGGCAAGTGGTAGAGGATGAAGAAATAGGAAGTGGGTTCGGATTTCTCACTTGGATTCATCACTTGACATTTTTCTAGAAAAGCTTTTCTTTTCTTCACTTGAAGAAGAAGATGAAGAAGAAGAAAAAGAATGAATTATTTTCAAAAAGAAAATGAAGTGATATCTATCATTTTGCAACCATGGGTGCGTTAACAAGTGTAGAGAATAAAATATGGTTTAAGTGAATGGTTAGGGTTAAGGAAAGAAACAAAATGGTCAAACTTTTCAAAGCTTCATGAAGCTTCAAAGAAAATCCAAAGTTAGCCACCATTTTATTTCTTTCTCAAATGAATAAATAAATAAATGAATAAGTAAATAAAGCAAATGAAACCCTAACCATTAACTAACCATGGTTTAAATCAAACATACACCCAAGTTTGCATGTATCATCAAACATGATACAAACTCGTGCACAAAAAATATATCACATATACAATATGCACAAACAAGTGAGAAAAACATCATAAGTGAACCAATATTAGTTAATGTAAAGTAATATATCAAATATATAATTATACATTAAATCAACACTTTATTTAACGATCCGGTCACATCGCATATGACCGACCAATATCCAATGTATCGACTTATCGAATCAATCCTCGATTCGATAACTAGGTTATATCGCATACAACCAATCGATGCATTCATCGCGAGAATAGAATACGGTATCATATACGCGCATTATTCTCGGCCCCGCACATATCTCATATGCGCTCCTATTTCGTTTCGCTTGAGCCAGGAAACCTCTGTGTAGGACTCTAAAGACTCGTCAATACGCCGGTAGCAGGTAATGATCACGTCAAACACCCACAAGCCGCAAGCGGTCTGCTAAACGTAACGGCCACCCGGGTATTGAGTGATCAGAAGATCAACGAGCAAGCCCGCTCACACTCCTGTGAATCCAACCAGTAACACTTACCGTACAGTCCGGTCTGATCGTCTCATATGTCGCATATCTCGCCTAAGGGTGGTAAACGTCAGACCCCAGTAGCTCGATAAGTCGTGTCGATATGAGGTCTATAACAGTTTGAGAAACTACTGATAACTCTTACCAGTACATCTCAACAACCCTGGCCAGGGATTTCCGGTTATAGCCAATCGAACACAGCGCAACATCAACTCCCTATACCGGGAGAGACGAATCCCCTCCTATCGCTCATTGCCTCCATGTGACTCAGGACTGTACCCAAAAAACACCGTTTTGCATGCCCTCTTTGACGTGGTAAGGTGGAAATCAAAGCACAGTGGGAATCACACAAGACTCTATGACGATCTCGGGTCTACAGACTAACCTGTACCAGTGTCACCAGAGAACTGCCATCTGACGTAAGGTATAATACCATCTGGGAGTTCTCGGCGAGTCCGTCCAGTGTACCCAGTCTCCACTGAGCACCCGTATATCATCTCTGATGTCAAACACCAATGGATATGGGATCATCCATCGCCCATCTGTATGGGTCGAGAAGGTATACGCTAGTCTACTCTCGTATATCGATGCCCCGTCTCGATACACCTACGACTAGGGACCTTGAAGGATGTACTTATGGACTACCATGTCCCTACTAGTATGATCCGCATCATATTCCAGGTAGTCAAGTACACATCCTAAGGGCTTTAGAAACATGTAACAGAGAGACAATCAGTATACACGTTAAGGTAAAGAGCAACCAGATAGCATACTATCATGTCGAGCAAGAAAGTCCTCCCTATATATGTCCCAGCATCCACTACAATATACATCCTATGTACAGGAATGGCCTCTAGGGCATACATATAACTAACAATCTCCCACTTGCACTAGGGCCATCTGTAGCAGTGGTTGCAGTATCTCATACTCAACCATCCCATGAAAGTCTCTCTCTGGGAAAAGGCCTTTGTGAGTGGATCCTCCCGTATTGTCCTCTGAGTCTACTCTCCTAACCTCGATCACCCTGGAGATCAACTATCTCCATGATCAGGTGATGGTGCCTCAGAATACGTCTGGGTCACTGATAGGACCGGGGTTCCTAGGCCAAAGCCACACGTCCATTGTCACACAATGGTAGGAACCTAGTTCATCTCATGAACCAATATACACCCAAACCGCCTCTTTGGCAGTATCTTAAGTAGCGATGTATCCGGCCTTTATCGTCTAGTATGCCACGGTATCTAGCTTGGAACTCTTCCAACATACCGTCTCTCGACTGAGGGTAAAGACAATGCCTGTGACTGACATTCAGTCATCCTTATCACCCTGGAACCTTTCCAATGATTCTCCCCAGGATCGATTGATACCATCTCACTACTACTAGTGAGAATCCTAGCATCCAATTACATCTATCTCATAGATGAAAACTTAGGATATAGGAGGTATCACTTTGATCCTATATAGAGAATCCTTGTGATAAGCGGAGATTGACCGAGCGTAGCATAGGAAACTCCTTCCCTATCAAGAGTATGTCATCCACGTACTCTACGAGGATCACTATCATACTCCCTACTACCTTTTTGTATATACAAGGTTCATCTACCATTTTGATGATGTCAAACTGTTTGACTAACTCATCAAAATAGATGTTCCAACTCCGCGATGCCTGCTTTATCACATAAAATATCTTGCACACGTTTCCACTGCTCCCACTGTCTACGAAGCCCTCTGGCTGTGTACTTATAAACGCTCTTTTCTAAAACACCTTTTTAGAAAAGCAGTCATGACACCCAACCACCAGATATCGTACTCATGGTATGTTGCCGTGGCAAGTAGAATCTGGATGGACTTAAGCATAGGCCCCGGAAAAGGTTTCATCATTAGCTACATCTGGTCTATGATGCAAACCTTTAACAAGTCTAGCTTTGAAAGTCTCAACTTTTCCATGTACACCAAGTAATCTTCTCAAGATATACTTGCTCCTGATGGGGATTTAACCCTTCAGATAAAGCAACCAAAGTTCATACTTTGTTGGTGTATAAGGATTCCATCTCATATCGTTAACCATCCAGCCATTCTTACAGAGTCCCACTCCTGATGGCCATCTTGAAAATAGTTGGGTCATCATCTCATGATGCATTCCTTGCTCCCACTGTCATAGAGAAACCGAAGTATCTCTCAGGTGGGTGAGGAACCCTACTAGATCGGCGGAGAGGCTGAGGTTCGTTAGAAACTATTGAATCCTTTGGTTCTACCAAATCATCTGCTATAGTTTGTATAGCTGGAACCTTTCCAGTTCTACAAAACTGACCTTGCCTCGATCTTGTCCGGATTTTGCTTTTGACATAGGCTGGACAATCCCAAATCTTAACTTACTTAAGAGATAGGCTCTTCTCATACCATATCTTATATGGAGCGGTAGGCACTGATTTGATTCGAACCTATTCAATAGGTATGCAACTTCATAAGTGCATAACTCCCAAAAGGAAATAGGAAACTCAGTAGTACTCATCATAGAGCACACCATATCACATAGGGTGCTATTGCTCCACCCCGATATACCATCGTGTTATGGTGTATACGGAGGAGTAATGCTGAGAGAGAATCAAATTCTCCTTTAGAATAGTCCAGGAATTCTGTGCTAAAGTATTCTCCTCCTTGATCATATCAAAGGAACTAATACTTATACCCGTTTTGGTTCTCTACTTCTAACTTATATTCTGTGAATATCTCAAAAGGTTCGGACTTGTGTTTCAACAGGAACATATGTCTGAATCTAAAGAGATCATCAGAGAATGTAATGAAGTACAAAGAACCGGTCTTGGCATGTGTAGATAGGGGACCTACATACATCAACATGTATCATCCCAAGAGTTCACTAACTCTTTCTCTGTTTCCAATAAACAGAGCTATGGTCATCTAATCTTTGTGACATGACTGACAAGTTTCACAAGATGTAAATTCAAAATAGTTTAAATATGCATCTAAATGTAACTTAAGCCATTCAAGTCGCATTGATATGACCTAGTCTACAATGCCTCAAGCAGGATTCGTTCATTTCTAAACTCTTCCTCTTGTGTGTGTTCTGTAAACTAAGAACTGTGGTTTGATTTAGAACGTCAATGCTTTTAGATAACATGCATGAACCGATCAACTTTTGATATAGGAAATGTTCAAAACATTATCCAACAATACAAAATTTTATCATTTCTTTACTAATAAAGAGACTGATATGATTTTGTATATCAGGTTCGATATCTAATAACATTCGTTCAGAATCAATGTATTTGGAATACAGGGTGACAGTGACCAACAGACTTGGCTACAACACTTGCACCATTTTCTGTCTCATGAAACTTATCACTCGTTCTCAGTTCTCCACCTTTCTGTAGCCCTATGTAACAGATTACATATCTGGGATCCTGAGCCGGTATCAAATACCCAGGACGTAGAGGATACAGAGAAACAGTTCTATGTAATGAACACACCCGAAGATGATGCATCAGTATGCACTTTCTTCGTTTGGGCGGCACGGGAATTCTGGTAATCCCCAATTTCCTGCTCTGTCTTATAACAATTATAAGTTGGGCGGGACCAACGTTCCCCAGCTCAGTATAACAAGTGGGTTCGGTCAATAATCCGTATTATTATCTTGATTAAGGCGTGAAATGGTCGCTACTTGGAGAGAGAGAGAAGAAAACACTCAGCGTATGCTCTTGCAAGATCAGATTGGTTATTATTTTATCTAATCAGGATGGCTCCCACTGTTTTATCAAATCTTCCTTCAAACCCTAAAAGGAAAGACTAGCCGGGATTAATTACATACTACAAGTTCTCCAATCTTTCAGCCAGGCCAGTGTCGGTACTTTGAGGGAGGTCCCCTGTGCTTTCGCACGAACCTAATTAATGTAAAGCTCGTTTTCCCAGAGGCGTAACCCCATTGACACCTTTCTAGACACCTACTTGATCGGCTAATTGTAATGTGTAAAACTCTTCCAAGAGTAACTCTTACTCGCAGCGGGTATCGGGATCCAACTATCTCATAGGAGGTATGCAATCTCATTGCAAATTTCAACACTTGAAATTCCCGATAATATTTTGCCCCTAGCAGCTATATGACCTTAACATAGTCAACAAATCATAAGTGCTAGTCAAGTTCAACCCGTCATTTCCTGATTGAATTAAACCCACCCGCACGACCCTTAACATAGTCAACAAAGTCGCACGACTACCCTAATCCAATCACATCATATGCTTATACAGATAAGCACTAATTAGCTACCGCACACTACGCCTTAACATAGTCAACAAACGTAGCACGAATACTAACTAGTACTTATCTGAAATGACGGAGGGCTACGACAGGCTTTTCTGAAAACCTATTGCGTAATGAACTTGATATCGTTGTAGAATCAAATGATTTTAAAATGGAGTGTTTTTTAGGCTTTTCTAGTTTTGCTAAAGGGGTCACTCCCGGTGAAGGGATCGTCGGCCCTTTCCTCGTCGAATGAGGTGTGGGATATATCATATATATCACTGTGCAAAGCAGAAACTATAGAAGCAATCAAAAGACATACCGAGGGTTGTAGAATCTTCCAGTTATTGCTAAAGGGGTCACTCCCGGTGAAGGGATCTCGGCCCTTTCCTTATCGAATAAGGTGCAGGATGTTCTACAAGGAACACCGCGATGCAAAGCAAGAACTATAGCTACCTGTTTTTAAGAAATTCGATTCCACAACATCTTAGGTTTCTTTTCTTTCATTAATCACATTAATGAAGTCCCATCATTTAAGCACCTAAACATCACAGATAAATACGACGAACACTTATGCCATCCGCATTCGCCTCGATGTCCCCTCGTGCACCGGTTAGGTAACTAACGGCAGAGCGGCGCAGGGCTAGCGCGGGTGTAAAACATAAGCAACGTCTATATAATATATCATATATACTATATACAGTATTTATCACAGAACATATCACATGATCACATCACAGATATCGCAGCAGAAGAAACATATGAAACATTGGATATACTAGGACGTCTGTATTTTTAATACGAGCCAGTATAAAACACGGATTCCACGGTCGCGATGAATAGCCAAACCTACAACCCTAGACCCCTACGAGAGCGGCAAGCAACCCTACCAATTCTAGGGTTAGGAGACCCGGACTCGACTCCTCGAGTTGGTCTCCCACTGGACTCCAGAACCCGGTTACTTGTGCCCTCCTCCTTGGGTCTATCCTAGTGCGGAAAAGTAAATAATATACATCAACTGTGAAAACTTCCGCAACCAGGAAGTGCTCCAATAAAATAATATTACATACAAGTTTTTACATGAATGAAAATGAAAAACACTCATCTCACATAAAAAAAAACCCGGCTATTCAAACACGATGATCCAATATAACATATCCAGCAACACATAACATCACATGTCATCAACGTAAGTAAATATGCGCATCCCAATTGTCGTTGACATATAGCAACGAAACCGGCGATATCACATATTACACTTACGGTTACAGAAAAGAAAGTGTAAAACTACAACAGTTGGAATCCGCAACCTACTTAGACATTACATGCCTAACCATCTGAATTCCTTCGACATCACATGCCTAACAATTATAAACTCCGCATTTTTGTCTCATTATCGAAAACTCTTTTCAATATCAAGTCGGGCAATTCAACAAGATTCCCGACATCCTGATCGAATGCTCGTCGCAAAATTTAGTAGGCGGCCGCATCCCCGATATCGTCGATGAAGTGCATTAAGGCAGAGCACCGCTACCGCGAGCACCCGAATGGATGCTTTCGGCGACGGGGTTCTCCTACAGTCACTTGGTCGGGGGCTATGGGGTGTAGCTGTCTATTAAGTTTATCCGGCGAGTATCCGCGTACGCTACGTGAATGCGACGGACTTTTTATCGCATCAAAATTCTGTGGAAACCGATCAAGTGAGACTAAACTGCTATGTTTATAACATCCAAATCAGTTATCTCATAACTACTTGTGGATTCCAAATATTGTATCATATTCCAGATAAACAGAAAATGTTAAACTTTCCGATCGAACAGTCAAACACCCAAGTTTTCCCGAAACAGCTCAATACATGAAATAAGTTTAAAAACATTCACTTCATGCCACAGTACCAACGGTCCAGCCGTAGAAGGGTCAAGTCAATACCTCACATGTGGCACGCCGTACTGCCCCAAACCCTAAGGTTCAAAGGGCAGTTCAAGACGGTCACATAATCGAGTTAAGGTTTGTTGTCTTCTAGAGGGTCCATCACGTTACTCGCACTACTTAGAACATTCTTAAACTACGGAAATATCCAACACTTGGAAATTTCCCGGCAGGGGAAAAAGTGGTTACTTATATCCGGTTGAACTTTTTAACAGTTTCTAAAATATCCGGAAAAAACATAAACGAAGTTAAATTATCTGATCAAATTAACGAGTCCCCAATAAAATCCTAGAAAACTCAACACTTAAGTGGAATTAAAAAATTCCCATAAAGAATTGCCAAGAAAGGACCTAAGAATAAATATATGAAATTTCAGGGACTAAGTCCAAATTTTGGCAGCGGAACCGCCGCCAAACCCCTGGTTTCGCCGCGGTTCCGCGGTCAAATTATTGAATTAGTGGACCGCACTTCACAGTAATTCTTAGTTTTTCCTGCTTGTTTTACTGAGAATTTTTAATTCACAAAAATCCACTGTTTTGAAAAATGTACAGAGAAGGGTTTTGTCGGGGTTTACGGGTTCGATCGGACTTCTAACTTCGTCTACACTTCGTCTAAAGCTCTAGCTAGGCTCTGATACCAGTGTAGGGTTCCTAGGAACACTAATGAGGTCTCACAAGGCATCAACCATGCCAAATTCAAAAAATTCCGGCGCCGAGAAACCCTAATGCGATCGTTAACTAGAGTTTAGGCGAAACATAAAGCAAGTAGATAACAATTATCACTAAGGGAAGGGACTACAACCTTTATAGATCCGGTCCTCCACTTCCATAGCTCTGTGATGATGTCCCTCCGCTGCGATCATCGGATCCCGGACTCTAGCGATGGTTTCGTCGAAGAAATGATCGGGCTAGGTCGTCGACTTCGATGCCGAAGATGATCTACGTCGAGGCGACTCTAACTCGAGCTCCATCTTTATCAAGTTATGAAACATGTGAAGAAAACACCCTATACTACATGGCAAGTGGTAGAGGATGAAGAATTAAGAAGTGGGTTCACTTTGGATTTGGATTTCTCACTTGGATTCATCACTTGACATTTTTCTAGAAAAGCTTTTCTTTTCTTCACTTGAAGAAGAAGATGAAGAAGAAGAAAAAGAATGAATTATTTTCAAAAAGAAAATGAAGTGATATCTATCATTTTGCAACCATGGGTGAGTTAACAAGTGTAGAGAATAAACTATGGTTTAAGTGAATGGTTAGGGTTAAGGAAAAAACAAAATGGTCAAACTTTTCAAAACATCATGAAGCTTCAAAGAAAATCCAAAGTTAGCCACCATTTTATTTCTTTCTCAAATGAATAAATAAATAAATAAATAAGTAAATAAAGCAAATGAAACCCTAACCATTAACTAACCATGGTTTAAATCAAACATACACCCAAGTTTGCATGTATCATCAAACATGATACAAACTTGTGCACAAAAAATATATCACATATACAATGTGCACAAACAAGTGAGAAAAACATCTTAAGTGAACCAATATTAGTTAATGTAAGGTAATATATCAAATATATAATTATACATTAAATCATTAAATCAACACTTGATTTAACGATCCGGTCATATCGCATATGACCGACTAATATCCAATGTATCGACTTATCGAATCAATCCTCGATTCGATAACTAGGTTATATCGCATACAACCAATCGATACATTCATCGCGAGAATAGAATACGGTATCACATACACGCATTATTCTCGGTCCCGCACATATCTCATATGCGCTCCTATTTCGTTTCGCTTGAGCCAGGAAACCTCTGTGTAGGACTCTAAAGACTCGTCAATACGCCTGCAGCAGGTGATGATCACATCAAACACCCACAAGCCGCAAGCGGTCTGCTAAACGTAACGGCCACCCGGGTATTGAGCGATCAGAAGATCAACGAGCAAGCCCGCTCACACTCCTGTGAATCCAACCAGTAACACTTACCGTACAGTCCGGTCTAATCGTCTGATATGTCGCATATCTCGCCAAAGGGTGGTAAACGTCAGACCCCAGTAGCTCGATAAGTCGTGTCGATATGAGGTCTATAACAGTTCGAGAAACTACAGATAACTCTTACCAGTACATCTCAGCAACCCTGGCCAGGGATTTCTGGTTATAGCCAATCGAACACAGCACAACATCAACTCCCTATACCGGGTGAGACGAATCCCCTCCTATCGCTCATTGCCTCCATGTGACTCGGGACTGTACCCAAAAACCACCGTTTTGCACGCCCTCTTGGACGTGGTAAGGTGGAAATCAAAGCACAGTGGGAATCACACAGGACTTTATGACGATCTCGGGTCTACAGACTAACCTGTACCAGTGTCACCAGAGAACTGCCATCTGACGTAAGGTATAATACCATCTGGGAGTTCTCGGCGAGTCCGTCCAGTGTACCGAGTCTCCACTGAGCACCCGTATATCATCTCTGATGTCAAACACCAATGGATATGGGATCATCCATCGCCCATCTGTATGGGTCGAGAAGGTATATGCTAGTCTACTCTGGTATATCGATGCCCCGTCTCGATACACCTACGACTAGGGACCTTGAAGGATGTACTTATAGACTACCATGTCCCCACTAGTATGATCCGCATCATAGTCCAGGTAGTCAAGTACACATCCTAAGGGCTTTACCAACATGTAACAGAGAGACAATCAGTATACACGTTAAGATAAAGAGCAACCAGATAGCATACTATCATGTCGAGCAAGAAAGTCCTCCCTATATATGTCCCAGCATCCACTACAATATACATCCTATGTACAGTAATGGCCTCTAGGGCATACATATAACTAACAATCTCCCACTTGCACTAGGGCCATCTGTAGCAGTGGTTGCAGTATCTCATACTCAACCATCCCATGAAAGTCTCTCTCTGGGAAAAGGCCTTTGTGAGTGGATCCTCCCGTGTTGTCCTCTGAGTCTACTCTCCTAACCTCGATCACCCTGGAGATCAACTATCTCCATGATCAGGTGATGCTGCCTCAGAATACGTCTGGATCACTGATGGGACCGGGGTTCCTAGGCCAAAGCCACACTTCCATTGTCACACAATGGTAGGAACTTAGTTCATCTCATGAACCAATATACACCCAAACCGCCTCTTTGGCAGTATCTTAAGTAGCGATGTATCCAGCCTTTATCGTTTAGTATGCCACGGTATCTAGCTTGGAACTCTTCCAACATACCGTCCCTCGACTAAGGGTAAAGACAATGCCTGTGACTGAAATTCAGTCATCCTTATCTCCCTGGGACCTTTCCAATGATTCTCCCCAGGATCGATTGATACCATCTCACTACTACTAGTGAGAATCCTAGCATCAAATTACATCTATCTCATAGATGAAAACTCAGGATATAGGAGGTATCACTTTGATCCTATATGGAGAATCCTTGTGATAAGCGGAGATTGACCGAGCGTAGCATAGGAAACTCTTTCCCTATCAAGAGTATGTCATCCACGTACTCTACGAGGATCACTATCATACTCCCTACTACCTTTTTGTATATACAAGGTTCATCTACCATTTTGATGATGTCAAACTGTTTGACTAACTCATCAAAACAGATGTTCCAACTCCGCGATGCCTGCTTTATCACATAAAATATCTTGCACACGTTTCCACTGCTCCCACTGTCTACGAAGCCCTCTGGCTGTGTACTTATAGACGCTCTCTTCTAAAACACCTTTTTAGAAAAGCAGTCATGACACCCAACCACCAGATATCGTACTCATGGTATGTAGCCGTGGCAAGTAGGATCTGGATGGACTTAAGCATAGGCCCCGGAAAAGGTTTCATCATTAGCTACAACTGGTCTATGATGCAAACCTTTAACAAGTCTAGCTTTGAAAGTCTCAACTTTTCCATGTACACCAAGTAATCTTCTCAAGATATACTTGCTCCTGATGGGGATTTAACCCTTCAGATAAAGCAACCAAAGTCCATACTTTGTTGGTGTATAAGGATTCCATCTCATATCGCTAAGCATCCAGCCATTCTTACAGAGTCCCACTCCTGATGGCCAGCTCGAAAATAGTTGGGTCATCGTCTCATGTTGCATTCCTCGCTCCCACTGTCATAGAGAAACCGAAGTATCTCTCAGGTGGGTGAGGAACCCTACTAGATCGGCGGAGAGGCTGAGGTTCGTTGGAAATTATTGAATCCTTTGGTTCTACCAAATCATCTGCTATAGTTTGTATAGATGGAACCTTTCCAGTTCTACAAAACTGACCTTGCCTAGATCTTGTCCAGATTTTTCTTTTGACATAGGCCGGACAATCCCAAATCTTAACTTACTTAAGAGATAGGCTCTTCCCATACCATATCTTATATGGAGCGGTAGGCACTGATTTGATTCGAACCTATTCAATAGGTATGCAACTTCATAAGTGCATAACTTCCAAAAGGAAATAGGAAACTCAGTAGTACTCATCATAGAGCACACCATATCACATAGGGTGCTATTGCTCCACCCCGATATACCATCGTGCTATGGTGTATACGGAGGAGTAATGCTGAGAGAGAATCAAATTCTCCTTTAGAATAGTCCAGGAATTCTGTGCTAAAGTATTCTCCTCCTTGATCACATCAAAGGAACTAATACTTATACCCGTTTTGGTTCTCTACTTCTAACTTATATTCTGTGAATATCTCAAAAGGTTCGGACTTGTGTTTCAACAGGAACAAATGTCTGAATCTAAAGAGATCATCAGAGAATGTAATGAAGTACAAAGAACCGGTCTTGGCATATGTAGATAGGGGACCTACATACATCAACATGTATCATCCCAAGAGTTCACTAACTCTTTCTCTGTTTCAAATAAACAGAGCTATGGTCATTTAATCTTTGTGACATGACTGACAAGTTTCACAAGATGTAAATTCAAAATAGTTTAAATATGCATCTAAATGTAACTTAAGCCAGTCGAGTCGCATTGATATGACCTAGTCTACAATGCCTCAAGCAGGATTCGTTCATTTCTGAACTCTTCCTCTTGTGTGTGTTCTGTATACTAAGAACTGTGGTTTGATTTAGAACATCAATGCTTTTAGATAACGTGCCTGAACCGATCAACTTTTGATATAGGAAATGTTCAAAACATTATCCAACAATACAAAATTTTATCATTTCTTTACTAATAAAGAGACTGATATGATTTTGTATATCAGGTTCGGTATCTAATAACATTCATTCAGAATCAATGTATTTGGAATACAGGGTGACAGTGACCAACAGACTTGGCTGCAACACTTGCACCGTTTTCTGTCTCATGAAACTTATCACCCGTTCTCAGTTCTCCACCTTTCTGTAGCCCTATGTAACATATTACATATCTGGGATCCTGAGCCGGTATCAAATACCCATGACGTAGAGGATACAGAGAAACAGTTCTATGTAATGAACATACCCGAAGATGATGCATCAGTATGCACTTTCTTCGTTTTGGCGGCACGGGAATTCTGGTAATCCCCAATTTCCTGCTCTGTCTTATAACAATTATAAGTTGGAGCGGGACCAACGTTCCCCAGCTCAGTATAATAAGCGGGTTCGGTCAATAATCCGTATTATTATCTTGATTAAGGCGTGAAATGGTCGCTACCTGGAGAGAGAGAGAAGAAAACACTCAGCGTATGCTCTTGCAAGATCAGATTGGTTATTATTTAATCTAATCAGGATGGCTCCCACTGTTCTTATCAAATCTTCTTTCAAACCCTAAAAGGAAAGACTAGCCGGGATTATTTACATACTACAAGTTCGCCAATCTTTCAGCCAGGCCAGTGTCTGTACTTTGAGGGAGGTCCCCCGTGCTTTCGCACGAACCTAATTAATGTAAACCTCGTTTTCCCAGAGGCGTAACCCCGTTGACACCTTTCTAGACACCTACTTGATCGGCTAATTGTAATGTGTAAAACTCTCCCAAGAGTAACTCTTACTCGCAGCGGGTATCGGGATCCAACTATCTCATAGGAGGTATGTAATCTCATTGCAAATTTCAACACTTGAAATTCCCGATAATATTTTGCCCCTAGCAGCTATATGACCTTAACATAGTCAACAAATCATAAGTGCTAGTCAAGTTCAACCCGTCATTTCCTAATTTAATTAAACCCACCCACACGACCCTTAACATAGTCAACAAAGTCGCACGACTACCCTAATCCAATCGCATCATATGCTTATACAGATAAGCACTAATTAGCTTCCGCACACTATGCCTTAACATAGTCAACAAACGTAGCACAAATACTAACTAGTACTTATCTGAAATGACGGAGGGCTACGACAGGCTTTTCTGAAAACCTATTGCGTAATGAACTTTATATCGTTGTAGAATCAAATGATTTTAAAATGGAGTGTTTCGAGGCTTTTCTAGTTTTGCTAAAGGGGTCACTCCCGGTGAAGGGATCGTCGGCCCTTTTCTCGTCGAATGAGGTGCGGGATATATCATATATATCACTGTGCAAAGCAGAAACTATAGAAGCAATCAAAAGACATACCGAGGGTTGTAGCATCTGCCAGTTATTGCAAAAGGGGTCACTCCCGGTGAAGGGATCTCGGCCCTTTCCTTATCGAATAAGGTGCAGGATGTTCTACAAGGAACACCGCGATGCAAAGCAAGAACTGTAGCTACCTGTTTTTAAGAAATTCGATTCCACAACATCTTAGGTTTCTTTTCTTTCATTAATCACATTAATGAAGTCCCATCATTTAAGCACCTAAACATCACAGATAAATACGACATACACTTATGCCATCCGCATTCGCCTCGATGTCCCCTCGTGCACCGTTAGGTTAGGTAACTAACGGCAGAGCGGGGCAGGGCTAGCACGGGTGTAAAACATAAGCAACGTCTATATAATATATCATATATACTATATATAGTATTTATCACAGAACATATCACATGATCACATCACAGATATCGCAGCAGAAGAAACATATGAAACATTGGATATACTAGGACGTCCGTGTTTTTAATACGAGCCAGTATAAAACACGGATTCCACGGTCGCGATGAATAGCCAAACCCACACCCCTAGACCCCTACGAGAGCGGCAAGCAACCCTACCAATTCTAGAGTTAGGAGACCCGGACATGACTCCTCGAGTTGGTCTCCCACTGGACTCTAGAACCCGGTTACTTGTGCCCTCCTCCTTGGGTCTATCCTAGTGCGGAAAAGTAACATCAACGGTGACAACTTCCGCAACCAGGAAGTGCCCCAATAAAAGAATATTACATACAAGTTTTTACATGAATGAAAATGAAAAACACTCATCTCACATAAAAAAAAACCCCGGCTATTCAAACACGACGATCCAATATAACATATCCAGCAACACATAACATCACATGTCATCAACGTAAGTAAATATGCGCATCCCAATTATCGTTGACATATAGCAACGAAACCGGCGATATCACATATTACACTTACGGTCACAGAAAGGAAAGTGTAAAACTACAACAGTTGGAATCCGCAACCTACTTAGACATCACATGCCTAACCATCTGAATTCCTTCGACATCACATGCCTAACAATTATAAACTCCACATTTTAGTCACATTATCGAAAACTCTTTTCAATATCAAGTCGGGCAATTCAACAAGATTCCCGACATCCTGATCGAATGCTCGTCGCAAACTTTAGTAGGCGGCCGCACCCCCGATACCGTCGATGAAGTGCACTAAGGCAGAATACCGCTACCGCGAGAATCCGAACGGATGCTTTCGGCGACGGGGTTCTCCTACAGTCACTTGGTCGGGGGCTATGGGGTGTAGCTGTCTATTAAGTTTATCCGGCGAGTATCCGCGTACGCTACGTGAATGCGACGGACTTTTGATCGCATCAAAATTCCGTGGAAACCGATCAAGTGAGACTAAACTGCTATGTTTATAACATCCAAATCAGTTATCTCATAACTACTTGTGGATTCCAAATATTGTATCACATTCCAGATAAACAGAAAATGTTAAACTTTCTGATCGAACAGTCAAACACCCAAATTTTCCCGAAACAGCTCAACACATGAAATAAGTTTAAAAACATTCAGTTCATGTCACAGTACCAACGGTCCAGCCGTAGAAGGGTCAAGTCAACGCCTCACATGTGGCACGCCGTACTGCCCCAAACCCTAAGGTTCAAAGGGCAGTTCAAGACGGTCACATAATCGAGTTAAGGTTTGTTGTCTTCTAGAGGGTCCATCGCGTCACTCGCACTACTTAGAACATTCTTAAACTACGGAAAAATCCAACACTTGGAAATTTCCCGGCAGGGGAAAAAGTGGGTACTTATATCCGGTTGAACTTTTTAACAGTTTCTAAAATATCCGGAAAAAACATAAACGAAGTTAAATTATCCGATCAAATTAACGAGTCCCCAATAAAACCCTAGAAAACTCAACACTTGAGTGGAATTAAAAAATTCCCGTAAAGAATTGCCAAGAAAGGACCTAAGAATAAATATATGAAATTTCAGGGACTAAGTCCAAATTTTGGCAGCGGAACCGCCGCCATACCCTTGGTTTCGCCGCTGTTCCGCGGTCAAATTATTGAATTAGTGGACCGTACTTCACAGTAATTCTTAGTTTTTCCTGCTTGTTTTACTGAGAATTTTTAATTCACAAAAATCCACTGTTTTGAAAAATGTACAGAGAAGGGTTTTGTCGGGGTTTACGGGTTCGATCGGACTTCTAAATTCGTCTACACTTCGTCTAAAGCTCTAGCTAGGCTCTGATACCAGTGTAGGGTTCCTAGGAACACTAATGAGGTCTCACAAGGCATCAACCCTGCAAAATTCAAAAAATTCCGGCGCCGAGAAACCCTAATGCGATCGTTAACTAGAGTTTAGGCGAAACATAAAGCAAGTAGATAACAATTATCACTAAGGGAAGGGACTACAACCTTTGTAGATCCGGTCCTCCACTTCCATAGCTCCGTGATGATGTCCCTCCGCTGCGATCATCGGATCCCGGACTCTAGCGATGGTTTCGTCGAAGAAATGATCGGGCTAGGTCGTCGACTTCGATGCCGAAGATGATCTACGTCGAGGCGACTCTAACTCGAGCTCCATCTTCACCAAGTTATGAAACATGTGAAGAAAACACCCTATACTACATGGCAAGTGGTAGAGGATGAAGAAATAGGAAGTGGGTTCACTTTGGATTTGGATTTCTCACTTGGATTCATCACTTGACATTTTTCTAGAAAAGCTTTTCTTTTCTTCACTTGAAGAAGAAGATGAAGAAGAAGAAAAAGAATGAATTATTTTCAAAAAGAAAATGAAGTGATATCTATCATTTTGCAACCATGGGTGAGTTAACAAGTGTAGAGAATAAACTATGGTTTAAGTGAATGGTTAGGGTTAAGGAAAAAACAAAATGGTCAAACTTTTCAAAACATCATGAAGCTTCAAAGAAAATCCAAAGTTAGCCACCATTTTATTTCTTTCTCAAATGAATAAATAAATAAATGAATAAGTAAATAAAGCAAATGAAACCCTAACCATTAACTAACCATGGTTTAAATCAAACATACACCCAAGTTTGCATGTATCATCAAACATGATACAAACTTGTGCACAAAAAATATATCACATATACAATGTGCACAAACAAGTGAGAAAAACATCTTAAGTGAACCAATATTAGTTAATGTAAAGTAATATATCAAATATATAATTATACATTAAATCATTAAATGAACACTTGATTTAACGATCCGGTCATATCGCATATGACCGACTAATATCCAATGTATCGACTTATCGAATCAATCCTCGATTCGATAACTAGGTTATATCGCATACAACCAATCGATACATTCATCGCGAGAATAGAATACTGTATCACATACACGCATTATTCTCGGTCCCGCACATATCTCATATGCGCTCCTATTTCGTTTTGCTTGAGCCAGGAAACCTCTGTGTAGGACTCTAAAGACTCGTCAATACGCCGGCAGCACGTGATGATCACATCAAACATCCACAAGCTGCAAGCGGTCTGCTAAACGTAACGGCCACCCGGGTATTGAGCGATCAGAAGATCAACGACCAAGCCCGCTCACACTCCTGTGAATCCAACCAGTAACACTTACCGTACAGTCCGGTCTGATCGTCTGATATGTCGCATATCTCGCCTAAGGGTGGTAAACGTCAGACCCCAGTAGCTCGATAAGTCGTGTCGATATGAGGTCTATAACAGTTCGAGAAACTACTGATAACTCTTACCAGTACATCTCAGCAACCCTGGCCAGGGATTTCCGGTTATAGCCAATCGAACACAGCGCAACATCAACTCCCTATACTGGGAGAGACGAATCCCCTCCTATCGCTCATTGGCTCCATGTGACTCGGGACTGTACCCAAAAACCACCGTTTTGCACGCCCTCTTGGACGTGGTAAGGTGGAAATCAAAGCACAGTGGGAATCACACAAGACTCTATGACGATCTCGGGTCTACAGACTAACCTGTACCAGTGTCACCAGAGAACTGCCATCTGACGTAAGGTATAATACCATCTGGGTGTTCTCGGCGAGTCCGTCCAGTGTACCCAGTCTCCACTGAGCACCTGTATATCTTCTCTGATGTCAAACACCAATGGATATGGGATCATCCATCGCCCATCTGTATGGGTCGAGAAGGTATACGCTAGTTTACTCTGGTATATCGATGCCCCGTCTCGATACACCTACGACTAGGGACCTTGAAGGATGTACTTATAGACTACCATGTCCCCACTAGTATGATCTGCATCATAGTCCAGGTAGTCAAGTACACATCCTAAGGGCTTTACCAACATGTAACAGAGAGACAATCAGTATACACGTTAAGGTAAAGAGCAACCAGATAGCATACTATCATGTCGAGCAAGAAAGTCCTCCCTATATATGTCCCAGCATCCACTACAATATACATCCTATGTACAGTAATGGCCTCTAGGGCATACATATAACTAACAGTTGCCAGCTCGTGGGTAGAATATAACATCTAATAAGGCTATCGTAAGAATGCACGCAAATGCGTCACAACATGAATGTCTAGATGTGATGTAATGCCACTAGTGTGTAAGCACATGTATGCAACCTCAATATGAAATCTTTAAGTGTTTAAAATACTATAAGATCTGCATTCTTAACTTAGAAAAAGAATATATGTGCAATAGCTAAAGTACCATCAATGAAATCATCTGAAAACCGTGTCAAGCATCGACACCAAATATGGAAATATATCTGTCTTAATGTCTCATTATACCAATGTCTCAATACATCGGGCTCCGTCAGTCCGGATCGGCCCATATCATCAAATCTTACGACAACAGTCGGTATCCTTCGGATATCCTCCGCGCCAGACATCACTGGTAGGTAGTCTTCCCCTGCCAGGCTCATCGTCTACAACTCGATCTTCTTGCCCTGGGGTACCATACCGGGCCCACCATGTACCCGAGACGGTTCATCCACTCCTCGAATCGGGTCTCGAAATCCAACAGAAAACATGAAAACTCATGGTGGACGACCCATACATCACGAGAAAACCGCTACTTTATTTTAAAAACAGTAATAATAAGATTTTGTTAAATTCTTGCGGTTTTTCCCCAAAATCCAGAAATCTCATTAATACTTAAATCCTCAAGAAAATCATAATACCCAACATGTTGTATATGATAAATGCTTATGATATCAAATGTATGAAATTGATTTGTGACTAGGAATCTATATAAGCATGATGATGATGTAAAGTATATACATGCTATGCAATTCGATGTATCATGTATGATGCAAGTGGTGATACCAAACTAAGCAGGTTCTAAAGTGCTTGTGACATGTCGATTACCAAGGCGTATGTGTCACATGAATAGTGCGCGTGCAACATGAGCCAATGGTAATGGTGTATGTGTCCTAAGGGGTGATATCACACATGTGTATATGGATAACCATGCAATGCCATCAGACGAATAACTAGAAAGATGTGCATATGAATGAGAGAATTAACTAACTAGCAATGCAAATACTTTGCAAGAATAAAGTGATCCTAACTATTGGGCATCTCGCGCCATCCAGACGATTTCCCTATAGATGTATACATCTACTCACCAAGACGCCTCGCTAATCAGATCCAGCCACCGCTTTGCCTTTGCGTGCCGCGTCCGATGTTTCCGCAACCGATCCTAAAATTTCATAACACACAACATAAAATTACACCTCATGAAACAACGCAAGTCACAATATGAAAATATCAACGCCCACAAATTAGGCACAACGTGCACTCGGTGCGCGGAAAATACACGAAAATCGCTAAAACCTTAACTAAAATCGTCGTTTCGGGGCAACCGTCAAAACTAAAACCCGACTAAACCAAACTCCCCATTCGCACACCCTACAAGTCATAGTAGATGCTAAAAGTATCATCAATATATCGCAATTAATTCACCTCCTAATTTTAAGAAAAACCTAGTAAGCATTCACATACAAATTTCGATGCAAACCTCGCGAATTAACGATATAGCGATCGCACCATCGCACACACAACAAATCTAACCCACTAGATGGCCACAACACTAACTTTAACCCACTTATCATACTTCAAACCCTAACTAAAATTTCAAATCTTTTCTTGAATCTGCAAAAACAAACTATTACAATGAAATTAACACTTAAACTTCTAAATTAGCATGCTTAAACTACAATTTAACAACTTGATTAGAACTTATACCTCCCAAGTGTTGAACTTCTTGCACTTAGCCTCCAAAGATGTCTTCTTTCTCCTTATTTTAAACAAATTAGGGTTTGTAAAGAGGTTGAAAAGGGTTTAGGTTTGAATTTTTGTGAAGAAATTGTTGATTTCGGTGGATTTTTGAGTGAATTTTGAAGCAAAAAAGAGAGAGGAAAATGGGGGAGGCCTGCTGAAATTTCGGCCAGAGGTAAGGAAGTGGGGGGGGGGGAGTTGTGAGAGAAGTGTAGAAAATTCTACAAGAAACGAACCCCTCAAGTGCATTTAATGCTTATCACATCAAATTTTACCAAAACCCCCCTTTTTAATTCATTTTCAAACCATTTTAAACCATAAAACAACTAGACTTGAAATGTTTTGATAAAATTGTTGTTAACACTATATTTTAGTTTATAATGGTTCCTAAGTGTGTAATTTACCCATTTAAATTTTTATTTATAACTAATTTAATGTATATTTAAAAGCTTAAAATAATATTAAAAATAATTAATTAAGATTTTTTTTAATTAATTAGAAATTTTTAAGTGACAATTTAGTGAACAAATTCTAGCTATATCTTATCTAAATTTTGTATAATTAGACCTATATTGAAAAAAAATACTTATTTTGACTTTTTACGGAAAAGACTGATTATTTTGCCGATTATCGAAAAAACTGCCTAAACGATTTTCGAAGCGTTACAGTCTTCCCCCTTAAAGAAATTCGGTTCCCGAATTTAGAATTTAACTACGCGTACCTTCAAAAAGATGGGGATATTTCTTTCTCATCTCGACCTCGGTCTCCCAGGTGACCTCCTCGCTGTTCGGGCCACGCCAAAGAACCTTGACGGACGTTATAACTTTCAACCTCAATTTCTTCACCTGCCGATCCAAAATGACCACCGACTGCTCTGTGAAGAAAGATCGCGCTCCAGATAGATCATCTGGTGCTGAATCGCATGGGAAGGGTCATGAAGGTACTTACGGAGTATAGAAACATGGAACACGGGGTGAACATCGGGGAAGCTGGGCAGAAGAGCTAACCGATAAGCCGCTGAACCGACACGCTCTAGGATCTCTGTAACATTTAGGAAAAACCTAGAAATAAATAAAATTAATTAAATTAAGAATAAGCTGATAAATCACAAAATGGTTAAAATCAAATATGTTAATCTTCATAAATTTTATGTAATACAAATTAAATTAGAATTTTAGAATGTAATATAAATAAGTTATAAGGGTTTTAATGGAAATTTTAGCTTCATTTTAACAAAATAGGTGTTTTATAATAAGTAAGTTGTGAGGGGTTAAATTGTAAAGTTTAAGTTTTTATGTGAATATGAAATTGTTGTAGATATAAGTGAAAATATTGGAAAGGTCAAATTAGCTCAGAATTTAAATGAGATTAAAACAAAATTTTGAAGATAATGCTTAAACACCTCATGCTTGCATGTTTTCCAATTTCTTCACACCTCCTTCTTGCATGAAACCTACACCTTCAAACCTTGACACCACCACCTTCTCTTATCCCTTCCTCCTCTCACATATATAACTCTTTCTCAGATCAAAACATGAATTAAAACTGAAGAGAATTAAGAGAAAAGAAAAACTAAAAGAGAAAAAGGGAATAACAAGAAAATAAGAGGAAGAAGAAGAGGATTGAGGAGCTTGTTCATGGAGATTGTTCATCCTCAAGCTAAGAGGAGTTGATTGATCAAGAAGGGTTATTCCTACAACAAATAGGAAGGTAAAATTCTAAATCACAGTAGGTAATTAAGCTCTGTAGTTTAGTTAAGTATAGTTTAGATAAGTTACACAATATCGTATTTTAGCAAAATTAGAGTCTGTTAATATCTGCTTTAATCTGGAACTTAATTAAATAAATTCAACAGAGTAGAAATGATGTAGGTAGCAACTAGAACACACCACAAGAAAACGACCATGGGGGACCGGTTTTGGGCCGGCGACATAAGGGTTTTGGCCGGCTTCGCCGGCCAAGTGGAGGAAATTTGGGGTTTTGGTTTTTGGGGTATCTTCAGTGTACAATTTAGGCTATTTTGGCACTGTTGATTTAATTTAGTTTCACTGTAATTAAAATCTGGAATGCTATATCGGAAAAAGAATCGTAAAACGCTAAATACGACACGACGAAACTACGTCGCGTTTTAAATTCTGAAACTGTGCAGTTTTGGGTTAAAATCCAGCAAGACTAAGTGTTTAATAGCTTGAAAGGATCAGATAGTATATAAATTGTGGGGGGTTAGCGTGTTTTCTATTTCCGTTATATCGGAATAGCTAGTTTGCTTATATACGTTATATTGGTATATTTAGACGCGGATACAAGGAATACGGAAGCCGCGAGGAAAGGGAAAGGATTAGCGATTCCGGAGTAGATTCGACTTTTCCGGTGAGTAGACTAAACATCTACCGGGGAATTTAGTAAAGATGGCGTGTTTCGCCCATGGTTTTACTTAATGTGATATTCATATCATCATGTTAATTATTAGAATTTCATTCATTAAAATACTTGTATATTGCTTAGTTGTTAGAACACTTCACAAGTATCAACGAGTCATGCCACGTGCACATCTTATATGCTACACACACCTCGTCGATATTGCCATGTCACATACACTTAAATATCATACTTATTAACATGGATTATATTGTATTTCATATGTCAAGTATATTGGTAGAATTCCTTATTTACATTCTGTTGCTTTATGCGTACTTCCATGTTGGATATGAGATAGATGCAGAATTGAGGATTTATGATTTTGAGTTTTTGAGTACTACTACATAAATCCAGTTTTTCATGATTGATGTGACATGTCCACCCTGAGATGATTTCTGTTTTGGTTTTATTCCGGACCGAGTGGGGGAGATATACGGTCGCGGAGTTACGTTATCCATACTGAGTGGGGGAGCTATACAGTTGGATACAGGGTGGACCCGGTCGAGACCGAGGGGCAGGATAGCCGTATTGAGACGGGGGAGCCTAGCGAGGTTACTCGATACCGGAGTTGGTTATAGAAATACGGCGTGTATCTAGAGGATAACGACCGATATTATGAGTATAGGATCATTCGGGGAATGATGCCTATAAGAAATGAAGAAATTGTGTCATTGATGGACACCGAGAAATGATTTACTTGAGTTGTGATTTCAGAAGTATAATGAGATTTGTTGTTTGATTTCACATATACTCATATATCATATTGATTCATATTCAGTAGCATGATTGTCATATTTACTTTATTCGCCGTTATATGTTAGTCGTATTCACTGAGTTGGCAACTCATCCCCGTTGTGCCACAGTTCCTTGCAGGGATAGAGTGGACGGGTAGCTGCAAGGCAGGATCACTTTTGCTGTTGTTTCCATATTTTGCTAGGTAGGTTACATGTGTAGTAACCTTCCATTTTGTACTTTTGTATCTAGAAAGACTCCATCAGACTTGTATTTTGACTTAGAAAGGAGAGATGGTATATATATGTACAGTTGAGATATGTTGATCAGTTTCATAGCTCCTTTTTATATGAGATTCAGTGATGTTACTTATGCTTATATTCATGATTCATGTTGATATTGTTGATTCCAACTAGGAATACAACCACACTTAACCTTTATTACTGTTTAAACAATTTAAATTCATAACTTGAGATTTTTACTTAAAAAACTAAATTTTCATAAATAATTCCGAAATAAGGTATTGTGATCTTGGTTTTTGGCTTACTTGGATTTGTGCATATCTTTAGATATGATACAATCTGAGTGCCTGTCACATTCAAACTTGGGTCGTGACAAAGTTGGTATCAGAGCTTAGGAGTAACCTTACGGAATTCAGTAAGGGATTTCAATAGGTTGATGTAAGTCTGAGAGTTAGGATGACCTTTGGTTTGATGGAGTAGGTGAATTAGGACGAATGCAGTACCGTACGTATGTTCCGCGGCATATTTACGTTATCGTATTCAGCCTAACTAACCATAGGATGTGTATCTTGATCTATTCTTCCGTTGATTCTCCGTTATTGATTGCTTCTGTTCCCACACCTTATCAACTCTCGTTTCTTGTTCCAGTTGCTATGGCTACGCGGGCTAGGCGAGCCGCAGCCAGGAATGCAGCTAGGGCGAGTCCGCCTGTGACGAGGACTGGTACACCGGACGTGCAGGAGGTGCATGAGCATGCTGATCCTCTTCCTCCAGATCGCATGACTAGGATCGAGGAGGGTATGTTGGGATTACAGCGAGTGGTAGGACAGTTAGCTGAGACCACTCGAGCTTTGAGATCAGATCCAGCACCGACCGTAGCAGAGTCCGAGGTACAGCCTACACAGACGGTAGCACCAGTAGATACGAGAGTGATGGAGGTATCACTTGCGGAGTTTATGAGATTGAGACCACCGGTATTCACAGGGACCGATGTGGCGGATGATCCTCAGTCTTTTCTTGATAGAATGGCGAGGATAGACAGATCATTACGATGTTCTGATGCGAGGTCAGTTGAGCTGACTAGCTTTCGTTTGGAGGGACTTGCACAGGAGTGGTGTGAGTCGATGGAGAGAGGGCGAGCTACGAATCTTCCTCCGATGACGTGGACCGAGTTTTCTACAGTCTTTCTTGCCAGATTTCTTCCAGAGAGTGTGAGGGATGCTAGAGCTAGCAGTTTCGAAGCGTTGAAGAAATCAGCAAGTATGTCAGTAGCCGATTATGATTTACGATTCACCCAGCTATCGCGATATGCCCCATACTTAGTACCTACAGAGGAGCTTCGGGTGAAAAGGTTCCTAAGGAGTTTGGACACACAGTTGTATCTGGCGATAGGCTCCCAACATTTTGATACATATGCACAGGCCATAGATGCGGCAATTCGAGTAGAGGAGCGTTTGAGCCAGTCAGGAGTCGTTCCGGAGCCAAAGAGGAGTAGACCATTCGTACCGACAAATAGACAGTTTGGCCGAGGTAGAGGGTCCTATCCAGGCAGATATACTCCAGGCCGCAGTGTTGGACGAGATTGGACACAGGGCCAGATGTTCAGTTCTTATCCTGGTGATCAGAGACCACCATCTACCTGTTATAGTTGTGGACTTCCCGGACACTTTGCGCGAGATTGTAGATCTCAGGGCGGGACCGTTGCTCCACAGGCTGTTTTACCCCTTCCACCTCCTACACCGATGGCTTTACTTCCTCCCCCAGTTGGCGCTACACGCCAGGCAGTTGTACCACGAGGACGAGGCTATGCAGGACGTGCTCAGAGAGGTAGAGGAGATAGAGGTAGAGGACGACAGGATGCGGGCAGGGGCCAGGCACGGGTTTTTGCGCTGACTCCACAGGATGCCCAGGCATCAAATGCAGTCGTGACAGGTACTCTTACAGTATGCTCATTAGAGGCACATGTTTTATTTGATCCCGGTTCTACACACTCTTATGTATCTTCACGATTCGCACTTTTGTTGGGAAAGGAATCATCATTATTAGAGTTACCTTTGGTAGTGATTACTCCAGTTGGAGATTCCTTTATAGCTCGACACGTATTTAGATCGTGTTCAGTGCATATTGGTGATAGAGATTCGCTAGTTGATCTGATTCTCCTGGACATGTTGGATTTTGACATACTTCTTGGGATGGATTGGTTAGCCGCTTGTCATGCCTATGTAGATTGTAGAGGAAAAGTGGTTAGATTTTGTTTTCCAGGTGAATCGGTGTTTGTTGTGCAGGGGGATTGCAAGTTAACCCCTGTCAACATGATTTCTGCTTTTTGTGCGGGGCGGCTTTTGAAGAAGGGTTGTCTTGGGTTCTTGGCTTTTATTCAGGACATAGGGGTCGCTGAAGTTCCATTGGACCAAATCCCGATTATACGAGAATTTCCTGAGGTATTTCCTGCAGAGTTACCAGGATTGCCACCTGATCGAGATATTGAATTCTGTATTGATTTGATTCCGGGTGCAGGGCCTATTTCTATACCACCATATCGAATGGCACCGACGGAATTAAAAGAACTCAAAAGCCAATTGCAAGAGTTGTTAGATAGAGGACTTGTTCGTCCCAGTATTTCACCGTGGGGAGCTCCTGTGTTATTTGTAAAGAAGAAGGACGGTAGTATGAGAATGTGCATTGACTACCGACAGCTGAATCGCGTCACGGTGCGAAACAGGTATCCATTACCACGAATAGATGACTTGTTCGATCAGTTGCAAGGAGCCGGATTCTTCTCAAAGATTGACTTGAGGTCAGGATATCATCAGATGAGGGTTCGGAAGGACGATATTCCGAAGACGGCGTTTCGTACAAGATATGGGCATTATGAATTTCTGGTAATGTCGTTCGGACTTACCAATGCTCCAGCAGCTTTTATGGATATGATGAACCGTATCTTTAGACCATTCATTGATCGGTTTATTATAGTATTCATAGATGATATTCTTGTATATTCTCAGAGTCAGACGGAGCACGAGCAGCATTTACGTATCACATTGCAGACCTTGAAAGAGCATCAATTGTATGACAAGTTTTCTAAGTGTGATTTTTGGCTCGATAGTGTGGATTTCTTGGGTCATATTGTTACGAGAGAAGGAATATGTGTAGACCCAAAGAAGATTGAAGCGGTACAACACTGGCCCAGGCCTATGTTAGTTACGGAGGTTCGGAGTTTCTTAGGTCTGGCAGGTTATTACAGACGCTTCGTACAGGATTTCTCGCGGATAGCGGCACCTTTGACAGGATTGACTAGGAAGGAAGTTCCATTTCAGTGGATTGATGCTTGTGAGCAGAGTTTCCAACAGCTGAAGATGCGTTTGACAACTGCACCTGTATTATCTTTACCTTCCGGGTCAGGGGGTTTCGTTGTGTATTGCGATGCTTCTAGAGTGGGCTTAGGCTGTGTGTTGATGCAACACGGCAAGGTTATAGCATATGCTTCTCGACAGTTGAAGAGGCATGAACAAAACTACCCCACTCATGATCTAGAGATGGCTGCCGTAGTATTCGCATTGAAGATTTGGAGATATTATTTGTATGGAGAAACGTGTCAAATCTTCACAGATCATAAAAGTTTAAAGTATATCTTTCAGCAGAAAGATCTGAACCTCAGGCAGCGTAGATGGATGGAATTGATGAAAGATTACGACTGTGAGATCTTGTACCATCCAGGCAAAGCAAATGTTGTAGCAGATGCCTTGAGTCGGAGGCCTGGAGGTAATTTATCTCATTTGAGCATTTTGCAGAGACAGTCTTCTACAGACTGGCAGATCTTATGTGATAGTCGTATACAGTTTGAGTTCACATCGGCAGGAGGTCAGCTAGCGCATGTTCGCACCAGACCTCAGCTATTGGATCGTATTCGAGATGCGCAGCCTACAGATGCTCGCTTGATGGAGATTATGGATCATGTTAGGCAGGGCAAGGAGACGGAGTTCGTGATTGATGATCTTGGAGTATTACGTTTTAGGACTCGTCTCTGTGTGCCAGATTCTGACGAATTGAGGCGTGAGATTTTGGTGGATGCCCACAGATCAGTATATAGTATTCATCCTGGTTCCAATAAAATGTATCGTGATTTGAAGGATAATTATTGGTGGGAAGGAATGATGAAGGATGTTACGGATTTTGTTTCACGATGCTTGACTTGTCAGCAAGTCAAAGCAGAACATCAGAGGCCAGCCGGGGAGCTGCAACCTTTACCCATTCCAGAGTGGAAATGGGAACAGATTTCCATGGATTTCGTAGTGGGTCTACCCAGGACTAGCAGAGGGTATGATTCCATTTGGGTGATTGTAGACAGGCTGACGAAGGCCGCTCATTTTCTTCCAGTGAAGACAACATATGGATTTGGTCAGTATGCACAGGTTTATATCGATGAGATTGTACGTCTACATGGAGTGCCGACATGCATAGTATCAGATCGAGGTACCCAGTTCACGAGCAGGCTATGGAAGAAACTTCAGGACGCTCTTGGTACACGACTGAGTTTTAGTACAGCTTTCCACCCACAGACAGACGGTCAGTCGGAGCGGACCATTCAGATACTAGAGGATATGCTTCGGGCTTGTAGCCTAGATTTCGGTGGTAGTTGGGATCGTCACCTACCTTTGGTAGAATTTTCGTATAACAAAAGTTTTCAAGAGACGATCCAGATGGCACCTTTTGAGGCCTTGTATGGAAGGAAATGTAGATCACCTGTTTGCTGGACGGAACTTAGTGAGAGTTGTGTATTGGGACCGCAGATAGTACAAGAAACTACAGAGAAGATCCAATTAATACGAGATAGAATGAAAGCGGCTCAAAGCAGACAGAAGTCATATGCGGATCGAAGACGACGCAAACTCGAGTTTGATGTGAGAGATCATGTGTTCCTTCGAGTATCTCCAATGAAAGGTGTGATGCGCTTCGGGAAGAAAGGGAAGCTCAGCCCCAGATATGTTGGACCATACGAGATTTTAGAGAGAGTGGGCGCTGTGGCTTATCGGTTAGCACTTCCACCTGGTTTTCCCGACGTACATCCAGTGTTCCACGTATCGATGCTTCGCAGATATCTTCACGATCCATCTCACGCGATCCGACATCAGACTCTACAGCTTGAGCCAGATCTATCCTTCACAGTGCAGCCAGTCGCTATTCTGGACAGACAGGCAAAGCAACTACGATCGAGGATACTGCCATCTGTAAAGGTTCTCTGGCAAGGAAAGGATCGTGAGGAGATTACTTGGGAGACGGAGGACGCGATGCGAAAGAAATTTCCACATCTTTTCTTAGGTATGTATAGTATTTATTTTAAATTCGGGGACCGAATTTTCTTAAGGGGGGAATATTGTAACATTTAGGAAAAACCTAGAAATAAATAAAATTAATTAAATTAAGAATAAGCTGATAAATCACAAAATGGTTAAAATCAAATATGTTAATCTTCATAAATTTTATGTAATACAAATTAAATTAGAATTTTAGAATGTAATATAAATAAGTTATAAGGGTTTTAATGGAAATTTTAGCTTCATTTTAACAAAATAGGTGTTTTATAATAAGTAAGTTGTGAGGGGTTAAATTGTAAAGTTTAAGTTTTTATGTGAATATGAAATTGTTGTAGATATAAGTGAAAATATTGGAAAGGTCAAATTAGCTCAGAATTTAAATGAGATTAAAACAAAATTTTGAAGATAATGCTTAAACACCTCATGCTTGCATGTTTTCCAATTTCTTCACACCTCCTTCTTGCATGAAACCTACACCTTCAAACCTTGACACCACCACCTTCTCTTATCCCTTCCTCCTCTCACATATATAACTCTTTCTCAGATCAAAACATGAATTAAAACTGAAGAGAATTAAGAGAAAAGAAAAACTAAAAGAGAAAAAGGGAATAACAAGAAAATAAGAGGAAGAAGAAGAGGATTGAGGAGCTTGTTCATGGAGATTGTTCATCCTCAAGCTAAGAGGAGTTGATTGATCAAGAAGGGTTATTCCTACAACAAATAGGAAGGTAAAATTCTAAATCACAGTAGGTAATTAAGCTCTGTAGTTTAGTTAAGTATAGTTTAGATAAGTTACACAATATCGTATTTTAGCAAAATTAGAGTCTGTTAATATCTGCTTTAATCTGGAACTTAATTAAATAAATTCAACAGAGTAGAAATGATGTAGGTAGCAACTAGAACACACCACAAGAAAACGACCATGGGGGGCCGGTTTTGGGCCGGCGACATAAGGGTTTTGGCCGGCGTCGCCGGCCAAGTGGAGGAAATTTGGGGTTTTGGTTTTTGGGGTATCTTCAGTGTACAATTTAGGCTATTTTGGCACTGTTGATTTAATTTAGTTTCACTGTAATTAAAATCTGGAATGCTATATCGGAAAAAGAATCGTAAAACGCTAAATACGACACGACGAAACTACGTCGCGTTTTAAATTCTGAAACTGTGCAGTTTTGGGTTAAAATCCAGCAAGACTAAGTGTTTAATAGCATGAAAGGATCAGATAGTATATAATTGTGGGGGGTTAGCGTGTTTTCTATTTCCGTTATATCGGAATAGCTAGTTTTCTTATATACGTTATATTGGTATATTTAGACGCGGATACAAGGAATATGGAAGCCGCGAGGAAAGGGAAAGGATTAGCGATTCCGGAGTAGATTCGACTTTTCCGGTGAGTAGACTAAACATCTACCGGGGAATTTAGTAAAGATGGCGTGTTTCGCCCATGGTTTTACTTAATGTGATATTCATATCATCATGTTAATTATTAGAATTTCATTCATTAAAATACTTGTATATTGCTTAGTTGTTAGAACACTTCACAAGTATCAACGAGTCATGCCACGTGCACATCTTATATGCTACACACACCTCGTCGATATTGCCATGTCACATACACTTAAATATCATACTTATTAACATGGATTATATTGTATTTCATATGTCAAGTATATTGGTAGAATTCCTTATTTACATTCTGTTGCTTTATGCGTACTTCCATGTTGGATATGAGATAGATGCAGAATTGAGGATTTATGATTTTGAGTTTTTGAGTACTACTACATAAATCCAGTTTTTCATGATTGATGTGACATGTCCACCCTGAGATGATTTCTGTTTTGGTTTTATTCCGGACCGAGTGGGGGAGATATACGGTCGCGGAGTTACGTTATCCATACTGAGTGGGGGAGCTATACAGTTGGATACAGGGTGGACCCGGTCGAGACCGAGGGGCAGGATAGCCGTATTGAGACGGGGGAGCCTAGCGAGGTTACTCGATACCGGAGTTGGTTATAGAAATACGGCGTGTATCTAGAGGATAACGACCGATATTATGAGTATAGGATCATTCGGGGAATGATGCCTATAAGAAATGAAGAAATTGTGTCATTGATGGACACCGAGAAATGATTTACTTGAGTTGTGATTTCAGAAGTATAATGAGATTTGTTGTTTGATTTCACATATACTCATATATCATATTGATTCATATTCAGTAGCATGATTGTCATATTTACTTTATTCGCCGTTATATGTTAGTCGTATTCACTGAGTTGGCAACTCATCCCCGTTGTGCCACAGTTCCTTGCAGGGATAGAGTGGACGGGTAGCTGCAAGGCAGGATCACTTTTGCTGTTGTTTCCATATTTTGCTAGGTAGGTTACATGTGTAGTAACCTTCCATTTTGTACTTTTGTATCTAGAAAGACTCCATCAGACTTGTATTTTGACTTAGAAAGGAGAGATGGTATATATATGTACAGTTGAGATATGTTGATCAGTTTCATAGCTCCTTTTTATATGAGATTCAGTGATGTTACTTATGCTTATATTCATGATTCATGTTGATATTGTTGATTCCAACTAGGAATACAACCACACTTAACCTTTATTACTGTTTAAACAATTTAAATTCATAACTTGAGATTTTTACTTAAAAAACTAAATTTTCATAAATAATTCCGAAATAAGGTATTTTGATCTTGGTTTTTGGCTTACTTGGATTTGTGCATATCTTTAGATATGATACAATCTGAGTGCCTGTCACATCCAAACTTGGGTCGTGACAATCTCGAAGGGACCAACATATCTAGGACTAAGCTTTCCTTTCCACCCAAATCTCATCACACCCTTCATCGGTGAGACCCTCAGGAAAACATGATCGCCAACAGTGAACTCGAGTCGGCGACGACGCCTATCAGCATATGATTTCTGCATACTTTGTGCCGCTCTCATCCTGTCCCGAATCAGTTGTATCTTTTCAGTCATCTCCTGTACGATCTGCGGCCCCAAAATACTGCTCTCCCTGAGCTCTGTCCAACATACAGGCGATCGACATCTCCTCCCATATAAAGCCTCGAAAGGTGCCATCTGAATCGTCTTCTGGAAGCTATTATTGTAAGAGAACTCGATCAAGGGCAAATGACGATCCCAGCTACCACCGAAATCTAAAACACAAGATCTGAGCATGTCCTCAAGAGTCTGAATAGTACACTATGACTGACCGTCGGTCTGGGGATGAAAAGCTGTGCTAAAACTCAATCGGGTGCCCAAAGCCTCCTGAAGTTTCTGCCATAATCGGCTGGTAAACTGGGTGCCCCGGTCGGACACGATGCAAGTCGGGACGCCATGCAGTCGCACAATCTCATCAATATATACCTGGGCGTACTGAGCAAATCCAAAAGTGGTCTTCACTGGTAGGAAGTGAACCGCTTTCGTCAGTCGATCCACAATCACCTAAATAGAGTCATACCCTCGACTGGTCCTGGGTAGACCCACAATGAAGTCCATGGAGACCCGTTCCCACTTCCACTCAGGGATGGACAAAGGCTGTAACTCGCCGGCTGGCCTCTGGTGCTCGGCCTTGACTTGCTGACAAGTCAGGCATCTCGATACGAAGTCTGTAATATCCTTCTTCATCTCGTCCGACCAGTAAACCTCTCTCAAATCATGGTACATCTTGGCGGAACCTGGATGCACACTATACACTGATCTATGTGCCTCCTCAAGAATATCATGCCTCATTCCCTCAGAATCTGGTATGCACAGTCGAGTCCCAAATCGAAGTATCCCCTGATCATTAATCACGAACTCCGAAACTCTTCCCTGCCGAATCTGCTCGATAATCTCTAAAATACGGGCATCACCGGACTGTGCCTCACGGATATGGTCAAGTAACTGTGGGCATGCTCTGAAATGGGCCAGCTGTCCCCCTGTAGGAGTAAACTCGAACTGCACTCGACTGTCACATAAAACCTACCAATCCGCCGTCAACTGCATCTGTACTGCGCTCAAACAAGATAGGCTAATTCCGGGCCTCCTACTCAAAACATCTTCCACCACATTCGCCTTGCCCGGATGGTATAAAATCTCGTAGTCATAATCTTTCAACAACTCTATCCAATGGCACTGTCTCAGATTTAGATCTCGCTGCTGAAAGATATACTTCATGCTCTTGTGGTCAGTGAATATCTGGCACGACTCACCGTATAGGTAATGTCTCCAGATCTTATATGCAAATACCATTGCAGCCATCTCTAAATCATGAGTAGGGTAGTTCTGTTCGTGTTTCCTCAACTGCCGAGAAGCATACGCGATAACTCTGTCGTGCTGCATCAATACACAGCCCAGCCCAACTCGAGAAGCATCACAATATACCACAAAACCGCCCGATCCTGAAGTCAATGATAACACTGGTGCAGTAGTCAGACGAGTCTTCAACTGCTGGAAGCTATCCTCACGTGCCTCAGTCCAATCAAAAGGAACCCCCTTCCGGGTCAACCCGGTCAACGGTGGAGTAATACGGGAGAAATCCTGGACAAAACGTCGATAATAGCCGGCCAGACCTAGAAAGCTGTGAACCTCTGTAACTGATACCGGTCTGGGCCAACGCTGCACTTCCTCGATCTTCTTTGGGTCCACACAAATACCATCTCTCGTTACTACATGACCCAAGAAGTCGACACTGTCTATCCAAAATGCGCACTTGGAAAATTTAGCGAACAGCTGATGCTCCCTCAAAGTCTGCAAAGTGATACACAAGTGCTGCTCGTGCTCCTCCCGGCTCCGAGAATAAACCAAGATGTCGTCAATGAAAACAATGATGAACTGATCAAGATACGGCCTGAATACATGGTTCATCAAGTCCATAAATGTTGCTGGGGTATTGGTGAGCCCGAACGACATCACCAAGAACTCATAATGACCATATCGTGTACGGAAAGCGGTCTTCGGAATATCCTCTTTAAGAACCCGCAACTGATGATAACCTGACCGTAAATCAACCTTCGAGAAAAACCCTGCACCCTGGAGCTGATCGAATAAGTCATCAATGCGGGGTAGGGGATATCTGTTCCGCACAGTAACCCGGTTCAGCTGACGATAATCAATGCATAAGCGCATACTGCCGTCCTTCTTCTTAACAAACAGGACGGGAGCACCCCAAGGTGACACACTCGGTCGCATAAGCCCTTTATCCAGCAAGTCCTGTAACTGATCCTTCAGCTCTCTAAGCTCCGCCGAGGCCATCCGATAAGGCGGTATAGAGATAGTCCCCGTGCCGGGGATCAAGTCGATGCAGAACTCAATCTCGCTCTCTGGTGGCAGACCAGGCAGCTCGTCAGGAAATACATCAGGAAACTCTCTCACAATAGGGACCTGGTCCAATGGAACCTCTGTGGCGCTATTATCACAAACATAGACTAAGAATCCCTGACACCCTTTCCGCAAGAGCTGACCAGCGCGAAAAGAAGAAATCAAGCTGGGAAGGGTAGCGCTACGATCTCCTTGAATAACAAGAACCGGCTCACCAGGAAAACTGAATCTGACTGCCTTCTCACGGCATACCACAGATGCATAACAGGTGGCTAGCCAGTCCATACCAAGAAGAATGTCGAAGTCTAGAATATCGAGGAGACTCAAATCAACTGAAGAATCTCTCTCCCCGATACGAACGGGACATGATCAGTACACAAAACGGGCAACAAATGACTCGCCTACCAGAGTAATAACGACAAGCGGCTAATCTAATGAAGAAGACCCTCGGCCCAACCTCAGTGCAAAGTATGTGGATACATAAGAATGTGTGGAGCCTGGATCAAATAATACCCGTGCATCTAAAGAACATACTGGCAGAGTACCTGTCACGACGGCATTGGATGCCTGCGTATCCCGAGGAGTCAACACGAACACTCGAGCCTGTCCACCACTAATAGCTAGCTGTCCTCTGCCTCTGCCTCTGTCACCTCGTCCTCTCTGAACAGGACCTCCACGCCCATGACCTCTAGGAGCATCTGCCTGGCGTGGAGCATCATCAGGGGTAAGAAGTTGAGCTCTCTGAGGAGGTGGTGAAGGTGGTAAGGTTACATGTGGGACCGTCGCCGCGCCCTGATGCCCCATGGTACAGTGATATGGTGGTACTGACTCCCGCACCTAAAACATCCTGGCGACGACTGCTGGGTCTGCGGATATGAACCAAATAACTGACCTCGTCTCAATCCTCTGCCGCCACCATCTCCCGGAAAGAATCTATCACGGTGTCTACCCATCTGTCGCTGGGCTGGAATATCAGTACGAATCTTCTTCGGCCCAGAAACGACCGGAGTCTCAGAAATGCGCTCCTCCAAAAGTAAGGCTGCATCCATCGCGGCTGTGTATGTGTCAAAGTGCTGGGTGCCGATGGTAAGGAATAGCTGTGTCAAGCCCTCGCACAAATCTCTTTATCCTCTTCTCTTCTGTGTCTACTAGGTATGGAGCATATCGAGACAACTGGGTAAACTGTATATCATACTCAGACACTGTCATCCCAGGGGTCTTGTGCAAAGACTCAAAACTACGGGCTCGAGCATCTCGGACACTCTCCGGAAGGAAACGGGCAAGAAATGCAGCTGTAAACTTGTCCCAGGTCATAGGAGGTAGGCTTGCAGCTTGGCCTCTCTCTAATGAATTGTACCACGTCTGGGCAAGGCCCTCCAGACGAAAACTCGCGAATTCTACCCATCTATCATCAGAACACCTCAACGAACGACAAATCCTAGCCATCCTATCAAGAAATGCCTGTGGGTCCTCTGTCGCATCCGTACCGGTAAAAGCTGGAGATCTCATCCTCATAAACTCCTGTAGTGACACGGGAATAGTCGAAGTAGTAGCAGGAGTAACCGTCTGGGCAGCAGGTACAATCGTGGTCTGTGCGGTGGAAGAAACGTCCTCGGATCTCTGTGCCCGAGTGGACTCAACTAAAGATCCCATCATCTATCGCAACTCATGCATACTGGCCTCTAATCTGGCAATACGGTCTTCAGAAGGCGGATCAATCTGAATCTGAGGGGTAGGCGTATCATCCCGCTCGATCCTCGCCTCAGACGAGCCCGCTCGAAGCTCATCCCTAGCGGCAGCCCGCTGAGCTCTCGTAGTCTTTGGCGGCATCGAAGCTGGAATAAGAAACAGGAGTGATAAGAACATTGCAATTGAATCAAGGGATGCATGGAATCAAGGAGGACATACAAGCAATTATGTCCTAAGGTCACTTAGGCGGAGTACCGTATCGTAAGTATGCCGCGGAACATACCCACGCTACGCCACTCTGCTTAAGTCACCTACTCCATCTACCAAGGGTCGTCCTACACTCAGAAAGGTAAAACCTACGTTCTGATACCAACTTTGTCACGACCCGAAGGTACGGAACGTAACTGACACTTAGATTACGAGACGTCTAAAGGCGTAACGTAAACTAAGTCAGCCAAAGCCCAGAAAATCTAAACCAAAATCAATAAGAGTGAAGGAAAACCTTTCATGAAAACGACTTTAAAATCAATTAAGTTGTATTAATCCCTTTTTAAAACATCAAAATTTCTTGAAAATTTCGGCAGAGTCTCCTTTGTAAATACAGGCCCCCAAAAATGGGTACAACAAGATATATTACCCGTAATGAATAAATGGCATCCCCAAGCGGGAGCTAGCTCTTTGCCCAAGGTGGATCACAACCACACATAATATATATGCAATATCAAGCAAATAAGCAATAAGAAAGCACAAAATAAGAAAAACACAACGTCGGCTCAAGTGAGCTCGACCCCAGAGAAACCACATATACACAAATCTCTCGGTATCATCACTAGGTCGCATATACAAATAAGAAGTGGTAGATGGAGAATACTAGATACAAAGAAGGTACAAAAAAAATGTGATAAAGTGTCCTCGCAACCCACCTATGAGCAAAAGAAACCAATGATAAGATAAGCCTGCCGCTACAAGGCTGACGAGTCCGACCTGCAAGACACTATGGCACAACGGGGGTGAGTTGCCAGCTCATTAAGTAGAATATAACATCTAATAAGGCAATCGTAAGAATGCATGCAAATGCGTCACAACATGAATGTCTAGATGTGATGTAATGCCACTAGTATGTAAGCACATGTATGCAACATCAATATGAAATCTTTAAGTGTTTAAAATACTATAAGATCTGCATTCTTAACTTAGAAGAAGAATAACTGTGCAATAGCTAAAGTACCATCAATGAAATCATCTGAAAACCGTGTCAAGTATCGACACCAAATATGGAAATATATCTGTCTCAATGTCTCACTATACCAATGTCTCAATACATCGGGCTCCGTCAGTCCGGATCGACCCATATCATCAAATCTCATGACAACGGTCGGTATCCTCCGGATATCCTCCGCGCTAGACATCACCGGTAGGTTGTCTTCCCCTGCCAGGCTCATCGTCTACAACTCGATCTTCTTGCCCCGGGGTACCATACCGGTCCCACCATGTACCCGAGACGGTTCATCCACTCCTCGAATTGGGTCTCGAAATCCAACAGAAAACATGAAAACTCATGGTGGACGACCCATACATCACGAGAAAACCGCAACTTTATTTTAAAAACAGTAATAATAAGCTTTTGTTAAATTCTTGCGGTCTTCCCCAAAATCCAGAAATCTCATCAATACTGAAATCCTCAAGAAAATCATAATACCCAACATGTTGTATATGATAAATGCTTATGATATCAAAGGTATGCAGTTGATTTGTGACTAGGAATCTTTATAAGCATGATGATGATGTAAAGTATATACATGCTATGCAATTCGATGTATCATGTATGATGCAAGTGGTGATACTAAACTAAGCAGGTTCTAAAGTTCTTGTGACATGTCAATTACCAAGGTGTGTGTGTCACATGAATAGTGCGCATGCAACATGAGCCAATGGTAATGGTGTATGTGTCCTAAGGGGTGATATCACACATGTGTATGTGGATAACCATGCAATGCCATCGGACGAATAACTAGAAAGATGTGCATATGAATGAGAGAGTTAACTAACTAACAATGCAAATACTTTGCAAGAATAAAGTGATCCTAACTATGGGGCGCCTCGCGCCATCCAGACAATTTTCCCATAGATGTATACATCTACTCACCTGGACGCCTCGTTAATCAGATCCAGCCACCGCTTTGCCTTTGTGCGCCACGTCCGATGTTTCCGCAACCGATCCTAAAATTGCATAACATGCAACATAAGATTACACCTCATGAAACAACGCAAGTCACAATATGAAAAGATCAACGACCATAAATTAGGCACAACGTGCACTCGGTGCGCGGAAACCACACGAAAATTGCTAAAACCTTAACTAAAATCATCGTTTAGGGGCAACCGTCAAAACTAAAACCCGACTAAACCAAACTACGCATTCACACACCCTAAAAGTCATAGTAGATGATAAAGTATCGTCAATATATTGCAATTAATTCACCTCCTAATTTTAAGAAAAACCTAGTAAGCATTCACATACAAATTTCGATGCAAACCTCGCGAATTAACGATATAGCGATCGCAACATCGCACACACAACCAATCTAACCCACTAGATGACCACAACACTAGCTTGAACCCACTTATCATACTTCAAACCCTAACTAAAATTTCAAATCTTTTCTTGAATTTGTAAAAACAAACTATTACAATGAAATTAACACTTAAACTTCTAAATTAGCATGCTTAAACTACAATTTAACAACTTGATTAGAACTTATACCTCCCAAGTGTTGAACTTCTTGCACTTAGCCTCCAAAGATGTCTTCTTTCTCCTTGTTTTAAACAAATTAAGGTTTGGGAAGAGGTGGAAAAGGGTTTAGGTTTGAATTTTTGTGAAGAAATTGTTGATTTCGGTGGATTTTTGAGTGAATTTTGAAGCAAAAGAGAGAGAGGAAAATGGGGGAGGCCTGCTGAAATTTCAGCCAGAGGTAGGAAAGCGGGGGTGGAGGGGAGGGGTGGGGAGGGGAGTTATGAGAGAAGTGTAGAAAATTCTAGGAGAAAAGAACCCCTCAAGTGCATTTAGTGCTTATCACATCAAATTTTAGAGAAAACCCGCTTTTTAATTCATTTTCAAACCAATTTAAACCATAAAACGGCTAGACTTGAAATGTTTTGATTAAATTGTTGTTAACACTATATTTTAGTTTATAATGGTTCCTAAGTGTGTAATTTACCCATTTAAATTTGTATATATAACTAATTTAATGTATATTTAAAAGCTTAAAATAATATTAAAAATAATTAATTAAGGAACTTTTTTTAATTAACTAGAAATTTTTAAGTGATAGTTTAGTGCCCAAATTCTAGCAATATCTTATCTAAATTTTTTATAATTTGACCTATATTGAAAAAATACTTATTTTGACTTTTTACGGAAAAAACTGATTATTTTGCCGATTTTCGAAAAAACTGTCTAAACGATTTTCGAAGCATTACAGAGTGTTTGAAAAGAGAAATGAGAGGGATGAGAGTCAACCCCCCTTTTCTCCTCTCTCTCATCATTACCAAGCATGCCTCATGCCATCATTTCCTCTCTCTCTCTCCAATCTCAAGTCAACTCCCAAAACAAAACTAATTATATTTAAAAAAAACTAATACACTTAATTAACTTCACATTAACATAATGAAATGGGTTAGCCCACCATGTCTATCTAAACATGGTTTAACCCCAAACTTAGCCCTAGTTAACATGCACATGCGTGTGCAGTTCAAATTAAATTCTAATAAAATATTCATAAAATCTAATAAACTATTTGAAAACCGTTTTGGTAAACTTTTTACTAAAAGCCCCACATTAAAGCATAACTAACCACTAATCACATTCTAAGGTGTTACAATAGCCGTATCTCCACAGGTCATCGACCGCTTACACGATCAGTGACTAAGGCTTAGGAGCAACAACAACAAAAGCTCCAAGAGATGTTAACAGCTATGGCCGCACTCTCAGGACCGAAAGCAAGCCCGGAGACATCTTCGGAGCAGCGCCGTGAGCAGGAAACTGATGCCGAATTTCTTCGGAGAATGCTTGAGAAGAAGGACAAAGAGGCCGCGGAACAAGCGGCCAATATAAAACAAATGGCCCTTCTATTCCAAGATATGATGGGCATGATGATCCAGCAGGACCCTCCAACCGAAGATCCTCCAGTAATAATTGAAGATGATAGAGGAGAGACATCAAATCCTCTGCCGGCTCTGTCAGCAGCCAAGGAGGAGACCATCTCTAAAGCCACACTCGATGATTATATAGCTCAACAAATACAAGCTCATCAAGCGAATGAAGCGGCTGGCCAAGTCGTCAGAACTGGACGGCCCTATCCGGGTTGGTACAATCAAATAAAGTACCCGCCAGGATATACGATTCCCAAATTCCATGTATACAAGGGGACAGGCAACCCCATCAACATGTTGCTCAGTTCAGGGCTCTCTGTAGCAACATCGGAGGGGATGATAAGCTACTGCTTCGCCAATTCGTTGGCAGCTTGGCAGAGACGGCATTTGAATGGTACTCAGAGCTTCCCAACGACTCCGTCAAAACTTTTACGGAGATGGAATTGCTGTTCACCCAACGGTTCGCAAGCGCTAGCGAACGCACCCCAATCACCGCATTAATTAACGCCAGAGTAAAACCAGGCGAAACGTGGGTGCAGTACGCGATACGGTGGCGGAATTTATGGTCGAAGTGCGAGCAGCGCATCGAGGAGGCGCCTGCGGTAGGCATGTTCGTGGGGACCTTCGACCCTCAGGCGACCATTTCACAATTCATGATGTTTTTCAAGCCAACCACTTTCCAGGCCTTGATTGACAAACTGACCCAAATGGACCAGATGGGTTATAGACCGTCTTCTTCAAAGCTGGAATCTCGGAATGAAAAAGGGAAAGGGAAAGCGACCTTCGTCGCCAATGCTCAACAGCAGCCCAGTGGCCCAAAACTAATTGATCGCCCAGACGAGAGATGAAGATTCTTTAATGAGAAAATGAAGCGTCCTTATTCGTTTCCCCAGGACAAAACGAGGAGATTGTTCGAGCTGGCAGTGCACAACAGGCTCATCAACTTGCCGGATCCAAAACGCCCATTGCAACCCGGTTAGGCTAATAATCCTAATTATTGCTCCTATCACCAAGCGATAGGCCATCCAATCGAATATTGCTTCGTCTTCAAAGGGTGGATTGAGAACCAATACCAACAGGGCAAATTCGCACTGTCTAATAATTAGAAAGTAAACCCGCCCCAGCCGCAAGCTCTCAAAAAGGCGGACACACCGGGGGCATCGTGCTCTTTTGTCGAAGAAGCTCCATGGCAGGTCGCTCTTTCAGCCAAAATGAAAAGAATGCTGAAGGATCTCCAAGCATGCCCAACGATCAGGTGGAAAAATCAGCTAGAACCCAAGATCATCGAGGGAATGCTGAAGTCGCGCCCGACGCCAAAAATTGTTAGCGATAATCAAAACGATCAAGCCCAGCCGTCAAATTCTTTGAAGAAAAAGAAGAAAACCAAAAAGCCTGTGAAGCCTGCTGACAAGAGCACGGACTTGCAAAAACACATCGACGCGTTGGAAGAATATAACCAGAAGGCGTGAACCCCGGTCACACTTGAAGAGTTTCTCAGCCACGTCCTTTAGGATGGAGATGATGACAATGGAGAAGACTAGTTAGATGAACTTGAGGATTATATGGCAAGCTGCCATGTGATCTCTCACTCGTCGATAGATGGTGAAGAAGCGCCTGACGCAGAGAAACTGGGGGCAGATCCCGAATCAGAGCTTCTAGGACCGTCAGAAGAGATAATTGATGCATTCCTGAATGAAAGCTCTTCTGAAAAGCAAGGCTGATCGAGAGCGCGAAATGGCCATATTTGGAAAAGCCAAACGTCGGCGACTGGATGAAAGGGTTGAAGCGCCCCAACCAGACCGAGGCATGCCCGCCACAGACAAGAGCAGGCTTAAAACGAAGAAAAGGTTCGCTAAAGCCATATCAATGGGAATGAAGCTGCCACCCTCCGAAGGAAACACTTCTGATGAAATACACCTTAATGAAGAGGATGTGCATCCTAATTACTGTTTATATCATCGAAGGATTGCGCACCCTAATGAAGAATGCAACGCCTTTAAAAATTGGTGGCAAGGGTATGTCACTCACAGGCAGCACTTAAAGAGGATGAAGCGTGAAGCTCGTCGACAGCGGAAAAATGCGACAGACGAACGTGGAAGAGCTGCCGGAAATTGTCAAATGGTTGATAGCAGGGGATCACAAGTTCTCGCCTTCGGGAGTGATTCTGAAGAAGAAATGGCTCTTGTCCCTCTCTTCAAAGAATCCATTTCAGGAAAAGAGGAAGAACCGAAGAGCTGCGAGAATATTCAGCTACGCAATCGCACATTACCTGAAAAGAATCTCGGACCCGTAAACAAGGGGTCGACCAAAAAGGATAAGGGAAAAGAAAAGGTCCCTGAGGATATCACCCTCGATGACCAAGCCATCGAAGAGCTGACAGCCAAGGATTAGCCTAAGAAAAAAAAGGTGGATTACAACGTTCTGGCACACCTGAGGAAGATACCCTCACAGCTAAGCATTCTTGACGCCCTTCTGCTATCCAAAGAGGCGAGAGATTCTTTGATCAAGGAACTACAATAGCCCGAGCAATTCCAAGCTTTCCTCTCCAAAGAAAAGATGAAGGACGAGCTGGAAGAAGTGCACACAGCCGATATCACCTTCGGTGATGAAGATCTCCTCCTCGGACGTGCGAGCATAACCATCCCCTTTATGTCTCTAGATGCTGTCTTGATATTAAGATAGGCAAGATCCTGGTTGACAATGGGTCCTCCGTCAATCTCCTCAAAGTAAGAGTGTTGAAGGAAATCTGCATGAGTGTTCAGCACCTCGCTCTTGATAAAATCACCATCTTCGGGTTTGACTCTGAGTCATCATGGACGCTCGGGTCTGTGATACCGACGTTACGCTTTAGGCTGCTCGTCATGGACATCAAATTTCATGTCATTGATGCTAAGACATGTTACAATGCTCTGCTCGGCAGGCCTTGGATACACGAGTACAACATCATCCCTTCTACACAATATCAGTGTATGGAGTATTTTAAGGATGGTCTCGAGTATACTGTGACAAAGGAACTAAACCCATTCTCCATGAATGAAGTCCGAAAGTACGAAGATGCAAAATACTTCTTACCAGATTTAGAAGATACGGAAAGATGCCATAAACCGAAGAATAAAGCTATCACTACTACTCCAGCCTTCGGGAGTGACACTGAGGAGGAAGAAGAAATAGTTTATTCAGGTCCATCCCAACACAACAAGCCGGGACCGTCCACCCCTATTCTGGTCTTCGGCAGCGACTCGGAAGATGAGCTCAATGCCGTATTTTCTGTTCGGCCATCAATACAAGCCTTCGCTCGCAATGATTGGAGTTTGCAAATCTCCATGGTTCCGCAAGAGCATTAAAAGAGCTCGACATGCTTGGTACCTATAGCGTGCAAGAACTGCAAACATTCAACGTCCCTCTCAGGCGAAGAGATGAAAAGGAGATCCTCTTTTACCGATCAACGGAAACCAAAGTGGAGTAAGAAATTTGGCATGGTGCCGATTCTACACTTGACAGGCTCCAGCCCATCCGTCTGCCCAGATAGTACACAGAAGGATTAAAAGGGCTGTTGAGGCACCAAGGCGTACCTTTCAAACAGACTGCTCGACAAGTCCAGTTCTACAACAGGATCTGGAGCATCCCTGGAACTCAGCGAAAATTGCCCAACGGGAAAATGGAAACGATCGGGCTTGGATATGTTCAATCCAAGAAACGAGAACGATTCCACGGCTGCTACATTATACATGACTTTGACGAAGATGGAGATGTTCTGTTAAAGGACACTAACCCTGAACCAAAACGAGGTCCCGCCATGAAATTGCCAAGTCCGTCATTTGAAGAACATATGGACAAGCTAATAAGGGAAGCGGGTCAGAAGGTCCGGGATGACCATAGCTGCGAAATGGCCATTTACAAGAAAGCCTGGACGCAGCTCCTCCTTCAGCAGGCCGTGGAAAATGACAATGCTCTTCGTCACCAACCTGTCATACAAAAGACCCGGCGCAGAGGCAAAAATAAACCAAAGAACGGAAAAAACGTTCGACAGCAGCAAAGCGGGTCTAAGAAGCCATGCGATCGAGAATCGAGCAACCGGGATCTGTCTCTTATAAAGCAGATGGGTCGAGCATATTCTTTTCCCTAAGATAAGACAAGGAAGATATTCGACCTCCTCGTGAAACATCAGATGATGACACTCTCAGAGTCCAAGCACCCCGAGCACGAAGACGAGGTCTCTCACCCAGACTATTGCTCCTATCACCGAGCAATAGGACATCCTCTCGAATACTGCTTCCCCTTTAAGAACTGGGTTGAAGACCAGTATCAACTCGGTAGATTCGCTCTATCGAACAGTTGGAGGGTAAGTCTGCCACATATGCATGAATCAAAAGTCACTTATGCGATGAGAGCAGAACCAGATCAATATCAGTCTTTGAAACGATCTCGTACCTGTCACGCGATAACGCTGTTAGAAGAAGAACCCGAGAATATAGATGACCTTTCTTGGTGCTTTGAAAATGATGAAGATGAGTTGATCTCAGAATTTCCACCGGCGCCAAAAGAGCTGGAAGATGGGATACATACTACTGCAGATGTCCTCAGAAAAATTGACTTGGGAATGGCAAATGACCCACGGCCGACGTTCGTCAGTGAACTATTGTCTGAAGAAAAGGTGGCTACGCTCAAAGACGTGCTCATGCAGTATAAAGACTGTTTCGCATGGAACTATTCTTAGATGCCCGGATTAGATCCAGAAATAGCCGTCCATAAATTGGCGATATCTCCGGAAGTTAAGCCGATCAAACAAGCACCAAGAAGAATGCGGCTCGAGCTTGAGATGAGCATCAACGACGGGGTCAAGAAGCTAATCGACTCTGGCTTCATCCAAGAAGTTCAATACCCTGACTGGATTGCCAACATCATCCGGTGCGCATATGTGTGGACTTTCGGGATCTTAACAAAGTTTGCCCGAAGGACGACTTTCCAGTACCGGTCACTGAGCTGCTGATAGATAATACGTCCACTCACGAAGTTTTCTCCTTCATGGACGGCTCATTAGGATACAATCAAATAAAAATGCATCCCGAGGACCAGAAGCATACCACTTTCCGGACCCCTTTGGGCATATTCTTCTACAAGATGACGCCTTTCGGTCTAAAGAACGCTGGTGCCACCTATCAGAGAGCCATGACAAAGATTTTCGATGACCTCATACATGAAATCGTCGAATGCTATATTGGCGACCTCGTAGTTAAAATAAAATCATACGAAGAACATTTAGAGCATCTGAAGATCGTGTTTCAGCGCCTTCGGAAATACAACTAGAAGATGAACCCTCTCAAATGCGCGTTCGGAGTTTCCTCGGGCAAGTTCCAAGGATTCGTCGTCCGACATCGGGGCATCGAGATAGACCTGTCGAAGATCAAGGCGATCATGGAAATGCCTCCGCCAAGGACTCTAAGCAACTGCGGTGTCTCTAAGGAAAGCTCGCGTTTATCCGGCGATTTATAGCGAATCTCTCCGGTAAGTGTCGTCCTTACAGTCACCTAATGAAGAAGGGAACCCCGTTCGTCTGGGATCGCAAATGCCAAAGCGCACTGGACAAAATCAAGCAATACCTACAGAATCTTCCGGTGCTAACCGCTCCAGTCAAGGGAATGCCCCTCATTCTGTATACAACTGCCTTTGAAGGTTCTTTAGGCACGCTATGGGCACAAGAGAATGACTAAGGGAAAGAGAGAGCCCTCTATTATTTGAGTTGAGTTCTCCTGGGGGCAGATAACAACTACTCCCCCATTGAAAAACATTGCCTGTCGTTGATCTTCGCGATAACGAAGCTCAGACACTATGCGTTGGCACATGAGGTCCATCTCATATCAAAGGTGGATCCTCTCAAATACATGATGTCAAAAGCCATACTAACAGGATGACTCGCTAAATGGGACCTGCTCGTGATGGAGTTCTCGGTGACATACCGACCCCTCAAGGCAGTGAAAGGCCAGGCCATCGCCGACTTCCTCGCTGAGCATCCGATACCTGTTGATTCTCCTTATAACTGCGAATTGCCCGACGAGCATGCATTTGACACGATCGGTGGGGAGAGAAGAGAGAATGATACCCGGTGGGAACTTTATTTCGATGGAGCATCGTCCATCAAGAAGCGCAAACAAGGCACCCCAATAATCAAATCTGGGGTGAGCCTCATCTTCGTGACTCCACAAGGAGGGATAATGCGCTTTGCCTTTTCCTTGACAGAGCCAAGGACAAACAATGAAGCCGAGTATGAAGCTTTAATAGCAGGTCTTGAGATCGCTGTCGACATAGGAGCCGAAAGCCTCCTCATATATGGAGACTTCCAACTAATCGTTAGTCAAGTAAACGGCGACTATCAAACGTGCAAGCCAGAGCTGGTGAAGTACGGCGAGAGAGTGCAGAAACTACTGACTCAAATTCCTTCCTACATCCTGGAATGCATACCGCGTGCGGAAAATAGTAAAGCGGATGCAATGGACAAACTCGCTAAAGAACTGGCCGACGAGAACCTTGATGACGTGAGGATCGTTGTGCAAAGCCGTCGGGTTCTTGCACCGGCAGAAATATCTCTGAAGTCGTTCGAAGAAAAGGGAGCTACCGAGCAAACGGCCTTACAAATAAAATATCAGGAAACGACTAAGGATTGGAGAGAAGTCTTTATAGACTACTTCAAATCCCGTCGAACGCCTGAAGATGCGTCCTCAAGACATCAGCTCATGAAACGAGCTCTATCTTTTGCCTTCGTAAATGATACTTTGTATAAGAGATCATTTGATTCTTTATGGCTAAGATGCCTGGGACCCGAAGAGGCAAGGAGAGTCGTCTAAGAAACTCACGACGGACTCTGCGGTTCTCACCAAGCCGGGCCGAAGATGAAACTAAAGATCAAAAGGATGGGCTACTATTGGCCCACGATGATCCAAGACTGCCTCGAATATGCGAAGCAGTGCCACTCATGCCAGATTCATGTGGACTTTATCCATCAACATCCAAATCCGCTACATCCAACGGTGGCTAGCTGGCCGTTCGAAATGTGGAGAACTGACATAATCGGCCCCATCGAACCAGCATCGTCCAGAGGACATCGGTTCATACTGGCAACAACCGATTACTTCTCCAAGTGGGCAGAAGCAGTACCACTAAGAGAAGTGAAGATGGAGAATATCCTCCATTTCTTCAAGACACACGTCATTTATCGGTTCAGCACTCCGCGACGGATTATCTCCGATAACGGGCCAGCCTATAGAAGCCATAAGATCAGCCGCTTCGCACAACAGCATAACATAGACTGGAGATACTCTTCGGTCTATAATCCCCGAGCTAACGGTCTAGCTGAGGCTTTTAACAAGACCTTGACGAAGATCATGAAAAAGACGGTGTCTCGAAATAAGAAGGACTGGCATAAGAGACTGTATGAAGCTCTCTGGGCATATCGAACTACGTTCAAAACGGCCACAAACACAACACTGTATGCATTGGTATTCGGCACAGAAGCGGTACTCCCCCTCGATATAGAGTTACCCTCTTTATGAGTGGCGGTTCACTACGAGCTAACAGATGAAGAAAATGCTCACCTTCGACTTGAGGTGCTCGACGCCTTTGATGAAACCCGGCTCATAGCGCAACAAAACCTGGAGGCTTATAAAGCAAGATGACGTGCTCATACGAAAGATTGACTAGGCCGAGAACATTCCGCCAAGACGAACTCATGCTAGTGGTCAAAAGACCTATGATCCCCAATCGTGCCAAACGAAGGAAATTCGAGCCGAACTATGAAGGCCCGTACATCATAGACAAAGTTTACCAGGGTGGAGCCTGTTTACTCATGGACATGCATGGTGAAAGACCTCTCAGACCAATAAATGGTCGATTCCTAAAAAAATACTACGCTTGACGAGCCACGGCCTAGGTCAACGATAGATGACGCCGCCTATGTTCGCTCGCTATCTTCCTAAGCCCAAACTCTTTAAGTAGTATCTGGCAAACGGACCGAAACGTCCTTAAACTAACGATGGACCACTATGTCCTAAAACTGGCTATTGACCGAGACGTCTATAAACTAATACGGATCGCGGCATCCCAAGGTTGACACGAAAAAAATAATAAAAAAAAGAAGAAACAAAACGGTATGTCCATAAGCGAGATGGGCACAGATGAAAACCCGAAAGGGCGCCGTGAGTAAAAACAGCAGGACTACCGGCGAGTTTTGTGAAAGCACGAAAGGGCGCAATCTCGTTAAAAGACACTTTCAAGGTCCTCTTGACCTTGTGAGGAAAAAATACCTGCGTGAGATCCTTACGACTCATAAGGGAGCAACACACTTAGGGATCCCTACGATTCCTAAGGAGAAATTACACTTACGAGATCCTCACGTCTCGTAAGGAGAATTCCCCTTTGAGACCCTCACGGCTCACAGGGTTCAAAAGCCATAAGCTACAGGGATCTGAACCTGTTCTTAAGCCATCACAACGTACAGACTGACCTACAAGCGTTTCAATATTGACCCTTGTATACAATCCACGGGCACGAATAAACATTTCCCTAACAAAGTCCCACCAGAGACTGAGGATATGCTCAAATGGTGAACAACCCTTGTAAGTTCTCTCGACTTATAAGGAGAAAACACTCTTGTAAGATCCTTACGACTTATAAGAGACCATACACTTGGGAATCCTCACGATTCTTAAGGAGAAAATGCACTTACGAGATCCTCATGACTCGTAGGGAGAAATACCTTCATGAGACCCTTACGGCTCATGAAGTTAAAAACCTTAGTCGACAGGATCCTAACCCTGATTGCTAAGACACCTTTGTTCGAACTGACAAAGGTAAATGATGATTCGCTCCCGGAAATATCCCAGTCGTAGCGATGCTGATGCCTAAATCGGTATCAAATTCCAAATCTAAACTCGCAATAAAAAGCCAACAGCGAGACAAAAGTGCATATGAGATAGCCGAAATGATAGGGCAACCTGCAACAAAATCAGCAAGTAAAATATATGCATATAAAATAGTCGAAATGGTTGGGCAACTCGCAATAAAAAGCAGTGAGTAAATAAAACAAATAGCCGAAATGATTGGGCAATCGCGATTTTCGCGATATAAAAGCTGAAATGATTGAGCATCGCGGAAAGAAAAATATATAAAATGAAACATTTTGCCCTACATGTGAGATCACATCGATCCCTGTATACAATCCAGGGGCACAAACAAATGGGGAACCATACCTTCCCACCAGGCTCCCTCAGAAAAAGAAGCCAAATCTCGACGGTTCACAGACAGCCTAGAGATCACCAACAGCGTTCCTCCGCATTCCAGCAATATTCAGACGCGACAATCAACCTTGGAACCATGGCAAACTCCCTGTTCCAAACCTCGACGGTTCACAGACAACCAAGAGAGCACCTCCTGGTCCCGTAGAACACGGCTAATGTCAATCCTGACCCCGTGGGAAATGCCCAGAGCAAATCCTGGTCCCGTGGAACACGGCTAATGTCAATCCTGACCCCGTGGGAAACGTCCAGAGCAAATCCTGGTCCTGTGGAATACGGCTAATGTCAATCCTGACCTCGTGGGAAACGCCCAGAGCAAATCCTGGTCCAGTGGAATACGGCTAATGTCAATCCTGACCCCGTGGGAAACGCCCAGAGCAAATCCTGGCCCCGTAGAACACGGCTAATGTCAATCCTGACCCCGTGGGAACGCCCAGAGCAAATTCTGGTCCTATGGAACACGGCTAATGTCAATCCTGACCCCGTGGGAATCGCCCAGAGCAAGTCCTGGTCCCGTGGAACACGGCTAATGTCAATCCTGACCCCGTGGGAAATGCCCAGAGTAAATCCTGGTCCCGTGGAACACGGCTAATGTCAATCCTGACCCCGTAGGAAACGCCCAGAGCAAATCATGGTTCTGTGGAACACGGCTAATATCAATCCTGACCCCGTGGGAAGCGTCCAGAGCAAATCCTGGCCCCGTAGAATACGGCTAAAGTCATTCCTGACCCCGTGGGAAACGTCCAGAGCAAATCCTGGTCCTATGGAATACGGCTAATGTCAATCCTGACCCGTGGGAAACGACTAGAGCAACTCTTGACCCCGTATGGCTAAAGTCAATCCTAACTCCGTATGGCCAAAGTCAACCCCTCCTGGCCTCATAGAACACGGCTAAATTCAATTCTGACTCCATGGGAAACAACCAGAGTAAACCTTCGAAACTCCCCGTCAAAGCAATGCTTTGACTTGGGAGCAGGTCAAATCATCAATCACTTATGAGTCCTCTCGACTTGTAAGGAGAAAATTCTCTTGTGAGATCCTTACGACTCTCAAGACAAAATACACTTAGGAATCCTCACGATTCTTAAGGAGAACATACACCTACGGGTTCCTTTCGACCTGTAGGGAGAAAATTCTTTATGATACTTTCACGGCTCATAAAGTTGAAAAGTCTTAGGTGGCAGATCCTAACCCTGTCTCCCAAGCCATCGTTGCCTCGCAGAGAGGTCAAGGTAGATTTTCTACGGGCCACACTCTCTGACAAGAAAAGAAACAATCACTTACGATTCCTCTCGACTAGTAAGCAAGAAAAACTCTCTTGTGAGATTCTTACAACTCTCAAGAGAAAATACATTTAGGAATCCTCACGATTCTTAAGGAGAAAATACACTTACGAGATCCTCACGACTCGTAAGGAGAAATACCTTTATGAGACCCTCACGGCTTATAAAGTTGGAAAGCCTTAGGAGGCAGATCTGAACCTGACTCCTAAGCCATCGCTGTCCTACAAGGAGATCAAAATAGATTATCCACAAAATGCATTTACTAAAAGGGACACACTACCATGAAGCAAAATATGTCTTTTATTCATGAATCAAAATGAGAACAAAGTACAATTTATAAAAGAATCAAAAAAAATAATCTCATTCAGGAATATGTACAAAAGAAGAGTAAAAAGAAACATATACAATTTTTCAAGCCGGTGGACGATTTAATAGATTTGCCAGTCATCCTTTTTCCGCTGTGCCTCGGCTTCATAATTTTTTATTACTATGAGACGGGCCTCCGCTTGAGACTGTTGGGCCTGGTACGTGGCAAGCCGATTTTCAAGCTCCTGTTCAGTGACCTTATGGGCTTCAACCATCTCGCAGGTAAAAATGATGGCTTTATCAATAGCTACCACCTCCCTGATAGCTTCTTGAAGCATCCTCCAGAGTTCATACGCACGAGTGGTCTTGGCCATAAGTTCAGCTTGAAGACCCCCCAGCGCATTTGAAGCCAGCTTCCTCTCTGAAAATTTTCGGCTGAGCCTTTTCTCACATGACAGCATATTTGCGGCGCACCGTTCAATCAACCCCCGCAAGCTCGCCTTTGCAGCCATAACCTCTGAAGGAAGGCACGTACATTCAAGACTATGTAAGCAAGCCTCCACCCGACGACAAAACCCAACCCAGACTTGCACCAATGTTTCGCTATGGTAAGCAGCAAGAAAGGGGAGAGAATTGTTGGCCTCGGCGGTAAATTCTTCGGCCGTGATCAAACTACCAACATGAAGGTCTTCGATCAGAGCTGACAAAGAGTGAAGGCTGAACTTTTCCATCCTTTCAGAGGCACGTAGAGCATAGGGGCCGGGAGGCATGACGATGCGAGATTCCAGCATGGTAAGAACTGGCAAAGCTGTTAAGATTCATAAAAGGAAATCAGCGAGAGTTGCAAGCAAAGAGTAGATGAAACAAGGTCGAAACTTTACTTACCCACAGTCATGCAAGAAGGATCCAAAAGATTCCCAGGCCCGTCAGGAATATCAACTTCGTCATCAGCTTCCAGAACTATAGAAGGCTTCAGTATCGTCATACAAAATAATAATAATGCCGTGAGAAGAAAGCAAATAACACTAACCTTTCCCAGAAGATAGGACGATGCGTTGAGGGGATATTGCCTGCGGAGCGGCCATCTCTAGCAGACGCTGAAAAGACTTTCTGGGGAACAGGTCCGCGATGGACGCCGCCAATCCTAGTAGCTCTAAATGACAGAAAGGTTCAGATAATGAAGAGATCATTAAAACAAAAGATAGGAGAATACCTTCGATGCTCCTCCCGCTCTGAACTGGAGGGATAGCAGTTTTGGCAGCCTCCTCCATACCCCCAGGCACATCATCGGGACATGGGCCAGTATAACAACTTCCAATTGAGGAGTAGCGGCCACCGATGCAGGCTCCAATGAAAGGACGGTGGCCTCGACTACCTGTCCCATAATCTCCGGGCCGTCCCCAGAAAGATCCATTGAATCTGCGGCCAATGAAGATGCCTCTTCCGGGAGAGCAAGCACCGGGAGAACGGAAATCATCAATGGGAGCTCCGTGGAAGGAAGAACAGCTATATCGACCCCCTCCACACTCACTGATGTCTCATCGGGGATATTTACAGAGTCCATAGTCAAGGCGCGACTCGAACTCACATCTTCTGCCATTGCCGAAGTCCCTGCAAAGTTTTCACGGAGATAAGAATATATATATATATATATATATATATATATAAGCATTTCAAAATACTGCAAAAATATATATAAGTATACCAATGCGCCAAGGAGCTTCTAGTATGGCTTTTTCAAGCCGGCGTTCCTTCTCGAGAATTCGTGCTCGCCGGGGTTCGAGGGTATAATTGTCACGCTCCGCTTCCCAGCATGTGCTAAGATCGGCACGTGACAGAGCCAACCATGCTACCTGTGGCTAGGACACATCCCTCCACAGTCACATTATGGATTTCTATAGATATAAGAACAGGAAAATAAAAGAAACTATCTAGTACATGTCCATGAGCCAGAAATAACGAGTCAATAAATAATATGCGGACGCAATAAATTCAAGTAGAAATGACAATCTGGAAAGTACGTCCCATAATACGGGCTCACATCAGGAATGAAAATGTGGAATAAAACTAAACTAACTAGCAACTAACAAGATCTTCACTGCTCGGCTTGTTGTTCAAAATACTCCTGAACTGCCTGCGACAGAGATAAAGGATCTGGGCCATGCAAAACCCAGACGTCAGAGCGTCATGATATCAAACAATAATAAATGAACAGGATACACGAGATATGCAGGCATGAATCATAAACGGTAACATGAATGTAATAAGTAAACACGGGTATAGAACAGTGAAGTGTATCAATATATGTGACGTGCAGTGATCAATCTAAACTATGCTACTGGGTTATCTATTCTAAAGTTGTTTGAAATCAATTAATGTAATTCTCCATGTAACTCAAAGGATATGTCCTGTTACCCCCCGGGACCACGGATCAGGAATATGTGAACCAAGAGTCGTTCTGTCCCGTTACCCCCCGGGACCACGGATCAAGATGTAAGAGTGACAAATGGCACTGTCCCGTTACCCCCCGGGACCACGGGTCAAGTAATACCCTTTTAAATTACACTTTAGTTTACACTTTTGATTTCCCCATACCCCCAAGGTTATGTGTTCAAGTCAGGTATTGATAATCTGGAGCTAATGCCAACACAGGATCAAGCAGGTACAGGTTTGTCTAAATAGACAACAGGATATGTCCGTAGGGACAACAAGTCAAGATTGTCGGCATTAGTATCAAGATCAGGTATCAAGTCAAGTAGTGGTATATCAGGTCAAGTCAGGTAGTGCACATGTGTCAAGCGGATGCTTATAATAAACTGTAGCAACTAAGGATGCACTATTAAAGCATGGATGCACAAATATTTACTAGGGGTTACAACATAACTAAGTAGGATGCACAATATCCAACATGGGGTACTAATACAAAAATAACATGAAACAATGTGACATGGCATGCAAATTGATATAAAGAATTAATGGTATGGGTGCACAATAAAATATGGATGCATAATTAACTATTAGGGGTTGCAACTATAGCTCCATTACTATGTAGGATGCACATTATCTAGCATGCGGCATCACTACAATAATAACATGAATTAATATGATCTATAGATGCAGTTATATATATTTTAAATGATATGAATGCAAACGGTTATCCGAAAACTGTAAAACTGTAAAATGGATGCACAATGTGATAAACGGGTAACATTTTACTCATATAGATGCACAATAATATACCTAGCATTTAACAAGATGATTTAGCATGCGATTAGATATGTAAATAATGATACGGATGCACACGGACGTGATATAACAGTAAAATGATAAACTGGTAAATGCAGGATGTACAACTAAACAATATGAGATGTAAATATTCGATTGGGTGCTATATATTGTAATATAATATGTAACAAGATAGGTTTGCATGCACTAGATGTGAAATAACTTGTACGGATGCATACAGATGTCGTAAAACTGTAAAACTAAACATGGGATGCATGATTTAAAATACAAGTGTTATATTTATTCAAATAGATGTAAATACAGTAACATAGGATGTAGCAAGATAAACTTGCCTCGATCGAATCACGCGACGGATACGCACGACACATCCGATGTCGGTAAATCGTCACAACGCACACGCGGCACGCGGGACGGGTCCAGGCAAGGCAAGAGGGTGATCACACAGGTAAGGTACATTCACTGGATCACTTGGATCGTCAACGACGAGCACGGCTCCGGCGGTGATTATCGGAATCAAGAAACAAGATCAAGAAAAAGAAAGAAGAAAGAAGAAAGAAGAAGAGGCTGTGTATTAAATAAGAAAAGAAAAAAAATAAATACAATATATATAAATATATATATATATATATATATATATATGCAGAGGAGAGAGAGAGAGAGAGGTTGTTAGTTTGTTAGGAAATTAGTTTAGATTTAAATTTAAAAAATCTTTTATTAGTTATCTAAATTTTAATTTGTATCAGTTTATAAAATTAATATTATATAAATAAAATTTGATATTCTGGTAAATACAAAAATAGTCTAAAACATGCCCGGGTCAGGTCTAAAATTCAGTTTTAAAATACGAAAAATATATGTGTCGACCAAAACTAAAATTAGATATCCGGGTAACGAAAATGCATACCCCCAAGAATGGATGCACGTACGTGTGCGTAGCTATCCAAACAAGTCCGTTTCACTGAACGGGACGAGAACAAGATGCGCGGATGCTACCACAGGGTCAGAGGTATCATGCAGGCCATGCAATGTATTTTTGAAATATTTTATGTGACTTTAAATGTTATACTTAAAAATGCAGATACCAGATAAATGCCAGTATGCAGTATACAATAATGTAAGTGCACGGATCCATATAATAAGCCAGGATAAGTTATAAACATGAATCAAGACAGGTTTCAAGCATGCGGGTCTGGTCGGATGCAAATACAGATGTCAACTACACTATTCTCACCCAAGCACAGTAAATCAGGAAAATACCATAAATAAAGAAATACTTGAACTAGAACTGGTATAAATGAACCAGGGTGTTACATTATACCCAACTACAAAAAGAATTTCGTCCTCAAAATTCCCAAGACAAGAAAAGATAAACAATTAAGAATATATAAGAATAGGCGTGGAAATTTCTGTCGAATCTCGTCTTCTCGTTCCCAAGTCGATTCTCAGTGCGAGCAATTTCCCTAAGAAACAAGTACGAGAGGGATAACCTTGTTCTTAAGGATCTTTTCTCTTCGATCAACAATCGACATCGGTCATTCCTCAAAGGTCAAATCCTCTCTTACAGTCAGCTCCAAATGATCCAGCATGTGTGTTTCATCTCGAACATACATATGGAGTTGAGATACATGAAACACGTCATGAACATTCGCCAAAGATTATGGTAACGCCAATCGATAAGCCACTTCTCTAATACGCTCCATAATCTCGAAAGGCCCCACGAATCGAGGACTAAACTTGCCTCAACTCCCAAAACGAATCATTCCTCTAGTCGGTGATATCTTCAAGAATACCAGATCACCCACAGCGAACTCTAGAGGTCTTCTCGATGTGTCGGCCCAACTCTTCTGCCGATCCTGTGCTGCCCTCATATGATTCCGGATAGTATTAACTTTCTTCACGGTTTGCTCGATCAAATCTGGTCCCAACAATTTTCGTTCTCCAACATCGTCCCAACAAACGGGTGAGTGACACCTGCGACCATACAATGCTTCGAATGGAGCCATCTGAATAGTCGCCTGAAAGCTGTTATTGTAAGAAAACTCCACCAAGTGTAGGTGATCCTCCCATGAACCCTTGAAGTCTAACATCCAAGCTCTCAACATGTCTTCAAGAGTTTGGATCGTCCTCTTCGACTGACCATCTGTCTGAGGATGATAACCAGTGCTAAATTTCAATCGCGTCCCCAAACTTTCCTGTAAACTCCTCTATAAGTGTGATAAGAATCGGTGTCATGGTCGGACACGATGCTCACAGGTACTCCATGCAATCTTATAATCCTCCATGTACCGTTCCGCTAACGCTTCCGTTGATTGACCAACTCGAAATAGTATGAAATGAGCTTCCTTGGTCAATCGATCGACAATCACCCAAACTGCATTGTTGCCCTTTGGACTCCGCGGTAAAGCTGTCACGAAATCCATGGTTATATGTTCCCACTTCCATTGAGGAATCGGAAGTGGTTGCAATAAACCAGTAACCCTTTGATGTTCAGCCTTAACTTGCTGACACACCATGCACTTCACCATAAAACGAGCAATCTCCCTTTTCATGCCTTCCTACTAGAAATGCTGTCTTAGATCGCAGTACATCTTCGTGCCTCCTGGATGTATAGAATATGCGGAACTGTGCGCCTCCTTCTTAACTTCTTTGTGAATATCTCCTTTTGGCACACACAAACGGCTACTATATCGCAACGAACCATCTTCATGAATTAACAAGTCCGTTCGAAGTCCAGCTTCAACCTGTTCTCGAAACTTCTGCAATCTTGGGTCCTGCGACTGCGCTGCTTTAATACTCTCGATCAATGAAGACTGTACTTGCAACTGCATCAACTGTCTCGAAGAATGCGGTAGCATAATCTCCAACTCGAATCTCCGAAAGTTTTCGATAAGCTCCTTCTGTGCAGTCAACATCCGAATTGCTGGCAACCGACTAAGCGCATTTGGCACAACATTAACTTTCCCTGGATGGTACTTAAGATCAAGATCGTAGTCAGCCATCAGCTCCAACTATCAACACTGCCTCATATTAAGCTCTTTCTGCGCGAACACATATTTTAGGCTTTTGTGATCGGTGAATACTTCGACCCTTTCGCCCAATAAGTAGTGTCTCCAAATCTTCAAAACGAAAATCACAGCTGCAAGCTCCAAAGCATGAGTTGGGTAATTCTTCTCATGGGTCTTCAACTGTCTCGATGCGCAAGCTATAACCTTCCCATGCTGCATCAGAACACATCCCAAACTTTTCCAGATGCGTCGCTGTGAATCACCAATCCTCCGTAACTGTCTGGTACGGTCAAAATAGGAGCGGTTATCAATCTCTGCTTCAACGCCTCAAAAGCCGACGCACATTTATCCGTCCATAGGAATGGTACTTCCTTGCGCGTAAGCTTGGTCAAAGGCTCAGCCAAATGGGCAAAATTCTCCATGAATCTTCTGTAATACCCGGCAAGTCCAAGAAAGCTTTTGATCTCTACTACGTTTTTCGGAATCGGCCAATCTCGAACTGCTGCAATCTTCTCGGGATCAACGGCGATTCCATCTCCGGATACGACATGCCCCAAAAACTTTACTTCTTTAAGCCAAAACTCGCACTTGCTCATCTTTGCATCTTTGCATATAGTCGTTCTTTCCTCAATGTCTGCAGTACGATCTTCATGTGTTCCGCATGCTCTTCAATGCTTCTCGAGTAGACCAGAATATCATCGATGAACACCACTATAAACTGGTCCAAGAACGGTGAAAAGATTCGGTTTATCAAGTCCATAAATATCGCTGGTGCATTCGTGACTCCGATTGGCATCACTAAATGCTCGTAATATCCATACCGAGTTCGGAACGCAGTCGTACAAATATCTTTTGATTTAACTCGGACTTGATGATATCCGGATCGCAAATCCAGCTTCGAGAATACCCTCGCGCCACTAAGTGTCTCGAATAATTCGCCAATGTGAGGGATCGGGTACTTGTTCTTAATAGTCACCCGGTTTAATTCTCGGTAATCGATGCACATGCTCCTTGTGCCATCTTTCTTCTTGACTAGAAGAACTGGAGCTCCCCAAGGTGAATTGCTTCCGCGAATCCAACCCTTCTCAAGTAATTCGGTAACCTGCTTCTTGACTTCTTCCAACTCCACTGGTGCCATCGGATAGTACGCCTTTGAGATTGGCGCTGCACCAGGAACAAGATCGATCGCGAACTCCACATCTCGTTTGGCGGTAAACCCGAGATATCCTCAAACACGTCCATGAACTCTCGAACTACAGCTGGCGCTTCCTCCTTATTAACTTCCATCGACGAAAGAACACTGTTTGCCGGCCTAGCCCTAAACTCGACTGGTCCGACAGAACTGCTTCCTCTAGTGTAAACAAACTCCGGATGTCTGGGAATCTGGAAAATCACTTTCTTTGCCCCACAATCAATGTGAGTGTGGAAAGTGCCGAGAAAGTCCATTCCCATAGCTGCCAGTATCGATCACCAAGAAATCTGCAAATAACTCCCGTCCACAAATAACAACTGAACAATCCTTACATTCTCTACTAGCTACGATCTTCTCATTCCCAGTGTGTATGTCCCAACAACTAGACAGGGTCGTGCAAGAAATCGAGTGTGCAGCTATAAACTTGGACGACATAAAAAAATGGGATGCACCAGAATCAAATAATGCTAATGCGGGAAAATCATGAACAAGTAGGATACCGGGAACAACTTCTCCTGAAGCCAAACACTGAAGAAGATAAGCACGGTAAACAGGATTCAAGATGACGATAAAACATGAACTGGAAAGCAGGAGAAGCAAGGCAATATAACGACCATGGAACAAGGAAATGAATCAAGACCAGGACTCCAAGCTACTTAAATAGAGTACCGCATTGTAACCATGCTGCAGTTCATGGGTACAATCGCATAACTTCGTTCAAGTTGCCCAAATCCTAGTATCAGAATAGAAAGAAACAATAGGGAACCAGAAGGTTTCAAGTTGAGATGCAAAGTTGTTTGCATATCGTCAAGAAAAAGGATCAAGAGAAAGATAAGATTGAAGAATTACGAGAACAGGGTGGAAGGACATGTTCCTAATTATGAGTTTTCTAATTTGTGTATTGGGTCCAATACCTAACTACAAAAGAATCAAACCCGATTAACCTAAATCCTATGTCTCTGATACCGAACAAACCCTATCACGCCCCGCTTCCCAGAGTGCACTAAGATTGGCACATGACAGAGCCAACCATACTACCTGTGGCTAGGAAACATCCCTCCACAGTCACATTACGGCTGTTTATAGATATCAAGAACATGAAAATAAAAGAAATTATCTAGTACATGTCCATGAGCCAGAAATAACGAGTCAATAAATAATATGCGGATGCAATAAATTCAAGTAGCAATGACAATCTGGAAAGTACGTCCCATAATACGGGCTCACATCAGGAATGAAAATGCGGAATAAAACTAAACTAACGAGCAACTAACAAGATCTTCACTGCTCGGCTTGTTGGTCAAAATACCCCTGAACTGCCTGCGACAGAGATAAAGGATCTGGGCCATGCAAAACCCAGACGTCAGTGCGTTATGATATCAAACAATAATAAATGAACAAGATACACGAGATATGCAGGCATGAATCATAAACAGTAACATGAATGTAATAAGTAAACACGGGTATAGAATAGTGAAGTGCATCAATATATATGACGTGCAGTGATCAATTAAACTATGCTACTGGATTATCTATTCTAAAGTTGTTTGAAATCAATTAATGTAATCCTCCATGTAACTCAAAGGATATGTCTTTTTACCCCCTGGACCACGGATCAGGAATATGTGAACTAAGAGTGGTTCGGTCCCGTTACCCCCCGGAACCACGGATCAAGATGTAAGAGTCACGAATGGCTCTGTCCCGTTACCCCCCGGGACCACGGATCAAGTAATACCCTTTTAAATTACACTTTAGTTTACACTTTTGATTTCCCCATACCCCCAAGATTATGTGTTCAAGTGAGGTATTGATAATCTGGAGCTAATGCCAACACAGGATCAAGCAGGTACAGGTTTGTCTAAATAGACAACAGGATATGTCCGTAGGGACAACAAGTCAAGATTGTCGGCATTAGTAACAAGATCAGGTATCAAGTCAAGCAGTGGTATATCAGGTCAAGTCAGGTAGTGCATATGTGTCAAGCGGATGCTCATAATAAACTGTAGCAAGTATGGATGCACAGTTAAAGCATGGATGCACAAATATTTACTAGGGGTTACACCATGACTAAGTAGGATGCACACTATCCAGCATTGGGCACTAATACAACAATAATATGAAACAATGTGACATGGCATGCAAATTGATATAAAGAATTAATGGTATGGGTGCACAATAAAACATGAATGCATAATTAACTATTAGGGGTTGCAACTATAGCTCCATTACTATGTAGGATGCACATTATCTAGCATGGGGTGTCACTAAAATAATAACATGAATTAATATGATCTATAGATGCAGTTATATATATTTTAAATGATATGGATGCAAACGTTTATCCGAAAACTGTAAAATGGATGCCCAATGTGATAAACTAGTAATATTTTACTCGTATAGATGCACAATACTATACTTAGCATGTAGCAAGATGATTTAGCATGCAACTAGATATGTAAATAATGATACGGATGCACACGGACGTCATATAACAGTAAAATGATAAATTGGTAAATGCAGGATGTACAACTAAACAATATGAGATGTAAATATTCGATTAGGTGCGGTATATTGTAATATAATATGTAACAAGATAGGTTTAAATGCACTAGATGTGAAATAATTTGTATGGATGCATACGGATGTCGTAAAACTGTAAAACTAAACATGGAATGCATGATTTAAAATGCAAGTGTTATATTTATTCAAATAGATGTAAATACAGTAATATAGCATGTAGCAAGATAAACTTGCCTCGATCGAATCACGCGACGGATACGCACGGCACGTCCGATGTTGGTAAACCGTCGCAATGCACACGCGGCACGCGGGACGGGTCCAGGCAAGGCAAGAGGGTGATCACACAGGCAAAGTATATTCACTGGATCACTCGGATCGTCAACGACGAGCACGGCTCGGACGGTGATCATCGGAATCAAGAAACAAGATCAGGAAAAAGAAAGAAGAAAGAAGAAGAAGTAAGAAGAAGAGGCTGTGTATTAAATAAGAAAAGAAAAAATATATATATATATAAATATATAAATGCAGAGGAGAGAGGGAGAGAGAGAGAAAGGGGTTGTTAGTTTGTTAGGAAATTAGTTTAGATTTAAATTTAAAAAATCTTTTATTAGTTAACTAAATTTTAATTTGTATCAGTTTATAAAATTAATATTATATAAATAAAATTTGATATTCTGGTAAATACAAACATAGTCCAAAACATGCCCGGGTCGGGTCTAAAATTCTGATTTAAAATAAGAAAAATATATGTATCGACCAAAACTAAAATTAGATATCCGGGTAACAAAAATGCATACCCCTAACAATAGATGCACGTACGTGCACGTAGCTATCCAAACAAGTCTGTTTCACTGAACGGGACGAGAACAGGATGTGCAGATGCTACCACAGGGTCAGAGGTATCATGCAGGCCATGCAATGTATTTTTGTAATATTTTATGTGACTTTAAATGTTATACTTAAAAATGCAGATGCCAGATAAATGCCATTATGCAGTATACAATAATATAAGTGCACGGATCCATATAATAAGCCAGGATAAATTATAAACATGAATCAAGACAGGTTTCAAGCATGCAGGTCGGGTCAGATGCAAATACAGATGTCAAATACACTATTCGCACCCAAACACAGTAAATCAGGAAAATACCATAAATAAAGAAATACTTGAACTAGAACTGGTATAAATGAACTAGGGTGTTACAAGACTCATGGCCACCAGTCCACAACGACAACGCATCTTCGGCATCGGCCGAGATAAGCTGCTTAAGGGCTATCTTTCCACCCTCTTCCAAAGGACCTATAAATATCCGCCGTATCGATGGAGGATCTTCGTTGAAGATGACGGTAGGATAAGGCCTCTTCGGGACCCTTACATTTTCAGTCTCATCCTGAGAGTGTCTTATAGCCTCAGCCAATTATGCAGCTTCCTCGGCAGATGAACCTGGAAAAAGAAGACCACCATCCGACTCTTCCATAGCTATTGGTTCATCTTGAAAAATAGGCTCGGATTCCACTAGAAAGTCAAGCAGATTGGTGACCGTCTTCTTTCGCTTCTTTGATCCAGAACTAACACTAGAAGACGATCACTTCTTTCCCCTCGGTGATTTGGTGCAACGTTGACCCACTTCTCCTTCAGTATCCTCTCTCGGCGGTGCTACCGATGACGACACTGCCATCGCTGACGCCGCAACTGATGAAACTGCTACTGGCGCCCTATCAAAAGCCCTTGCCTGAGCTCTAGTGCGCATCGGCATACCAACTGTCAGGGTCAAGTCCACATCCGCCGCCTCAGGAATAAGTATTGTACCAGTATCCCTTAAGGGAGGGCGAACCATTGTCCGCGATCGCGGCGGGACTCCCGTAGCCTGGAGCGGGGCGGGAGCTCTAAGCCCAAAAAGTATCCTCCTCTCCTCAGTAATGATTAGACTAACCCGATGGCGATACCAACCCGTGAAAGCCCCCATGCACCTCGGAATGTAGTCGGCCTCGGTGATCATGAAATGAGAACCGGCGATCATGAAATGAGAACCGGTGTTCAGCCTCATGAAATGGTGGGTGGCGTCAAGAATAGCTTCCAAAGAAGGGATGGGCTCCACTGTGAATGCCTCGAAGGGGACACCCTGGTTATATCCCAGTTGCCGGGAAAAGCGATGTGGATTGTACCGCATGAAAAGAGCCGCATCGTTTCGACAGAACACCAGATAATCGGGTCTGATCGAATACAAGTGCATGGCTTCCTTGGGCTTCAAGGAGGGTGCTCCCTCTTTCGACAAGTCAAAAAGATGTTGAATAGGTCCCGAAGGAGCAGAGAGGACTCGATCGTTAAATACCATCCCGCCTTCGTTGGCATAAAGATTGAGTAGCACTCGAAGAGCCCCTAATTGAGTCGGGTCAGGAGCAGAAGCGTCCACCAATCTCATGAGCCGCGGAAAGGTATAAGCATCATAAAAGCCGGGTCTCTGGTGCGCAGCAAATGCCCCCAGCACGTGCATCTCAATCCATGACGTAAAATAATGAAGAGAGAAACTCACCACGTTCACGCCTGGGGTTGAGGTATTGGCTGCAGTGCTTAGCCCATGGTACAGATGCGACAGCCCTGCAATGCCCACGGCTAATCGCGTCCCTTCGGCAATGCGATGATCAGGGTAAATGACCGAGGCTCTCATGAATCGACGGTGCGTTGGAACGACAAACCAACTGGGCCAAACACTGATAAAACCGATGAAGAGAGTTTTTCATCCATGCTAGGAGCTGCGATCGACTCAAAAGGTACAGCCGACAAGACTGGAATATAGAACTGGGGAAAATCCTCTTCTCTAGCCGGTAGCCTATTTAAACCAAACCCGAAGGGGTCATTGATATTCGCGAACTTCGGAGCTGCCTTTGATAGAAAGTCTCCATGAAGGAAGCAGGCGATAAAGCTTTTAAAAGTGACGCCCTGTTCTTCCGACTCTGTGAACAGCTTCTCAAAAATCCCCAGAGTCTTGATTAGACTCGGGTACTTTTGGAGGACGGCATTTTTAGTTGACAAGTAGTAAAGCGTAGCGGGCACAGTCTCGAAGGCATACTCGTCAGAGGGTAACAATTCTTCGTAAGGCGCTCCCCTGATCGGTAAACCCGAGATCTCGCGAAACTCTTCCAAAGAGATCGAAACTTCGCGGTCCCCTAACAAGAAAGTGTTGGTGGGAAGATTCTATTGATTAAGGAAAGCTTTAACCCACCATACATGAGGAGACTGATAATGGAAGAGAGACGCATACACCACCTGGTAAAGCCTGACCCTCTGCAGTCGCGCACGATGAGCGGACAAGATATAACGAGCCCAGAGAAGATAGCCCGTGGGATGGCGAGGGGTAAGCCCTATCTTGTAAACCTGTCCCTAAGGCTGGGCTTCACCTTGGTAGATACAATGCCCCAAGATGTCTATGGACGGCACAGGCTGGTTTGGTATCCCAGCTGTCGACGGTTCGAGCCGGCCTGTAGGAGTCCAATCCGCCACCTCTACAGCAAAAGCAGTCCGCGGACGGTCCATCGGCAGGAATAGGCGGAGAGATTCCGTTGGCACCTCACAAAGAAAGTTTCGGCGACCATGGATGATATGACCGTACTAGGTCCCCCAAAAAAACAGATTGGCGCAGTCCAGGTCGTGAGCTCTAATCATCGCCATCACCTCTTCATCAGACGGCGACTGAGGAAAAGCAGCCTCCGAGCGGGTGAAAGGGAAGTATAGAAGAGAATCCATTATTCCTGAAATAAAGGAAAGGAAACTGTTAGTAAAGCCCACACGTGTATATATATTTATAAATATATATATAAAAGGACAGTCGAAGAAAACGACAAACAACTTATTTTATGGGACCATTGGTTACAAAACACATGGGCCCCACAAAATCAATATGGCGGCTCGCTAATAATGAGGCTGAGCAATCATCATGAGAACAAAAGGAAGATTCTCAATAAATTCAAACAACTCTACATATTCCCCCAAGGAGAAAACCCATTGCAGAAACTCTGTGCAAATCGAGAAGGATCTCTCCTAAACTATTTTTGCAAAAAACAACTCAGGATGAAAAATCCCAAGAAGTCTTCTTTAAGAACTAAGTTCTTTAAAGGAATTAAATTCCTTTTGAACAGAGGAATTAAATTCCCAGGAATTTTTTTCAGAGCTAAGCTCTTTGAAATGGAATTAAATTCCAGAAGGAAACATGTACCATCATCAAAACCCTAAGATCCGGAAAATGGCAAACATTTAGGGTTTGCTACCTAAAGATCGAGCGTTCTTAGGACATAAGAAAGATGAGTTCTTTGAAGGGAAAAATCCTTGGTGTGGATATAAAATCCAAAATGTTTTTTTATAAAAGTTCTTCAATCGTTCAAAACCATTACCTGAAGAAGAGATTATTTCTTGGACAGGGTTAAACTCTGAAATTTTTAGAACAGAGAACTGAGCTCTGAGGAAGAGAATTAAATTCTCAAAGGAAAATGAACAAGGAAGAAGATGAAAGAGTGGAGGCGCTTCTGAAGAGACCCCAGTATTTATAGGATGTGATGGAAAACGGTTCATCTACCTTCTTCCCCAGGCAAATCCAATGGCCACAAAGATGACAGCGTTGCACTCACGTGCAAACACGTGAGAACAACACAGTGGGGGCATTTGTTCCCTCATGGGAACTGAATAAAGCAGCAAGGAAATACACAAGAGGAGCATCATATGTCCACACGTGATCGGGCATCACGTGGGGACACGTGACCTTCTATGAGTAAAGTTATATGCGCTGAGATACACAATTTGAGATGGGGTCACGTGCCAGCACGTGATGGGCCTTTAAACCCACTGAAAGGAATTAAAAGGTATAATAAAACAGCAAGAAAAAACCCCAAATGGGGCATCACGTGCCCACACGTGACCAGGGGTCACGTGCCCACACATGACCAGGGGTCACGTGCCCACACGTGACCAGGGGTCACGTGTCCATACGTGACCAGGGGTCACGTGCCGACATGTGATGAGTTCCCGAGTTCTTTAAAATAACAGAATTAAATTCTGGTTAAATGCTTAATCATAGGGTCGCATGCCACCACATGATAGGGTCTTAAAAAACTCTCTGAGTTAATGGAAAGAAAACCCTAAATGGGGCATCACGTGCCCACACGTGACATGGGGTCACGTGCCAACACGTGATGGGTTCCTAAGATCTCTGGACTAATAGAAATAAATTCTAATTAAATGGTCAATCAATGGGGTCACGTGCTAATACATGATAGGCTCTTAAACCTTCTGAACTAATAGACTTAAATTCTAATTAAGGGAAATCAAAAACCCTGATATTTCCCTAGATCTTTCCAAACAAAAAGATTGTGCTCTGTAAGTGGAGCACCGTTGGATTAAAAATCCAATGGTGATTAAAAATCACCAATTTATAGAAAGATTCTATACAAGGAAAGATTTTTCTAAAATCTTCCAGGAACAACAAACAAAATATCTTTTGGATTAAAAATCCAATGGTGAATAAAATTCACCGAGTGATCTAAAAGATCATGTTAGTTACAAAATCAATCAAAATCTTTCAATGAAAGATTGACTAAACAAACTGATTCTTTTTCTTTCTCCTATAAATAGGAGCCAAGAAGAGAAGGAAAAAAACAGAGAGAGAAACTCCCCCAAAACTTTGAGAAATCTCAGAAAGAAGAGCCAAGCTCTCAGAAGAAGAAGATTTTCTTCAAGGTAAAAAAAAAGAATAGAAAGACGAAATCGTCTCATATAAAAAAGAACATAATTCTTCTCACAGATCATAGATCTATAAGACTAAGGTCTTTTAAAAAAAGAGATCGTGAACATCTCATTATAAAAAAAGGGGAGAATAATTCAATTCTCTTAGGATCACAGATCCATAAAAGCAAAGCCTTTCACCAAAATAAGAGATAGAAATATCTCCTATAAAATAAGAACTTTGTTCTTAGAACCTTGAGACAAAGTCTCTTATAAGCGAGAATTTATTTCTCAGATCATAAAGCTGATCAAATAGCGCTTTGCGCTCATGGGCCGGCGCTCAGCGCCAAGCGCACCACGTGCTCCTCATATGTGTGCCACTTAACAGATAGCGCTTTGCGCTTATGGACTGGCGCTCAGCGCCAAGTGCACTACGTGCTCCTCACGTGTGCGCCACCGAACAAATAGCGCTTTGCGCTCATAAACTGGCGCAATGTGCCCATTATTTGTCGCTCAGTGCTAAGAACGCTGGGTGCTCTTCACGTGTGCGCTACTCAGCAGAAGCGCTCTATGCTCTTTGACTGGCGCAAAGCGCCAAGCGCGCCACATGCTCCTCACGTGTGCGCTGAAAAGAACATAAATTGTTCTATAAATAAAGCCCAGAGCTATGATGAATGCTCAGTATTCAGTAAAATACTAAAATATTGTCAGAACTCAAATCAATGCTCAGCATTGCCAAATGTTTAACATTTTAACTGTGTAGGCCGAGCCTAAGTTGGCCATAAACCCCTCATTCAGATTAATTGAGCCCATGTGCTCATAAATCTCAGATCTTAGTTCCAATTGGACTACAGATCTACCAACAAAAATTGGTTCAAGGGTATTTCTCTGCACTCCTCTGATATATGTCATTGTAATCTTTCAAAGTCTTCAGAGAGGTGAAGGGTCCCGGCAACCAAACATTCCTTTGAATGTGGGGTCCTTAAACCCATGGACTATGATGTTCTTAACCTTGGACTGTGGGGTCCTTAAACCCATGGACTATGATGTCATTAACCTTGGACTGTTGGGTCCTTAAGCCCATGGACTATGATGTCCTTAACCTTGGACCGTAATGTCCTTAAACTAATGGACCACATTGTCCCTAAACTAAAGGGCCCAAGTGCTCTTTTGTTGGATCTAAATAATCCCGTTAAGTTGATCTTAGTCTAAAATTAGACTAACGTATCCTTAACAAACGTTTAAGTTGATCTTAGTCTCAAATAAGACTAACGTATCCATAAACCCAACCCCAAACCCAAATCTAAGAAAATACGGATTTGGACTAATCCACGCCCTATGGGCGACAACCTAAATTAGTCTCCATATACAATCCATGGGCAACCAAAAACAAAACAAACACACACGACACGAAGTGACCATCTGGAGAAGGAGAAAGGGGTTACCGCGATGCGGTAGTGTAATTAACTGCAGGGGCTTGCGCCTGCAGGGAAGAGCACCCCACAATCAAAAACCCTCAATGAGGGGGAATCTGACAAAGTCTGCTACATTGGCCGCATCCGTTTAAACCTTCAATACATGGTGTCATAAATCAACTTGGCATCTTCGAAGAGGTGGACGGATAGCACCAATTAGCATCTGCCCCCAAATTCAGGCAGGAAGATTGTCTTCCTGGTTTTCGGTGGGGAACAAGGACATGTATCATGAGGTATAACTTCATATCCGAGTAGTTAAACCTCAAGTAGTTTGCTAGATATGGTTTATGATCGATCCTTGGTTCTATTCGGTGTTGTGAAACCCGTAAAAATCATTTTTTGCAATTTCCGCCTCCCCGCGAACACGTGTGGTGCGCGACATCGACTTACAGTGGTATCATAACCTCTCATAAACCTTAGATATCTTAGAGAGACGTTCGAAATCCTCCGATTTTGTCGCGCAAAAACTGTCGACAAAAACAGTTCCAAAAACTGAAAGTTTGAGATGTTTTTACACCCCGCGGGCTCACGGTTTGAATTGAGAAGCCACGGGGCGGTGCATGGGCACCTCGGGGAACCCCCCCCCCCGAGTGGGGACTAAATGGCTAGGCCCACTCCTCAAGACTACCACAAGGCGGTCTTGGCGGTGGGGACCTGAAACTTCCCTACCTTAGGCAGTTTCGGGTCTGCCTCACCCCCTGGCCACCTCGTGGTGGCCTCAAGGGTGGGGTACCCCCTCTAGGCCCCCAACTGGAAGTTAATTTTGGTATCTTCTCCTCCGCGAAGATTCAGGTGGGTTTCGAGTTCGTTTCGACTCCCGGATTGGCTTAAAACGATCGTTTTTGGAACTTTAGCTCACTGGATTTTCAAGTTTTGGAAAATTGGTTAAGTTTGCTAATTGCGTGCGGAATTCTAATGTCGTAGTTACTTTACAAGCTTTATTATGTGTATATGTGTTTAGAAACGTCGAATAATTGCTATACGTCGATTAGTCGGGGTTGCACATATCTGTGATGTTGTTATGTTGGTTTGTGTATATGAATTTTATTGGATCTTCGTAAATGGATAGCCGGGGATGTGAGATGAGCGTTTTCATTCTTTCATTCAATGTAAAATTTGTAAAGTGATGTAATATTATATTGCGGGGCACATCCGGGTTGAGGTTGTATCCACCGTTGTATTATTTCTTTTACTGTTTTTGCTCCTAGGATAGACCCAAGGTGGGGTACACAAATCACCGGGTATTTTGATGAGGGAAGTGGCCTACTCACTTTGATGAGGGAGGTTGCATCACTTCGGGTATTTGGCGGGTAGTTTTTCGCACCCGTAGGGGTCTAGGGTGTGGTTTGGCTATTCATCACGACCGTGGAATCCGTCTTTCGTTACAGGCTCAAACGAAACGCGGAATTCCTAGTATATCCAATATGTTCATCTGTGATCTGGAATGCATATTATTGCGTGAGAAGAATGTATATATCTATATATGATATCTAGTAGGCGTTGCTTATGTTTTGCATACGCGCTAGTCCAGCCCCCGCTCTGTCGTTAGTTAAGTAAACTAACGGGTAATGACGGGGCCCAGTGGCGAATGCGGATGACATAAGTGGACGTGGTATTTTCGTCTTTTTCTGTGATGATAGGTGTAAATGATGGGACTGCATTAAATTAATACAAAGCAAACAAACCATAGCTGAATCGTTGGAACAATTTTAAAACCACTCGGTTATTTTAAAACATGAGACTTTTAAACGCGGAGCTTAAACCACTCCTTTTGAAAGCTATCAGGTTCCTTCGATTATATCAAGTTCAGTACGTTCACGGTTTCACCAAAACCATTCATAGCCCTCCATCATTTTAGTTGAATATTCAGTAGTATTCAAGCTAGGTATTTTGACCTTCACCAAAGTATAGTGTTTGGTAGCTGCTGGATATTCATCTGTAGCATAGATAAATTCAATGGTTTGGGACAGTCGTACTACTATTTTCGCCTTTGTCAAGGGTATGTATGGTGGGTTCAAATTAACCTGGACAATGAGGGGTAGAACTTGACATATGACTTATGATATGTTGGCCTTCGTCAAGGTCATAAGAGTATGGGGCAAAAATCCACAATGGGAGTTTCTAAGGAAACTGAAACTTGCTAGTGCTGCATACCATTTGGAGTGTGATAATGTTGGTAGGATTCCTTCAGGATTATCACATAATGATATTTGGATCCCGATCCTACTGTGAGTATCCGCTACTCCTCGGGTGATTCTTCACTTAACGATCAATGCTATAAACCAAGTAGGTGTCTAGAACAGTGTTAGCGGGGATACGCCTCCAGGGAAAAGAGGTTTTTTAATTAAGGAACTTCGTGAAAGCATCGTAAAACCTCCCTCGAAGTACCGACACTAGCCTGGCCGAACGATTAAGCAAGTACTGTACGGTAAGATTAATCCTAACTAATTCTTCTTTTATAGTTTGAGGAAGGATTCGAGAAACAGTGGGAGCCATCCTGTTTGGATAAACTAAAACCAATCTAAACTTGCAAGAGCATTATGCTGAGTGTTTTCTTCTCTCTCTCCCCATTGCAGCGACCAGGTGACCAGATTAGATTACAGATAGATAACAAAATGACTGAGTTATACTATAGTGACTGGCAAAGGTTTGTCCAGATGTCCATTATCTATGACAAGCTGGACCACCTCATTACTACTTATAGCCCCCGCCGTCCCAGGTCCAGTTTCCACCGTCGCGGATGTTGATATCCGTAAGAGAAGGGAAAAAGACTGTGCGAATGCCAAGTTCCTCGTGTTGGCCTCAGTATATGGTGAATATCAGAGGCAGCACGAGAAGATGGACTTAGTTTCTATCTTCCTCCATAACAAAGTTTTATATGTAGAGCAATCACGTATCGCAAGATATGAGACCTCGAAAGAATTGCTTCAAGCGAGGTTGGCGATCGAGTCATCTGTAGGGGACCACGTCCCTACAATGATTAGCTATATTAAAAAGCTCACGAACATGGAGACAACATTGGAGAACGAGTCATATGCTGACTTGATTCTACAGTCCCTACCTCCTACTTACGGCCAGGGGAAGAAAGTTATACTTACGGCCAAGGGAAGAAAGTTATACTTCCAGTTAAGGGAACCCTGAAGGAAACCAAGGAGATACCCGCTCTGCTTATTGGGGAATCTTCCTCTTCTCGATCTAAGGCGGATGCCAAGGGTGAGAAGAAGAAGACCTCCACAAAGCCGATAAGCGGTGTCAGTAAGGTAGAGGGACAGGGAAGGACAAAAGTTTCGGGGTTAACAGTAGTGAAGGAGGGATATTCCTATTGTCATGGGAAAAAGGGCATTGGCAGAAGGGATGCAGGGCTTGGAAAGCCAAAATCCAGGATCCGAAGTATGTTGTGGCTTTGACTTCGGGTGTGTTTGTGATTGAAAACAGTCTGTCAATTAACTCTACTTCCTGGGTACAAGATACCGGATGAGGATCTCATATCTGTAATTTATTACAGGCTTTGAGTAACTGTAGATTTATCAGGGCAGGTGATATGACTCTCAGGGTTGCTAACGGAATGAGCGTGGATGCTGTATCCGTAGGGTATATCACCTAGAATTGATAAGTAGGCAGATATTGATTCTACATAACTGTTTGTGTGTACCTAGTCTAGTTTGTAAGCGATGTGGTCCACATCTACCTAAATCAAAGTTTGATTGGGTCAGGTACTCCAGAGGACAGTATATACGTGTTAAATCAAGCTCAGGTTTTCAACGTCGAGAACACACTTAAAAGAAAGTCTCCAGAATTAAATAAAACTTTCTTATGGCATTGTAGACAGGGCCACATCAATGAAACACGGTTGTCGAAGTTACATAGAGAGGGATATTTGGATCTGTTCGAATATCAGTTTTATGCAACTTGTCAATCTTGTCTCATATGAAAGATGACAAAGACTCCGTTCACTGGACACGGAGTAAGAGCGCGCGAGCTCTTAGAACTCATACACAGCGACGTGTGTAGTCCAATAGATACATATGCATGAAGTGGTTATTCCTATTTCATTAGTTTTACGGATAATTTCTCTAGCTAAGAATATGTGTTCTTGTGAAAGCATAAATCCGAACCCTTTGAAAATTCCGGGATTTTAAGTATGAAGTGGAAAAACAAACAGGCAAAAGTATCAGGACACTACGATCTGATCGATGTGGTGAATACTTAATTGCCGAGTTCCTGGATTACTCAAAAGAGAATGGAATTCTCTCTCAGCTTACTCCTCCATACGCACCACAACACAACGGTGTATCGGAAAGGCGGAATAGAACCCTATTGGATATTGTTCATTCCATGATGAGTAACGCTGAGTTACCGCGATCCTTCTGAATTTATGCACTAGAATCAGCTGCATATCTTTTGAATAAGGTTCCTACCAAGACTGTGCCTACCACACCATATAAGATGTGGAGTGGGAAAAAACCCTATCTTTAGTATTTGAAGATATAGGGATGTCCAGCTTTTGTTGAAAAGAAGTATACGGACAAGCTCGAGAAACGCTCCGTACTGTATAGGTTTGTAGGATACCCAACGAACTCCAGGGGTATCTTTCCTATTACGCAGAGGAACAAAAGGTTTTTGTTCCTCGTCAGGCCCATTTTTTAGAAAATCATTTTTTTTGTAAAAGGAAATAGTGGGAGCACAATAGAACTGAAAGAAATTCCAGAACCACAAACTATTACTGAAAGTATGGTAGAACCAAAGGTTTCAAAAGAACCGGACATCCCTACGCTAATCTGCAGGACTAGTAGGCAGTCTCATCCGCCCGAGAGATAGTACGGTTTTCTCATAGAAGGGGATAGAGAGGATTTCATCATTGACAATGATGAACCAACTAGCTTCCAGCAAGCCATTCAGAGCGGCAACTCGGTAAAATGGCTGGATGCAATGCGGACCGAAATGGAGTCCATGTACACCAACAAAGTATGCACTTTGAACATTGCTCTAAAGGGGGTAAAACCCGTAGGCTGCAATTGGATCTACAGAAAGAAGATTGGTGTAGATGGATAGGTTGAAACCTATAAGGCTAGATTTGTTGTAAAAGATTTTTCGTCAAAGACCTGGTTTGAACTATGATGAAACCTTTTCTCTAGTGTCTATGCTCAAATCCATTCGGATCCTTCTTGCCATTGCTGCCTTCCAAGATTCTGAGATCCGGCTGATGACTGTAAAGATGGCTTTTTAAAATGGTTATTTGGAAGAATGTATCTATATGGATCAGCCAGAGGGTTTCAATCAGAGTGGGAGCAACAGGAAAGTGTGCAAGTTGTTTAAGTCCATTTATGGACTAAAGAAGGCATCGCGGAGTTGGAACATCTGTTTTGATGAGACAGTCAAAAAATTCGACTTTATCAAAAATCCAGATGAACCATGCATTTATAGTAAGATTGTAAGGAGAACTGTGGGATTCCTCGTCTAGTACGTGGATGACTTTCTCTTGATAAGAAATAACACTCCTATACTACAATCAGTCAAAGGATTCTTATCACTAAGGTTCTCCATCAAAGACCTGGGTGATGCCAACTACATTCTGGGGATCCATATCTATCAAAGAGGATAGTGGGACTTTCACGGTCAGGATACATCAACACCATACTAAAAATATTTAGTATGGAAGATTCAAAGCACGGTAGTCTACAGACTTGTCACGGAATTAGCCTCTCTAAAGAGATGTCTTCCAAGATTGATTTTGAAAGGGCTCGCATCACATCTATACCTTACACTTCTGTGGTGGGCTCTATAATGTATGTGATGTTGTGTACTAGACCAGATGTTGCTTACGCACTCAACGTGGTAAGCCGGTATCAGTCAAACCCAGGGGAGAAACACTGGATAGAAGTAAAGAACATTCTCAAGTACCTGAGAAGGACTAAGGAGATGTTCTTGGTGTATGGTGGAAAAGACCTCCAGATCGAGACCTTTCCTGACTCCAGCTTCCAGAGTGATAAGGATGACTCCAAGTCCCTGTCGGGTTATGTCTTTACCCTCAATGGAGGGGCGGTCTGTTGGAAAAGCTCCAAGCAGGACAGGGTTGTAGACTTGACGATGGAAACGGAGTAGTTCGCTGCATGAGACGCCGCAAAAGAGGCAGTCTGGATAAGGAAGTTCTTAACTGAACTTCAGGTGGTTCCTTCCATTGTTAGTCAAATACTTTAATATTGTGACAACAAACGACACTATAGCTTTAGGGAAGGAACCAAGGTCCCATCATAGATCCAGAAATATCTTGAGGCGGTACCACCTGACCAGGGAGACCGTTGATCCCGAGGAATCGAGGTGAGGAGAGTAGATATAGTGAACAACACTACAGATCCACTCACAAAGGCCATCCTTCTGACAGTGCTCGAGAGGCTATTCGAGATCTTAGGTCTGGGATATACTAGTATATGGCCTTAGTGAAAGTGGGAGATTGCTAGTGATATATGCCCTAGAGGCCATTATTGTATCATACTGGATTGTATATTACTTAATGGAAGCTTGGGATATACACAGATATAGTAACATTCTTGCACGAAATGGTAGTATGCTACCGGGTTTGTTTCTACCTCAATATGTGCATGTGTTTCTTTAGCATATCGCTTATAAATATTGGTAGAGCCTTTAGGATCTTTGCTTGATTACCAGTGTTGTGATGGCAGTCACACTAGTAGGGGCTGGGTAGTCTATAAGCACATCCTATACATGTCCCTAGTCATAGGATTATCAAGACGGGGCATCGATACTCCACAGTAGACTAGTGTATATTCTTCATATCCCAGCATGGGAGATAGTCTGTCCCACAGCCATTAGTACGTCGTACTGGAGATAGTATGCAGGTGCTCATTAGGTTATGAGTACACTGGACATGACTCGTCGGGAACTGTTGATGGGTATTATACCTATCGTCGGGTAGCAGTTCCCAGGTGACATGAGTACAGTTTAGTACGTCGACTTGATGTAGGGATTTCCTTAGCACCTTACCTAGGGTTAGGGTTGCATCACACTTGCTATAACAAAAATTTAGGGGGTGCTAAACAATTCCAACCATGAATCGAACTAGAATGTTAGGGTAACAACTTGTAATATCACATATTAAATAGTGTCTAACACTAAGTGGGTAGAAATACAACCTTTGTAGACCTCCTCTTGTGACTCCTTCGATCTCCTAGAGTTTGAACCGGCTTGCTTGAATCCTTCCAAGTCCACGACGATCCACCCGGAGTCCCTTTGCTCAAGCTCCTTGCTCCACTTGATCAAGATGAAGTTGAAGCAAACAATCTACACTAATGGGGTAGAGTAGTATAGATTAGTGATGTGATTTGTGTTCTCACTTAAAAACCCTTTCTTTTTAAGTTCCTTACTCAATAAAAATTTCAAGAGAGCATGAAGGAGGAAGAAGAAGGAGATGGCTAGCTTGAGCTCATTTGTGATAATGATAATCATAAAGATAAATGAGAAAAGAAAATAGATATATATGAGTCACACTCACATAGAACCATGGTTAATAAATATCTAGATATTTTCATTTGTGAATTAAAGAACAAAGAAATTAAACCATGGTCAAAACTTAGGTCAAGTAAACAATAGTAATGAAGAATATTTAACCATGCTTTAATCATTTTCCTTTTCTCAATAATGAAAATATATATGCATATATATCTACCATGTGAGTCTTGCATTGCCATCTCTTATGTATAAACAACCATGACACATGTATGTATGTATATGTGCATTCACATCAACATGTATATATGCATACATACATTCATGCATACATCAAAATAGAAAAGGTTTAAACAAGTGAGCTAAAAGTCAATATTAAATCAACACATGATTTAATAAACCGGTCATATCTTATACGACCCGACCAATAGAAAACGCCCGATTAAAACACGGTATCATATACTCGCATTTAATCGAGCTCCAGCGCATATCTCATATGCACACCACATCATTTCGCCTGAGCTAGGAAACTCCTCTGTGGGACTCTAAGACTCGTCAATACGCCGGCAGCAGGTGATGATCATATCAAGCACCCACAAGCCGTCAGCGGTACTAGCTGGACGTAACGGCTACCCGGGTATTGAGCGATCAGAAGATCAACAAGCAAACCTGCTCATACTCCTGTAAAGCCGGTCAGTAACATTACCGTACAGTCTGGTCTTTTCATCTGATATGTCACATATCTAGTCTAGGGGTGGTCAACGTCAGACCCCAGTAACCGATAAGTCGTGCCGATGTGAAGCTCATAACGGGTCGAGAAACTACTGATAACACTTACCAGTAGATCTCCATGTCAGCCCTGGCCAAGGACTTCCTGTTATAGCCAATCGAACACAGCGCAACATCAACCCCCAATACCGGGAGAGATGAAACCTCTTCTATCGCTCATTGCTTCCATATGATTCGGGACTGTACCCAAAAGCCACCGTTTTGCACGTTCTCATGAATGTGTTAAGGTGGAAATCAAAGCACAGTGGGAATCACAGAAGACTCTATGACGATATCAGATCTACAGACTAACCTGTACCAGTGTTACCAGAGAACTGCTATCTGACGATAGGTATAATACCAACTAGGAGTTCTCGGCGAGTCCGTTCAGTGTACCCAGTCTCCACTGAGCACCCGTATACCATCTTTGATGTCAAACACCAATGGATGTGGGATCATCCATCACCCATCATATGGGTCAAGAAGCGTATACGCTAGTCTACTCTGGAGTATCGATGCCCTGTCTCGATACACCCTCAACTAGGAACGATTATAGGATGTACTTGTGGACTACCCTGGCCCCACTATTATGATCTCCATCATAGTCCAAGTAGTCAAGTATACATCCTAAGGGTTTTATCAACATGTGAGAGCTAGACAGTATCACAATACAAGTCTACATGTAAGAAAAAGAACAACCAGATAGCATACTATCATGTCGAGCAAGAAAGTCCTCTCTATATATATCCAAGCATCCACTATAATATACATCATATATACAATAACGGCCTCTAGGGCATATACATAACTATCAATCTCCCACTTGCACTAAGACCAGTTGTTGTAGTATCTCATACCCAACATCCCGAAGAGTCTCTCAAATTGTATCTGGGGTATGGCCTTCGTGAGTGGATCCGCTGTGTTGTTCTTCGTATCAACTCTTCTGACCTCGATCTCCCGGCGATCAACTATCTCTCGAATTAGGTGATACCGCCTCAGAATATGCCTAGATCTCTGATGGGACCTGGGTTCCTTGGCCAAAGCCACAGCTCCATTGTTATCACAATACAAAGGTATTGGATGCTCAATGGACGGAACCACTCCAAGTTCGTTTATGAACTTCTTCATCCAGACAGCCTCTTTGGCAGCATCGTTGGCAGCGATGTATTCAGCCTCCGTCGTCGAGTCTGCCACGGTTTCCTGTTTGGAACTCTTCCAACAAACCGCCCCTCTATTGAGGGTAAAGACAAATCCTGAGTGCGACTTAGAGTCGTCCTTATCACTCTGGAAGCTCGAATCGGTAAAGGAATCCACTTGGAGTTCATCGTTACCATACACCAAGAACATCTTTTTAGTCCTTCTTAAGTACTTGAGAATGTTCTTCACAGCTGTCCAGTGACTCTCTCCTGGATCTTCTTGATACCTACTCACTATATTCAGTGAGTATGCTACATCGGGTCTGGTACATAGCATCGCATATATGATAGAGCCTACTGCTGAAGCATAGGGTATTCCTTGCATGTGAGCTCTTTCCAAATCAGTCTTGGAAGACATCTCTTTGGAGAGAGTGAGTCCTGTGATCGTGGGTAAAAACCCACGCTTGGATTCTTCCATACTAAACCACTTTAGTATGGTGTCAATGTACCTGGATTGGGACAGTATCCGTTTAGATCTATCTCTATAGATCTTAATCCCCAAGATGTAGGAGGCATCACCTAGATCTTTCATTGAGAATCTATGTGATAAGAAGAGCCTGACCGAGTGGAGCATAGGAACATCATTTCCTATCAAGAGTATGTCATCCACGTACAATACGAGGAAGACAACCTTACTCTCTGCCACCTTCTTGTATATACAAGGTTCATCTACGTTCTTGATGAAGTCAAACTCTTTGACTACAACATCAAAATAGATGTTCCAACTCCGCGATGCCTGCTTTAATCCGTAGATGGATTTAAGCAGCTTGCACACCTTTCCGCTTCTCCCACTGTCTATGAAGCCCTTTGACTGAGTCATGTACACGCACTCTTCTAAATCACCATTTAGAAAGGCGGTCTTAACATCCATTTGCCAGATTTCGTAGTCATGGTATGCAGCGATGGAAAGTAGGATCCGGATGGACTTAATCATAGCCACTAGAGAAAAGGTTTCATCATAATCCACACCAGGTCGTTGACGAAAACCTTTTGCAACAAGTCTAGCTATGAAAGTCCCAACTTTTCTATCTACACCAAGTTTCTTCTTAAAGATCCATTTGCTCCCAATGGGTTTTACCCCTTCGGGAGCAACTTCCAAAGTCCATACTTTGTTAGTGTACATGGATTCCATCTCAGATCGCATTGCATCCAGCCATTTCACAGAGTCCCCGCTCGTGATGGCCTGCTCGAAACTAGTTGGGTCATCATCTTCCATGATGCAATCCTCGCTCCCACCATCAATGAGAAAACCATAGTATCTCTCAGGTGGATGAGAAACCCTACTAGATCGGCGGAGAGGCTGGGGTTCGTTGGAGAATACTGAATCCTCTGGTTCCACCAAATCTTCTGTCGTAGTTTGTATCACTGGAACTTCTTCCAGTTCCACCTCCTCGCCACAAATTTCTTTCACAAGAAATTCCTTTTCTAAAAAGGTGGCATATCGAGAAACAAACACCATTTGTTCCTTGGTGTGGTAGAAGATATACCCTTGTGAGTTTTTGGGATATCCTACAAACTTGCACAGAACAGACCTTGCCTCGAGTTTGTCCGGATTGTGCCTTTTGACATAGGCCGAACAACCCCATACGTTAACATAATTAAGACATGGTCTCTTCCCCTTCCATATCTCATATGGAGTGGTAGGCACTGATTTGGTAGGGACCATATTCAATAGGTGCATGGCTGTCTCAAGCGCATACCCCCAAAAGGAGACAGGCAACTTAGCATGACTCATCATAGTGCGCACCATATATAATATGGTTCGATTCCTCCGTTCCGATACACTGTTGTGCTATGGTGTATACGGAGGAATAATCTGAGAGAGAATCCCATTCTCTTTTAGATAGTCATGGAATTCCGTGCTCAAGTATTCTCCTCCCCGATCAGATCGAAGGATTTTAATACTTTTACTCGTCTGGTTCTCAACTTCGTGCTTATATTCTTTGAATTTCTCAAAAGCTTCAGACTTGTGTTTCAACAGGAACACATGTCCATATCTTGAGAGATCGTCAGTGAATGTAATGAAGTATGAGGAACCATTCCTGACATGTATAGACATACGACCACATACATCACTATGAATCAGCCCCAAAAGTTCCGCAACTCTTTCTACGTGTCCACTAAACAGAGTTTTGGTCATTTTGCCTTTGAGACATAACTGGCAAGTGTTATAAGATGAAAATTCGAACGGATTCAAATATCCATCCTTATGTAACTTAGCTAGTCGTGTCGCATTGATATGACCTAGTCTACAATGTCACAAGAAGGATTCGTTTATTTCTGAACTCTTCCTCTTGTGTGTGTTTTGTACATTAAGAACTGTGGTTTGATTTAGAATATATATGCCATTATTTAACGAGCCTGATCTAATCAACTTTTGATTCAGGAAGATGTTCATAAAATTATCCTGTACTACAAAATTATATCTTTCTTACTTAATAAAGAAACGGATATAAGATTGCATATCAGGGTCGGAATGTAATAGCATTCGTTCAGAATCAATGTATTACCATTTAGTAATATAAGGTGATATTCGCCAACTGCTTTGGCTACAACATTTGCACCATTCCCTACTTTTATGGAATGATCACCCATTCCCAGTTCCCTACCTTTCTTTAGCCCATGTAACATATTACATATATGGGATCCCGATCCGGTATCTAATACCCAAGATGTAGAGTGAACCGTGAAACAGTTCTCGATAACAAACACACCCGAAGAATATGCATCAACATGCTTATTCTTCGTTTGGACGACGTGTGAATCCGGATATGTCCCTATTCCATGCTCGGTCTTATAACAATTTTAAGAAAGAACAGAACCAACGTTCCCCTGCTCAGTATAATAAGCGGGTTCAGTCAATACATCCATATTATTATCTTGATTAAGGCCTGACATGGTCGCTACCTGGAGAGAGAGAGAAGAAAACATTTTAGCGTATGCTCTTGCAAGATTAGATTGGTTTTTATCTTATCTAATAAGGATGGCTCCCACTAGTTTTATTAAATTTTCCTTCATAGCATAAAAGATAAGACTAGCCGGGATTAATTACACCTTACAAGTTTGCCAATCTTTCAGCCAGGCCAGTGTTGGTACTTTGAGGGAGGTTCCCCGTGCTTTCGCACGGACCTAATTAGAATAAACATCATTTTTCCAGGGGCGTAACCCCGTTAACACCTTTCCAGACACCTACTTGATCGGCTAATTATCATGTGTAAAACTCTCTCAGGAGTAAATCTTACTCACAGTAGGTATCGGGATCCAACTATCTCATAGAAGGTATGCAATCTCATTGCAAATTTCAATACTTGAAATTCCTGACAATATTATGCCCCTAACGTCTTATGACCTTGACGAAAGCCAACAAACTATAGTCCGCTAGTCAAGTTCAACCCGTACATTTCATGATTGAATTAAACCCAACCGCACGACCCTTGATGAAAGCCAACAAAGCCGTACGACTACCCTAATCCAATCGCATCATATGCAGCAGATAAACAGTAAGTAGCTATCGCACACTACGCCTTGACGAAAGCCAACAAACATAGCACGAATACTAAATATTACTTATCTGAAATGTCGGAGGGCTGCGACAGGTTTTTAATAAAACCATTTGCTTAATTAACTTGATATCGTTGTAGAAACAAGTGATTTTGAAAAGGAGTGTTTTTTAGGCTTTTACTAGTTTCGCTTAAGTGGTCACTCCCGGTGAAGGGATCGTCGGATCTTTCCTTATCGAATAAGGTGCTGGATATTCTACAAGGAATACCGCTATGCAAAGCAAGAACTATAGAAGCAATCAAAAACAAAACCGATTGTTGTAGCATTTGCTAGTTTCACTAAAGAGGTCATTCCTAGTGAAGGGATCTCGGCTCTTTCCTTATCGAATAAGGTGTTGGATATTCATAAAAGGAATACCGCTATGCAAAGCAAAAACTAGAGCTACCCTTTTTGAAAATTTGATTGTACAACATCTTTTAGGTTTCTTTTCTTTCATTAATCTCATTAATGAAGTCCCATCATTTATGCTTCCTAAGCATCACAGAAGAAACGAAAATACAATGTACGCTTATGCCATCCGCATTCGCCACAGTGTCCCGTTATGCACCATTAGGTTACTTAACTAACGACATAGCGGGGCGGGACTAGCGCGGGTGCAAAACATAAGCAACATTTATTATTATATATCATATATATATATATATATATATAATAGCATTCGTCTCAGCATATAAAGTGATCACATCATAGAATATCAACAGCAGAAGCACATATGAAAATATAAGATATTCTAGGAGGTCCGTATTTAGTATTTAGCCAACAATAGAAAATATGGATTCCACAGTCACGATGAATAGCCAAGCCCACACCCCTAGACCCCTACGAGAGTGGCAAGTGACGCTACCAATTCTAGAGTTTAGGAGACCCGGTCTCTACTCCTCGAGATGGCCTCCCACTGAACCCTAGAACCTGGTCACTTGTGCTCCCCTCCTTGGTTCTATCCTAATGCGGAAAAGTAAAAAATATACAACAATGGTGACATCATCCTCAACCCGGAAGTGCCCCAAATAAAAGAATATTACATACAATGAATTTTACATGAATGAAAATAAAAACTCTCATGTCACATAAAACCCCAGGCCATTCATTCACGACAATCCTGTACATCATATCTCAGCAACACATAACATCTCATGTCATCAACGTAAGTAAGTATGCGTATCCCAACTGTCGTTGATATATAGCAACGAAACCGGCGATACACCACATACTACACTTACGGTCACAGAAAAGAAAATGTCAAACTATAACATTTGGAATCCACAATTACCTAAGACATCATAAACCCGAAATATCACAAACTTCGGATTTTTTTTATGCCTAACTATATGAATTCCACATATTGTATCACATTCCAAATAAATCTAGACGATGTTAAATGTTTCGATCGAATCAACAAACACCCATAAATTACCCCAAGAGCTCAACACTTGAGCAAAATTAAGATACCCAAAAAACGTGCCACAGTGTCTATGGACCAGCCGTAGAAGGGTCAACCCTTGCCTCACCTATGGCGCCACAAGACTACGGCAAACCCTAAGGTTTAGCCGCGGTTCCATGATCATTTGATCGAGTTAGGGTCACGTTCTTCCAGAGGGTCCATAGGGATACTTGCACGATCTTCCGAATACTTGGGAAATTCCAACACTTGAAAATTTCCGACGAGAGTAATGAGGCGGTGTGTGATATTCGTTCGAACAGTTAAACGTCGTCCAAGTTACCAAAACAATATTAAAATTACGACTACGAAATACTCCGATTTATCCCTTAACTAAAATTAACATCACATGAAATTTTGTGCTAAACAAACAATACCTGAAACCCCAAAACCCAACCAACAGAGCACAGAAGAAAATCGAGGCAAAAAAGACTTATTTTGGCCGGCCTCACCGGTTTTCTGGGCTTGTCGCTCGGGTCAAATCCGAGGGAATGGCCTCAAATTTCTTCTTTGTTCTAGTTGTATCACATACAGTCTTCTGCAGTTTTTTAAATAATTTTTGCAGACCATTTAAAAATCGACAGAAAGAAATATTCAGGGTTCCAGAAATCCGTATTTTTCGGAGTTGTTTCGGTTTCGTAATGTTTCTAACATCGTCTAAGTTTCTAGCCTGGCTCTGTTACCACTGTAGGGATTTCCATAGAACCTTGCTTAGGGTTAGGGTTGCATCACACATGCTATAACAAAAATTTAGGGGGTGCTAAATAATTCCAACCATGAATCGAACTAGAAAATTAGGGTAACAACTTGTAATATCACATATTAACTAGTTTCTAACACTAAGTGGGGGAGAAATACAACCTTTTTAGACCTCCTCTTGTGACTCCTTCGATCTCCTAGAGTTTGAACAGGCTTGCTTGAATCCTTCCAAGTCCACGACGATCCACCCGGAGTCCCCTTGCTCAAGCTCCTTACTCCACTTGATCAAGATGAAGATGAAGCAAACAATCTACACTAATGGGATAGAGTAGTATAGATTGGTGATGTGGTTTGTGTTCTCACCTAAAAATCCTTTCATTTTAAGTTCTTCACTCAATGAAAAATTCAAGAGAGCATGAAGGAGGAAGAAGAAGGAGATGGCTAGCTTGAGCTCATTTGTGATAATGATAATCATAAAGATAAATGAGAAAAGAAAATAGATATATATGAGTCACACTCACATAGAACCATGGTTAATAAATATCAAGATATTTTCATTTGTGAGTTAAAGAACAAAGAAATTAAACCATGGTCAAAACTTAGGTCAAGTAAACAATAGTAATGAAGAATATTCAACCATGCATTAATCATTTTCTTTTTCTCAATAATGAAAATATATATACATATATATATCTACTATGTGAGTCTTGCATTGACATCTCCTATGTATAAACAACCATGACACATGTATGTATGTACGTGTGCATTTACATCAACATGTATATATGCATACATACATTCATGCATACATCAAAATAGAAAAGGTTTAAACAAGTGGGATAAAAGTCAATATTAAATCAACACTTGATTTAATAAACCGGTCATATCTCATACGGCCCGACCAATAGAAAACGCCCGATTAAAACACGGTATCATATACTCGCATTTCATCGAGATCCCGTACATATCTCATATGCACACCACATCATTGAGTCTGAGCTAGGAAACTCCTCTGTGGGACTCTAAGACTCGTCAATACGCTGGCTGTAGGTGATGATCATATCAAGCACCCACAAGCCGTCAGCAGTACTAGATGGACGTAAGGTCTACCCGGGTATTGAGCGATCAGAAAATCAACAAGCAAACCTGCTCATACTCCTGTAAAGCCTGTCAGTAACACTACCGTATAGTCCGGTCTCTTCGTCTGATATGTCGCATATCTTGTATAGGGGTGGTCAATGTCAGACCCTAGTAATTGATAAGTCGAGCCGATGTGAGGCTCATAACGGGTCGAGAAACTACTGATAACACTTACCATTAGATCTCCATGTCAGCCCTGGCCAGTGACTTCCTGTTATAACCAATTGAACACAGCGCAACATCAACCCCCAATACCGGGAGAGACGAAACCCCTCCTATCGCTCATTGCCTCCGTGTGATTCGGGACTGTACCCAAAAGCCACCATTTTGCACGTTCTCATGAACGTGGTAAGGTGGAAATCAAAGCACAGTGGGAATCATACAAGACTCTATGACGATCTCGGGTCTACAGACTAACCTGTATCAGTGACACCAGAGAACTACTATCTAACGATAGGTATAATACCAACTAGGAGTTCTCGGCGAGTCCGATCAGTGTACCCAGTCTCCACTGAGCACCCGTATACCATCTTTGATGTCAAACACCAACGGATGTCGGATCATCCATCGCCTATCATATGGGTCAAGAAGCGTATACGCTAGTTTACTCTGGAGTATCGATGCCCTGTCTTGATACACCCTTGACTTGGAACGATTATAGGATGTACTTGTGGACTACCCTGGCCCCACTAGTATGATCTCCATCATAGTCCTAATAGTCAAGTATACTTCCTAAGGGCTTTATCAACATGTGAGAGCTAGACAGTATCACAATACAAGTCTACATGTTAAGACAAAGAGCAACCAAATATCATACTATCATGTCAAGCAAGAAAGTCATCTCTATATATATCCAAGCATCCACTATAATATACATCATATGTACAATAATTGCCTCTAGGGAATATACATAACTAACACTTGACACTGCTGCTTCGCCTCGAGTGTGTTCCCACTGTACTTTGATTACTATCCTACCACGACTCATAGGAGTCGTGCAAACAGGAAGTAGTTGGGTACAGTCCCGAAACACTTGGAGGCAGTGGAGGTTAGATAGGATTCGTCTCTCCTGGTATTGGGAGTTGATATCGTGCTGTGTTCGGAAGGCCATTACACAAAGTCCTTGGCCAAGGCAAGCGAGATTTACTGGTAGGTACTCTAGTAGTTTCTTAGGGTGTTTTGGGCTACTCTCCGACATGACTTATCGCTATTATGGGTCTGACGATTACCGCCGCCATAGGCCCAATATGCGATACTCTTAGACGAATAGACCGGACTGTACAAAGATTGTCACATACATGCTCAGTAGGAGTTCGGATGAGTTAGCTCATTGGTCTTCTTATCGACACATACCTGGGTAGCCGTTACGTGCAGCTAGTAATGTTTGCGGCTTATGGTTAAACTCACTGCTAGCGTAGTGTCGAGTTTTTAGAGTCCCACATAGAGAGTTTGTTAGTTGTATGTATGCCCTCGAGGCCATTATTGTACATGAGATGTATATTATAGTGGATGCTTGGACATATATAGGGAGGACTTTCTTGCTCGACATGATAGTACGCTATCTGGTTGCTCTTTATCTTAACATGTACACTAACTGTCTCTCTGTTACATGTTGATAAAACCCTTAGGATGTGTACTTGACTACCAGGATTATGATGCAGATCATACTAGTGGGGCCTGTGTAGTCCATGAGTTCATCCTTCAATGTTCCTAGTCGTGGGAGTATCGAGATGGGGAATCGATATTCCAGAGTAGACTAGCGTATACGCTTCTCGACCCATATGATGGGTGATGGATGATCCCATATCCATTGGTGTTTGACATCAGAGATCGTATACGGGTGCTCAGCGGAGACTGGGTACACTGAACGGACTCGCCAAGAACATCTAGATGGTATTATACCTCATGTCAGATAGCAGTTCTCTGGTGACACTGGTACATGTTAGTCTGTCGACCCGAGATCGTCATAGAGTCTTGTGTGTCTCCCACCGCGCTTTGATTTCCATCCTACCATGAATCTACTGAGTCATGCAAATAGGTGGTTTTTAGGTACAGTCCCGAGTCATATGGAGGCAATGAGCGATAGGAGGGGATTCGTCTCTCCCGGTATTGGGGGTTGATGTTGCACTATGCTCGATTGGCCATAACTGGAAATCCTTGGTCAGGGTAGATGAGATTTACTGGTAAGTGTTATCAGTAGTTTCTCGACCCGTTATGGACCTTACATCGGCATGACTTATCAAGCTATTGGGGTCTGACGTTTACCACCCTAAGGCGAGATATGCGACATATCAGACGAAGAGACCGGACTGTACGGTAGTGTTACTGATTGGATTCGCAGGAGTATGAGCAGGCTTGCTTGTTGATCTTCTGATCGCTCAATACCCGGGTGGCCATTACGGTTAGCAAGCCTCTTGCGGCTTGTGGGTGTTTGATATGATCATCACCTACTGCCGGCGTATTGATGGGTCTTTAGAGTCCTACACAGAGGTTTTCTCGCTCAGGCGAAACGGAGTAGGAGCACATATGTGATATGTGTGGGACCGAGATTAATACGAGTATGTGATACCGTATTCTATTCTCGCGATTTGTGTCATCGGTCGGTTATATACGATATAGCCGGGTTATCGAATCAAGTGTTGATTTGATAAATTGATACACATGATATTAGTTGGTTATATGTGATATAGCCGGATTATTAAATCAAGTGTTGATTTAATAATCTAATGTATAATTATATATTTGATATATTAATTTACATTAACTCGTATTAGCTCACTTAAGATTTATTTTCTCATTTGATTGTGCATTAGTATATATGTGATATATATTAGTGTACATTATTTTGTGTCATGATAGATGCCACATGCTACATGGGTGTATGAGACTCACACCATGCTTATAATAATGTGAGGGTTTTATTTATTTAAAGTAAATCAAAATTGGTTGGAAATCGTCACATGGTTGAAGCTTGTAGAATCTTGTGGAACCATTGACCAAGTCCACTCTTTTTGTTTTACTTGTAGATGTTTATTAACCTAACCATTATTGTAACCCATGGTTTATTCTCTACATGGGTTAATATATGACACTAACTCACCCATGGTTGCTATTCTCACCTCTTTAGTTTTCATTTTCTCATCTTGATCTTTTTCATCTTCTTCCTCCTCATGAAAGCTTTCTAGCTTTTAAAATGGTGAGAAAATATTATGAGAAAATAAAATCTAAAGTGAGCCCATTTTCTACTTCACCATCCTTTACTATTAGCTATTTAGTTTAGGGTGTTCTTTTCACAAAGTTCATCACCTAGTGAAGAGGTAGCTTGGGTTTGAGTCTCCTCGACGTAGATCATCTTCGGCCTTGAAGATTTAGAGAAAGCTTGTTCATTTCTCCAAGGGAACCCATACTAGAGTTCGGGAGATCATTAGTCGCAGCTAAAGGACTACTACTCAGAGCTTTAGTAGTTAAGGACTGGTCTATAAAGGTTGTATTCCTCGTTCACTTAGTGTAATGGTAGATTACATGCTTTATATTGTCTATTCACTCTAGCTAGATCCTAGGTTAGGGTTCATTAGCACTCTAGAAAATTTGAAATTGGTATGCTAGATGTCTTGAAAACCCAGTAGGATGCTGAGGAATCCCAACAGTGGTATCAGAGCCGTGCTAGAGTATTAGACGATGTTTGTTAGATTACAAAACCGAAACTACTCCGAAACTTTAAACACACAAACCCAGTTTCTGTCGATTTTTATATGGCCTCTAAAAATTTTTTAAACTACTGCAGAATGATGTATCTGATACACCATGAACACTACCAAAATTTGGTCCCATTTTGACCAATTGTGGCTGGCCACAACCCCTAAAAAACCAGTGAGCTTGGCCAAGTTAAGGATTTTGGGCTTCAAATTTTTGTATTGTTCCAGTCTCTGGGTTTTGGTTCTTCAGGTGTTGCTTGTTTTTTCTGTGATTGCATGTGATGTGGTCATGCTGTATAGGCTATTCGGAGTATTTCGTATTCATAGTTTAACATGGTTTAGGGTTTTCACATGTTATCTAGACGAAGTTACAAAGTTCGAACGAATGTCAAAAACCCATTTTTCCAAGTTTAAGGTATTCGGAAAATCATGCAAGTTATTCTGTGGACCCTCTAGAAGAATGAAACCCTAACTCGATATAATGACCATGGAACCGCTTACGAACCTTAGGGTTTGCGGCAGCTCTGCGGTGCCATTAATAAGGCTTGGGTTTGCCCTTCTACGGTTGGTCCATAGGTGCTGTGGCATGATTCTGGGTATTTTTGAACTGTGCTCAAGTGTTGAGCTTTCGGGGAATTGTGGGACTTTGATTAATCGATTGAAAAGTTTAACGTCGTCCGGATATTTATGATGGGATACAATACTTGGAATCCATAATATTTGAATTTTATAAATCTGGTAATTTAGTCTCATTTGATCGGTTGCCATGGGATTTTGATGTGATCAAAAGTCCGTCGCAATCACGTAGCGTACGCGGATACTTGCCGGGTAACCTTACTCGATAGCCACACCACATAGCTCCGACCAAGTGACTGTAGGAGAACCCCGTTGCCAAAAGCATCTGTCCAGGTGCTCACGGCCACGGTGTTCCGCCTAAGTGCACTTCATCGACGGTATCGGGGGTACGTCCGTCTACTAAAGTTTCCGACGAGCATTCGATCAGGATGTCGGGAATCTTGTTGAATTACCCGACTTGATATTGAAAAGTGTTTTCGATATCCAGACTAAAATACGGGGTTTATAATTGTTAGGCATGCATTGTCTAAGAAATTCATATTGTTAGGAATAAAATCTAGAATATGAGATATTTCGGGCCTATGATGTCTAAGGTGGTTGCGGATTTCAACTGTTGTAGTTTTTCACTTTCTTTTCTGCGACCGTAAGTGTAATATGTGGTGTATCGCCGGTTTCATTGCTATACGTCAACGACAATTGGGATACGCATATTTACTGACATGTGATGTTATGTGTTGCTGTGATATGTTATATTGGATCGTCGTGTTCGAATAGCCAGGGTTTTTTTTAATGTGAGATGAGAGTTTTTCATTTTCATTCATGTTAAAACTTGTATGTAATATTCTTTTATTAGGGCACTTCCGGGTTGAGGAAGATGTCACCGTTGATGTATATTATTTACTTTTCAGCATTAGGATAGACCCAAGGAGGGGAGCATAAGTAACCGGGTTCTAGAATCCAGTGGGAGACCATCTCAAGGCATCGAGTCTGGGTATCTGATTGATCATTTCCGATTGTGTAGTTGGTTTTTAGAAAATAGAATTTAGAAATCACAATCAAAAATATTTTGACCGCAATCAATAACGGTGTCGGATGTAGCACGTTAGTAAGTGCGGATCGTCCACAGGGAAAGTGAGATCCGTTCAATTTTCGAATTAAATGAGTTGAAAATTTAAGGCAAAGAAAAGAAAACAATTCATGATTTGTAATTGAAGATCAAGAGTAAGAAAAATCTAAATCTAAAAGAAACATTAAAAACAAGAATTGAGATGAGAGATAATTTCCAATCAACACTCAAGATTATAAGTATGGCTCGTAGGAGTAGATCGGATCTATAGATGTGACGAGATCTAATGATTACTCATTCTTATCCATTAACGAATGGATACTAGATCGATGCAAATTCATCGAGGTTTAAGAATCGTGCGGGAAAATTAGGGATTCCGCAACTCATCCTTTGTCCTTTCGATAGATCGCATTCAAATTCTAGTTTCTAGTTAATCAAATGGTCAATAGTTGTTCCCTAGTTTCGAGTGAACACGATCTAGAAAGCATTATCTCGAAACTAGGTCATTAATAATTTGATTCACTAGAATTTCAAAGCATTATAGGATTTAAGAGTTCTAAGAATATCTAAATCATCTGTAAGTGCACGGCGGCGCCCCGGCCTCCATCCCGAGGCCAAATGCGGAAGCGATGGCTAACTTAAATTTTCTTGAACCGGCAACACCGCGCACTAACACCCGGATAGTGCCATTAACTAGTCCTAGCTAACAACAAGATAGGGAAGAGAGATATACCGAGCGATCCGTGTCCTCCGGTCTTCTCGTCGTCGTCCCGATCTCCTGTGGAATCTCCAGTCTCCACCTCCTCATCGGAAGGGCACCACTTCGCCTGCTTCTTTTACGGGCTCCCACCTCTATACCGAGGCAACTCGGGCACGAAGTTGGCGAGCCGACGTGCCCAAGGTTTGCTGTAGAATGTGTAGAACTTGTGTCTCATTTTGGGGTTCATGGAGGTGCCATTTGAGATGGCGGAGGAATAGAGTTTTTGGAGATGGAGCTAAATGGATTTTGTGCAATACAAATGAACCAAAAACCCCCTCCAAAATTTTGGGACAGCCCCCCACCTCAATGAATGGCCGGCCATGGCATGGAATGGGAGAGGGGAGAATGAATGAGGAAGTGAGTGAGAGGAATGGTATGCGATCATGCAAGAAAGAGAAAAGCTCATCATGATGAATAATCATCACACAAAACCAACACTCCAAAACAACCATCATCAACAACCATGATCACACAAAAGTCAAAACATGATGACTAAAGAAAGTCAAGCAATGATGGTGCAAGTATCATGATAGAATAATATGCAAAGACCCCCTCCACAATTTCTTATTTGCACAAATGCAAATAAGCCCTCCTCCACCAATCTTCGGCCAATGAACGATACAAAGGAAATTGGCCGAAACGGAAAGCAAACTGGCAACTCCAGAAAACTGGTCCCGTAATAAATTACAGGAAAACCCCGATACTGTGTATACACACCCGCATCTGTATTCCGACCGAAATACAAATGCAATGAGACAAAATCTACACTGTACGATACTAAGATCCGGCTTAAACCAAAGCCGGCTAGTAATATCCGTTCGATTCTGATCCGTGCAATACAGCACGTATCTGATCGAACCCTGTCATATATCCATACGGCCTCTAGTACTAATTGTCCGATCCTGATCCGTGCAATACCGCATGTATCTGATCGGACCTTGCCATATCTCCATATGGCCTCTAGTACTAATTGTCCGATCCTGATCCGTGCAATACCCCACGTATCTGATCGGACCTTACCATATCTCCATACGGAATCTACAGCTTTTCGCCCGAAACTTGAGTAACTGAATGTGTGATGGACTCTAAAGACTCGTTAATACTATGGCTGTGGATTTAACCACTAGCACGTCAGAGGTATTAGCCATACGTGACGGGCCACCAGCTATTGACCAAAAGGGACGTCGATGAGCGAACTCATCCTGACACCCTACTAAGCCTAACAGTGACAATATCCGTACAGTCCGGTCCGTTCGTCTATGAGCATCGCATGGCGGGCCTAGGGGTTGGTAAAAGTCAGACCCTCAAAAGCGGTACAAGTCGTGTCGGAGCGTAGCCCAGAACACCCTGAGATACTACTGGAATACCTACCAGTAAATCTCCTGCCTTGGCCGAGGGCTTCGTGTAATGGCTCTCCTAGACACAGTGCGACCTCACCCCCAATACCGGGAGAGAGGAACCCCTGAAGATCCGCTCACTGCCTCCATGTGGCTCGGGACTGTACCCAACTAAAACCTGTTTGCACGTCTCCTTTGAGCGTGGTAGGGTAGTAATCAAAGTACAGTGGGAACTCACACGAGACAAATGACGATCCCCAGGTCGATGAACTAACCTGTACACATGTCACCAGGGAACTGCTATCTGACGTCAGGTATAAGACCAACTAGCATGTTCCCGGCGAGTCCTGTCCTGTGTACTCATAACCTAATGAGCACCTGTATACATCTTAGGTGAACCAACTGACACCAGTGGCTTGTGAGACCGGCCACCGTCCCTCGTCGGGGTCTCGACTGTATACACTAGTCTACTCTGGAGTATCGATGCCCTATCTCGAAACTCCTACAACTAGGGACCTTTTAAGGATGTGCTTATAGACTACCAGCTCCCATGTATATGATCGCCCTCATACTGCTGGTGGTCAAGCAAGAATCCTAGGGGCTCTATCAACGTGCAATAGTGACATGTCAGGTCACCTAAAGCAGTACACGATGATAAAGATAAACCAGATAGCATACTATCATCTCGAGTAAGACTGTCCTACTGGGACAGGTCCTCCCTCAATCATTGCAATCACGTGCCTGTGATCCAATAATTGACTCTGAGGGCACTATCTCCAACAATCTCCCACTTGCACTCAAGGCTAATTATTGCGATGTCGCATACTCACAGCCCGTGTGATACCGAACACCCAACTCCTCTACTTGTCAGTCTCACAAAACTCGTTTGCGAAACTATTGCGTTCGAGAAATAGCCTCAGTGAGTGGATCCGCTTTGATGTTTCTTTCTATGTCTCTCTATATCTCAAGTTCGTGGAGAAAACCATCTCCCGAAAAGAGCAATACCTGTCTTAGAATGTGTCTGGATGTCGGATGGGACCTAGCTCATAAATGAACTCCAAATCCAAACTTCTTAGACTGTATCGTCAACTGAACTTAATCAGTATCCTGCGCCATGCCTCCCTCAGTATTGCCTTGGACCATCTGTCCAAAATATTTCCCCTCGTCAGAAGGAAAACTATAACTCTGACAACCTCCTTGTTGTCCAGGTCACCTTGGAAGCCTGGAATGATAATTGTCTCCCGAATGAGGCTGCCGTTATCATATTCCTAGAACATCCACTTATGTTCTAAAACTGCTTCCGACTGTTTCTCTAGGATTGGATCAATGTCATCTTATTGCATCTAGTGCAAGAACAACATCTGGTGTGGTACTTGACATCTTATAATTGACTCAATTGCCTGAGCAAGTGATCTGTCAATCATGCACATCCCTCTCCCCTTTGGTCTGTAAGACACCTTTAGAGAGGGTGACTCCATTAGCTGCAGGTACACTACCGTGCCAGGAGTCGTCCATTCTAAATACTCTTAGAATGCTGTCTAAGTACCCTGATTGGGAAACCACCCAAATCTAGATCTAAAACCATAGATCTAGTAACCAGAATGTCTGATATAATGTCCAAGTCCCATGTGGAGAAACACTGTGTGACGACCAAAGTATAACCGATCGTAGTATAGGAATATCACTTTCTACTCTATGTATGTCATCCAAATACCATGACAACACACCCTACTACCTTCTCAACAGATCCATCCCCTATTCTGATGAATTCAAACCTATGACTGTCACATCAGAAATTGATGATCTATCTCCGCTATATCTGCTTTAGTCTATAAATAGACATAAGTTACCTGTCCACCAATGCTTCCGCTGCTCCCACTGACTACGACAACCCTCTGGTAGAGTCATATAGACGTACACTTCTAAAGCTGGTTTAGAACGACACTATACTCATCCTCCTGCCGGGTCTCACAGTCTGGAACAACAGCAATGGCAAGTGTGGGTAAACAAGAACTTCTTGTCACTGTCCTTGAGGCTATCGGAGTACCTCTCAGGTGCCTGAAGTTACCCACCTTATCTGCGGAGTGGCCAATAGAATGTCAAGCCAGATTGAATCTTTAGGTTCTTATGAAATCTTCAGTAATCGTTTGTGGTTCTGGAATCACTTCCAGTTCTACCATACTCCCACTACTGTTTTTCTGAAAAAATCCATTTTTAATAAAACTGTGGCGAGTCAAGAACAATATCACTATTGATCTTCCAGATGGTAGAAAGTCAACCCTCGTCATAGCCTGGGTCAACCCACAAACAGCCATTACAGAAACGTGCCTTGAGTTATCCAGAGTCTGGTTTTAATCATAAGCCGGACAACTCTCCGTACCTTAACATCGTTAAGATATGAACTGTTCTATATCCAATATAGAACCAGAGGCACTGATTTAATTGAACCAGATTCAAATCATGCAGCTGTCTCCAGTGCATGTCAACTAAATGGAAAAAGGCCGATCGACGTTACTCAACTTAGGAATGCTTCCAATTATGAGTAACCTGAAAGAGAAGCAAGTTCTCTTAACCATTACTATCAACTGAATACCATACACAAGTATCTACATCTTCGATTAATTTGAAGAATCCCGATACTTGCCACACCTGGTTCTCTACTCTATTCAGATACCTATAACTCCTCAAAATCCGGACCCTGTGTTTCCGCGAAACACATGTCTAAAAACTAGAGAAGTCATAAGTAAACCGAATATAGTACGAAGACCAACCCCTCTGTCCTGATGGACCCTGGACAACATACAATACTCTGTATAAGTCCCTTGAGTCTGATAACTCATTCACTGTGTGTCGTAGGTTGAAAACTGTACTATGGTTATGAAGAATTACACCGTTGTTTAATACTCCTTACCTAACCATCCACTGATATAGGTAAATGTCATAGACATAATTTCAAAAAGGTATATCTCACTCTATGAAAATAGACGTACAGATATATCAATATGAAATTGGTGCACAACAGCGGATATTCAAAACCAAATATTTGCCGTCCGGCAAACAACCCAGGTGGCTTCCTCAAATATCACCGATTACAACGAATCCCGATATAATGAGGATGATCACCCAATTCCCAACAACTTACTCCCACTCATCATCTGTAAAACCATACAGATGTGAGAATCATTCCTGGTAAATACATACCCTGGAGCAAGTATCTAATCGGGAAATCAGTTTTCCTTTAACAGTACACAGTGAAACTTAAACATTGAAATGTTTCGATGGGGTATCCCGGTATTCCTAGTAATGCCTCTTCCAGATTCACGACTGTAACCGTATAATTCTTTGCCACCTCTCCAAATCCCTTTATATGTCTTTAGTCATTACCTTCTGCACACCTCTTAGGCCAAATGGTTTTCTTCCTTCCCTACCGTTCGGCATCAACCTATGGTTTGGAAGAAGACTATCCAATAATCATAATGGGTGTACTGTCCTAATCCTAGGAGCACTCGCAATGCGAGAGAAGGTGAAGATAAAAGACAACCGAATAAACCTTATTCCTATTTCTCCTGAACCAGAATCCATCCCCGAACTGGAATAAGTTCCTTTCGAGTTCGTATATAACCATACGATGGAGTATCCAATAAACTGTGGATCTTCGTAGTGATACGGAGTGTCCTGGAGAAATACAAAGGTGAAGTGGGAGTGGTAATGAAATACCTGGTTTTGTCGTGAATATCAGTCGCAGTTTACTTTGCCCTCTTACTAATCCCTTGTTATGTCTTTACTTAATACCTTCTGTACACCATCGTTAGGCTAATTGGTTTTCTTCATTCCCTACGGGTCAGCACCGGCCTAAGGTTTGGAAGAAGACTATCCAATTTGCGTAATAGGTGTACTATCCTAAACCTAGGAGCACTCGCAACTTGAGAGAAGGTAAAAGGAAAAGACAACTGAATAGTCCTATCCGTTTTCTCCAGAACCGGAAACCATCCTCGAACAAATTCCTTCGAGTTCGTATATAACCATACGATGGTTTTGTCCAATAGAAGTGGACGTTCGTAGTAATACGGATTGTCCTGGAGAAAAGGGTAAAAGTAGGAGTGGCAATGAGGTTTGCAACTCTGACAATCCAAAAGTCAGTGTTTAAGAAGGTTCGGTCAACTTGGTCACTGAGTCATAGTCTTAGGGTCGGGTCAAAGGTTGCTGCCAAAGAGAGAGAGAAAAGAAACACTCAGCGTGCACTCTAACCTAGATCAGAATGGTTACCAATTTATCTAATCTGGGAACCTCCCACTGTACCGTCAAATTCTCCTCCAAACCTGACAGAAGAATTAGTCGGGATCACCCGAGGTGTAAACTAACTCATCAGTGGGAATCGGGATCCAACTATCATCGCATGATAACGTGACGGAATCCGCTCACATCATCACACTCCAGAAGGTATGCGCATATCTGGCAAGTTTCAGTTTCTTTAGAAACTCCCGATGTGATTTCTACCCCATGCTCTTATGACCTTGACTTTGGCCAACATATCATAAGTCACATGTCAAGTTCTACCCGTCATTCTCCAGGTTAATTTGAACCCACCCGTACCTACCCTTGACTTTGGCCAAAATGGCAGTACGACTGTCCCAAACCAACGCATCTATCTACTCTGCATATGAATACCCCAATAGCTACCAATCACTGTGCCTTGACTTTGGCCAACATACACAGCTTGAATACTATTGACCACCCATATGAAACGACGGAGGGCTACGAATGGTTTCTGGCGAAAACCTTTAACGTAAAGAACTTGATATCGTTGAAGGAACGGATAGCTTTTAAAAATATAGTGACGAAAACCTTTGCTAAAGAGGTCACTCCCGGTGAAGGGATCTCGGCTCTTTCCCCGTAAAATGAGGTGCAGGGTATTCCAACTGAATACCACGGTGCAAAACAAAAGAGAACGTCTTTGCAATAACAGCCTTTTGAAAAGTGTTCCAACAACATCAGATTAGGTTTGTTTTTAACTTGCATTAATCCGAATCAACGCAGTCCCATCAATTGATCACGCCACAAAGAACGAAAATATACTGATTTACGTATATGCCATCCGCATTCGCCACTGGGTCCCGTCATTACCTGTTAGGTTAGCTAACTAACGACAGAGCGGGGACTGGACTAGCGCGGATGCAAAACATATATAACATCTACTAATATATATACCAATATATTATATTTCTCTCAAGGCGTGATAAAATGCAACATCACAGAAATGTACAACATCACAGAACAATACAGATATCTGGGATCCCCGGGTTTCACAGAGCCACTACTGAAACCCGACGTTCCCCTGGTCGTGTGGATAGCCTGTGCAATGAAATCCTAGACCCCTACGGGCGCGGCAAGTCACCCGCCAAAACCTGAAGCGAGGCAGCCCCCTTCACTACCGTGAATGGACCACCCAGCACTTCACGGAATCCGGTAACTTGGGCACCCTTCCAGGGTCAACCTGTACCCCCTACGAGTGCGGCGAATAGCCCGCCAATTCCAGAGTGAAGCCCCCTCCGTCTCAATGCCATGAGATGCGGGCTTGTTGCCCTCTAGAACCCGGCTATCCGTGCACCCCACCTTGGGGTAATCCTAGTACAGAAAGTAAAATATACATACAACGGGTACATCGACCGCAACCTGGTCGTGCCCCAAAATAATAATACAATCAGGCAGTGACGGCAGTCCACATGTCGGACGCTCGCCGCACAATATCAAATATACATAATACAACCAAAACTGTACTAGCATTGCATCCAGGCTATCCCCACGACCGATCCGCAACATCACAGCAATACACAGAAAATCAACGTGAAAATCACGTTCGCAAATCCGTCTAACCGGGCTATAGCAGTTAGACAGGATCTACCGATCAAGTGACATTCACGGTCGCAGATATAATGTAAATACTGTGAAATAATGTGTTTAAAATATCCGATCGATCAAATTTTAACAAGTGGGCCCCAAGTACTACTGTAGCACATCAAGAAATTCTGGGCCCAAAATTAATATTCCAAAAACCCTATTTTCAACCCAGAAAGCAACTGCAGAAATTTGATACGGCAAGGACATCAATGTGCGGCGGAACCGCGGCCCAAGGGAGGTTTGGCCGCGGTTCCGCGCTCCCATTGTCGAGTTACTGTATCGAATTTCTACAGAATTCTTAGAACTGCCAGTACATCACTATTCAACAACCTGAAAAAAATTTCGAGCCAGAAAAAAATCAACAGAAAACTGATGCATGTGTTATTGGGTTTTCGGAACATTTGTTCGATCGGAAGTGTAAAACACATTAGACAAAGCTAGACTATGTTAATGGCGAGGCTCTGATACCACTGTAAGTGCACGGCGGCGCCCCGGCCTCCATCCCGAGGCCAAATGCGGAAGCGATGGCTAACTTAAATTTTCTTGAACCGGCACCACCGCGCACTAACACCTGGATCGTGCCATTAACTAGTCCTAGCTAACAACAAGATGGGGAAGAGAGATATACCGAGCGATCCATGTCCTCCGGTCTTCTCGTCGTCGTCCCGATCTCCTGTGGAATCTTCAGTCTCCACCTCCTCGTCGGAAGGGCACCACTTCGCCTGCTTCTTTTACGGGCTCCCACCTCTATACCGAGGCAACTCGGGCACGAAGTTGGCGAGCCGACGTGCCCAAGGTTTGCTGTAGAATGTGTAGAACTTGTGTCTCATTTTGGGGTTCATGGAGGTGCCATTTGAGATGGTGGAGGAATGGAGTTTTTGGAGATGGAGCTAAATGGATTTTGTGCAATACAAATGAACCGAAACCCCCCTCCAAAATTTTGGTACAGCCCTCCACCTCAATGAATGGCCGGCCATGGCATGGAATGGGAGAGGGGAGAATGAATGAGGAAGTGAGTGAGAGGAATGGTATGTGATCATGCAAGAAAGAGAAAAGCTCATCATGATGAATAATCATCACACAAAACCAACACTCCAAAACAACTATCATCAACAACCATGATCACACAAAAGTCAAAACATGATGACTAAAGAAAGTCAAGCAATGATGGTGCAAGTATCATGATAGAATAATATGCAAAGACCCCCTCCACAATTGCTTATTTGCACAAATGCAAATAAGCCCTCCTCCACCAATCTTCGGCCAATGAACGATACAAATGAAATTGGCCGAAACGGAAAGCAAACTGGAAACTCCAGAAAACTGGTCCCGTAATAAATTACAGGAAAACCTTGATACTGTGTATACACACCCGCATCTGTATTCCGACCGAAATACAAATGCAATGAGACAAAATCTACACTGTACTATACTAGGATCCAGCTTAAACCAAAGCCGGCCAGTAATATCCGTTCGATCCTGATCCATGCAATACCGCACGTATCTGATCGAACCCTGCCATATATCCATACGGCCTATAGTACTAATTGTCCGATCCTGATCCGTGCAATACCGCACGTATCTGATCGGACCTTGCCATATCTCCATACGGCCTCTAGTACTAATTGTCCGATCCTGATCCGTGCAATACCGCACGTATCTGATCGGACCTTGCCATATCTCCATACGGCATCTACAGCTTTTCGCCCGAAACTTGAGTAACTGAATGTGTGGTGGACTCTAAAGACTCGTCAATACTATGGCTGTGGATTTAACCACTAGCACGTCAGAGGTATTAGCCATACGTGACGGGCCACCAGCTATTGACCAAAAGGGACGTCGATGAGCGAACTCATCCTGACACCCTACTAAGCCTAACAGTGACAATATCTGTACAGTCCGGTCCGTTCATCTATAAGAATCGCATGGCGGGCCTAGGGGGTTGGTAAAAGTCAGACCCCCAAAAGCGGTACAAGTCGTGTCGGAGCGTAGCCCAGAACACCCTGAGATACTACTGGAATACCTACCAGTAAATCTCCTGCTTCGGCCGAGGGCTTCGTGTAATGGCTCTCCTAGACACAGCGCGACCTCACCCCCAATACCGGGAGAGACGAACCCCTGAAGATCCGCTCACTGCCTCCATGTGGCTCGGGACTGTACCCAACTAAAACCTGTTTGCATGTCTCCTTTGAGCGTGGTAGGGTAGTAATCAAAGTACAGTGGGAACTCACACGAGACAAATGACGATCCCCAGGTCGATGAACTAACCTGTACACATGTCACCAGGGAACTGCTATCTGACGTCAGGTATAAGACCAACTAGCATGTTCCCGGCGAGTCCTGTCCGGTGTACTCATAACCCAATGAGCACCTGTATACATCTTAGGTGAACTAACTGACACCAGTGGCTTGTGAGACCGGCCACCGCCCCTCGTCGGGGTCTCGACTGTATACACTAGTCTACTCTGGAGTATCGATGCCCTATCTCGAAACTCCCACGACTAGGGACCTTTTAAGGATGTGCTTATAGACTACCAGCTCCCACGTATATGATCGCCCTCATACTGCTGGTGGTCAAGCAAGAATCCTAGTGGCTCTATCAACGTGCAATAGTGACCTGTCAGGTCACCTAAAGCAGTACACGATGATAAAGATAAACCAGATAGCATACTATCATCTCGAGTAAGACTGTTCTACTGGGACAGGTCCTCCCTCAATCATTGCAATCACGTGCCTGTGATCCAATAATTCACTCTGAGGGCACTATCTCCAACATCATCATCATCTAAAGATCGTCACAACTCCTACACGAGCGGAGATTACTCAAATATCATGATCACAAACACAATCACAAATTGAGATCTAATCATTATGCTTGAATTAAAAGATAAGCAAGAATATAGAAAATTCACCTTTATTTATCGACAAATTTCGTTACAACTCTTTTGAATTTACAAAAGGTAGGAACTAGATCATCGATTTCGGCTTCGCTCGGCTCCTTGAGTCGCAGATCGGCATGGATCTCTTGCTCCATTGAAAATCCGGCGTCGCTTCTAAAGGTTGAAGGAATTCTTACTTGAATTGATCTCAGGATCTTGATCTTGAGGTTGAATTGGAATTTGGCATAAGTTTTGTCACTAAACTTGTGGAGGGAAGAAGATGGTGATTATTGAACAACCTTCACCCTAGATCTAGGCTCTCTTATATAGACCTCCCAATTCTAGATCTAGGATTGAAATTTGAATTCCCTCCACAAGTTTGTTAGCCAAAAGATTTAAATTTCCCTCCAAAAGTTAGTTAAGCCCAAAAATTTGAATTTCCCTCCAACAGTTTATTAAGCCGAGCCTTCTATATGTGCCACGTGGAGCTTCTGGGAGCTTCTGGAAGCCTTGGCCGTTATAAGAGACACGTGTACAAAATCTGGTGCTGTGATCACACTATAAGGCCGCGGATCCGCGGCGCCAAGGGGGTTTGGGCCGCGGATCCGCGGTCCATTGAGAGCCTTGGTGCTCCATTTTTCTATGGTAATTCATGGGCTTCCTTAAGGGCCTTTTTCTGATATTTTAATTTCTCTTTGGCCTTCTGTATTATTACCAGATCTTGTATCTTAGAGTTGGCATATCTTTTATCAGATCTTTTCCTAATTTTGGGCTTTTGCTTCTGGAATTTCCTGCATTAGAGCCCAGACAAGAGTTGCGCAATACAAGGATGATGTGATGCCATGAAACACAATCAATTTCCCTAAAAATACCGGTTTTAGTATACAGTACAAGTAATCCAGTATTTTACATGTGTTTTGCAAATATGTGCGATATGAATACCGGATACCTATACCTGAATGCAAAAGTTAGGGAAATTGCCGTGTTAGAAATGCAGTATTTTCGACCGATAAAATTCCCCCAAACTTATTTTCGATCGTCTCGATCAAATTTTTTTATTAAAAAGAGAAGGAGAAAATAAAGAAAGAGAAAATCACACTTTCGTAGGCAACACGATTGCACTGAGCACGTGCAACAAGCCTTTAAACCTCTAGGTGTCCCTAGTAGGAGGAGTGTTGTCTCCTGAGGGTTTTCAGCTGATTGCACCCACAAAATCCAATAATAAAAGGAAGATCATGAATATTACATTTAAAGAAAAGAATTGTAAAAGAAAAGCCTTGAAAATTAGGGTTTCCAACTAAGCTAGCTTTTCAGTTGTCATGAGCCCTATCTTAATGGGCATGAAAAGATGTCAGAAATCACGCCCTCCCTCAATAAAACATCGTCTTATTCTTCATTCTTATCTTTCTTTCAAACATCGATCATATCACCCTGCGTGTGTGTAAAGGACATCCCTACACCCGGAGAATTCAATTCAAGCTATCATACTCTTGCCCATCAGCCTCAGTACTTTTTAATTAATGAATATTTTGATTTGCTCACACACTTTCATGCGACCGTTAATACTTCTTGAGGTACTAACCGACCGATTACTCATGTGCTTTGCTTATTTGGTGTATTTTCCTTGTCTTGCACCACCTAAGGCATAGCAGTGACTCCCAGACCAGTTGGCCTTAGGGCACTAGGTGAAGAGGCACCCTTGCTATAAATTTTTTATTGCCCTCGGCGATAACAAAACCAGTGTCCATTTTTCTCACCACTTTATTTTTCTTTTATTCATTTCTTTTATTTAATTTCCTTCATAATTTTGGCTTTAAGACAAGAGCATTTCAAGGTATCCTCTACTATCCCGGGCTTCAAGACGTGTGTAAGTGCGAATAGCAGGGTATCAATGATCAAAATGTTTTGCTTTCCAGAATAGAAATTATTTTTCAGACTTATTTTTATCCTCAGATTAGTGACTTCCTTCATCTTACTAACCTTTGGGACAACGGCTCATAACTACTTATTACTAGTTCGTATAAGAAAACTTCTAATTTTCTTGGTTTTCTTAAATTTTTCTAATCTCATGGATGTAATTGTTCACTATCTAATCTTTTATTATCATAAATATTAAATATTTTTATTTTTTTTTTGAAATTTTTTTTAAATTTTTATGAGTTTTGAAAATTTCTGAATTTTTATGGATTTTGAAAATTTTTAAATTTTTATAGGTTTTTTAGGGTTTTGAAAAATTATTTACAAAAAATGATGAGCCAAAAGAAAATATTTACACAAAATTTTTATGGGTTTTGAAAATTTTTAAATTTTTAAATTTTTTTTTAAAGAAATGTTTTGTGCTTATGCAAATGATATGCACATGATGCAAAACTAAGCACAAACCTCCCCCAAACTTGTTTTCAACAGTGTCCTCACTGTTGCCATCCGCTATATCTACAAAACCTGTAATCCTGGAAGGAATTTATTAGTGGGGGCAAAATATATAAGTGAAGATCCTCCCACAAACTTATTCTTTTCAAAAATTTTGTAAAAAATTTCTTTCCAAGAGCCAGAAGAAAAAAAAATGCCCCCCCCCAAACTTGAGTTAAGCTATGTTAATCTTTTGAAAATCACATGAGGGGGTCAAAAATTAGTGGTCGATACCAAGCTTTGCAAAGACCGAAAATCAACACCAACCATTCGAAGATTTTATCAATGCAGTGCTTGGGTTGGTGGAAGAAGAAGTGGGGAAATGGTAAGTCGTGGAACAGAATGTGTGTGCGTCTCATTTTGGAGAGACGATGCAGTGAATGTGATGGATTACTCGCATTCTTTTTACAATTCAGAAGAAGGGGTGGAGGTTCAATTTCAATGATTGGGATATGATTCATCTCAACACCCGTGTTATTCAGAAATGTGAGTTCATCAGCGAAGATCTCCTCAAAAGTTTCATCAATACCCCGAAGAATAATGTCATCACAAAGTGCGGGGTGATCTTCAGACTCTAAAAGTAGTTCATAATCGGTGTTAGTCGTTGACCCGGACATCTCGGTGAAAGAGTCTGTATGTGTATGATACATAGTTGGGTCAAACAACAACGTATGAAAAGAGTCAAGATCGGTATCAGGAGGATCATCAAATTTGCTGCTGTCGACATCCATTAAGTCGACAGAACAGATATGCGCAGTAGGTTCGGAGAGTACACTTCCCAATTTGTAAATGTTCAGCTCTATTGACCTGTTCCCGAAGTATAAGGTCATAGAGCCATTACGACAGTTGATGATAGCGTTGGAAGTGGCAAAAAAGGGGCGACCTAAAATCACCGGAATTTGATTCCGTGGGTTAGCTACAGGCTGTGTATCAAGTACAATAAAATCCACAGGGAATACGAATTCCCCGATTTTTATTAACACATCCTCTAGTTCACCCCTAGGTTTGGTGATTGATCGGTCAGCCATCTGGAGAGTGCAATGGGCTGGTTTCAACTCTCCGATCCCTAGTTGCTCATAGACTGAGAAAGGAAGCAGGTTAACACTGGCGCCAAGGTCTAAAAGAGCACGATTGATGTGTTTATCCCCAATAGAAATCGATATCGTAGGACATCCTGGGTCCTTACGTTTCTTTGGTAGCGGAGGGATAAAAGCAGTGCTAATGCTATTGGACATGAAGACCTTCTTTGGCACTTGAGTCTTTCTCTTCCTAGTGCACAAGTCCTTAAGAATTTTCGCATAAGCAGGGACTTGTTGAATCGCATCTAGGAGAGGGATGTTGATGTTAACCTGTTTGAACATTTCCATGATTTTCTCCATATGAGGACTTGATTTGTTAGCCCTTAACCGGTTCGGGTAAGGTGCTTTAGCAATTAGCGCCGGGTCTATCATAGGAGAAGGAAGTGGGGGTAGATGTGATCCCGAAAGAGGAGTGGGGATCGTCTTTGGAGGGATAGAAGAGGTGAGCTGAGGTGTCGAGCCTAGTGGGAAGTGGAGAATAGGCTCGTGAGAAGGCGGTGGGGTAGAAGAACAAGAATCAGAAGCAGAAGTGTGTGTGTGAGGAAAGGTCTCAGCCGGGGTGTTGATAGGATTTTCAATATCATCAACTTCTTCCCCAACATGGTTATCCAGCACTCTCCCAGATCTCAACGTGGTGATTGCATTCACATGATGTGAATAGCCAGGATTGGGTAAAGGTTGAGCTGGGAGTTTCCCTTTTTCTCTTACACTCATTTCGGCCTTAAGTCGTGCAATCTCAGCTTCCATCGTTTTGATACTCTCAGCTTGGGACGCTGAGTTTTTCTTTATCTCACCAACGGAAGACTTAACCTCGGCCGACACTTCCATGAAATTTGACAAGAGTAATTTCATGGTTTGAGCGAATTGAGAGAACTCGTCAGAACAGGTCGACTGCATAGGATTAGAAGGTGCAGGAGGGTTGACCTGGTTTTGGAAATTTTATGACTGGTAGGGGTGCTGGGTGAGATGAAGTGGTTGCTGTTGTGGAGGAAGAGCCCTTTGGAATTGATTCGGGTTTGGAACCGTGTTTTGGGATTGGTTCCAGGCAAAATTCGGGTGATTCCTCCAACCCTGATTGTATGTGGAAGAAAAAGGGTCGTTTCTAGGTCCTTGTTGAAGTGCAGCATTAATATGACCTTGAAACTGAGAGTTTAATGGACATTCTTCCGTTAAGTGAGAAGGATCAGAACAGCACCCACAAACAGTTTTGGGGAGTGACATTGGGTTTAGGGAGGCTGCTAAGAATTTGTGTTCCATAGCGTCGAGCTTCTTTTGCATTGCTGCCATCTCAGCTCGAACACCTATGGACACGTCTATTTGGTGTACGCCACCCCTACTCGATGGCTGGGTTCCAGTCTCCCACTGTAGTGACTTTTCAGCGAACTCTTCTAAAAATTTCCATGCTTCCCCATCATCCTTGGTCATAAAGGTGCATTGACACATGTTTTCAAGGTTTTGTTTAGTGGTAGGGTTATTGCCCTCATATATGATTCGGCAAAGGTCCCATCTCGGGATGCCGTGATGTGGGCATTGAACCAAAAGATCCTTGAATCGTTCAAAGCATTTAGAGAATGGTTCAGCTGGAAGCTGGGAGAATTGATATAGTTCACTACAGATTCGAGCTGTCTTTTGCATAGGGTAGAATTTCTTAAGGAATGCCGCAACGAATTCTTCCCAATTCGTGATGGAGTGTGCGGTGGTGTTATACAGCCACTTCTCGGCTGTATCGCATAAAGTAAATGGAAGAAGTCGTAGACGCATGGCATCCACAGAAAGTTGTGATGTACCCATCATTGCGCATACGTTTTCAAATTTGGTAATAAAAAAATACGCGTCTTCAGTCTCGAGACCGTGGAATTTGGGTAGAAGGTTGATGTACTGGGGCTTAATCTCAAAGTTATCCCCGTTGGCTGGTGGAATGGATAAGCAGGTCGAGAGAGGACCTCGCAAAAGGTAGCACCTCTCTTGGAGAGAGATGCGGGGAGGATTCTGCGCACCAACGGACGGCGGCAGAGTAGCGGTAAAGAGGTTTGATGTACTGGGGCTTAATCTCAAAGTTATCCCCGTTGGCTGGTGGAATGGATAAGCAGGTCGAGAGAGGACCTTGCAAAGGGTAGCACCTCTCTTGGAGAGAGATGCGGGGAGGATTCTGCGCACCAACGGATGGCGGCAGACTAGCGGTAAAGTGGTTTGATGGAGACTGATCCATCAGTGTGGGTGTGGTGGGGGGTAAAAGAAAGGTAAATGGAGAAATACCGACTTCGGAGTCGAAAGAGGGGACGCGGACAAGTCGGGCACTAGAATCCCGTGTCCACCCTATCTTGCACTAAAAGGGGTTAGTACAAGTAGCAGCATGGATTTATAATTAGGGGAAGTGAAGTGAATGCGGTGTTTGTTTTAAAAAGTGATACGGATTTTGAAAATATGATACGATCACAACAAATGCAACAAGCAACCCTAAAATTTATGGTCACCTAGGTCAAAGCTCTTGACCGCTCCTATCTTCTAAAAGACAAGTCGTAGGATAAAATCCTCCACTGCCTCTTTGTCCCCCTGTGGCCAGGTAAGTGCCAGGTAAGTGGGAAGGTACTCCACTACGTAAGTAGTGTGCCTAATTAATAACCACTAGCCTTTGACACACTTGCCATAGACATCACAAGAAAACGCGGATAAGCAATGAATTACCCACGGCCTTCTTCCATCCTAAGTGAGCGCGACGGTCCTTAGAGTCATCTCTAGATATTTTTTAATTAATGAGGGTAATGCGGATGCAGGTTTGTGATTTTTGGGGCCTAGGAAGGGTAATGAACTCCCCACCGTATATGGATTTGGCCGTGCCCCTTAATGTCCGTATTAATTATGCAAACAACCACAAAATCAAAAACAAGCACAATTTATTTTGCTTTTTTGTGGCGCTGCGATTTTTGCAAAGAAGCCTGCAATAAATTGTTAATTGGAGTAGCTTTTAGGAAGGAGATAAGAAAGATAGAAGTTACCTGTTGAAAATTTTCCAGAGAAGCCCTCAAGAAGCCGCGATTCCGCCGCGGTTGTCGCCTTATGCCGTGGTTCCGCCACGCCTTGAGCTCCTCTCTGCATCAAATTTTACCAGAGCACTCCTGATCACTTCCCTAGCTCTCTGGAATTCTCCAAATAATTTTCCAATTTCACAGAAAGCTCCAGATTTCCTTGAAATTAACCACAACAACACGTATTAGTGTTTGCGCAAGTTTTGATCTAAAAAATATTGATGGAATAAACTTTTCAACTCAAATTTCAAAAAGTGAACAAATAGCACACGATCCCCGGCAACGGCGCCATTTGATTGATCGTTTCCGATTGTGTAGTTGGTTTTAGAAAATAGAATTTAGAAATCACAATCAAAAATATTTTGACCGCAATCAATAACGGTGTCGGATGTAGCGCGTTAGTAACTGCGGATCGTCCACATGGAAAGTGAGATCCGTTCAATTTTCGAATTAGATGAGTTGAAAATTTAAGGCAAAGAAAAGAAAACAATTCATGATTTGTAATTGAAGATCATGAGTAAGAAAAATCTAGATCTAAAAGAAACAATAAAAACAAGAATTAAGATGAGAGATAATTTCCAATCAACACTCAAGATTATAAGTATGGCTCGTAGGAGTAGATCGGATCTATAGATGTGACGAGATCTAATGATTACTCATTCTTATCCATTAACGAATTGATACTAGATCGATGCAAATTCATCGAGGTTTAAGGATTGTGCGGGAAAATTAGGGATTCCGCAACTCATCCTTTGTCCTTTCGATAGATCGCATTCAAATTCTAGTTTCTAGTTAATCAAATGGTCAATAGTTGTTCCCTAGTTTCGAGTGAACACGATCTAGAAAGCATTATCTCGAAACTAGGTCATTAATCATTTGATTCACTAGAATTTCAAAGCATTATAGGATTTAAGAATTGTAAGAATATCTAAATCATCATCATCTAATGATCATCACAACTCCTACACGAGTGGAGATTACTCAAACATCATGATCACAAACACAATCACAAATTGAGATCTAATCATTATGCTTGAATTAAAAGATAAGCAAGAATATAGAAAATTCACATTTATTTATCGACAAATTTCATTACAACTCTCTTGAATTTACAAAAGGTAGGAACTAGATCGTCGATTTCGGCTTCGCTCGGCTCCTTGAGTAGCGGATCGGCGTGGATCTCTTGCTCCGTTGAAAATCCGGCGTCTCTTCTAAAGGTTGAAGGAATTCTTGCTTGAATTGATCTCGGGATCTTGATCTTGAGGTTGAATTGGAATTTCGCACAAGTTTTGTCACTAAACTTGTGGAGGGAAGAAGATGGTGATTATTGAACAACCTTCACCCTAGATTTAGGCTCTCTTATATAGACCTCCAAATTCTAGATCTAGGATTGAAATTTGAATTTCCTCCACAAGTTTGTTAGCCAAAAGATTTAAATTTCCCTCCAAAAGTTAGTTAAGCCCAAAAATTTGAATTTCCCTCCAAGAGTTTGTTAAGCCGAGCCTTCTAGATGTGCCATGTGGAGCTTCTGGGGTCTTCTGGAAGCTTTGGTCGTTATAAGAGACATGTGTACAAAATCTGGAGCTGTGATCACACTATAAGGCCGCGGATCCGCGGCGACAAGGGGGTTTGGGCCGCGAATCCGCGGTCCATTGAGAGCCTTGGTGCTTCATTTTTCTATGGTAATTCTTGGGCTTCCTTAAGGGCCTTTTTCTGATATTTTAATTTCTCTTTGGCCTTCTGTATTATTACCAGATCTTGTATCTTGGAGTTGGCATATCTTTTATCAGATCTTTTCCCAATTTTGGGCTTTTGCTTCTGGAATTTCCTGCATTAGACCCCAGACAAGAGTTGCGCAATACAAGGATGATGTGATGCCATGAAACACAATCAATTTCCCTAAAAGTTCCGGTTTTAGTATACAGTACAAGTAATCCAGTATTTTACATGTGTTTTGCAAATATGTGCGATATGAATACCAGATACCTATACCTGAATGCAAAAGGTAGGGAAATTGCCGTGTTAGAAATGCAGTATTTTCGACCGATCAGTATCCTAACTCTAGAATTGGTAGGGTTGCTTGCCGCTCTCGTAGGGGTCTAGGGATGTGGGTTTGTCTATTCATCACGACCGTGGAATCCGTGTTTTATACAGGCTTAATATAAAACCCGGAAATCCTAGTATATCCAGTATTTCATATGTTGATTTCTGCGGCGATATTCTGTGATGTGATCACTTTATATTTTGAGATGGATACATTATAATATATAAGGTATATTATAGACGTTGCTTATGTTTTTCACCGGCGCTAGCCCTGCCCCGCTCTGTCGTTAGTTACCTAACCTGATGGTGCATGACGGGACTTCGAGGCGAATGTGGATAGCATAAGCGTACGTTGTATTTATCTGTGATGCTTAGGTAATTTAAATGATGGGACATTCATTAATGAGATTAATGAAAGAAAATACACCTAAAGATGTTGTAGAATCGAATTTGAAACCCACTCGGCTTTTTATGAAAAAGCAAAGTTTCAAAATGCGGAGCTTAAGCCACTCCTTTTAAAAACCATTTGATTCTACAACGATATCAAGTTCAAAGCGTTAAAGGTTTTCATAAAAACCATTCGTAGTCCTCCGTCATTTTAAGAAGTAGAGTACTTAGTATTCGTGCTGCATTTGTTGACATTAGCTTAGGCGTAGTGTACGGTAGCTAAGTGATGTCTTCCTACACATCATATGATGCCATTAATTAGGACAATCATGCGACTTTTTTGACCTTAGCCAAAGGTCATGTGGGTGTGTCTAATTATTCACGAAATGACGGGTAGAACTTGACTAGTGCTTATGATTTGTTGACCATAGCCAAGGTCATAAGTGATAGGGGTAAAAACCATTATCGGGAGTTTCAAGTGTTGAAATTTGCAATGAGATTGTATCCTTCTATGAGATAGTTGGATCCTGATACCCACTGCGAATAATTGTTAATTCTGGGAGAGTTTTGCACTTTACAATTAGCCGATCAAGTAGGTGTCTAGAAAGGTGTCAACGGGGTTACACCCCTGGGAACACGAGGTTTATTTTAATTAGGTCTGTGCGAAAGCACGGGAAACCTCCTTCAAAGTACCGGCACTGGCCTGGTTGAAAGATTGGCGAACTTGTAGGGTGTAATTAATCCCGGCTAGTCTTTCCTTTTAGGGTTTGAAGGAAGATTTGATAAAAACAGTCGGAGCCATCCTGATTAGATAAAATATATAACCAATCTAATCTTGCAAGAGCGTACGCAGAGTGTTTTCTTCTCTCTCTCTCTCTAGGTAGCGACCATGTCACGCCTTAATCATGATAATAATATGGATATATTAACCAAACCCGCTTGTTATACTGAGCCAGGGAACGTTGGTCCCGTTCAAACTTATAATTGTTATAAGACCGAGCAGGAAATGGGGGAATAACAGGATACCCATACAGCCCAAACGAAGAAAGTGCATGTTAATGCATCTTTTTCGGGTGTGTTCATTACCGAGAACTGTTTCTCAGTACCCTCTACGTCCTGGGTATTTGATACCGGATCAGGATCCCGCATATGCAATCTATTACATGGGCTACAGAAAGGTGGAGAACTAGGAATGGGTGATATGTCTCTAGGTATAGAGAACAGTGCAATTGTTGCAGCCAAGGTGTTGACAAATATCACCTTGTATTACCAAATACATTGATTCTGAACGAATGTTATTAGATACCGAACCCGATATACAACATTATATCAGTCTCTTTATTTACTAAAGAAAGATATAATTTTGTATTGTTGGATAATGTTTTGAACATTTCCTATATCAAGAGTTGATCAGTTCAGGCACGTTATCTAATGGCATATACGTTCTAAATCAAGCCACAGTTCTGAACGTACAGAACACACACAAGAGGAAGAGTTCAGAAATGAACGAATTCTTCTTGAGACATTGTAGACTAGGTCATATCAATGCGACCCGACTAGCTAAGTTACATTTAGATGCATATTTAAATCAGTTTGAATTTATATCTTGTGAAACTTGCCAATCATGTCACAAAGATATAATGACCATAGCTCTGTTTACTGGAAACAGAGAAAGAATTAGTGGACTTTTAAGATTGATACATGATGTATGAAGGTCCCCAGCCTACATATGCCAGGACTAGTTCTTTGTACTTCATTATATTCGTTAATGATCTCTCAGGATTCGGACATTTGTTCCTGTTAAAACACAAGCCTGAAGCTTTTGAGAAATTCAATGAATATAAATCCGAGATAGAGAATCAAAACGGGTATAAGTATTATGTCCTTTAATGGGATCAGGGAGGAGAATACTTGTGCATAGAATTCTTGGACTATTCTAAAGGAGAATGAGATTCTGTCTCAGCATTACTCCTCCGTATACACCATAGCATAATGGTGTATCGTGATGGAGCAATCACACCCTATTAGATATGGTGCGCTCTATGATGAGTACTGCTGAGTTGCCTGTTTCCTTTTGGGAGTTATGCACTTGAGAAGCAGCATACCTATTGAATTCGGTTCCAATCAAATCAGTGCATACCACTCCATATAAGATATGGTATGGGAAGAGTCCATCTCTTAAGCATGTTAAGATTTAGGGTTGTCCGACTTATGTCTAAAAGAAAAATCTGGACAAACTCGAGGCAATGTCAGTTCTGTGGAAGTTTGTTGGATATCCCAAGCATTCGCAAGGGAATATCTTCTACCGCACCAAGGAACAAAAGGTGTTTTTTTTCTCAGCATGACCACCTTTTTAGAAAAAGGAATTTATTTTGGAAGAAATTTATGATCATGAGGTAGAACTGGAAGAAGTTCCAGCTATACAAACTACAGCTGATATTTTGAAAAAACCGGAGGATTCAATAGTTCCCGACGAACCTCAGCCTCTCCGCCGATCTGGTAGGGTTCCTCATCCGCCTGAGAGATACTTTGGTTTTCTCAATGACAGTAGGAGCGAGGATTGCATCATGGAGATGATGACCCAACTAGTTTCGAGCAGGCCATCAAGAGTGGGGACTCTATAAGAATGGCTGGATGCTAAGCGATTTGAGATGGAATCTATATACACCAACAAAGTATGGACTTTGGTTGCTATATCTGAAGGGTTAAATCCCCATCAGGAGCAAGTATATAATGAGAAGATTACATGGTGTAGATGAAAAAGTTGAGACTTTCAAAGCTAGACTTGTTGTAAAAGGTTCTCGTCATCGACCAGGCGTGGATAATGATGAAACTTTTTCTCCAGTGGCTATGCTTAAGTCCATCCGGATCCTACTTGCCATTGCTACATACCATGACTACGATATCTGGTGGTTGGGTGTCATGACGGCTTTTCTAAATAATGATTTAGAAGAGAGCGTCTATAAGTACATAGCCAGAGGGCTTCGTAGACGGTGGGAGTAGCGGAAACGTGTGCAAGTTTCTTTATGCATTAAAGCAGGCATCGCGGAGTTGGACCTTCTGTTTTGATGTGATAGTCAAAGCGTTTGACTTCATCAAAATGGTAGATGAACCTTGTATATACAAAATGGTAGTAGAAAGTATGGTGGTCTTCCTCGTATTGTACGTGGATGACATACTCTTGATAGGAAAGGTGTTTCCTATGCTACATTCGGTCAATCTCTTCTTATCACAATGACTCTCCATATAGGATCAAGTGATACCTCCTAAATCCCGGGTTTTGGATCTGAGATAGATCTAAGTGGATGTTAGGATTTTCACTAGGTGTGGTGAGATGGTATCAATTGATCCTGGGAAGAATCACTGGATAGCTTCTAGGGTGGTAAGGTCGATTGAATGTAAGTCACAGGCATTGTCTTTACCCTTAGTGGAGGGATGGTATGTTGGAAAAGTTCCAAGCTAGATACCGGGGCAAACTAGACGATAAAAGCTGGATACATCGCTATCAAAGATACTACTAATGAGGCAGTCTGGGTGTATATTTGTTCATAAGATGAACTTGGTTCCCACCATTGTATGACAATGGAGGTGTGGGTTTGACTTAGGAACCCCAGTCCCATCATTGACCTAGACATATTCTAAGGTAGTATCACCTGATCATGGAGATGGTTGATCTCCAAGTGATCGAGGTTAGGAGAGTAGATTCAGAGGTTAACACGGAGGATCCACTCACTGAGGTCTTTCCTGCGAGAGACTTTTATAGGACGTTGGGTATGCTATACTACAACAACTAGCTTTAGTGCAAGTGGGAGATCGTTAGTTGTATGTATGCCCTAGAGGCCATTATTGTACATGAGATGTATATTATAGTGGATGCTTGGACATAAATAGGGATGACTTTCTTGCTCGACATGATAGTACGCTATCTGGTTGCTCTTTATCTTAACATGTACACTAACTGTCTCTCTATTACATGTTGATAAAGCCCGTATGATGTGTACTTGACTACCAGGATTATGATGCAGATAATACTAGTAGGGCCTGTGTAGTCCATGAGTTCATCCTTCAATGTTCCTAGTCGTGGGAGTATCGAGACGGGGCATCGATATTCTAGAGTAGACTAGCTTATACGCTTCTCGACCCATATGATGGGCGAAGGATGACCCCATATCCATTGGTGTTTGACATCAAAAATTGTATACGGGTGCTCAGTGGAGACTGGGTACACTGAACGGACTCGCCGAGAACTCCTAGATGGTATTATACCTCAAGCCAGATAGCAGTTCTCTGGTGACACTGGTACAGGTTAGTCTGTCGACCCGAGATCGTCATAGAGTCTTGTGTGTCTCCCACTGTGCTTTGATTTCCACCCTACCACGGCTCTACTGAGTCATGCAAACACGTGGTTTTTGGGTACAGTCCCGAGTCACATAGAGGCATTGAGTGATAGGTGGGGATTCGTTTCTCCCGGTATTGGGGGTTGTTGTTGCGCTATGCTCGATTGGCCATAACTGTAAATCCCTGGCCAGGGTAGATGAGATTTACCGGTAAGTGTTATCAGCAGTTTCTCGACCCGTTATGGAACTTACATCGGCATGACTTACCAAGCTATTGGGGTCTGACGTTTACCACCCCTAGACGAGATATGCGACATATCAGACGAAGAGACCGGACTGTACGGTAGTGTTACTGATTGGATTCGCAGGAATATGAGCAGGCTTGCTTGTTGATCTTCTTATCGCTCAATACCCGATGGTCGTTATGTTTTGCAAGCCCCTTGTAGCTTGTGGGTGTTTGATATGATCATCACCTACTGCCGGCGTATTGACGAGTCTTTAGAGTCCTACACAGAGGTTTCCTGGCTCAGGCGAAACGGAGTAGGAGTGCATATGTGATATGTGCAGGACCGAGATTAATACGAGTATGTGATACCGTATTCTATTCTTGCGATTTGTGTCATCGTTCGGTTATATGCGATATAGCCGGGTTATCGAATCAAGTGTTGATTTGATAAATTGATACACATGATATTAGTCGGTTATATGTGATACAGCCGGATTATTAAATCAAGTGTTGATTTAATAATCTAATGTATAATTATATATTTGATATATTAATTTACATTAACTATTATTAGCTCACTTAATATTTATTTTCTCACTTGATTGTGCATTAGTGTATATGTGATATATATTAGTGTAGATTATTTTGTGTCATGCTAGATGCCACATGCTACATGGGTGTATGAGACTCACACCATGCTTATAATAATGTGCGGGTTTTATTTATTTAATGAAATCAAAATTGGTTGGAAATTGTCAAATGGTTGAAGCTTGTAGAAGCTTGTGGAACCATTGACCAAGTCCACTCCTTTTATTTTACTTGTAGATATTTATTAACCTAACCATTTTTGTAACCCATGATTTATTCTCTACATGGGTTAATGTATGACACTAACTCACCGATGGTTTCTATTCTCACCTCATTAGTTTTCATTTTCTCATCTTGATCTTTTTCATCTTCTTCCTCCTCATGAAAGCTTTCTAGCTTTTAAAATGGTGAGAAAATATTGTGAGAAAATAAAATCTAAAGTGAGCCCATTTCCTACTTCACCATACTCTACTATTAGCCATTTAGTTTAAGGTGTTCTCTTTACAAAATTCATCACCTAGTGAAGAGGTAGCTTAGGTTTGAGTTTTCTCGACGTAGATCATCTTCGGCCTCGAAGGCTTCGAGCAAGCTTGTTCATTTCTCCAAGGGAACCCATACTAGAGTTCAGGAGATCATTACTCACAGCGAAGGGACTACTACTCGGAGCTTTAGAAGTGAAGAACCGGTCTACAAAGGTTGTATTCCTCGTTCACTTAGTGTAATGGTAGATTACATGCTTTATATTGTCTATTCACTCTAGCTAGATCCTAGGTTAGGGTTCATTAGCACTCTAGAAAATTTGAAATTGGCATGCTAGATGTCTTGAAAACCCAGTAGGGTGCTGAGGAATCCCAACAGAGTTTCCCTGCACCGGGCAAAAGGTATAGAAGCCGTATGGTTTTATGGCAGGGCTTCGATCACTTACGTGTGCTTGTACACGTATGATGATCGGGCGGATAACACTAGTGGGCTTTGGTTTAAGCCCGATCCTAGTATTATATTGATGGATTATTTTCGTCTCTTTGTGTTCGTATTCATTGGAATGCGGATGCGGATATGTATATACGGATGAGGGGCGTTCTTGTAATTTTGCAGGAAAGCTTCTAGAAGGGACACCTCATTAGGGTTTATTTTTCTTTTATAGATTAAAGAATAATGAGGTGGAGATATTTTCTTTGGATGGCTATGACTCATCACTTGACAAAAAAGATATTTGTGAACCATAGATATTTTTGTGAGATATTATCTCATCAATAATTCACATGGTTCATTATTCATCACAAATGAGAAGTCAAGCTTCATCCAAGCTCTCTTCTCCTCTCTCATTTTCTTCAAGTCTCATTCTTCTTCCTCATAACCCATAAAGTCTCATGAGTTGAGAAACCTTGGATTCCAAGAGCCAAAGCACTCCATCTTCTTTCTCTACACCCTCTAGGACTTCTAGTTTAGTGAACTAGAAACCATAGTTACCTCGGATTTGAGGTAGGATCTCGGACTATAGACTCTCGGGTGGATCGTCTTTGACTCGAGGAGGCCGTCGAGGTTGCCCGATTCTTTTTTGATCCTTGGAGCTGATGACGAGTAGAGGACAGTGATGAAGGCCCGAAGGACATGTATCGTGAGTTATAACTTCGTATCCGAGTAGTTAAACTTCAAGTAGTTTGCTAGCTATGGTTTATGATCGATCCTTGGTTCTAGTCGGTGTTGTGAAGCCCGTAAAAATAATTTTTTGCAATTTCAGCCTCCCTGCGAACACGTGGGGTGCTCGACATCGAATTACAGGACGGACTCGCCGAAAACATGATAGTTGTTATTATACATATTTCTTAGATAGCAGTTCCCAGGTGACATGTGTACAGGTTAGTCTGTCGACCAGAGATCGTCATTTGTATTGTGTGAGTTCTTACTTTGCTTTGATTACTACCCTACCATAGCTCAAACGAGTCGTACAAATAGGTTTTAGTTGTGTACAGTCCCGAGCCACATGGAGGCAATGAGCGGATCGTCAGGGATTCGTCTCTCCCGGGATTGGGGGTTGATGTCGCTAGGTGCATGGGTGGCCATCACCAGAAATCATTGACCAAGGTAGATGAGAATTACTGATTTGGATCAGTAGTTTCTCAGTTGGTGATGGGCTTCATACCGACATGAAATATCGCGTTATTAGGGGTCTGATTCTTACTACCCCCTAGACTTAATATGCGATACTCTTAGACGAACAGACCGGACTGTACGGAGATATTTACGGATAAGCTCAGTAGGGGTTCGGATGGGTTTGCTCATCGGCCTTCCTTTCGCTCGATACATGAGTAGCCGTTACGTACAGCTAGTGCCGCTGACGTGCTTGTGGTTAAACCCACTGCCAATGTATTGACGAGTCTTTAGAGTCCCATACAGAGGGTTTCCCTGCTTCTGGCAAAAACGATATAGAGGTCGTATGGTTTTATGGCAGGGATCAATCATATACGTGCACTTTTGCACGTATCATGATTCGGACGGATAATACTAGTGGGCTTTGGTTTAAGCCGGATTCTAGTATTATATTATTGGATTATTTTCGTCTCTATATATTCGTATTTTTTGGAATACGGATACGGGTATGTATATACGGATGAAGGTTATTCTTGTAATTTACTATAAGGTGCTTCTAGAAGTTGCCACCTCATTTTTGTTTATAACCATTTTTTTAAATGGTTAATAAGGTGGAGTATGAGGTGTGATTTCTCATTAAATGAAGCATGAAGTTGTGGTGACTCACATGGTGACTCATGGTTTACTATTATAGCATTCTTGATTTATATGTGTTGTGAGATATTTTGTGAAGGGCTTGATTCATTCTTTGTTCACAACACTTAGCCATTTTTTCCATGGTTGCTTCACACTCTCATCCTCAACTTTCTTCTTCTACCTCCACCCTAAAAGTCTCATGTATTGAGAAACATAGGGTGTTTGGAGACAAATTAATCCATTATTAGATTCTACATCCTTTAGGATATTTAGTTTAGCGAACTAGGTACCCTAGTTACTTCGGCTATGAGGTTGGATGTTGAACTACAAATCCTCAGGTGGATCATATTCGATGGAGGGAGACCGTCGATCAAGCTTGATCATAGTGGCATCTAGGAGCTTAGAAAGATGGTAGAAGACCGAAGGACTCAGATCATTCGGTATAACCATTCTAAACTCCTCTTTAGTTTGCTAGATTTAGGTTTATGGTAGATCCAGGTTATCGGGTTGTTCTAGCTCCAATTTTGAAAAAAATTGTTCCGCAAACGATCACGGTAAATGGCCAGGGCGCTAGCATAACCTAACAACAACAACTTTCTTTGCATTCAACTTTACATATAACTGTCTGGAATGAAAAGAGACAATGATAAAGCAAATGCCTAAACAATGACATACCGGAAGTAAATACAAGCAGTAGCTAATAGTCAGGCTAAGAAGCAAACTGGTCCAAGTCCTCTGGGATCGGCTCTATCTCCTCCGAATCTGGTCCTCCTAACGAACATTCCAAAGAAAGAAACAGAGAGGAATGTCATCTGCGAACTAGCGCTCGGTAAGTCCCAAAGAAGTTAAAGAAGATGGTATATAAAGTGAAGAGAAACCAAGTAAAAGTGAACAAGCAAGGTTATATATGAGAGTATCTAAGCATTTTATTTACTCGTATAAGATAGTTATTTTAACGTGGTTATTTGTAGTTTGATAAAGAAGGTATTCATGTATACGAAAGGAGTCCATCTTACCCCTTAGACTATAGTAACATGTAGTGTAAGGCCCCGTCATAACCTACGGGAAAACGGCATGTGAATTCATGTAGGTGTCTTTTAAGTGACCTCCCGTGCCACGATATACGTTCTGTACCAATCTACCTCTTTATCCCCGTGTATTGTAGTTTAAAGTTCAAGTTTACAGGTCTTAGCTGAATCCATGAATATAAAAAAATAAACGGGTTCATGTTCAAAATGCAATCATGTATTCAGGTATTCATGTCAAGTTATATCCATGATTCGGTCATGTCGAGTCAAGTATTCGAGTTCCAGTCTGATATATGAATTCAAGTGTTCAGGTTCATGATCAAGTATTCAAGTTTTTGTTTGATTTTGGATTCTACTTTGAGTTTGGATTCAGGTTGGAGTCAGTATCTTATGAAAGGATTTAGCTCTTGAATTTCTTAAGTTCGGAAGTAATCGGACAACTGCTGCACATGAACGGAAGGATTTGTGTATTTTTCCAAGACAATTGGCATTTGATAACTCTGTTAATTGGTCTAACCTGATTAGGCAAGCACTCCTTTCTCTGGCTCTCTGGGGCTCAAGAGAAATGATACCGCTTAAACCTATATTAATCTAGAGTCCTTAATATTTATTATTTTGTTGTTTACATTGTATTTATGTTGTTTGCATTTCTCGAGGGGGTTTTATGAAAAATATTTTAATATTGTTTAAAATAAACCTTGAGGGTGTTTATATTATTAAGAGTTTTTTTATGAACATGTATTTTCATTTTTAGTGGTATTTTAGTGATAAAAGCTAGTTTTTAAAAGTTTATGAAAATTACTGCTTTTTTGAAAAATTGGTGGTATTTTATTAAAATTTAAAATTTTCATTTAAAAATATAGATTTTCACACTTTGTTTTTATTGAAAATACGGTTTCATGATTTTATATAATTTTTCAAAGCTTTAATTTTGTTCTAGAAATGTCCTATTCTTTTAAATCGTATTTTTATTCCTTTCGAGACTGAATGCACCATGAAGAGTTCTGTATCTCACTCTACTATCCTAATGACGTATGATAACCCGCACCATCCGTAGATGGGTTCCCCTAAAAGGGTTGTAGAGGCACAATTGTAAAGGATTTTAAAGATTAAAAACATGTTTTTATAAAGTGATGGTATTTTATTGAAACTTATTTCATTTAGATGAAAATTTCTAACCAAAATATCATGCTATGAATCAAAAGTGTGCGTGTGGGGTAGGTCGTTACCCGTGAATGTTCTAGAGATATGTAAGACTAATTATCGAACAAGGGTTATAGTTAAAGTTCATTATATTTATGTGAAAAAGTTTGTTATATGATCATTTCACATGGAATTTTATTTGCATAAAAAGGTAAATAAAGAGAATCATATTTTAAAGTTATGTTAGATATTGGTGCGACATAAAAAGCGAGTTAGAATATTGAAAAGAAAATGTTATCAGAGTTAACTTCACTTTATCGAAATCGTTTTAGAGATTGATTTGAGATGGAAAGAAGGAGAGAGGAAAGGATTTACGGTTTTAGAGTGTCGCGAAAAGAGTAAGGAAGAGGGCGAAGACTTCGTAGCGTCACGGTAGCTCCGGGAAAAACTCTGATCTTCAACGAAGAAAACTTGATCGCTAACTCCACTTGACTCCACTTGTACTTCGAAAATTTTGGGAGAATTTTAATAGAGATTGGTCAGAATGGGAAGAGCTAAGGGATGAGATATATTTATAGTGTAGGGATGAGGGTATGTGAGTTAAAGAATTGGAATTAAAATGAATTAAAATAAGATTAATGATGAAATGAAGGGTCTCTTGATGAATGCACAGTAATCAAACAGTACAGGAGAGTAGAGGGGAGTCAAAAGGACGCGTGAGCGAAGCATGGAGGCGATTGCGGCTACATTAACCGCCGCCGGCGGCTATAAATGTGATTTGGGCGGTTGGATGGGGGCCACGTGGCTCAAGGCTTTGGGCATGGGTATTATTCTGTGTTAACCCCTCATTTATTCTGTTTGATTTTTCTGAAACTTTTCGATTCTCTGTGTATTGCACGTGCAACTCTTAGACTTCCGAAACGTTAAAAAGAAAAATATTTAAAATAATTGGGACTGATGGGATTCGAACACATAGGCTATAGCACAACAGTACAGAGACTTTACCAGTGAGCTACAAGTTGTTTTTATTGAACAAAAATAACTTATAACCCCTGATCAGGCTGAAATACCCTTTATATACATTTGAATCAATTACATTTGTACAGGGATTTCAAGTTCATTACAAGTGCTTGCTATAAATTTTTGTTTTTAAAAGAATATTACGTACAGATTTTACATGAATGAAAATTGAAAAACTCTCATTTCATATAAAAAAAACCCGGCTATTCAATCACGACGATCCAATAAAACATATCAGCGACACATAATATCACATATCATCAACATAAGTAAATACGCGTATCCCAAATTCCGTTGACGATATGTGATATTATGTGTCGCTGATATGTTTTATTGAATCATCATAATTGAATAGCCGAGGGGTTTTATGTGAGATGAGAGTTTTTCAATTTTCATTCATGTAAAATCTGTATGTAATATTCTTTTATTGTATAAAACTGGAATAATTAGAATCCACATATCCTTAGACATCATAAACCCGGAATATCTCATATTCCGAATTTCATGCCTAACCAGATAAATCTTGTATTTTAGTCTCAAATTGAAAACACTTTTCAATTACTTAGTCGAGAATTCAACAAGATTCTAGACAAAATTATCGAATACTCGTCAGAAACTTTAGTAGATGGCCGCACCCCCGATCTCGTCGACAAAGTGCACTAAGGTGGAACACCGTGGCCGCAAGCACCCGAGTGGATGCTTTTGGCACCGGGGTTCTCCTACAGTCACTTGGTCGGGGCAATGGGGCGTGGCTACCTAGCAAAGTTATTTGGCGAGTATTCACGTACAATACGCGATTGCGAACAAGCTACACTTGATCGTTAGTCAAGTGTAGGATGGTGAAGTAGGGGATAAGAAAGCTCACAAGTTTGTGTTCAAGTTTCATGGTTCACATCACATGTGAGGGTTGAAACCTATAAACCCTAGCACCACCATGAGGTTCTAATGACATCAACCTTCTTATTGTCATGGTTCAAGCTTCAACCCTACTGTTTTTATCAAATCTTCCTTCAAACCATAAAAGGTAAGACTAACCGGTAGTTAAGTAACCCAACGGTGCATGACGGGGCCCACTGGCGAATGCAGATGGAATAAGCGTACGTTCTATTTTCGTTTCATTTTTTGTGATGTTTAGGAAAAATTAAATGATGGGACTTCATTAATGAGATTAATGAAAAGAAAGAAAGCTAAAGATGTTGTAAAATTAAATTTTCAAAAAGGGTAGCTCTAGTTCATGCTTTGCATAGTGGTATTCCTTGATGAATATCCAGCACCTCATTCGATGAGGAAAGAGACAAGATCCCTTTACTGGGAGTGAGCTCTTTAGCGAAACTAGCAAATGATAAAACTCACTCGGTTTTGTTTTTTGATAGCTTCTCTAGTTCTTACTTTGCATAGTGGTATTACTGAATATCCTACATCTCATTCGATGAGGAAAGAAACGAGATCTCTTCACCGGGAGTGACCTCTTTAGCGAAGCTGGAAAAGCCTAAAAAACACCCCTTTTCAAAATCATTAGATTTTACAACGATATCAAGTTCATTATGCTCATGGTTTTCTTAAAAACCTGCGTAGCCCTCCGTCATTTCAGATAAGTACTATTTAGTATTCGTTCTACGTTTGTTGGCCAGCGTCAAGGCATAGTGTGCAGTAGCTGATTAGTACTTATCTACGGCATGAGATGCGATTGGATTAGGATAGTCGTACGACTTTGTTGGCCAGCGTCAAGGGTCGTGCGGGTGGGTTTAATTCAATCAAGAAATGAACGGGTTGAACTTGACTAGCAGCCTATGATTTGTTGGCCAGCGTCAAGGTCATAGGAAGCTAGGGGAAAAATCCATTATCGGGAATTTCAAGTGTTGAAATTTGCAATGAGATTTCATACCTTCTATGAGATAGTTGGATCCCGATACCCACTGCGAGTAAGAGTTACTCCTAGGAAAGTTTTGCACTTTACAATTAGCCGATCAAGTAGGTGTCTAGAAAAGTGTCAATGGGGTCATACCACTACGAAAACGAGGTTTATTTTAATTAGGTCCGTGCGAAAGCACGGGGAACACCCCTCAAACTACCGACACTGGCCTGACCGAACAATTGGCGAACTTGTAGAGTGTAATTAATCCCGGCTAGTCTTACCTTTTATGGTTTGAAGGAGGATTTGATAAAAATAGTATGAGCCATCCTGATTAGATAAGATAATAACCAATCTAATCTTGCAAAGAGCACACGCTAATGCGTTTCCTTCTCTCTCTCCAGGCAGCAACCAATGCCATGCCTTAATCAAGATAATAATATGGATGTGTTGACCGAACCCGCTTATTGTACTAAGCTGGAGAACGTTCGTTCCTTAGGAATATGTGAATATCAGGATTCTCGCGCCACCCGTACGAAGAAACAACATGTTGATGCATCTTCTTCGGGTGTGTTCGTTACCGAGAACTATTTCTTAGTTTATTCTACGTCCTGGGTATTGGATACCGGATCAGGATCCCACGTATGTAATTTGTTACATGGGCTAAAGAAAGGTAGATAACTGGGAAAGGGTGATAAATCCCTAACAGTAGGGAATTGTGCAATTATTACAGCCAAGGCAGTAGGCGACTATCACCTTGTATTACCAACTGGTAATACATTGATTCTGAACGACTGTTATTACATACCAAAGATGATTGGTAATATTATATCGGTTTCTTTGCTAACTAAAGAAGGATACAATCTCACATTAGAGGATACTGTTATGAACATTTTAGAAAATCAAGTGTTGATTGGATTTGGTACGTTATGTAACGGTATATACGTTCTTAATCAAAGTACAGTTCTTAATGTACAGAACACAAACAAGAGGAAAAGTTCAGAAATGAACGAAGCCTTCTTGTGGAACTGTAGACTAGGTCATATCAATGCGACAAAGCTAGCTAAGTTGCATAAAGATGCATATCCGAATCGGTTCGAATTTACATCTTATGACACTTGTCAGTCCTGTCTTAAAGGTAAGATGACCAAGACTCCGTTTACTGGACATGGAGAAAGAGCTACTGATCTCTTGGAACTGATACATAGTGATGTATGTGGCCCAATATCTACAAATGCTAGAAATGGTTTCTCATATTTCATTACATTCACCGATGATCTCTCAAGATTCGGATATGTGTTCTTGATGAAACACAAATCTGAAGCTTTTGAAAAATTCAAGAAATTTAAGAATGAAGTATAAAACCAGATGGGTAAAAGTATTAAAATCCTTCGATCTGATCGGGGAGGAGAATACTTGAGCGGGGAATTCCGAGACTATTTAAAAGAGAATGGGATTCTCTCTCAGCTTACTCCTCCGTATACATCACAGCACAACGGAGTATCAGAGCAAAGGAATCGCACCCTATTAGATATGGTGCTCTCTATGATGAGTACTGCTAAGTTACCCATTTCCTTTTGGGGTTATACGCTTGAGACAGCCATGTACCTATTGAATATGGCTCCCACCAAATCTGCACCTACCACTCCATATGGATATGGAAAGGGAAGAGACCATGTCTTAATATGGTTAAGATATGGGGTTGTCCGGCTTATGTGAAAACACAAAATTCAGACAAGCTCGAGGCAAGGGCATTCCTATGCAAATTTATAGGATATTCCAAAAATTCACGAGGGTATATCCTCTACCACTCCGAGGAACAAAAAGTGTTTGTTTATCGACATGCCACCTTTTTAGAAAAGGAATTTCTTGTAAAAGAAATTAGTGGCAGTGAGGTAGAACTGGAAGAAGTTCCAACGGCACAGACTACAACTGACGATTTGGTGGAACCGGAGGATCCAATAGTATCCAACGAACCCCAGCCACTCCGCAGATCTAGTTGTTGGAGATAGTGCCCTCAGAGTCAATTATTGGATCACAGGCACGTGATTACAATGATTGAGGGAGGACCTATCCCGGTAGGACAGTCTTACTCTAGATGATATTATGCTATCTGGTTTATCTTTATCATCGTGTACTGCTTTAGGTGACCTGACATGTCGCTATTACACGTTGATAGAGCCCCTGGGATTCTTGCTTGACTACCAGCAGTATGATGGCGATCATATACGTGAGAGCTGGTGGTCAATAAGTACATTCTCAAAAGGTCCCTAGTCGTTGGAGTTTCGAGACAGGGTATCGATTCTCCAGAGTAGACTAGTGTATACAGTCGAGACCCCGACGAGGGGCGGTGGCCGGTCTCATAAGCCACTGGTGTCAGTTGGTTCACCTAAGATGTATACAGGTGCTCATTGGGTTATGAGTACACCGGACAGGACTCGCCGGGAACATGCTAGTTGGTCTTATACCTGACGTCAGATAGCAGTTCCCTGGTGACATGTGTACAGGATAGTTCATCGACCTGAGATCATCATTTTTCTCGTGTGAGTTCCCACTGTGCTTTGATTACTACCCTACCACGGCTCAAAGGAGTCGTGCAAACAGGTTTTAGTTGGGTACAGTCCCGAGCCACATGGAGGCAGTGAGCGGATCTGCAGGGGTTCATCTCTCCCGGTATTGGGGGTGAGGTCGCGCTGTGTCTAGGAGAGCCATTACGCAAAGCCCTCGGCCGAGGCAGGAGATTTACTGGTAGGTATTCCAGTAGTATCTCAGGGCGTTCTGGGCTACACTCCGACCCGACTTGTACCGCTTTTGGGGGTCTGACTTTTACCAACCCCCTAGGCCCGACATGCGATGCTCATAGACGAACGGACCGGACTGTACGGATATTGTCACTGACAGGCTCAGTAGGGTGTCAGGATGAGTTCGCTCATCGACGTCCCTTTTGGTCAGTAGCTGGTGGCCCGTCACGTATTGGCTAATACCTCTGACGTGCTAGTGGTTAAATCCACAGCCATAGTATTGACGAGTCTTTAGAGTCCACCACACTTTCAGTTACTCAAGCTTTCGGGCGAAACGCTGTAGAGGCCGTATGGAGATATGGCAGGGTCCGATCAGATACGTGCGGTATTGCACGGATCAGGATCGGACAGTTTTGTACTAGTGGCCGTATGGTTATATGGCAGGGTTCGATCAGATACGTGCGGTATTGCACGGATCAGGATCGAACGGATATTACTAGCCGGCTTTGGTTTAAGCCGGTCCTAGTTTAGTACAGTGTAGATTTTGTCTCATTGCATTTGTATCCGGACGGAATACAGATGCGGGTGTGTATGCACAGTATCGGGGTTTTCCTGTAATTTATTACGGGACCAGTTTTCTGGAGTTGCCAGTTTGCATTCCGTTCCGGCCGGTTTTCGTTTGTTCTTTCCCGGCCGGACTTTTCCGATGGAGGGGGTTATTTGCAATTGTGCAAATAATTTTAGTGGAGGGGTTTTATTGCATAAGTTTTGATATGATAGCATCTTTTCTTTTGTTGCACCATTCTTGCATTAATGAGATTGGAAAGGTTTGATATGAATGAAGTATGGTTCATGTTTGTTTGTGGTCACCTCTTGATTTCTCCTACACTTACCTCCCTTCATGATTTACTTTGCCCTCCACCATTTCCTAGCTCAATTAGTGGCCGGCCACAATTTTAGGAGAGTGAGAGAGTGGTTCATTTTGTGAGGAGAGATATATGTTCATATCATTATTCATGCAAAGATTGATAGCTTAATTTCCCTCCAAAGCTCAATCTTCATTCCTCCATCCAAAGGCAACAAACCCCAAAGAGACAAAGCACTACACTTCCTACAGCACATCTTGAGCATGTCGAGTTGCCGGCTTCATGCGCGAGTTGCCTCGGTATTGAGGCGGGAGCCCGTAAAAGAAGAAGGCGATGTGGTGCCCTTTCCGGCGTGGAGGCAAGACTTTCCGCGGGAGATCGGGACGATGACGAGAAGACCGGAGGACTCGGATCACTCGGTATACTTCTCTTCCCCTCTCTAGTTAGCTAGCTTAGGTTAATGGTAAACGATCCGGGTTTTCTTTGTCCGCGGTAGCGCCGGTTTCCGAGCAAGGAAAATTTTTGATTCCGCATTTTGGCCTCGAGCAAGAGGCCGGGGCGCTGCCGTGGCGCAACATGGTATCAGAGCCACGCCATTAACCTTACCTAGCTTCGTTTGATGTGTTTGCGTTTCCGATCGACCGAAATTTCCGAAAACCGTATTTTTCTAGCACATCAGTTTCTGTCGAAATTTTTTGAAGTCTAAAAATTTTTCAGTTTGTCTCAGAATGATGTGCAGGGAGTTCTAAGAATACTGCAAAATTTTGGTAAAGCGATTCCTCCGTACGACCGCGGAAGGGCGGCCAAAAGCCCCTTTTGGCCGCGCTTCCGCCGCAGGAATGTGGGGTCGTGTGATCAATTTTTTGCAGTGGGCTTGTGGACTTAAATTAGGGGTTTTGGAATGTTAAACTTGGGCCCAGGTTTTCTGTGTGTGCTACAGTTTTGATTGAGGGCCCACTTGTTAATTTTTTGGTCAATCGGAAAATTTTAAACACATTTTTCACAGTATTTACATTATATCTGCGACCGTGAATGTCACTCGATCGGTAAATCTGGTCTAACTGCTATAGCCCGGTTAGACGGATTTGCGAACGTGATTTTCACGTTGATGTTCTATGTTTATGCTGTGATGTTGCGGATCGGTCGTGGGGGATAGCCTGGATGCAATGCTAGTACAGTTTTGGTGTATTATGTACATTTGATATTGCGGGGCGAGCGTCCGACATGTGGACTGCCGTCACTGCCTGTTTGTATTATTCTTTTGGGGCACGACCTGGTTGCGGTCGATGTACCCGGTATATGTATATTTTACTTTCTGTACTAGGATTACCCCGCGGAGGGGTGCACGGATAGCCGGGTTCTAGAGGGCAACGAGCCCGCATCTCATGGCATTGAGACGGAGGGGGCTTCACTCTAGAATTGGCGGGCTATTCGCCGCACTCGTAGGGGGTACAGGTTGACCCAGGAGGGGTGCTCAAGTTACCGGATTCCATGAAGTGCTGGGTGGTCCATTCACGGAGCTGAAGGGGGCTGCCTCGCTTCAGGTTTTGGCGGGTGACTTGCCGCGCCCGTAGGGGTCTAGGATTTCATTGCACAGGCTATCCGCACGACCAGGGGAACGTCGGGTTTCTGCAGCGGCTCTGTGAAACCCGGGGCTTCCAGATATCTGTATTGTTCTGTGATGCTGTACATTTCTGTGATGTTGCATTTTATCACGCCTTGAGCGAAATATAATATATTGGTATATATATTAGTAGATGTTGTATATGTTTTGCATCCGCGCTAGTCCAGTCCCCGCTCTGTCGTTAGTTAAGTAACCTAACGGGTGATGACGGGACCCAGTGGCGAATGCGGATGGCATATACGTACATCAGTATATTTTCGTTCTTTATTGGTGTGATCATTGATGGGACTGCGTTGATTCGGATCAATGCAAGATAAACAAACCTATTCTGATGTTGTTGGAACATTTTTTAAAAAAAGCTGTTATTGCAAGGACGTTCACTTTTGTTTTGCATAGTGGTATTCATTTGGAATATCCTGCTCCTCAGTCGACGAGGCAAGGGCCGAGATCCCTTCACCGGGAGTGACCCCTTGGACAGAAGTTTGCGTCAGGGCATTAACTTCACTATAGCCGATTACTTTTGCTTTGCATCGTGGTATTCAGTTGGAATATCCTGCACCTCATTCTACGGGGAAAGAGCCGAGATCCCTTCACCGGGAGTGACCTCTTTAGTAAAGGTTTTCGTCACTATATTTTTATAAAAGGCTATGCAGTTCCTTCAACGATATCAAGTTCATTACGTTAAAAGTTTTTCGCCAAAAACTAGACGTAGCCCTCCGTCATTTCTTACAAGTATTACTTAGTATTCGTGCTGCGTTTGTTGACTGTGTCAAGGCGTAGTGTGCGGTAGCTAAGTAGTGTTTGTTTGCAGCATATTAATGGGATTGGTTAGGACAGTCGTGCGGCCTTGTTGACTGTGTCAAGGGCTCGTACGGGTGGGTTTAATGCAATCCAGGATAATGACGGGTTGAACTTGACTAGGACTCTTTGATTTGTTGACTGTGTCAAGGTCACTTGGGTCCTAGGGGAAAAACTTTCATCGGGAGTTTCAAAAGAACTGAAACTTGCCAGGCATGCGCATACCTTCTGGAGTGTGGTGACTTGAGTGGATTCCGTCAAGTTATCATGCAATGATAGTTGGATCCCGATTCCCACTGATGAGTTGGTTTACTCCTCGGGTGATCCCGACTAATTCTTCTTTCAGGTTTGGAGGAGAATTTGAGGTACAGTGGGAGGTTTCCAGATTAGACAAAGTGATAACCATTCTGATCTAGGTTAGAGTGCACGCTGAGTGTTTCTTTTCTCTCTCTCTTGGCAGCGACCATTGACCCGACCCTGGACTATAACTCAGTGACCAAGTTGACCGAACCTTCTTAACACTGGTTTTTGGATTGTCAGAGTTGCAGACCTCTTTGCCACTCCTACTTTTACCCTTTTCTCCAGGACATCCCGTATTACTACGAACGTCCACTTCCATTGGACAAAACCATCGTATGGTTAGATACGAACTCGAAGGACTTCGAGGATGGTTTCTGGTTCTGGAGAAAACGGATAGGACTATTCAGTTGTCTTTTCTTTTCACCTTCTCTCAGGTTGCGAGTACTCCTTGGTTTAGGAGTAGTACACCTATTACGCAAATTGGATAGTCTTCTTCCAAACCATAGGCTGGTGCCGACCGGTAGGGAATGAAGAAAACCAGTTAGCCTAAACGGTGTACAGAAGGTATTAAGTTAAGACAAAGCAAGGGATTAGTAGGAGGGCAAAGTAAATTGCGACTGATATTCATGACCAAACCAAGTATTTCTTCGCCAATCCTAAATCACCTTTGTATTTCTCCAGGACACTCCGTATCACTACGAAGATCCCATTTTATTGGATAATCCATCGTATGGTTATATACGAACTCGAAAGGAACTTGTTCCAGTTCGGGGATGGATCCTGGTTCAGGAGAAATAGGAATAAAGTACATTCAGGTGTCTTTTATCTTCACCTTCTCTCGCATTGCGAGTGCTCCTAGGATTAGGACAGTACACCCTTTATGCTTTTTGGATAGTCTTCTTCCAAACCATAGGCTGGTGCCGAACGGTAGGGAAGGAAGAAAACCATTTGGCTTAAAGGGGTGTACAGAAGGTAATGACTAAAGACATATAAAGGGATTTGGAGAGGTGGCAAAGAATTATACGGTTATAGTTGTGAATCTGGATGATGGAAGAGGCATTACTAGGAATACCAGGATACCCCAACGAAACATTTCAATGTTTCAGTTTCAACTGTGTACTGTTAAAAGAAAACTGATTTCCCGATTAGACGCTTGCTCCAGGGTATGTATTTACCAGGTTGGATTCTCACATCTGTATGGTTTTACAGATGATGAGTGGGAGTAAGTTATTGGGAATTAGGTGATCATCCTCATTATTTGAGGAAGTCACCTGGGTTGTTTGCCGGACGGCAATTATTTGGTTTTGAATATCCGCGGTTATGCACCAATTTCAAATTGATATATCTGTACGTCTATTTTCATAGAGTGAGATATACCTTTTGATATTATGTCGATGACATTTACCTATATCAGAGGATGGTTAGGTAAGGAGCATTAAACAGCGGTGTAAGTCTTCTTAACCATAAGTACAGTTTTCAACCTACGACACACAGTGAAAGAGTTGTTAGACTCAGCGGACTTATACAGAGTATTGTATGTTGTCCAGTGTCCATTGGGACAGAGGGGTTGGTCCTCGTACTATATTCGGTTTACTTATGACTTCTCTAGTTTTTAGACAAGTGTTTCGTAGAAACACAGGGTCCGAATTTTGAGGAGTTGTAGGTATTTGAATAGAGTAGAGAACCAGGTATAGCAAGTATCGGGATTCTTCAAAGTGATCGAAGATGTAGATACTTGTGTATCGTGTTCAGTTGATAGTAATAATAAAGAGAAAATGCTTCTCTTTCAGGTTACTCATAATTGGAAGCATTCCTAAGTTGAGTAACGCTGATCGGCCTCCTTCCATTTAGTTGACATGCACTGGATACAGCTGCATGATTTGAATCTGGTTAAATTAAATCAGTGCCTCTGGTTCTATATTGGATGTAGAACAGTTCATATCTTAACGTTGTTAAGGTACGGGGAGTTGTCCGGCTTATGATTAAAACCAGACTTTGGATAACTCAAGGCACGTTTCTGTAATGGCTGTTTGTGGGTTGACCCAGGCTATGACGAGGGTTGATTTTCTACCATCTTGACTCGCCACAGTTTTAACAAAAATGGATTTTTTTTCAGAAAACAGCAGTGGGAGTATGGTAGAACTGGAAGTGATTCCAGAACCGCAAACGATTACTGAAGATTTGATAAGGAACCTAAAGATTCAATCTGGTTTGACATTCCATTGGCCACTCCGCAGATAAGGTGGGTAACTTCAGGCACCCGAGAGGTACTTCGGTAGCCTCAAGGACGGTGACAGGGAAGTTCTTGTTTACCCACACTTGCCATTGTTGTTGTTCCAGGATGCGAGACCCGGCAGGAGGATGAGTATAGCGTCGTTCTAAACTAGCTTTAGAAGTGCACGTCTATATGACTCTGCCAGAGGGTTGTCGTAGTCAGTGGGAGCAGCGGAAGCATTGGTGGACATCAGGCTTATGTCTATTTATAGACTAAAGCAGATATAACGGAGATAGATCATCTATTTCTGACGTGACAGTCATAGGTTTGACTTCATCAGAATAGGGGATGGATCTGTTGAGAAGGTAGTAGGGTGTGATATCCTGGTATTTGGATGACATACACAAAGTAGGAAAAGAAACTCCTATACTACGATCGGTTATATTTTGGTCGTCACACAGTGGTTTCTCCACAAGGGACTTGAACATTATATTAAACATACTGGTTACTAGATCTATGTTTTTAGATCTAGATTTGGGTGGTTTCCCAATCAGGGTACCTTGACAGCATTCTAAGAGTATTTAGAATGGACGACTCCTGGCACGGTAGTACACCTGCAGGTAATGGAGTCACCCTCTCTAAAGGTGTCTTACAGACTAAAGGGGAGAGGGATACGCATGATTGACAGATCACTTGCTTAGGCAATTGAGTCAATCATGAGATGTCAAGTACCACACCAGATGTTGATCTTGCAGTAGATGCAATAAGTTGACATTGATCCAATCCTGGAGAAACAGTCGGAAGCAGTTTTAGAACATAAGTGAATGTTCTAGGGATATGATAACGACAGCCTCATTCGAGGGACAGTTATCATTCCAGGCTTCCAAGGTGACATGGACGACAAGGAGGTTGTCAGAGTTATAGTTTTCCTTCTGACGAGGGGCAGTATTTTGGACAGGTGGTCCAAGGCAATACTGAGGGTGGCATGGCGCTGGGTACTGATTAAGTTCAGTTATCGATACAGTCTAAGAAGTTTGGATTTGGAGTTCATTTATGAGCTAGGTCCCATCAGACATCCAGACATACTAAGACAGGTATTGCTCTTTTCGGGAGATGGCTTTCTCCGCGAACTTGAGATATAGAGAGACATAGAAAGAAACATCACAGCGGATCCACTCACTGAGGCTATTCCTCGAACGCAATAGTTTCGCAAACGAGTTTTGTGAGACTGACTAGTAGAGGAGTTGGGTGTTCGGTATCACACGGGCTGTGAGTATGCGACATCGCAATAATTAGCCTTGAGTGCAAGTAGGAGATTGTTGGAGATAGTGCCCTCAGAGTCAATTATTGGATCACAGGCACGTGATTACAATGATTGAGGGAGGACCTATCCCGGTAGGACAGTCTTACTCTAGATGATAGTATGCTATCTGGTTTATCTTTATCATCGTGTACTGCTTTAGGTGACCTGACATGTCGCTATTACACGTTGATAGAGCCCCTGGGATTCTTGCTTGACTACCAGCAGTATGATGGCGATCATATACGTGAGAGGTGGTGGTCAATAAGTACATCCTCAAAAGGTCCCTAGTCGTTGGAATTTCGAGACAGGGCATCGATTCTCCAGAGTAGACTAGTGTATACAGTCGAGACCACGACGAGGGGCGGTGGCCGGTCTCATAAACCACTGGTGTCAGTTGGTTCACCTAAGATGTATACAGGTGCTCATTAGGTTATGAGTACACCGGACAGGACTCGCCGGGAACATGCTAGTTGGTCTTATAACTGACGTCAGATAGCAGTTCCCTGGTGACATGTGTACAGGATAGTTCATCGACCTGAGATCGTCATTTGTCTCGTGTGAGTTCCCACTGTGCTTTGATTACTACCCTACCACGGCTCAAAGGAGTCGTGCAAACAGGTTTTAGTTGGGTACAGTCCCGAGCCACATGGAGGCAGTGAGCGGATCTGCAGGGGTTCATCTCTCCCGGTATTGGGGGTGAGGTCGCGCTGTGTCTAGGAGAGCCATTACGCAAAGCCCTCGGCCGAGGCAGGAGATTTACTGGTAGGTATTCCAGTAGTATCTCAGGGCGTTCTGGGCTACACTCCGACACGACTTGTACCGCTTTTGGGGGTCTGACTTTTACCAACCCCCTAGGCCCGACATGCGATGCTCATAGACGAACGGACCGGACTGTACGGATATTGTCACTGACAGGCTCAGTAGGGTGTCAGGATGAGTTCGCTCATCGACGTCCCTTTTGGTCAGTAGCTGGTGGCCCGTCACGTATTGGCTAATACCTCTGACGTGCTAGTGGTTAAATCCACAGCCATAGTATTGACGAGTCTTTAGAGTCCACCACACTTTCAGTTACTCAAGCCGTATGGTTATATGGCAGGGTTCGATCAGATACGTGCGGTATTGCACGGATCAGGATCGAACGGATATTACTAGCCGGCTTTGGTTTAAGCCGGTCCTAGTTTAGTACAGTGTAGATTTTGTCTCATTGCATTTGTATCCGGACGGAATACAGATGCGGGTGTGTATGCACAGTATCGGGGTTTTCCTGTAATTTATTACGGGACCAGTTTTCTGGAGTTGCCAGTTTGCATTCCGTTCCGGCCGGTTTTCGTTTGTTCTTTCCCGGCCGGACTTTTCCGATGGAGGGGGTTATTTGCAATTGTGCAAATAATTTTAGTGGAGGGGTTTTATTGCATAAGTTTTGATATGATAGCATCTTTTCTTTTGTTGCACCATTCTTGCATTAATGAGATTGGAAAGGTTTGATATGAATGAAGTATGGTTCATGTTTGTTTGTGGTCACCTTTTGATTTCTCCTACACTTACCTCCCTTCATGATTTACTTTGCCCTCCACCATTTCCTAGCTCAATTAGTGGCCGGCCACAATTTTAGGAGAGTGAGAGAGTGGTTCATTTTGTGAGGAGAGATATATGTTCATATCATTATTCATGCAAAGATTGATAGCTTAATTTCCCTCCAAAGCTCAATCTTCATTCCTCCATCCAAAGGCAACAAACCCCAAAGAGACAAAGCACTACACTTCCTACAGCACATCTTGAGCATGTCGAGTTGCCGGCTTCATGCGCGAGTTGCCTCGGTATTGAGGCGGGAGCCCGTAAAAGAAGAAGGCGATGTGGTGCCCTTTCCGGCGTGGAGGCAAGACTTTCCGCGGGAGATCGGGACGATGACGAGAAGACCGGAGGACTCGGATCACTCGGTATACTTCTCTTCCCCTCTCTAGTTAGCTAGCTTAGGTTAATGGTAAACGATCCGGGTTTTCTTTGTCCGCGGTAGCGCCGGTTTCCGAGCAAGGAAAATTTTTGATTCCGCATTTTGGCCTCGAGCAAGAGGCCGTGGCGCTGCCGTGGCGCAACACTAGTAGGGTTCCTCATCCACCTGAGAGATACTACGGTTTTCTCGTAGATGGTGGGAGCGAGGATTGCATCATGGAAGATGATGACCCTACTAGTTTCGAGTAGGCTATCACAAGTGGAGACTCTGTGAAATGGCTGGATGCTATGCGATTCGAGATGGAATCCATGTACACCAACAAAGTATGGACTTTAGAAGTTTCTCCTGAAGGGGTAAAACCCATTAGGAGCAAGTGGATCTTCAAAAAGAAGATAGGCGTAGATTGAAAAGTTTATACTTTCAAAGCTAGACTTGTAGCAAAAGGTTTTCGTCAACGACCTGGCGTCGATTATGATGAAACCTTTTCTCTTATCGCTATGCTTAAGTCCATCAGGATCCTACTTACTATTGCTGCATACCATGACTATGAAATCTGGCAGATGTAGGTTAAGACCATTTTTCTAAATGGTGATTTAGAAGAGAGCGTGTACATGACACAGCCAGAGGGCTTCGTAGACAATGGGAGCAGCGGAAAGATGTGCAAGCTGCTTAAATCCATCTACGGATTGAAGCAGGCATCGCGGAGCTGGAACATTTATTTTGATGAAGCTGTCAAAGAGTTTGACTTCATCAAAAATGTAGATGAACCTTGTATATATAAGAAGACTATAGAGAGTAAGGCGGTCTCCCTCGTACTGTACGTGGATGACATACTCTTGATAGGAAATGATGTTCCTATACTACACTCGGTCAAGCTCTTCTTATCACACAAGTTCTCCATGAAAGATCTTGGTGATGCCTCTTACATTCTGAGGATTAAGATCTATAGAGATAGATCTAAACGGATGTTGGGATTGTCCCAATCCAGGTACATAGACACCATACTAAAGAGGTTTAGTATGGAGGATTCCAAGCGGGGTAATTTACCCGCCTGCTCAGGAATCACTCTCTCCAAAAAGATATCTCCCAAGACTGATTTGGAGAGGGCACGCATGCAAGGGATACCCTATGGCTCGGTAGCAGGCTCTATCATGTATGCGATGTTATGTACCAGACCGGATGTAGCTTACTCACTAGGTGTAATGAGCAGGTATCAATCAGATCCTTGGGAAAATCACTGGACAGCTGTGAAGAACATTCTTAAGTACTTGAGAAGGACTAAAGAAATGTTCTTGGTGTATGGTAACGATGAACTCCAGGTGGAGTCCTTTACCAATTCGAGCTTCTAGAGTGATAAAGATGACAATTCGGTCTCAGGTTTTGTCTTTACCCTCAACGGAGGGGCAGTGTGTTGGAAGAGTTCCAAGCAAGACATCGTAGCAGACTCGACGATGGAGGCTGAATACATCGCTGCCAAAGAGGCTGTCTGGATGAAGAATTTCATTGCTGAGCTTGGCATGGTTCCATCCATTGAGCATCCAATACCTGTGTATTGTGATAACAATGGAGCTGTGGCTTTTGCCAAGGAACCCAGGTCCTATAAGAGATCCAGACATATTCTTAGGCGGTATCACCTGATCAGGGAGATAGTAGATCGTCGGGAGATCGAGGTCAGGAGAGTTGACACGAAGGACAACGTAGTGGATCCACTCACGAAGGCCTTCCCGCAGATGCAGTTTGAGAGACTTTTTGGGATGTTGGATATGAGATACTACAACACATGGCCTTAGTGCAAGTGGGAGATTGTTAGGAATATGTATTTCCTAGAGGCCATTATTGTATATGTGATGTATATTATAGTGGATGTTTGGACATATATATAGAGGACTTTCTTGCTCGACATGATAGTATGCTATCTGATTACTCTTTATCTTGACATGTTAACTTGTATTCTTTACTTTCTTGCTCTCACATGTTGATAATGCCCTTAGGATATGTACTTGACTACCAGGATTGTGATGAGATCATACTTGTGGGGCTAGGGTGGTCTAAAAGTACATGCTTTAATCTGTTCCTAGTCGAGGGAATATCGAGATTAGGGCATTGATATTACAGAGTAGACTAGTATATACATTTCTTGACCCTTAGAGGGTGATGGTTGATCCCACAACCATTGGTGTGTGACATAAAAGATTGTACACAGGTGCTCATTGGAGAATGGGTACACCGAATAGCACTCGCCGAGAACACCTAGTTGGTAGTATACCTATCGTCAGATAGCAGTTCTCTGGTGACACCGGTACAGGTTAGTTTGTAGACCCGAGATCGTCATAGAGTCTTGTGTGGCTCCCACTGTGCTTTGATTTCCTCCCTACCATGCTCAAACGAGACATGCAAACAGGTGGAATTTGGGTACAGTCCCGAGTCACATGGAAGCAATGAGTGATAGGAAGGGTTTCGTCTCTCCTGGTATTGGGGGTTGATGTTGTGCTATGCTCGATTGGCTATAACTGGATGTCCCTGGCCAGGGTTGCTGCTGAGATTTACTGATAAGAGTTATCAGTAGTTTCTCGAACCGTTATAGACCGGACATCGGCATGACTTATCACATTACTAGGGTCTGACGTTTACCACCCCTAGACATGATATGCGACATATCAGACGAAGAGACCGGACTGTACGGTAGTATTACTGATAGGCTTCATGGAGAGTATGGACAAGCTTGCTTGCTGATCTTCATATCGCTAAATACCCAGGTAGCCGTTACGTCCAGCTAGTACCGTTGACGGCTTGTGGGTGACTGATGTGATCATCACCTACTGCTGGCGTATTGACGAGTCTTTAGAGTCCCACACAGAAGTTCCCTGGTTCAAGCGAAATGAAGTAGGACACATATGTGATATGTGTGTGGGCCTGATTAAATACGTGTATGTGATACCGTATTGTAATCTGGAAGTTATCGGTTCGGTTATATGTGATATAACCAGATTGTCAAATCAAGTGTTGATTTGATAATGTGATATACAGATAAATGATATTAGTCGGTCATATGTGATATAACCGGATTATTAAATCAAGTGTTGATTTAATAATGTGATATATATTATATTTGATATAATTATATCTTAACTAATATCATTAGCTCACTAAATATTTTATTATATGTATTAATATGTGTGTGTGTGTGTGTAGCATGACATAAATTTCTATTTTATGAAAATGGAAATGAGGTGGAAAATGGGAAGACTTTGGGAGTATGGTTGTAAGCATGGGCTTTTATCATTGTTTATTCATCTTGACTCGCTATTCAAGTATGGGTGCAATTTTATATTGTAATAATTCCATGCTTGAATGAGTGAGGTCAAGGGGTTATCCATTCACTTGCTCATTCTAACACTTAGCCTCTCTCATGGTTGATGAAGGGGGCCGGCCATTCCATAGTGGGGCTGTCCAAAATTTGTGGAGAGCATTTTGCTCTCATTTGGTTTAGAAAAATTCTCTAGTTCATCACAAAATTTCATCTCATTCCTCCACCAAAAAGGCAACTTCTTACAACCCCATGAGACATAGAGTTCCACACTATTCTACAGCAATTCTTGGACACGTCAACTCGCCAACTTCGTGCCCGAGTTGCCTCGGTCCAGAGGTGGGAGCCCGTAAAAGAACCCGGCGATGTGGTGCCCTTCCGACGAGGAGATGAAGACCGGAGATTCCGCGGGGAGATCGGGATGACGACGAGAAGACCGAAGGACACGGATCGCTCGGTATATCTCTCTACCCCTTCTCTAGTTAGCTATGAGCAGGTTAATGGCCCGATTCTGGTTTTTAGTGCGCGGTGGTGCCGGTTTACAAGTTTTGTAAAAGTATCGTTTCCGCATTTTGGCCTCGGATTGACGGCCGGGACGGCGCCGTGCACTTACACTGGTATCAGAGCCACGCCGTTAACCTAGTCTAGCTTTCTCTAACGTGTTTACAAGTTCGATCGATCGGATTTTCAAATAACCGTATTTTCAAGCATCGGTTTCTGTCGAATTTTTGCAGTGGTCAAAAAATTATTTGGTATATTGTAAAAATACGTGCAGGGTTTTTTATGCATTCTGTGTAAATTTGGTGGGCTGATATTACTGTAGCGCGGCGGATCAGCGGCCAAAACCATGTTTTGGCCGTGGATCCGCCGTCGTTCTGTGCCTTCTCTGCACCAAATTTTTACAGTGGGCTTCTGGCATGGAAATAGGGTTTTTGGGCCCAGATTTTCTTTGAGTGCTACAGTAGTGCTTGGGGCCCACTTGGGAAAATTTTGGTCGATCGAAAATTTTAAACATGTTAGTTCACAGTATTTACATTATATCTGCGACCGTGAATGTCATTTGATCGGTAAATCCTGTCTAACTGCTATAGCCATTTTAGACGGATTTGCAAACGTGACATTCACGTTGATGTTCTGTGTTGTGCTGTGATGTTGCGGATTGTCGTGGTGGATAGCCTGGATGCAATGGTAGTACAGTTTGGTTTTTATGTACATTTGATATTGCGGGGCGAGCGTCCGACATGTGGACTGCCGTTACTGCCTGTTTGTATATTATTCTTTTGGGGCACGACCGGGCTGAGGTCGATATACCCGTTGTATGTATATTTTACTTTCTGTACTAGGATTACCCCGTGGTGGGGTGCACGAATAGCCGGGTTCTAGAGGGCAACGGGCCCGCATCTCATGGCATTGAGATGGAGGGGGCTTCACTCTAGAATTGGCGGGCTATTCGCCGCACTCGTAGGGGGTACAGGTTGACCCAGGAGGGGTGCCCAAGTTACCGGATTCCGTGAAGTGCTGGGTGGTCCATTCACGTTGCTGAAGGGGGCTGCCTCGCTTTAGGTTTTGGCGGGTAACTTGCCGCGCCCGTTGGGGTCTAGGATTTCATTGCACAGGCTATGCACACGACCAGGGGAACGTTGGGTTTCAGTAGCGGCTCTATGAAACCCGGGGATCCCAGATATCTGTATTGTTCTGTGATGCTTATTACATTTCTGTGATGTTGCATTTTTATCACACCTTGAGCGAATATTATATATTGATATATATACTAGTAGATGTTGTATATGTTTTGCATCCGCGCTAGTCCAGTCCCCGCTCTGTCGTTAGTTAAGTAACCTAACGGGTAATGACGGGACCCAGTGACGAATGCGGATGGCATATACGTACATCATTATTTTCGTTCTTTATTGGTGTGATCAATTGATGGGACTGCATTGATTCAGATCAATGCAAGCTAAACAAACCTATTCTGATGTTGTTGGAACAATTTTCAAAAAGTTGTTATTACAAGGACGTTCACTTTTGTTTTGCATCATGGTATTCAGTTGGAATATCCTGCACCTCAGTCGACGAGGCAAGGGCCGAGATCCCTTCACCGGGAGTGACCCCTTGGACAGAAGTTTGCGTCAGGGTAATAACTTCACTATAGCCGATTACTTTTGCTTTGCATCGTGGTATTCAGTTGGAATATCCTGCACCTCATTCTACGGGGAAAGAGCCGAGATCCCTTCACCGGGAGTGACCTCTTTAGCAATGGTTTTCGTCACTATATTTTTATAAAAAGCTATCCGGTTTCTTCAACGATATCAAGTTCATTACGTTAAAGGTTTTTCGCCAAAAACCATTCGTAGCCCTCTGTCGTTTCAGACGGGTAGCACGTAGTATTCATGCTATGTTTGTTGACCTTCGTCAAGGCATAGTGAATGGTAGCTGCTTGTTACCTTTCTGCTTCATAGATAGATGCGTTGGTTTGGGACAGTCGTATAGCCATGTTGACCTTCGTCAAGGGCTTGTACGGGTGGGTTCAAATTAACCTGGACAATGACGGGTAGAACTTGACATGTGACTTATGATTTGTTGACTTTCGTCAAGGTCATAAGAGTATGGGGTAAAAATCACATCGGGAGTTTCTAAAGAAACTAAAACTTGCCAGATATGCGCATACCTTCTGTAGTGTGATAACGTGAGTGGATTCCATCACGTTATCATGCGATGATAGTTGGATCCCGATTCCCACTGATGAGTTGGTTTACTCCTCGGGTGATCCCGACTAATTCTTCTTTCAGGTTTGGAGGAGAATTTGACGTTACAGTGGGAGGTTTCCTGATTAGATAAATTGGTAACCATTCTGATCTAGGTTAGAGTGCATGCTGAGTGTTTCTTTTCTCTCTCTCTCTTTGGCAGCGACCATGACCCGACCCTTGACTATGACTCAGTGACCAAGTTGACTGAACCTTCTTAAACACTGGCTTTTGGATTGTCAGAGTTGCAAACCTCATTGCCACTCCTACTTTTACCCTTTTTTCTCCAGGACACCCCGTATTACTACGAACGTCCACTTCCATTGGATAAAACCATCGTATAGTTATATACGAACTCGAAGGAATTTATTCGAGGATGGTTTCCGGTTCTGGAGAAAACGAATAGGACTATTCAGTTGTCTTTTCCTTTTACCTTCTCTCAGGTTGCGAGTACTCCTTGGTTTAGGAGATAGTACACATATTATGCTAATTGGATAGTCTTCTTCCAAACCATAGGCAGGTGCCGACCGGTAGGGAATGAAGAAAACCAATTTGCCTAACGATGGTGTACAGAAGGTATTAAGTAAAGACAAATAAAGGGATTAGAAGGAGGGCAAAGTAAATTGCGACTGCTATTCACGACCAAACCAAGTATTTCATTACCACTCCCACTTCACCTTTGTATTTCTCCAGAACACTCCGTATCACTATGAAGATCCACAGTTTTTTGGATACTCCATCGTATGGTTATATACGAACTCGAAAGGAACTTATTCCAGTTCGGGAATGGATTCTGGTTCAGGAGAAATAGGAATAAAGTTTATTCGGTTGTCTTTTATCTTCACCTTCTCTCGCATTGTGAGTGCTCCTAGGATTAAGACAGTACACCCATTATGCTTATTGGATAGTCTTCTTCCAAACCATAGGCTGGTGCCGAACGGTAGGGAAGGAAGAAAACCATTTGGCATAAAGGGCTGTACAGAAGGTAATGACTAAAGACATATGAAGGGATTTGGAGAGATAGCAAAGAAATATACGGTTACAGTTGTGAATCTGGATAATGGAAGAGACATTACTAGGAATACCCGGATACCCCTTTGGAACATTTACATGTTTCAATTTCACTGTGTACTGTTAAAAGAAAACTGATTTCCAAATTAGCCCTTGCTCCAGGATATGTATTTACCAGGTATGATTCTCACATCTGTATGGTTTTACAGATGATGAGAGGGAGTAAGTTATTGGGAATTAGGTGATCATCCTCATTATATCAGAATTCATTGTAATTGGTGATATTTGAGGAAATCACCTGGGCTGTTTGCCGGACGACAAATATTTGGTTTTGAATATCCGCTGTTATGCACCAATTTCAAATTGATATATCTATACGTCTATTTTCATAGAGTGAGATATATCTTTTAGAAATTATGTCTGTGACATTTACCTATATCAGTGGATGGTTAGGAAAGGAGCGTTAAACAGCGGTGTAATTCTTCATAACCATAGTACAGTTTTCAACCTACGACGCACAGGGTTTGATTTATTAGACTCAAGGGAATTATACAGAGTATTGTATGTTCTCCAACGTCCATGAGGACAGAGGGGTTGGTTCTCGTACTATATTCGGTTTACTTATGACTTCTCTAGTTTTTAGACAGGTGTTTCGTAGAAACACAGGGTCCAAGTTTTGAGAAGTTATAAGTATGTGGATAAAGTAGAGAACCAGGTATTGCAAGTATCGGGATTCTTCAGGGTGATCGAAGATGTAGATACTTGTGTATGGTATTCAGTTGATAGTAATGATTAGGAGAACTTGCTTCTCTTTCAGGTTACTCATAATTGGAAGCATTCCTAAGTTAAGTAACGCTGATCGACCTCTTTCCATTTAGTTAACATGGACTGGAGACAGCTGCATGACTTGAATCTGGTTCAATTAAATCAGTGCCTCTGGTTTTATATTGGATATAGAACAATTCATATCTTAACGATGTTAAGGTACGGGGAGTTGTCCGGCTTATGCTTAAAACCAGACTCTGGATAACTCAAGGCACGTTTCCGTAATGGCTGTTTGTGGGTTGACCCAGGCTATGACGAGGGTTGATTTTCTACCATCTGGAAGATCAATAGTGATAATGTTCTTGACTCGCCACAGTTTTAATAAAAATGGATTTTTTCAGAAAACAGTAGTGGGAGTATGGTAGAACTGGAAGTGATTCCAGAACCGCAAACGATTACTGAAAATTTGATAGGAACCTAAAGATTCAATCTGTATTGACATTCCATTGGCTACTCCGCAGATATGGTGGGTAACCTCAGGCACTCGAGAGGTACTTCGGTATGCTCAAGGACGGTGGCAGGGAGGTTCTTGTTTACCCAGACTTTCCATTGTTGTTGTTCCAGACTGTGAGACCCGGTAAGAGGATGAGTATAGCGTCGTTCTAAACTAGCTTTAGAAGTGTACGTCTATATGACTCTGCCAGAGGGTTGTCATGGTCAGTGGGAGCAGCGGAAGCATATTGGACAAGTGTCTTATGTCTATTTATAGACTAAAGCAGATATAGCGGAGATAGATCATCTATTTCTGATGTGACAGTCATAGGTTTGACTTCATCAGAATAGGGGATGGATCTGATAAGAAGGTAGTAGGGTGTAATGTCCTGGTATTTGGATGACATACACAGAGTGGGAAATGAAGTTCCTATACTACGATCGGTTATGCTTTGGTTGTCACACAGCGGTTTCTCCACATAGGACTTGGATATTATATCAGATATTCTGGTTACTAGATCTATGGTTTTAGATCTAGATTTGGGTAGTATCCCAATCTGGGTACTTAGACAGCATTCTGAAGGTGTTTTAGAATGGACGACTCCTGGCACGGTAGTGTACCTGCAGGTGATGGAGTCACCCTCTCTAAAGGTGTCTTATTGACTAAAGGGGAGAGGGATGTGCATGATTGGCAGATCACTTGCTTAGGCAATTGAGTCAATCATGAGATGTCAAGTACCACACCAGATGTAGTTTTTGCACAAGCTGCAATAAGTTGATATTGATCCTATCCTGGAGAAACGATCGGAAGCAGTTTTAGAACATAAGTGGATGTTCTAAGGATATGATAACGACCGCCTCATTCGGGAGACAGTTATCATTCCAGGCTTCCAAGCTGACCTAGATGACAGAGTAGCTGTCAGAGTTATAGTTTTTCCTCTGACGAGGGGCAATATTTTGGACAGGTGGTCCAAGTGGATACTGAGGGAGGCATGGCGCAGGATACTGATTGGTTTCAGTTGACGATACAGTCTAAGAAGTTTGGATTTGGAGTTCATCTATGAACTAGGTCCCATCTGATATCCAGACATATTCTAAGACAGGTATTGCTCATTTCGGGAGATGGCTTTCTCCGCGAACTTGAGATAAAGAGAGACATAGAAAGAAACATCAGAGCGGATCCACTCACTGAGGCTATTCCTCGAACGCATTAGTTTCGCAAACGGGTTTTGTGAGACTGATTAGTAGAGGAGTTGGGTGTTCTGTATCACACGGGCTGTGAGTATGCGATATCGCAATAATTAGCCTTGAGTGCAAGTGGGAAACTGTTGGAGATAGTGCCGTCAGAGTTAATTATTGGATCACAGGCACGTGAATGCAATGATTGAGGGAGGACCTATCCCAGTAGGACAGTCTTACTCAAGATGATAGTATGCTATCTGGTTTATCTTTATCATCGTGTACTGCTTTAGATGACCTTACAGGTCACTATTGCGCGTTGATAGAGCCCTTAGGATTCTTTCTTGACAGCCAGCAGTATGATGGCGATCATATACGTAGGAGCTGGTAGTCTATAAGCACATCCTTAAAAGGTCCCTAGTCGTGGGAGTTTTCGAGACAGGGCATCGATACTCCAGAGTAGACTAGTGTATACAGTCGAGACCTCGACGAAAGGCGGTGGCCGGTCTCACAAGCCACTGGTGTCAGTTGGTTCACCTAAGATGTATACAGGTGCTCATTGGGTTATGAGTACACCGGACAAGACTCGCCGGGAACGTGCTAGTTGGTCTTATACCAGACGCCAGATAGCAGTTCCCTGGTGACATGTGTACAGGTTAGTTCATCGACCTGAGATCGTCATTTATCTCGTGTGAGTTCCCACTGTTCTTTGATTACTACCTTACCACGCTCAAAAGAGACATGCAAACAGGTTTTAGTTGGGTACAGTCCCGAGCCATATAGAGGCAGTGAGCGGATCTTCAGGGGTTCGTCTCTCCCGGTATTGGGGGTGAGGTTGCGCTGTGTCTAGGAGAGCCCTTACACGAAGTCCTTGGCCAAGGAAGGAGATTTACTGGTAGGTATTCCAGTAGTATCTCAGGGTGTTCTGGGCTACACTCCGACACGACTTGTACCACTTTTGGGATTATGACTTTTTCCAACCCCCTAGGCCCGCCATGCGATGCTCATAGACGAACGGACCGGACTGTACGGATATTGTCACTGACAGGCTCAGTAGGGTGTCAGGATGAGTTCGCTCATCGACGTCCCTTTTGGTCAATACCTGGTAGCCCGTTACGTATGGCTAATACCTCTGACGTGCTAGTGGTTAAATCCACAGCCAAAGTATTAACAAGTCTTTAGAGTCCCCCACAGACCGTTTTCTCAAGTTTCGGGCGAAACGCTGTAGATGTCGTATGCAGATATGGCAGGGTTCGATCAGATACGTGCGGTATTGCACGGACTATGACCGGACGGATAATACTAGCGGGTTTTGGTTTAAGCCGGATCCTAGTATTGTACAGTGTAGATTTTGTCTCATTGCATTTGTATTCGGTCGGAATACAAATGCGGGTATGTATATACAGTCGCGGGGTTTTCCTGTAATTTATTACGGGATCGGTTTTTTGAAGTTGCCAGTTTGTATTCCGTTTCGGCCATTTTTCTTTGTTTTCTTTCTTTGGTTGAAATTTGGTGGAGGGGGTTATTTGCAATTGTGCAATCAATAATGGAGAAGACTTTTATGGCACATGATAGTTTCATGATGATTCTACCACCATTTGACTTCTTGGTTCATGATTGTTCATGATGGCTTGACTTTTGTGATGAGAGTGATTGGTTTTGGAGTGAGACCTAGTTGTGATCATGATTCATCATCATAAGCCTTTTCTCTCTCTCTCTCTTTCTCTTGCATGATTTCTTTTTGCTTCCTCCCCTCTCTCATGGTTGATGAAGGGGGCCGGCCATTCCATAGTGGGGCTGTCCAAAATTTGTGGAGAGCATTTTTCTCTCATTTGGTTTGGAAAAATTCTCTAGTTCATCACAAAATTTCATCTCATTCCTCCACCAAAAAGGCAACTTCTTACAACCCCATGAGACACAGAGTTCCATACTATTCTACAGCAATTCTTGGACACGTCGACTCGCCAACTTCGTGCCCGAGTTGTCTAGGTCCAGAGGTGGGAGCCCGTAAAAGTACCCGGCGATGTGGTGCCCTTCCGACGAGGAGATGAAGACCGGAGATTCCGCGGGAAGATCGGGACGACGATGAGAAGACCGAAGGACACGGATCGCTCGGTATATCTCTCTACCCCTTCTCTAGTTCGCTATGAGTAGGTTAATGGCCCGATCCGGGTTTTTAGTGCGCGGTGGTGCCGGTTTACAAGTTTCGTAAAAGTATCGTTTCCACATTTTGGCCTCGGATTGACGGCCGGGGCGCCGCCGTGCACTTACAGCAAGGGCCGAGATCCCTTCACCGGGAGTGACCCCTTGGGCAAAAGTTTGCGTCAGGGTAATAACTTCACTATAGTCGATTACTTTTTGCTTTGCATCACGGTGTTCAGTGAGAATATCCTACACCTCATTCCACGAGAAAATAGCCGAGATCCCTTCACTAGGAGTGACCTCTTTAGAAAAGGTTTTCGCCACTATATTTCTGTAAAAAGCTATCCGGTTCCTTCAACGATATCAAGTTCATTACGTTAAAGATTTTTCGCCAAAAACCATTCATAGCCCACCGTCATTTCAAATGGGTAGCACTTAGTATTCATTCTATGTCTGTTGACCTTCGTCAAGGCATAGTGTATGGTAGCTGTTTGTTACTTTTTGTTGCATAGATAAATGTGTTGGTTTGGGACAGTCGTATAGACTTGTTGACCTTCGTCAAGGGCGAGTACGGGTGGGTTCAAATTAAGCTGGACAATGATGGGTAGAACTTGACGTGTGACTTATGATTTGTTGACCTTCGTCAAGGTCATAAGAGCATGGGGTAAAAATCACATCGGGAGTTTCAAACATACTGGAAACTTGCCAGGCATGCACATACCTTCTGAAGTGTGATAACGTGAGTGGATTCCATTAGGTTATCATGCGATGATAGTTGGATCCCGATACCCACTGATGAGTTGGTTTACTCCTCGGGTGATTTTAGATGATCCCAACTAATTCTTCTTTCAGGTTTGGAGGAGAATTTGAGGATACAGTGGGAGACATCCTGATTAGATAAAATGATTAACCATTCTGATCTAGGTTAGAGTGCACGCAGAGTGTTTCTTTTCTCTCTCTTTTTGGCAGCGACCATGTCCCGACCCTAGACTATGACTCAATGACCAACTTAACCGAAATTTCTTAAAACACTGGTTTTTGGATTGTCAAATTTGCATACTTCATTGCCACTCCTACTTTTACCCTTTGCTTTTCTCTAGAACATTCCGTATCACTACGAAGATCCATACTTATTGGATATGACAATCGTATAGTTACATACGAACTCGAAGAAAGTTGTTTCAGATTCGAGGATGGTTTTCGGTTCTGGAGAAATTGAATAAGAGTATTCTGTTGTCTTTTCCTTTTACCTTCTCTCAGGTTATGAGGGCTCCTAGGATCAGGAGAGGGTACACCTATTGCGCTTATTGGATAGTCTTCTTCCAAACCATAGGTAGGTGCCGAAAGGCGGGGAAGGAAGAAAACCAATAAGCCTAAGTGTGGTGTACAGAAGGTAATAAGTAAAGACAAATAAAGGGATTAGAAAGAGGGAAAAGTAAAATGTGACTGGTATCATTCACGACCAAACCACGTATATTATCGCCACTCCTATTTCACCTTTGCATTTCTCCGATTCAGGGGAAAATGAATAGGACTATTCAGGCTGTCTTTTATCTTTACCTTCTCTCAAGTTGCGAGTTCTCCTAGGATTGGGAGAGTACACCTATTACGCTTATTGTATAGTCTTCTTCCAAACCATAGGCTGGTGCCGAACGGTAGGGAAGGAAGAAAACCATTTAGCCTGTGGATGGTGTACAGAATGTAATGAGTAAAGATAAATAAAGGGATTTGGAGAGATGGCAACGAAATATACAGTTACAGTCGTGAATCTGATAATGGAAGAGGCATTACTAGGAATACCCGGATACCCCTTCAAAACATTTTCAAGTTTCAGTTTCACTATGCGTTGTTAATTGAAAACTGATTTCCCAATTAAATCCTTGCTTTACGGTATGTATTTACCAGGTTTGATTCTCACATCTGTATGCTTTTACAGATGATGAGTGGGAGTAAGTTACTGGGAATTAGGTGATTATATCCTCATTATATCAAAATTCGTTGTAATTGGTGATATTTGAGGAAATCGCCTGGGGTTTTGCCTGACGGCAAATTTTTGGTTTTGAATATCCGTTGTTATGCACCAATTTCAAACTGATATATCTGTTTGTTTATTTCATAAACCGAGATATAACTTTTTGAAATTATGTCCATGACATTTACCTATATCAGTTGATGATTGGGTAAGGAGCATTAAATAGCTGTGTAATTCTTTTTAACCATAGTATAGTTTTCAAACTACAATGCAAAGGGTTTGAGTTATTGAACTCAGGGGGTTTATACAAAGTATTGTATGTTATCCGGTGTCCATTAGGACAGAGGGGTTGGTGCTCGTTCTATACTCTCTTTACTTATGACTTCTCCAGTTTTAGATAAGTGTTTCGTAGAAATACAAGGTCCAAGTTTTGAGAAGTTATAGGTATAAGAATAAAGTAGAGAACCATGTGTTGCAAGTATCAGGATTCTTCAAGGTGATCGAAGATGTGGATACTTGTGTTTGGTATTCAGTTGATAGTAATAGTTTTGAGAACATGCTTCTCTTTCGGGTTACTCATATCTGGATGCACTCCTAAGTTGAGTAATGCTGATTGGCCTTCTTCCATTTAGTTGACATGCACTGGAGACAGCTGCATGATTTGAATTTGGTTCCAATTAAATCAGTGCATCTGTTCTATATTGAATAGAGAATGGTTCATATCTTAACGATGTTAAGATATATGGAGTTGTCCGGCTGATGCTTAAAACCAGACTCTAGATGACTCAAGGCACGTTTCTGTAATGGCAATTTGTGGGTTATCCCGGGCTTTGACGAGGGTTAACTTTCTACCATCTGGAAGATCAATAATGATATTGTTCTTGACTCGCCACAGTTTTAGCAAAATGGATATTTTCATAAAACAGTTGTGGGAGTATGGTAGAACTAGAAGTGATTCCAGAACCACAAACGATTACTGAAAATTTAATAGAACCTAAAGATTCAATCGGTTTTGACATTCTATTACCCACTCCGCAGATATGGTTGGTAACCTCAGTCGCCCGAGAGGTAATTCGTATCCTCAAAGACGGTGACATGGAGGTTCTTGTTTACCCAGACTTGCCATTACTGCTGTTTTAGACTATAAGACCCGGCATGAGGATGAGTATAGCGTCGTTCTAAACTAGTTTTAGAAGTGCACGTGTATATGACTCTTCCAGAGGTGTGTTGTGGTCATTGGAGCAGCGGAAGCATAGTGGACAAGTAGCTTGTGTCTATTTTTAGACTAAAGCAGATATAGCGGAGATGGATCATCTATTTTTGATGCGACGGTCATAGGTTTTGACTTCATCAGAATGGGAGATGGATCTGTTAAGAAGATAGTAGGGTGTGATGTTCTGGTATTTGGATGACATACACTTTATAGGAAGAGAAATTTCTACACTACGATCAGTTATACTGTGGTTGTCACGTAGTGGTTTCTCTACATAGGATATAGATATTATATAAGTCATTCTGGTTACTAGATCTATGGTTTTAGATCTAGATTTGGGTAGTTTCCCAATCTGGGTACTTAGACCGTATTCTAAAGCTATTTTAGAATGGACGACTCCTGGCATGGTGGTGTACCTGCAGGTGATGAAGTCACCCTCTTTGAAGGTGTCTTACAGACTAAAAGGGAGAGGGATGTACATGATTGGCATATCACATGCTAAGGCAATTGAGTCAATCATGAGATGTCAAGTACCAAACCGGATGTTGTTTTTGCACTAGTTGCAATAAGTTTATATCAATCCAATCGTGGAGAAACGTTCGGAAGCAGTTTATGAACATAAGTGGATGTTCTAGGGATTTGATAACGGCAGCCTCCTTCGGGGGGCGGTTATCATTCCAGGCTTCCAAGATGACCTGGAAGACAGAGTGATTGTCAGAGTTATAGTTTTCTCTCTTGACGAGGGGCAGTAATTTGGAAAGGTGGTCCAAGCGGATACTTAGGGAGGCATGGCGCAGGATACTGATTAAGTTCAGTGGACGATACAGTCTAAGAAGTTTGCTGGATTTGGAGTTCATTTGTGAACTGGTTCCCATCAGATATCCAGATATATTCTAAGACAGGTATTGCTCATTTCGGGAGATGGCTTTCTCCGTGAACTTGAGATAAAGAGAGACATAGAAAGAAAATCAGAGCGGATCCACTCACTAAGGTTATTTCTCGAACGCAATAGTTTTATAAACGAGCTTTGTGAAACTGACTAGTAGAGAAGTTGGGTGTTCGGTATCACACAGGCTGTGAGTATGCGACACCGTAATAATTAGCCTTAAGTGCAAGTGGGAGATTGTTGGCTATAGTGCCCTCAAGTCAATTATTGGATTGCAGGCACGTGATTGCAATGATTGAGGGATGACCTATACCGGTAGGACAGTCTTACTCGAGATGATAGTATGCTATCTGGTTTGTCTTTATCATCGTGTACATGCTTCAGGTGACATTACAGATCACTATTACATGTTGATAGAGCCCATAGGATTCTTTCTTGACTACCAGCAGTATGATGGCGATCATATACGTGAATGTTGGATGGTCTATAAGCACATCCTTAAAGTGTCCCTAGTCGAGGGAGTTTCGAGACTGGGCATCGATACTCCAGAGTAGACTAGTGTATACGGATCGAGACCCCGACGAGGGACGGTGGCCGGTCTCACAAGCCATTGGTGTCAGTTGGTTCACCTAAGATGTATACAGGAGCTCATTGGGTTATGAGTATACCGGACGGACTCACCGGGAACATGCTAGTTGATATTTTACCTATTGTCAGATAGCAGTTCCCTGGTGACATGTGTACAGATTAGTCTATCGACTTGAGATCGTCATTTGTCTCGTATGAGTTCACACTGTGCTTTGATTACTACCCTACCATGGCTCAAAGGAGTCGTGCAAACATGTTTTAGTTGGGTATAGTCCCGAGCCACATGGAGGCAGTGAGCGTCAGGGGATTCGTCTCTTCCGGTATTGAGGATTGATGTCGCGGTGTGCACGAATGGCCATCACCAGAAATCCTCGGTCGGGGGAGACGAGAATTACTGATTCGGATTAGTAGTTTCTTAGGTGATGATGGGCTACATACCGACACTAAATAATGCGTTATTAGGGGTCTGACTTTATCCACACCCTAGACCTGATATGCGATACTCATAGACGAACGGACCGGACTATACGCATATTGTCACTGTCAGGCTCAGTAGGGTTTCAGGATGAGTTCGCTCGTCGGCCTCCCTTTCGCTTAATACCTGGGTAGCCGTTACGTACAGCTAGTTCCACTGACGTGCTTGTGGTTAAACCCATTGCCAGTGTATTGACGAGTCTTCAGAGTCCCACACAGAGGGTTTCCCTGGTTCGGGCAAATCGTTGTAGAGGCCGTATGGTTTTATGGCAGGGTTCGATCATATACGTGCACTTGTGCACGGATCATGATCGGACGGATAATACTAGCGGGCTTTAGTTTAAGCCGGATCCAAGTATTATATTGTTGGATTACTTTCGTCCCGTAGTATTCGTATTCAGTCGGAATACGGATGTGGGTATGTATGTACATATGAGGGGTATTCTTGTAATCCGTTACAAGTTTACTTTTGAGTTGCCATTTTCTATTTCCATTTAAACATTTAGTTTAATGTTTAATATTGTTGTGATGGTTAGTGTGAGTGCAAGTCTTGGCCATGGGCATTGATCATATCATGTGCACATTGGTGACTCATGGTATTGGGCCATGGGGGGTTTTGTTTTTGCTAAGATATTTTGGTGAGATATTATTGTGTGGCTCATGGCAGATGTTTTTTCTTGAGTTGCTTTGAGTTCACAATAAAACATCACACACAAAAAGCATAGCAAAAAGAAAACAACAGAACCAATTTTTCTCACAATATTTCTTCACTTTCCTCACACTTTCTTCACTTGGCAACTCTTTCACCTCCACCCTAACATGTCTCATGTGTTGAGCAACCTAGGGTGAATTGAGACAAAGTATTCACACACTATCTCTACTTCTTCTTGGGCATCTAAGCAAACAAACTTGATGTCTGAGTTGCTTCGGTTTAGAGGCGGGAGCCCGTATTACTAATCCTCGACGTGGATCGTCTTCGACGAGGGACACCGGAGACCAAACATCATCGGGGCATCCGTGAGGAGCTTGGGCAGAGGTTGAAGACCGAAGGACATAGATCGATCGGTATAATCTCTCTAAACTCTTTTCAGTTAACTAGTATAGGTTTAATGGCACGATCCGTCGATTAAGGTTACGTTAGCGCCGGTTTTCTAAAGTTTTTGTTCCGCATTTGGCCACGGATTGATGGCCGGGGCGCTGGCGTAGCCTTACACATACACCATTTCCACCTCATTTGAGAAGCTTTGTGAAGAGTGTTGATGGGTGACTCATTGGGGTGAGTCACCTATCCACCTACTATTTATAATTATTAGAGAGAAGAAGAAAAAGAAAAAAAATTGGATTTATTGATTACTTCTTCTTCTTCCTCTCTTCTCTTGAGTTTAGCTTCAAAAATGGGATGGAAATTTGTAAAGAGAGAACCATGAGAGAACCACCACTACATCACTCTCACAATCCATTCTTAGCAAACTTGGATTGTGAGTTGCTTCACTTGATCACTTAGGTGTGAAGATATAGCTTGATTTGGACTCCTTCGGGTGGATCATCTTCGACGAAGAAGATCGACATCCAAACTCGTTCCCGACAAATTCGGAGTCTTGCAGGTGTACTTGAAGTGGTGCAGGGGGCTTCTGCAATTGTGTGGACACGCTACAAAGATAGTTAGCCCCCTAACCTTGCATGTGTAGATATTTAGTTTAATGTTTGGAATCAATTCTAGGGTATAGGTCGCTAGTGCTTGCTATAAATCTCAGTTTGTGACCACTAACTACTCTTTTATTTTTGTTTTTGCTTTCTCCTTTGTCTCGAGTCTTGCGGCTCAAGCATTAGGGTCCTTATGGTATCCCTAGGCAGAGCCTATGTGCCCTAAATCATCTAAGTATACCTTAGTTCTCAAATGAGACTAAAGTGTTCTTAGATAGAGCTTAAGCTCTCACTTGAACCAATGGACCTCACAAATGTGAGAACTGAAACCTAAGTTCACCCCCATTGGCAAACAAAGTTACCAACGTAGACCCCGTCAAGCAAATGCTTGACCTAATTCTAAAATATATACGGATTTGGACTAATCCACACCCTACGGGCAACGACAAAATTAGTCTTCATATACAATCCAAGGGTAACCCAAAAATAAACAAATAAAAACACGACGCACAAAGAAAAGAACCCGGGAAGCACAAAGTTGTTGTCGTACGCGAAAACGTAATTAACTACATGGGCTTGCACCTATAGGAAAAATATGTTCCCATAATCAATAAACCTCTCATTAGTGAGAGGGAATCTGAAGTCGGTTACATCAGTCGCATCCTTCCAAACATCTACGGCACTATAATCACTTAGTATCTTCAGAGAGGTGGATGGATCAAACCTATATATCTGCCTCCAAATTCAGGCAAGATGTCCAATCCTAGTTCGTCTTCTATTTTCGGCAGTAAACAGATTTTGGCACACCTGGTGGGACCATTTTTCTTTTTCCACTCCATACTTCATGTGTCGTGTTTTTAAGAAAAAAATCATGATTTTTCTGTTGCTCTTAAATTTCGGGGTACTTAAGCCAGTGTTATATGTTCTATGCAGAGCATCTCAATGGCATCCTGGAACTACAACTCTGGTTCTAACACCAATCCATCCCATTTGATCATGTACGGGAAAATCATGGCCCCAATGCTCTGCATCCCTACGGCCCAGCTTATTCAAGAACTGAACGGGCTTAAATTTGGGTAGATACCTCCCCTACTGACCATTGCTGTTTCAACGCCAAGGGAGGAAGCTCTGACGTAGTCAGCCTTTGACATGATAGCAACAAGCTCCGCAGGCCTTTCAGAGAAGCCTGCAGAACCAAAAGGCTCAGTCTTTAATAGGCTGAATATAAGCTTCGTTGGCCAATCAAAGAAGCCCGTGATACCAAAGAACTCAGTCTTCAAAAGGCTGACCTTCGCTACTCCGGCCACTTCAACCATTCCGGCCTATCCCAAGAAGCCAGTCATCAAGAGGCTAACACCTACAGCACCTACTACTCCTGAGGCGCTGTCATGCCCCACCCCCAATACATAGAGTATTTTCCGCTCTGGCCAAAACCACACGGTTTTGTCCTTCGGTGCGAACGGACCCGACCAGGGGCCACTTCCCAGGAGGTCACCCATCCCAGAACTTTCCTGACTTGAGCACGCTTAACTACGGAGTTCTCAATCTCCTATAGTGTCGGTTAACTTAAAAGATGCCTCTGTATTGAAAAGTGGTATCATTTCATTTATAGTTCCGGATTTGCTCTCTTTCGGAATGTATTATTCCCTATTGTTCTATAGTGGGTCCTACGGATTCAAGAGGTGGCCCTCGCCTCCTTGGCATGACACTTGGCGTGGCATTTTGTTCCCCATGGAACTTTGTTCCATGAGCAAGAACCGGGTCCCGACATTCTCCCCACCTTTGAACAATGGTTCTTCCTCGAACCACAGACCTACTATTGAAGAACCAGCTTTGATACCATTCTGTCACACCCTACCCCTAATACAGAGAGCATTTTCCGCTCTGGCTGAAACCGCACGATTTTGTCCTTCGGGGCGAACCGGACCTGACCAGGGGCCACTTCACAGGAGGTCACTCATTCCAGAACTTCCCTAGCTCGAAAATGCTTAACTACGGAGTTCTCAATCTCCTATAGTGTCGGTTCACTTAAAACGCATCTCTGTATTGAAGAGTGGTATCATTTGATTTATAGTTCCGGATCTGCCCTTTTTCGGAATGTATTATTCCCCATTGTTCTACAATGGGTCCCACGGATTCAAGAGGTGGCCCCCACCCCCTTGGCATGGCACTTGGCATGGCACTTTGTTCCGTGTGGCACTTTGTTCCGTGAGCAAGAAACGGATCCCGGAAGGCGCCAAAGGGTGCTTCACCTTCAAGACAGTTTGTCTTCCAGAGACTGGCATCTCAAGCTCCTACTCTTTCTGAGACATCAGTCTTTAAGCGACCGACACCTGCTGAAGCTCCGAAACTACACATGGGGCATACTGATGAAGCTTCTAAAATTAAAGAAGTACCGGCTTCAAGATGTGCTCGACGCCGTTATTGGCGCCGACAAAGAAAGGCTGGAGGCATTTCACCATCAGGGCTGACTCCAACCATGCCAACTGTCAATGCAGTTGTTCCAACTAAAAATAGTTTCAAATCGCTGATAAGGTCAGGCGAAACTTGTCTATCGCTATTTTAAAGAAGTCTCCACTATCCGTAGAGGCATCGAATGACCAGAAGACCGTTCTTTCGCTGGCACGACTCTCTTGCAAAATCTTAAAAGTTTGGAAGGAAGTATGTGGCTCCGTCATTGCCTCTAAGCTATCTTCGAAATCGGAAAAATTCAAGAATCGGCCAAAGATTGATAAACCAGCTCTCAAATCTGAAGTGGTCCTCCCAAAAAGGCAAAGGCCGGAGAGATCCCCATCTCCTAGGGTAAATCGAAAGAAGCAAAATGTCAGAAGCTCTATGCACGAGGACAAAGTAGTCCACACCGTTCGAATGATACATCTTAATAGAAGTGAAAACAACGCTTCCACCAGTCATTGACCCCAAGCTCGGTCCTTGACTGTGGCTCAAAGACAACAACAGTTGCAAGAAATAGTCGTCCAAGCAGTGGCACTTGTCAGCCCACCTCCAAAGATGCATCCAAAAGATCCGGAAGTGCAAGAGCCCAACGTCGAGTCTTTGAAGCGAGCTCTGGACAAGAAAGACAAAGATGCGGTGGAGGTAACCGCCAACATGAATAAGATGGCCTCTTACTACAGAAAATGTGTGGGATGATGTCGCAGCAGTCGGAACCATCGGCGGAAGAATCACCAGCAGTTCTCGATAATAAGAAGGGAGAAGCTACAAGCCCTTAGCTAATCCCTTCCACCGCAAAAGATGAAACAATCTCTAAGGCACAACTCAATGAGTACATCGCCCAATAGATCAAACTCCTCACCACCAGTAAAGAAGCCGCTAAACTGGTCAAAACCAGTCGTCCATATCCAGCATGGTATGACCAGAAGCAATATCCTCCAGGATATACGATTTCGAAGTTCAATGTCTTCATGGGAACCGGAAATCCCCATCAATATATCGCACAATTCAAAGCAATGTGCAGTAACACCGGAGGCGATGATAAGCTACTCCGACAGTTCGTCAGCAGTCTGGCGGATACCGCCTTCGAATGGTATTCGAAGCTCCTAAATGACTCCGTAGAGACCTTCGCTGATATGGAACTGATCTTCACGCAGAGGTTCATTAGCGTAAGCAAGCGTACTAAGATCTCCACATTAATCAATGAGAGGGTAAAATCAAACAAAACATTGGTGCAATATGCCATCCGATGGAGAAACCTTGCCTCAAAATGTGAGCAACCTATCACTGAACCCTCAGTCGTTAGGATGTTCGTAGGCACTCTTGACCCACAACTGAAGGTATACTCGTTCTTATCCTTCGCCAAGCTTACTACATATCAAGAGCTCCTTGATAAGTTGGTCCAACTGGAGCAAGTTGACTGGGTCTCCTCTTCTGCAGGAAGGGAAATGCGAAACAGCAAAGGCGAGAACAAAGTAGCATTTGTCGCCAATGCTCAGTAACAGCAAGGTGGTTTTAAAACACCATGTTGTCAAAACAATAACCGTCTGGGTCCCATCCTCGAAGATAAGTTAGGGCATGAATATTCCTTTCCTCAAGACAAGACAAAGGAGTTGTTCGACCTTTCTATGAAGAACCACATGTTGTAGCTACCTGAAACTCGGCGACTGGCTCAAGAAAATGCATTCAACGACCCTAAATAACGCCCATATCATCGGATTGTAAGTCATTCGATTGAAGATTGGTTCGTATTCAAGAACTGGGTCAAAAATCAGTACAAGCAAAGCAAAATCATGCTGATAGATAGCTGGAAAGTGGATCCGCCACATAGGAATGTTCCTAAGAAAGAGGAAGTGACAGCGGCCTATTGCTCAATGGTAACGAAAAACCCGTGGGAAATGGTCCTCTCATCAAAAACTAAGATGATGTTAAAAGAGCTGCATGCTTGTCCCGCAATTAAGTGAAAAATCCGCTTGAGCTGCAAATCATTGAAAGGATGTTGATACCACATCCTATGACAAAGGTCGATGACAAGGAGAAGAGCATCCTAATTCTCTCTTCCAAGAAGAAGAAAAGGAAGGCTAAGAACCCCGTACATCCTGATGAGTATGTTGACAAGAGTACATACCTTCAGAAATATATTAATGCACTAGAAGAATATAATCAGAAAGCACGTACTCCAATTACGCTTGAGGAATTCCTCTAGCATCTCTTCGAAAACAGCAATGTTGAAGAAAAGAACTCAACAGAAGAAGAAGAAGAAGAAGAGCGTGCAGAAAGCTGCCACATGGTCTCCGATTCTTTGGAATCAAATGAAGAAGAAGACGCTTCACGAAGGACAACATGGCCGAGTAGGGGGCAGGGCCCGTGCAAAATGCAACAACTCTACCACAGGAAGATCCAATTGACATGCTGATAAAAGAAGCGGTTCAAGAGGGAAAGGAAATCATGAGGCGTGAAATAGACATTTATGAAAAGACCAAACGAATGCGCCTAAGCAAACAATCCATATGAGGGACGAGTCATAATACTCCCCAGTTGCAGCTACCTCCATCCTCCTATTAAGAGGGGTATTTCAGAGAAAAAGAGGCAAGAACAAGGCGACGCTTGCCGCCAATAGACACCAACAGCAGGGCGGCTCCAAAGCGCCTAGCCGTCAGAATAATTACCGTTTGCATCAAACCCTTTTAAAGAAGATGGGGAGGGATTACTCTTTTCCTCATGACAAGACAAAGAAGTTATTTGATCTCGTCATGATGCACCGAATGCTATAGCTACTTGAACCTTGGCGGCCAGCTCAAGCAAATACGATCGATGACCTTAAATATTTCCTATACCATCGGGTTATAAGTCAACCAATTGAGGATTGTTTCATATATAAGAATTGGATCGAAGAGCATTACAAGCAAGGCAAGTTCATGTTGTCCGACTGCTGGAAAGTGAACCCATCTCAAAAACATCTGCCGAAGAAAGCTGACACTTAGAAATCCTTATGATTCCTAAGGAGAAAATACACCTAGGAGATCCCCTCGACTTGTAAGAAGAAAAAACTTTTATGAGACCCTTATGGCTCATAGAATTGAAAGGCTTTAAGTTACAGGGACCTAAACCTGTCTCCTAAGCCATTGTCCTGCGGCTAGTCTTCAAATTGATCACCGTATACAATCCATAGGCTACGTGCAACAAAATTGCATCACCAAGTCCTATCGGGTGAACAATGCTCCTTAAGTATTCTTTGCTCTGCGGCTGGTCTCCAAATTGACTACCGTATACAATCCATGGGCTACCCACAACAAAATTACATTCAAGATATCCTCCATTGGACGACCAAGATACCAACGAGGAGAATACCCACTCATGTATCCTCATGACAAATAAGGAGAACGGTAGGTTAAAAAAAGGGGTTAGTCCACAAGTAAAAAAGGGTACGGATGAAAACCCGAAAGGGCTCCATGAGTAAAAACAGCAGGACTACCCGTGAGTTTGTGGAAACATGAAAGTGCGCAAACTCATGAAGAAAAGAAAACAAGTTTCAACAAAGTCCTACCAAAGGCGAGCAATCCTCCTAGTGTGTGATGAGCATCACTTGTGAGTCCTCTCGACCCACAAGAAGAAATACACTTATGAGATCCATATGACTTACAAGGAAAAATACACTTAAGGATCCTCATGAACCCTAAGAAGAAAATACACCTACGAGATCCTCTTGACTCATAGGGAGAAAATACCTTTATGAGTCCTACACGACTCATGAAATTGAAAAACCTTAGGTAACAGGGACCTAAACCTCTCTCCTAAGCCATTACCCTTCAAATAATTCAATCCCGACTCTTGTACACAATCTACGGGCACATAAAAGTATTTCGACCAAATCCCATCAAAGTCGAGCAATCCTCCAAATGTGAGATTAGTCACTTGTGAGTCCCATCGACTTGCAAGAAGAAAAGACTCTTGTAAGATCCTTACGACTTACAAGGGCAAATATGCTTAAGGTTCCTCATGACTCCTAAGAAAAAAATACACCTATAAGATCCTCTCGACTCATAGGGAGAAAATACTTTTATGAGACCCTTACGGATCATAAAAATTGAAAAGTCTCAGGCGACAGAGACCTAAACCTGTCTTTTAAGCCATCGCTGTACAATGGGAAACGGAAAATGTTAAGTCGCTCCTTGCACTGCGCTTTAGTATTAGCGGTGCTGATACCGTCCAAAAATCCAAATTTCATGTTTCCCCGAGTAGATGATGAATTGCTTCTACATACGTGCTTCAGCGTTAGCAACGTCGATACCAACCTGAAGTCCAAAATCTCAAACCCTAAGTCATTAAACTTGGAAAGAAATAAAAAAAATATAGTTGAAATGATGGGGCAACTCGCAATAAAAATCAGTGAGTAAAATGAAAATAAATAGCCGAAATGATGGGGCGGCTCGTAATAAAAATCAGCGAGTAAAATTGAAAAATAAATAGCTGAAATGATAGGGCAACCGCGAATAAATAGCCGAAATGATAGGGCATCGCGACCTTCGTGATTCGAAAAGATGAAATGATAGAGCAATCGCGGGTATAAAAAAATTCCGCCCTACAAATAGGTCAATATCGACTCTTGTATACAATCTACAGGAACAAATAAATGAAAGTGGGCAACATGTTCCATCATGCTTTGTCGTGTATAGAATCGAGTTTTAACGGCAATACATATGGCCTAGGGATTACCTCGATGTTCATTTCACTCCAGCAGAGTACAGAAAAGGTGTCGGTAAGGTTCAAAGAACCAAAATGAAAGCGGAGTGACGACATCTTCCTATCTCCAGGACTCGATGGAAGTACATACACGCCTAAAGACCACTAGATGTCAGCTCGCCTCAGAAAAGTGCAAACATGACTTCTTTTGGACCCAAAGAGTCTGACCCCAAGGTAAACTATCATGGTGGAGCCTAACACTGAATCTCTGATGGCCATCTATATATCCGCCTAGGAAGATTACTTGGGACGTTATATCCCGCCTCAGAAGGGATTGGAGATACAGGAAGTGCGTGGCTACTCGAATAGAGTTTTGAAAGGATGCAAATAGAGAAGAAATCAGCTAATGCAATAACGTGACGGACTACACCCAGTACCGCAAACCTGACGGCCTCCTATGTTAAAGGGGGTTCTATGTTTAATGCCAGGATGAGTTTATTCATACCTAAAAGGAGGATAAACTGAACGCTCCGAGATGAGTACATAAACTAAGATAGGTCATTTCAGCACAAGTAAAGATGAAGAAGTGCTACTCAAAAAACAGTATCTTTTATTCACATGAAAAAATAAAGAAAAGATATACCTTTGTGTGATCCTTACGACTCATAAGGGAAAACTCACTTAGGTGCCCTTACGATCCCTAAGGAGAAAATACACTTTTGAGATCCTCTCAACTTGTAGGGAGAGAATACTTTTATGAGATCCTTACGGCTCATAAAATTGAAAGTCCTAGGTGATAGAGACCTAAACATGTCTTCTAAACCATCGAATCTCTTGCGGTGCACTACTTTACACTATTTAACCAACGTATATACTAATGTGGGCAAAGTAGTAGGGGCATTTGTTCACATCAAAATTTGGCGCTTGGGAGCTTAAGCTCCACAAAGGAAAAAGTGACAACCTTTGTTGCACAAGCGCACTACGTGTAAAGTACGTTGCGTAAGAACCAATCCCCTACACAAGCGCAACACGTGTAAAATACATGGCGCAAGCGCTAGACCCTGATGCAATCGCCACGCGTGCAATGCACGTGGCACAAGCGTAAATGTTTATGAGTAGTACTACATGCAATTCATGTGGCGCAAGCGCCAATCCCTGGTGCAAGCGCCACACGTGCAGTGTACGTGGCGCAAGCGCCAATTTTGTTGAAGCGCATGCTTCAATTAGAGCTTAAACTCTATTTGGGAAAATATTCTCCTATATCTTTCTAAAATAAGAAAGATGATTTTTCTGTTAACAGATATCCCTTGGATCAAATATCCAACGGTGCTTAAGCACCACCGGTTGATCTTAAGATTAATTTGAGATTTCTCAAATGAAAGATTCTCTCAACTTTCTCAATAATCTCCTCTTCTATAAATAGGAGTCTTGGAGATTAATCTCGAGATACATAACTTCCCCATAAGGTGAAGAAAAACTGAGACTCAAGTCTCTGCAGAAGAAAATCTTCATCTTCATCCTCCAGAGGTAAAGAACACAGAGAAAAATCTCTCTTTTACCTCCCTTCGAAGCTTAAGCTTCTTGAGAACCCTAGGTTCTTCCTTCGAATCTAAGATTCATGAGAGATCCTTGGGCCGAGAGGTTAACCTCTCATGGGAGATCCAATCTCAAGATATATGATCTTGGAGGAAGAACTATGGTATTCTTCCATCAAAAGATAAAGTTGATCGATAAGATCACAAAAGATCGAAGCTTAATCTTCATAAGACCTAAGTCGTCATCAATAACTATACCAGCACATACAATGACTAAAAACAGAACACAAGATGATAAAATCATGATCTTTATGGATGTTAATTATCAAAAGGTCATTTTGTGGCATGAAACTTTAGTTTCTGAAAGGTTAACCTTTATGTGGAGATTAATCTCCAAACCCTAGCGCTACGCCAAACGTGCAATACACGTGGCGCCGGCGCCAAAGATGTAGGGTTACTAGGCACACACACAAGGGTCTATAAGGTATCAACTATGCCCGATTTATAATTTAGCTGTGCCGAACAACCCTAAACCAAGATCTTAGACTAGAGATTAGGCGAAACAAAGCATGTTAAACACTTTAACACTAAGAGTTTGGGATCATAACCTTTGTAGTCCGGTCCTTCACTTCTAAAGCTCCGTGTTGAGGTCCCTTCGCTGCGATCATTATGTACCCAGACTCTAGAGAGGCTCCACCAAGAGAATGATGCATGCTTGCTTCCGATCTTCGATAATAAAGATGATCTACCTTGAAATTTCATTAACACAAGCTCTCACTTAAAAATGAAGTGAACACCCTAATCTAAATGGCTAGGATAGATTATGATGATGAAGTAGGATTTTAGCTCTCATTTATTTTCTATTTATCACTCATTTACATCATCTCTCAAAAAGCTAGAAAGCTTTTTGAGCAAGAAGGAAGAAGAAGAATAATAATCCTTTTATGATGAATAATGAATCAAGTGAGGTTAGAAATGCAACCATGGGTTAAGTATGAAGACTTAACCTATGTATAGATTTTACTATGGTTAAAGGGTTGGGTTGGGTTAAAGAAATATCACAAAATATCAAGGTCAAAGTCAAAGCTTCAAGAAGCTTCTTGAAAGCTTCATGAATGTTTAACCCTAATCCAAACCCTAACCACAATTAAACTCCACAAAACATGTTGCATTTATAACCACAATATGTTACAATATTATATATCATATATACAATATTTATTGTAACAATATAAAATAATACAATTAACATATATCGCATATATATCAATATATTACCCGAGTGAGAAAAAGAATCTTTTAGTGAGCTTATATTAGTTAATGTAATTTATTATATCAAATATATAATTATACATTAAATTATCGAATCAACACTTAATCCGATAATCCGGCTATTTCACAAATAACCGACTAATATAATCTGTGTCAGTTCATCGAATCAACACTTGATCCGATGACCCGGCTATATCACATATACCCGGCCGATATCTCATATCGCGAGAATCTAATACGGTATCTCATATCGTATTATCCTCGGTCCTGCACATATCACATATGTGCTCCTAATCCGTTTTGCCTGAGTCAAGAAACCTTTGTGTAGGACTCTAAAGAATGGTCAATACGCCGGCAGTAGGTGATGATCATATGAAACACCCACAAGCTGTAAGCGGTCAGCTAAACGTAATAGCCTCCCAGGTATTGAGCGATCAGAAGATCAACAAGCAAGCCTGTACATTCTCCTGCGAATCCAATCAGTAACACTCCCATACATCCGGTCTCTTCGTCTGATATGTCGCATATCTCGCCTAGGGGTAGTAAACGTCAGACCCCAGTAGCTTGATAAGTCGTGTCGATATGAGGTCTATAGCAGTTCGAGAAACTACAGATAAAACTTACCAGTAAATCCCAGCAACCCTGGCCAGGGATTTCCAGTTATAGACAATCGAACACAGCGCAACATCAACTCCCTATACCGGGAGAGTTGAATCCCCTCCTATCGCTCATTGCCTCCATGTGATTCGGGATTGTACCCAAAGGCCACCTTTTTGCACGCCCTCTTGGACGTGGTATGATGGAAATCAAAGCACAGTGGGAATCACACAAGACTCTATGACGATCTCGGGTCTACAAACTACTCTGTACCAGTGTCACCAGAGAACTGCCATCTGACGTGAGGTATAATACCATCTGGGAGTTCTCGGCGAGTCCGTACAGTGTACCCAGTCTCCACTGAGCACCCGTATACCTTCTCTCATGTCAAACACCAATAGATATGAGATCATCCATCGCCCATCATATGGGTCAATAAGCGCATACACTAGTCTACTATGGTGTATCGATGCCCTGTCTCGGTACTCCCACGACTAGGAACTTTTGAAGGATGTACTTGGCGACTACACTGTCCTCACTAGTATGATCTGTATCATAGTCCTGGTAGTCAAGTACTCATCCTAAGGGCTTTATCAACATGTAACATAGAGAAAATCAGAGTACATGTTAAGATAAAGTATAACCAGATAGCGTACTATCATGTCGAGCAAGAAAGTCCTCCCTATATATGTCCAAGCATCCACTACAATATACATCGTATGTACAGTAATGGCCTCTAGGGCATACATATAACTAACAATCTCCCACTTGCACTAGGGCCATCTGTTGTGGTATCACATACCCAATAATTAGCTGTGGTTGAAGTATCTTATACTCAACCATCCCATAAAAAGCCTCTACTGGGAAAAAAGGCCTTTGTGAGTGGATCCGCGCTGTTGTCCTCTGTGTCTACTCTCCTAACCTCGATCTCCCTGGAGATCAACCATCTCCATGATCAGGTGATACTACCTAAGAATTATATCTGGATTTCAGATGGGACGGGGGTTCCTTGGCATAAGCCACAACTCCATTGTCACACAATGGTAGGAACGAAGTTCATCTCATGAACTTATATATCCAGACTGCCTCTTTGGTAGCATCCTTGGTAACGATGTATCTTGCCTTTAATCGTCTAGTAAGTCACGGTATCTAGCTTGGAACTCTTCCAACATACCGTCCCTCCACTGAGGGTAAAGACAATGCTTGCGACTGACATTCAGTCGTCCTTATCACCCTGGAACTTTTCCAGTGATTCTCCCCAGGATCGATTGATACCATCTCACTACAACTAGTGAGTATCCTAACATCTATTTAGATCTATCTTATAGATATAAAACCCAGGATTTAGGAGGTATCACTTGATCCTATATGGAGAATCTTTGTGATAAGCGGAGATTGACCGATCATAGCATAGGAAACTCCTTCCCTATCAAGAGTATGTCATCCACGTACTCTACGAGGATCACCACCATACTCCCTACTACCTTTTTGTATATACAAGGTTCATCTACCATTTTGATAAAGTCAAACTCTTTGACTACCACATCAAAACAGACATTCCAACACCGCGATGCCTGATTTATCACATAAAACATCTTGCTCATGTTTCCACTGCTCCTACTGTCTACGAAGCCCTCTGGCTGTGTACTTATAGATGCTCTCTCCTAAATCATCATTTAGAAAAGCTGTCATGACACCCAACCGCCAGATATCGTAATCATGGTATGTAGCCGTGGCAAGTAGGATCTGGATGGACTTAAGCATAGCTTTGAAAGTCTCAACTTTTCCATGTACACCAAGTAATCTTCTCAAGATATACATGCTCCTGATGGGGATTTAACCCTTCAGATAAAGCAACCAAAGTCCATACTTTGTTGGTGTATAAGGATTCCATCTCAGATCGATAAGCATCCAGCCATTCTTACAGAGTCCCACTCCTGATGGCCAGCTCGAAACTAGTTGGGTCATCATCTCATGATACAATCCTCGCTCCCACTGTCATAGAGAAACCGAAGTATCTCTTAGGTGGGTAAGGAACCCTACTAGATCGGCGGAGAGGCTGAGGTTCGTTAGAAAATATTGAATCCTTCGGGTTTACCAAATCATCAGCTACAGTTTGTATAGCTGGAACTCCTTCCAGTTCTACCTCATGACCACTAATTTCTTCATAAGAAATTCCCTTTCACAAAGGTGACATGCTGAGAAACAAAACATCTTTTGTTCCTCGGTTCGGTAGAAGATATTCCCTTGTGAATGCTTTTGATATCCAATAAACTTCTACAGAACTGACTTTGCCTTGAGCTTGTCCGGATTATGCTTTTAGACATAGGCTGGACAACCCCAAATCTTAACATACTTAAGATATGGGCTCTTCCCATTCCATATCACATATGAAGTGGTAGGTAACTGATTTGATTAGAACCCTATTCAATAGGTATGCATCTTCTCAAGTGCATTACTCCCAAAAGGAAATAGGAAACTCAGTAGTACTCATCATAGAGCACACCATATCACATAGGGTGCTATTGCTCCGCCCCAATATACCATCGTGCTATGGTGTATTCGGAGGAGTAATGCTGAGAGAGAATCTCATTCTCCTTTAGAATAGTCCAGGAATCCCGTGCTCAAGTATTCTCCTCCTTGATCTCATCAAAGGACATAATACTTTTACCCATTTTTGGTTCTCTACTTCTAACTCATATTCATTGAATTTCTCAAAAGGTTCAGACTTATGTTTCAACAGGAACACATGTGCGAATCTTGAGAGACCATCAGCGAATATAATGAAGTATAAAAAATAGGTCTTGGCATGTATAGACAGGGGACCTTACATACATCATCATGTATCAATCCCAAAAGTTCATTAACTCTTTCTCTGTTTCCAATAAACGGAGCTGTGGTCATCTTATCTCTGTGACATGACCGGCAAGTTTCACAAGATATAAATTCAAACTAATTTAAATATGCATCTAAATATAACTTCAGCTAGTCGGGTTACATTGATATGACCTAGTCTATGATACCTCAAAAAGGATCCGTTCATTTCTGAACTCTTCCTCTTGTGTGTGTTCTGTACGTTAAGAACTGTAGTTTGATTTAGAACGTCTATGCTTTTAGATAGCGTGCCTAAACTGATCAACTTTTGATATAGGAAATGTTCAAAACATTATCCAACAATACAAAATTATATCCATCTTTACTAATAAAGAGACTGATATGATGTTGTATATCAGGTTCGGTATCTAATAACATTCGTTCAAAATCAATGTATTGGCTAATACAGGGTGATAACTACCAACAGACTTGGTTGCAACACTTGCACCATTTCTATCTCATGAAAATTATCACCCGTTCTCAGTTCTTTACCTATCTGTATCCCATGTAACAAATTACATTTGCGGGATCCTGATCCGGTATCTCATACCCAGGACGTAAAGGATACTGAGAAACAGTTCTCTGTAATGAACACACCCGAAAAAGATGCATCAACATGTACTTTCTTCGTTTGGGCGGCACGGGAATTCTGGTAATCCCCTATTTCCTGCTCTGTCTTATAACAATTATAAGTTGGAGCGGGACCAACGTTCCTTAGCGCAGTATAACAAGCGAGTTCGGTCAATACATCCGTATTATTATCCTGATTAAGGCGTGACATAGTCGCAACCAGGAGAGAGAGAAGAAAACACTCAGCGTACGCTTTTACAAGATTAGATTGGTTATCAATTTATCTAATCAGGATGTCTCCTACTATTTTAGTCAAATCTTCCTTCAAACCCTAAATGGAAAGACTAGCCAGGATTAATTACACCCTACAAGTTTGCCAATCTTTCAGCCAGGCCAGTGCCGGTACTTTGAAGGGGGTTCCCCGTGCTTTCGCACAGACCTAATTAAAGTAAACCTCGTTCCCAGGGGCGTAACCCCGTTAACACCTTTCTAGACACCTACTTGATCGGCTAATTGTAATGTGTAAAACTCTCACAGGAGTAACTCTTACTCGCAGCGAGTATCGGGATCCAACTATCTCATAGAAGGTATGCAATCTCATTGCAAATTTCAACACTTGAAATTCCCAATAATATTTTACCCCTAGCGTCCTATGACCTTGACGGAGGTCAACAAACCATAGGCTGCTAGTCAAGTTCTTCCCGTCATTTCCTGATTGAATTAAACCCACCCGCACGACCCTTGACAGAGGTCAACAAGGCCGCACGACTATCCTAAAATAATCTGCGTCATATGCATAAACAAATAAGTACTAGTTAGCTACCGCATACTATGCTTTGACGGAGGTCAACAAACGTAGTACGAATACTAAGTAGAACTTATCTGAAATGACGGAGGGCTACGACAGGTTTTTAAGAAAACCCTTTGCGTAATGAACTTGATATCGTTATAGAATCGAGTGATTTTAAAAGGAGTGTTTTTTAGGCTTTTCTAGTTTCTCTAAAGAGGTCACTCCCGGTGAAAGGATCTCGGCTCTTTCCTTATCGAATAAGATGCAGGATATTTCACAATTACCACTATGCAAAGCAAAAACTATAGAAGCAATCAAAAGACAAACCGTGTTTGTAGCATCTGCTAGTTTCACTAAAGAGGTCACTCCCGGTGAAGGGATCTCGGCTCTTTCCTTATCGAATAAGGTACTGGATGTTCTACAAGGAACACAGCTATGCAAAGCAAGAACTAGAGCTACCAATTTTTAAATAAGTTTCTACAACATCTTTAGATTTCTTTTAGTTTCATTAATCTTATTAATGAAGTCCCATTTTATTATGCTTCACAAGCATCACATTTGAAACGAAATCTGCAATATAACATATATCTCATATATATAATATAAACATTCGTCTCAGGCAGTAATATGATCTCATCACAGAACATTGCAGCAGAAGAAACATATATGAAGTATTGGATATACTAGGAGGTCTGTGTTTTAATACGAGCCTGTATAAAACACGGATTCCACGGTCGCGATGAATAGCAAAACCCATATCCCTAGGCCCCTACGAAAGCGGCAAGCAACACTGCCAATTCTAGGGTTAAGAGACCCGGTCTCGACTCCTCGAGATGGTCTCCCACTGGACCCTAGAACCCGATTACTTGTGCTCCCCACCTTGGGTCTACCTAATGCGGAAAAGTAAATAATATACAATGGTGACATCATCCTCAGCCCGGAAGTGCCCCAATAAAAGAATATTACATACAAATGAATTTTACATGAATGAAAAAGAAAAACTCTCATCTCACATAAAACCCCCCGGCTATTCAGAACATGACGATCCAATATAACATATCACAGCAACACATAATATCACATATCATCAACGTAAGTAAATATGCGTATCCCAATTGTCGTTGATGTATAGCAACGAAACCGGCGATACACCACATATTACACTTACGGTCGCAGAAAAGAAAGTATAAAACTACAACAGTTGGAATCCGCAACCTCCTTAGACATCGCATGCCTAACCTTATGAATTCCTTAGACATCGCATGCCTAACAATTATAAACCCCGCATTTTAGTCTCATTATCGAAAACTCTTTTCAATATCAAGTCGGGCAATTCAACAAGATTCCCGACATCCTGATCGAATGCTCATCGCAAACTTTAGTAGACAGCCGCACGCCCGATGCCGTCGATGTAGTGCACTAAGGCGGAACACCGCTTCCGCGAGCACCCGAATAGATGCTTTTGGCGACGGGGTTCTCCTACAGTCACTTGGTCGGGGCTATGGGGCATGGCTGTCTATTAAGTTTACCCGGCGAGTATCCGCGTACGCTACGTGATTGCGACGGACTTTTGATCGCATCAAAATCCCGTGGCAACCGATCATCTGAGACTGAACTGCTAGATTTATAACATTCAAATTAGTTATCTCATAACTTTTTGTGGATTCTAAATATTGTATCACATTCCAGATAAAAAGACAGTTTTAAACTTTCCGATCGAATAATCAAACACCCAAGATTTCCCAAATAGTTCTCAACACTTGAAATTAGGTTAAAAACATCCATCACATGCCACAGTACCAATGGTCCAGCCGTATAAGGGTCAAGCCAACGACTCACATGTGGCAGCGCCGTACTGCCCCAAACCCTAAGGTTTAGAGGCGGTTCAAGACGGTCACATAATCGAGTTAAGGTTTGTTTTCTTCTAGAGGGTCCACCGCGTTACTTGCACGACTTACAACGTTCTTAAACAACGGAAAAATCCAACAGTTGGAAATTTTCCGGCAGGGGAAAAAGTGAGTTATTGTTATCCGTTCGAACTTTTTAACAGTTTCTAAAATTATCCGGAAAAACTTAAACGAAGTTAAATTATCCGATCGAATCAACGAGTTCCCAATACAACCCAGAAAACTCAACACTTGAGTAAGATTAAAATTTCCCAGAAGCATGTAGTAATTGCTACGGATGAGCCCTAGAAAAATGAATCGCTGACACCACAGTACGGCCGCGGAACTGCCGCCAGAAGCATGTTAAGACCGCGGTTCCGCGACGCCTTTATGGCTACAGTGACCCGTTTTTCACAGTAATCCATAAATTTACCTGCTGAATTTTTTGAGAATTTTTAATATGAAAAAAAATCAAATTTTTGAGAAATTTCCAGAAACTAGGTTTTATCGGGTATTCGGAGTTCGACCGGACTTTAAATTTCGCCTAGACTTCGCCTAAAGCTCTAGCTTGGCTCTGATACCACTATAGGGTTACTAGGCATACGCACAAGGGTCTATAAGGTATCAACCATACCCGATTTATAATTTAGCCATGCCGAACAAGCCTAAACCAAGATCTTAGACTAAAGATTAGGCGAAACAAAGCATGTTCAACAGTTTAACACTAAGAGTTTGGGGTTACAACCTTTGTAGTCCAGTCCTTCACTTCTAAAGCTCTGTGTTGAGGTCCCTTCGCTGCGATCATCATGTACCTGGACTCTAGAGAGGCTCCACGAAGAGAATTATGGATGCTTGCTTCCGATCTTCGATAACAAAGATGATCTACCTTGAAGTTTCATTAACACAAGCTCTCACTTAAAAATGAAGTGAACACCCTAATCTAAATGGCTAGGTTAGATTAGGATGATGAAGTAGGATTTTAGCTCTTATTTGTTTTCTATTTCTCACTCATTTACATCATCTCTCAAAAAGCTAGAAAGCTTTTTGAGAAAGAAGGAAGAAGAAGAATAGTAATCCTTTTGTCATGAATAATGAATCAAGTGAGGTTAGAAATGCAACCATGGGTTAAGTATGAAGACTTAATCCATGTAGAGATTTTACTATGGTTAAAGGGTTGGGTTGGGTTAAAGAAATATCACAAAATATCATAAAATATCAAGGTCAAAGTGAAAGCTTCAAGAAGCTTCTTGAAAGCTTCATGAATGTTTAACCCTAATCCAAACCCTAACCACAATTAAACTCCACAAAACATGTTGCATTTATAACCACAATATGTTACAATATTATATATCACATATACAATATTTATTGTAACAATATAAAATAATACAATTAACATATATCGCATATATATCAATGTATTACCCGAGTGAGAAAAAGAATCTTTTAGTGAGCTTATATTAGTTAATTTAATTTATTATATCAAATATATAATTATACATTAAATTATCGAATCAACACTTGAGCCGATAATCCGGCTATTTCACAAATAACCGATTAATATAATCTATATCAGTTCATCGAATCAACACTTGATCCGATGACCCGGCTATATCACATATACCCGGACGATACCTCATATCACGAGAATCTAATACGGTATCTCATATCGTATTATCCTCGGTCCCGCACATATCACATATGTGCTCCTACTCCGTTTTGCCTGAGTCAAGAAATCTTTGTGTAGGACTCTAAAGAATCGTCAATACGCCGGCAGTAGGTGATGATCATATGAAACACCCACAAGCTGCAAGCGGTCAGCTAAACGTAACAGCCTCCCAGGTATTGAGCGATCAGAAGATCAACAAGCATGCCTGTACATTCTCCTGCGAATCCAATCAGTAACACTTACGTACAGTCCGGTCTCTTCGTCTGATATGTCGCATATCTCGCCTAGGGGTGGTAAACGTCAGACCCCAGTAGCTTGATAAGTCGTGTCGATATGAGGTCTATAACAGTTCGAGAAACTACTGGTAACACTTGCCATTAAATCTCAGCAACCCTGGCCAGGTATTTCCAATTATAGCTAATTGAACATAGTGCAACATCAACTCCCTATACCGGAAGAAACGAATCCCCTCCTATCGCTCATTGCCTCCATGTGATTCGGGACTGTACCCAAAAGTCACCTTTTTGCACGCCCTCTTGGACGTGGTATGATGGAAATCAAAGCACAGTGGGAATCACACAAGACTCTATGACGATCTCGGGTCTACAGACTACTCTGTACCAGTGTCACCAGAGAACTGCCATCTGACGTGAGGTATAATACCATCTGGGAGTTCTCAGCGAGTCCGTCCAGTCTACCCAGTCTCCACTGAGCACCCGTATACCTTCTCTGATGTCAAACACCAATGGATATATGATCATCCATTGCCCATCATATGGGTCAAGAAGCGCATACGCTAGTCTACTTTGGAGTATCGATGCCCTGTCTCGGTACTCCCATGACTAGGAAATTTTGAAGGATGTACTTGGCTACTACACTGTCCTCCCTAGTATGATCCGCATCATAGTCCTGGTAGTCAAGTACTTATCCTAAGGGCTTTATTAAATGTAACATAGAGACAATCAGAGTACATGTTAAGATAAAGAGTAACCGGATAGCGTACTATCATGTCGAGCAAGAAAGTCCTCCCTATATATATCCAAGCATCCACTACAATATACATCGTATGTACAGTAATGGTCTCTAGGGCATACATAACTAACAAAAGATTGCTGCATCAAGATGCCAATAGCATTTTTTCTAATAACCTCTCAAAATTGCGTTGCGCCATATGATAAACACGTGCACCAGCACCCAAGGTTAAGCTCTTAAAATAGCGCTGCACCACGTGAAATTCATGTGCTTGCGCCAGCGCCAAATAGGCATCATGGCCTACTATGCGCCAAATAAAGTGGCAGCGCCTGCGCCATGTGATATGCACATGTGCCAGAGCAGTGCCAGCGCCAAGCATATGAACAGCGCCAAACAGGCCCTGACTTTAGCAAATTGGTTAAGTCTTGAAGCTTCAACTTCCTTATGATCAAATGATCTACTGAGAAAAAATTCTCATATACCTAAGTCGATCTAGTTCTCAAATGAGACTACGTATCCCTAAGCAGAGCCTATGCTTCCTAAATCATCTAAGTAGAACTTAGTTCTCAGATGAAACTAACGTGTCCTTAGATAGAGCTTAAGCTCTCATTTAAACTGATGGACCTCATAAATATGAAAACTGAAACCTAAGTTCACCCCCGTGGGTAAACCAAGCTACCAACGTGGAACCTGTCAAGAAAATGCATGACCCAAATCTAAAATACATACAGATTTGGACTAATCCACGCCTACGGGTAATGACAAAATTAGTCTCCGTATACAATCTAAATGCAACCCAAAAATAAACAAATAAAAACACGACGCACAAAGTAAAGAACCTAGAGTGCAGAAAATTATTGTCGTATGAGACAACGTAATTAAGTACATGTGCCTGCGTCTGTAGGAAAAATATGTCCCCATAATCAATAAATCTATCATTAATGAGAGGGAATCTGAAGTTGGTTACATCGGTCGTGTCCTTCCAAACCCCGATATACGGCGCTATAATCACTTTGTGTCTTCGGAGAGGTAGATGGATCAAACCTATGCATCTGCCCCCAAATTCAGGCAAGACGTCCAATCCTACTTTGTATTTTATTTTCGGCGATAAACACCCACATGACAGATATAAGAAAGTTCTAATAGCATGTGGAGGCAAGCATGAGTAATTAATGATGTGCAAAATAAGAAGTGTAAACTCATGCAATAGGTGTGTGCAACAAAAAGGATGTTTAATTTTAAGCAAGCAGACACAAAATAGGGAAGTAAACAAGAAATTTTACCTTTAAAATGCTTGTTTTACATATCCCCAAACGCTTGAATCTCAAGGATCGAGTGCATATTTTTTGCTATCAAGGATGTTCAACAAAAAGCTTTTTTTACATATCCGCTTTCAAAATTGTTCATTTTCAATTAATATCAACTCATATTTGTCTCCACATGCCATTAGAACTTGTTTATATCTTTCTCACGTGGATAGTTGTTGCATATATACTTGTTTTAGTTTGCATATCTTTTTTATATATGCTTTTGGATACGAGTTATGTTTCATTTTCAAAATTTGCATTTTACTTGTGCTCGTATCCATTTCCTAGTGTTCTCCTATGCACACATTTAGGGGGAGTGATTCAAACGTTTGATTCGCTTTAGGTGTACGCATATGTTTAGTGGGAGTAGTTCAAACGTTCTAGTTTCCCTAAATACCTTTTTTTATTATGTCAAAAAGAGGGAGAATAATAGAAGTTTTTAGTATATCGATATCGGATATTTGGTTTTATTTGATAAAGATATACTATTTCCTATTCATTTTTTGTCATCATCAAAAAGGGGAAGAGTGATAGATTATGGATTTTGATGATCCATTTATTTAGTTTTGATGATAGCTTAAACATGAATAGTTCGTTTAGTTTCACTTTCTTATCTTTCTTATCATATCGAAACTAAACTTGTATACACTTTATTTTTAGCTTACTTATCCTATATCTTATGTATACCGAGTAATATATCAATATCTCATACTATACTTGTGTTATATTCTTGATATCGATATATTACTCTCATTCATTGTTTTGATAATTCACAATATGAATTTATATATACATGTAATCTAATATCTTGCTATTCATATAACTTGTATATATGTTTGGTATATTAATATCTTATACTTTGCTTTTTTTTTATCTTGATATTGATATACTATTCATAGTTGTGATATCGAAACAATGAATGATCATATACTTGTGTTTAATTCACAAGATTTTTAAAAGATAAATTTTGATTTTTTTTAAATTTAAAGAATTTATTTGATTTTGTTTTGAAAGGAAAATTTTGAAAAGAGAATTTGTTTTATTTGAAAGAAAAAAATTAGTTTAAGAAAATGATTTATTCCATTTATCTTTTACATTATTCTCTTTAGAAACGCTGTATATATTTGTTTATATTTAATTATATGCAATAGTAAGCTTGTAGCCCATTGGTTAAGTCATTGCATTGTTAGTCCATAGGCCACATGTTCGAATCTCGGGACTTGCAATTATTTTTATCTATTTTTTTATACCTTTCTCATAACATACAAATGAGACTTTTTAATTCCTTTAACTCCCAAATGAATTGTGGCCTTTCAATTTCTCTTTAACTCCCATTATGAATTCATGTTAATTGGAATTGATATGACGTAACTTCTTATATGTTCATTTTACTCTTTTCTTCTTCTTCCTTTAAAAAAAAGAAAGAGAAGAACAACTCCTCCTTCTCATCCTCCTAATCTCTTTCTTCTACAAATTCTAAATCCAATTTCCTTTAAACCTTGAAAGAGCTCTAGGACTTCCAGCGTCATCGGAATGCCTTCTGTTCACTAGAATTTGAGATGAGACGAACCGAATGATTGTACCATACGCACCTTCACCACCAAGACTTCATTTCGCCGCTAGAACCGAATCAACGATATGGTTACTATACCGTATCACACATCGAGTAAGTCCCCTTCCTCTCATCCTTCCCCTCCCCTCTTCTTTCCCTTGTTCCTCTTTATCTTTCCCTCACCTTTGTCTGGACTTGCATGATGTCAGTAGCCATTGTTTAAATATTTTTAGTAAAAAGTATTAACTATGCATAATATTTGCATGAATGGTTGTTTATATAATCAATATGTTCTTTTTTAATGCTTGTGATATTTGTGCGTAATCTATAGTAATTGCCGCATGCTGTTAACACCGTAATTAGCAACTTATAAGAATTTCATGATTGATATATGTGAATGGTTTGTGATGGTAGTTTTATGAAATGTCGGTTCGTATGTATTTCCTTTTATAACCCGATCGCATACTTGAAACATCGATGACATCCTTCAATTCGCGATATGATTTTATGGAATCACTAGTGTGTTTTCTCATGTATATTCTAATTATTATATTTTTATACATTGCTTACTATACGCTTAACGTATTTATATCGGGAAGGACCACTTCTCGGTATAAATACGTCGCAGACCTCGTTGTTGGATATAGATGCCCTCAAGGTAATTATTTTAATTGAAGGAGGATCAATACGAGAGAACAATCTAACTTGAGATGATAGTATGCTATATGGATTTTCTTTATCATTCATATGAATACATTTTACTCACGATCTCGTATCGCTGATACATAATGATAAAGCCCATAGGATCTTTGCTTGACTACAAGGATTATGATAGGGATCATACTAGTGGGACCTGGGTAGTCTATAAGCACCTCCTTAAAAGTCCCTGGTCGAGGGAGTATCAAGACCGGGCATCGATACTCCAGTGTAAACTAGTGTATACATTTCTTAACCCCGACTGGGGCGATGGTTGATCCTATAGCCATTGGTGGTTGACACCAAAGATTGTATACAGGTACTCATTAGATGAATGGGTTTCAATGGACGGACGCACCTGAGAACTCCTAGATGGTATTGTACCTATCGTCAGATAGCAGTTCTCATGTGACATGAGTGCAGGGTAGTTTGTACACCTAAGATCATCATAGTGTCTTGTTTGTGTTCTTACTGTACTTTTATTACTACCCTACCAAGGCTTTAAATAGTCGTGCAAACATGTTTTAGTTGGGTACAGTCCCAAAGCACATGGAGGCAATGAGCGATCGAAAGGATTTCATCTCTCCCGGCATAGGGAGTCGATGTCGTACTGTGCCAGATCAACTATAACCATAAGTCCTTAGCCAAGGTAGTTGAGATTTACTGATATGTGTTACCGGTAGTTTTTCGGGTGGTTATGAGTTCGTAATTGACACGACTTATCGGATTATTGGGAGTCTGACGGTTTTCCACCTCCTAGACCCGGTATGTGACACTCTTAGATGAAGAGACCGGATTGTATGGTGATTGTCACTGATAGACTTTGCATTGTTCAGATGAGCTTGCTCGTTGACCTTCTTTTGCTCAATACCTGGGTAGCCGTTACATAAAGCTAGTACCGTTGACGTGTTTGTGGGCTATAGATATGATCCTAATCTACTGACATCGTATTGTCGAGTCTTTAGAGTCCCACACAGAGATTTCCTGGCACAGGCGAAACGATGTAAGGCACGTATAGGGATGCGTGCAGGTGTTCGATTAAACATGTGTACGTGATACACGTATTTTAATCGGGTGTTTAATGATATTAGCCGGTATATATATGATATAACCGGATTATTAAATTAAGTGTTGATTTTATAATTAAATGTATATTTATATATTGATATACATACATTAACTAATATCATACTCACTTCTATTATTTTCTTCTTCTTATTTATATTTATATTTGATATAAATTACATATTTTGTCATGTATGTTGATACATGAAACATGTGTGTGTGAGAATCACATGGAATGAGATGATAACAACCTTCTTTTCTTAATTATTTTTAAAGAAAAGAACGAGTCAATTGAAAAAGAAGAGTTTAGAATTATTTGGATAATTCTTGACTTGTCTTTGAAAATGGCTAGTTATTTTGAGTTCTCATTCTTAACCTCATCATAATTCTCACCATGGCTCTCTCTCTCTCTCTTAAGTTTTCTCATGTGAGAGAGAAAAAAGAAAAGAGAAGAAATTAGTGAGAAAAATTATTCTACAGCACTTACTAATCATTCCTAACAAGTTTGATTAGTGAGTTGCTTCAATATGATATGATCATGTGAAGCTAAAGCTTGTGTTCAAGTTACTTCAAAGTGGATCATCTTCAGCAAGGAGATCACCGAGAAAGCTTATTTCGGATTTTGTGGAGACCAGCCGGAGTCCAAGGAGAGATAGCTAACGCGTTACAAAGGTTGTAGCCCACCAAACTACTTTGTTTAGCTTACTAGTTTGTTACAGGTTTAGTCTTTTTGGTAGATTCTTGGTTTAGAGTTGCTAAAGCTCTATAGTTCTTTTAAAATTATCGCTTCCGCAGTGCTTTAAAATCCTAATAGAAGAGCCTAGCATCCTAACAGTGGTTTCAGAGCCATACAAAAAGACTACAACTTATTTGGACGAAGTTATAGTTTCGATCATGAAAATTTTCCGTATTCTATTTCCGAAGATTAAGCCACTGTTCGTTTTCGAAAACATGACCTGAATTTTTCAAATAGTACCATTGAATTGTAAATGTTTTGGAAATAATGTGGTGGGAACCTAGGCCCACAACTCACTCATCTGGCCGATAGTAGTGGTTTTTCAGCGGTCAATTGATGGAATCTTAGGCTCGTGTTCCTACAGTGACTCAATTGTTTGGAAATAGGATTTTGGGGATACTTGTTTTTGTCCCAAATTTCGATATGATCGATGTAGTGTTCGGAAAGTTTTGTGATCAAAACAGTATCTTTGTTTTAGTTTCACGGATAAAATTTTGTGTTGCTAAACATCGCCGAATTGATGCGATCAATTCGACGGGGTTGCACACTTGTTATTTGCGATATTGTGATATTATGGTTCTTGTGTTATGGTTTATCGGATCATCGTGATGAATGGCCCCTTGTGTGAGATACTTGTATATTTGTTATATATGTGTTTCATTTATTTTGGACGAGCGGCCGGATTGTGGTCGTCGTTACCACTTGTATATTTTTCATTGGGACACTTCCGGATTAAGGTTGATGTCGCCACTTGATGTATATTTTTCTATTCATATACTAGGATACTCCACGAAGAAGCGCACGGATCACCGGATTCTAGAATACAGCGGGTGGAAATCTTAAGGAGTTAAGATCCGGGTTACCCTATTCTAGAATTAGCGGATGGTTTGCCACGCTCGTAGAGGGTTAGGTTTAACCTACGGAGGAGCGCCCAAGTTACCGGATTCTAGATAGCGATGGATGGCTCATTCATGATATTGAGTGCGGGTTGTCTCACTACTATAATTGGCGGTTGGATGGCTCATTCATGATATTGAGTCCGGGTTGTCTCACTATTATAATTGGCGGTTGGATTGCCTATGTGTGTATGTGTGTGTGTGTGTGCGTGTGTGTGTGTGTGTTATATATGGTGATATATATAATATATAATTAAATGCTATATACATTTTGCACCCGCGCTAGCCCTGCCCCCTCCCTGCCGTAAGTTAAGTAATCTTACGGTGAAGACCCGAGGGCCCGTAGCGAATGCGGATGGCGTATATATGTATTCTATTTTTCTTTTCGTATCATGCTTTTTCTGTAATAGTGTGAAAAGATACTAGATAATATTTGATTATCAAATTGATGAGATTGCATTAATTCGGATTAATGCAAAGAAAATAAACCTAAAATACGTTGATGGAACAAATATTTTCCAAAATAACTGTATTCTTTTTCTTTGCATAGCGATATTCGGTTAGGAATATCCTACATCTCATTCGATGAGGAAAGAGCCTTGATTCCTTCACCAGGGGTTCGCTCTTAAGCAAAATTTTATATTACTATAAATTTGCAAAACCACTCAGTTCCTTCGATGATATCAAGTTCATTACATTAAAGCTTTTCTTCAAAACCAGTCGTAGCCCTCTGTCATTTCAGAAAGTAGAGTACTTAGTATTCGTGCTGCGTTTGTTGATTGTCAAAGCGTAGTATACGGTAGCTAAGTGATGTCTTCCTGTAAGCATACGATGTGATTAGTTAAGACAGTCACATACCCTTGTTGACCCTGTCAAGGGCTTATGTGGGTAGATCTAAATTAATTAGGAAATGACGGGTTGAACTTGACTAGCAGCTTATGGTTTATTGACCATATCTAGGTCATAAGTCACTAGGGGTAAAAACCGATATCAGGAGTTTCAAGCATTGAAACTTGCAATGTGATTGCATACCTTCTATAGAGTGGGATGACTTGTTGACCTTGTCAAGCTTACCATGACATGATAGTTTGGGTCTTGATTCCCACTGTGAGTAATAGTTACTCTCGGGAGATTTTCAAATGATCCCGGCTAGTTCTCCTTTTAGGATTTAAAGGAGAATTTAAAAAAATAGTGGGGGACCTAATTAGATTAATTAATTAACCAATCTAATCTAGGATAGAGTTCATGCTGAGTGTTTCTTCTCTCTCTCTCTCTCTCTCTCCCGCTCTCTCTCTCTCTCTGGCAGTGACCCATGACTGGCCTTAAACTAAAACTCGTAAACCAAGTTAACCGAACCTTTTTATAATCAACGGTTTTGGAATGTCATGATTTCCCTAACTCATAACAAAGTCGCATATGTCCTTACCACTCCTACTTCCACTTTGTTGCTTCAGAACCCTTTGTATCCGGTATATAGATCCATATTGCTTGAAAGGCCATCGTATAGTTAGATACGAACTCGAAGAAATTATTTCAGTCCGAGAATAGCCACTGGTTTTGGAACAAATGAACTGTTCATTTGTCTCTCCATTCTATCTTATCTCAAGTTCGAGAGCTCCTTAAATAAGGAGAATATACCGATTATACTTATTGGATAGTCTTCTTTCAAATCTTAGGCTGGTGCTGAAAGGTAGGGAAAGAAAAAACCCAACTAGTCTAAGTTCGGTATATAGAAGATATGATAGAAAGACATCAAAAAGGGTCGATGTGAGCGGAAAGGTAAATACAACTACTGTTATGATCCTAGGTAGTGAAAGAGGCATTACAAGGAATATCCGACCAACCCCTTGAAATATTTTGATGTTTCATATGTGATTGTAATTGAAACTCTTTTCTCAATTAATTCGGACTCCTGAGTATATAGATACGGGATTAATATCCCATATCTGTAAATTGTTATAGATGATGAGAAAGAGTAGAGTATTGGAAAAGGTGATTTAATCCTCAATTTCGAAAATTGGAGCAATTGTTGCTATTGGGGTAATCACTTGGTTTTTCTTATTAGCAAACTTTTGGTTTTTAATAATTGTTATAATGCACAAATTTTTAAAACTAATATATCCGTCTCTTTATTTGATAAAATGGGATATAAATTTTGAAAAACATATTCTAAACATTTGCCTTTATCATTTGATAATTGGGTAAGGTGCATTGAATAACAGGATAAATATTCTTAACCAAAATATTGTTTTCAAATTACAATACACAAAATCAGTTAATGAACTCATAGGACTTATACATAGTGATGTATGTTGTCCGGTGTTCACATGGACAAAAGGGCCGGTACTCATACTTCGTTCGTTTTTCCTATGAATTCTCTGGTTTTAGACATACATTCTTATTGAAATGCAAAGTCTAAATATTATGAGAAGTTTATAGGATATAAAAATAAAGTAGAGGACCAAACGTTGGAAGTATCAAGATTCTTCGAAGTGTTCGAAGATTTGGATACTTATACTAGGTATTCCGTGGTTATATAATCGAGAATTTGATTCTTTCTCAGATTACTCATCCGTGGGTGCGCTCTTGACGAGTAATTGTATAGCCTTTTTCATTTAAGGATATGCACCGGAAACAGTAATATACCAATTGAATATGGTTCCATCTAAATAGTGTCTATCATTCTATATATGATATAGAATGAGAACATATCTTAAGATTGTTAATATATGAAGTTATCTGGTTTATACTTAAAAACACAATCTGGACAAACTCAAGGCACATTTCGGTAATAAGCAGTTTGTGGGTTATCCCAAGGTTTAGCAAGGGTTTAACTTATACCATTTTCGGGATCAAAATTGTTTTGCTCTCGACACGCCACCTTTTTAGGAAAGGAATTTCTTGCAAAAGAAATTAGTATGAGTATGGTAGAACTGGAATTGATTCTAGAATCACAAACGGTTACTGAAAATTTAGTAGAACCTAAAGATTCAATTGATCTTGACAAACCTTAGCCACTCCGCAGATTTAGTAGGTGGCCTCAGCCACCCGAGAGATACTTTGGTTTCCTCGTAAATGGTGACAGAGAGGCTTGCATCATGTGATGATGACCCTACTAGTTATCAGAAGGCCATAGGAAGTGGTGACTTCCGATTGATGGATTGATGCCAAATTATCCAGTTGGACTCCATGCACTTCAACAAAGTATGGACTTTGTTGCGTGCTTCTAAAAGGGGTAAAACCCATAAGAAGCAAGCAGATCTTTCGAGATTAGTGAAAATGAAAATGAAATAACCTAATAAGTGTAGACTTTTAGTAAAAGGTTTTCATCAAATACCCATGTGGTTGTGATAAAACTTTTACTTCAGTATCTGTGCTAAAGTCCATATGGATATAACTTGTCACAGTTGTTCTTCATGACTATGATATCTAGAAGATGGATGAATATAACATCTTTCTAAATAAGAATTTAGAAGTGTACGTGTATATGACTCTGCCAGAGGGTTACCGTAATCAGTGGGAGCAGCGGAAGGTGTGCTAGTTGCTTACGAATATTTATAAACTAAAGCAGGCATAGAAGAGATGGATTATCCGTTTTGATGTCACGGTCAAGGTGTTTGACTTCATCAAAATGATAGATGAACCTAGGATTTGTAAGAAGGATGTAGAAAGTATTGTCATATTCCTCATATTGTATATGAATGACATACTCCTGATAGGAAGTGATGTTCCTATACTACAGTTCGGTTATATTTTGGTTGTCAAAAATATTTCTCTATAAAGGATATGGATAATATATCAACTGATTCTGGAAACTAGGTCTATAGAGATAGGTCTAGTAGGAGCTTTTAAGATTGTCCCAACTCAGGTAAGATGGCACCATTCTTAAGCGGTTTAGAATGGACGACTCATAACGCGGTAATGTGCCTACATGTGGAAGAGTCACTCTTTCTAAGGAGATGTTATGTACCAGACCAGATATTGCTTTTGCACTTGATGTAATAAACAGATATTAGTCCGATCCTAGAGAAACAAAGGAAACCAGTGAAGAACATATGTGGATGTTCATGGTGTATGGTAATGGCAGCCTCCATCATCATGCGGTTACTGATTCCGGCTTCTAATGTGACAAGAAAGACAGTTTCTATCAAGAGTTATAAGTTTACTCTCTTAAGTGAGAGCAGTATATTAGAAAGAGTTTCAAGTAGAATACTAGGGTATTCATGACGCTGGATGCTGATTATAAATTAGCTGTGGATACAGCCCAAGAAGTTGCTGGATAAAATTGTTCATTTATGAACTTTGTCCCATCATCTATCTAGGCAAATTCTAAGGGAGGTATCGCTCAATTCGGGAGATAGTAGATCTGCATGAAGTTGAGATATAGAGAGATAAAGATATATTCATTATAGCAGATCCACTCACTAAGGCTGTTTCTCGAACACGGTTTATGAAACTGTTGGTAGAGAAGTTGGGTATGCGATATCGCAATAATTGTGCTTAAGTGCAAGTGGGAGATTGTTGGATATAGGTGCCTTCAAGGCAATTATTGTAATTGAAGGAGGACCTATACGAGAAAACAATCATACTCGAGATGATAGTATGATATCTAGTTTGTCTTTATCATTCATGTGAATACATTTTACTCGTTATCTCGTATCGCTAATACATAATAATAAAGCCCGTAGGATCTTTGCTTGACTACCAGGATTATGATAGGGATCATACTAGTAGGACCTGGGTAATCTATGAGCACATCTTTAAAAGTCCCTAGTCGAGGGAGTATCGAGACTGGGCATCGATACTCCGGTATAGACTGGTGTATATGTTTCTTGACCTTGACCGAGATGATGGTTGATCCCATAGCCATTGGTGTTTGAAACCAAATATTGTATACAGGTGCTCATTAGATGAATGAGTTTCACTGGACGGACTCACCTGAGAGCTCCCAGATGGTATTGTACCTATCGTCAGATAACAGTTCTCATGTGACACGAGTACAGGATAGTCTGTAAACCTAAGATCGTTATAGGGTCTTGTGTTTGTTCCCACTGTATTTTGATTAATACCCTACCACGTCTTTAAAGAGTCTTGCAAACAAATTTTAGTTGGGTACAATCCCGATGCACATGGAGGCAGTGAGTGATCGAAGGGATTTCGTCTCTCCCGGTATAGGGAGTCGAGGTCATGTTGTGCCAGATCAACTATAACCTTAATTCCTTGGCCAAGGCAGTTGAGGTTTACTGATAAGTGTTATCAGTGGTTTCTCAGGTGGTTATGAGTTCATGATCGACATGACCTATTAGATTATTAGGAGTCTGATGGTTTTCCACCTCCGAGACCTGGTATGCGACATTTTTAAATGAAGGGAACGGACTGTACGGTGATTGCCACTGACAGATTTTGTAGGATTTGGATGAGCTTGCTTGTTGACCTTCTCTTGCTCAATACCTGGGTAGCCGTTACGTGCAGCTAGTACCGCTGACGTACTTATAGGCTATAAATATGATCTTAACCTACTGCCTGCATATTGTTGAGTTTTTAGAGTCCCACACAAAGGTTTCCCAGCACAGGTGAAACGATGTAGAGCACGTATAGGGATACGTGCAGGAGTTCGATTAAACACGTGTATGTGATACACGTATTTTAATCGGGTATTTAATGATATTAGCTGGTATATATATATGATATAACCGGAATATTAAATCAAGTATTGATTTAATAATTAAATTTATATTTATATATTGATATACATACATTAACTAATATCATGCTCACTTTAATTATTTTCTTCATCTTATTTATATTTATATTTGATATAAATATATTTACACATTTTGTCATGTATGTTGATACATGAAACATGTGTGTGTGAGAATCGCATGGAATGAGATGAGAACAACCTTTTTTTCTTTATAATTTTTAAAGAAAAGAATGAGTCAATTGAAAAAGAAGAGTTTAGAATTATTTGGATAATTGGTGACTTTTCTTTGAAAATGGCTAGTTATTTTGAGTTCCCATTCTTAACCTCATCATAATTCTCACCGTGGCTCTCTCTTGAGTTTTCTCAAGTGATAAAGAAAAAGGAAAAGAGAAGAAATTAGTTAGAAAAAATATTCTACATCACTTACAAATCATTTCTAGCAAGTTTGATTAGTGAGTTGCTTCAATATAATATGATCATGTGAAGCTAAACCCTATGTTTGAGTTATTTCAAGATAGATCATCTTCGACAAGAAGATCACCAAGCAAGATTGTTGCGGATTTCGTAGAGACTAGCCGTAGTCCAAGGAGAGGAGGCCAACGCACTACAAAAGTTGTAGCCTGCCAAGCTTCTTTGTTTAGCTTACTAGTTTGTTACAAGTTTAGTCTTTTGGGTAGATTCTTGGTTTAGGGTTGTTAAAGCTCTCTAGTTTTTTAAAATAATTGCTTCCGCCGCGCTTTAAAACCATACTGGCAAGCCTAGAATCCTAACACCCGTCACGTGCTTGCTGCCGTCTTTTAGGAAGCGAGACGCGACAGGTTTAGTGGTGGCCCATGCAGATCATTCTACATGAACGTCGAAAGTAGTATATAACAAGAATTTAGAAAACCAACTAAATTTAACCTTTCCTTTCAATCTCATCATATTCCTTTTAATCCATCTTGAAATTCACTTTTGACTTCTTTGAATATAACTTCTTAACTTTTGAATCCTTAGTTTTAGTTCACCCTTCTACTTGTATCTTGAAGACTATCCTTTGCATGTGTTCTTAAATCTTTCATGTTGACTTAGGAATTATTCTAGAAAGTATATACCAGTCTTCAAATCATTTTGACTCACGATTATTTGGTCCTTAAATTTGTTTCATCGCTCGCAAGTCACCTATCTTCTTACCAGTTGGAGTATCAATCGGCGGAGCTCAAAAACAACATGCCATGACATTATCCTTAGTTTTCCCCATGCCATGTTGCAACGTACTTCTTAAGATTTCGATGATGAAATTCTTTCAAGGAGGGCGGACTGTAATGACTGCACCATAATTTCATCTCTGAATCTATCTCGCTTCCTTACTTAGATTTTCTTGAAGATCACTTCTCGATTTCTTGAATTTCTAAAATTCATGTCCGTTTCTTCTTGCATCTCTCAGGCCATCTTTTACATCCTATTTTCCGACTTTCGAAATTTTCGATTTGGAAGAATTTCATGTTTACATGTCTTCTTAATCCGTTTTATTGCGATCTATGCCACCCTCTACTGTCGTCAAAGAAAGGTGGTGTTCGAGATTCCCGATCCCCTGACATTCGTATTCGGAAGTTTTTTAAACTTCCAGTCAAGTTACTTTCTTATTTACATTCCTTTAACCATACTTCTTCCACTTGTAAAACAAGTCATACGATACTAGTAGTCTCTACCCTATCCTTTGCAATTGCATGCATGATTTTATCTGTTCCTTACCCTTTTACCGTTTCCTTCTTGTTGGATTTTTCCTGTCGATTCTTTTTCCTTCTTGTTTACGTCCTTAAATTAGCCCTTTCATACATCCTTGAGTCATTCTTATTGACTTAGGAAATTATCGTAGAAATTGTATACCAGTCTTCAAATTATTTGACTCAGAACATCTCACCATTTTGTTATTCTATTTTTGATTCCCTCGCAATCTATTGTTCATATCATAATATTGCATTATTATATTCCCCAGTCCTAGTCATTTTACAAATAAACATGTGTTTTTGACCCATGTCTTCTACATAGTTACAGGTTACAGGTTCTCGGAGCTAAAACGGTGAAAAAGACATAAGATGATACAAAAGTGAGACGACGACCAACAAATGGTGGAATCTAGATAAAGCCTACACAAAGATCAGTTCACAAAGAACAAGGCAACGCAAGGTTCAAGACTTCGTCACGAAGCAACGGTAAAATTCCACTACAATTATTCACTTGGAGATCTGGAAGAAATCTAGAAGCCAATCTGAGAAAAGAACTAAAGAATTAGGAAGACCAACAAGCCCAGAACCAGCACAGAAAACTGCAGAGTCCAAGCTTCTCTTTTGGCCGCGGAACTGCGGCCAAACCTGGCCTGCGGCCATGGTTCCGCGGCCGTGCGATGCCCGTAGTGGCTAAAAATTTTACCATAATATTTTGCGGCTCGTTGACTAGGTATTTTTCTTAAGGGGTATTTTTGTAATAGCAGATGTGCGAGTCAATTGTAACCCTAGGGTTTCTATCATCTATAAATAGGAACCCTAAATCTTGTATTATGCCATGCCTCCTTTCATTAATAAAATTCAGATTTCTTTTGGAGAGCATCGATGCCTCTTTTCATTTCATCTATTCAGATCTGACAAGTCTTGTGTAAATGTTTGGAGAGAGCCATCTGTAAAGTAAGTAGTTTTATTTAATTGCCTTAGTATAGATCTTTAATTCCTTGCCCTAAATAGATAAATAGCATGTTCTTCAATTCCCTAATGAGCGAGTAGTCTCCTCACTTGTTAGGGTTAGCTTTGGGGAAGGCTTTTGAGAGATGAAGATCTCTTATCCCTTTCTTGCCCATCACATATAATCAATAGGACTCCATGCATACATGCACACACCGCTCCCTACGGCATCCTATCCCACGAGGTGGCGGTGATACCGTAGTATAAAGGCCCGGTTGAGCGTGTTTTCCATGGAGGTTAGGGTAAGGATTGATAAAGGAAGGACAAGAACCTAGAGGAAGAAACACCTTCCCGAATGGTTCTAATCCCCTTTATTAATAATTACCATAACACCTCATAGATCTTAATTTGGGTATAGAAAGCGGTGAGATTTATTTACATTTCCAAACCTACCCTAAACCTAACCCTAGCAAGATTTAGATCTAGATAGATTTAGTTTTTTAGATTTAATCAATAAGATCCGATACCCATCGAAATTAACTCGTAAGAGCGATTAGGAAATTCACAAAATCCCTATGGACCGACCCGTACTCACCGGCTAGGTACCAAACGACGCCGTTGTTGATTGCGGTTATAAATATTTTTGATTCATCTTTTAAAAGCGTATAAGCTTAACAAAATCTCTCAATCAAATGGCGCCGTTGCCGGGGATGGCGTGTTATTTTCTTTTTGCAATTTCGGGTTAATATAAAATCAATAAAATCATAAAAACTTAAAAATTAAAAAAAAATAAAAAATTATAAAAAATATTTATCATCTTTTGTGAAGAGTATTTTTGTTTGAATTTTGCAGGATCTACAATCGAGTTCGGATATGGAAATCTACGGAGATAAAACAGAAAACCGAAGATCTGAAAAATAGGGGAAAATCAAAACAGAGGAATCGAAAAATTCTCGAGAACCGAACCGACCAGCAGACAACGAAAACGCCGCAGGAACCCTACTCCGACCGCGGAAGCGCGGTGCCCTGGTGTCATCATCATCTAGAAATTTTTCTCGGGAACCGAGCCTCACAATCAACCGCGGAACCGCGGCAGGAACGCGCTTGGGCGGCTGAAACGCGGCATCAAAGTGACTTCAGCGTGTGAAATTTGCATTGTAAGATCCCTTTCTCTCTCCTCTATAAATCTCAATATCTCCTCTGAAAAATCTCCTGCAGAATTCTTTGCGCTTAAAAAATCTCCCCCTTTCAATAATTGATTTTGTGCAGGATTCTTTGTGTCGCGCTTAAAATAAAAAAAATTGATTGCAAGTGATTATTACTGCTTTGCATATTTTTAATCGGACTTTAAGGGGCTTGAGACCAATCCAGATTGGGTAGGAATTTCATCACCCTTCTAAGGACCCCAGAAATCACTTAAGACATTTGCATTGACCATCATTAATTAAAAAAATACTAGACTCAGCCCTAAGGACTTCGCTCTCAATAGGACAGAGAACTAGTTGCAGGCATCGGCCGTTGATCCTAACCTAACTTTGTGGTGTCTAGGCAAGTGTGTCTAAGGCGAGTGGTTACTTAATTAGAGCCACTACTTGTAGTGGAGAGCCTCCCACTCACCTGGCACTTACCTGGCCGCAATTGGCGGTGAAGAGGCGGTGAAGAGGTTCTATTTCTAGCCCTTTGGAATAGTTAGGAGCTGTCTAGCTTACCTAGGTGACCCTAGATCTAGGCCTGATTATGCATTTGTGGTTGATTGCATTTTTGTCTAAGCCCTTTATCGAAAATCTTTTTTGCAAAAAGTTCCAAATAAAGAGAAAAAGGAAAAAGGAATTTTTTTTTTAAAACTTGCAACTTGTCGCTAAGAAATCCTAGCACCCCACTTACAACCACCGTCTTTTTCTTCCCCTTTCTTACATCATGGGTACCCCACCTCACAAATCTCTTGCCGAACTTTGGTACCCTGAACCAAACTTTGCATGTTACACGAATTGTTTCGTTCGATTTAAGGATGACCTCTCCATGCCCAAAATTTCTTTGAAAGATCGAATAGAAGCGTCTAGGAGAAACAGTTCGACTTTGCAATCCATTTTGTATCTACCATGTCAACCTTCACTACCTTCGTACGTTGATACCACTTTTTCGAGTCCTGCTGTAACTCCTAAACCCATGTCTATTGCCGAGCATATTGAATAATCTTGTAACCGATCTTTCACTCCTCTCCACACATCCAGTTCTAGGGATCAACAAGTCCATTCACATTTTTATCCAAATGTTGATCCTACTTCTGTCTAACCATCCAATTCCTACCAGTCCTACCCGACTTTCCCACCTTCACTAGACATTGATTCTACACAGCCATTTGGGAGTTTCCAAAATCCAAACAACTTTGAATCTGTTACCGAAACCCCTTCACAACCCATGTCTAGTTTGGAACAGTCGTTGGAAGCTTATATTTTAGCAACAAACAAAATGATTAGGAATGTGGATGCGTCAATTGCCGCCCTTATACAACCTAATGAACCGGTAGCTAGTTTCCAACTAGCTCCAAAAATTCCAATGTATGAGGAGGTGGTTGGACAGAGTGAGAATTTGAGAGGATTTCCAAATCAAACCTACCCATACCCAATTGAATCCCATAACTCCGATTTTCAAACAAGTGCTCCAAATAATGAGTTGTGTGACTTTGTAGTGCTTGATTTGCCAGATTGTAAAGAATCCCTTTCGAGTGAAACTATCACCAATCCTTTTGATATCTACACCTCCACTCTAGAACCTGAATTGATAAATCTCCATACTTTTGATGAGTTGTCCGAAAAAATTGATTTTCACTTGATTGAGGATATAGACGCCGGGAATATTTTGGATGATGAACCCGTAAATTTAACTGAAATTTTATCTCCAATTCATCATCCCGAGTCATTAAATGTTTCTCCCGAACCTCATATGCGTCTTGATTTTGATGATAATGGCATGGATGAGATAATTTTTGAGGAGAATTATGAGGATAATATTGAGGATGAACCATTTTTGTTCGATGTGTCGGATTTTCCAATTCATCCTCCTGAACCTTTAACTGTTATACTTCCTAAATCACCCTCCCTCATTTACATCGTTCTGACCACGCAAAAGATCACGCTTGAAGACTGTGAGCTTGAAAAATTTCTCTTTGACGATAATGATTACGAGTGTTTCACTTTTTCGGACGATGTTGAAAACTCACCTCCCGAGTTTGAATCCTTTACATTTTCAGATGAGTTAGTTGAACCATCAGACTCGGTTGCTTACAGTCATTTCGAACCATTGATGGAATCCTTCAAGTTCGAGATAGATTACTTAGGTGAGAATAAGACTATCCCTAAATCGCTCCCTTTCGTCCTTCCTATCGTGCCGACCGAGCAAGAATCCGTCGCGTTTCCATTTTCAATAGAGGGTTTACCAAGTTCGACGTACCCATGTTTTCTTGCGAATCTTGAGGGATTTGACCTCATTTTTCGACGGGTTGATAGATTAGCACAATCGCTTTTAACACATCGGTTATCACAAATTGCGCTAATTTATTCACTCGATTTACACCATCAAGATCGTACTACACTTCTTTCTCTTTTCCGCCATTCTTCTCTTCCACCGAGACCATATTCCACTCTTCTTCCCATTCGGTCTCGTGTGTTTCTCCACTCCTTCCTCTACACTCCATTCTTCCACTAACCCTACCATTATCACGATAGAATTTTTGAATGGTTGGTGCTAACCTTTGGCTTATGTAAAGCCTTATTTAGTTTGGGGAGGACCTTGTTGTATATATGTATATATATTTTTGTTTTTTCTTTTAACAATAAAAAAAAATAAAAAATAAAAAAAATTATAAACAAATAAACAGGGGAGTGCCGACATTTTGACCCTCTTGGTGTAGCATGACAGTGAGGACACTGTCAAGATTAAGTTTGGGGGTATGCTCGGTAAGCCTTCTTCTTTCGCATTCATGTGTATATCCTTGCATTTGCATACTTATTTTAAAACATATAAAAATTTGAAAAATTTCAAAAAAATTATAAAAATGAAAGTATTCAATTTTGACCCTAATTGACTTTTGTTTGACAAAAAGGTTAACTAGCTATGAACAACTAGATCCTAGACTTAGTAAATTAAAAACCCTAAAAATAACCTTTCTTAAAGTTTAATGGTAGAAAGTATATGTCTTTGTAGTTTATCTAGAAATAGGCAAATTTTGAGTTCACTTCTTGGGCTAAGTTAAAACAAGGGAAAAGTATTGATATTTTTATTAAAGTATAAGTTTGAAAAATAATTCCTAGTTTAAGTCTAAATTCTGAAAATATATACCCTACAAATTGCACAAACACGCACCTTCAAACTTGGAATAGTAGAGGAGACTTTGAAATGCTCTTGTCTTAAGTCCTTAGTACGAAGAAAAATAAAAAAAATACAAGTGTGAATAAAGAAAAAAAATGAACACTGGTTTTTGTAATTACTTAAGGCTGCATTAATAGAAAAAATATTCAGCGAGGGTGTTTCATCACCTAGTACCGTAGACCAACTTGTTTGGGAGTCACTGCTAAAGCCTTAGGTGTTACAAGACTAGGAATTAAGCTTTAATATGCAAACACATTTTGTAATCGGTTGTTGGTACCTCAAGAAGTATTAACGATCGCATGAAGGATGTGTGAGCGAAATTCATCTAAAAATTCACCAATTAAGAAGTGGTTTGGACAACGGACAAGAGTATGATTGCTTGATTTGAATTTCCAAGTGTAGGGGTGATATATACACACACGTAGGGGTATGTGATTGGGGTTTAGATAAAAGATAGGAATGAAGAATATGACTTGTATCTTTAGTAGAGATGATAAAAATTCCTAAGTTGAGATGGAACCCTAGAAGGAAAACTTAAGAGATGCCAAAAGCTAAGTTTACAGAACATATATAATCTTAAGTTAAATGATAAGGAAGCGTGAAGAATATGGGTGGATAATTTACGAGTCGAAGATAATAGAATTCCTTGTTAGAAAACCTAATTGGAAAATAAGAGTTAATAGGCCGAATTGATAGGATTTTGTGGGTAGTATCCGCTGAAAACCCTCAGGAGACAACACTCCTCCTACTAGGGACACCTAGAGGTTTAACGGCTTGTTGCACGAGCTCAGTGCAATCGCGTTTCCCTGCGAAAATGGAGGATAGGTTTTTGTTGAGAATAAAACTAGGTTTGCTCGAGGACGAGCAAAAGATAAGTTTGGGGGTATTTGTTCATATCATAATATTGCATTATTATATTCCCCAGTCCTAGTCATTTTACAAATAAACAGGTGCTTTTGACCCATGTTTGCAACATAGTTACAGGTTACAGGTTCTCGGAGCAAAAACAGTGAAAAAGACATAAAATGATACAAAAGTGAGACTACGACCAACAAATGGTGGAATCTTGATAAAGCCTACACAAAGATCAGTTCACAAAGAACAAGACAACACAAGGTTCAAGACTTCGACATGAAGGAACGGTAAAAGTCCACTACAATTATTCACTGGGAGATCTGGAAGAAACCTAGAAGCCAATCTGAGAAAAGAACTAAAGAATTAGGAAGACCAACAAGCCTAGAACCAGCACAGAAAACTGCAGATTCCAAGCTTCTCTTTTGGCCGCGGAACCGCGGCCAAACCTGGCCTGCGGCTGCGGTTCCGCGGCCGTGCGATGCCCGTAGTGGCTAAAATTTTTACCATGATGTTTTGCGGCTCGTTGACTAGGTCTTTTTCTTAAAGGGTATTTTTGTAATAGCAGATGTGCGAGTCAATTGTAACCCTAGGGTTTCTATCATCTATAAATAGGAACCCTAAATCTTGTATTAGGTCATGCCTCCTTTCATTAATAAAATTCAGATTTCTTTTGGAGAGCATCGATGCCTCTTTTCATTTCATCTATTCAGATCTGACAAGTCTTGTGTAAATGTTTGGAGAGAGCCATCTGTAAAGTAAGTAGTTTTATTTAATTGCCTTAGTATAGATCTTTAATTCCTTGCCCTAGATAGATAGATATCATGTTCTTCAATTCCCTAATGAGCGAGTAGTCTCCTCGCTTGTTAGGGTTAGCTTTGGGGAAGGCTTTTGAGAGATGAAGATCTCTCATCCCTTTCTTGCCCATAACATATAATCAATAGGACTCCATGCATACATGAACACACAGCTCCCTACGGCAACCTATCCCACGAGGTAGCGGTGATACCATAGTATAAAGGCCCGGTTGAGCGTGTTTTCCATGGAGGTTAGGGTAAGGATTGATAAAGGAAGGACAAGAACCTAGAGGAAGAAACACCTTCCCGAATGGTTCTAATCCCCTTTATTAATAATTACCATAACACCTCATAGATCTTAATTTGGGTATAGAAAGCGGTGAGATTTATTTACATTTCCAAACCTACCCTAAACCTAACCCTAGCAAGATTTAGATCTAGATAGATTTAGTTTTTTAGATTTAATCAATAAGCTCCGACACCCATCGGAATTAACTCGTAAGAGCGATTAGGACATTCACAAAATCCCTGTGGACCGACCCGTACTCACCGGCTAGCTATCAAGTGATGCCGTTCTTGATTGCGGTTATAAATATTTTTGATTCATCTTTTAAAAGCGCATAAGCTTAACAAAATCTCTCAATCATCTATCCCAGTAGCACACATTCTTATCATTAAAGTATTAACCGATGGAACGCGAAGACAAAATGCGGGAACATTATCCACATTTATTTGTATCAGTCCCTTCCTAAGAATTTCGAGGACGGAATTTTTTTAAAGAAGGGTAGAATGTACCAACTATGTTTTTACTATAATACTTTTAATAAATAAAAATATATTTGTTTCAAAATTATTCGTTTTGTAAAAAGAAAAGGTTTTGAAAGATTTTTTGATTTCTTTTAATATAAAGAATTTATTCGATTTTGTTTTGAAAGGAAAATTTTGAAAAGAGAATTTATTTTATTTGAAATAAAAAATTAGTTTAAGAAAATGATTTATTCCATTTATCTTTTACATTATTCTCTTTTGAAACTTTGTATATATTTGTTTCTATTTAATTGTGTGCAATAGTAAGCTTGTATCCCATTGGTTAAGTCATTGTATTGCTAGTCCATAGGCCACATGTTCGAATCCCGGGACTTGGAATTATTTTTATCTATTTTTATACCTTTCTCATAACGTACAAATAAGACTTTTCAATTCCTTTAACTCAAATGAATAGTGACCTTTCAATTTCTCTTTAACTCCAACTATGAATTCGTGTTAATTGGAATTAATATGACCATATATGTTCATCTTACTCTTTTCTTCTTCTTCCTTTAAAAAACTAAGAGAAAAGAACAACTCCTCCTTCCTATACCTCCCTTATCTCTTTCTTCTGCAAATTCTAAATCCAATTCCTTTAAACCTTGAAAGAGTTCTAGGACCTTCGGCATCATCGGAGTGCGCTCTGTTCACTAGAATTTGAGACGAGACGAATCGAACGATTGTACCATTCTCACTTCACCACCAAGTCTTCATTTCGCTGCTGGAACCGAATCGGCGATGTGGTTGCTATACTGTATCGCACATCAAGTAAGTCCCCCTCCCCTCATCCTCCCCCTCCCCTCTTCTTTCCCTTGTTCCTCTCTTTATCTTTCCCTCTCCTTCATCTGGACTTGCATGATGCTGGTAGCCATTGTTTAAATATTTTTAGTAAAAAGTATTAACTATGTATAATAATTGCATAAATGGTTGTCTATATAATCTATATGTTATTTTTAATACTTGTGGTATTTGTGTATAGTCTATGGTAATCGTCGCATGCTATTAACATCGTAATTAACAACTCATAAGAATTTCATGAAATGATATATGTGAAAGGTTTGTGATGGTAGTTTTATGAAAAGTCGGTTCGTATGTATTTCTTTTTATAACCCGATCTCATGCTTGAAATATCAATGACATCGTTCAATTAGCGATATGATTTTATAGAATCACTAGTGTGTTTTCTCATGTATATTCTTAATTATTATGTTTTTATACATTGCTTACTATACACTTAACGTATTTATATCGGGAAGGACCACTTCTCGGTATAAATACGTCGCGGACTTCGTCACGTGCCTGATGCCGTCTTTTGGGAAGCGGGGCATGACATGTTCGGACATTGACTATGACTTTGACTTTTTGACTTTTTGATGTCGTCGGTGGGGTGTAATTTTTGAACCCAACAAAATGCCCTATCAATAAAAGCACACCACATGTATGGGTACATGAAATTGATGGATCTTCTTTCGTGGAAAGGTTGACTTGATTTGGTTCCCGTTTTTAAGGAGGATGGCACTGTCCTTATTACGACATAACAGTCAATATTTGACTTGTTTCTGACGTGGAGGTTGATGTGGTTGACGTGCCTCCGTCGAAGGGGTCATTGTTGATGATGTGGTTCTGACGAGGGGGTCATTTTTGATGACGTGCTACCGACGAGGGGGTCATTTTTGACATGCTTCCGATGAAGGGGTCGCTATGGTTGACGTGGTTCCGACGAAGGGGTCATTTTTTTTATGACGTGTTTTTTATGAAGGGGTCATTTTTATGACGTGTTCCAACGAAGGGGTCATTTTTTACGTGCTTCCGACGAAGAGGTCGCTGTGGTCGACGTGCTTATGATGAAGGGGTCGTTGTGGTTGACGTGTTTCTGACGATGGGGTCATTTTTGACAACATGTTTCCGACGAAGGGCTCGTTGTTGACGCGCTTCTGACGAAGGGTTTGTTGTAGTTGACGTGCTTCCGCCATGGAGTTCGTTGCGTGACATTCTTCCGCTGTGGAGGTCATTGCTCGACTTGATTCCGCCATGGAGGTTGTCGGTTGAATTGGATGATTTGATTTAATTTGGGACCGGAGTCAACATCTCTACTACTGGAGTATGGTTCTAGCTATAACCCGTTGGCCGCCCAAGTTGATTGACTATTTTGCCTGATTTGATTTGATTTGATTTGATTTGTGACCGGAGTCAGCATCTTCACCACTGGAGTTTGGTTCTAGCGATAACTCGTCCTCCACCCGAGTTGATTGGCTATTTTACCTGTTTGATTTGATTTGATTTGGGAGTGGAGTCAACATTTCTACCACTGAAATTGGGCTTCAGAAGTAACTCGTCCGGTACCCGATTTGATTTATCTTGAATTTGATTTGACTTGATGTGATTTAGGAGGTTACAATCTGTCCGCGGGACTTTTGAGCTTGGGAGCATGCCGGGTGGGATTTTAATTTGATTTTTTTGATTTCTTTACCGTTTGGCAGCACTTTTTAGCATGGAAGCACTTGTCGAGTGGGGCTTGGAATCTTGGATGTTTAAAGTTGGTAGGATTTGAATTGAAGTTGAGATTTGAATTTGAACTTAAAGGTCTGGACCTTTGAAGTCGAAGATTGGACTGTTTTTGGATTTGAGATAGGATTGGGACTGGGTTTGTATTTGAATTTTAGGATTTTGAATGGAATTTGGATTAGAAGTTAGGAATAGATTTTGGAGTTGGCAGGATTTGAATTTCAGTTGAGATTTGAACTAGAGTTGGATTTGAGTTTGGATTAAAATTTGGAATTTTAGGGTTGGAGTTTGAAATTTTGGATTCTGGGTTGGTGTCAGCGTTGCTAACACTGGAGCACAGATGCCAAAAGAAATTCATCATTTCCCTTTGCAGAAGTTTGGGGAGTTGAATTTTTGTTGGCGTCTGCATCATTAACACTGGAATGGTAGCAGGAGCGACTCATCATTCATCTTTGGAGAATTTGGTGATTTTGGAATATCTGTTCGGCGTCTACATCGCTACCACTGGAATGATATCAGGAGCGATTCATCATTTTCCATTGAAGAATTGAAAATTAGAAGTTTTGGTTGACATCAGCATCGCTATCACTGAAATATGGTTTCAGGAGCAAATCATTGTTTTTCATTAGAGGATTTGGGGATTTGGATTTTTGTTGGCGTTTGCATCGCTAGAACTGGAATGGTATCAGGAGCGACTCATCATTCGCCTTTGAAGGGATTTGAGTTTGCGCCCTTTGGGGTTTTTGCAAGCTCGCAGGTAGTCCTGTTGTTTTTACTCACGAAATCTTTTCAGCTTTTCATTTGTTCCCCTTTTGCTTAGGGACTAACACATTTTTTTCTTTTTCTTTTTCCTTTTTTCTCCTTCTTTTTTTTATTTTATTTTCTTTTCCTCTTTTTTTTATTTCCCAGTTTAACGACTTAGGGATCGAAGATATACCTAATCTTTGTCTGGCCTTATTGGCACCTTGATGCATAGTTATTTAAGATTCTTGGATTTTAAATTTGATGGAGCCGAATTGATAGCCGAGACAGTAGCCCTTATTTGATCCTCTTATTTAATTTCAGGCTTTCCTTTAAAAAAAAGCCTCAGTATTTCCTTCGTATTTTGGACAAGTGTATGTCCCATGAAGGCTGTGACAGACTCGAGTCATTTCTTGAAGTGGACGATTGAGCCTTCTGCTATCAAAGGGCTTCGGCTTTTTTCTGTATAAATTGGCGGTCGTAGCTTGATTGTTTGCCAGCACACCAGAGAACAGGGAGATTTTCCCCCTTTTGTATTGCTTCTCGACCCAATTCTTGGAAAGATAGCTTTCTTCAATGGTATGGCTCAGTATTCTGTGGTATGGGCAGTACTTGGGGTTGTTGGTCATGTTCGCCTCATGCGCTCTTTTCGACTATGGCAGCTGTAGACCATTGTTCAAAGCATCCTTAAATATCTTGCAGACTTTGTCCCTTCTGAAAAGACTTTCTAGAGCTGATTCTTTGCCCAGTACTAACTTTCGAGGCCAATCGGTTTTTGATCCAATTGATTCTTGCTCATGTCTATAGGCAGACATATTGAAAAAGTATATGTTGTCGGGATTTTCACTTTGGTCATTATCGTCCTCCGGACATTTGAATTTGTTGTTAGATTGAAAGTCTGGAAGAGACTCGGGTTTTACATTTTCCAACATTTGGACTTTTTTAGTCAGGTCCTGGAATGTCTTGATGCCCGATGTACATAAGAGATGCGTCATCCAATTTTCAATGGCCCCTATGAGGATCCTGACGGCTTGCTCTTGGCCTAATGGCTGTTCGCATTTGATATTGAGACTACGCCATCAGGTTATATAATCAGTGATGCTCGTGTTACCTTTCTTTTCGGTTTTCATAAGGACGGTAACGATAATTTTATTATTGACATTCAGGATTCTTTGTTTGAATAGATATTCCATTTGATTGAATAGAACAACCAAGTTTTTCGGTATACTTTTATACCATTTGAAAGCCATGTTAGTCATACTTTTGACGAATTGCCTGAGGAGCAGCGCATCATTGCCCCTAGTATTTCCATATTGCGCTTTTAAATGGGCACTGTGCTGATTGGTGTTCCTGATGCCGTTAAACCTTTTGAACCTAGAGGCAACATAGCCGCTTGGGTATTCCAAAAGGTCATATTTCACGGGGTATGGTCTTCCAACGTCCATACCGTCTTTCTACGTCCCAGTTTCAGTTACCAATATTTTGACTTTGCTGACGACTAAGCCTGCAATCTTATCCTGAATGACTATGTCATTATTGAGCATTGAGGTTCCTCCCGGAGCTAAGTATGACTGACTTTCATGAGGACGCAGCATGCCTGGACCATAGGGGATAGTTGTTGGTTGTTTTGAGACATCATCCTCAAGATTGTAGGTGGATCCCTGCATTTGTTGTGTATGCATCTGAGCAACTTGGGTCATGAGTTGCGCAATGATGCTCATCACATTATCAAGTTTAGAATAGACTATGGCCAACTCTTTATCTTTCTCCTGGAGCCGCTTTTGAAGGCCTTGGAGCGAAATTCGTTTTGTGTTTTTGGGGATGTACATTGAGTCATCCTTGTCATCCGAGCCTATGGGAGTTGAAAAGTATTTTTTCCTAGCCCGGTGAGTAGATTCTTCATCATTTTCTAAGCCAAGATGAGGCTGAGAATTGGCAGCTACATTTGAACCAAGCTGGGGCTGGGAAACGACAATCGTATCTTCGTTTTAACTGCAAAGTTTATGAGGACTTGTTCTTTTGAGTTGGAACGGCGAGTAGAGTGTGGTATGCCTTTGATGAGATCGTGTTATGCTTCTGATTCTGGGGCTTAAACACGCCACTTTGACATATTCTTTGAATTATCGTTTTCTTGACCTTTGTAGTTATAACATTTTTATAACGACCCCAAAATTCCTATACCTTCATATTATGTTTCTTTAATTATTTTGTTTCGTATTCTATTAAATATATTTTCTATTTATTCCCTCATCCTTATCTCTAATTCTTTTTCATATTTCCTAAAGCCCAAAACCCATTTCCTTTTATTTAAACCAAACCAGGCCCAAACCCCCTCACTAAAACAATTTCCATTTCTATTTCTCTCTCTTTTTTCCCTAGGCCCATCCTTCTTTTTTTCCCTTTCCATTTTCTTCTCTTTTCTTTTCTTCTTTTCTTTTTCCTTTCTTTCTTTACTCAGCCCAAGCTCAACACTTAAAACCCTCGGCCCAACATTTTCCCTTCTCTCTTTCCTTTCCTTTCTTTTCTTATTTCTTTTCCTTTCCTTCTCTCATTATTGTTCGCCTCCTCCTCATGCAACCGGCCCGACCCTTCTCCTACCTCCGTTTTCTCTTCTTTCTTCATCTCCCATAACCAACCCTCACTCTCTCTGTCTTTATCTTTCACCTCCCTTTTCAAACAACCCCACAATTCTCAACTCCTTCTCCCTCCCACTTTCTTCTTCTTCTTCTCATACAACCGAGCCATTCCCTTGCCCAAACCGAGAGCTGCCCTCTCTTTGCCCTCGTCTTCGTCATCGTCGCGTCATCATTAGCCCCTCCTCTCTATCTCCACATCCTCTGTTATATCCCGCTTCCCAAGATACGCTATAATACGGGACGCGACACGGCCAACCATGCTATCCATTGTAAGGAATCATCCTTCCATAGTCACATTAAGGCTGTCATGCAGTAAATCAAGCACAAGATAAAATCTAACTATCACATGTCCAATAATTTCCACAAGAAATAATAACAGTAACCAACAGTCAAGAGTCAATAGTAGAAGAAATAAATAACCGATCAAGTCACAAGAATCCAAGGATAAACACGAAACAATAACCAATAACTGTCATTTATGGGATCACAATGATAAGCCAAGAAATAGTTCAATACGGGAGAAATAAACCTAAATCAATAAACTATATCAATAAAGCATGCATCACTGCTCGACAAGCTTCTCAAAGTAATCCTTGTCCCGCGGTTCTAAAATCAAGGGATCTGGGCCATTCAAAACCCAAACGTCAGAGTGTCGTAGATAAATATCACAAGAAAGTATAACCGGATAAGTGATGTAACAAACAAGCATATAATAATCAGTATCATGTGAGTAGTCAATGAACAAAGGTAATAACAATGATATATAACAAGAAAACAAGATACGATAAAGCTGTCATGTCATGTGTACCCTATAAGTCCATGTCTCTAAGTTGTTTATCATATAGGTATTTAAAACCAATCAATGTAATTCATCCTTGTAAACTCAATAGCATCCTGTACGTACCCAGGACCACAATGTCATGTCTCTCAGGGCTGAATCCAAGACGTGCCGCTAAGCAATAAACAATGTCAATATTGGACGAATGATGTCAGCATCACCATTCCGGAGCCCGAAGCTCGTGTCGACCGATCAGTCTCTAGCAATCAATAACTCTTGAGTTTACAATTCGGTTTCATTCTTGATTTTCCTTTTCCCTTGGTTTTCATGTTCATGTCAAGTATCAATGATATATGACCTAATGCCAACACAATGTCAATCAATACATATACATGTTATGTCTATCAAGACAATAGGTCGATCATGTCGATATTAATGAATTGATGGCTTTCTGGGTGGACATACATTACAAGCAAGGTTGTCGTGTTCCAATGGCAATACAATAACATTATCAGGATAACATGGATACGTGAATCAATCAATATACATGCATATAAGGAATAGCAATATCATATCACTAACATGTCGTAAATATTATAGTACAAGGCAAGTAAGATGATAAAGCAATATATATCGTGTTCGTGAAAAAATATAGCAAATCAGGTTCATATCATGTTTGAATGTTAGGTTGAGACGGCTCAGGAATGTCTGAGACGGCTCATGAGTTGTTTATAATTAGTTATATGTTCTCTAGGTGTGTGAGACAGCTCAAGGTAGTCTTGAGACGACTCAGAGCTGTCTTGAGACGGCTTAAAGTCATGTCTAAAATGATAATAAATTCTATGTGTACATGAGATAGCTCAAGAAATATTGAGATAGCTCATGCCTAACTTGAGACGGCTCAAAGCTATGTCTGAAACTGTAATTAAAACTCGGTTGTTATGAGATAGCTTATGGTTTTCTTGAGCCGAATCAAAGCCTATTTTGCTAATACGATCAGATATTTCCAGTTTTCTATTCGAATTTGATAAATGCAGTAAAATATGTGTTAATTAGGTCATCACAAGGATGATAAACTTTAGGGTTAACAAGCGTCATAATATATATAGATTTGTCGGTGTGTCATGATTCCGATCTCGACTTATCGTTAATTAAATTAGAACTTAAGTTTCAATGATCAATATCAATAATGCAAGGTTAACAATATCCAGCAAGATCTCAATCATGTCAAACGTGCAGATGATAATCCATAACTACAAGAATCAAATCAAGGCAATAGATTTCATATCTATCTCAATGTATAAATCTATATCTATTTATAATAAGTAATAAACAAGATCTAATCTTGCTTATTATCTAGCAAGTACCAAGTACTTGCCTCGATCAAATATAAAACGAGGAAAACCAAACAAGCAATTTCATGTAATAAATATGTCACGACTTGATCGGATCGGATCGCAACTAGCATGTAGCAAACATATAAACTTGCCTCTATTACGATGATCTCGCGATGACGATACGATCTCTCGATCTGGATGGGTTATATCCCTTGCTTGTAGGAACGATAAGAACAAGACGATGTCGATGTCGATGATTCCCAAGAAACTGTGAATACAATTATGGTGACAATCTCGAATTTAGGTTAGGGTTTCGGTTCTGGATGATGAGGAATGGTCCGCTTAGGGATATGAGGAGATAGAGGCTAGGGTTTTGTGTTTAAGAGGAAAACAATGGGAATTAGGGTTTGCATGAGTTATGTGTGGGTTTATATAGGATAGGTGAATCAAAAGGGCCGGGTAACAAGAATATCCTATATCAAATAGAAATAGGGCTAGAGATAGATAAACTATTAATCCCCTATCAAACCATGCATATCATTATCAATCTAATATTTTACTATGTCCCAACAATCAATAACAAAGCCCAATAAAATGATAACGAGTCAAGATCAATATCAGGTTGCAGTCAGGTTTGAGACGGCTCAATATTAGCCTGAGCTGGCTAACAAGCTTTTCTAGCCAAACAATAATTCTCTGGGTGCATGAGATGGCTCACACAATACTTGAGACGGCTCATGATGCCCTAAAGCCAAACTCAAAAAAACCAGTAAATCAATCAATTCCATTTATTAAAAAAATACCGTACGATCATTCTAGGGTGTTACATGCTCCTCCTTGTAACAGAGACACCAAACAACCCCTCGCCTTGATCTAAGAACCGCAACAGCAGCAACAACAACACCAAAACCCTCGACCTTCCATAGCTCGTTCGACATGACCCCGAGGCACAGAACCGAGGTTCCAAGAGTAGGCCCGAGTCCGTGTAAGCGCCACGATCATTTCAATACCTCCGGATTTCGGTTCTGACGACGTTTCAATTTTGCGCGCGATAGTGTTCGATGAAATGCCCCAAAGAGAATTCCGTCGTTTTCCACGTTCTAATCACGAGTAAGTAATCTTCCATCTCTCCCATCTCTCTTTCTTCTTTTCCTTCTCTCTCTTTTCCTGGTCATATTTCCTCCACAAAACCGTTGTCCTCGTCCCTTGGAGTTCCTAATGAGAACATAAGTCTTTGTGTGTAGATTTAATGAAATATGGATTGCTTTAAACATGGATATTATTCTTGTTCAAGCATATGACCTCATATTGTTTTACCGTGCTAAAGATGACACTTACATGCCACAATTAAGATAAATGAATTACTAACACTACAACATGAGCATGAAACCAGTACTACATCTTACACTTTTAAGTATGTGATACCAACTTGAAATAAATTAATTAGTCTAATACACAAAGGTGATATTTTGTCTACCTGCTTGATAACACACGGGAAAACGATCTACCCCACACTCACGTTCAGATTCCAGGCCATTAAAAATCGGTTAGTAATTTCTAAAGTTAGTTACAATTAAATACCAAAATATTTTCAAACATTAGATTTTTATAAACCACCATTAACTTTTCCAAATTAGATTTTCAATAAAATACCCTTAACTTTAAAAAGGTTAAGTTGTTATTAAAATACGCTCAACTTCTAAACTTTAGGAATTTCACTAAAATACCATAAATTTCCAAAAGTTAGGATTTTTTTAGAACACCCTCGAGGTTTTAAAATAGATTATTTTACATTAAAAAAAACCCTCGAGACTTTAATAGCCTATTTTAGATAAATACTTTGAAGTTTTCAAATGTCATATTTTCACATAAATGCCCAAGGATTTCTAAGACTAGTATTTTTCAAGCAATTATGTAGCATATGGGTTTAAGTGATATCTTCTCTCTTGACTCTCGGGGAGCTGGATTTAAGGAATCACTAAAATACCATGAACTTTTAGGGAAACCCATTTTCTTAACATGACATGAACCGGCTCAATTTTGATTGAGACGTCTCAAGTCGTGTCGAGCCGGCTCAAAAACTTTTAAGCCATCTTCTGTAACTAGAGAACTTATAATGATTAGATCGGATTTGTGAGCCGGCTCAAGACTACATGAACCGTCTCAAACCGATATGAAAGCTGATATACTTGCCTGCCATGTTTTTTATATTAAAATTGATTCATCTCATACTATGTACCTTTTCATTCTGAATATACCTAACTTATGAATAACTTATTTACTATACTTAACACATTTCATGATATGCGACATCATTACTTATCTAAATGACTTGTATGAACACCATGTTACATGCTTGACTTGACTTGACTCGGACGATGAATACAACTTGACATGAATACTTGAATTTGACATGAATACTTGAACTTGACATGAATACATGCAATTAACATAAACTCAACTTGAAACTTGAACTTGTACTCTATCTTATGCATTCATGGATTCGAGTAAGGCTTGTGACATTAACTATAATCTAGAATACGCGGGGTGTTGGGGTAGTTTGAGTGTGAATCCAACGGTATCTTAAGATTCCCCCTAGTACATGAATCCATGAATATTAACATAATATACAATCATAAAGGCCTATGTTTCCTTACCCTAGGGCCCTACCTTTCGGTTTTTGAATACTTCAATGACGATTGAAGTCCCGTTACTAACACTCTTGATTCGAGCTCGTGATTCCTTGCCTTTGGGGTCCTACCCTTGGGTTCGAGAATACTCTTGAGATTGGTTAACATTCACACTTGGACTGTCGTTAGGTTAGATTACCCTTGTAAAGAACTTTTAGGACACATTGCATTCCCTTCATGTTCTCTATATACACTAATTACATGTTTATATTGACCAACACATGCTATACCACATTTCCATGTTCATGTATCATATAATTGCCATATACATTACCATGTTATACTTTTTCACTTGTTCATGATTTCCATTCATGCTATATTATGCATCGTCTTGCACTTTATTTATATAATTCACACCTCTTTTGGGTACTTACCGGGCATAAGTTCGCTGACGGGAATCCCATTATGTTTTCTTTTTTCCTTAGAATGTTCGTCACGTGACTTAGAGATAGAAGAGATAGAACCAACGAAAGAGGAGTACTCTCTACTTTCATCGCAAGCGGACGACTAGATTTCATTTTAGCTTTTCCTTTCAGAATGCCTCTTGTTTAAGGCTTCCTTGTTATTGTATTTTTTAAGACATCTTGTATCAGTTTGAAACTCTGTGGAACTTTGAATGTAATAAATAGTAGTTGAATTTTATTCACTTGTTATTTCTTGTTACATTTATATTACTTGTTATACACTTAACGTATTTGTTGCGAGAATGGACCTTCTCGGAATAAATATATTGCTGGTCTCATCATGTACCCGTTACTGTTCTTTAGGGAAGCGAGACGTGACAATTTTTCTGCATGAACTTCAAAAGTTCAAATAAATTGTTGATTTCTACGGCGAATTCGACTTCTGTCGCAGGGTAACCATGCTCTTGGAACCCTACGAACTCCAACTTAGCATGAGCCCTCACCTCTCATCGGCTCTATATCTCTGTCTCAACTTTTCAGTTTTAAGGGCTTGATGGGCTTCTGCCTTCTTAGTAGCCACCGTGGGCTAATTGACTGAGAGTCTGAAGCAAACGCTTGAGCGTGCAGCTGTCATCGGCCTCACTTGGGCTTGCCCAAGATGTCTTGTTGCCCCCTTTGGATTGACAGTTTTGCCTCCAAATGGAGTGACTGATAGATGATCGAACACAGGCTTGCGTTCTGGCTTGGGTATCTTTACGATCATGACGTTCGACCTTTTCCCCCTTCATGTCAGTTTGTCCGTTTGGTGCACTGGAACCTTCCCAGTAGGAACGCTGATGGCTAAAATGAATAGGATATACCCAAACTGAAGTGGTCGTTCTGCCTACTGCTACATGAGATCTAAGGGGAGAATCACTCGGGCAATGGTCTTGAGCGTATATGCGACTGGGGTCGAATCAGAAGCTGAGCTTGTTTACGAAGACATGATTGTTGAACACTGATTATTGAAAGTTGATTGCTGTATGAAAGATCATGATTTCAATACAAAGAACGATATATATGTTGAATGAGTTCGCATGATCGTTTGACCAAAGATATGAGAAGAGAGAAATGTTCCACCAGACGCGCCAGAATCTATAGAGTGTTTTACGTCACCTATTGAGATGGATGCACACATGCTTTAGGCGTGTATAGATTCCCCCTACGTAGGGTAGGAAAGGGTTTATTGATTGTGGGGATCCTTTCTCCAGCAGCCGCGAGCAAAATTGATGTTAATTACCTCCAGCTCTTGATGCGAGGGAACCTCCAGTTAACGGGTCGTATAGGTCATGCGAACTCAGTATGCAATATGCTTGTGTTGTGTTTTTTAAAAATAATTTGAGGGTGCTTGTAATGACTCTAAATTTCGTGTACCGTCCATGTTGCTTTAGTTCATAAAAGAGGATGTATTTAGTTCTGGTATCGAGTTATAAGTTATTCTTAATAACTTATGTACAAGAAACTCCTTATAACCCACTGGTTAAGCCACTCCACTTCCATTCCATAACCCACATGTTCGAATCCCAACAGCCCCAATATTTTTATTATTTTTCTTTTCGACATTTTTGAAGCCTAAAAGTTTGCATGAGAATTACATGGAGATATGAAAAGCAATAACAGAAATGATGTATGAATTTGGACTCACCAAAGCGACTCGAGTACATGGCATGAACCTCGAGGCCAGGGGTCGACCATAGGCCTAGACCGGCTGCCTGGGTGAGCCCAAACAACTCCGTCTCGTGCACATGTGTCTCTTGAGTTCCATGGAGCTCGTTTTGTTACTTTAAAACTTCAGCACTAACCTAGAGAACAACCCCACTTCTTTTTTCCATAAAAAACCAATTTTTAATGTCATTTATCACAATTTTTACACCACATCTTCTCCCTCATTCCTATATAAACCACAAAACCTATCCACACTTCACCCCTTATGAAACATACAGAAACTCTAACCAAAATTCCAACTCAAACAACTCTCTCAAGTTCAAGGTGAAAGCAAACTCTTGAAACGTCGGCATCGCAATCTCGGTTCTTTAAACCGAGGCTATTTCTTTTTCCTCTTTCCTTCGTCATCGAGTAAGTCCCCCTTAACTCCTCTCTTTGCCTCTTCTCTCATAAAAACAACATACAATTGTTATCATGCTAAACTTCACTGAAAATTTCGCCTCACAAAAACTTGACTTGTTAATTATAATTTTTCATGCTAAATGTTAAAAAAAACAAACTATCAATTCTACCATTCTTGCAAACTATATGCTCCACTTAATCCATATAATTTCCCTTTCTTTTAAAATGTAATTAGTTGACATATTAAAATAATGTTAGAAAATAACGTTATAATACCTTGTACTATTTTACGCAAACACTATCTTCGTGATAGGTTAGTTGTTAAACTCTAGTTGTAGATCATATATGGGATAAAGACCTACCCCACTCATGCACACTTGGATTCATAGCACGATGCGATTGTAGCGTTATATAGATTCGTATTACAATAAAATACCCTTTATTATTAAAAATAACCATTTTCTTTGCAATTATGCCTCTAAAACTCTCGTTAGAGGAACTCTTTATGGATGGTGTAGATTATCGCACATCCTGAATTTAGTGGAGTGAGATGCAAAACACTTCTTGGAGATACGGTCTCGAAAGGAAAAAATACGGTTTTAAAGAAAAATAAACAATTTCTATAAAATTTAAAATAAAATAAAAGATAGCAAGTTATGTTGAATTGGGTTATCTCTATTTTCTAAATAGTTAATGAAAGCAAGTTTAATTAAAGTTTTTAATAAAATACTCTCAAGTTTCCAGAAGATAGATTTTTCATTAAAATAACATAAACTTTTAAAAGCTAGGTTTTAACACTAAAATACCATAAAATCTAAAATATTTTTATTAAAACTCTTGATATTCTAATTAACATATTTTACCAAAAACACCCTCGAGATTTATTTTTAAAAGTAAAGCATTTTAGATAAAACCCCCTCGAGTTTTCAAATGAACTATTTTATATAGATTACCTAAGTTCACTAAAATACCTAGACTATATAAATTAATCTCTAAGGTATTTTGGTAACAATAGCTTTAAGCGGTATATTTTCTCAAGGCCTCGGAGAGTTAGAGAAAGTGAGTGCTTGCCTAGTTTAGATAAACTGGTATTCGTCTGGCAATCGTCTTTGAAAAGGGCACAAATGCTTCCGGCCATGCGCAGTGGTTGCCATCTTTAATCACATGAATATTGAATTATATATAATCAAACACATTACATCCTACATGACTTGACTTTGTTACACCCTGCTTCCCAGAATACGGAATACGATGGGTGATAATGCCAGCCATGCTCCTACGGTCGAGGGAATATCCTGCCGTAGTCACACTTCGGCTTCTAGAACTACGTGGTAATCAGAAATCATAGCACAGGTAAAAAGAAATGCAGTCACTACTTCTATTAAAATAGATAAAAACAAAAACTAACCAGATAGAGTCAAGGAAAGACATCGCTAACGTCACTGATCTAAATGTCTACAGTATTCTTGAGGTAAGACAGATCCAGATCCAGATCCAAGCTAAGTGCACTTCTCACTCTGAGCATGCATACTCAGCTCGTCAGAGCGACACCGACCATGAATCCAAATATTGGTCGCTCCATGACAACTCTACGCGAGAACTGGAGATAGAGTCTCCATCAAGCATGTCTCGACTAGTATCCAAGATAAATGGACAGTGTTCGACATCTTACCTATGACACTAATATAAGTGCTTCCATAACCGTCCCATTCCAGTTATAGTTGCACTTATATATGTCCCATAGGTGTCGACAATGTAATAACTATTTGATTTAACTGATTATGTACAAGTACGTGTCACTTCACTTATTCATTCACGCTTTTATACTGACGTACTTGCCACAATCCAATCACTAACCTTTATCACTTGGTAATGTAACACGGTCACTAGGTTATCAATGCATATGACCACTATTCAAATGAGGGTATAACCGCTACATGACTGATGAGAATGCAATTAATTATGATACGAATAAAAATATAGCAGCCAGTGTCATACCACTTGCAAAATTTACTAGAAATCACACGTGCAGAATTAAGCAAAACAATATAAAAGGGGTAAGAAATATATTTAATTATATATGCATAAAAATTGGTTTTGTGTCAGTTGGGTTTCAGGTTTACCAGTTATGGTCATTCCATTTTAAGTGTTTACTGCTGGAAATCCAATTTCTGAACTGGAAGTCCGTTTTGTAACACGTTTTACTCCTAGTTGGAAGAATAATTAGGCGATACTACAGTTAGATAATATTTATATTTATCTGTTATGTTTCCAACGCATCAGACGAATCAATAATATCCACTGTACGCAGGGAGATATGCACTGTTTAAGGGTAAGGTATACATTATGTCTCTGCATGAAACTGCAAAACACAATGACGGTTTAAAAGGTGTTATAAATATCAAATGATACTGGAATGCAACGAGATCAGTACCATTAGAAGGATAATTCAATTATCTAAACTTCTATGTATGGATCTGCAAACTTGAGGGATTAAACAGTGAGAAACATGCGTTCCAAAACGGGTAAGGGTAAAGATTCTTGCTTTGGACAGCCGTCCAATGCCACGAATCGCCTCAGTATTCATCGTTATAGATTATTAAAATAGAAGGATGAACTCTGGGGTGCTATAGAGTTATCTATTGTCTTCGATACAAGCCATCAAACATTAAGTTGCGAGTTGTAATCAATTTAATATGGATTTTAGAACATGGCATGTGCGGTGAATTCCAGATTCAACGTCGCCTTTTGGGGGCGTCGTTTCTTGTGCGAAACAATGTTATTTTGCCTTCAAATTTTTACACGATAATTATAAACAGTAAAGGGATTTATCTATCATAAGTTCCGCTATTTTTATTTAGGCTTTTCTTTAGGATTCGCATCGAACACTCTTGCATTATATACATGTCACGATTGAAATATCGGTTTTACCCAATTAATTAAAGTGTGATTTAATCACTACAAGTTCTACACGATACTAGAAAGGTAATATTAAACCCGAATGTGTTCCACTCAATATGAATAAATAACGACGGTCACACATTAGAATGTAACGATAATTATAGTGTAAATATAATATCAATATAACTACAATTTGACAACTAATAATTTATAGCATGTAGAGCAAGTGAGGGGTTCACTTACCTAGGTCGCTGAATTGGAAGCGACGCTGATACGGAAATCACCGCGACACACGAGACAGCTACGAACGTTGCGAAATTGGGCACGGCGTGACGCGAGAATCGAGTGTGATATGTGTTGTGACGGACGTGTGCGATATTGCCACAGCGACTGCATTGACGACGGTGACTGCCACAAAGGCCGAGGCCACATCTTGGACGAAAATTGCGGCGACTGGAACAGCAGGGATTGCAAAAAATGTACGTGTTCGACGAAATTTCGGGCATTGATTTTGGCGTCGATTGATGTTGTGGAGGGTGCGATGGTGGCGGAACTGAGCTGCAGTGAGCAGAGGAGAGCTCGTCGGTCGTGGTTGCGGTAGAAGGGGGTGACGATGGTGACGGCAATGGCATGGCATGGCACTGGCTAGGGTTTGGCTTGGGCTCGGGCTTTAGCACTGGTGTTGGCGCGACGGAGCACGAGGCATCGATGTGGTGGCTGTTGGCCAGAGGCGGCGATGGCAAAGGCTCAGGCGACGGCTGTAAGTTGGTCGGAGTCATGGTGGTTGGAGGTCAGGGTGTTTGTTTGGAGAAGAAGTGGGAAAGAGGAGGTGGAGCTCGGGTTTTGGAGTTGTGGGTGTTAGTGAGCTGCGTCGGAGGCTCGTCGTCGAGAGAAAGCAGTGGTGGCATGAGGTGGTGGCAGTTGGTGTTGTTGTCAGCGGTAGGGGTGCAAAGGTGATGGTGGCTCGAAGAGGAAATAATGGTTGGCTCGTGGGGGCTTGGTGGAGGTCGGTGCAGTGGGCACGACGCCATCTTGGGAAGTGGTCATCATGGATGTGTGGGCGCCGGCGGTGAAAGATCTAGATGAGTGCTTGGAGGAAGTGGGCAGGTCATCGTGATTGGGGGAGGGGCTGAGGCTGGGTTTGAGGGAAAGGAGCGGGTGTCGCGGGTAGTTGGCGAGGGAGATAGAGGAGCACGTCATGGGTGAATGCGGGTCGTGCGGGGGTTGTTGGGATCGTGGGTGAAGGAAAAGAGAAGAGCGGGTGTTGCGAGGGGAAGGTGGTTGTGAGACGAGGGGAGACGATAGGAAGGCAAGGTCGTCGGTTAGGAGAGGGAGGAAGAGAGAGAGAGAGAGAGAGAGAGGTGGCCGCGGAGGTCGTGGGGCATTGGCAGAGGAGGAGGGGGTCGTTGCGAGGGAGAGAAGGAACGCGGGTCATGGGGGAAAGACGTTGGGGCGAGGACGTGCGATAAGGAGGCGGGAAAGAAAGAGCACGATAAGAACGAGGAGGCTGGGTAAAACTATTTGGTTAGGTAAAAATTAATTATAATATATAATAAAGAGAGGAGAGAGGCTGTAAGGATTAAAATATATTTAGTAAAAAAAATATAAACGTATATATATTTTAACCATTTTATAGTTTATATAATAAGAATATTAATATATTTAAGTTTTACAGCTAATACAAAAATACTCCAAAATATATCCGGATTGGGTCTAAAATTACGGTTTGAAAATACGGATAATATACGTGTCAACCAAAACCAAAAAACGATATCCGGTTAAGAAAAATGCATACCCCCAAGAATGGATACACGCAGTATGCACGTAGCGATCCAAACGAGTCTGTTTCGCTAAACGGGACGAGAACACAATGTACAGATGCAACCATAGGGTCTGGGGTAGGAAAAAAGAATTGGGAAAAATATAAAAAGGGGATAGGGTTTAATTAGAGTAAAGGTTTAGAAGTTAGGTTTTAGAAAATATAGAAAATTATGTAGGAAAATTTGGGGGAAAATATTTGGAAAGTATTTATTAAAATACGGTTACGGTATAACGTAACTGGATATTACATCATACCCACCTAAAAGAAAATTTCGTCCTCGAAATTCAAAGAACAAAAACAAGCTACACAGACATATGTGGAAAACACCGACAGATATCCTCGCGTTCTCAGGTAGACTTTCCTGGAGAAACCCAGTAGATTATCGACGAACACCACAGCAAACTCAACTGTGGTTATAGATCCACCACGCTTCCGATGCACGGCTCTGATAAGAACTTCGAGGCATAGAATTTGATTTGATAAGTTTGAAGAGACGAAGATGTGAAAGCGCATCAGGTTCGGAAAGAAACGTAAGCATGAATTAGATCGTCAAGAATGGTACAAGAACGAAAAGATGGAGAATATATTTGAAAACCCCGGAACGATATAAGCTATAGGCTATAAATGAGAAATATAGGAAAATTTTGAGTTAGGGTTATATGATTTGGAATAATAATAATTAGAAAAATATAGGAGAAATATTCATAGGAAATATTAGAGAAAATAGAAAATAGGGAAAATATCTAGAAAATTTATCAAAATAAATTTTTTTAAAACATGGAATAGATCGTATGGCAAATACTGGTTATTACATCACCCCCTTACAGAAAATGTCGTTCTTGAAATTAAAAGAACAAAAACAACGAAACTACGAAACAACGAAGCAAACAACTACTCAGAAGAAATGGAGGGTGTTAACGGATCTCCTCCTTTTAGCTCTTTTCTCCGAGGGAAACCGTTGCATGCTGCTCACCGAATCCCTGAACCAAACACCGTCCTTTAGCCTGGCGACAGTTCCTATGAAGGTGCCCCGGTCTCTTGCAATAATAGCAGACTTGAGTCCTCCGTTGCTCGTTCTGCTGAGAACCAATAGGCGCTTCATCTGCACACGTCTTCTTTTACTAACAGGGATTCCCTTACGATCGGGGCTCCTCCTGGTGTTCGAACTATTTGCCTCCTTAACCCCTCAGCTAAAAGATCGTTCGTCCTCTTCTGGGCTTCTCTCAATCCTTATAGTATGCCTAAAATCTCGGTGGTCTGACTCCAGGGAGTGGAGGTGGAAGAAGAGTCGTTGAAAGCCAGGTTTTAGCTTCTACTGTATGACGCTGATAGGAACCTAAAGGTATGCAACGTGATATGATAACTTTGAAGAAACGAAGACGTGAGAATGCAACGAGTCCGATAAGAAACGTAAGCAGGCGTATGATCAATAAGAAAAGTACAATGATGAAAATGTAAAATATATTTGAAAACTCGGGAACGATATAAGATATAAACGGAGATAGTGATTTGATGATCAAAACAAGATTATGCAGTAAAGTAGTATTCAATCGAGAAGGGAATCAAAGGTAGAATCCCAAGTCACTCGAGTTTAGTATTGTAACTATGCTGCAGTTCATAGTTACAACCACACAACTCTACCAAATTACCCAAAACTCTACCAGATAAGATCAAAATATGTAGCAGGACACACTATATGAATCAAGGTCAAGGATAACAAGTTTACAATCTAGACCGAAAGGATGACTTAAATTGTCAAGCCCCGGTCGAAAACTGTAATCACATTCTAAACCAAACCTGGCTCTGATACCAACAAAAGCATGTCACGCCCCGCTTCCCAAAATACGGAATACGATGAGTGACAATGCCAGCCATGCTCCTACGATCAAGGGAATATCCTGCCGTAGTCACACTTCTTCTTCTAGCACTACGTGGTAATCAGTAATCATAGCACAGGTAAAGATAAATGCAGTCATTACTTCTATTAAAACAGATAAAAACAAAACTAACCAGATAGAGTCAAGGAAAGACATCGCTAACATCGTTGATCTAAATGTCTGCAGTATTCTCGAGGTAAGACAGATCATGATCCAAGCTAAGTCCACTTCTCACTCTGAGCATGCATACTCAGGTCGTCAGAGTGACACCAACCATGAATCCAAATATTGGTCGCTCCATGTTCATCACAGAAAACTGCATTTCAATACCGCTCATTCATTATCAATTTTTTTATAGTATCGGTACTATTAACCGGTGTCTGCTCAATAAATACAGATTACAGGTATTCATGACAAAACACTGGAAATACACTCAAATACACGAATATAACCTGACACTGCAACTGGAACTGCAAACCGATCGATATCCAAAGAGTTCTTTTGCAACAAATAAAGTGTACATAATTTTGGTCCAACACAATACAAGTGTGCATATAGCTCTTTGGTACTTGGACCTAGGTGGTGGCTGCCTATGGCACAAGTGGGCATAAGTGAGTGTGATGTGTGATAAATTCTAAAAGATGTGATATGATTTAAAGTATCAAGTTTCCCTCCAAGACTACTGAGTATAACCCAAGCTTCTACAAAAAGATTAAACAATACTAGTGGGATTATGGAGAGCACACAACATTACAGAACCAACACGAGCCCCAATGACCCAATCAAAACCGGCGAGATGGTCCAAAAATCCGGCGTCGCCAGTCCATTGATGCCCAATGATCCCCATTTTTCTTCTGGCTTTCCCTTGTTGTCACATCATCCTTAATATATTATTCGTTTAATCTTATTTTGTGACTATAAGTACCAGATCAGTGAGAAAGGGATAGAGAGACTTGGATACAATTTTGAGCTATAGTTTAATTCTTGTTTTCATTTTCATTTTGAACCTTTATACATAGTAGCTAGTTCACCTTGAGTTCTTTTCCTTCTCTTGATCTTGCAACCTCTTTATTGAGCTTGCAAGTTTAAGTTTGGTTATTGAACTCATGGTTTGTATCATCACTTAAAGTTAATAAAACTTTCATTTTGCACTTGGGTTCTTATTATTCCTTTTTCTATCTCTTTTACTTACTTGCAATTTAATTTCTTGCCATTTACTTACTTGCAATCTTGTGTTATTCCTTTTTTATCGTTTCATTTTCACTTTCTTTTTGTTATTTTGATGGTTTGTGAATTGTGGTGTTTTTGGGAAAGAGAATGGTATTGTAAGTTAGGAATTCCACTTGCTCATTTCCTTTGCCCAATATTTGCCAATTGAACTCCGTCCAAACCTTACGCAAGCGCTCCGTTAGGAATCTTACCCTACCAAGGTATCGGGGATTCTTAACCGTGATCGGTTGCGTTCGGTTTGGCCGGAGGCGAAAGTCAAGAGACAAGAACGTACGGACAAGGGTCAATAAGCCAAATTTCACCATTACCGTGCTATACACCCTAATCCACGTTGTTGCCTATTGCTCTAGCTTCAATAGTCAAGCTCAGCACAAAGGATTGAGTACGGACTTCCCAAACATACACTAACATATCTCTATTCCTAACAAACTTATACTTTGCATATACAACACTTAGGTTAGAAACGAACCGTTCTGACCTTTGCATTAACTCGTGATATCAAGAATGAAAAAAGTACCATCTCCCTGCGGACGACCCGTACTCATCGCGGCTAGCTACACACGACGCCATCTTGATTGCGGTTAACTTTAAATTCTTTGAAAACCGACACGCGAAATCTTGTAACGATCAAATGGTGCCGTTGCCGGGGAGACGGTAACATTTTTATTCTTGTTATTTCGGGTTAATCTCTGTATATCCTGTTTATAAATCTAACACCATTCTAAAAACAAAACTAAAAAATCAAAAAAATCAAAAAATCAAAACTAAAATTGACAATTCTAACTTTTTGCTCTCTGGAAATTTAACCTGCTGGCATTCTGGGACTAATTAGAAAAGCTAAACAATAACATTGAGACACTAGTAGAACACTTGGACATCAGAAGGAATTTGGAGCCTCAATTCCCAAAGTAGCCCGGCGACTTCCTCCATATACCCGGCGCCCCCGGTCTAATCATCTCCGTTTGCTCCCAAATTTTGTTCTGTGCTCCAGTGTTCTATTATTGTCCTAATTTTATTATTTGATTTTTTTAATTTTGTGTGCGCAGGAGTTTGGGCATTCATATCGCTTTTTCGCACTAAAAATCCATTTTTCCGACATTTGCAGATTTTGACGGATTTGCGAACTGCGATCGTATGGAGCAAAGTGTACATTCAAAGTTAAGGTGATTGCGAAGTACAGTGCCAAAGATCCGGGTAGTTTGACCCGTGCAAGCGAACTTTTTCAAGCTAGCCGGATTCAATTCAACGAGAGTTTCTTAACCCAAAATCTTATCGGTACGTATATCCTAACACCTTCTTTCTCAAATCCGACGCATCCAATATATTATCTTTGCAGGATTCTTTGCAAGTTCGCTGTCAAATGCTAAAAGTGACTAACCCGTATTTGTTGCAGTGCCTTGCCTAAACATAAAAAAATGATTGTTTGATGTTTTAAACCTTTTCATTGATTCGCGCATTGCATCCATTAATACGGACTTAAGGGAAAGCGAACCCCACAACATACGGTAAAAGATTACATCACCTTTTCCGTGGCCCATAAATCACGAAATTGAGCGTAACCTTTACCCTCACAAATTTTAAAAGAAACTAGACTTGAAGCCTTTAAGGACATCGCGCTCATTAGGAGAAGTTAACTATGTTTAGAACATCGCTTAACGTTACATCGTTTACGGGATTGTTTCCCCCAATCAGAGCAAAGCTCTGTTTTGAAATTTAAAATTCAAAAATTGAAGCAACGCTTCAGATCCAGCGCTAGGCGCGCCACGTGTCAAACACGGATTCGCTAGCGCCAGGTGCGCTGCGCCCTAGGAAGTGCACCCCCAATCAGAGCAAAGCTCTGTTTTGAAATTTAAAATTCAAAAATTGAAGCAACGCTTCAGATCCAGCGCTAGGCGCGCTGCGTGCCACATGTCAAACACGGATGCGCTAGCGCCAGGTGCGCTGCGCCCTAGGTAGTGCACCATGTGTGCACTAGCGCAAGGCGCACTGCGCGCCACGTGTCAAACACGGGTGCGCTGCGCGCTGCGTGTCAAATGAAGGTGCGTTAGCGCAAACTGCGCTGCGCTCTGAGAAGTGCACCATGTGTAAAGCACGGATGCGCCAGCGCTGGAATTATAAAATTCCCCACCGTTAGATCAAAAGATCTAATAATGATAAATCATTAATTAATCAGAATAAAATTCTATTATGGAAAGATTCTCCAATCTTGTTAAAAACAAGAAGATTGCCTTCTGTAAAACAGAAGCCCTAGGATCAAAGATCCAACGATGGGGAAACATCCCCAAATCAATCATAGAAAGATCTCTTCAACTGATTCAACAAATCAATTTGCCCCATATAAAGGCCTCAAGACTTCAAGTCTGACATAGAGAAACCCATCCTTAAACTTTGAAAAAAAAGTCAAAAGAAAGAGAGCAAGCTCTTGAAAGAAGATTCTTTATTCAAGGTAAAAAGATGATGAATGATGAACACAGAGATGAAATCATCTCAAAAAAAGAAGAATTATCTTCTTAAAAGATCATAGATCTACAAAGACCAAGGTCTTTCATAAAAAAGATCAAGAGATCTCATCACATAATAAAAGAAGAACATATTCTTCACACAGATCATTAATCTATAAAGGCAAAGCCTTTTCAAAAATAAGAACGGTTGTTCTTGAATCTTGAGACAAACTCTCTTTTAAAAGAATATAAATTTGTTCCCAGATCATAAAATTGATCAGATGCACTCCGCGCTATTGAACTGCGCCTTACGCTCTTGAACAGCTCTTCTGCGCTGTCTGGACCGGCGCTCAGCGCCAAAATTCGCCACGTGTCAACCACGTATGTAGCTTGCGCATTGCGCTTCTGAAATAGTGCACTGCGCTCATGGGCTGGCGCTCAGCGCCAAGCGCGCCACGTGTCACTCACGTGTGCGCCACTAAACTAGCGCAATGCGCTCATAAATTAGCGCTCAGCGCTCATAAACTGGCGCAATGCGCTCATCACCTGGCGCTTAGCGCCAAGCGCGCCACGTGTCCTTCATATGTGTGCTAATTAGCATAAGCGCACTGCGCTCTTTAACTGGCGCAAAGCGTCAGGCGCGCCACGTGTTGCGCTGACAGAACATAAATTGTTCTGATGAGTGATCTACATTCAATACAAGAAAAAAAAAAGGTGTCAAGATCTAATGCTCAGCATTATTAAAAGGGCCAAGCCCAAATAAAGGCTCAATGGCTAGAACAATAAAATGTTAAAACATTCATTGGACTTAGCCCAATATTGGCCATAAGTCCTCAACTTATATTTAATTGAGCTCGTCTGCTCATGAATATTTAATAGATCTTAGTCCCAAATTGGACTACAGATCTTTCAACCAATTCACACCGGTTCAAAGGTACATCTCTTTACTCCTCTGATATTTGTCGTTGTAATCCTTCAACGTCTTCAGAGAGGTGACGGGTCCTGATAACCATACATTTCATAGACTATGACGTCTTTAAACCGGACTGTGGGGTCCTTAAACTCATGGACTACGATGTCCTTAACCTGGACTGTGGGGTCCTTAAACTCACGGACTACGATGTCCTTAACCTGGACTGTGGGGTCCTTAAACTCACGGACTACGATGTCCTTAACCTGCACTGTGGGGTCCTTAAACTCACGGACTGCGATGTCCTTAACCTGTATTGTGGGGTCCTTAAACCTATGGACTATACCTGGACTGTGGGGTCCTTAAACTCACAGACTATGATGTCCTTAACCTTGGACCACCATGTCCTTAAACTGGTAATCGACCGCAATGTCCATAAACTAAACAACAGAGGTAGCCCAAATGCTCTCCTGTTGGATCTAAACGATCCTGTTAAGTTGATCTTAGTCTATGAATTAGACTAACGTATCCTTAACTAACGTTTAAGTTGATCTTAGCCTCAAATGAAACTAACGTATCCTTAGACCCCAAACCCCCAAACCCAAATCTAAGAAGATACGGATTTGGACTAATCCACGTCCTACGGGAGACAACATAAATTAGTCTCCGTATACAATCCACGGGCAACCAAAAAACAAAACAAACACCCACGACACGAAGTGACCATCTGGAGAAGGAGAAAGTTGTTACCGCGATGCAGTAGCGTAATTAACTGCAGGGGCTTGCGCCTGCAGGGAAGAGCGTCCCCACAATCAAAAACCCCTCAAACGAGGGGGAATCTGATGAAGTCTGCTATATCGGCCGCATCCGTTTAAACCTTCCATACAGGGTGCCATAAATCAACTTGGCATCTTCGGAGAGGTGGACGGATAGAACCAATTAGCATCTGGCCCGAATTTCAGGCAAGACGAACCTACACGGTCACGTCTCTGTGTTCAGCGGGGAACAGATTCTGGCACGCCCGATGGGACCTTTTCCTCTTTCCACTCCACACTTCGTGTGTCGTGTTTGCGAACGAATCGCGGTTTGCAATGGTTGCCTGTGGATTCGAGGTACTAAGATTTGGTGTCTTGCTCCGTGCAGAAAATAGAAGATCAATGGCTTCAAACTGCACTAATTACAACTGCAACTCTCGCTCCGTTCTGTCCGGAGGAGTGACTTACGGGCCCCAAGCGGCCTCCATCTTCGCCATGCTGGTGGAACAGGTGACTCAGGCCACCACTGGGATATTCTTCGGGACTATGCTCCCACCGATAAGCTTCAATTCCCCAATGTCGTCGCAAGAAGCTCCAAAGAAGTCGGTCTTTGATCGGCTTACAACTACCGCGGTCCCTCTCAACGGGTCGCCCAAGTCCAATGCCTCAATTTTCAGCAAACTGGGCCAAAGCTAAGTTGGACCCATGAAGAAGCCCGCGATACCTGAAGCGGCCATCCCGAAGCGGATAGCCATTTCTGCTCCTAAAATCGTCAAGGCAGCTTCCCCTGCTAAAGGGTCGGTCTTCACAAGACTGTCTGTTTCAGCTCCTACTCCATGCGAAGTCACGAAGGCTTCTTCCCATGTTCGAATGTCGGCCTTCGCAAGACTAACTATCCCCTCTCAATGGACATCAGTCTTCGACCGGCTAGCTCCAATAACAGCCTCTCCTCAAAATAGGGGGCATGACAAAGCCATCCACATAGCCGAACCAACACCATCTGCGCAACATGCTCGCCGTCATCACTGGCGCCGAGTACGGAAGGCTGGGAGAAGCTCTCCGTCTGGATTTACTCAACCAGCTCCAACGGTGGAGATCGATTCTGTTGTTCCAACCGAGAACAGCTTTGAATTGCTTAATAAGGTGCGCAGGAACTCTCTTACTGCAGTACTGAAGAGATCTCCTCCACCCGCAAAGAATGCACCGAACGCGAGGCCAAAACAACCCCCTCAGCGGTTCTCTTCCAAAATTTACAAGGTCTGGCGACAGGTTCAAGACTCAGTAATTGATCAAGATTACTCTTGCCGACCCAAAAAGCTCAAATTTCAGCAAGAAAAAAGCCATCTTGAGGTATCACAGAAAATGTCATCAGTCTGGGTACCCACTGCAACGGCTCCCTCAACGTCAATCGCCCCAAAGAGAAGGGGGCCAGAGAAAGCCCCTGAGAACGTGGCAAACCGTAAAAGCATCGAAGCCAAACGCCCCAAGTCTAGGGGCATAATGGTGCATACTGTTTATATGGCTTCCGGAAAAGAGGAAAGCCGCGCTTCGACGGGTCACCGACCACTCACCCAATTCGTGACAAAAGCCCAGGAGCAACAACAGAAGCTTCAGGAAATGCTAACGCAAATGGCCACACTCACCGGGCCAAAAGAAAGCCCGGAGGCGTCATCAGAGCAGCGTCATGAACAAGAAACCGATGTTGACTTCCTCCGCAGAGTCCTCGAAAAGAAGGACAGAGAAGCAGCAGAACAAGCTGCCAACATAAAACGAATGGCGCTTCACTTCCAAGACATGGTAGGGATGATGTTACAGCCAGAACCTTCAGCTGAAGACCCTCCGATCATTATTGAAGACGACAGAGGGGAGACATAGAACCCTCCTCCGGCTCTTTCAGCAGCCAAGGAGGAAACTATCTCAAAAGCCACGCTTGATGATTATATAGCTCAACAAATACGAGCTCACTAAGCGAACGAAGCGGCTGGCCAAGTTGTCAAGACTGGACGACCCTATCCGGGCTGGTATAACCAAATATGTTTCCCGCCGGGATATACGATCCCCAAATTCCATGTGTACAAGGGGACAGGCAATCCCCATCAACATGTCGCTCAGTTCAGGGCTCTTTGCGGAAACACCGGGGGCGATGATAAACTTTTGCTTCGTCAGTTTGTCGGCAGCTGGGCGGAAACGGCCTTCGAATGGTATTCAGAGATTCCCAACAATTTCGTCAATACTTTTGCATAAATGAAGTTACTCTTTACACAGAGGTTCGCGAGTGCTAGTGAACACACCCCAATAAAGGTTTTGATCAATGCCAGGGTGAAGCCTGGAGAAACATAGGTCCAATACGCAATACGATGGAGAAATTTGTGGTCGAAATGCGAGTAGCGCATCGAAGAAGCGCCGGCAGTGGGCATGTTCATGTGGACCCTTGACCCTCAATCGACCATCTCCCAGTTCATGATGTTCTTCAAGCCGACCACGTTCCAGGCCTTGATTGACAGGTTGGCCCAAATGGACCAGATGGGCCATAAACCATCTCCTTCAAAGACAGATCCTCGGAATGAAAAGGGGAAAGGAAAAGCGACTTTCGTTGCCAATACTCAACAACAGCCGAGCAACTTAAAACCGGTTGTTCGCCAAAATAATATGCGTCCACGCCTATCCCTCGAGGAGAGACTAGGACGTCCTTACTCGTTTCCCTAGGATAAAACAAGGAGACTGTTCGAGCTGGCAGTGCTTAACAGGCTCATAAATTTGCCAGATCCAAAACGTCCATTGCAGCCAGGTGATCTCAACAATCCTAATTACTGCCCTTACCACCAAGCAGTAAGCCATCCAATCGAAGATTGCTTCATCTTCAAAGGCTGGATTGAAGACCAATACCAACAAGGCAAGTTCGCATTATCCAAAAACAGGAAGGTGAAACCGCCTCAGCCTCATGCCCTTAAAAAAGTGGACGTGCCGGGGGCATCGTGCTCATTCATAAAGGAAGCCCCATGGGAAGTTGTTCTTTCGGCAAAGACGAAAAGAATGGTAAAGGATCTCCAAACGTGCGCGGCAATCAGGTGGAAAAATCCACTCGAACCCAAGATCGTCGAGGGAATGCCGAAACCGCGCCCAACTACAAAAATTGGTGGTGATAGTCAAAGCGCCAGCACCCAGCCATCAAAGTCTTCGAAAAAGAAGAAGAAGACCCAAAAGCCCGTGAAGCTTGATAGCAAGTGCACGGACCTGCAAAAACAGATTGACGCTATAGAAGAATATAACCAGAAGATGTAGACTCCGGTCACACTCCAAGAATTTCTCAACAATATCCTTGAGAACGGAGATAACGACAATAACGACAGGGATGAATCGTCAAAAGAATCTGAGGACTATGTGGTAAGTTGCCACATTATCTCTTATTTGGCATTAACTAATGAAGAAATGCACTCGGCGGTAGAAGACAGCATAAAAGAGCCGGGGGAAGGATCGAAGCCAAAACCCTTGGAACCGTCTGATGAGATGATCGACTTCCTACTGAACGAAGCCCGTTAGAAAAGTAAAGCCAATCGAGAGCGTGAACTGGCTATATTCGAAAAAGCCAAACGCCGACGACTGGGGGAAAAGGTCGAGACACCGCAACTGGAGCAAAGCATCCTTATCGCCAGCAAAAGCAAGCTTAAAGTAAGGAAACGATTCGCTAGGGCCCTGGCAATAGGAATGAAGTTGCCCTCTTTCAAAGGAAATTCCCCTAGCAATTACGTCTTGATGAAGCGGACATACATCCTGACTTCTGCCTATACCATCAGAGGATTACACACCCCACCGAGGAGTGCATAGCCTTTAAAAACTGGTGGCAGGGATATGGTGCCCATCGACGACACGTTCAACGAGTGAAGCGAAAAGCTCGTCGGGAACAGAAAAACACGACAGATGAGCGCGAAAGAACTGCTAGCAACTGTCACATAGCCGACACCAAGGGATCGCGAGTTATCACCTTTGGAAGCGACTTTGATGAAGAAATTGCCCTCGGCCCTCTCTTCACGGAATCCAACTCCGACACAAAACATGCAAAGATTTGCGGCAAAATCTAGCTGCGTAATCGTACGTTGACATATGACCGAAACGTCGTTAAACTACTACCAAGCCACGGCATCCTCAGGTTGACGTGGTAAAAAAAATGGTACGTCCACAAGCGAAAAGGGCACGGATGAAAACCCGAGAGGGCTCCGTGAGTAAAAACGGCAGGGCTACCCGCGAGTTTTGTGAAAACCCGAAAGGGCGCAACCTCATTAAAAGACACTTGCAAGGTCCTCTCGACCTTGTGAGGAGAAACCACCTGCATGAGATCCTTACGACTCACAAAGGAGCAACACACTTAGGGATCCCCACGATTCCTAGGGAGAAATTACACTTGCGAGATCGTCACGACTCTTAAGGAGAACCCTCTTATGAGACCCTCACGGCTCATAAGATTCAAAAGTCTTAAGCTACAGGGATCTGAACCTGTTTTTAAGAAGCCATCACAATCTCCAATACTTCCCTACAAGAGGTTCAGTATTGACCCTTGTATACAATCCACGGGCATGAATAAACATTTCCCTAACAAAGTCCCATCCGTAACTAGAGATATGTCTACACGATAAACAGCCGTTTTAAGTCCTCTCGACTTATAAGGGGAAAACACTCTTGTAAGATCCTTACGACTTATAAGAGAACACAAACTTAGGAATTCTCACGATTCCTAAGGAGAAAACGCACTTACGAGATCCTCACGACTCGCAGGGAGAAATACCTTTATGAGACCCTTACGGCTCATGAAGTCAAAAGCCTTAGTCGACAGGATCCTAACCCTGTTCGCTAAGCCACCTTTGTTCGACATCGACAGGGGCAAATGATGATTAGCTCCTGGCAATATCCCAGTTGTAACGGTGCTGATGCCGAAATCGGTGTCTAATTCCAGGCTTGCAGCAAAAAGCCGGCGAGCCACACATGCATGCAAAATAGCCGAAATGATGGGGTAACTTGCAACAAAATCAGCAAGTAAAAATGCATGCATGCAAAATAGCCGAAATGATTGGGCAACTCGCAATAAAAGGCAGCGAGTAAAAATAAAATAAATAACCGAAATGATTAGGCGCCGCGAAAAATAGCTGAAATGATTGGGCAATCGCGACCTTCGCGATATAAAAGCTAAAATGATAGAGCATCGCGGAAAGAAATAAAATAAAGAAAAATGAAATTTATGCCCTACAGGTGATATTACATCTATCCCTGTATACAATCCAGGGGCGCAAACAAAGAAGGAATCACGCCGTCCCTCCCCAGGCTTCATCAGAAAACGAAGCCAAGTCTCGACGGTTCAGGGATAGCCTAGAGACCCTCAACAGCGTTCCTCCCTATTCCAGCAGGATTCAGACGCTGTAATCAACCCTGGAGCTACGGCAAAGCCCCTACTCCAAATCTCGATGGTTCCCAGATAACCTAGAGAACACCTCAACATTCGTCTCGTTACAGCAGACGCAATGTCAGCAAGGCGGAATGATGGCAAAATCCCAATTCTACCTCAGCATTCGTTTCATTACACCAGACACAATGTCAGCAACGACGTTCCTTCGCAGTCCAGCAGGATGCAGATGCAACGTCAATGAAATACCTCACGGTCAAAACAACAGAGCCATGGCAAAGTACCTACTTCCAAGTCTCGACGGCTACATCTACAGCCTGGAGACCCACAACAGCGTTCATCCTCGTTCCAGCAAGATTCAGACGCAACATCACCAAACGGAGCCACGGCTAAATCCCTAGTTCCAAACCTCGATGGTTCACCAGCAACCTAGAGACAACCTCGACATTCATCTCGATACAACAGACGAGATGTCACTACAGCGTCCTTCCTCCAACAGGATTCGGACACGCCAAAGCAAACGAAGCAAAGGCCAAATTCCTAGCTTCAGGATCTTGACGGCAACTCTTATAAAACCAGAACGACCATCGAAGATCATCCCGCACCAGCGCAGAGTGGTCACCACCTCGACGTTCGTCTCGATACAGCAGACGAGATGTCACTACAGTGTCCTTCCTCCAACAGGATTCGGACACGCCAAAGCAAACGAAGCAAAGGCCAAATTCCTAGCTTTAGGGTCTTGATGGCAACTTATATAAAACCTGAAAGACTATCGGAGATCATCCTACACCAGCGCGGAGTGGTCACCACCTCGACGTTCGTCTCGATACAGCAAATGAGATGTCACTACAGCGTTCTTCCTCCAGTAGGATTCAGACGCGACAATCAAACAACGGAGCCACGGCAAAATCCCTAGTTCCAAACCTCGACGGTTCACCAGCAACCAAGAGACAACTGCGACATTCATCTCGATACAGCAGACGTAATGCCAGCAAACGAAGTGAAGGCCAAATTCCTAGCTTCAAGGTCTTGACGGCAACTCATATAAAACCAAAAATACTATCGAAGATCATCCCACCCCAGCGCGGAGTGATTATGGCTCATCAGGGCTCTCCAAAATGAGCCTAACCTCAAGTAAAAAGCGGCATGACAAAATTCCTAACGCTTGCTCTTCCGACTGTCAAACTGCCTAGGAGGATTGCATGAAGACGTCTTGTCCAGCCCCCGAAGGGATCAGAGACACGACAGTCGCAAGGCTACTCGAACAGCAAGATTGCCTATCGAGAAATTCATCAGCCAACACGACGGTACGACGGACAAAACCCTAGTACCACAGACCCTAACGGACCTTTGTCGTAAAGAGCAGAGGTTAGCTGTGACGTTAGGTAATTCCTGCGAGAACTGCTCGATTCGTCTCGACTTGTGAAGAAATTTGTGTCTTTGCGAGAACTTCTCGATTCATCTCGACTCGTAGGGAAAAGTCTTAGGCAATGGGGATAAGGACCTGTTTCCTAAGCACTGGGGTCCTGCAGGTCAGTCCAAAATGGACTCTTGCATACTATTCATGGGCCACACTCTTCAAAGTCTAATCTCGACAAGCAGGGAAACAACCGCTTATGGGTCCTCTCGACTTGTAGGAGGGAAAATTCTCTTGTGAGATCCTTACGACTCTCAAGAGAAAACACGCTTAGGAATCCTCACGATTCCTAAGGAGAAAAGACACCTATGAGATCCTCACGACTCGTAGGGAGAAAAGTCTTTATGAGACCCTCACGGCTCATAAAGTTGAGAAGTCTTAGGTAGCATATCTGAACCTGCTTCCTGAGCCATTACTACCCCTCGAAGAAGCCGAAACAAGATGCTCACCCTATCATCTGCCAGCTATGTTTGCTAAGGCGACATGCTGATAATAAAAGAAAGAAGAAAGCGGAGAGATGACACAAGACATTGCGAAAGAAATGTATCTTTTATTCATGAATTCAATTGGGTAAAAAATACATCATATGAAAGAATAAAAGAATGAATACATTTTATTCAAAATTACAAATGGTACAAAAACCAATTTTTGAGAGGGAAGCGCTTTCAATAATCCGATCAGCCGCTCGCGCAGTTCCTCAGCCCCTTTTCTTCATCAGCTACCGTGGCCAACTCCGCTTCAATTCGAGCCCTTTGCTGCAAGCACGATGAAACCTTCTCATCGATTTCCTAGTGGACAGCTTCGCGACTCTGAATAACCCGCTCAATAGAGTCGAGCTTCCGCCTCAATACAAGCCCGTCCGAAATACATTGCTGCAAGGTGTCAAAAGAAACTCTCAGTTGCGCGACGTTCGCTTCAACCTGGGCACGCAATTGGACAGACTCAGCAGAAGTCGCCTCACGTTCCTTCCGCCTCAAGGTCTCCTCTTGTTCGAAATGGCGGAGGAAGCACACACTCTGCTCGACCCATGCGGCCCGCTGGGAGTTCAAAGCCGAATCTCAGGGGCAGGACGCATAAGCTCAAGCTCATGCAGGAAAGCTTCAATCTTCATGCAGTGATTAACTCAAGACTCAACGACACCCTCACTACGAAAGTTCATGAGCATCGCCAGCATAGGGTTAACCTATGCGGCAAAATCCGCAGCGAATGTGGGAGTCTCCACGTCAAGCTCCTCAATATAGTCGCTCAACATGCACAGACTATTCGCCGCGCGTTTCGATGATGCACGTCGAGAAAAGGGGCCGGCTGGCATTATGATGCGAGACTCGAACGGGGCTGTAGTCGACGTGATTGCTGCAAAATAAATCATAGTCGGATGTTGGCTCAAGAAATAAAGAAAATACACGAATAATAGAGTCTACTATACCGGCTGTAACAGGGGGCAGAGCTGGGAGTACTGGTGGCGCAACGATACCCTCGTCCCCTCCTTCAATTTTAAAGGCTACAAGAAATACAAAGAAGAATTAGCAATAATGTGACTTCCCGTTAAAGAAAGGACATCGTTTAGAAAAGATACTCACCGACATCAGCAGACGGACTAATCTCTGACTGGAAAAAGAAGTGTGGGTGCAGCACCTGATACAGGTGATCAAAAAGGACTCTTGCAAGGACGCAGTAATGCAACGTCAGTACATAAGTTATACAGCCTAAAAAATAAGACTGATGGGTCACGAATCCGCACCTTCCAACATCTGAGATGGTACAAGAGAAGGTAGAGGAGTGGTCACCGTCAAAGCGGTAATTGATGGTGCTGCCTCGGGTAGCGCAACCTCAACGCTCGCCACACCTGCATTAGAAACGAGATAAATACTGTCAGGAAAGATTGAAAAGGATTGCAGAATAAAAAGAAAAGCAATGACCCAAAATCTACCTGGTGAGTCTCCGGTCGGAACCGCGACGAGGGAGTCACTTGATATAGTAACTGCTTCACCCTCTTCCATCGGAATGGTTTCGCCACCCGTAGCTTCATCGCCCGACTCCATGAGAATTGTCATGATACTCGCAGCGCCAGGCAGCGGCAGGGAGCCGCAAGGGGAAAGAGTGACAATCAGGGCAGTTCCCGACTCTTACGAAAGAGTGACTACCTCGGGCTCGGCGGCTGTAGCATCTCACCTACCGCCATCTCGGGCTCGGCGATCGTGATTGTCTCACACATCGCCGCCTCGGGCTCGGCAATTATAGCAATCTCACCCGTCGCTACCTCGAGCTCGATAATGGTAGTCATCTCACCTACCGCCATCTCGGGCTCGGTGATCGTGACTGTCTCACCCACCACTACCTCGAGCTTGGCAATTGTAGCTATCTCGCCTACCGCCGCCTCGGGTTCGGCAATCACGACTACCTCCTCTACCGCTACCCCAGGCTCAATGGTCTCCGCCACTTCTTCTGTAAGACGCCGCCCTACAAGATAAGATATATGAGAATTGATATTTAAAACTTTAACAACGGACCCCCGTGTCACATTACCTTGAGTTGGTCTTCCGACTGCTTCCCGAGCCGCACGTGCTTCCCGTCTATAGGCAGTGGACAAGGAAGCCTTGGATTCCTCTGAAGGAGTAGGGGCAGGGGTAGCAGTGCTCGAACCTGCACCCACGGCCAAGGCAGCACTACGCTCCCTTGCCGCGCGCATTCGGCGCTTCCTTTCCGCTCGGGTCGTCAAAGCGGATCTTCTGGACACCTCCATCAATAGGACGTCGTCATCCGCGCCAAGGGTTACCTATGGAGCCGTTATAGCTTCCGTCATCGGTCGTTTGAGTAAGGCCTCTTTCGGCAGTGCCGAAGAGGCCGGGACTTCGGTGGCTGGCCCGGGAAGAATCTCCGCATGACCTTACGGGTTTGGCATTGCGGATCGCACAGAAGCTGCAATAGCAGCCTCGAGATCAGTATCTTCCGGCGCTATGAAGAGACCTTCGTTGGTCCCATATTCGCTCAGGCCCTCGTTATAAGGAGCGTGAGGCTACAGGCCGAGTACAGCATCTAGAGAGAGGACCGACTTCTTCTTCCTCTTCTGCGCGCGAGCTCCAGTTGCAGCAAGCACAAGCTTACGCTTAGTGGGAACTTTGGGGCGAAGAGTCCCGATATCTGAGCCCACGCCATATTCAGGGGAAGCTACATTTACCGTCTCCGCGGGAGCCTGGGGCACCGGTGGTACATCCACCGTCTCCACGGGAGCACGGGGCACCGGTAACTCAGGCCTGTCCTCGGGGACTTCAATCACGGCAGCTCCTCTTAGCAGAGGAATGACAATGGTCCGTCACTTCAAAGGGAGGTTTCGGTCACTAGCAGGGGGTGCACCCTTGCGGTCAAGTAGCAGACGCTTCTCCTCCCTGATAACAACACCCGTTGCATGTTGATACCAGGCCACATGTATGTTAAGGGCCCTCGGAACGCAACTCGGTTCGCTGATAAAGAAGTGAGAGCCCGTATTCAAGCGCATGAAGTGATGCAGCGCACCCCACATTCCCTCTTCGGTGGCAGCAGGTTCTACCTAGAAAGCTTCCAGCGGGACTCCCTGATTGTAACTCAGCTGCTGAGCAAAATGATGGGGGTTGTATCTCATGAATAGCGCCGCATCATTTTGCCTGAATACAAGAAAGCTCGGCCTGATGGAGTAAAAATGGAGAATCTCCCGGGCTTTCAACATGGAGGCCCCGTCCTTAAAAACATCGCGCAACGCCAGCACCGCCTTGGAAGTTTCCTGGTTGATGGTCAAGACTTTGTCCGTGAAAGGCATACCATCTCCAACCGTGCGCGGACGAAGGAGTAAGCCCCTAGCTTCCCGCTGTGACGGACTCACGATGGAGGCGTCAACCGGCCGCATGATCCGAGGGAACTTGCATCTCTCGTAAAACGAAGGACTCTTTTGAATGCCAAAAACCCCAAGCACGTGCATCTCCATCCATGAAGTGAAGTAATGCATCGGAAAGTTGGCAGGATGCACCCCCGGTGCAGTGGTATCCGCTGCTACGCTAAGACCATGGTATACATGGGCTAACCCGGCGATCCCGATGGCCACTTGTATTCCGGAAACCATGCGATGCGCGGGGTAGAAGACGGAAGGCCTCATGTAACGAGGATGCATGGGAAGCGTGATCCAGCTCAACCATAGCCCAAGAAACCCAAGAAAAATCGCCTCTTCATCAATGCCTGGGGCAGCGATCTCTGACAGAGGGATGATCGTAGCGTCAGGAAGAAAGAAGCACTTCTGATCAGCTTCCAGTACCGGCTGACGATCCAAGCCAAAGCCGAAGGGATCATCAAGCTTAGCAAACTTTTCGCCTCGTCGCGACAAAATCTCCGGGTGAAGAAAACGGGCAATGAAGTCCGCAAAACTGACCCCCCCCCCCGCCTCCGAACTCAAGGAAGAGGCTCTCGTACAGGTTCAACACCTTTATCAGGCTGGGAAACTGGTGCTGAATGGCGTTATCTGGCATGAGGCCCATCACCACTGGCTTGGTGGAAAAAACAAATTCATCCGGAGGAAGAAGCTCCTCGTAATGCTCCCCCCTGACCGGTAGACCAGAAACCTCGGCGAATTCTTCCAAGAAGATGGAGACCTCTCTATCCAACAGGAGGAAGGTATGAGTCGGGATGTTCCACTACTCCAAGAACGTCTTGATCCACCATGTCGGAGGTGTGGAATAATGGAACAACGAAGCGTAGAACGCAGGGTATAAGCCGAGCTTTAATAGCTGCGATTTCTTCGCCGACAAGATGTACTGAGCCCACTGCAAGTACCCGGCCGGATGACGGGGAGTTGGCCCGATGTTGTAAGGCTATCCCCAAAGGCGTGATTCACCCTAGCATATGCGCCGCCCTAGGGTGGCCGGCGGCTGCATGGGTACGGCGGCGATCGAAGGTTGAAGGAGACCCTCCGAAGTCCAATTAACCACCTCCACGGCATAGTTCACCGGGGGTGCATCCGCATACGGGATCGCCGAGATAGGCTCCAACGGCGTCACACAAGAGAAGCTTTGACGACCACTAATAATCTGGTCATACCATCTACCCCACAAGTGAAGTTTTTTGTGTTCCGGGTCATGGTCTCTGATGAGCGCGAGAACCTCCCGGTCCACAGGCGCCTCAGGGAATCCTCCCCCTGAACGAACAAACGGGAACGAAGCATCGAAAGACATGTCGCCTGCAAAAAAAGGACAGAAGTCAACTGTCAGTGCTATAATTTAATTTTAAATTCTGACGCTCGGTACTTTAAAATTTGTACCACACTGCAATGCAGTGGAAAGGGGACCAAAAGGGGACCCACAAAATCTAGATGACACTGCATCAATTAATAAAACAGCCTCATCATTGGATGAAACTGTTAATTAAATGAGGAAATTCTCAGAAAAATTCTCATTAAATGAGAGATCCCTCGGGAAAAGAAGATAATCTCCCTTTGAGAGCAAAGCTCTATGACAAAGTGACATTTGTCAAACTCTGATCATGAAGGAATAAAATTCCTTAAAGAGCCTGGCTCTGCAAGGATGATGGAAAAATCCTTCAGAAAAGAATTAATTAAAATTAATTTTTTATGCATTAAAAAATTCTAGGATCTTCAAGATCCATGAAAAAACTCTTAAGAGTTCTTCATCAAAGATTAAAAAATATATATGTTATCAAAAAAGCAAAGCTCTGATTCATGGGCTAAGAAACCCCAAGAAAAGATCTCTTTAGATCTATGGGTTCATGAGAGAAAAGCTCTGTTAATGAAACCCTAAATGGGTTTTCTTTAGATCAAAGATCTATGAAGAGCAAGGCTCTGTTAATGGGTAAAACCCTGAATTATTAAAAAAATTAAAACTTTACTTAGGTTTTGATAAAGTTCTGACTCTTGAAAAGTTCTTAAACTGAAGAGCAATGCTCTGAATAAAAATTCTCAAGAAGAAGATGAAAATCATCTAAGAGACCAAAGGTTCTATTTATAGGCATTGAACCGTCTCTTCAACTTCTGAGTTGATCCAAGGGCACAGATGCTGCCACCGCTGCACTCGCGTATGCGTCACATGAGCACAACGGTGGGGGGGGCATTTGTTTCCCCCAATCAGAGCAAAGCTCTGTTTTGAAATTTAAAATTCAAAAATTGAAGCAATGCTTCAGATCCAGCACTAGGCGCGCTGCGCGCCATATGTCAAACACGGATTCGCTAGCGCCAGGTGCACTACGCCCTAGGAAATGCACCCCCAATCAGAGCAAAGCTTTGTTTTGAAATTTAAAATTCAAAAATTGAAGCAACGCTTCAGATCCAGCGCTAGGCGCGCTGCATGCCACGTGTCAAACACAGATGCGCTAGTGCCAGGTATGCTGGGCCCTAGGCAGTGCACCATGTGTGCGCTAGCGCAAGGCGCGCTGGGCGCCACGTGTCAAACAAGGGTGAGGAAACATCCCCAAATCAATCAGAGAAAGATCTCTTTAACTGATTCAACAAATCAATTTGCCCTATATAAAGGTCCCATGACTTCAAGTCTGACATAGAAACCCCCCCATAAACTTTGAAAAAAACTCAAAAGAAAGAGGGCAAGCTCTTGAAAGAAGATTCTTTCTTCAAGGTAAAAAGATGATGAATGATGAACACAGAGATGAAATCATCTCATAAAAAGAAGAATTATCTTCTTAAAAGATTATAGATCTACAAAGACCAAGGTCTTTCATAAAAAAGATCAAAAGATCTCATCACATAATAAAAGAAGAACATATTCTTCACACAGATCATTGATCTATAAAGGAAAAGCCCTTTCAAAAATAAGAACTGTTGTTATTGAATATTGAGACAAAGTCTCTATTAAAAGAACATAAATTTGTTCCCAGATCATAAAATTGATCAGATGCACTCTGCGCTATTGAACTGCGCCTTGCGCTCTTGAACAGCGCTTCTACACTCTTTGGACTGGCGCTCAGTGCCAAAATGCGCCACGTGTCAACCACGTATGTAACATGCGCTTTGCGCTTCTGAAATAGCGCACTGCGCTCATGGGTTGGCGCTCAGCACCAAGCGCGCCACGTGTCACTCATGTGTGCGCCACTAAACTAGCGCAATGCGCTCATAAATTAGCGTTCAGCGCTCATAAACTGGCGCAATGCGCTCATCACCTGGCGCTTAGCGCCAAGCGCGACATGTGTCCTTCACATGTGTGCTACTTGGCATAAGCGCACTGCGCTCTTTAATTGGCGCAAAGCGCCTGGTGCGCCACGTGTTGAGCTGACAGAACATAAATTGTTCTGATGAATACTCTGCATTCAATACAAGACAAAAAAAAGGTGTCAAGATCTAATGCTCAGCATTATTAAAAGGGCCAAGCCCAAATAAAGGCTCAATAGCCAGAACAATAAAATGTTAAACATTCATTGGACTTAGCCCAATATTGGCCATAAGTCCTCAACTGATATTTAATTGAGCCAGTCTGCTCATGAATATTTAACAGATCTTAGTCCCAAATTGGACTACAGATCTTTCAGCCAATTCACACTGGTTCAAGGGTACATCTCTTTACTCCTTTGATATTTTTCGTTGTAATCCTTCAACGTCTTCAGAGAGGTGACGGGTCTCGACAACCATACATTTCATAGACTATGACGTCTTTAAACCGGACTGTGGGGTCCTTAAGCTCATGGACTACGATGTCCTTAACCTGGATTGTGGGGTCCTTAAACTCACGAACTACGATGTCCTTAACCTAGACTGTGGGGTCCTTAAACCCATGGACTATACCTGGACTGTGGGGTCCTTAAACTCACGGACTATAATGTCCTTAACCTTGGACCACCATGTCCTTAAACTGGTAATCGACCGCAATGTCCATAAACTAAACAACAGAGGCAGCCCAAATGCTCTCCTGTTGGATCTAAACGATCCTATTAAGTTGATCTTAGTCTAGGAATTAGATTAGCGTATCTTTAACTAACATTTAAGTTGATCTTAGCCTCAAATGAGACTAACGTATCCTTAAACCCCTAACCCCCAAACCAAAATCTAAGATGATACGGATTTGGACTAATCCACGCCCCACGGGCGACAACATAAATTAGTCTCCGTATACAATCCACGGGAAACCAAAAAACAAAACAAACACCCCCGACACGAAGTGACCATCTGCAGAAGGAGAAAGTTGTTACCGCGATGCGGTAGCGTAATTAACTGCAGGGGCTTGCGCCTGCAGGGAAGAGCGTCCCTACAATCAAAACCCCTCAAACGAGGGGGAATCTGATGAAGTCTGCTACATCGGCCGCATCCGTTTAAACCTTCGATACAGGGTGCCATAAATCAACTTGGTATCTTCGGAGAGGTGGACGGATAACACCAATTAGCATCTGCCCCGAATTTCAGGCAAGACGAAACTACGAGGTCGCGTCCCTTTGTTCGGCGGGGAACAAGGGTGTCTAGGAAAATGTTCACGGCGAAACCGCCAAAAGAGAAAGGGTTATTCTCATTAAGGAACTTCGCGAAAGCGTTGGAAAACCTCTCCTTATCTCTGCACTTACCTAGCCTCGTGATCAGTATATCTTGACCCTGTTTCTCGACATAGTTTTACTTAAACAATCAAGTTCTTGAGCAGGTCTAGTTGACCCAGGTGAACCCTAGACCGATTAGGTGTGTGGTATTGTGTCGTGATTATTTTTTTTCTTTCTTTATCTTTTTGTGTGTATATTTCATATTTTTGTTGATAACTAACTTATACAAAAAACTCACATTCTTTTTTTTCATCTCCTTTTTTTCTTTTTTTTCTCTTCATATCATGGGTACCCCACATAGACCAACTCTTGCCGAACTTTGGTACCCACAGCCAGATATTACTTCATACGGTTCTTGTTTTGGTAGAACGTCAAACGATCCATCCATGCCAAAAATCTCTTTGAAAGATCGGATATACGCTTCTAGGAAAACCACTTGGACACCACAATCCACGTCATATCAACCTTTTCAAACTTTCAATCCTCCTCATGTTGATACCCCTTCTGAGGGAAACATGACGACTCTTAAACCGATGTCCATTGCTGAACGTATTACATAATCCCGTAGCCGATCTTTCATGCCTTTCACCACTCCGGATTATTTAGGATAACAATTCCAACCATCTCCTTATCCAGATGTTGATCCTAATCCTCCCTTTTCCACACAGCCATTCGGTTCCTATCAATCCAACTCGACTTTTATACCTTCACTAGACATTTCTTCTGAACAGCCATTTAGGAGTTTCATGTATCCAGAAAACTTTGAATCTTTTACTGAACCCCCTTCACTACCCTTGTCTAGTCTTGAACAGTCGTTAGAAGAGTTTCGGGTAGCTCAATGCCGACAACAGGAGGAATTGAATGTGTCCATGGCTGCCTTCATACAACCTTATGAACCAGCAGCTGGTTCCCATCTAGCTCAAAATTTTCACATGTATGATGAGGCAATAGGACATTTTGAGGATTTGAGTCGTGAGAGTGAGCGGAACACCCTTACAAATCAAACCTACCCATTGCGAATTGAATTCCATAACTCCACTTTTGAATGTCTATCGAATGTCCCAAATGATTCACCAATTAAAGATAGAATGTTTAATAAGTTGTGCGATTTTGTAGTGTTTGATTTACCAGATTTTGATGGGACCTTGTCAAGTGGAACCACACCCAAAACCTTTGACATCTACACCTCCACTTTAAAAATCGAACCAATTGAAAACCATGCTTTTGTTGAAGTGTTTGAAAATTTTTTGTTTGACTTGATTGGGAATATCTATGTTGGGGATGATTTTGATGATGAACCCACAAATTTGGGTGAGATTGTCTCACCATTACAGCACTTTCTTTCAGAACCATGTGGACATCATCCTGAACCTTTAACTATTTCTCCTGATCCCCATTTACATCTTGAGTTTATTAATGAAGATTTGGACGAGCGCATGGATGATTTTGATTTTATACAGAATTTTGAGGAGAATCATAAGGATAGGATTGAGGATGAACCGGTTTTATTAGATGAGTCAGATTTTCCAATTCATCATATCCCTTTCATTGACTGTGTACAACCACCTAAACGTTTAACCAATCTCATTCCTCGATCACTTCCCTCCATCCTTTCCATCGCTCCTACTTCGCAAAACGTCGTATCACATTCATTTCCTGTGTCTGGTTTACCAAGTTCGGTCTACCCATGTTTTCTCACGAATCTTGAGAGGTTTGATCCCATTTCTCAACGGGTTGATAGATTAGTACAATCTCTTTTCACACATCGGTCATTACAAAGTGTACTCATTTATTCACTCCATTTTCACCATCAAGTTTGTATTCCATTTCATTTTCCCTTCCGCCATTCATCTCCTCCACCGAGACCGTATCCCGCTTCCATCCCCTTACGGTCTCGCGTATTCTCCATTTCTTTCCTCTCCGTATTCTTTCACCAACCTGAACATTATAGCGATAGAATATTTGAATGGTTGGTGTTAACTTTTGGCCTGTGTAAGGCCATGTATAGATTGAAACTGTTCCCTCCCCTAACCTTGAACTTTAACGCATAACAGTGGCAACACTGTTTCACTTAAGTTTGGGGGGATCTTTTTGTGTGTATATTTTTTGTTTGCTTTTTGTTTTGTATAAAAAAAACAGGGGAGCGCCGACAATTTTGACCCTCTTGGTGTAGCCTGACAGTGAGGGCACTTGATTGGTTTGTTTTAAAGAAGTGTAGCAACCGTAATCAATAACGGTGTCGCTTGTAGCTAGACCGAGATGAGTACGGGTCGTCCTCAGGGATATGTGGAATCTTTCAATCTTACTTTAGACGTGTTGAAAAAGAGGAAGAATAGACAAATAAAGAATAGTGGAAAATAGTTTCTAGATCTACGTCAAAATACAGATGTAGAATACAGATCTAGTTTGAATACGGATATAGATTTTATAAGAAGAATGCTTGTAGGGTTCGTTTGGATTTAGTAGTCATGGATGACTAATAAAGATTACTCCTTTTATCTATTGATAGATTTAATACTAGATAGATAGTGATGAATGAGGATTAGGGTTCTTGGAAGAAACTAGGGTTTCCCTACTATTGACCCTTGTCCTTTCATTGATCTCTATTCATGTATAGCCCTTAACAAAACAATTGTTAATCTGATCTCAAATCGCGGTCGAGACTAGCAATAAATTGGTAACGCGCCCGATAAGAATGTTACCATTTATTTTGCTAAAGTTTATAAACTTCATAAGACTTAAAAGAAGTTAAAACATTTTCTTATCTATTGTTCTATCCTAATCCTACGAACCCTATCAAGCGGAGAATTACTCGCGTATGATTGAGATAGAAGAACGGATAAAGATGAAATTCATAATGTAACTATATAATTAAACTAAAGATCTACCTTTATTAATCAACTTTACAAGTACAAAATTCAAGTTTAGATTACAAGAGGAAGAAGAAGTTGCTCTCGATCTCTGCCTTGTCGGATGTAGAAGTTCCGTCGAATCTCACGTCGCTTTATCATGTCGAATCTTGGACCTGTCTCGGATCACTTGTTCTTTGACGGTGATTAGCTTGTGTAAAAGATTGATCATTTCTAAGTTTAGCTCTCGGTCCTTTATATAGTCCCAAAACCAGAAACCAAAGATCCCCAGATTTAGGGTTAGTTGTAGCAAATCCAACCTGAAAATCCTAACTCCTGATTTGGTGAATCGGCCGCGGATCCACCGCATATTGCATGGTTTAGCCGCGGCTCCACGGTTTGTTTGTGAGATCTTGGGTGCAAATTTCTGGGGCTTTATTCTTGTGACATATGGAGATTTTGTTGATGTCTAGAACTTGAAAATATTTCATGAGTCTCTTCCAGTATTGATTCTTCGATTTTTTTTAATATTTCGCCAGATTTTGGATTTCCGATATCTCAACATCTCGATCTTCTGACCTGAGCCAAAGCTTGCACCATATCTCAAAGAATAATGTTAGTAATATTTGGTATTTTTGAGATATTATCCTAACCAATTTGATATGATATTATATTTTAAGAATATTGATTAAGGATATTTGATATGATATGCATATTTAAATTATCAAAATATTATATAAATATTATATGCATATATTTTCGTTCATAATGTTAATTATAATATATAAACATATGAAAATAGTATTTTTACAGATAAACACTCATATATGTCATATTTATAATAAACACCTTTAGATATTTAAGAAAAGTAAGGAAAATGTCATATTAAAAGTGCGATATTTTCGACTGAACAAATACTCCAAACTTAATTTTGATCATCCCGAGCAAACATATTTATTCAAGAGAGGGAGAAAGAAAAATAAAAACCTAAATAGCACACTTTCGTAGGAAACACGATTGCACTGAGCACGTGCAACAAGTCGTTAAATCTCTAGGTGTCCCTCGTAGGAGGGGTGTTGTCTCCTGAGAGTTTTCAGCGGATTACACCCAGAAAATCCTATAATAAAAGAAAGATAGTGAAAATTACATACAAAGATAAGAACTATAAAAAAAAGAACTTGAAAATAAGAGTTTCCAACTACACCAGTTTTTCGATTGTCATGAGCCCTATCTTAATGGTCGTGAAAAGATGTTAGAAATCACATCATCCTTCAATAAAATATCGTCTTTTGTTTTCCTCCCTATCTTTCCTCCAAACATTGATCATATACCCCTACGTGTCTGTAAAAGATATCCCTACACTTAGAGAATTCAATTCAAACTATCATACTCTTGTCCATCTTCCTTAGTACTTTTTAGTTGGTGAATATTTTAGATGGAATTTCTCACACATTTTTCATGCGACCGTTAATACTTCTTGAGGTACTAACCAACCGATTACAAAATGTGCTCACGTATTAAGGAGTAATTCCTCGTCTTGCAACACTTAAGGCTTAGCAGTGGCTCCCAAACCAGTTGGTCTAAGGAACTAGGTGATAAAGTACCCTCGCTATATTTTTTTATGCTGCCTTAAGCAATTACAAAACAAGCGTTCATTTTTTTCTTCACCACTTATATTTTATTTTATTTTCCTTCATATTAAGGCTTTTAGACAAGAGCATTTCAAGGTATCCTCTACTATCCCAAGTTTCAAGATGTGTGTAAATACGTATAGTAGGGTATCAACGTTCAAATGTTTGGCCTCAAGAACAGGGACTATTTTTCAGACTTATTTTTATCCTGAGATTAGAAATTTCCTTCATCTTACTAACCTTTGGGACAACAGCTCATAACTACTTATTACTAGTTTCATTTAAGAAAACATCTAACTTTCTTGCTTTTCTCAAACTATTCTTATCTTTCATATGTAAATTTTCACTTTCAAACTTTCATTATAAATTTTTTTTAATTTTTTTATATATAGTATGATGCAAAATAATGCGTGAATAAGCACAAACCTCCCCCAAACCTGTTTGCAGCAGTGTCCTCACTGATGTCATCTGTCAAGCTTTAAAAAACTGTAGACTTAGGAGGAAAAGTAACGGGGACAAGAAATAATGAAAGTGAAATCCTTCCCCAAACTTATTTTTGGCTCACAATTTTATAAAAAATTTCTTTCAAGAGCCAAAATATATCCCTCCCCCCAAACTTGAGTAAAATCGTATTAAGCATTTAAAATTATGAAGGGGGTTAAACTTATTGGTCTATGCAAACCTTTACAAAGACAAAAAGTCAACACCAACTATTCAAATATTTTATCGATATAACGCATTGGTTGGTAAAAGAACATATCACCTATCGACGTGAAGAAATGAGGAGGGGATAAGGGGTGGAATTGAATGTGTTTACGTCTCGGTTTATAGAGACGAAATAGTGATGGTGGATTACTCGCATTCTTGTTATTGATAAGAAGAAAGGGTGGTGGTTCAACTTCTTTGTGTTGAGGTTGATTCATCACAACACCCATGTTTTCTAAGAATGCGAGTTCTTTAGCGAAAATTTCTTCAAAGCTTTCATCGATATCCCGAATAATAATCTCATCGGAAAGAACAAGATGATACTCAGACTCCATAAAAGGTTCATATTCAACGTTAGATGTTGACCCGGACAGCTCGATAGAAGTGTCCGTATGTGTATAAAAAATAGCAGGGTCAAACAACAACATACTAGCGGAGTCAAGATCAACATCGTGAAGCAGTTCAAATTCGCTGCTGTCGAAATTTATCGCTTCGATAGATAATACTTGAGCATAGGGTGCGGAGGGTTCACTTCCCAACCTGTAAATGTTAAGCTCAATTGACATCTTCCCGAAAGATAGGGTCATAGAGCCGTTTCGACAATAGATTATTGCTTTAGAAGTCGCAAGAAAAGGTCGACCTAAAATCACCGGCATTTGGTTTCGTGGGTTCGCTACAAGCTGTGTATCTATAACGATAAAGTCCACAGGGAATATAAATTCCCCGACATTGAATAACACATCCTCTAGCTCACCTCTAGGTTGGGTGATAAATCGATCGGCTATCTGAAGAGTGCAGTGCGCCAGTTTTAACTCTCCGATCCCTAATTGCTCATACATAGTATACGAAAGCAAGTTAACACTAGCGCCTAAATCGAGTAGAGCACGATTGATATCTTTACCCCCAATAGAAATAGATGTGGTAGGACTTCCGGGGTCCTTTCGTTTCTTGGGTAGTTGTTGGGTAAAAGCAGTGCTTACATTAAGAAAACTTTTTTAGGCACTTGAATTTTTCTCTTCCTAATGCATAAGTCCTTTACAATTTTTGCATAAGACGGAACTTGTTGAATACATCTAGAAAAAGAATGTTTATGTTAACTTGCTTAAAAATTTCCACAATCTTCTCCATTTGTGGACTTGGTCTGTTGCCCCTTAACCTGTTTGGATAAGGTGCTTTATCAATAAGGGTTGGGTCCAACATTGGAGAGGATTGTGAGGATGGAATGGATCCCAGAATTGGAGTTGGGATTGTTTTAGGTTGACTCGAGAAAGTGGGCTGAGTGTTCGAGCCTTGGGGAAAACGGAGAATAGGCTCGAAAGAAGGTGGTGGACTAGACGAAATAGGAGAAGAAGTAGAAGCTGGGGTATCATTAATATCATCAACGTCATCAACGTGTTCACCCACTTGGTTATCCAGCACTCTTCCTGATCTCAATGTGGTAACAACACTCACATTATAATTTTGTGAGTGGTCAGGATTAGGTATAGGTTGAGATGGAAGTTTTCTTTTTTCTCTCACACTCATCGCAGCATTTATTTGTGCAAGTTGTGCCTCTATCGATTTTATACTTTCACCATAGGAGGTGGTGGTCTGTGTTAATGATTGGATAGAAGACTTTTTTTCATCCGTCGATTGCATGGAATGTTTAATAAAAATATCAAACACTTCGTTCGAGTGCAGATGAGTTTTCGTTACCGGCCGTTTGGAAAGAATTATTATAAGGTGTAGAATTGTTGGCCGGATTTTGAAAAGATTGCGAATGAAAGGGGTGTTGACTCTGTGGGTGTGGTTGCTGTTGCTGTTGAGGAGGTCTTTGATAATTGCTTTGGAACTGGTTTTGATTTTATTTTTGTTTTTGGTTCCAAGCAAAATTAGGATGATTCCTCCATCCCTGATTATATGTGGAAGAATAAGGATCGTTTCGAAGTCGTTGCTGAAAAGTAGCATTAATTTGTTCTTGACCTTGAAACGGTGGATCCAAAGGACATTCTTCCGTTAGATGTGATGGGTTAGAACAGCAACCACACATGGTTTTGGAGAGCGTAAATTGGTTTAGGGGGGTGATTGTTAGAGGGGTTTTCTGTGTTTAAATTTACCGCAATCAAGACGGTGTCGCTTGATAGCTAGCCGGTTGAGTACGAGTCGATCCACAGGGAGATGGAATCTTTTTCTTTATGTTTTAACGAGTTAAGTCCAAAAAAATGGTGGTTTTGTTTTAAGATCTACGAATGAGAATAAGTTGATATAAAGGCTTGCTAGTGTTAGGATTAGGTTAGTTTGAACTCTTTCAATGCCTTAGTAAAGAATATAGGTGTTAGGGTAATAGTCAACAACGAGGATTAGCATGACTAGGAAGAAACTTGGTTTCTTCCTTTTGGTCCTTGTCCGTCCGTTCTTAGCTCTTAGCCCTAACCTCCGTTTAATTCAACCACAACCGGTCTAACTAGGGAATCACCGCTACTATGTAGAATATGGTGCCATAGTGAGCGGATTATGGTTGATTTAAAGGGAGTCCGTATTTTAAAATTATTTGGGTAAAGAAAGGAGTGAGAGAAATTCCTTCTCTCAAATCTTCCCTATCCTACCCGAACAAGTGAGAAATTACTCACTCATTATAAAGAAAGGAAAACAAAGTTTTTCTTTTTGTATTTTTATTGATAACCTAATTGCAGATAATAAAAGAATAGATAAAAAATTGCAGATAATAAATTGCAGATAAAAAAAAATGCGAGATAGAAATGAAAAAGACTTACTTTATTGATGACCTCTCAACGATTCATTACAAAGGGAAATTAAAATTTTAGATCTAGAAATTAAAAAGAAGCATAAAAAATAAAGAGAGGCATCCTAATTTGGCTTTGAACCCTCCTATTTATAGATAGGAAAAACCCTAGGTTTACATTCTGATCCATAAATGAAACTACAAAACAACCCCAAAATCCGAGTCAAAGCACCGACACCCCCACCGACATATGCAGAGCACGGCCGCAGAACCGCGGCAGAAGAGCCTGTTTGGCCGTAGTTCCGCGGCCATTTGGTGGGTTCATGGGCCCAATTCTTCAGGGTTTCTTCAAGTTGCTTTTATGTTCTGTTTTCTTCAGTTGATCTCTCAGAATCTCTTCAATTCTCTTCCAGATATTCAACAGTGGACTTTTGCCTTGAGCTCCACGTTTGAAGTCTTGGATCTTGTGCTGTCTGATCAGTCGAAAATATTGCATTTTTAACACATCAATTTCTCTACTATTTGCAATCATTTAAAGGTGTTCGGTATGAATATAGCACATATTAGAAAATTTTCTGTAAAATATCAAATAACATGTGTTATTTGTTATAACCGACATTTTGAGGGAAATTGAGTGTTTATTATTGCACGCATGATCTTTTTATATCGCAACACTTGTCTCGAGATTTCTATGCAGGAAATTCCAGGTAAAAGAGCCGGAATCATAAAAGTGCTGATAAAAATACACCAAGTCCAAGACTTGTGATCTGGCAGTAAACAAGAAAGATTTATAAGATTCCAGAGATCAGAAAAGTACCATGAGGCTAATACAAAGAATCACAGGAATTTCCATAAGCCAATACCTCTAAACGGCCGCGGATCCGCGGCCAAATGTGCCGATCCACCGTGGATCCGCGGCCACGATGACACGTCGGCGGCAAATTATTATTTTGGGCTTCTCCTTTCAATTAGCAAACTTCTTCAAGACACTTCAGTCTCCAGGGATCCCCAGAAGCTTCCGTCCTAACAGCCGAGCTTCTTGTACAAACCTAATACCTTCAAGCTTCTCAAGCAAGTTAGCTAAATCTAGAAGGTTCTTCCCAATAACCAAGCCTCTCAAGCAAGCTAGCTAACTACCTTAACCTAGAAGCTTCTACTCAACTAACAAGCTTGCAAAGGAAGCTAAACCTAGCTTAGCTTCTAAAGGGAGCTAGTTCAAGTTTCCAGGGGAAGCTAAAGAAGAAGGCTATATAAAGGGACCCAAGGCTTCATGAAGAGGCTGTTCATCATTTTGGAGGGTAAAATTCTAGTGAGATCCAAATCAATTCTTCATAAATTGAGTGATACGATTTGATCCAAATCATGATCATCGAGTACCAAATCAAGCAAGAATTCAACAAGCCTTTTTGAAGTAACGCCGATCTTCATCCGAGCAAGACATCCAAGACGATCCGCGACTCACGAAGACGATGCGAAGCTAGTTCGACGATCAAGTTCTCTCCTCAATTCTTGTAGTGTTTGAGTGAATTGTAACAAAACGTTGAATAATAAAAGGTGAAAATTCTTGATCTTGCTTTTCTTTACATTTGAGCATTATGAAGAGTTTCAATTCTTGATTGTTTTCTTTTTCATGATATTTGAGTGAAAACTTCGCTCATGGAGGAATCGAGAAAATAGATAGATGATGATTAAATTCTTGAACGATTCTTAAGCCTTATGAGTTTTGTAAACTTTAGGAAACTGAATCATCGACAACCTAGTTTTGAGTGAGATGCTTTCTTGAATGTTTTTGCTCTTAATTAGAGATCAACGATCGATGATTGAATTTCCTAGAGGCTAGAATTTGAATGCTAATCAATGAAAGGATAAGGGATATGATGAAGAAACCCTAGTTTCTTCAATAGATCCCTAATTCTCATTGATCGTCATCGATCTAGCAACAAATCATCATTAGATAAGAATTTGTAATCACAATTCTTCATCATCACTATCGATTGGATCGATTCCTACGAGCCTCTTTACAAATCTTGATAACTCATTCGATTTGGATATCATCTTGATAATTCTTGATTCTTGATCTTTATTTTCTTGATAATTCTTGAAACTAAATTTCACAATTCTTGAACAATTTTCTTTTATCCTTTAATTTTCAACTCAACTAAAACAATTGCGAGCAAATCACACTTTCCCTGTGGACGATCCGCACTCGCTAACGAACCTACAATTGACACCGTTATTTATTGCGGTTTACAAATTTCTTTGGTTGTGATCTTTACACTTTTCAAAACACGACACGGAAATCTAGATCAATCAAATGGAGCCGTTGCCGGGGAGGGTGTGCTAATTTGCTCGTTTTTGAAATTTGAGTTTAAAGATTTATTAATCCATCAGAATTTTTTGATCAAAATTCACACAAACGCTAAACGATTTGTTGTGATTTGTTGCAAGGAGATCTGGAATCTGTGGAGAAAGAGGAAAAATATTCTGAATATTCCATAGAGTTGAGTAAGTGAACAGGAACTTCTGCACAAAATTTTGTGCAGAGATCTCAACAAAGTACCGCGTTTTCGCGCCCATATTGCGCTAATTGTGGTGGTTCCGCGGCGAGGCTAGGAGTTCACTGTTCGAAAATTCTCAGGTATAATTCTCACTTTCTTATCTCCTCCCTGCTCTGTCCATTAACCAATTTCTGCAGGTTTCTTTGCAAAAATTCGCAACGCCATAAAAAGAAAAATTTGTTGCGTGTTTGATCTTGGTTGTTTGCATTTTTAATACGGAAATTAAGTGGTAAAGACCAAATTCAAATTAGGTGGGGAGTTCATTACCCTTCCTAAGCCCTAAAAATCACAAAACAAGCATCCACATTACCCTCAATAACTAAAAAAATATCTAAACATGACTCTAACCACCGTCGTGCTCACTTAGGACAGAAGGAGGTCGTGGGTAATCTATTGCTTATCCGCATTTCTTTTGTGGTGTCTAAGGCAAGTGTGTCTAAGGCAAGTGGTTACTTAATTAGGCCCACTACTTACGTAGTGGAGAACCATCCACTTACCAAGCCACAGGAGAGACAAAGAGGCAGTAGAGGATCTATCTTGCGACTTGTCTTCTGGAAGTCTAGGAGCGGTCTAGAGACTTGACCTAGGTGACCACTAGATTTAGGGTTGCTTGTGCATTGTTTGTGATTGCATTTTTTTCAAAAAAAAAATCCTTATCTTTTTCAAAACAAACACCAACTCATCATTTTTCCTTAATTATCACAACGCTGCCACTTGTGCTAAACCATTTAGTGCATGCTCAGCTGGACACGGGATTCTAGTGCCCGTCTTGTCCGCGTTCCTCCTATCGACTCCCTAGTCGATAATTCTACATCTACTTCTTCTTTGCCCACCACCACACCCACTTCGATGGACAATTCTCCATCGAACTTCTTTAACACTACTCTGCCACCGTCCGCAGGTGCGCAGAATCCACCCTGCATCTCTCTCTAAGAGAGAAGTTATCATATGCGAGGTCCTCTTTCGACCCGTCTCACCATTCTACCAGCCAATGGGGACAATTTTGAAATAAAACCCCAATACATCAATCTTCTACCCAAATATCACGGTCTCGAGTCTGAAGACGCATATGTCTTTATTACCAAATTTGAAAATGTATGCGCTATGATGGGTACATCACAGCTTTCTATGGATGTTATGTGTCTACGTCTTCTCCCATTTACTCTGTGCGGTATAGCCGAGAAGTGGTTTTATAACACAGCCGCACATTCCATTTCAAATTTGGATGAATTCGTCACAACTTTCCTAAAGAAATTCTACCCTAATCAAAAGACAACTCGAGTCCGTAGCAAAATAAATCAATTTACCCAGCTTCCAAATGAACCATTCTTGAAGTGTTTTGAACGCTTCAAGGATCTGTTAGTTCAATGTCCACATCACGGAATTCCTAGATGGGATCTGTGCAGAATCATATATGAGGGCATTAATCCTACCACAAAACAGAATCTTGAATCCATGTGTCAAGGCACCTTCATGACTAAAGATGATGGTGAAGCCTGGAGAATCTTAGAAGATTTCGCTGAAAAATCTTTACAGTGGGAGAGTGTAAACTAGTCATTGTCTAGGGGTGGCATTCACCAAATTGATGTTTCCATAGGAGTTAGAGCTGAAATGGCAGCAATGCAAAAGAAGCTCGAAGCTATGGAACATAAATTTTTAGCAGCCACCCTAAATCAGATGTCACTCCCCAAAACTGTCTGTGGATGTTGTTCCGATCCATCACATCTTACGGAAGAATGTCCATTGAATTCTCCGTTTTAAGGTCAAGAGTATACCAATGCTGCTTTCCAACAAAGACCTAGAAACGATCCGTATTCTTCCACTTATAATCAGGGTTGTAAAATCACCCTAATTTTGCTTGGAACCAACAACAAAATCAAAACACGGTTCCAAATCAAAATAATTTTCAAAGGGCTCCTCCACCACAACAGCAACCACTTCAACTGAGTCAGCACCCCTACCAATCACAAAATTTTCAAAACCAGGTCAACACACCTGCACCATATAATCCTTTGCAGTTGACCGGTTCTGATGAATCCTCTTCACTCGCACAAACCATGAATTTAATTCTGAAAAATTTCATGCAAGTGTCGGCTGAGATTCAGTCTTCTGTCGATGATATAAAGAAAAACTCCACCTCCCAAGCTGAGAATATAAAATCGATGGAAGCACAAATTGCACAATTAAAATCCGAAATGAGTGCGAGATAGAAAGAGAAACTTCCGTCTCAACCCTTACCGAATCCTGGACATTCACAGCATTACAATGTGAATGCCATCACAACGTTGAGATCCGGAAGAGTGCTGAATAATCACGTTGGGGAAAAGATTGATGATAACGAAAAATCTATCAATAATACCCCGGCTGAGATTTTTCCTTCCACACACACTTCTACTTCTGATCCTTGTTCTTCTACCCCACCACCTTCTTGTGAGCCTATTCTTCATTTCCTCCAAGGCTCGACACCTCAGTAAACCTCTTCTAGTCCACCAAAGACGATCCCCACTCCTATTCTGGGATCACGTCCACACACACCACCTTCTCCAATGATGGACCCAGCTCTTATTGCCAAAGCACCTTATCCGAATCGGTTAAGGGGTAACAAATCGAGTCCACATATGGAGAAGATTATGGAATTGTTCAAACATGTTAGCATCAACATCCCTCTCCTAGATGCTATTCAACAAGTCCCCGCTTATGCGAAAATTCTCAAAGACTTGTGCACTAGGAAGAGGAAGACTCAAGTGCCAAAAAAGGTCTTCATGACTAATAATGTTAGCACTGCTTTTACCCCACAGTTACCAAAGAAACGTAAGGACCCAGGATGTCCTACGATATTGATTTCTATTAGGGGTAAAAACATCAATCGTGCTTTACTTGACCTGGGCGCAAGTGTTAACCTGCTTCCATACTCAGTCTACGAGCAGTTAGGGATTGGAGAGTTGAAACCAGCTCATTGCACTCTCCAAATGGCAAACCGTTCAATCACCAAACCTAGGGGTGAACTGGAGAATGTGTTGATAAAAGTCGTGGAATTTGTATTCCCTGTGGACTTTATTATTCTCGATACACAACCTGTAGCAAACCCACGGAACCAAATTCCGGTGATTTTGGGTCGACCATTCCTTGCCACTTCCAATGCTGTCATTAACTGTCGAAACGGTTCAATGAAGTTATCTTTTGAAAAAATGACAATTGAACTGAACATCTATAAAATTGGAAGTCAGCCATCTGAACCCTCTACTCACATACTTGATGCCTGTTCTGTCCACGAGATTGCTCCCGAAAGTTGCGAAGTTGATGAATTTTGCTTTGAAGATCTCGACGACACTAGCACATCAATATTTGATCTTTCACATCCTAGTTAAGACACTCTTTCCACGCTTGAGTCCGACACTGTTGACTCGTCACCTTTCGAGCCCGTATCTTTTGCAGGCTACGAGCTTCTTTGTGACTCTGAATATCATTCGATTACCCCACCTTCTATAGTTTCTCCACCAGCATTAGATCTCAAACTTTTACCTTCTCATCTTAAATATGCATATTTAGGTGAGAATGAGTCTTTACCTGTTATCATATCCGCTTCTCTAGCCTCAGAGCAAGAGAATGCGCTTTTGACGATATTGAGATCTAATAGGCAGGCGTTTGGTTGGACTATGGCTGACATCAAAGGGATTAGTCCCTTGATTGTAGAACATCATATACATTTGATGGATGAAGCCAAGCCAACCTGAAAACCACAGAGACGGTTAAACCCCGTCATGAAGGATGCGGTGAAGAAAGAAATCGTCAAATGCCTTGACAATGGTATCATTTACCCAATCTCCGATAGCCAATGGGTGAGTCCAATTCATGTTGTCCCTAAGAAATCTGGCATCACAGTCATTACAAATGAGGCAAATGAGTTAATCCAAACACGCGCTCAAACTGTGTGGCATGTATGTATTGATTACAGAAAACTCAATGCCGCAACGAGGAAAGACCACTTTCCTCTACCTTTCATTGACCAGATGCTAGAACGCTTAACTGGACGTGAATACTATTGCATCATGGACGGATACTCTGGCTATAACCAGGTCCCTATTACCAAAAAGGATCAAGATAAAACCACATTTACTTTTCCTTTTGGTACCTTTGCTTATAGACGCATGCCCTTTGGGTTATGCAATGCTCCCGCTACATTTCAGCGGTGTATGATGGGGATATTCTCGGACATGGTCGAGAATTTTCTGGAGATTTTAATGGACGATTTCTCGATATTCGGAGATTCTTTTTATGACTGCCTATCTCATCTTGACGCAATTCTTACTCGTTGTAAAGAGAAGAACTTAACCTTGAATTGGGAAAAATGCCATTTCATGGTCCAAGAGGGAATTGTGCTTGGACATGTTATTTCACAAAAAGGAATTGAGGTTGACAAAGCTAAAATACATGTCATTCAAAACCTTCCTCATCCCAAATGCGTCAAGGATATCCGATCTTTTCTTGGCCATGCAGGCTTTTACAGGAGATTCATTAAGGATTTTAGCAAAATTGCTAAACCTTTAACTCTTCTCTTGGCCAAGGACACAACCTTTCACTTTGACTTGGATTGTGAGGAAGCATTTGACTCACTCAAACACTCTCTCACTACAGCCCCCGTTCTATCTCTCCAGATTGGAACCACCCTTTTGAGCTTATGTGTGATGCATCAGATTTTGCAGTTGGTGCAGTCTTAGGACAATACATTGAAAAGATGCCACACATGATCTATTATGCAAGTAAGACCTTGAACGATGCTCAAATTAATTATACAGCTACCAAAAAAGAACTTTTGGCAGTTGTATTTGCATTAGAAAAATTCAGACCTTACTTGATTAGCTCACCTATTGTTATGTACACTGACCACTCCGCCTTGAAACATCTTTTGGTGAAGAAGGATGCTAAACGTAGGCTAATACGTTGGATCCTTCTATTATAAGAATTTGATCTTGTTATTAAAGATAAGAAAGGATGTGAAAACGTTGTAGCCGACCATCTTTCGCTCATCTCTTCTTCACCTATGACCCTACCGATCAATGATTCTTTTCCGGACGAACAACTCTTGAATGTATCCGACGAACCATGGTTCAAGGATATTGTGAATTATCTTGCCACGGGACTTATTCCCCGCGAATGGTCAAAATAGGACAAACATCAATTTCTATCCCAAGTAAAACACTTTTACTGGGATGAACCATATCTGTTTTAAGTATTGTCCTGATCAGATCATTCGCAGGTGTGTCCCTAATCAAGAATTCAAGAGTGTTCTATCTTTTTGTCATGATCAGGCATGTGGAGGTCATTTTGGTCCTAGAAAGACGACAGAGAAGGTTTTGCAATGCGGTTTCTATTGGCCGACTTTGTTCAAAGATGCATTTGATCATTGCAAAACCTGTGCACAGTGTCAACACACGGGTAGGATTTCCCGGAGAAATGAGATGCCACAGCAACCCATCTTAGTGGTTGAAATTTTCGACGTTTGGGGTATTGACTTTATGGGTCCTTTTCCCAACTCCTTTAGGAATCTGTACATATTGCTTGCGGTTGATTATATCTCGAAGTGGGTTGAAGCTATTTCTTGTCGCACTAATGACAAAAAGATTGTCATTAAGTTCTTAAAAGAAAACATCTTTTCACGATTTGGACACCCACACGCTATCATCAGCGATAACGGGACACATTTCTGCAATCGGTCTTTCAAAATTTTGATGCGGAAATATGCAATCAACCACAAACTTTCTACACCCTATCATCCCCAAACGAGCGGACAGGCTGAGATTTCTAACAGACAAATCAAACAAATTTTGAAGAAAACAGTTTCTAAAAATCGAAAAGATTGGTCAACCAAATTGACGGATGCTCTTTGGGTATTCCGAACTGCATATAAAACCGATCTAGGTATGTCTCCTTACAGATTAGTGTTTGGAAAGGTCTGTCACCTTCCGGTCGAGATTGAGCACAAAGAAATGTGGGCCATTAGAGAAATCAACTTTGAGTTAAATCAAGCCTACAACTTTTGGAAGCTGCAATTAAACGAGCTAAGCGAACTCCGCGATGACGTTTATGATAATGCTGTGATTGTAAAGAATCAGACTAAGGTATTTCACGATAAAAACATTTTGAGAAAAACTTTTACACCAGGTCAACAAGTCCTTCTTTATGATTCACGACTCCATCTTCATGCCGGTAATCTACGATCTCGGTGGAAAGGACCTTTTGTTGTGCGGTCTGTACACCCGCACGGGGCAGTTGAGATTGAAAATGTTAAAAACGGTACATTTTTCAAAGTAAATGGACATAGATTAAAACCATAATTTTCCACTAACCCCACGGAGGAGCTCCTGTTTTTACAGGAGCCATTTTATCTTGATTAAAATTTCTCCGTCTCACCTCCATGTCCTGTAAATTACTGTATCATCTTTAGAATGGAGGTGAGTGAAAAGAATAAGTTTGGGGGAGGATTTACACAATCATATTTATTACCCTCATTAATAAATTTCCTCCCAAGATTACAGATTTTTGTGATCTAGCGGATGGCAACAGTAAGGACACTGTTGAAAATAAGTTTGGGGGAGGTTTGTGCTTATTTACGCATCATTTTGCATCATACTTTGCATAAGCACAAAACATTTAAAACATATAAAAACTTAAAAAAAATTCAAAAGATAAAAATATTTCAAATTTAATTTGATAATAAAAGATTAGATAGTGAAAAATTACATCCAAAAGATTAGAAAAATTTAAGAAAACCAAGAAAATTACAAGTTTTCTTAAACGAACCAGTAATAAGTAGTTATGAGCCGTTGTCCCAAGGGTTAGTAAGATGAAGGAAGTCACTAATCTGAGGATAAAAATAAGTCTGAAAAATTGTTCCTATTCTGGAAGCCAAATATTTAAATGTTGATACCCTACTATACGCACACACACACGTCTTTAAGCTCGGGATAGTAGAGGATACCTTGAAATGCTCTTGTCTAAAAACCAAAGTATGAAGGAAATAAAAAAATGAAAAATATAAAATGCTGAAGAAAAATGAACACTGGTTTTGTTATCACCAAGACGGCAATAAAAAATATAGCGAGGGTGCTTCATCACCTAGTTCCTTAGACCAACTGGTCTGGGAGTCACTGCTAAGCCTTAGGTGGTGCAAGACGAGGAAAATACTAATACACCTAATAAGCAAGCACATGAGTAACCGGTCGGTTAGTACCTCAAGAAGTATTAACGGTCGCATGAAAAATGTGTGAGCAAATCCATCTAAATATTCATCAATTAAAAAGTACTGAGGTAGATGGACAAGAGTATGATAGCTTGAATTGAATTCTCCGAGTGTAGGGATGTCTTTTACACACACGTAGGGTTATATGATCGATGTTTGGATGAAAGATAGGAATGAAGAATAAAGACGATGTTTTATTGAGGGGTGATGTGATTTCTAACATTTTTTCATGACTATTAAGATAGGGCTCATGACAGCCGAAAAGCTAGTGTAGTTGGAAACTCTGATTTTCAAATTCTTTCTTTTATAATTCTTATCTTTATATGTAACTTTCACGGTCTTCCTTTTATTATTGGATTTTGTGGGTGCAATCTGCTGAAAACCCTCAGGAGACAACACTCCTCCTACTAGGGACACCTAGAGGTTTAAAAGGCTTGTTGTACGTGCTCAGTGCAATCGTGTTGCCTACGAAAGTGTGCTAGTTAGTTTTTCTTTTTCTTATATTTTCTCCTTCTCTTTCTAATAAAAGAAGTTTGCTCGAGACGACCAAAATTATGTTTGGGGGAATTTGATCAGTCGAAAATATTGCATTTTTAACACATCAATTTCCCTACTATTTGCAATCATCTAAACGTGTTCGGTATGAATATAGCACATATTAGCAAATTGTCTGTAAAATATCAAATAACATGTGTTATAACCGGCATTTTGAGGGAAATTGAGTGTTTATTATTACACGCATGATCTTTGTATATCGCAACACTTGTCTCGAGATTTTTGTGCAAGAAATTCCAGGTAAAAGAGCCGGAATCATAAAAGTGCTGATAAAAATACACCAAGACCAATACTTATGATCTGGCAGTAAACAAGAAAGATTTATAAGATTCCAGAGATCATAAAAGTACCATGAGGCCAATACAAAGAATCACAGGAATTTCCATAAGCCAATACCTCTAAACGGCCGCGGATCCGCGGCCGAATGCGTCGATCCACCGCGGATCCACGGCCACGATGACACGTCAGCGGCAGATTATTATTTTGGGCTTCTCCTTTCAATTGGCAAACTTCTTCAAGACACTTCAGTCTCCAGAGATCTCCAGAAGCTTCCGTCCTAACAGCCAAGCTTCTTGTACAAGCCTAATACCTCCAAGCTTCTCATGCAAGCTAGCTAAAGCTAGAAGGTTCTTCCCAATAACCAAGCCTCTCAAGCAAGCTAGCTAACTACCTTAACATAGAAGCTTCTACTCAACTAACAAGCTTGAAAAGGAAGCTAAACCTAGCTTAGCTTCTAAAGGAAGCTCATTCAAGCTTCTAGGGGAAGCTAAAGAAGAAGGCTATATAAAGGGACCCAAGGCTTCATGAAGAGGTTGTTCATCATTTTGGAGGGTAAAATTCTAATGAGATCCATATCAAGTCTTCACAAATTGAGTGACACGATTCGATCGAAATCAAGATCATCGAGTACCAAATCAAGGAAGAATTCAACAAGCCTTTTTGAAGAAACGCCGATCTTCATCCGAGCAAGAGATCCAAGACGATCCGCGACTCACGAAGACGATGCGAAGCTAGTTCGACGATAAAGTTCTCTCCTCAATTCTTGTAGTCTTTGAGTGAATTATAACGAAACGTTGAATAATAAAAGGTGAAAATTCTTGATCTTGCTTTTCTTTACATTTGAGCATTATGAAGAGTCCCAATTCTTGATTGTTTTCTTTTTCATGATGTTTGAGTGAAAACTCCGCTCGTGGAGGAATCGAGAAAATAGATAGATGATGATGATTAAATTCTTGAACGATTCTTAAGTCTTATGAGTTTTATAAACTTTAGGAAATTGAATCATCGACAACCTAGTTTTGAGCGAGATGCTTTCTTGAATGTTTTTGCTCTTAATTAGAGATCAACGATCGATGATTGAATTTCCTAGAGGCTAGAATTTGAATGTTAATCAACGAAAGGACAAGGGATATGATGAAGAAACCCTAGTTTCTTCAATAGATCCCTAATTCTCGTTGATCGTCATCGATTTAGCAACAAATCATCAATAGATAAGAATTTGTAATCACAATTCTTCATCATCACTATCGATTGGATCGATTCCTACAAGCCTCTTTACAAATCTTGATAACTCATTCGATTTGGATATTATCTTGACAATTCTTGATTCTTGATTCTTTATCTTTATTTTCTTGATAATTCTTGAAACTAAATTTCACAATTCTTGAACAATTTTCTTTTATCCTTTAATTTTCAACTCAACTAAAACAATTGCGAGCAAATCACACTTTCCCTGTGGATGATCCGCACTCGCAAACGAACCTACAATTGATACCATTATTGATTGTGGTTTACAAATTTCTTTGGTTGTGATCTTTACACTTTTCAAAACACGACACGGAAATCTAGATCAATCGCTGCCCTTGTGTTTTGTGCATTGAAATGCTCAATGATTTTCCATTTGTTTCTTGAACTGGTAGGCGGCATTATACGGATAGTGTGCGAAAACCCGTATTTCTCTGTTTGTTGGTCATAGTCCCACATTTGTTGCGACATTTCATGAATTTCACTGTAAAGAGTTGAGAACCTGTAACCTGCAACTATTTAGCAGATATGGATCAAAAGTACCTACTTATATGCAATGTGATTAGAATGGGCGATATAAAAATGCAAAAATCTGATATGAACAAATACCCCCAAACTTATCTTTTGCTCGTCCCGCGCAAAGCCAATTTTATTCTAAAAAATTCCTAACCTCACTTTCGTAGGGAACGCGATTGCACTGAGCTCGTGCAACAAGCCGTTAAACCTCTAGGTGTCCCTAGTAGGAAGAGTGTTGTCTCCTAAGGGTTTTCAGCGGATACTACCCACAAAATCCGATCAATTTGGCCATTGACTCTAATTCTTCAATTCAGTATTCTTGCAAGAAATTATATTATCTTTAACTTAGAAATCATCAACCCATATTTTTCACACTCACTTTTCATTTAACTTAAGATCGTATATGTTTAGCAAATTTATTAAGCTTTCAGCATCTTTTGAATTTTCCTTCTAAGGTGCAATCTCAACTCAGGAATTTTTTATCATCTTTACTGAAGATATAAGGCCTATCTTTCATTCCTATCTCTCATCCAAACCCCAATCATATACCCCTATGTGTGTGTAATTATCATCCCTATACTTGGAAATTCAATTCAAGATATCATACTCTTGTCCATCTTCCAAAATACTTTTAGTTAGTGAATTTTAGATGAAATTGCTCACACATTCTTCATGCGACCGTTAATACTTCTTGAGGTACTAAACGATCGATTACAAAATGTGCTTACGCATTTATGCGTAATTCCTCGTCTTGTAATACCTAAGGCTTAGCAGTGACTCCCAAACCAGTTGGTCTAAGGCACTAGGTGATAAAACACCCTCACTATATTTTTTATTTATGTTGCCTTAAGAAATTACAAAACCAGTGTTCATTTTTTTTTATGTCTCTTTATTCACCATTTATACTTTATTTTATTTTCCTTCATACTAAGGTTTCAGACAAGAGCATTTCAAGGTATCCTCTACTATCCCAAGTTTCAAGATGTGTGTGAGTGCGTAAAATAGGGTATATACTTTCAGAATTTGGACTTAAGGTTCAGAATTATTTTTCAGACTTATATTTCAAATAGAGCTTTCAATACTCTTCCCTTATTTCTATTTAGCCCAAGAACTGAACTCAAAATTTTCCTATTTTTAAATAAACTACAAGGACGTATATTTTCTACAGTTAAACTTTAAGAAAGGTTATTTTTAGGGTTTTTAATTTATCAAGTTTAGGATCTAGTTTTTCCTAACTAGTCAACCGTCATGTTGAACTTAAGTCAAATATGGCAAAAATTGAACTTTTCAAATTTTTTTTATTTTTGATTTTTATGGGTTTTAAAATAAGTATGCAAATGCAAAATTATACATATGAATGCGAAGGAAGAAAGCTTACCGAGCCCATTCCAAATTTAAACTTGACAGTGCCCTCACTGTAAGGCTACTACCAAGAGGGTCAAAATTGTCGACGGTCACCTGTTTGTTTATTTTTTTATTATTATTATTATTTATTATTTATTTTTATTATTATTAATAGAATAGATACACAAAAAGCCCCCTCCCCCCAAACTTGTTTACAACAATGTCCTCACTGTTGCCATCTGTTAAATCTCAGAAACCTGTAAATTTGGGAGAAAAAATTTATTAATGGGGACATGAAATATGATTGTGAAAATCTCCCCCAAACTTATTTTTGGCTCACCTCTTTGAGTAAAAAAACTTATTTTTAAGATCCAAATTATCCCCTCCCAAACTTAAGTTAAACAATGTTAAGCTTTCAAAGAGGGTGGTCAAAGTTACCAGTCAATGCCAAGCTTTGCAAAGACCAAAAGTCAACACCAACCATTCGAAGAATTTATCTGTGAAGCGCACCGGTTGGTTGAAAAACATGTTGTATAGAGTAAGGAAGAAATGGGTAAAGATAAGTGGTGTAATGGAAAAGGTATACGTCTCAATTTATAGAGACGAAACAATAATGGTGAACGGAAACGAGAATGTGGATGATTAGGAATAGGAAGAATGGTCACATTCTCGTATGGGATAAGAAGAAATGGTGGTTGTTCGACTCCTTCAGGTAGAGGTTGATTAATCACAAAATCCATGTCGTTTAGGAATGCGAGTTCTTCGGCGAAAATATCTTCGAAACTTTCATCGATGGTCCGATTGAATGTTTCAATGTCAATAAGTGTCGCGCCAGAATTTTACACACTTGATTTTTCAAAAATTATGGAGGTAGGAGACTCGTAAAGCTCATCTACCTTATTCTCAAAAGAGTCTAAATCAAGTTGTTTTTCTAGAATTATCGTACTCAAAATATCGGATTGTGATTCATTAACACTCGCTATCATTAAAGGAAGATTAGAAGAAGAACCAGAGAAAGTGGGAGAAAAAAGTGGAATACGAACTTGAGGGTGGAAATGGGGTGTATAAATTGGCACAATTTGTAATGACCGATGTGTAAAAAGCGATTGTGCTAATCTATCAACCCACTGAGAAATAAGGTTAAATCCTTCAAGATTCGTAAGAAAACATGGGTACGTAAAACTTGGTAAACCAGACATTGAAAATGAAAGTGTAACGGTTTCTTGCAAGGTCGGAACGAGGATGGAGGGAAGTGATTGAGGAAGGGTATCGGTTAAAGATTCAGGAGGGTGTGCGTAGTCAATGAAAGGGATAGAATGAATTGGAAAATCCGACTCCTCAAGTAAAACTGCTTCATCCTCAATAATTTCCTCAATAATTTCCTCAATACTCTCCTCAAAATTTAGCTTATCCATGCAATTCTCATCAAAATCAAGACGCATATGAAGCTCAGGAGAAACATTTAATGTCTCGGGATGATGAATTGGAAAGAAAAACTCATCCAAAGCTGCTGGTTCATCATCCAAAATATTCTCAACGTCAATATCATTGATCAAATGAAAATCAATTTTTCAGACACCTCATCAAAAGCATGGGTATCAATTAATTCATGTTCTAGAGTGGAGGTATAGAGGTCAAAAGAGTTGGGTGTGGGTTCAGTCGAAAGGGACCCTTCACAATCTGGCAAATCAAACACTACAAAGTCGCATAACTCATTAATCATTCTATCTTCAATTGATGAATCATGTGGGACACTCGATAGACATTCAAAACCGGAGTTGTGGGATTCAATTGGGGAATGGTAGGATTGATTTGGAAGGGTGTATAGCTCACTTTCTCCACTCAAATTCTCAACCTGTCTTACCGCCTCATCATACATTGGAAAATGTGGAGCTAGTTGGAAACTAGCTGCCGGTTCGTTAGTTTGTATGAGGACGGCTATGGATGCATTCAAATCCATCATCTGTTGGTACGACGCTACCCGGAAGTCTTCTAACGACTGTTCCAGACTAAACATGGCTTATGACGGGGTTTCAGTAAAATATTCAAAGTTGTTTGGATACGTGAAACTCCCAAATGGCTGTGTAGAAGCAATGTATAAGGAAGGTGCAAAAGTCGGATAGGACTGGTAGGAATTGAATGGTTGGACAGGAGTAGGATCAACATTTGGATAAGAAGGTGAATGGAATTGTTGATCCAAAGAATTCGCAGTGGTGAAAGGAGTGAAAGATCGGTTATGATATTGTTCAATATGTTCAGCAATAAACATGGGTTTCGGAGTTACAACAGGACTCGAAAAAGGAGTATCAACGTAAGAAGGTGGTGAAGGTTGAAATGGTTGATACAAGGTGGATTGCGGAGTCCAATTGGTTGTCATAGACGCGTTTATTCGATCTTTCAAAGAAATTTTGGACATGGAGGGGTCGTTCGAAATTCGACTAAAACAAGAACCACAGGAAGTAATATCTGGTTGTGGGTACCAAAGTTCGGCAAGAGTTTTGCGAGGTGAGGTACCCATGTTGGAAGAGTGAAAGCGTTGGAAGGGAGGGAAGTGGTGTATATATATATTTTTTTATTTTTTTTAAATGTTTGTTTTTGGAGTTTTGAAAATTTTTGAAAGGTTTTTTTTAGAAAGAGTTTTGCAAAAATATGTACGGACCTACGGCACAATTTCAAACAATCACAGTTAAAACATGCACAATCAAACCTAGAGCTATGGTCTTCAAACTACACTAGACTGCTCCTAACTATTTCAAAGTGACAAGTTGTGAGATATAATTCAAATCGCCTCTTCACTGCCAATTGTGGCCAGGTAAGCACAAATGAAGAAAGGAGGATTCCGCTCACGAATCACCGTGAGACGGGCCTTTTAAAATTACCTTTCTCACTTGTCTAACCTAGGCACCACAAAGTCAAGTTTAGATAAACGATTGAATGCCCAAAACCTTCCTCTGTCCTATTGAGCACGACAGTCCTTAGTTGGCTCAGTCTAGATATTTTTTAATTAAGCTCAAGGGTGATGCGTATGCTTTTAGTGTTTTTTGGGGTCTTAGGAAGGGTGATGAAATCCCCACCCAATCTGAATTGGTGTTATAGCCCCTTAAAAGTCCATAATATATATGCAAAGCAGTAACAAACAAAAATCTAAAACACTTTCAAAAAAATTTATTTTGGCTGCGGCACAAAGAATCCTGCACAAAAATCAGTTTATTGGAGGGGAAGAGAATTTGTGCAAAGAATGCTGCAGAAAAATTTGTTAGTGGAGTTCAAAGGAGAGGAGGAAATAATTGGAATACTCACAGAGAAAATGGGCTGCTGACATCACCAGTTGACCGCGGTTCCGCGGCTGTTCAGACGTTTGACTGCTTCAAAAAAAATTCTCTGTGCTGATGTGGTTCCCCTCTTCCTGTTTAGACGTCTTGAATCTTGATTTGTTCACTGAGTTTGCTCCAGAACTGAACTAGAATTTGCTCCAAGCCTGCACACTTGCACAAAAACTAATCAAAAATAACAAGATAAATTTTTTGTTTGTTTTGTAAAAAAAATTTAATTTTTTTCAATTTTTCAATTTTTTTATTTTTATTTTTTTAACCCGAAATTACACAAAGAAAGAAACTACCGTCTCCCCGGCAATAGCGCCATTTGATTGTTAAAGGGGTTTTCTATGTTTAAATTTGCCACAATCAAGACGGTGTCACTTGGTAACTAGCCGGTTGAGTACGGGCCGATCCACAGGGAGATAAAAAAAATGTCTTTGTGTTTTAACGAGTTAGGTCCAAAAAATTGGTGGTTTTGTTTTAAAATCTACGAATGAGAATAAGTTGATATAAAGGCTTACTAGGGTTAGGATTAGGTTAGTTTGAAATAAGGATCTTTTCACTTCTTTCAATGCCTTAGTAAAGAATATAGGTGTTAGGGTAATAGCCAACAACGGGGATTAGCACGACTAGGAAGAAACTTGGTTTCTTCCTTTTGGTCCTTATCCGTCCGTTCTTGGCTCTTAGCCCTAACCTCCGGTTAATTCAACCACAATCGTTCTAACTAGGGAATCACCGCTATCATGTAGGATAGGGTGCCATAGTGAGCGAATTATGTTTGATTTAAAGGGAGCCCGTATTTTAAAATTATTTAGGCAAAGAAAGGAGTGAAAGAAATTCATTCTCTCAAACCTTCCCTTTCCTACCCTAACAAGTGAGGAATTACTCTCTCATTATAAAGAAAGGAAAACAAAGTTTTTCTTTTTGTATTTTTATTGATAACCTAATTGCAGATAATAAAAGAACAGATAAAAAATTGCAGGTAATAAATTGCAGATAAAAAAGAATGCAAGATAGAAATGAAAAAGACTTACTTTATTGATGACCTCTCAACGATTCATTACAAAGGGAAATTAAAATTTTAGATCTAGAAATTAAAAAGAGGCATAAAAAATAAAGAGAGGCATCTTAATTTGGCTTTGAACCCTCCTATTTATAGATTGGAAAACCCCTAGGTTTACATTCTGATCCATACATGAAATTACAAAACAACCCCAAAAACCGAGTTAAAGCACCGACATCCCCACCGACATGTGCAGAGCACAGCCGCGGAACCGCAGCAGAAGAGCCTGTTTGGCCGCAGTTCCGCGGCCATTTGGTGGGTTCATAGGCCTAATTCTTCAGGGTTTCTTCAAGTTGCTTTTATCTTCTGTTTTCTTCACTCGGTCTCTCAGAATCTCTTCAATTCTCTTCCAGATATTCAACAGTGGACTTTTGCCTTGAGCTCCGCGTTTGAAGTCTTGGATCTTGTGCTGCCTTGTGCTTTGTGCATTGAAATGCTCAATGATTTTCCATTTGTTCCTTGAACTGGTAGGCGGCATTATACGGATAGCGTGTGGAAACCCGTATTTCTCTGTTTGTTGGTCGTAGTCCCACATGTGTTGTGACTTTTCATAAATTTCACTGTAAAGAGCTGAGAACCTGTAATCTGCAACTTTTTAGCAGACATGGATCAAAAGTACATACTTATATGCAATGTGATTATGAATGGGCGATATAAAAATGCAAAAATCTGATATGAACAGGGGGCTGAAGAGACTTTGTTTTCTATAGCATCGAGTTTCTTTGTATCGCGGCCATTTCGGCTTTAACTGGGATGGAAATATCGAGCCGATAGATACCTCCCCTAGACGATGCAGGTCTAACGCTTTCCCACTGTAGAGTTTGTTCAGCGAGATTTTCCAGAAATTGCCAAGCTTCATCATCATCTTTAGACAGGAAATGACATTGACACATGGTTTCAAGCATCTGTTTTGTTGTTGGATCAACACCCTCATATATAATGCGACAAAGGTCCCATCTATTGATTCCGTGATGAGGGCATTGTAAAAGATCCTTAAACTGTTCAAAGCATTTCCAAAATGGATCATTGGGAAGTTAGGTAAACTGGTTAATCCCGGTTAGAATGCGGGTGGTCTTATGAATGGGATAAAATTTCTTAAGGAATGCTACAACGAATTCATCCCATTTGGAAATAGAATGTGAGGCAGTGTTATAAAGCCATTTTTCTGCTAGATCGCATAAAGTAAAAGGGAGAAGACGTAAGCGCATACCATCCACAGACAGTTATGACATACCCATCATTGCGCATACGTTTTCGAATTTGTTTATAAAAACGTATGCGTCTTCGGATTCAAACCCGTGAAATCTGGGCAACGGTTTGATGAAGTAGGGTTTAATTTCAAAATTACCCCCATTGGCTGGTGGAATAGATAGACAGGTAGGAAGGGGTCCGCGCATGGGGTAACATCTTTCTTGGAGAAAGATGCGCAGTGGATTCTGCGCACCGACGGGTGGTAGCAGGATGGTGGTGGTAAAATCTGATGGAGAATTCTCCATCTCGGTTGATGTGGTGGGTGGAAGGGAAAAAGGAGATGAAGAAGTACCGACTTCGGAGTCGATAGCAGAAATGCGGACAAGACGGGCACTAGAATCCCGTGTCCATCCGAGCATGCACTAAGAGGGTTTAGCGCACGTGGCAGCATGTGAGAACTTAAAAATTGGTTTGTCTGAAAAGTGTCGGACGTGAGAAAAATCACACAAAATGCACAATCGAACCTAAAACTAAGGCCACCTAGGTCAAGTCTCTAGACCGCTCCTAAACTTCCAAAGGACAAGTCGCAGGATCAATCCTCTACCACCTCTTTATCACTCTTGTGGTCAGGTAAGTGGGAGGTATCCGCTATACGAATCACCGAAAATAGAGGGCCTAATTAAGTAACCACTTTTCTTAGACACACTTGCCTAGACACCACAAAAGTAATGCAGATAAGCGATAGATTACCCGACCTTCCTCTGTCCTTATTGAGTACGACGGTCCTTAGAGTCTTGGTCTAGATATTTTTTTAATTAATGTAGGGTGATGTGGATGCTCGTTTTGTGATTTGTGGGGCATAGGAAGGGTGATGAAATCCCCACCTAATCTGAATTTGGTAATTTCCCCTTAGTGTCCGTATTAAAATATGCAAAAACTTTAAGTCCACGTTGCCCACCCCGGTGCTTGCGGGGAGGCGGAAACGTTATGAAAAATTCGATTTTTACAACTCTAGGCAACATGGACTATGTAAAGGAGGGATCTTTGCTAAACAAAACTAACTAACAAAGCTAAAGAGTTTAGCTACTCGGAAAGTGGGTTATACCTAGTGCTTCAAGTCCTTCTCTCCTTGCTCCTTGGAGTGAAAGAAAGGGTTCTCCTTGTCGCTTCTCTTGCCGAAGAAAGATCCACCCGAGGGCCTCAACCTTTGGCTCCAACCTTAAGCTAGAAGTAACTAAGGTGCTTGGTGTGCTAGACCTAGGACCTTAGAAAGAGTAGAGAGTGTTTTTGGAGGGATTATCTCAAGCTCAAATGGATCTCAACATATGAGAGGGGAGAGCTAGAGAGAGAGGAAGAGGAGGAGAGAGAATGGAAATGATAAAGTGAGAAGCATAATCTCAACCTTCTCACATATATGTGATTTATGAATAATAGATAATTAGTCAAGATAATTGTCATGGTTAATCAAGGAATAACCATTATCATTTCACATTAAATGCTTTTGCAAGGATCAAAGAGCATCTTTCATATGGAATGATGATGGTCAACTTGTCAACCTAGGTCAACAAGTCAAGTAAAGTCAAATGGTCAACAACCCTAACCATGCACAATTATAATTAACTAATTATTAATAATCATAATTCACACAAAACATTAGGGTTAAGAAAATGACAATAGTCATCAACCCTAATCAAAGTCCTCTGCCTCTATCTCAGTCAACTGTGCATACACACCCGTATCCGTGTTTCGAGGAACACGAATACAAAGAGATAAAACCAATCCCAAATCATATACTAGGATCCGGCTTAAACCAAAGCCCGCTAGTATAAGCTGTTCGGACACCAAACGTGCACAAGTGCGCGGATGTGAACGAACCCTGTCGTAAAACTATGCGACCTCTACTCATTTTGCCTAAAGGCGAATAACCCTCTGTGTGGGACTCTAAAGACTCGACACTACGCTGGCAGTGGGTTTAACCACAGATCGCAAGCGGCACTAGCTGTACGTAATGGTCCCCAGGTAGATGCCGATAAGAAGACTGACGAGGTAAACCCATCTGAACTCCTACTGAGCCTGTATGTGACAGTCTCCGTACAGTCCGGTCTGTTCGTCTAAGAACATCGCATGGCGGGCCTAGGGGGGCGGTAAACGTCAGTCCCCTACTAGCGGTACAAGTCGTGCCGGAGTGTAGCCCAGAACACCTGAGATAACACTGGGAACCTACCAGTCTATCTCGCTTGCCCTGGCCAGGGACTTTGTGTAATGGCTCTCCTAGACACAGCGCGATATCAAGCCCCAATACCGGGAGAGACGAATCCCGTCTAACCGTCACTGCCTCCAAGTGCTTCGGGACTGCACCCAAAAACCACCTGTTTGCACGACTCCTTTGAGCTGTGGTAGGGTAGTAATCAAAGTACAGTGGGAACACACTCGAGGCGAAGTGACAGTGTCAAGTCAACGAACTAAGCTGTACTCATGTCACCTGGGAACTGATAACTGACGATAGGTATAATACCAACCAACAGTTCCCGACGAGTCCTGTCCAGTGTACTCGTAACCTAACGAGCACCCGCATACTATCTCAAGTACGACGTACTGACGGCTGTGGGACAGACCGTCTCCCAAGCTGGGATAAGAAGCGCATATGCTAGTCTACTCCGGAGTATCGATGCCCTGTCTCGATAGTCCGGCGACTAGGGACCTGCATAAGGATGTGCTTATAGATTACCCAGCCCCCACGAGTGTGACTGCCATCACAACACTGGTAATCAAGCAAAGATCCTAAGGGCTCCACTAATGTGTAAAGGTGATATGCTAAAAGAAACGCATGCACACATTAAAGCAGAAACAAACCAAGTAGCATACTACCATTTTGAGCAAGAATGTCAATACAAGGTGAATATCCCAAGCTTCCATCAAGTAATATACAATCCAGTATGATACAGTAATGGCCTCTAGGGCATATACACTAACAAAAACAAACCGCAAAACAAAACTCGCAAAAAGATTTTTGAGCGGCGATATTTTGCAAAGAATCCTGCAGAAAATATATTATTGGATTTTTCAGAGGAGAGAGAAAGAGATAGAAAAGATACCAGAGAAAATTGAAGCCCTAACTCACCAACACCGCCGCGGTTCTGCCGCCAAAACGCACTTCTTGCCGCGGTTCCGCCGTGGAGTTGAGAGTTCATTAAAACCTTTTTGCTATGGTGGCCTCCCTTTCTTCTCTGGGTCTTGATGAATGTATCCGAATCCTTATCTCCTCGCTACAGTGACTCCAGATTCCCTCGCAAAAATCGTACACTAATCGTTAAATATGCAAGATGCGGTTTATTTTGTTTTTTTATATAGATCGAATAAGAATTCAACACGAATAGTAAGAATAAAAAATTACGCACGTGTAGGGTTACGCCAGCGCCCTGGCCATCAATCCGTGGCCAAACGCGGAATAAAGACTTTTAAAAACCCGGCGCTAACGGAACCCTAATCGACGGATCGTACCATTAACCCTATACTAGTTCTATATAAAGGAGTTTAAGAGATTATACCGATCGATCCGTGTCCTTCGGTCTTCAATCTCTATCCTTAGCTCGTCGCGGCTACCTCGAACAAGTTCGTTCTCCGGTCTCCCTCGTCAAAGACGATCCACGTCGAGGATTAGTAATACGGGCTCTCGCTTCAAAAACCGAAGCAACTCGGGCATCCAGTTTGCTAGCCTAGATGCCCAAGATGAAGTAGAGAGAGTGTGTGATCATTTTATCTCAATACTCCCAATGATTCTCAACACATGAGATGGAATGGGTGGAGGTGAAGAAGAAGCCATAGGTGCAGAAAGTGAGCTCAAGACTTGGCACAAAAAGAAAAAGCTAGTGAAGAAATGTATCTGTTGTTTCCTTGAGTTGTTTTGGCCAAGTGTTTGTGAGCGTTATATTGTTGTGAGAATTTGCAACTAAAGAAAAACCTAGCCAAGAAAAGATCCGCCTCTAATCACAATAATATCTCACTCACAAAATATTCTAACTAAAACAAAAACCCTCATGTCACAATGAATGCCCTAAGCCAAGACTTGCACTCACACTTTCCATCATAATAAAATTAAACATTTAAAACTAAATGTTTAATCCAAGAATAAAAATGGCAAACTCTAAAGTAAACTCATAACGAATTATAAGAATACCCCTCATCTGTATATACATACCTGCATCCGTATTCCGACTGAATACGAATACAACGAGACGAAAATAATCCTACAATATAATACTAGGATTCTGCTTAAACCAAAGCCCACTAGTATTATCCATCTGATCATGATCCGTGCACAAGTGCACGAATATGATCGAACCCTGCTATAAAACCATACGGCCTCTACAACGTTTCGCCCTGTTCCCTGATTAAAAATCAGGAATTACCTCAATAAGGTATCATGTGTGCACACGTGACCAAAGGTCACGTGTTGACACGTGACCAAAGGTCACGTGTTGACACGTGACCAAAGGTCACGTGTTGACACGTGATCTATCTATTTAAAGAATTAAAAATCCTAAGCAATCAGAAGTAAAACAGGTAGCTGAGGAAAGACCCCAAAGGGGGGTCACGTGCTCACACGTGACCAGAGATCACATGTTGACACGTGATGATTCTTCAGCCCAATTAAAGTACAGAATTAAATTCTGAATGAGAAGGGGTCACGTGCCAACACGTGATAGGCTTTGAAAACCCTTATAACTTGATAGAATTAAATTCTAATTAAGGGAGATCCAAGACCCAAACTGGGAAAGTATTTCTCCAAATCTTTCCAAACAAAAAAGGATTATGGGGGACCGTTGAATTAAAAATCCAAGGGTGATTAAAAATCACCAATTTATGGAAAGATTTTAGACAAGGAAAGATTTCCCTAAATTTCACCAAAAATAACAAACAGAATATCTTTTAGGATTGAAAATCCAATGGTGAATAAAATTCACTAAGTGATCTAAAGGATCATATTAGTTACAAAAAACAAACAAAATCTTTCAATGAAAGATTTACTAAAAAAATTGATTCTTTTCCTTCTCCTATAAATAGGAGCCAAGAGGAGAAGAAACGAGGGAGAGAATTTTGGGATCTTGAAATTTCCAAATGGCAAATAGCAGAGAGAAAAGAAAGTAGAATTCAATTCTCAAGAAAGAAACCCTAGGTGAGAAAGAAAAAAAGGATCAAAACTTCAGAAAAGAGAATTTAATTCTCAACTAAAAGTTTAACTTTTCTGCAAAAAAGAACTTATTTCTTCCCCTGGTTGAAGATCTGCAGAAGCAAATCTCCCCACAGGTTGAGAATTTAATTCTCATCGGGTTGAGATTCTGCCATGCAGATCCAAAACTTAGAGTGGGAACTGAGTTTAGAGAATTTAATTCTCCCAATTTACAGGAATTTAATTCCATCAAGATAAAACTAGGGTTTAACCCTATATGAGAATTCAATTCTCCTAAAATTATAGGAATTTAATTCCTTCAAGATGGACAAAACTAGGGTTTAACCCTAATTGAGAATTTAATTCTCTCAAATTTACAGGAACTTGATTCCTCCTAAAATGAAATTAGGGTTTTAACCCTACATAAGAATTTAATTCTTTCATATACATGGGAATTTAATTCCTCTAAAACATAATTAGAGTTTAACCCTACAGAGAATTTAATTCTTAAAAATAACAGAGAACTCAAAAGATCTCCATCACGTGTCCCCACGTGACCCCTGAACAGATCCCCCAAAAATGAGAAGAAAAAGCTTTAAGGCAACGCTTCACATGCTCCCACGTGACATCCAAAACAATGAAAATAAAAGCAAAGGCATATTATAATTTGGGCGCTCTCACGTGTTACCATGTGACCCCTTAGCAGATGCTTTAGTGATCAGCGCACAGATATCCATCACGTGCGAACACGTGATGGCCAAAAGAACAAAAAGTGTTTAACACTTATTTACAGAACAAAGTAAAAGGAGATCTGGCCCCACCTTTGGGCGCCCACACGTGTCCCCACGTGGCCCTTTCTCCTCTAGTGTTTAACACTAATTCGAGAGCTTTATTTCCAGTGTTTAACACTGATTGTCTTCTAGTGTTTAACACTAATTTGAGAATTTTACTTTTTAGTGTTTAACACTAATTTGAGAATCTTATTTCCAGTGTTTAACACTGTTGTCTTCTAGTGTTTAAACACTAATTTGGGAGCTTTATTTCCAGTGTTTAACACTGCTATTCTCTAGTGTTTAACACTATTTTTAACCAAATTGGCTAATTTTCCCGAGGCAAAAGTCTCCCCTTCAACTGAATCCCAAAATTGAGTGAAATTCAGAGCTACAATGTTTAGTGCTCAGTCAAAGATAAAAATATTATCAAAGCCCTCAAACTCTTGTAATGTGGGCTTGAACCCAGATAAGTGTTTAATGGTCCAACAAAGGGCCAATATTTCAAACTTAATTGAACTTAGCCCAAGTTGGCCATAAGTCCTCAATTCAGATTTAACTGAGCAAATGTGCTCATAATATAATTAATTGATCTTAGCTCCAAATTGGACTACAGATCACCCAATCAACCTTGGTTCAAGGGTACATCTTTTCATTCCTTTGATATTTGTCGTTGTAATTCCTCAACGTCTTCAAAGAGGTGACGGGTCCCGACAACCACACATTCATAGACTATGACATCTCTAAACTACGGACTGTGGGGTCCTTAAACTCATGGACTATGATGTCCTTAACCTCGACCGTGATGTCTTTAAACTAACATTGGACTGTGGGGTCCTTAAACCCATGGACTATGATGTCCTTAATCTCGACCGTGATGTCTTTAAACTAACGTCGGACTGTGGAGTCCTTAAACTCATGGACTATGATGTCCTTAACCTCGACCGTGATGTGTTTAAACTAACATTGGACTGTGGGGTCATTAAACTCACGGACTATGATGTCCTTAACCTCGACCACGATGTCTTTAAACTAACATTCGACCGTGATGTCTTTAAACTAACAATGGACCGTAATGTCTTTAAACTAATCGACCGCAATGTCCCTAAACTAAACAATAGAGTCCAAACGCTCTTTTGTTGGATCTAAACGATCCCGTTAAGTTGATCTTATTCTAAAATGAGACTAACGTATCCTTAACAAATGTTTAAGTTGATCTTAGTCTCAAATGAGGCTAACGTATCCTTAAACCCAAACCTCCAAACCCAAATCTAAGAAAGATACGGATTTGGACTAGTCCACACCCTACGGGCGACAACATAAATTAGTCTCCGTATACAACCCATGGGAAACCAAACAAAAAACAAACACCCACGACACGAAGTGACCATATGGAGAAGGAGAAAGTTGTTACCGCGATGCGGTAGCGTAATTAACTGCATGGGCTTGCGCCTGCAGGGAAGAGCGTCCCCACAATCAAAAACCTCTCAAACGAGGGCGAATCTGACGAAGTCTGCTACATCGGCCGCATCAATCTGAATCTTCGATACATGGTGTCATAAATCAACTTGGCATCTTCGGAGAGGCGGACGAAGAGCACCAATTAGCATCTGCCCCGAATTTTAGGCAAGACGAACCTACGCGGTCGCGTCTCTGTGTTCGGAGGGGAACAGATTCTGGTACGCCCGGTGGGACCTTGTAACATTTAAAAAAAAATATTATTTTTGGGAATTTTTATAATTTAATAATAAAATATTGAATATTTTAAATAAGACGGTATAATTAAATACCGATAAATGGGGAAAAAATTTGGAAAATTTTAGAAATTATTAAAAGAGGGTGTTTTATGTGAATTATGCAAATTTTAAGTTTTGATGATTAATTATATGCTAATTTAATGCTAATCGCGATTGAAAATCGCTAATCGCGGATTAAGCGTGTTTTGTGCACTCAGCTTGCACAAAGTCTTTTTACTCACTTGTGAATTTTCTACCATGGTTTCTTTTAGGTTTCCTATTGCAATATTAGAGAGAAGAATAAAAGAGGAAAAGAAAAGAAAAGAAATTGATTAAAGAATGGAATAGTAGTAGGTATGGGTGAGAGATAGAAAGGTGAGGATTTCTTTGACTTAGCCATTTCCCCCTTCATTCTTCACTCATTCCTCTCCCCTCTCATCATCTTGCTGCTGCTGCACCCCCCTTCCTCCTCCATCTTCAACCCCCCCCAAAAAACACCATGAAAATCAATTCAAAACCCAAATCCCATTTCACAAAAAAGATGCATGAGCTCACTAGCTACCCCATGGACCAAGAAAGAGAAGATTTTGAGCAACTCAAGAAAATTCTTGAGTTGCCAAATGAGATATTTTCTGAACCTTGAGCTTAGTTTTCCCATTACTTTTACCCCCATATTAGATTAGAACTATATCGTGTGGCTTGGATGAACTTTGAAAACTCTAGTTAGGGTTTATGGAAACTTTGGGTTGCAATGTGTAATTAAGCTCAGTAGAGACCACACAAACTCCCTAGTGCCAGAATTCAGACCTAAATCAGAGACTAAAACCCCGGAACACGGATTTAGAAAAGCCGATATCGGAAAATTGTGGATTCTGTGAGGGTTAATTGAAATTTACTATCACTCGGAGACTCTGAAAATTATTTTGCAAACACAGAGAGATGTGCAGGAACCTAGGAAGCTACCACCAAAACCCCATCCCCTGACTCCTTTTCCAGGCCGCAAATTTAATCTTTCTGGCCGCAAATTGCAGCCAGATCAAGGTAGAATTGGTTCGTGTTGGTTCTGTGGTCCCCTCATCAGTAAAATAGACCCTTGGCATATGCAAAATTGACCAATTTGACCTAGGGTAAAATATGGGACTTTTTCCTAAGTTGCTGTTTTGATTCGGAGTTTCGTTTTGCATATTTTGAATTCTGGATTTCTAGTATTGTGTTTTACCTCGATCACTTAACGTTTGTACGACGATATCGAGGGTTGTTGATGGTTTTGAAAGCATAGTCTATAGGTTCTAACCTATAGGCATTAGCATGTCGTTTTCGTATTCCTGATGTGATTTTAATACGCATTCCGATTATGTAGGTACCTTCATGTGAATTTCATATGATAAAGAAGATGAAGGCGACATCGAAACCGACACGCAAGATGCAAGGTGAGTAGATTATATCTATGGGGGAAGTCGGGTGGATGGCGTATATCACCCCCGCAGTTCGATATTTAGTATACTAGATATATACTATATACTTATATGTATATGATAGCGTTAGGTGTGACGTGGATATTTAAGATGAGATTAAGTGTACTATGGTTATATTAGAGTGTAGAAGTAAACTAGTATAGTTTCCTAGATGCGAACCCTAGAATAGGTTTACACCCACACGCACACACATGCTTATTTGTTATACATATACCTAGATGATGAGGATAGTGGATGATATTTGGAGATGAATCGATGATATTGGGCATAGTGCCATGAGATCGGTGATATGATGTGATTCGTATTTGGGATACGACATATGATTTTAACGGGCCTTGGGACGTGTGTTTTACACACGCGCATTTATATTTATATAGATGGTATCGATTTGTACTAGACTTAGATCAGTACCCCAGATCATGAGATATGATGATAAGGATACCAGATAATTGATGAGATGAATGTGATATGACCCGTACCCAGCTTTTGGGATGCCGTACGATGATCTACCGCACGAGCTTTATATTGATGATAGATCCGCACTAATGACTTGAGGATGTCATATGATATTGTATCATACGCGGTACCTTTGAGGCGGGATCACCGACTATTATATATATATATATATATATATATATATATATATATATATCGACTCAGATTTAGGTGGTTTCCATACCCCTCCTGATTGACTTGTTAGTTAGAGCTGTAGTTTTGCTAGTAGATGTTAGGCTAGGCCGATGTCATACCTATTTCAAAAATTAACGAATCGGGAGTATTTTAAAAACAGGCAAAGGGATTCTACGGATATTTTCAAAAGACGTATCTTTTCTTAAAAACACCGTAGCCCTTATTTTCCTAAAACCCCGATTCGTCTTCTTTCAAATGGCAAAACAAGTATGGCATAGATGCATTGATATAGATTCTACACTGTTGTGCTTATTATTCATTGCCGCATATTCTTACTGTTTGCATCGCATTGCATGTTAAATATATTTATTGTTATATCAAAACCATGCTGTCAGGACACCAGCACCATTATCGATGATGCATATGTTCCACGTACACCTGCTTGCCAGCTCACACACTTCATCATCGATAATTTCCATGTCACTACACAGTAGGATTATTGCATCAGGATATGATCCCTTGCATGGCATACTTGTGTACTTACATATTGTACACTCATACTTGTGCACATACCTATTGTACACTCATACTTGTGTACTTACATATTGTACACTCATACTTGTGCACATACCTATTGTACACTCATATTCTGTACACATAGATACTTGCACATACATAGACGATTCTGTCTTGATTTTTGGAGATTTGGGAACCGAAAGATGTATTTTAAAACTGTATTCATTTTAAAAGAGCGGTTTCTCTCAATATGTGCATATTACTATTCCATGTTACATTATATACTGATATGCTTACATTTCTTTTACATGTCGCATACATCATGCTTTATGATTATACGCATTGAGAAATGTTGTTTTCATGATATTTCTGGATTTAGGAACCGTGGGTATTTCAAAAGAGAGTATGTATTGTTTTAAAAACCCGGTTACCCTTGATATGATATTTCAGTGCGTCCACCATGTGTTTTCTCGGTTCTGAGAGCGATATGTGAAACCCGATTCGAGGAGAGGTAGGCACCGTCTGCGGGTACATGGTGGACCCGGTGAGGTACCCCGAGGCAAGAAGACTCATAAATATTAGACGGTGAGCCTGGTAGGGGAGTACTACCTACCGGTGATAGTATTTAAGCTCGGCGGATATCTGGAGGATACCGACCGGAGTTGAGAGATGAGACGGGCCGATCTGGACTGACGAAGCCCTATATATATAAGGATTACGTGCCGATGCTAGGCACAGGTTTCATGATATTTTCGAGTGTCGATGCTTGACGCTCAGGTTCCATGATTTTGATACGTCGCGAGCGACACATGTTGATTTACATCCTCATACTTCCATGCATATGCTTTATGATATTTACATGCATGACGCTTATTGTCATTGGGTGACACGTGGACGATTTCCACATACATATAGTTGACATTGATGACATTGATCATATAGTTGGATGATATCCACATATTCATAGACTTCATGATATAGTCGACATTGATCATACCTCATATTTATGATATGTTATTACCTGAGACACTGGCACGAGCACTTGGCACTACACTCATGTATAAATGTTACATTGCCACCTTATCATGCTTCAGACTTATTCATTCGAGGTTTATATATATCTGATCGTATAAACCTAGGATTGTTTCATACATACGATTTCTGCTATGTGATGTTTTCTATTCACGAGTTGGCAACTCACCCCCGTTGTGCCACAGTTCTTGCAGGTTTTTCCGTACAGGTTCCATTGCGGCTTTTGGCACACTGCTTCCTTTACGGGTGATTTTCTTTGTAGGTGGGTTCTTTTGCATCAGAACCACCATTGTACATTTATTATTCAGTTGTATCTAGTAATTCCATCAACCAAACTTGTATATTGTTTCAGACTTAGAAAACCAGTTATATATTATTTCGACCTTAGAGTCGCGCGTTGTAGTATTATGGTTTTCATGCTGATTTTGAGTTTTCCTTTGAGTTTTGATTCTCGCCATTCGGCGTTGTATATTATACTGCTTGTGTGGTTGTGACCGTCGATTGACGAAGAGCTAGCTCCCGCTTGGGGATGCCTTTTATCATTGTATATATATTATTATTCATGTTGTACCCCGTTTGGGGCCAGTATTTACAAAGGAAACTCTGCCGAAATTTTCAGAAAAGACTAGAGATTTTAAAAATGCATATTCGGCTTGCTTATTTAAAAACCTTGTTTTAAAAAAAAAGTGTTTTCTTCACTTCTTAAAACTATTTTTCTTTATTTATTCCTTAAAAATGGTTTTAGATTTCTGGGCTTTTGGCTTACTTAAATTAGATGGGGTCCTATAGACTTCATATGATTCAAGGGCCAGTCACGGGCTATTTCGGGTCGTGACAAAGTTGGTATCAGAGTGCTAGGTTAACCTTGGTTCGAGTCTAAGTTTGACTATGCAGAGCCTAGAGCGTTTATACACACACACACACACACACACACACACACACACACGGAACATAGGCTTGACCTTACGGAACTTAGACTTAGTCGAAGGGGTATTATACCCGAACTTTCGTCGTGTAGGATGACCCTTGGTTGATGGAGTAGGTGGCTTGAGTAGAGTGACGTACCGTACGTATGTTCCGCGGCATACTTACGATACGCTACTCCGCTTAAGAAACCTTCGGATGTACATTTCCTTGCACAGTATTATATTCATTCCTATGATCTATCCTCATCGATATTGGTTATGATTTTGCTGCCACGATTACACGGGCAGAGAGAGCTATGGCTAGAGTTGCGTCAGCTTGAGCTCGTCACGGACGAGGACTGACCAGGGCGTGATTCCAGGGACGTACGATTGCATAGAGAGGCGTCGTTTTATTGTGATTTTGCGCCATGAGCGGTTGACAGATCACTTTTACAAAATTACTTGGACGTGCAGATCAGCACCATAGGATTAGGCTACTGTTAGAGGCCAGCCAGAATGTGATGACCAGTAATATATCGCTTATTCATGATGATTGAGACACTGTTCAGCATACAGACGAATGAGCCAGTTGCTGCTGCAAATGAGGAGATATCTCCCAGATGTTGGAGCTTTTGCAGCATGAGTATATACTTAGAGATATGATGGAAGGTCGCTAGTCACCCGAGGATGAATGACTAGGACATGTGGTTTGTTTGCTTACCTTGATGCGAGGTCATCAGATTGATTGATTCCAGCTAGAGACGACTTCACGCAGATTCGTTGAGAGTCGATAGAGACGATCAGATGTCAGGAACCCGATTCCAAGTTTAAAGTATTAGGAAGACAATGCAAGTAATGCTATGGACCCTCTAGAAGAATGAAACCCTAACTCAACGTAATAACCATGGAACACCTTCGAACCTTAGGGCTTACGGTAGTTTAGCGGTGCCATTTGTGAGGCTTGGGTTTGCCCTTCTACGGTTGGTCCACAGGTGCTGTGGCATGTACTGGAATACTGTTAAACTGTACTCAAGATGTTGATCTCTTGGGGGATTATGAGGTTCTGACAAATCGATTGGATGGTTCAACATCATTCGGATACCATGTGATGGGATACATTGCTTGGGAGACTCCAGATACGAGTATAGCCGTTGGAGCGCAGTCCATGCAGCCACGAGATGACGAGTCCGAATCAGTCGACATTGGAACAGAGTGGAGTAAAGAGTTCGCAAGAGATTTCGACGAGATGACGTTCCACTCCGCTGACATCAGAGATGCGATACGCATGCAGAGGCGTTGGGATGCGACCAGTTTTCGAGGAAATGATGTGCTGAGGACGCAGATGTCCAGAGAGCGAGAAAAGATTATGGAAGAGTACCAGCCTCCGTACAGTTCGGCATAGGCGAGATCGGAAGAGACCTTGAGCAGGATTCCTTCCAGGACACTGCTGCGATAAGATTTGCACCCAGGATCAGATGTGTAAGGTGTATTCAGAGGACCAGAGGTCGGCGCCAGTGACGTGCTGCTTTACGAGTGGCCGTGAGGATTGACCGAGAGGTGACCAGAGAAGTGCCAGGACGGAATCGTCCCCGTTAGCACACTTGACAGGGCCGATGAGCCGATGGATCGCGAGATTGGTGATCCACAGAGAAGATAAGGGCCCAGAGACAGAGGACGCTAGACCGTGAGCAAGAGGCAAGTAGATATCTTGTGCTGCTAGCATTGGATGCACTGACACCTTCTCGACTTTGAAGGAGGATATATCGACTACGGTATTTATGTTTTATAATTTGGTGATTGATTATCACGTATCCGTCGCCTTGGATTTGGGTGTTTTTGGGCGATCTATTCGCATGATTTAGTCTTGATGGCTGAGTTCCATGATTTCTGTTTTCATGCACCATGGTTGCACCTACTGGGTATTCATGTTTGTGCACAGTTATTGCACCTGATATCGCTTTTTGTGCCTTGGCTGCACATGCTTATGACTTCATGGATTTCATACAGTTGGATTGATTTTGTGCATATGGCATGCACCCGATTTGATTTTTGCACTCGGTATAGTTCATATACGCTTGCAGTGCATTGATATGTGTTGTGCACACAGTTGCACACGTTTATGATTTTTACACCTGGGTACACTCGGTCTTTCTATTTACGCATTTGAGTTATTGCTTGGGATTTTGTGCACATGATGCACTGTATTTGTATTTCTTGCACATGATGCGCCAGTTTTATGTTTCGTGCGTTTATCGCACCAGATTTATATTTCGTGCATTTGTTGCACCGGATTTATATTTCGTACGTTTGTTGCACCTGACTTCGATTTGATGTCATTCGACATATTGATTTTGACTTCATGCCAATGTTATGCATGTGATTTGACTTATGTTTTCGGCATAGTTTTCATACACTTTTAGTGTTTTGATTTGATTTGTGCATGCTGATGCACATGGTTATGAGCTTATATACTGCGGTATACCTGATTTGGGTTGAGCCGTATTGTATACCGTCGATTTTGATTCTGATATTGATGTTGATTTCTTGCACTCCGTGCATTTGATTTGGATTTTGCGCATGTTCGACGCTTGATATTGGATTTCGTGATTTCGTGCATGTTGAATGCGCATGATTTAGATTTATTCATGTATGATGGATGCACCTGATTTGGATTTTCGCGCGTGTTGAGCGCATGTTTTGAGATACGATTTTGGCGCACACCAGATGCACTAAATCGAGATTTTCGTGCATGTCTGATGCACCTGATTTTGCTGTCAGGCACACACGTTGCCTATGAAAGATGTTTCGTGCACACCCGTTGCACCTAGATGTTGTTTCTGTGCACATGTATGGCACATATATGGATTTTGATTTCCGTGCGCACCAGACGCACAGGTTATTCTTATATACATTTTGGGATTGATTTCTTATGGAGCAGTACGTTTTTATGATATTTGCTACATGTTTTCGTACTGAGCAGGACTAGTCAGAGGACAGTACCTGGATATATTTTGCATGCATTGATAGTTATCGAAGGGATTTCCAAAAAGAGAGCTATAGTCTCAGTATTTACCTACGTGTCTGATATGACACGAAACGTTTAAAGTAAGGAAACCCTTCTAAATTGTTTTCAAAACGGTGGAACGTACATATTAAACAAAAGATATATACATATATGATTATTTTCTTACAATAGACGTCCTCCATTGTGCAGTGATATGTGCATCGCACAACGACTTGAAAAGGTTTGGCATGCATTTCTTTCAGTTATTTACATGTATAGATTTGATGTCTACAAGTATAATTATGATGTATATCATATCGGTTTAGTTTTGGATTTGACCTTTGTGTCTTTACCATGCCTCCGATGATTGCGGGATGCTTGACGGAGTTTTGATTTTGAGTTATCTGCTCATTGATCATGCGCATGCATTGCGCTATGATGCGTTTTATCTGTTGATAATTTCGGAGCCCCGACGACTTGGACTTTTACTGAAATGTTTTAGTATTTGAGGGGTTTAAATTTAAATTCGGGGACCGAATTTCTTTAAGGGGGGAAGATTGTAATATTTCAAAAAAAATAAAATATTATTTTTGGGAATTTTTATAATTTAATAATAAAATATTGAATATTTTAAATAAGGCGGTATAATTAAATACCGATAAATGGGGAAAAAATTTGGAAAATTTTAGAAATTATTAAAAGAAGGTGTTTTATGTGAATCATGCAAATTTTAAGTTTTGATGATTAATTATATGCTAATTTAGTGCTAATCGCGATTAAAAATCGCTAATCGCGGATTAAGCATGTTTTGTGCATTTAGCTTGCACAAAGTCTTTTTACACACTTGTGCATTTTCTACCATGGTTTCTTTTGGGTTTCCTATTGCAATATTAGAGAGAAGAATAGAAGAGGAAAAGAAAAGAAAAGAAATTTATTAAAGAATGGAATAGTAGTAGGTATGGGTGGGAGAGAGAAAGGTGAGGATTTCTTTGACTTAGCCATTTCCCCCATCATTCTTCACTCATTCCTCTCCCCTCTCATCATCTTGCAGCTGCTGCTGTCACGACCCGAGAATTCGACTCGTGACCGGCACTTAACCACGCAACGTCTACAGGCGTAACGCGGCTAAGTAAGCCGAACCCAGAAATCAAAACCAATAAATAGAGTGATTTAAAACGTTTTGTAAAAACAATAGTAAAGGTCTGAAAAACTTCCATTTATTTAGTAGAAATCCCTTTTTAAGTTCGCAAGTTATGAGTTTTATAATTTTGGTAACATTTCCTTTTTAAAACATTAGCCCCGACAGTCGGGTAAAAGTAAGGTGTAGCGGAAATAACAAGTGACATGAATAAAGCATCACAATATGATATACGACGCCGTAGCGAAGAATACACAGTAAAACAAGGACAATATCATAAAAGATGAGACTGCATAAAGTAACGTCGGCTCACATGCGAGCTCGACACCAGAACATAAAATCATACATATCGTCCTCACAACTGTCTCTAAGTCAATACAGAAGGTAGATGGAGAGTACTAGATACATCAATATACAACTGAAAGATAACAGATACCGTACAAAACCCACCTATCAGCAAAAGACTATCTCTGCTCAAAAGGGGTATCTGTGCCAAAAGATGCGGTAACAGCCAGCCGTGACTACTCCAAGGGCAACCTGCAAACACTGTGGCACAACGGGGGTGAGTTGCCAACTCGTGAATAGAGATAACATATAAAGGTGATCGCAGGCATGCACATATAGCGTGGCTCTACTAATGCCAGCAGATGATATCAATGCATGTCAACAGTGGATACAATAGTAATGCATGTACTCTAACAGGTAAATGCCACAGGATGAGATGAATAGTAATCAATACTGAGTATGGGGTAAATAATATCTACATGGACTATGTCAACATGGAAAGCAATGATCGGTGCCTCAAACTGCACCCAAATCCCACATATACTCAGGCGCCGGCACACCCATCGGCCCTCAAATCCTGTATATCTCGGAGGAATCACGAGTGCCCAACATCGGCACCCAAAACATCATAAAATACCCGTGTCCAGCATCGACACGTAAATCCTCGAACATCGGGCGCCGTCAGTCCAGACCGGCCCCACGGGGTCCGTCTGCGGTATCGGCCCTCGGCCCCGGCAGCACGGTCATCCCGCATCCATCACTCGACTCTGGTCAGTATCCTCCGGACAACTGCCAGGTCCAACCAATCACCGGTAGGTACTCGCCCGCCTCCAGGCTCAATCGGCAAATCCCATCGATCATCTCGCCGAGGGGAACCATACCGGGCCCACCACGAACCCGCAAACGGAACATCCACTCCTCGAATCGGGTTTCAAGCACACGTCTCAGCACCGAGAAAACGCGTGGTGGACACACCAAAATATCATATCACGAGGTACCGGGTTTTTCAAAATAACATATCTTTCCTTAAATAGTTCCACGGTCCTCAAAACAGAAATCACATGAAAATCCAATACCAATAGTAAAATCCAATGCGAGGTACAATATACATCAATCACATGTAAAATGAACTACAGCAATAATACAACAGTATAATCATGGCAGTTCTACAGTGAGTGTGGCATGGCAATTACTAACGGTGTGTGTGTAGCATGTAAATAGTGCTCGTGCAACATAAACCGTTAGTAATAGTGTGGTGTTCTATCAGTTCTAGCATATATCAATAACACATAGCAGGGAAATGCAATATGAGATGACAGTCCATAGGTAAATGCAATATGTAATACTAAGATCCTATCAGCCCTGACGCATAACGCCATGCGGGCGATATCCCGTAGATGTGAAATCTACTCACCGTGTCTCGCGCTAAGTGTATCCAACCACTTGCTTGCCCTTCTTCGCAGCGTCCGTCTCACTGGCCTGCGAACCTAGAATCACATACACATATCACGCATAAGCTTAAGTCACAAAACGCGACATTATAATCCAACAAGAAACCCGTGTCGCAAACCAATCGCGCGTGTGCGCGATACGCTAAAACGTGTACTCACGCGCCACGAAACTACCCCGACGCGCCGCGATACGCAGAACCCAAACCTACTCACGTATCACGCGTGTCGCGAAGGTTTAGAAAAACGGCAAAACAGGTATTTGGTCCCAGATTTTCCTACAGAAATGATCTTAGAAATATAAATATACCAAAATACCCTACTCACAAAAACAAACCTACAGAACCCAAAAACACCCAAAACCCTTCCTGTCTGGCCGCAATTTGCGGCCAGAATGGTGGTTTTGGCGGCCTCAGTGTGGAATTAGGGGGTCGGGTTTCACCTGGTGCATCATCTCCACTCCACTACACTACAGTCTCCTCAATTTCATTCTGCACTCACCGGGTCAAAAGCAGATCCAGAAAAGTTCACTTTTGCACAAAAACGACATTTTGCATCACATAAGAAAACTGGTGGTATTTTAGTGTAATCGGGGTTCGACTAAGTTACAATGGCCTCAACAGACCACAATCATCCTACTGGAACCAAATCTCACCTCATTAGTACAAGGTTCTCACTAATCACCCCATATCGCACTAAAACACACTAATTTCTAATAACCGATGCAAAACTACACTAACTAGGCAAACTAGTGAAGCAAGATAGGAAATATACCTCACTCTCGACCCTAGGGAGCTGCAGGAAGGTGGAGAAGAGAAGAGAAGAGGCTGCAGTTGCTGTTGTGAAGCTTGGTGCTCACTGCTACTCACTGTGCTGCTGTTGCTGAATGTTGCTGCTGCTGCTTGTGCTTCTGCTGCTGCTTGTGCTTCTGCTGCTGCTTCAGTTGCTTCTGCTGCTGCTGCTTGAAGAGGTAAGTGTGTGTGTGAGTGTGTTGGTGTGAGACTTGAGAGAAAACACAAAAGAGAAAGAGAGCCACCACAATAATTCAAACAAAAGTCACCCCTCTCTCTCTCTCCTCATTTAATGCAAGCATGGCCTAAAGCCATGATGCATTCTCTCTCTCTCACACAAGTCAACACTAATTCCATAATTCAAATTAAAGAAATCTTTTAATTTAACTAATTAATTAAACCCATTTAAGAATCCAAAAGAATTAATCCTATAATTAACCCACCATGGTTAATAATTATTGTATTTACTTGAATTAAAAACCCTAGTTTACATGCACATGTGTGTGCAAGCCTAGGAAAATTTTGGAAAAATATTTATTAGATTAGGAAAAATATTTAAAACACAATTTGGTAAACTTTTAATTAAAAATCATTATTTAATTATAATTATTCACTAACCCTTATCCTAAGGTGTTACAATCTCTCCCCCTTAAAGAAATTCGTCCCCGAATTTCAAAAATCTATCTAGGGTTACCTTCAAAAAGATGGGGGTACGTCTTCATCATCTCGCTTTCGGTCTCCCAAGTGACCTCTTCACGGTTCTGACCACGCCAAAGCACTTTAACTGATGAAATCTCCTTCGATCTCAATTTCTTCACTTGTCGATCCAAGATCATCACCGGCTGCTCTGCATAGGAAAGATCACGCTCAAGCTGGATCGTCGGATGCTGAATCGCGTGCGAAGGATCATGTAGATATCTGCGGAGCATCGAAACATGGAATACAGGGTGCACGTCTGGAAAGCTGGGTGGAAGGGCTAACCGGTAAGCCACTGCACCGACACGCTCGAGGATCTCGAAGGGGCCCACATACCTGGGGCTTAGCTTCCCCTTCTTCCCAAACCTCATCACACCTTTCATTGGGGAGACCCTCAAGAAAACATGATCACCAACAGAAAACTCAAGTCTGCGTCGTCGGCGGTCCGCATAAGATCTCTGCCTACTCTGCGCTGCTCTCATCCTATCGCGAATCAACTGGATCTTCGCTGTCGTCTCCTCAACGATCTGTGGCCCTAAGATACTGCTCTCACTGAGCTCTGTCCAACAAGTAGGTGACCTGCATCTCCTCCCGTAAAGAGCCTCAAACGGTGCCATCTGAATAGTCTCCTGGTAGCTGTTATTGTAGGAGAACTCTACCAAGGGCAAATGATGATCCCAGCTACCTCCGAAATCTAGTACACAAGCTCTGAGCATGTCCTCGAGAGTCTGGATGGTCCGCTCTGACTGTCCGTCGGTCTGCGGATGAAAAGCCGTGCTGAAACTCAAACGAGTGCCCAAAGCCTCCTGAAGCCTCTGCCATAGTCTACTAGTAAACTGGGTGCCTCTGTCGGACACAATGCACGTCGGGACTCCGTGTAGTCGCACTATTTCATCAATATAGATCTGGGCATACTGAGTAAATCCGAAAGTCGTCTTCACCGGTAGGAAGTGAGCCGCTTTCGTCAAACGATCCACGATCACCCAGATGGAGTCATACCCCCTACTAGTCCTGGGCAGACCCACCACGAAATCCATCGAAATCTGTTCCCATTTCCACTCTGGAATGGGTAACGGCTGGAGCTCTCCCGCGGGCCTCTGGTGCTCAGCCTTGACTTGCTGACAAGTCAGGCATCTCGATACAAAATCTGCAATGTCCCTCTTCATTCCGTCCCACCAGTAAACATCTCTCATATCATGATACATCTTGGTGGAACCGGGATGGACGCTAAATACCGATCGATGTGCCTCCTCAAGAATCTCACGCCTCAGTCCCTCAGCATCAGGTACGCACAGTCTGACTCCAAACCGTAGTATCCCCTGATCATCGATCACGAACTCGGAAAATCGGTCCTGTCCCATCTGTGCCATGATCTCTGAACATCGGTCATCACTGAGCTGTGCCTCTCGTATACGATCAATCAACTGTGGGCGTGCACGGACATGCGCTATCTGTCCTCCAATCGGCGTGAACTCGAACTGTACTCGACTGTCGCATAATATCTGCCAATCTGCGGATGACTGCTCCTGTACTGCGCTCAAACAAGATAAACTACTCCCGGGCCTCCTACTCAAAGCATCCGCCACCACATTTGCCTTGCCCGGGTGATATAATATCTCGCAGTCGTAATCCTTCACTAACTCCATCCATCGACGCTGTCGATGGTTCAGGTCCCGCTGCTGGAATATGTATTTCAGACTCTTGTGATCCGTAAATATCTGGCACGACTCACCGTATAAGTAATGTCGCCAGATCTTAAGTGCGAAGACCACTGCTGCCATCTCCAAATCATGAGTGGGGTAGTTCTGCTCGTGCTTCTTCAATTGTCGCGAGGCATACGCGATCACCCTATCATGCTGCATCAGAACGCATCCCAATCCCACTCGAGAAGCATCACAAAAGACCACAAATCCGCCCGATCCAGAAGGTAAAGATAACACCGGTGCCGTCATCAGCCGTGTCCGTAACTGCTGAAAGCTGTGCTCGCACTCCTCCGTCCAATCGAAGGGAACTCCCTTCCGGGTCAACCCGGTCAACGGTGTAGCAATACGTGAGAAGTCCTGCACAAAACGCCTGTAATAACCGGCCAATCCCAAAAAGCTGCGAATCTCCGTCACCGATGTGGGTCTGGGCCAACGCTGAACGGCCTCGATCTTCCTCGGGTCAACACATATACCGTCTCGTGAAATCACGTGACCTAAGAAGTCCACGCTGTCTAACCAAAAAGCACACTTGGAGAATTTCGCATAAAGCTGGTGCTCCCTCAATGTCTGCAATGTAACCCGCAGGTGCTGCTCGTGCTCCTCACTACTCCGGGAATACACCAAGATATCGTCGATGAAGACTATGATGAACAGATCCAAATAAGGCCGGAAAATACGGTTCATCAAATCCATGAAGGCTGCTGGCGCATTGGTGAGTCCGAACGACATCACCAAAAACTCGTAATGGCCATAGCGCGTACGGAAAGCCGTCCGGGGAATGTCCTCCTGTCGAACCCGCAGCTGATGATAGCCCGATCGTAAATCGATCCTCGAAAAGTACCCTGCCCCCTGAAGCTGGTCGAACAAATCGTCGATACGCGGCAAAGGATACCTGTTCCGCACTGTCACCCTGTTCAGCTGGCGGTAGTCGATACAAAGACGCAAGCTGCCGTCCTTCTTCCTGACGAACAGGACTGGAGCACCCCAAGGAGAAACACTGGGTCGAATAAGTCCCTTGTCCAGCAAATCCTGCAACTGACCCTTCAGCTCATGAAGTTCTGCCGGGGCCATCCGATAGGGCGGTATAGAAATAGGCCCCGAACCAGGAACCAGATCAATACAGAAAGAAATGTCGCGCTCGGGCGGCAACCCAGGAAGCTCGTCAGGGAACACATCAGGAAACTCGCTAACAACCGGAACCTGATCCAACGGAACCTCTGTAGCGCGAGCATCGCGAACATAAGCGAGAAATCCCTGACATCCCTTCCTCAAAAGCTGTCCAGCGCGAAAAGAAGAAATCACACTGTGAGGGGCGGCACTACGGTCCCCCAACACAACAAAAACCGACTCGCCGGGGAAACAGAATCTAACTGTCTTCTCGCGGCAGTCCACAGAAGCATAGCACGTGGCTAACCAATCCATGCCCAAAAGAACGTCGAAGTCCAACATCTCCAGAAGGATCAAGTCGACAGGCAACTCTCTCTCGCCAATACAGACGATACAGGATCGGAACACGTGCCTAGCCACAAACGACTCTCCCACAGGAGTAGTCACCACAAGCGGCTGATCAAGTAAGCCGGACTCTCTACCCAAACTCGGCACAAAGTGTGTGGATACGTACGAGTGTGTGGATCCGGGATCGAACAGTACATGTGCATCAACTGAACATACAGGAAGGATACCTGAAACCACTGCATTGGACGCCTGCGCGTCCTGATGTGTCAAAGCAAAGACCCTCGCCTGTCCACCACCTGTAACTGACTGACCTCTGCCTCGGTCATCTCGTCCCATCTGAGCAACTCCTCCACGTCCACGACCTCTCTGTGCATAAGTCTGGCGTGGAGCAACGGTAGGCACAACGGGCAACGTCCTCTGGGGTGGTGAAGGTGGTAAGGTAACATGCGGTGCTGCCGCCTCCCTCCGGTGTGTCTCTGGACAATCTCGAACGAGGTGAAGTAGGCTGCCACATCTGTAGCAACCTCGCGGCGACTGCTGACCGTCCTGGGGATACGAACTAAACATCCGACCCCGTCCCGAATCTCTGCTACCCCTCGTACCGGAACGATACCTGTCGCGGCGTCTGAATGACTGCCTCCGTGCGGAAATACTGGTACGAACTCTCTTCGGCTCTGGAAATACCGAGGTCTCAACAAGGTGCTCCTCGACCACTAGGGCTGCGTCTACAGCTGCTGCATAAGTCTCGTAGTGCTGCGCGCTGATCGCAAGGAACACTGGTGAAATCAAGCCTCGAACAAATCTCCGGACTCGCAACTCCTCGGTGGCCACTAAATGTGGGGCGTAGACTGCTAGCTCTGTAAACAGTACGTCATACTCTGCCACTGTCATCCCTGGCGTCTGGCGCAAAGACTCAAACCTGCGTGCTCGGGCATCTCTAACACTCCGGGGAAGGAAACGGGCTAGAAATATAGTCACGAACTCCGTCCAGGTCATAGGAGGAAGACCTGCTGCTCTGCCCTTCTCCACGGAATCACACCATTTCTGCGCAAGACCTTCCAGGCGAAAGCTCGCGAACTCAACCCATCTCGCATCTGCACATCTGAGGGAACGGCATATCCTGGCCATCCTGTCGATGAAAGACTGTGGGTCCTCGGCTGTATCGGTGCCTGTGAAAACCGGAGGCTTCAGCCTCATGAACTCTGATAGCGATACTGTAATCACCTCCGTGGCTGCAGGGGCAACTGGCTGTGCGGTAGGCACCATCGCGGTCTCTGGAACTGGTGGAGCTACCTCTGGTCGCTGCGCTCGAAGCGTCTCAACTAGCGATCCTATCATCTGGCGCATCTCCTGCATACCAGCCCCTAACGAGGCGATCTGCTCTGTCACGGCAGGAACAGCCTGCTCGGGTACCACCGGCGTACTGCCCGGATCAGTCCTCGTCTCGGACGAGTCAACACGAATCTCGGCCCTCGCGGCCGCTCTCTGTGCCCTCGTAGTCTTAGGCGGCATATTGGCTGAAAGAAAATTTGGATTCGATAAGAACACGGAAATCGAATCACAAGAATATAAGGAGGAATCAAATCAACAAGTCCTAAGGTCGCGTAAGCGGAGTACCGTGTCGTGAGTATACCGCGGAACATACGCACGCTACGCTACCCTGCCGCAGCTACCTACTCCATCGTACCAGGGTCATCCTACACTCCGAAGGTAAAACCTACGCTCTGATACCAACTTTGTCACGACCCGAGAATTCGACTCGTGACCGGCACTTAACCACGCAACGTCTACAGGCGTAACGCGGCTAAGTAAGCCGAACCCAGAAATCAAAACCAATAAATAGAGTGATTTAAAACGTTTTGTAAAAACAATAGTAAAGGTCTGAAAAACTTCCATTTATTTAGTAGAAATCCCTTTTTAAGTTCGCAAGTTATGAGTTTTATAATTTTGGTAACATTTCCTTTTTAAAACATTAGCCCCGACAGTCGGGTAAAAGTAAGGTGTAGCGGAAATAACAAGTGACATGAATAAAGCATCACAATATGATATACGACGCCGTAGCGAAGAATACACAGTAAAACAAGGACAATATCATAAAAGATGAGACTGCATAAAGTAACGTCGGCTCACATGCGAGCTCGACACCAGAACATAAAATCATACATATCGTCCTCACAACTGTCTCTAAGTCAATACAGAAGGTAGATGGAGAGTACTAGATACATCAATATACAACTGAAAGATAACAGATACCGTACAAAACCCACCTATCAGCAAAAGACTATCTCTGCTCAAAAGGGGTATCTGTGCCAAAAGATGCGGTAACAGCCAGCCGTGACTACTCCAAGGGCAACCTGCAAACACTGTGGCACAACGGGGGTGAGTTGCCAACTCGTGAATAGAGATAACATATAAAGGTGATCGCAGGCATGCACATATAGCGTGGCTCTACTAATGCCAGCAGATGATATCAATGCATGTCAACAGTGGATACAATAGTAATGCATGTACTCTAACAGGTAAATGCCACAGGATGAGATGAATAGTAATCAATACTGAGTATGGGGTAAATAATATCTACATGGACTATGTCAACATGGAAAGCAATGATCGGTGCCTCAAACTGCACCCAAATCCCACATATACTCAGGCGCCGGCACACCCATCGGCCCTCAAATCCTGTATATCTCGGAGGAATCACGAGTGCCCAACATCGGCACCCAAAACATCATAAAATACCCGTGTCCAGCATCGACACGTAAATCCTCGAACATCGGGCGCCGTCAGTCCAGACCGGCCCCACGGGGTCCGTCTGCGGTATCGGCCCTCGGCCCCGGCAGCACGGTCATCCCGCATCCATCACTCGACTCTGGTCAGTATCCTCCGGACAACTGCCAGGTCCAACCAATCACCGGTAGGTACTCGCCCGCCTCCAGGCTCAATCGGCAAATCCCATCGATCATCTCGCCGAGGGGAACCATACCGGGCCCACCACGAACCCGCAAACGGAACATCCACTCCTCGAATCGGGTTTCAAGCACACGTCTCAGCACCGAGAAAACGCGTGGTGGACACACCAAAATATCATATCACGAGGTACCGGGTTTTTCAAAATAACATATCTTTCCTTAAATAGTTCCACGGTCCTCAAAACAGAAATCACATGAAAATCCAATACCAATAGTAAAATCCAATGCGAGGTACAATATACATCAATCACATGTAAAATGAACTACAGCAATAATACAACAGTATAATCATGGCAGTTCTACAGTGAGTGTGGCATGGCAATTACTAACGGTGTGTGTGTAGCATGTAAATAGTGCTCGTGCAACATAAACCGTTAGTAATAGTGTGGTGTTCTATCAGTTCTAGCATATATCAATAACACATAGCAGGGAAATGCAATATGAGATGACAGTCCATAGGTAAATGCAATATGTAATACTAAGATCCTATCAGCCCTGACGCATAACGCCATGCGGGCGATATCCCGTAGATGTGAAATCTACTCACCGTGTCTCGCGCTAAGTGTATCCAACCACTTGCTTGCCCTTCTTCGCAGCGTCCGTCTCACTGGCCTGCGAACCTAGAATCACATACACATATCACGCATAAGCTTAAGTCACAAAACGCGACATTATAATCCAACAAGAAACCCGTGTCGCAAACCAATCGCGCGTGTGCGCGATACGCTAAAACGTGTACTCACGCGCCACGAAACTACCCCGACGCGCCGCGATACGCAGAACCCAAACCTACTCACGTATCACGCGTGTCGCGAAGGTTTAGAAAAACGGCAAAACAGGTATTTGGTCCCAGATTTTCCTACAGAAATGATCTTAGAAATATAAATATACCAAAATACCCTACTCACAAAAACAAACCTACAGAACCCAAAAACACCCAAAACCCTTCCTGTCTGGCCGCAATTTGCGGCCAGAATGGTGGTTTTGGCGGCCTCAGTGTGGAATTAGGGGGTCGGGTTTCACCTGGTGCATCATCTCCACTCCACTACACTACAGTCTCCTCAATTTCATTCTGCACTCACCGGGTCAAAAGCAGATCCAGAAAAGTTCACTTTTGCACAAAAACGACATTTTGCATCACATAAGAAAACTGGTGGTATTTTAGTGTAATCGGGGTTCGACTAAGTTACAATGGCCTCAACAGACCACAATCATCCTACTGGAACCAAATCTCACCTCATTAGCACAAGGTTCTCACTAATCACCCCATATCGCACTAAAACACACTAATTTCTAATAACCGATGCAAAACTACACTAACTAGGCAAACTAGTGAAGCAAGATAGGAAATATACCTCACTCTCGACCCTAGGGAGCTGCAGGAAGGTGGAGAAGAGAAGAGAAGAGGCTGCAGTTGCTGTTGTGAAGCTTGGTGCTCACTGCTACTCACTGTGCTGCTGTTGCTGAATGTTGCTGCTGCTGCTTGTGCTTCTGCTGCTGCTTGTGCTTCTGCTGCTGCTTCAGTTGCTTCTGTTGCTGCTGCTTGAAGAGGTAAGTGTGTGTGTGAGTGTGTTGGTGTGAGACTTGAGAGAAAACACAAAAGAGAAATGAGAGCCACCACAATAATTCAAACAAAAGTCACCCCTCTCTCTCTCTCCTCATTTAATGCAAGCATGGCCTAAAGCCATGATGCATTCTCTCTCTCTCACACAAGTCAACACTAATTCCATAATTCAAATTAAAGAAATCTTTTAATTTAACTAATTAATTAAACCCATTTAAGAATCCAAAAGAATTAATCCTATAATTAACCCACCATGGTTAATAATTATTGTATTTACTTGAATTAAAAACCCTAGTTTACATGCACATGTGTGTGCAAGCCTAGGAAAATTTTGGAAAAATATTTATTAGATTAGGAAAAATATTTAAAACACAATTTGGTAAACTTTTAATTAAAAATCATTATTTAATTATAATTATTCACTAACCCTTATCCTAAGGTGTTACAGCTGCACCCCTCTCCTCCTCCATCTTCATCCCCCCCCCCCCAAAACACCATGAAAATCAACTCAAAACCCAAATCCCATTTCACAAAAAAGATACATGAGCTCACTAGCTACCTCATGGACCAAGAAAGAGAAGATTTTGAGGACTTTGAGCAACTCAAGAAAATTCTTGAATTGCCAAATGAGGTATTTTCTGAAGATTGAGCTTAGTTTTCCCATTACTTTTACCCCCATATTAGATTAGAACCGATATCGTGTGGTTTGGGTGAACTTTGAAAACTCTAGTTAGGGTTTATGGAAACTTTGGGTTGAAATGTGTAATTAAGCTCAGTAGAGACTGTTAGTTATATGTATGCCCTAGAGGCCATTACTGTACATTGATGTATATTGTAGTGGATGTTGGGACATATATAGGGAGGACTTTCTTGCTCGACATGATAGTATGCTATCTGGTTGCTTTTTACCTTAACGTGTACACAGATTGTCTCCCTATTACATGTTGGTAAAACCCTTAGGATGTGTACTTGACTACCTGGACTATGATGCGGATCATACTAGTGGGGACATGGTAGTCCATAAGTACATCCTTGATGGTCCCTAGTCATGGGTGTATCGAGACGGGGCATCGATATACCAGAGTAGACTAGCGTATACCTTCTCGACCCATACAGATGGGCGATGGATGATCCCATATCCATTGGTGTTTGACATCAGAGATGATATACGGGTGCTCAGTGGAGACTGGGTACACTGGACGGACACGCCGAGAACTCCCAGATGGTATTATACCTCACGTCAGATGGCAGTTCTCTGGTGACACTGGTACAGGTTAGTCTGTAGACCCGAGATCGTCATAGAGTCTTGTATGATTCCCACTGTGCTTTAATTTCCACCTTACCACGTCCAAGAGGGCATGCAAAACGGTGGCTTTTGGGTACAGTCCCGAATCACATGGAGGCAATGAGCGATAGGAGGGGATTCGTCTCTCCCGGTATAGGGAGTTGATGTTGCGCTGTGTTCGATTGGCTATAACCGGAAATCCCTGGCCAGGGTTGCTGAGATTTACTGGTAAGTGTTACAAGTAGTTTCTCGAACTGTTATAGACCTCATATCGACACGACTTATCGAGCTATTGGGGTCTGACGTTTACCACCCCTAGGCAAGATATGCGACATATCAGACGACGAGACCGGACTGTACGGTAGTGTTACTGGTTGGATTCACAGGAGTATGAGCGGGCTAGCTCGTCGATCTTCTGATCGTTCAATACCCGGATGGCCGTTACGTTTAGCAGACCGCTTGCGGCTTGTGGGTGATTGATATGATCATCATCTGCTACCGGCGTATTGACGAGTCTTTAGAGTCCTATACAGAGGTTTCCTGGCTCAAGCGAAACGAAATAGGAGCGCATATGAGATATGTGCAGGACCGAGAATAATGCGTGTATGTGATACCGTATTTCATTCTCGCGATGGATGTATCGATTGGTTATATTCGATATAACCTAGATATCGAATCGAGGATTGATTCGATAAGCCGATACATAGGATACTAGTCGGTTATATGCGATATGACCGGATCGTTAAATCAAGTGTTGATTTAATGATTTAAAGTATAATTATATATATTTGATATATTACTTTGCATTAACTAGTATTGGTTCACTTTAAAAGGATTTTCTCACTTGATGCACATTGTATATGTGATATATTTTTTTGTGCACTTGTTTGTATCATGTTTGATGATACTTGCTCACTTGGGTTTGTGTAAAGATTAAACCATGGTTATATGAATGGTTAGGGTTTTGATTATTTACTTAGTTATTTATTTATTTATTCATTTTGGATATTATTAAGAATGGTGGCTTATTTTGTTTCTATGTTGAAGCTTCTTGAAGCTTTGAAAAAGTCCACCATTCTTATCTCATCCTTAACCCTAACCATTCCAACTAACCTTAGTTTAATCTCTACACTTGACTATGGTTAGGATATGATAAGTATTCATATTAGTTTCTTTTTTAAATAAGAAACTTATCATATTCTTTCTTGCTTCTTCTTCTTCTTCACTTGAAGAAAGCTTGCTTCAACAATGGCAACTTGAGCAAATGAGTGAGAAATCCAATTCTAAAGTGAACCCACTTCCTATTTCTTCATCCTCTACCTTTTGCCAAGTAGTAGAGTGTGTTTTCTTCACAAGTTTCATGACTTGGTGAAGTGGGAGCTTGATCTTGCGATGCCTCGACGTAGATCATCTTCGGCATCGTCGTCGATGACCTAGCCCGTCCATTCTCCGATGAAGCCGACGCTAGAGCCCGGGGTTCGACTTGGATAGCGAGGAGACTTCTTTGCGGAGCTATGGAGGTAGAGGACCGGATCAACAAAGGTTGTATATCCGTTCTTTTAGTTTAGTTGTAAACTAGTTTCATTTTATCGCCTAAACTTCTAGCCAACGATCTAGTCTAGGGTTTCTCGGCACCGTATTTTTTAAATTAGCATGGTTGATGCCTTGTGAGACCTCTTGAGAGTTCCTAGTAACCCTACAGTGGTATCAGAGCTACTAGGCATTGGATGTCGACCTATGGGGGGTTCTCACTGTGTGACAGTGTGGCGAAGCATAGGCTCTTACTCCCAGGGTGTCCCGAGACCGGAAGGTGTTCCGGCGGGTTGTAGTCCTCGCGAGGGGGCATGCGTAAAAAGTAGAGGCTGAGGGACCCGTTGGTGCCACGGTGACCCCATTGGATGGGGTGGCTGCCTGACCTACATTGGTATCAGAGCCTAACTAGAGCCTTAGGCGAAGTCTAGACGACGTTTGAAACCCGATCGAACCGAAACTCAAACCCTAAAATGCTCTCTGTACTTTTTCTGAAATCGTGGATTTTTGTCAATTAAAAATATGAAGAAAATTAAGCAGGGTGTTATTTGAATTACTGTGAAATACGAGGGCCTAAATCGACTTTTCCACCGCGGAACCGCGGCACAAGCTAGGCATATGCGGCGGTTCCGCGGCCGTACTGTTCCCTTGTCTGATGATTTCTGCACAGTAACTCATATAATTTAATGCTATATTTTCTGGGGTATTTTTATTGTGACTCTACAGAAGAGTATTCTGGGGTACTATTGGGAATCAAAGATTCGATCGGATTATCAAATTTCGTCTTTGTGTTTTTCCGGATGACTTTAGAATATGTTAAAAAGTTCGACCGGATATAAATACCCAACTTTTCCCCTGCCGGAAAATATCCAAGTGTTGGATTTTTGTGTGGTTTAAGGACGTTCTAAGTAGTGCAAGTAACGCGATGGTCCCTCTAGAAGACAACAAACCTTAACTCGATTATGTGACCGTCTTGAACTGCCATTTGAACCTTCGGGTTTGGGGCAGTACGGTGTGCCACATGTAAGGCGTTGGCTTGACCCTTCTACGGCTGGACCGTTGGTACTGAGGCATGAAGTGAATGTTTTTGAACCTATTTCATGTGTTGAACGGTTTTGGGAAAACTTGGGTGTTCGAATGTTCGATCGAAAAATTTAATATATTCTATTTATCCGGAATGGGATACAATAATTGGAATTCACAAACAGTTATGAGATAACTGAATGAATGTTATAAACACAGCACTTTAGTCTCACTTGATCGGTTGCCACGGAATTTTGATGTGATCAAAAGTCCGTCGCAATCACGTAGCGTACGCGGATACTCGTCGGGTAAACTTAATAGATAGCTTCACTCCATAGCCTCGACCAAGTGACTGTAGGAGAACCCCGTCGCCGAAAGCATCCATCTGGGTGCTCGCGGCAGCGGTGTTCCGCCTTGGTGCACTTCGTCGACGGTATCGGGGGTGCGGCCACCTACTAAAGTTTACGACGAGCATTCGGTCAGGATATCGGGAATCTTATTGAATTGCCCGATTATGTATTAAAAAGTGTTTTCGATTTTGAGACTAAAATGCGGGGTTTATAATTGTTAGGCATGCGATGTCTAAGAAATTCACTTGGTCAGGCATGTGATGTCTGAGGTGGTTGCGGATTCCAACTGTTGTAGTTTTACACTTTCTTTTCTGTGACCGTAAGTGTAATATGTGATATCGCCGGTTTCGTTGCTATATGTCAACGACAATTGGCATGGACATATTTACTTACGTTGATGACATGTGATGTTATGTGTTGCTGGATATGTTATATTGGATCGTCGTGTTTGAATAGCCGGGGGTTTTTATGTGAGATGAGTGTTTTTTTCATTTTCATTCATGTAAAAACTGTATGTAATATTCTTTTATTGGGGCACTTCCAGGTTGCGGAAGTTGTCACCTTTGTATATTATTTACTTTTCCGCACTAGGATAGACCCAAGGAGGAGGGCACAAGTAACCGGGTTCTAGAGTCCAGTGGGAGACCAACTCGAGGAGTCGAGTCCGGGTCTCCTAACTCTAGAATTGGTAGGGTTGCTTGCTGCTCTCGTAGGGGTCTAGGGGTGTGGGTTTGGCTATTCATCGCGACCGTGGAATCCGTGTTTTATACTGGCTCGTATTGAAAATACGGACGTCCTAGTATATCCAATATTTTATATGTTTCTTCTGCTGCGATATCTGTGATGTGATCATGTGATATGTTCTGTGATGGATACAGTATATAGTATATATGATGTATTATATAGGCATTACTTATGTTTTACACCCGCGCTAGCCCTGCCCCGCTCTGTCGTTAGTTACCTAACCTAACGGTGCACGAGGGGACATCGAGGCGAATGCGGATGGCATAAGTGTACGTCGTATTTATCTGTGATGTTTAGGTATCTTAAATGATGGGACTTCATTAATGTGATTAATGAAATAAAAGAAACCTAAGATGTTGTAGAATCGAATTTCAAAATAAAACAGGTAGCTACAGTTCTTGCTTTGCACAGTGGTATATGTGATATATCCTGCACCTTATTCGATGAGGAAAGGACCGAGATCCCTTCACCGGGAGTGACTCCTTTAGCAATAACTGGCAGATGCTACACACTCGGTTTGTCTTTTGATTGCTTTTAAGAGTTTTTGCTTTGCACAGTGATATATATGATATATCCCGCACCTTATTCGATGAGGAAAGGACCGACGATCCCTTCACCGGGAGTGACTCCTTTAACAAAACTAGAAAAGCCTCAAAAACACTCCATTTCAAAATTCATTCGATCCTACAACGATATCAAGTTCATTACGCAATAGGTTTTCAGAAAAACCTGTCGTAGCCCTCCGTCATTTCAGATAAGTACTAGTTAGTATTCGTGCTACGTTTGTTGACTATGTTAAGGCGTAGTGTGCGGTAGCTAATTAGTGCTTATCTGTATAAGCATATGATGCGATTGGATTAGAGTAGTCGTGCGACTTTGTTGACTATGTTAAGGGTCGTGCGGGTGGGTTTAATTCAATTGGGAAATGACGGGTTGAACTCGACTAGCACTTATGATTTGTTGACTATGTTAAGGTCATATAGCTGCTAGGGGCAAAATATTATCGGGAATTTCAAGTGTTGAAATTTGCAATGAGATTGCATACCTTCTATGAGATAGTTGGATCCCGATACCCGCTGCGAGTAATTGTTACTCCTGGGAGAGTTTTACACTTTATAATTAGCCGATCAAGTAGGTGTCTAGAAAGGTGTTGACGAGGTTACGCCTCTGGGAAAACGAGGTTTACATTAATTAGGTTCGTGCGAAAGCACGGGGGACCTCCTTCAAAGTACCGACACTGGCCTGGCTGAAAGATCGACGAAGTTGTAGGGTGTAATTAATCCCGGCTAGTCTTTCCTTTTAGGGTTTGAAGGAAGATTTGATAAAAAGCAGTGGGAGCCATCCTGATTAGATAAAAATAACCAATCTATTCTTGCAAGAGCGCACGCAGAGTGTTTTCTTCTCTCTCTCTCCTGGTAGCGACCATGTCACGCCTTAATCAAGATAATAATACGGATTATTGACCGAACTCGCTTGTTACACTGAGCTGGGGAACGTTGGTCCCGCTCCAACTTATAATTGTTATAAGACAGAGCAGGAAATTGGGGATTACCAGAATTCCCGTGCCGTCCAAACGAAAAGAGTGCATGCTGATGCATCATCTTCGGGTGTGTTCATTACAAAGAACTGTTTCTCAGTATCCTCCGCATGCTGGGTATATGATACCGGATCAGGATCCCAGAGATGTAATCTGTTACATAGGACTACAGATAGGTGGAGAACTGAAAACGGGTGATAAGTTTCATGAGGCAGAAAACGGGGCAAGTGTTGCAGCCAAGTCTGTCGGTCACTGTCACCCTGTATTACCAATACATTGATTTTGAACGAATGTTATTAGATACCGAACCTGATATACAAAATCATATCAGTCTCTTTATCAGTAAAGAAATGGTAAAATTTTGTAATGCTGGATAATGTTCTGAACATTTCCTATATCAAAAGTTGATCGGTTCAGGCACGTTATCTAAAAGCGTTGATGTTCTAAATCAAACTACAGTTCTTAGTATACGGAACACACATAAGAGGAAGAGTTCAGAAATGAACGGATCCTTCTTGAGGCATTGTAGACTAGGTCATATCAATGCGACCCAACTGGCTAGAGTTACATAAAGATGCATATTTAAATTAGTTTGAATTTACATCTTGTGAAACTCGCCAGTCATGTCACAAAGATAAGATGACCATAGCTCTGTTTATTGGAAGCAGAGAAAGAGTTAGTGAACTCTTGGGATGATACATGTTGATGTATGTAGGTCCCCTGTCTACACATGCCAGGACTGGTTCTTTATACTTCATTACGTTCTCTGATGATCTCTTTAGATTCAGACAGATGTTCTTGTTGAAACACAAGTCCGAACCTTTTGAGATATTCACAGAATATGTTTTAGAAGTAGAGAACCAAAATACGGGTATAAGTATTATGTCCTATGATGGGATCAGGGAGGAGAATACTTGAGCACGGCAATCCTGGTTTATTCTAAAGGAGAATGAGATTCTCTCTCAGAATTACTCCTCCGTATACACCATAGCACGATGGTATATCGAGGCGGAGCAATTACACCCTATATGATAAGGTGTGCTCTATGATGAGTACTACTGAGTTACCTTTTTCCTATTAGGTGTTATGCACTTGAGAAGTTGCATACTTATTGAATAGGGTTCCAATCAAATCAGTTGCCTACCGCTTCATATGCGATATGGAAAGGGAAGAGCCCATCTCTTAAGTTAGTTAAGATTTGGGGTTGTCCGGCCTATGTCTAAAAGAAAAATCCGGACAAACTCGAGGCAAGGTCTGTTATATAGAACTGGAAATGTTCCAGCTATACAAACTGCAGCTGATGATTTGAAAGAACCAAAGGATTCGGTAGATTCCAACGAACCTCAGCCTCTCCGCCGATCTAGTAGGGTTCCTCACCCACCTGAGAGTTGCTTCGGTTTCTCGATGACAGTAGGAGCGAGAATTGCATCATGAGATGATGACCCAACTAGTTTCGAGCTGGCCATCAAGAGTAGGGCTCTGTAAGAATGGCTGGATGCTTAGCGATCTGAGATGGAATCCTTATACACCAACAAAGTATGGACTTTGGTTGCTTTATCTGAAGGGTTAAATCCCCATCAGGAGCAAGTATATCTTGAGAAGATTACATGGTGTACATGGAAAAGTTGAGACTTTCAAAGCAAGACTTGTTAAAGGTTTTCGTCATCGACCAGGCGTGGATCATGATGAAACCTTTTTCGGTGGCTATGCTTAAGTCCATCCAGATCCTACTTGCCACAGCTACATACCATGACTACGATATCTGGTGATTGGGTGTCATGGCTCATTTTCTAAATGATGTTTTAGAAGAGAGCGTCTATAAGTACACAGCCAGAGGGCCTCGTAGACAGTGGGAGCAGCGGAAACGTGTGCAAGATGTTTTATATGATAAAGCAGGCATCGCGGAGTTGGAACATCTGTTTTGATGGATTAGTCAAAGAGTTTGACATCATCAAAATGGTAGATGAACCTTGTATAAACAAAAAGGTAGTAGGGAGAATGGTGGCGATTCTCGTAGAGTACGTGGATGACATACTCTTGATAGGGAAGGAGTTTCCTATTCTACGCTCGATCAATCTCCGTTTATCACAAAGATTCTCCGTGTAGGATCAAAATGATACCTCCTAAATCCTGAGTTTTGGATCTATGAGATAGATTTAATTGGATGTTAGGATTCTCACTAGTTGTAGCGGGATGATATCAAACGATTCTGGGGAAAATCACTGGAAAGGTTCTAAGGTGATAACGACGACTGAATGTCAGTCGCAGACATTGTCTTTACCCTCAGTAAAGGGACGGTATGTTGGAAGAGTTCCAAGCTATATACCGTGACATACTAGACGATAAAGGCAGGATACATCGCTACTTAAGATGCTACCAAAGAGGCTGTTTGGGTGTATATTGGTTCATGAGATGAACTATGTTCCTCCCATTGTGTGACAATGGAGTTGTGGATTATGCCAAGGAACACAGGTCCCATCAGTGATCCAGACATATTCTAAGGCAGTATCACCTGATCATGGAGATGGTTGATCTCTAAGGGATCGAGGTTAGGAGAGTAGACTCAGAGGACAACACGGCGGATCCACTCACGAAGGCTTATTCCCAGAGAGAGACTTTTATGGGATGGTTGAGTATGAGATACTACAACCACTGCTACAGATGGCCCTAGTGCAAGTGGGAGATTGTTAGTTATATGTATGCCCTAGAGGCCATTACTATACATTGGATGTATATTGTAGTGGATGCTGGGACATATATAGGGAGGACTTTCTTGCTCGACATGATAGTATGCTATCTGGTTGCTCTTTACCTTAACGTGTACACAGATTGTCTCTCTATTACATGTTGGTAAAGCCCTTAAGATGTGTACTTGACTACCTGGACTATGATGCGGATCATACTAGTGGGGACATGGTAGTCCATAAGTACATCCTTGATGGTCCCTAGTCATGGGTGTATCGAGACGGGGCATCGATATACCAGAGTAGACTAGCGTATACCTTCTCGACCCATACAAATGGGCGATGGATGATCCCATATCCATTGGTGTTTGACATCAGAGATGATATACGGGTGCTCAGTGGAGACTGGGTACACTGGACGGACTCGCCGAGAACTCTCAGATGGTATTATACCTCACGTCAGATGGCAGTTCTCTGGTGACACTGGTACAGGTTAGTCTGTAGACCCGAGATCGTCATAGAGTCTTGTATGATTCCCACTGTGCTTTGATTTCCACCTTACCATGTCCAAGAGGGCGTGCAAAACGGTGGCTTTTGGGTACAGTCCCGAATCACATGGAGGCAATGAGCGATAGGAGGGGATTCGTCTCTCCCGGTATAGGGAGTTGATGTTGCGCTGTGTTCGATTGGCTATAACCGGAAATCCCTGGCCAGGGTTGCTGAGATTTACTGGTAAGTGTTACAAGTAGTTTCTCGAACTGTTATAGACCTCATATCGACACGACTTATCGAGCTATTGGGGTCTGACGTTTACCAGCCCTAGGCAAGATATGCGACATATCAGACGACGAGACCGGACTGTACGGTAGTGTTACTGGTTGGATTCACAGGAGTATGAGCGGGCTAGCTAGTCGATCTTCTGATCGTTCAATACCCGGATGGCCGTTACGTTTAGCAGACCGCTTGCAGCTTGTGGGTGATTGATATGATCATCATCTGCTACCGGCGTATTGACGAGTCTTTAGAGTCCTATACAGAGGTTTCCTGGCTCAAGCGAAACGAAATAGGAGCGCATATGAGATATGTGCAGGACCGAGAATAATGCGTGTATGTGATACCGTATTTCATTCTCGCGATGGATATATCGATTGGTTATATTCGATATAACCTAGATATCGAATCGAGGATTGATTCGATAAGCCGATACATAGGATACTAGTCGGTTATATGCGATATGACCGGATCGTTAAATCAAGTATTGATTTAATGATTTAATGTATAATTATATATGTTTGATATATTACTTTGCATTAACTAGTATTGGTTCACTTTAAAAGGATTTTCTCACTTGATGCACATTGTATATGTGATATATTTTTTTGTGCACTTGTTTGTATCATGTTTGATGATACTTGCTCACTTGGGTTTGTGTAAAGATTAAACCATGGTTATATGAATGGTTAGGGTTTTGATTATTTACTTAGTTATTTATTTATTTATTCATTTTGGATATTATTAAGAATGGTGGCTTATTTTGTTTCTATGTTGAAGCTTCTTGAAGCTTTGAAAAAGTCCACCATTCTTATCTCATCCTTAACCCTAACCATTCCAACTAACCTTAGTTTAATCTCTACACTTGACTATGGTTAGGATATGATAAGTATTCATATTAGTTTCTTTTTTAAATAAGAAACTTATCATATTCTTTCTTGCTTCTTCTTCTTCTTCACTTGAAGAAAGCTTGCTTCAACAATGGCAACTTGAGCAAATGAGTGAGAAATCCAATTCTAAAGTGAACCCACTTCCTATTTCTTCATCCTCTACCTTTTGCCAAGTAGTAGAGTGTGTTTTCTTCACAAGTTTCATGACTTGGTGAAGTGGGAACTTGATCTTGCGATGCCTCGACGTAGATCATCTTCGGCATCGTCGTCGATGACCTAGCCCGTCCATTCTCCGATGAAGCCGACGCTAGAGCCCGGGGTTCGACTTGGACAGCAAGGAGACTTCATTGCGGAGCTATGGAGGTGGAGGACCGGATCTACAAAGGTTGTATATCCGTTCTTTTAGTTTAGTTGTAAACTAGTTTTATTTTATCGCCTAAACTTCTAGCCAACGATCTAGTCTAGGGTTTCTCGGCACCGTATTTTTGAAATTGGCATGGTTGATGCCTTGTGAGACCTCTTGAGAGTGCCTAGTAACCCTATAGAGACCACACAAACCCCCTAGTGCCAGAATTCAGACCTAAACCAGAGACTAGAACCCCGAAATACGGATTTAGAAAAGCCGATATCGGAAAATTATGGATTGTGTGAGGGTTAATTGAAATCTACTATCACTCGGAGACTCTGAAAATTATTTTGTAAACACAGAGAGATGTGCAGGCACCTAAGAAGCTACCACCAAAACTCCAGCCCCTGACTCCTTTTCCAGGCTGCAAATTTAATCTTTCTGGCCGCAAATTGCGGCCAGTTCAGGGTAGAATTGGTTCGTGTTGGTTCTGTGGTCCCCTCATCAGTAAAATAGACCCTTGGCATATGTAAAATTGACTAATTTGACATAGGGAAAAATCCGGGACCTTTTTCCTAAGTTGTTGTTTTGATTCGGAGTTTCGTTTTGCATATTTTGAATTCTGGATTTCTAGTATTGTGTTTTACCTCGATCACTTGACGTTTGTATGACGATATCGAGGGTTGTTGATGGTTTTGAAAGCGTAGTCTATAGGTTCTAACCTATAGGCATTAGCGTGTCGTTTTGGTATTCCCGATGTGATTTTAATACGCATTCCGATTATGTTATCTATGTAGGTACCTTCATGTGGATTTCATATGATGAAGAAGATGAAGGCGACATCGACACCGACACGCAAGATGCAAGGTGAGTAGATTATATCTACGGGGGAAGTCAGGTGGATGGCGTATAGCACCCCCGCAGTTCGATATTTAGTATACTAGATATATACTATATACTTATATGTATATGATAGCGTTAGGTGTGATGTGGATATTTGAGATGAGATTAAGTGTACTATGGTTATATTAGGGTGTATAAGTAAACTAGTATAGTTTCCTAAATGCGAACCCTAGAATAGGTTTACACCCATACGTACACACATGCTTATTTATTATACATATACCTAGATGATGAGGATAGTGGATGATATTTGGAGATGAGTCGATGATATTGGGCATAGTGCCATGAGATCGGTGATATGATGTGATTCGTATTTGGGATACGGCATGTGATTTTAGCGGGCCTTAGGACGTCTGTTTTACACACGCATTTATATTTATATAGATGGTATCGATTTGTACTAGACTTAGATCAGTACCCCAGATCATGAGATATGATGATAAGGATACCAGATAATTGATGGGATGAATGTGATATTGACCCGTACCCAGCTTTTGGGATGTCATACGATGATCTACCGCACAAGCTTTATATTGATGATAGATCCGCACTCATGACTCGAGAATGTCATATGATATTGTATCGTACGCGGTACCTTTGAGGCGGGACCACCGAATATTATATATATATATATATATATATATATATATATATCGACTCAGATTTAGGTGGTTTCCATACCCCTCCTGATTGACTTGTTAGTTAGAGCTGTTGTTTTGCTAGTAGATGTTAGGCTAGGCCGATATCATACCTATTTCAAAAACTAACGAATCGGGAGTATTTTAAAGACAGGCAAAGGGATTCTACGGATATTTTCAAAAGACGCATCTTTTCTTAAAAACACAGTAGCCCTTATTTTCCTAAAACCCCGATTCGTCTTCTTTCAAATGGCAAAACAAGTATGACATAGATGCATTGATATAGATTCTGCACTGTTGTGCTTATTATTCATTGCCGCATATTCTCACTGTTTGCATTGCATTGCATGTTAAATATGTTTATTGTTATATCAAAACCATGCTGTTAGGACACCAGCTCCATTATCGATGATGCATATGTTCCACGTACACCTGCTTTCCGGCTCACATACTTCATCATCGATAATTGCCATGTCACTACACAGTAGGATTATTGCATCAGGATATGATCCCTTGCATGGCATACTTGTGTACTTACATATTGCACACTCATATTTGTGCACATACCTATTGTATACTCATACTTGTGTACTTACATATTGTACACTCATACTTATGCACATACCTATTGTATACTCATATTCTGTACACATACATACTTGCACATACATAGACGATTCTGTCTTGATTTTTGGAGATTTGGGAACCGCAAGATGTATTTTAAAACTTTATTCATTTTAAAAGAGAGGTTTCCCTCAATATGTGCATATTACTATTCCATGTTACATTATATACTGATATGCTTACATTTCTTTTACATGTCGCATACAACATGCTTTTTGATTATACGCATTGAGATATGTTGTTTCCATGATATTTCTGGATTTGGGAACCGTGGGTATTTCAAAAGAGAGTATGTATTGTTTTAAGAACCCGGTTACCTTTGATATAATATTTCAGTGCGTCCACCATGTGTTTTCTCGGTTCTGAGAGCGACATGTGAAACCCGATTCGAGGAGAGGTAGGCACCGTCTGCGGGTATATGGTGGACCGGTGAGGTACTCCGGGGCAAGAAGACTCGTATATGTTAGACGGTGAGCCTGGAAGGGGAGTACTACCTACCGGTGACAGTATTTGAGCTCGGCGGATATCTGGGGGATACCAACCGGAGTTGAAAGATGAGACAGGCCGATCCGGACTGACGGAGCCCTATGTATATGAAGATTTACGTGCCATTGCTAGGCACAGGTTTCATGATGTTTTCGAGTGTCGATGCTTGACACTTAGGTTCCATGATTTTGATACGTCGCGAGCGACATATGTTGATTTACATCCTCATACTTCCATGCATATGCTTTATGATATTTACTTGCATGATGCTTATTGTCATTGGGTGACACGTGGATGATTTCCACATACATATAGTTGACATTGAGGACATTGATCACATAGTTGGATGATATCCACATATTCATAGACTTCATGATATAGTCGACATTGATCATACCTCATATTTATGATATGTTATTACCTGAGGCACTGGCACGAGCACTTGGCACTACACTCATGTATAGATGTTACATTGCCACCTTATCATGCTTCAGACTTATTCATTCGAGGTTTATATATATCTGATCATATTGACCTAGGATTGTGTCATACATACGATTTCTGCTCTGTGATGTTTTTGTTAGTTATGTATATGCCCTAGAGGCCATTGTTGTACATATGATGTATATTATGATGGATGCTTAGATATATACAGAGAAGACTTTCTTGCTCGTCATGATAGTATGCTATTTGGTTTCACTTTATCTTAACATGTTGACTTGTATTGGTTTACTGTCTTACTCTCACATGTTGATAAAGCCCTTAGGATCTGTACTCGACTACTGGGATTATGATGAGATCATACTAGTGGGGCCATAGTAGTCGATGAGTACATTCTATAACTGTTCCTAGTCAAGGGTATATCGAGACAGGGCATCGATACACCAGAGTAGACTAGCGTATACGCATCTTGACCCATATGATGGGCGATGGATGATCCCATATCCATCGGTGTTTGACATCAGAGATGGTGTACGGGTGCTCAGTGGAGACTGGGTACACTGGACGAACTCGCCGAGAACTCCCAGATAGTGATATACCACACGTCAGATGGCAGTTCTCCGGTGACACTGGTACAGGGTAGTCTGTAGACCCGAGATCGTCATAGAGTCTTGTGTGATTCCCACTGTGCTTTGATTTCCATCTTACCACGTCCAAGAGGGCATGCAAAATGGTGGCTTTTGGGTACAATCCCGAATCACATGGAGGCAATGAGCGATAGGAGGGGATTCGTCTCTCCCGGTATAGGGAGTTGATGTTGTGCTGTGTTCGATTGGCTATAACTGGAAGTCCCTGGCCAGGGCTGATATAGAGATATACTGGTAAGTGTAACTAGTAGTTTCTCGGCCTGTTATGAGCCTCACATCGACACGACTTATCGGTTACTGGGGTCTGATGTATACCACCCCTAGACTTGATATGCGACATATCAGACGAACAGACCGGACTGTACGGGAGTGTTACTGATTGGATTCACAGGAGAACGGACAGGCTAGCTTGTTGATCTTCTGATCGCTCAATACCTGGGTGGCTGTTACGTTTAGCTGACCGCCTGCAGCTTGTGGGTGTTTGATATAATCATCACCTGCTACCGGCGTATTGACGATTCTTTAGAGTCCTACACAGAGGTTTCTTGGCTCAGGCAAAACGGAGTAGAGGCACATATATGATATGCGCATGACCGAGGATAATGCGATATGAGATACCGTATTATATTCTCGCGATATTTAGATATGAATCGGGACATCGGATCAAGTGTTGATTCGATGAATCAGTACATGATATATTAGTCGGTTATATTCGATATAGCCGGATCGTTGGATCAAGTGTTGATTCGATGATTTAATGTATAATGATATATATGATATATTGTATTACATTATCTAATATTGGCTCGCTTTATTATTTCATTTTCTCACCGGATTAATACATTGATATATATGTGATATATGTTAATTGTATTATTTTCTTTTGTTGCAAATATATAATATATATGTGATATATATTATTGTGACATGATATGATTTATTATAAAACATGTTTAAGGATGATAAAAAGGGATTAGGGTTTGATTAGGGTTAGCTCCTTCTTGTTCATTCTAGAAGGATTCTATTTTGTCTTGGTTAAGATATTATGGTTGATACTTATCCTTAACCTAACCAAACCCTAACTCTAGTTTATTCTCTACAAGTTTTAGCCTCTCATCCTTGACCATGGTTCTATAATCAATCATATACTCTTGACTACTATTCATCACAAAAGGATTATTCTTTCATTCTTCATCTTCTTCTCTCTTTAGTTTTTGAGAGAGAGCTCACTAGAAATTCTTTTTGTGATGATTTCTTGTGAGAAAGTGAATTAAAAAGATAGCATAAATACTACTCCATCATCCTCATCTAATCTAGCCCATTAGATTAGGGTGTTCATCTCTTTAGAGTGAGAAAGCTTGGGTTATAGCAACCTCGACGTAGATCATCGGAGAATCGGAACACTTCAAGCTAGCATGGATCGTTCGAGTCGTGGAGCCTCTCTTGAGTCCGGGAGATCGTGGATCGCGGCGAAGGGACTTCTGTTCGGAGCTTGTGAAGCGAAGGAGCGGACTACAAAGGTTGTAATCCATCACACTTAGTTTTAAAGATGTTATCTTGCATGCTAAACCCTAATATTCTAGCAAAGATCCCGTCTTTGGGTTGTTCGGCACATGTAAAATTTTATTCGGGCATGTTTGATACTTTATGAACTTTCACAAGTGTACCTAGGAACCCTACAGTGGTATCAGAGCCTAGCTAGAGCATTAGGCGACGTGTTTACGAAGTTAAAACTCCGATCGAACCCGAACCGACAAAGTTAACCCCCTCTCTGGATATTTTTTAAAATCTGGGATTTTTCTGAATTAAAAATACCTAAAAATATCGGCAGGAAAAAATAAGCACTTCTGTGAAAAACGAGCCCCAGTTCCGTACAAACAGCCGCGGAACCGCGGTCGTACCTCGCTTGGGCCGCGGAACCGTGGCAGTATTGAGGAATTAAGGACTAGTTTTTGCACAGTTATTCCTCTTTCTGTGATTTAATTTTTATGGGTATTTTTAATCGGACTCAAGTGTTGAGAATTCTGGGGTTTATTTTGTAATCGTAGATTCGATCGGAAAATTTAAATTCGTTATTATTTCCGGATATTTAGAATCTGTTAAAATGTTCGAACTGATATCATTAACTCAATTTTTCCCGACAAATTTTTTTTTTTCAAGTGTTGAATCTTTTCTCGAGTTTAAATCTTTCGCAAATGCGTGCAAGTTTTGTGGTGGACCCTATAGAAGACAACAAACCTTAACTCGATTATGTGACCGTCTTGAACTGCCTTTTGAACCTTCGGGTTTGGGCAGTACGGCGTGCCACATGTGAGGCGTTGGCTTGACCCTTCTACGGCTGGACCGCTACTACTGTGACACATTCCGGATTATTTGAACTCCGCTTAAGTGTTGAGCAATTTAGGAAATTTTGGGTATTTGATTATCTGTTCAAAAAGTTTAATACTGTCTATTTATCTGGAATGTGATACAATATGTGGAATTCATAGAGTTAGGCATGAAATGCGAAGTATGTGATATTTCAGATTTACGATGTCTAAAGTGATTGTGGATTACAAATATTATAGTTTTACACTTTCTTTTCTGTGACCGTAAGTGTAGTATGTAGTTGTATTGCCGGTTGTCGTTGCTATACATCGATGACGATCGGTGTATGCATACTTACTTACGTTGATGATATGTGATATTATGTGTTGCTGAGATATGATGTGCAGGATTGTCGCGATTGAATAGCCGGGTTTTTTTTATGTGAGATGAGAGTTTTATATTTTCATTCATGTAAATTCAAATGTAATGTAATATTCTTTTATTTGGGGCACTTCCGGGTTGAGGTTGATGCCACCAGTGTTGTATATTATTTACTTTTCCGCATTAGGATGGACCCATGGAGGGGAGCACAGGTGACCGGGTTCTGGGGTTCAGTGGGAGGCCATCTCGAGGAGTCGAGATCGGGTCTCCTAAACTCCAGAATTGGTAGGGTCGCTTGCCGCTCTCGTAGGGGTCCAAGGTTTGGGCTTGGCTATTCATCGCGAATATGGAATCTGTATTTTCTATTGTTGGCTAAATACTAAATACGGACGTCCTAGTATATTCCACATTATATCTATGTTTCTGTTGCGATATCTGTGATGTGATCATTTGATATGTTGTGATGGATACAGTATATAGTATATATGATATATTATATAGACGTTACTTATGTTTTACACCCGCACTAGCCCTGCCCTGCTCTGTCGTTAGTTACCTAACCTAACGGTGCACGAGGGGACATCGAGGCGAATGCGGATGGCATAAGTGTACGTCGTATTTATCTGTGATGCTTAGGAAGCATAAGCTGGTGGGATTTTTTATTAATGAGATTAATAAAAAGAAAAGAAACCTAAAAGATGTTGTAGAATCAAAACTTTATAAAAAGGGTAGCTACAGTTTTGCTTTGCATAGCGGTATATATGATATACCCTGCACCTTATTCGATGAGGAAAGAGCCGAGATCCCTTCATCGGGAGTGACCTCTTTAGAAAAACTGGCAGATGCTACAAAACTCGGTTTGTCTTTTGATTGCTTTTTAAAGTTTTGCTTTGCACAGTGATATATATGATATGTCCCGCACCTTATTCGATGAGGAAAGAGCCGAGATCCCTTCACCGGGAGTGACCTCTTTAGAAAAACTAATGAAAGCCTCAAAAACACTCCATTTCAAAATTTCACTTGATTCTACGACGATATCAAGTTCATTACGCTCATGGTTTTTATGAAAAACCTGCGTAGCCCTCCGTCATTTCAGATAGATATTATTTAGTATTCGTGCTATGTTTGTTGACTTAGTCAAGGCGTAGTGTACTGTAGCTAAGTAGTGTTTATCTGCTAAAACATGAGATGTGATTGGATTAGGGTATTCGCACGGCCTTGTTAACTCAGTCAAGGGTCGTATGGGTGGATTTAATTCAATCGGGAAATGTACGGGTTGAACTTGACTTGCGATTTATGGTTTGTTGACTTAGTCAAGGACATAGATCGCTAGGGGCAAAATATTATCAGGAATTTCAAGTGTTGAAATTTGCAATGAGATTGCATACCTTCTATGAGATAGTTGGATCCCGATACCCACTGCGAGTAAGAGTTACTCCTGGGAGAGTTTTACATAGGACAATTAGTCGATCAAGTAGGTGTCTAGAAAAGTGTTAACGAGGTTACGCTTCTGGAAAAATGAGGTTTACTTTAATTAGGTCCGTGCGAAAGCACGGGGAACCTCCCTCAAGTACCGACACTGATCTGGCTGAAAGATTGACGAAATTGTAGGGTGTAATTAATCCCGGCTAATATTACCTTTTAGGGTTTGAAGGTAGATTTGATAAAAACAGTGGGAGACATCCTGATTCGATAAGATAATAACCAATCTAATCTTGCAAGAGCATACGCTAAAGTGTTTTCTTCTCTCTCTCCAGGTAGCGACCATGTCAGGCCATAATCAAGATAATAATATGGATGTATTGACTGAACCCGCTTATTATACTGAGCAGGGGAACGTTGGACCCGTTCTTTCTTATAAGAGTTATAAGACTGAACAGGAAACAGGAGAATATCTGGATTCTCACGCCGCCCAAAAGAACATGCATGTTGATGCATCTTCTTCAGGTGTGTTAGTTATTGAGAACTGTTTCTCAGTTCACCCTACGTCCTGGGTATTAGATACCGGATCAGGATCCCACATATGTAAATTGTTACATGGGCTACGTAAAGGTAGAGAACTGGGAAAAGGTGATCATTCCGTTCAAGTAGGGAACGGTGCAAGTATTGCAACCAAAGCAGTTGGCAAATATCACCTTGTATTGCCAAGTCATAATACACTGATTCTAAATGAGTGCTATTATATACCGAACATGATGTGCAACATTATATCAGTTTCTTTATTAAGTAAAGAAGGATATAATTTTGTAGTAAAGGATAATATTATGAACATATTCCTAGATCAAAAGTTGATTGCATCAGGCTCGTTACATAATGGCATATTCATTCTAAATCAGAGTACTGTCCTCAATATACAAAACACACACAAGAGGAAAAGTTCAAAAATGAACGAATCCTTCTTATGGCATTGTAGACTTGGTCATATCAATGCGACACGACTAGCTAAGTTACATAAAAATGGATATTTGAATTCATTCGAATTTTCATCTTATGATACTTGCCATTCATGTCTCAAAGGAAAAATGACCAAAGCTCCGTTTAGTGGACACGGAGAAAGAGTTACCGAACTCTTAGGACTGGTACATAGTGATGTATGCGGTCCCATGTCTACGCATGCCAGGAACGGTTCTTCCTACTTCATTACATTCACTGACGATCTCTCTAGATACGGGCATGTGTTCCTGTTGAAACACAAGTCTGAAGCTTTTGAGAAATTCAGAGAATATAAGCACGAAGTAGAAAAACAAACGGGCAAAAGTATTAAGATCCTTCGATCTGATCGAGGAGGAGAATACTTAAGCAATGAGTTCCTAGATTATCTAAAAGAGAATGGGATTCTCTCTCAGCTTACTCCTCCTTATACACCACAGCACAACGATGTATCGGAACGAAGGAATCGGACCATATTAGATATGGTGCGATCTATGATGAGCGATGCTGAGTTACCTATTTCCTTTTGGGGGTATGCGCTTGAGACAGCCATATACATATTGAATCTAGTTCCGTCTAAATCTGTACCTACCACACCATATGAGATATGGAGTGGGAAGAGACCATATTTTAAACGAGTTAAGATATAGGGTTGTCCGGCCTATGTCAAAAGACCAAATCCGGACAAACTCGAGGCACGATCAGTTCTTTGCAAATTTGTGGGATATCCAAAGAATTCTCAAGGATATTTTTTCTACCACGCTGAGAAACAAAAAGTGTTTGTTGCTCAACATGCCACCTTTTTGGAAAAGGAATTTCCTGCAAAAGAAATTAGTGGCAAAGAGATAAAGCTGGAAGAGGTTCCAGAAACACAAATTGCAACTGAAGATTTAGTAGAACCAGAGGATTCAGTAGTACCCGACGAACCCCAGCCTCTCCGCCGATCTAGTAGGGTTTCTCGTCCACCTGAGAGATACTATGGTTTTCTCATTGATGGTGGAAGCGAGGATTGCATCATGGAAGATGATGACCCGACTAGTTTCGAGCAGGACATCACGAGTGGTGACTGTGAAATGGCTGGATGCAATGCGATCTGAAATGGAATCCATGTACACCAATAAAGTATGGATTTTGGAAAATGCTCCTGAAGGGGTAAAACCCATTGGGAGCAAGTGGATTTTTAAAAAGAAATTTGGTGTAGATGGAAAAGTTGAGACTTTCAAAGCTAGACTTGTAGCAAAGGGATTTCGTCAACGACCAGGTATGGATTATGACGAAACCTTTTCTCCAGTGGCTATGCTTAAATCCATTCGGATCTTACTTGCCATTGCTGCATACCATGACTACGAAATCTGGCAAATGGATGTTAAAACCGCCTTTCTAAATGGTGATTTAGAATTGTGCGTATACATGACTCAGCCAGAGGGCTTCGTAGATAGTGGGAGCAGCGGAAAGGTGTGCAAACTGCTTAAATCCATTTATGGGTTAAAGCAAGCATCGCGGAGTTGGAACATCTGTTTTGATGTAGTAGTCAAAGAGTTTGACTTCATCAAAAACATAGATGAACCTTGTATCTATAAGAAGGTAGCAGAGAGTAAGGTTGTCTTCCTCGTATTGTACGTGGATGACATACTCTTGATAGGAAATGATATTCCTATGCTGCAATCAGTCAAGATCTTATTATCACAAAGATTCTCAATAAAAGATCTAGGTGATGCCTCATGCATATTGGGGATTAGGATCTATAGAGATAGATCCAAAAGGATACTGGGATTGTCCCAATCCAGGTACATTGACACCATACTAAAGAGATTTGGTATGGAAGAATCCAAGCGTGGGAACCAACCCATGATCTCTGGACTCACTCTCTCCAAAGAGATGTTTCCCAAGACTGATTTGGAGAGAGCTCGCATGCAAGGGATACCCTATGCTTCGGCAGTAGGCTCTATCATGTATGCGATGCTATGTACCAGACCCGATGTAGCATACTCACTGACTGTAGTGAGTCGGTATCAAGCAGATCCTGGAGAGAGTCACTGGACAGCTGTGAAGAACATTCTCAAGTACTTACGAAGGACCAGAGACATGTTCTTGGTGTATGGTAACGGAGAACTCCGGGTGGAGTCCTTTACCGATTCCAGCTTCCAAAGTGATAAGGACGACTTTAAGTCGCACTCGGGATTTGTCTTTACCCTCAATGGAGGGGCGGTATGTTGGAAGAGTTCCAAACAGGATACCGTTGCAAACTCGACGATGGAGGCTGAATACATCGCTGCCAACGATGCTGCCAAAGAGGCTGTCTGGATGAAGAAGTTCATCACTGAACTTGGTGTGGTTCCATCCATTGAACATCCAATACCTCTGTATTGCGATAACAATAGAGCTGTGGCTTTGGCCAAGGAACCCAGATCCCATCAGAAACCCAGACATATTCTGAGGCGGTATCACCTGATCAGGGAGATAGTTGATCGCCGGGAGATCGAGGTCAGGAGAGTAGATACGAAGGACAACACTGCGGATCCACTCACGAAGGCCATTCCCCAGATACAGTTTGAGAGATTATTCGGGATGCTAGGTATGAGATACTACAGCAGCTGGCCTTAGTGCAAGTAGGAGATTGTTAGTTATGTATATGCCCTAGAGGCCATTGTTGTACATATGATGTATATTATGATGGATGCTTGGATATATACAGAGAAGACTTTCTTGCTCGTCATGATAGTATGCTATTTGGTTTCACTTTATCTTAACATGTTGACTTGTATTGGTTTACTGTCTTACTCTCACATGTTGATAAAGCCTTAGGATCTGTACTCGACTACTGGGATTATGATGAGATCATACTAGTGGGGCCATAGTAGTCGATGAGTACATCCTATAACTGTTCCTAGTCGAGGGTATATCAAGACAGGGCATCGATACACCAGAGTAGACTAGCGTATACACATCTTGACCCATATGATGGGCGATGGATGATCCCATATCCATCGGTGTTTGATATCAAAGATGGTATACGGGTGCTCAGTGGAGACTGGGTATACTGGACGGACTCGCCGAGAACTCCCAGATGGTGATATACCACACGTCAGATGGCAGTTCTCCGGTGACACTGGTACAGGGTAGTCTGTAGACCCGAGATCGTCATAGAGTCTTGTGTGATTCCCACTGTGCTTTGATTTCCATCTTACCACGTCCAAGAGGGCGTGCAAAACGGTAGCTTTTGGGTACAGTCCCGAATCACATGGAGGCAATGAGCGATAGGAGGGGATTCGTCTCTCCCGGTATAGGGAGTTGATGTTGTGTTGTGTTCGATTGTCTATAACTGGAAGTCCCTGGCCAGGGCTGATATAGAGATATACTGGTAAGTGTTACTAGTAGTTTCTCGACCTGTTATGAGCCTCGCATCGACACGACTTATCGGTTACTGGGGTCTGACGTATACCACCCCTAGACTTGATATGCGACATATCAGACGAACAGACCGGACTGTACAGGAGTGTTACTGATTGGATTCACAGGAGAACGGGCAGGCTAGCTTGTTGATCTTCTGATCGCTCAATACCTGGGTGGCTGTTACGTTTAGCTGACCGCTTGCAGCTTGTGGGTGTTGATTGATCTCAAAAACTATCTATTACCGCAATCAAGAACGGCGTCGCATGTAGCTAGCCGGTGAGTACGGGTCGGTCCACAGGGATGTTGTGAATTTCCTAGTCGCTCAAACGAGTTAATTCCGATTGTGGTCGGATTGATTATTAAATCTAAAAACTAAATTAATCTATATCTAAATCTTGCTAGGGTTAGATCTAGGTTAAGTTTGGAAAGTCAATAAATCTCACCGCTTTCTATACCCATATGAAGATCTAATTAGGTGTTATGGTAATTATTAATAAAAGGGATTAGAATCATTTAGAAAGATGTTTCTTCCTCTAGGTTCTTGTCCTTCCTTTATCAATCCTTACCCTAACCTCTATGGAAAACCATCACAACCGGGCCTTTATACTACGGTATCACCGCTACCTCGTGGGGTAGGGTGTCGTAGGGAGCGGTATGTGCATGTATGCATAGAGTCCTATGAAAATATATGACGGGCAAGAAAGGGGATGAGAGATCTTCGTCTCTCAAACCTTCCTCAGATCTAACCCTAACAAGCGAGGAGTCATTAGGGAATTTAAAAACATTTATCTAGGGCAGAGAATGAAAATTACCTAGGGCAAGAATTGAAATCTAAACTAGGGCAATTAAATAAATCTACTTACTTTACAGATGGCTCTCTCCAAACATTTACGCAGGGTTGTCAGATCTGAATAGATGATATGAAAAGAGGCATCGATACTCTCCAAAAGAATTCTAAATTTTATTCATAAAAAGAGGCATAGGGAGGCATGAAAAGAATACAATGATTTGGGCTTCTATTTGTAGGAGATAGAAACCCTATGTTACAATTGATTCGCATGTCTACATTTACCAAAATATCCTTAGGAAGACCTAGTCAAAGTAGACTTCAAGCTTTGGTAAAATTTTATGTCTCTGTTTCTTTAAAGGGAAGTATTGGGCCTTGAATCTTTGGGCTTCCTTATTATTTAGTTCTTTTATTAAAATAACTTCTATGTTTCTTCCAGATCTCCAGTGAATAATTGCGGTGGACTTTTAACCGATCGCTTTGTAATCTTGGACCTTGGATTGCCTTGTACTTTGTGAATTTTATCTTTGATGTAGGCTTGATCAAGAGTCTTCTGTTTGTTGGTCAAAGTCCACTTTTTTGTGTCGTCTTTTGTCTTTTTCACTGTTTTCGCTCCAAGAACCTGTAACCTGTAATATGTAGCAGACATGCGTCAAAAGCACATGTTTATTTATAAAAAGAATAAGAATGGGGAATATAATAATACAATATTATGGTGTGAACAAATCCCCCCAAACTTATCTTTTGCTCGTTCTCAAGCAAACTTTTTTATTCTCTACAAAAAACCTAACCGCACTTTCGCAGGGAAACGCGATTGCACTGAGCTCGTGCAACAAGCCGTTAAACCTCTAGGTGTCCCTAGTAGGAGGAGTGTTGTCTCCTGAGGGTTTTCAGCGGATACTACCCACAAAATCCTATCAATTTGGCTTTTTCGACTTTTGTTTTCCAATTAGGTTTTCTAACAAGGAATTCTATTATCTTCGACTTGCAAATTATCCACCCATATTCTTCACACTTCCTCATCATATAACTTAAGATTATATATGTTCTATAGACTTACTTAGCTTTCAGCATCTCTTAAGTTTTCCTTCTAGGGTTCCATCTCCACTTAGGAATTTTTATCAACTCTACTAAAGATACAAGTTATATTCTTCATTCCTTTCTCTCATCTAAACTTCAATCACATATCCCCACGTGTATGTATAAATCACCCTTACACTTGGAAATTCAAATCAAGCAATCATACCCTTGTCCGTTGTCCAAAGTACTTATTAATTGGTGAATTTTCAATTGAAATTTGCTTACACATCCTTCATGCGACCGTTAATACTTCTTGAGGTACCAACGACCGATTACAAAATGCGTTTGCACTTTAAAGCGTACTTCCTAGTTTTGTAACACCCAAGGCTTTAGCATTGACTCCCAAACCAGTTGGTCTAAGGCACTAGATGATGAAGCACCCTCGCTAAATATTTTTCTATTTTTGCAGCCTTAAGTAATCACAAAAACCAGTGTTCATTTTTTTTTTCTTTATTCACTTTTTTTTTCTTTTTTTTTTCTTTTCTTCATACTAAGGACTTTAGACAAGAGCATTTCAAGGTCTCCTCTACTATTCCAAGTTTCAAGGTGCGTGATTGTGCAAATTTGTAGGATATACATTTTCAGAATCTAGACTTAAGCTAGGAATTATTTTTCAAACTTATACTCTAATAAGAACATCAATACTTTTCCTTTGTTTCAACTTAGCCCAAGAACTGAACACAAAATTTGCCTATTTCTAAATAAACTACAAAGACATATACTTTCTACCGTTAAACTTTAAGGGATGTTATTTTTAGGGTTTTTAATTTACTACGTCAAAGATCTAGTTGTTCCTAGCTAGTTAACCTATCTATCAAACTCTAGTCAAATAAGCCAAAATTGAATACAATAATTTTTATAATTTTTGAAAATTTTCAATTTTTATGGGTTTTTAAATAAATATGCAAATGCAAAAATATACAAATGAATGCGAAGGAAGAAGACGTACCGAGCATACCCCCAAACTTAAACTTGACAGTGTCCTCACTGTCATGCTAAACCAAGAGGGTTAAAATACCGGCACTCCTCTGTTTATTTATTTATAATTTTTTTGATTTTATTGTTTTGAATTTTTTTTATAGAAAAAGAAAACAAAAATATATATACATATATACAAAGGTTCCCCCCAAACTTAAGCTTGGCCTTACACAAGCCAAAGGTTAACACCAACCATTCAAAAATCTTATCGTGGTAATGGTCAAGTTGGTGAAAGAATGGGGTGTAGAAGAAAGAAATGAGAAACACGCGAGACCGTGTAGGAAGAAGGGTAGAATATGGTCTCGGTGGGGGAGAAAAATGGCGGAAAAGAGAAAGAAGTAGAGTACGATCTTGAGGGTGTAAATCGAGTGAATAAATTAGCACAATTTGTGATGACCGATGTGTTAAAAGTGATTGTGCTAACCTATCAACCCGTCGAGAAATGGGGTCAAATCCTTCAAGATTCGCAAGAAAACATGGGTACACCGAATTTGGTATAGGAGATGAAAGCATAACGGTCACTTGCACGGTCGGAACAATAGGAAGGATGGAAGGAAGTGAGTGAGGAAGGGTATCAGTTAAGGATTTAGGAGGGTGTATTGGAAAATTCGACACATTAAACGAAAATAGTTCAACCTCAATATTATCCTCAGTACTATCCTCATAATCCTCCTTAATATTTTCCTCAAAAATTTGCTTATCCATGCCAATATCATCAAAATCAAGACGTATATGAAGTTCGGGAAAAACATTTAATGACTCGGAATGATGAATTGGACATAAAATTTCAATCAAATCGACAGGTTCATCATCCGAAATATTCCCGGCGTCTATATCCTCAATCAAGTGAAAATCAATTTCTTTAGACACCTCATCAAAAGCATGGATATTTATCAATTTAGGTTCTAGATGGGAGGTGTAAAGATCGAAAGGATTATGTGTGGTTTCACTCGAAAGGGGTTCTTCACAATTGGGCAAATCAAACACTATAGAATCACACAACTCGTCTTTATTTTGAACTTGTGAATCGTTTAGGAAATTCGATGGAAAACTGTAGTTGTGGGCTTCAATTGGGTAAGGGTAGGTTTTATTTGGAAATCCTCTCTCATTCTCACTCATTCCCATCGCCTCCTCATACGTTGAAAAATTTGGAGCTAGTTGGAAACTAGTTACCGGTTCAGCAGGTTGCATAAGGGCGGCCACGGACGCTTCCACATTCCTAACCATTTTGTTTGTTGCTGCGATATACGCCTCCAACGCCTCTTCCAAACTAGACTTGGGTGGTAAGAGGGTTTCGGTAAAAGATTCGAAATCGTGTGGATATGCAAAACTCCCAACAGGCTGTGTAGAAACATTGTCTAGTGACGGTGGAAAAGTCGGATAGGACTGGTAGGAAGTAGGTGATTGGACAGGGGTAGGGTCAACATATGGATAAAAAGGTGAATAGTCGTGCGGATACCTAGTACTAGATGAGTGGAGAGGGGTGAAAGATCGGCTGCGAGATTGAGCAATATGCTCAGCAATGGACATCGGCTTAGGAGTAACAGAAGGACTTGAAAAAGTGGTATCAACATATGGAGATGGTAAAGATTGACTTGGTTGACACAAAGTGGGTTGAAAAGTCGAATTGTTTCTTCTAGACGCCTCTATTTGATCATTCAAAGATATTTTAGGCATGAAAGGATCGTCTTTAAATTGATCGAACAAATTGCCGAACGACGCAAAATTAGGTTCGGGATACCAAAGTTCGGCGAGTGATTTATTATGTGAGGTACTCATGTTGTAAGAAGAAGGGGAAAAGAAAGAGGGTTGGTTGGTGCAAGGATTTATTTGCGGCAAAAGTTTGCAAGTTTTCTAATATTAATTTTCCTTTTTCTTTTTCTTTATTTGAAAATTGTTGCAAAAAGATTTTTTAATAAAAGATATGCAACAGAAAAATATTACTTGCAAACAGTTATTATTTTAAGCATATCACAAGAATCTTTATTTGGAAAAAAAATTGTTGCAAAAAGATATTCGAGAAAAGATATGCAACAAAAAAGATTACTTGCAATCAATTTCTATTTTAAATGAGGCGCACAAATCCTGCACAAGATTGTTATTTGGAAGGGGAAATATTTTTATAGCGCACAAAATCTTGCAGGAATTTTTCAGAAAATATATGGAAATTTTTGCAGAGGAGGAACAGAGAAGCTTACAGAGCTTTTTTCACGATCTGAAGACACAAGATAGCCGTGTTTCCACGGTATAATGTAGGGTTACACCGCGGTTTCGCGGTCAGGTAGTCGGCGCGAGATCCTAAAGTTTTTCTGACGCTCTGATCTGACTAGAAGGCCGCGTTTCCGCGGTCTAAGATGGGTATGCGCGGCGGAATCGCGGTGTGGTGGAGGTTTCAGGGTGCGGGAAAAATTCCACTGTTCTGTTTTGAAAATCCTTCTCTGTTCTGATCTCTTGATTTCTGTTTCGCTTTCTGGAAATTTCCAGATCCGATTTTGTATATCCTACAAAATTCAAACAACAAAGTATCCCTTCCAAAAATAACAGATGAAATATTTTTATATTTTTTTTTGGATTTTTTAGATTTTTATGATTTTTTAATTTAATATTAACCTGAAATTGCAAAAAGGAATGTTCTACGCCATCCCCGACAACGGCGCCATTTGATTGATCTCAAAAACTATCTATTACCGCAATCAAGAACGGCGTCGCATGTAGCTAGCCGGTGAGTACGGGTCGGTCCACAGGGATGTTGTGAATTTCCTAGTCGCTCAAACGAGTTAATTCCGATTGTGGTCGGATTGATTATTAAATCTAAAAACAAAATTAATTTATATCTAAATCTTGCTAGGGTTAGGTCTAGGTTAAGTTTGGAAAGTCAATAAATCTCACAGCTTTCTATACCCATATGAAGATCTAATTAGGTGTTATGGTAATTATTAATAAAAGAGATTAGAATCATTTGGAAAGATGTTTCTTCCTCTAGGTTCTTGTCCTTCCTTTATCAATCCTTACCCTAACCTCCATGGAAAACCATCACAACCGGGCCTTTATACTACGGTATCACCGCTACCTCATGGAGTAAGGTGCCGTAGGGAGCGGTATGTGCATGTATGCATAGAGTCCTATGAAAATATATGACGGGCAAGAAAGGGGATGAGAGATCTTCGTCTCTCAAACCTTCCCTAGATCTAACCCTAACAAGCGAGGAGACTACTCACTCATTAGGGAATTTAAAAACATTTATCTAGGGCAGAGAATGAAAATTACCTAGGGCAAGAATTGAAATCTAAACTAGGGCAATTAAATAAATCTACTTACTTTACAGATGGCTCTCTCCAAACATTTACAGAAGGTTGTCAGATCTGAATAGATGATATGAAAAGAGGCATCGATGCTCTCCAAAAGAATTCTAAATTTTATTCATAAAAAGAGGCATAGGGAGGCATGAAAAGAATACAATGATTTGGGCTTCTATTTATAGGAGATAGAAACCCTATGTTACAATTGATTCGTATGTCTACATTTACCAAAATATCCTTAGGAAGACCTAGTCAAAGTAGACTTCAAGCTTTGGTAAAATTTTATGTCTCTGTTTCTTTAAAGGGAAGTATTGGGCCTTGAATCTTTGGGCTTCCTTATTATTTAGTTCTTTTATTAAAATAGCTTCTATGTTTCTTCCAGATCTCCAGTGAATAATTGCAGTGGACTTTTAACCGATCGCTTTGTAATCTTGGACCTTGGATTGCCTTGTACTTTGTGAATTTTATCTTTGATGTAGGCTTGATCAAGAGTCTTCTGTTTGTTGGTCAAAGTCCACTTTTTTGTGTCTTCTTTTGTCTTTTTCACTGTTTTCGCTCCAAGAACCTGTAACCTGTAATATGTAGCAGACATGCGTCAAAAGCACCTGTTTATTTATAAAAAAAAGAAGAATGGCGAATATAATAATACAATATTATGGTGTGAACAGGTGTTTGATATGATCATCACCTGCTACCGGCGTATTGACGATTCTTTAGAGTCCTGCACAGAGGTTTCTTGGCTCAGGAAAAACGGAGTAGAGGCACATATGTGATATGTGCAGGACCAAGGATAATGCGATATGAGATACCGTATTATATTCTCGCGATATTTAGATATGAATCGTGACATCGGATCAAGTGTTGATTCGATGAATCGGTACATGATATATTAGTCGGTTATATTCGATATAGCCGGATCGTTGGATCAAGTGTTGATTCGATGATTTAATGTATAATGATATATATGATATATTGTATTACATTATCTAATATTGGCTCGCTTTATTATTTCATTTTCTCACCGGATTAATACATTGATATATATGCGATATATGTTAATTGTATTATTTTCTTTTCTTGCAAATATATAATATATATGTGATATATATTATTGTGACATGATATGATTTATTATAAAACATGTTTAAGGATGATAAAAAGGGATTAGGGTTTGATTAGGGTTAGCTCCTTCTTGTTCATTCTAGAAGGATTCTATTTTGTCTTGGTTAAGATATTATGGTTGATACTTATCCTTAACCTAACCAAACCCTAACTCTAGTTTATTCTCTACAAGTTTTAGCCTCTCATCCTTGACCATGGTTCTATAATCAATCATATACTCTTGACTACTATTCATCACAAAAGGATTATTCTTTCATTCTTCATCTTCTTCTCTCTTTAGTTTTTGAGAGAGAGCTCACTAGAAATTCTTTTTGTGATGATTTCTTATGAGAAAGTGAATTAAAAAGATAGCATAAATACTACTTCATCATCCTCATCTAATTTAGCCCATTAGATTAGGGTGTTCATCTCTTTAGAGTGAGAAAGCTTGGGTTATAGCAACTTCGACGTAGATCATCGGAGAATCGGAACACTTCAAGCTAGCATGGATTGTTTGAGTCGTGGAGCCTCTCTTGAGTCCGGGAGATCGTGGATCGCGGCGAAAGGACTTCTACTCGGAGCTTGTGAAGCGAAGGAGCGGACTACAAAGGTTGTAATCCCTCACACTTAGTTTTAAAGATGTTATCTTGCATGCTAAACCCTAATATTCTAGCAAAGATCCCTTCTTTGGGTTGTTCGGCACATGTAAAATTTTATTCGGGCATGTTTGATGCTTTATGAACTTTCACAAGTGTTCCTAGGAACCCTACAGTTTTCTATTCATGAGTTGGCAACTCACCCCCGTTGTGCCACAGTTCTTGCAGGTTTTGCCGTACAGGTTCCATTGCGGCTTCTGGCACACTGCTTCCTTTACGGGTGATTTGCTTTGTAGGTGGGTTCTTTTGCATCAGAACTACCATTGTACATGTATTATTCAATTGTATCTAGTAATTCCATCAACCAAACTTGTATATTGTTTCAGACTTAGAAAACCAGTTATGTATTATTTCGACCTTAGAGTCGCGCGTTGTAGTATTATAGTTTTTATGCTGATTTTGAGTTTTCCTTTGAGTTTTGATCCTCGCCATTTGACGTTTTATATTATACTGCTTGTGTGGTTGTGACCGTCGATTGACGAAGAGCTAGCTCTCGCTTGGGGATGCCTTTTATCATTGTATATATATTATTATTCATGTTGTACCCCGTTTGGGGCCAGTATTTACAAAGGAAACTCTGCCGAAATTTTCAGAAAAGACTGGAGATTTTAAAAATGCATATTTGGCTTGCTTATTTAAAAACCTTGTTTTAAAAAAAACGTGTTTTCTTCACTTCTTAAAACTAGTTTTCTTTATTTATTCCTTAAAAATGGTTTTAGATTTCTGGGCTTTTGGCTTACTTGAATTAGATGGGGTCCTATAGACTTCATATGATTCAAGGGCCAGTCACGGGCTATTTCGGGTCGTGACAGACCTTTTTCTCTTTCCACTCCACACTTCGTGTGTCGTGTTTTTCCACGATCAAATAATCGCGGTGTGTATGTTTTTGGTTGCCCTTAGGGGAGCGGATACTGAAGTCGGCGCTTCGTCTCTATGAAGAATGGCGTTTGTTTCTACCCTAGCAACTCAGACTCTGTCATATCTGGTGGAGTCAAGTATGGGCAACTTGCAATCTCAAATCTCTGCAATCCATCTCTTCAAGAGATCAATGGGATTCTCTTTAGGTCGATACTCCCACCTGCCGCCCTCGGTGCCTCAATGTCGATAGAGGAAGCCCAGTGGAAGTTTGTCTTCCACAGGCTGGTTCCCCAAGCTGTAGCTTTGCCAATGGAATCAGTTCTCAAATGACTCGCACCTTCCAAGGACCAAGGTCGACGCAGGGGGAAGAATATTTAAGCTCTCAAAGGAAACAGGGGGCAGGCTCGGAAAAATTCTGAGGCTAATCAAATCCCGGCCGTAAGAAACGGTCAACGTCGATATCGGCATCATACAAAATGAGCTGGGGGAAGTTCTCCGCATGGTCCAGTTTCAACCCCAGTGGTGAATGTTGTTGTTCCAACTGGGAACAGCTTCAAACTGTTGCGAAGGGTCAGACAAAATTCTCCTACCGCAATATTGAAGAAGTCTCCGCAGCCCATGGAGATCCCACGAGTGCAGAAACAAGTTCAATCCCTGAGACAACTTTCCTCATCTATATATAAGGTATGGAAGCAGGTGAAGGGGACTCACCCTAAGACGGATTCTGATACAGCGGCTCCTCCTAAAACCAAAGCGGCTTTTCACAAAAAAGGAGGCCCAATAAAGCTCAAGTGCCCGAAGCAAATTCCAGAGGCCAAAAACTCCGAACACCCCAAGCCTGGGGGCATGGTAGTTCACATAATCTATGTGGCGAATTCCAAAGATGAAGTTTGAGCTTCTACTAGCCACCGACCTCAAACTCGGTCCTTAACAAAAGTTCAACTGCAACATGAAAAGCTGCATGATATGCTTGCTCAGGCGACACCACTCGCTAATCCATCGTCCAAGGCAAATCTCGAAGACACATCTGGAGAAAGAAATCTGGCATGGCGCCGATTCTACGCTTGACAAGCTCCATCCTATCCGTCTGCCCAGATACTACACAGACAGATTAAAAAGATTGTTGAGGCGCCAATGCGTACCTTTCAAACAGACTGCTCGACAAACACAGTTCTATAATAAGATCTGGAACGTCTCCGGAACTCAGCGCAAGTTGCCCAACGGAAGAATGGAAACGATCGGGCTTGGATATGTTCAATCCAGAAAATGGGAGCGAGTCCATGGCAGCTGCGTCATACATGACTTCAATAAAGAAGGAGACATTCTGTTAAGAGAGGCCGATTCTGAACCAAAACAAGGTCCTGTCATCAAAATGCCGAGTCCGTAGTTTGAAGAACGAATGGACAAGCTAGTAAGGGAAGCGGGTCAAAAGATTCGGGATGACCATAACCGTGAAATAGCCATTTACGAGAAAGCCAGGACGCAGCGCCTCCTTCAACGGGCCGTGGAGGATGACAATGTTCTTCCTTATCAGCCCGTCATACAAAAGGCCCAACGCAGAGGCAAAAATAAATCAAAGAGCGGGAAAGACGTTCGAAAGAGACAAAGCGGTACCAAGAAGCCACGCGATCGGGAATCGAGCAATCCGGATTCGTCTCTTATAAAGAAGATGGGTCGAGCATACTCTTTTCCTTAGAACAAAACACGGAAGATACTTGATCTTGCCATAAAACATCAAATGATTACACTTCCGGAGTCCAAGCACCCCGAGCAAGCGAACGAGATCTCCCACCCAGACTATTGCTCCTATCACCGAGCAGTAGGACATCCTCTCGAGGACTGCTTCACCTTCAAGAACTGGGTCGAAGACTAATATCAACAGGGCAGGTTCGCTTTATCCAGCGGTTGGAAGATAAGCCCGCCACAGAAGCATGAACCGAAAGCGACGTGTATAGCAGGATTAGGACTAGATCAACATCGATCTTGGAAACGATCTCGTACCTGTCACGCGATAACGCAGTCAAAATAAGAGCCCGAGAATATGGATGACCTCCCCTGGTGCTTCGAAAATAATGATAACGAGGTGATCTCAGATTTTCCGCCGGCACCAAAAGAGCTGGAAGATGGAATACATACTACTGCAGATGATCTCAAGAAAATTGATTTGGGGACGGCAAGTGACCCGCGGCCGACATTCATCAGTGAGTTGCTGTCTGAAGAAAAGGTGGCTACACTAAAAGAATTGCTTATGCAACATAAATATTGCTTCGCATGGAACTATTCCGAGATGCCAGGACTAGATCCAGAGATTGTTGTCCATAAATTGGCAATATCACCGGATGCCAAGCCAATCAAACAAGTGCCGAGTATGATGCGGCTCGAGCTTGAAATGAGCATCAACACAGAGGTCAAGAAGCTAATCGACTCTGGCTTCATCCAAGAGGTTCAGTATCCTGACTGGATCGCCAACATCGTACCGGTGATGAAGAAAAATGGGACAGTGCGCATATGTGTGGACTTTCGGGATCTCAATAAAGCCTGCCCGAAAGACGACTTCCCAGTACCGGTCACCGAGCTGATGATAGACAATACGTCCACTCACGAAGTTTTCTCCTACATGGATGGCTCGTCAGGATACAATCAGATAAAGATGCATCCCGAGGACCAGAAGCATACCGCTTTCCGGACCCCTTTGGGTATATACTGCTACAAGGTGATGCCTTTCGGTCTAAAGAATGCCGGTGCCACCTACCAGAGGGCCATGACGAAGATCTCCGATGACCTCATACATGAAATCGTTGAATGCTATATCGACGACCTCGTGGTGAAAAGAAAATCATACGAAGAACATTTAGAGCATCTGAAGATCGTATTTCAACGCCTCCGGCAATACAACTTGAAAATGAACCCTCTCAAATGTGCGTTCGGAGTTTCCTCAGGCAAGTTCCTAGGATTCATCGTCCGACACCGAGGCATCGAGATAGACCAGTCAAAGATCAAGGCGATTATGGAAATGCCCCCACCAAGGACTCTCAAGCAATTGCGATCTCTCCAAGGGAAGCTCGCGTATATCCGGCGATTTATAGCCAATCTCTCAGGCAAGTGCCGTCCTTACAGTCACCTCATGAAGAAGGGAACCCCTTTCGTCTGGGATCGCAAATTCCAAAGCGCACTGGACGAAATCAAGAAATACCTGCAGAATCCGCCAGTGTTGGCTGCTCCGGTCAAGAAAAAGCCTCTCATTCTGTATACAACCGCCCTCGAAGGTTCTTTAGGTGCATTATGGGCACAAGAGAACGACCAAGGGAAGGAGAGAGCCCTCTACTATTTGATTCGAGTTCTACTTGGGGCAGAAAGCAATTATTCTCCCATCGAAAAACACTGCCTGGCATTGATCTTCGCGATAACGAAGCTCAGGAATTATGCGTTGGTGCATGAAGTCCGTCTCATATCGAAGGTGGATCCTCTCAAGTATTTGATGTCAAAAGCCATATTGACGGGACGACTCGCTAAATGGGCCTTGCTCTTGATGGAGTTCTTGTCACGACCCGAAATAGTACGTGACTGCCCTCGAATCATATGAAGCCTATATGACCCCATCTATTTCAAGTAAGCCAAAAGCCCAAAAATCTAAAACCGTTTTAAATAATAAAGGAAGGAAAACTAGTTTTAAAGAAGTGAAGAAAAACATGTTTTAAAAATAAGGTTTTTAAATAAGTAAGCCGAATATGCATTGTAAAAATCTCTAATCTTTTCTGAAAATTTCGGTAGAGTTTCCTTTGTAAATACAGGCCCCAAACAGGTACAACATGGATAGTATATATATACAATGATAAAAGGCATCCCCAAGCGGAAGCTAGCTCTTCGTCAATCGACGGTCACAACCACGCAAGCAGTATAATATACAATGCCGAAGGGCGAGGATCAAAACTCAAAAGGAAACTCAAAATCAGCATAAAAACCATAATACTACAACGCGCGACTCTAAGGTCGAAATAATACACAACTGGTTTTCTAAGTCTGAAACAATATACATGTTTGGTTGATGGAATTACTAGATACAACTGAATATAATAAATACAAAGGCGGTCACGATTCGAGTGAACCCACCTACTAATGCAATCACCCAGAAGGAAACAATGTGCCAGAAAAGCCGCAATGGAACCTGTACGGTAAAACCTGCAAGAACTATGGCACAACGGGGGTGAGTTGCCAACTCGTGAATAGAAAACATCACAGAGCAGAAATCGTATGTATGGCACAATCCTAGCTCAATAAGATCAAAAATATATATAAACCTCAAATGAATAAGTCTGAAGCATGATAAGGTGGCAAAGGTAAACATCTATACATAAGTGTAGTACCAAGTGCTCGTGCCAGCGCCTCAGGTAACAACATATCATAATGTGAGGTATGATCAATGTAATCAGTTTCAACTATATCATGAAGTCTGTGAGTATGTGGATATTATCCAACTATGTGATCAATGTCATCAATATCAACTATATGTATGTAGGTATGTGTGTGGATCTCGTCCATGTGTCACCCAATGATAATAAGCATCATGCATGTAAATATCGTAAAGCATATGCATGGAAGTATGAGGATATAAATCAGCAGGTGTCCCTCGCGACACTTCAAAATCATGGAACCAGAGTTTCCAGCATCGACACTCGAAAACATCATGAAAGCTGTGCTCAGCATCGGCACGTAAATCCTCATATATCGGGCTCCGTCAGTCCAGATCGGCCCATGGGCTCCGTCGGTCCGGGTCGGCCCATATCATCTCTCGACTCCGGTCGGTATCCTCCGGATATCCGCCGAGCCCAAATACTATCACCGGTAGGTAGTAGTCCCTCTGCCAGGCTCACCGTCTGTATACACAGCATCCTTTTCTTACCCCGGGATACCATACCCGATCCACCATATACCCGCAATCGGCCCCATCCGCCTCCTCGAATCGGGTTTCACATGTCGCTCTCAGAACCGAGAAAACACATGGTGGACGCACTGAAATATCATATCAAGGGTAACCGGGTTTTTAAAACAATACATACTTTCTTTTGAAATACCCATGGTTCCCAAATCCAGAAATATCATGGAAACAATATATCTCAATGCGTATAATCATAAGGCATGATGTATGCGACATATAAAAGAAATGTAAGCATATCAGTATATCATGCAACATGGAATAGTAATATGCACATATTGAGGGAAACCACTTTTTAAAATGAATATAGTTTTAAGATATATCTTGCGGTTCCCAATTCTCTAATCAAGGCAGAATCATCTATGTACGTGCAAATACTTATGTATGCAAGTATGGGTGTACAATATGCATGTACCCAAGTATGCCCTACAAGGGGTCGTATCCTGAATGTAACAGTCTACAATGTAGTGACACGGCAATTATCAATGATGAAGTGTGTGAGCCGGCAAGCAGGTGTACGTGAAACATATGCATCATCGATAATGGTGCTGGTGTCCTAACAGCATAGTTTTAATATAACAATAAACATATTTAACATGCAATGCAATGCGAAAAGAAAGAATATACGGCAAATGAATAATAAACACAACAGTGCAGAATCTACATCAATGTATTTATGTCATACTTTTTTGCCATTTGAAAGAAGACGAATCGGGGTTTTTAGGAATATAAGGGCTACGGTGTTTTTTAGAAAAGATGCGTCTTTTGAAAATATCCGTAGAATTCCTTTTCCTGTCTTTAAAATACTTCTGATTCGTTAGTTTTTGAAATAGGTATGGCATCGGTCTAGCCTAACATCTAATAAGAAAACTACAGATCTAACTAACAAGCTAATCGGGAGGGGTATGGAAACCACCTAAATCTGAGTCGATATATATATATATATATATATATATATATATATATATATATATAATAGTCAGTGATCCGCCTCAAAGGTACCGCGTACGATACAATATCATATAACATGCTCGAGTCATGAGTGCGGATCTATCATCAATATAAAGCTCGTACGGTAAATCATCGTACGGCATCCCAAAAGATGGGTACGGGTCAATATCACATTCATCTCATCAATTATCTGGTATCCTTATCATCATATCTCATGATCTGGGGTACTGATCTGAGTCTAGTACAAATCGATACCATCTATATAAATGCGTGTGTAAAACACACGTCCAAAGGCCCGCTAAAATCTCATGTCGTATCCCAAATATGAACCTCATCATATCATCGATCTCATGGCACTATGTCCAAAGTCATCGACTCATCTCCGATATCATTTGCTATCCTCATCTTCAAGGTATAAGTATAACAAATAAGCATGTGTGCGCGTGTGGGTGTAAACCTATTCTAGGGTTCGCAACTAGAAAACTATACTAGTTTACTTCTAAACCCTAATCTATCCAAAGTACACCTAATCACATCTAGAATATCCATGACACGCATAAAGCTATCATATAAAGTATATAAATATAGTATACTAAACCTCGAACTGCGGGGGTGCTATACGCCATCCACCCGACTTCCCCCGTAGATATAATCTACTCACCTTGATCTTGCTTGCCGATGTCGATGTCGCCACCATCTTCTTCAACGTCTCAGATCACCGTGGGGGTACCTACTATTCCCCTCCGAATGGCGGCCAAGACGCGATAAACATCTTGCCTGAGATTCGGGGCAGATGCTATTTGGTTTTATCCGTCCACCTCTGCGAAGATGCCAAGTTGATTTATGGCACCGTGTATCGAAGGTTTAGACGGATGCGGCCGATGTAGCAGATTTCGTCAGATTCCCCCTCGCTTGAGGGGTTTTTGATTGTGGGGGCGCTCTTCCCTGCAGGCGCAAGCCCCTGCAGTTAATTACGCTACCGCATCGCGGTAACAACTTTCTCCTTCTCCAGAATGTCATTTCGTGTCGTGTGTGTTTGTTTTGTTTGTGGTTGCCCGTGGATTGTATACGGAGACTAGGTTATGCCGTCGCCCGTAGGACTTGGATTAGTCCAAATCCGTATTTTCTTAGATTTGGGTTTGGAGTTTTTGTTTAAGGATACGTTAGCCCTATTTAAGGCTAAGATCAACTTAAACTTTTGTTAAGGATACGTTAGCTTAATCTCCAGACTAAGATCAACTTAACGGGATTGTTTGGATCCGACAAGAGAGCAATTGGCTCTATTGTTTAGTTTAATGACGTTGCGGTCAATTTCCAGTTTAGGGACATGGTGGTCCATTTCCAGTTTAGGGACATGGTGGTCCATCGTTCCCGTTTAAGGGACGAATATTAGTTTAAGGACGCATTAGTCCATGGGTTTAATGACCCCATAGTCCATATAGATGTGTTTAAGGATGCATTAGTCCATTAGTTTAAGGACGCATAAGTCCATGAGTTTAAGGACCCCACAGTCTGTATGGTGTGTGGTTGTCGGGACCCGTCACCTCTCTGACGTCGTTAAAGTATTACAACGATAGGTGTCAGAGGAGTTCGGAGATGTACCCTTGAACCGGATGTAAATTGATTTAAGAGAGCAGTCTTGCTCAGTCAATTTAATTTGAGGACTTACGGCCATAATTGGGCTAAGTCCAGTTGAAGATGTTCAACATTTTTATTTATCTTTGGCCTATTAGGCCTGTGCTAGGGCTTTGCCCTTGTTTAATAATGCACTGCATTTTATTCTGGCCTGCTAGGCCTTTTTGATTTGGGCTCAGTCCCTTTGTAAATGATACAGAGCATCTGTTTTTTTTTGGGCTCTGGCCTTTTTAAAATAATGCATTGCATTTTATTAGGCCTTTTAGGCCTTTTTAATTGGGCTTGGCCCTTCTGTAAACAATGCAGTGCATTAATTACTTGACAGTGGCTTGTCAGGCGCTTTGCGCCAATTTCGCCAATTTTTTAGCGCAAGCGCTCGTGGTGGTGACACATGTCACACTCTGGTGAGCGCAAGCGCAACAGCGCAGTGCACTGCGCTGTTGCGCTACTGACACGTGGCGCGCTCTAGTGCGCTGCGCCAACTTCAGAAAGCAAAGCTTTATCCTAAAAGCGCATAGCGCAAGTGGTTCTGGAGCTGACACGTGGCGCTCTCTGGTGGTTTGCGCCAACCCAGGAGCGCAACAGTGCAGTTTTTGTAAGTGCAAGGCACTGTTTCAATAACTTGATCCAATTTTGGATTCTAGAAAAGAATCTTTGAGATTCAGAACCAATGGTTCATAAAAAAGTGTAAGGCACTGTTATTATTTATTTTATTTATTATTTTTTTTTATTGAAGATCATTGATCTTTTCTTAGATCAATGATCTATTCAGAAGAAATTCTTCTTTTATAAAGGTTTTTTACCTTTTTTCTTTTCTTGAGTTCTTCTCAAAAGTCTTCAGAGTTCTCTCTGTTTTGTTGTTTTTGAAGTTCTTGATGATGTTGATGTCTTTTGAATTGGGGTCTAGGGGCCTTTATATAGTGCCCATTGATTTGTTAAATTTGTTAAAGAGATCCTTCTCTGAGTGATTTTGGGAATTTTCCCCACCGTTGGATCTTTGATCCAAGGGCTTCTGTTTTACAGAAGACAATCTTCTTGTTTTAACAAGAACCGAAAGATCTTACTGGAATTTTAATTCTATTTGGCGCAAACGCACCAGCGCTTGACACGTGTCGCGCAGCGCAGAGCGCAGCGCAACTGCGCTTGACACGTGTCGCGCAGCGCAAGGCGCAGCGCAACTGCGCTGACACGTGTCGCGCAGCGCAGAGCGTGGCGCAACTGAAGCGTTGCTTCTTTTATAGAGCCTTGCTCTGATTGAGTGCGCTGCCTTGGGTGCTGCGCTCCCTGCGCCGGCGTGTCTGATTTGGACACGTGGCGCTCTGCGCGCAGCGCAGGGGATCTGAAGCGTTGCTTCATTTATTTTAACTTTAATTTTCACTTTAATTTTCAAAACAGAGCTTTGCTCTGATTGGGGGAAACAGAAGCCTTGGTTCGTTTTCCGCCTTGGAATTTGAACAGAGCTTTGCTCTGATTAGGGTAAACAAATGCCCCCCCCCCCACCGTTGCGCTTACGTGGCCCCCAAACGTGAGCGCAGCGGTGGCAGAATTCCGACCGTCGCGGCAACTCTTGGAAGTTGAAAAGGCATTTGATGCCTATAAATAGAACCTTTGGTCCCTCAACAGATGATTATCATCTTCAAAATTTTTACTTTCAGAATCTCAGAGCCCTGCTCTTTATTTTTAAGAACCCCAAGAGTTAAACTATTAAAACTTTTAGGTAAAAACTTTAATTTAAATTAAATTAAATTAAATTAATTTTCATTGACAGAGCCTTGCTCTCAATAGATCCCTGATCTAAAGAAAACCCATTTAGGGTTTCACTTAGCAGAGCTTTGCTCTAAAGGGGTCCAAAGAGAACTAAGGAGAACCCTATTAGGGTTCCATTAATAGAGCTCTGCTCTCGAGGAGTTTAACTCCCTATGCCTTTTTCCTCATTGCTAATCTTCCAATGATGTTTTCTTCAGGCATTATAGCTGTTCATCTATACAGTCTGCACGAATTCATCACCTACGAGGATATCCGCGTACAGGACCGTCACCAAAACCAGGGGTTTACAGATGCCCAGTGTGCGGAGGTTATGGGCCGTCTGAACGCACGCGTTGGTTGGCTGCTTCCTCGCCGTTCTGCTCTCTTGAAAGTCGTGCTGGGAGCAATTTGGAGAGCACTCCCGGGGTTTCACGAGGCCATGCCACTTAATGCGCTGGATGATGCCGAAGACAAGGTGCATTCAGTGTACCTGTCGGGGCTGATCTCGAAGAAACGACGAGATAGCCTCATCGACGTTCTGCATCAAATCTTTCAACAAACGATGATAATTGCTGCTTATCGAAGGATAGGGGGCCTTGCCGAAGACCTTGACACACGCGAGCGCGAGAGGCTACGCACGAGAATAATCAGGAAGGCCAGAAGAACTCTAGATGGCCTTACCTTTGAATTCCTTAATCCGTGCCCTGGGTCTGAGGTCATACCGTTGTAATCATTTGAATAATGTCTTTGTTTATTTCTTTATGGATGTAAGAACCCTTGGCAATATGAATGAATTTTTTTTTATTTTAGCTTGTCTTATTTCTCGTTCTGAGTCTCTTGCACGTGCATGAATGTTTCTCGAACGCTTGACCAAATGCAAATTGGATGTTCTTTCTGTCGCTTTCTTCTTTCTTTTATTCTTAGCATGTTACTTTAGCAAACATGATCGACAGATGATAGAGCGAGCATCCTGTCTTAGCTTCTTCAAGAGGTAGCAATGGCTTAGGCCGCAGGTTCAAATCTGCTGCCTAAGACTTTTCAACTCCATGAGCCGTGAGGGTCTCATAGAGACTTTTCTCCCTACGGATCGAGAGGATCTCGTAGGTGTACTTTCTCCTTGGGAATCGTGAGGATTCCTAAGTGCGTTTTCTCTTATAAGTCGTAAGGATCTTATAAGAGAATTTTCCCTCTTACGAGTCGAGAGGACTCGTAAGCGGTTGTTTCCCTCCTTGTCGAGATTCGACTTTGGAGAGTGAGACCCATGGATAGTATACAAGAGACCATTTTAGACCGACTTGCAGGGTCCCAGTGCTTAGGAAACGAGTTTTTTTAATCCCTGCTGCCTAAGGCTTTATCTTGCAAGTTGAGACGAATAGGGAAGTCTTCGCGAATATGCTGATTTCCCTGAGTTGAAGTATTTTGCTGAGGACACTGATTTCCTCGAGGTTGAAACGAATCGGAGTGTTCCTGTGGAGACACTGGTTTCTCTGCGGGCCGACGCGAATCAGAAGGCTCTCATCAAGGACGCTAGTTTCCCTGAATTGAGGTAGTTGCCAAGGACACCGGTTTCCCTGGGGTTGAAACGAATCGATGTATTCCTGCAAAGACGCTAGTTTCCCTGCGGGTCGACGCGAATCAGGATGTTCTCGTCAAGGACACTGGTTTTCCTGAGTCGAAGGATTTTGCCGAAGACATTGGTTTCTTCGGGGTTGAAACGAATCGGGGTGTTCCTGCAAAGACACTAGTTTCTCTGCGGGTCGACGCGAATCAGAAGGCTCTCATCAAGGACGCTAGTTTCCCTGAATTGAGGTATTTGCCAAGGACACTGGTTTCCCTGGGGTTGAAACGAATCGATGTATTCCTGCAAAGACGTTAGTTTCTCTGCGGGTCGACGTGAATCAAGATGTTCTCGTCAAGGACACTGGTTTCCCTGAGTCGAAGGATTTTGCCGAAGACGTTGGTTTCTTCGGGGTTGAAACGAATCGGGGTGTTCCTGCGGAGACACTGGTTTCTCTGCGGGCCGACGCGAATCAGGAGGCTCTCATCAAGGACGCTAGTTTCCCTGAATTGAGGTATTTGCCAAGGACACTGGTTTCCCTAGGGTTGAAACGAATCGATGTATTCCTGCAAAGATGCTAGTTTCTCTGCGGGTCGACACGAATCAGGATTTTCTCGTCAAGGACACTGGTTTCCCTGAGTCGAAGGATTTTGCCGAAGATACTGGTTTCTTCGGGGTTGAAACGAATCGGAGTATTCCTGCGGAGACACTGGTTTCTCTGCGGGCCGACGCGAATCAGGAGGCTCTCATCAAGGACGCTAGTTTCCCTAAATTGAGGTATTTGCCAAGGACACTGGTTTCCCTAGGGTTGAAACGAATCGATGTATTCCTGCAAAGACGCTAGTTTCTCTGCGGGTCGACGCGAATCAGGATGTTCTCGTCAAGGACACTGGTTTCCCTGAGTCGAAGGATTTTGTCGAAGACACTGGTTTCTTCGGGGTTGAATTGATCTGTGGTGGTCTTTCAGGTTTTATATAAGTTACCGTCAAAACCGTGAAGCTAGGAATTTGATCTTCGCTTCGTTTGCTGGCACTGCGTCTGTTGCATCAAGACGAATGTCGCGGTTGTCTCTAGGCTGTTGGTGAACCGTTAAGATTTGGTTTCGCTTTCTGGCGGAGCCTGTTGGGAAGGTATGGTTCCCTCTTTGTTTGTGCCCTTGGATTATATACAGGGATCGATGTGATCTCACCTGTAGGACGAAAGTTTCATCATCATTTTTTTATATTATTGTTTTATCTCCGTGATGCTCTGTCATTTAAGCTTTTATATCGCGAAGGTCGCGATTGCCCAATCATTTCGGCTATTTTTCGCGGTGCCTAATCATTTCGGCTGTTTATTTTATTTTTACTCGCTGCTTTTTATTGCGAGTTGCCCAATCATTTCGGCTATTTTGTGTGTATACGTTTTTACTTGCTGCTTTTTATTGCAAGTTGCCCCATCATTTCGACTATTTCATAGGCATGTGCGGCCTACTGGCTTTTCACCGTAAACCTGAAATTAGACACCGATTTCGGCATCAGCACCGCTACAACTGGGATATTGCCAGGAGCGAATCATCATTTGCCTCTGTCGATGTTGAACAAAGGTGGCTTAGTAAACAGGGTTAGGATTCTGTCGACTAAGGCTTTTGACTTCATGAGCCGTAAGGGTCTCACAAAGGTATTTCTCCCTGCGAGTCGTGAGGATCTCGTAGGTGTGTTTTCTCCTTAGGAATCGTGAGGATTCCTAAGTGTATATTCCCCTGTAAGTCGTAAGGATCTTACTAAAGGGTTTTCTCCTTATAAGTCGAGAGGACTTATATGGGTTGTTCACCATATGGACATATCCCTAGTCACGGGTGGGACTTTGCTGGGGAAATGTTCATTCGCGCTCGCGGATTATATACAAGGGTCAGTATTGAGCCACTTGTAGGGCAATATCGAAGGTTGTGGGGGTTGCTTAAGCACAGGTTTAGGTCTCTGTAACTTAAGACTTTCAAATCTTATAAGCCGTGAGGGTCCATTAAAAGAGTTCTCCTTACGAGTCGTGAGGATCTCGCGAGTGCATTTTCTCCTTGGGAATCGTGAGGATTCCTAAGTGTGTTGCTCCCTTGTGAGTCGTAAGGATCTCACGCTAGTAGTTTCTCCTTACAAGGTCGAGAGGACCCTGCAAGTGTCTTTTTAACGTGGTTGCGTCCTTTCGGGTTTTCACAAACACTCGTCGGTAGTCTTGTTGTTTTTACTCACGGAGCCCTTTCAGGTTTTCATCCGTGCCCATTTCGCTTATGGACATACCGTTTTTTTTATTATTTTTTTTATTTTTATATATATATTTTTTTTATTCTTTTTTTTTAACGAGGTCGCGCCCTTTCGGGTTTTCACGAACACTCGCCGGTGGCCCTGCTGTTTTTACTCACGGAGCCCTTTCGGGTTTTCATCCGTGCCCATTTTACTTATGGACATACCATTTTTTTTATTTTTTTTGTATCTTTTATTATTTTTTTTATCTCGTCAGCCTGAGAATATTGCGGTAGTAGTTTAAAGACGTTTCGGTCGTTAGTTAGTTTTAGGACGTAGTGGTCCGTCGTTAGTTTAATGACGTTTCGGTCCGTCGTTAGTTTAAGGACGTTTCGGTCCATCATTGAAGAAGGCCAGCTACTACTTATAGAGTTTGGGCTTAGGAAGATAGCGAGCGGACATAGTCGTCGTCATCTATCATTGGCCTAGGTTGTGACTCATTAAGCGTAGTATTTCTTTAGGAAGCGACCGTTTATTGGCCTGAAAGGCCTTTCACCGTGCATATCCATAAGTAGATAGGCTCCACCCTGGTAGACCTTGTCTATTATGTACGAGCCTTCATAATTCAGCTCGAATTTTCCCCGCTTGGCGCGATTGGGGATCATAGGTCTTTTGACCACTAGCACGAGTCCGCCTTGGCGGAATGTTCTCGGGCGGGTCAATCTTTCATATGAGTGCGTCATCTTTTCTTTATAAGCTTCTAGATTTTGTTGCGCTATGAGCCGTGTTTCATCAAGGGCATCAAGCTCCTCAAGCCGAAGGTGAGCATTTTCTTCTTCCGTCAACTCGTAGTGGACTGCCACTCGTAGAGAGGGTAACTCTATCTCGAGGGGGAGTACTGCTTCGGTACCGAATACCAACGCGTATGGCGTTGTGTTCGTGGCCGTCTTGAACGTAGTTCGATACGCCCAGAGAGCTTCTTGCAGTCTTTCGTGCCAGTCCTTCTTATTTCGGGACACCGTTTTCTTCATGATCTTTGTCAAGGTCTTGTTGAAAGCCTCAGCTAGACCGTTAGCTCGTAGATTATAAACTGAGGAATATCTCCAGTCTATGTTATGCTGCTGTGCGAAATGACTGATCTTGTGGCTTCTGTAGGCTGGCCCGTTATCGGAGATGATCCTTCGCGGAGTTCCAAACCGATAAATGACGTGCGTCTTGATGAAATGGAGGATATTTTCCGTCTTCACTTCCCTCAGTGGTACTGCTTCTGCCCATTTGGAGAAGTAGTCAGTCATCGCCAGGATGAATCGATGTCCTCTGGAAGATGCTGGTTCGATGGGGCCGATTACGTCAGTCCCCCACATTTCGAACGGCCAGCTAGCCACTGTTGGATGTAGAGGATTTGGATGCTGATGGATGAAGTCGCCATGAATCTGGCATGAGTGGCATTGCTTCGCATATTCGAGGCAGTCCTGAATCATCGTTGACCAATAGTAGCCCATCCGTTTAATTTTCAACTTCATCTTCGGGCCTGCTTGGTGAGAACCGCAAAGTCCGTCGTGAACTTCCTGAACGACTCTTTTCGCTTCGTCAGGTCCCAGACATCTCAACCACAGAGAATCAAACGACCTCTTGTACAGAGTATCATTGACGAAGGAGAAAGACAGAGCTCGTTTCATGAGCTGATGTCTTGAGGACACATCTTCAGGCGTTCGACTGGATTTGAAGTAGTCTATAAAGAATTCTCTCCAATCCACAGCCTATTCCTGGTCTTTTATTTGCATAGCCATTTGCTCAGTCAGTCCCTTTTCTTCGGATGATTCCGGAGATATTTCTGCGGGGGCAAGCACCCGACGGATTTGTACCACGATCTTTACGTCATCGAGGTTCTCATCGGCCAGTTCTTTAGCGAGCTTAGCTAGTGCATCTGCTTTGCTGTTTTCCATGCGCGGTATGCTTTCCAGCATATAGGAGGGGATTTGAGTCAGTAATTGCTGTACTCTCTCCCCATACTTTACCAGTTCGGGTTTGCACGTTTGGTAGTCGCTATTTACTTGACTAACGACCAGTTGAGAGTCTCCATATATGAGGAGGTTTTCAATTCCCATGTTGATGGCGATCTCGAGGCCTGCTATCAAAGCTTCATATTCGGCTTCATTGTTCGTCCTCGGCTCTGTTAAGGAGAAGGCAAAGCGCATTATCCCTCCTTGTGGAGTTAAGAAGATGAGGCCTACCCCCGATTTGATTATAGGAGTACTTTGTTTGCGCTTCTTCTTGGAAGATGCTCCATCAAAATAAAGCTCCTATCGGGTACCAATACCATCGATCGCATCAAATGCATGTTCGTCTGGCAGTTCGTAATTCAGAGGAGAATCACCAGGTATCGGATGCTCAGCGAGGAAGTCGGAAATGGCCTGGCCTTTCACTGCCTTGAGAGGTTGATAAGTTATTGAAAACTCTATCAAGAGCAGAGCCCATTTAGCGAGTCTCCCTGTCAATATGGCCTTCGAGATTAAATATTTAAGAGGGTCCACTTTCGATACGAGCCGGATTTCATGCGCCAATGCATAGTGCCTGAGCTTTGTTACTGTAAAGATCAACGCCAGGCAGTGTTTTTCGATGGGGGAGTAGTTGCTTTCTGCCCCCAGAAGAACTCGACTCAAATAGTAGAGTGCCCTTTCTTTCCCTTGATCATTCTCTTGCACCCATAATGCGCCCAAAGAACCTTCGAGGGTGGTCGTATAGAGAATGAGGGGCTTTCCCTTGACCGGAGCAGCCAGCACTGGCGGGTTCTGCAGGTACTTCTTGATTTCGTCTAGCGCGTCTTGGCATTTATGATCCCAGACGAATGGAGTTCCCTTCTTCATCAGGTGATTGTAAGGACGGCATGCCTGAAAGATTGGCTATAAATCGCCGAATGTACGCGAGCTTCTCTTAGAGAGACCGCAGTTGCTTGAGAGTTCTTGGCGGAGGCATTTCCATAATCGCCTTGATCTTCGACGGATCTATTTCGATACCCCGGTGTCGGACGATGAATCCTAGGAATTTGTCTGAGGAAACTTCGAATGCGCACTTGAGAGGGTTCATCTTCAAGTTGTATTGTCGAAGGCGTTGAAATACAGTCTTCAGATGTTCAAGATGTTAGTGTATATGCCCTAGGGGCCATTATTGTATCATACTAGATTGTATATTACTTAATGGAAGCTTGGGATATTCACATTTATATATACAGTCTTGCTAAAAATGGTAGTATGCTACTTGGTTTGAGTCTACTTTAATATGTGCATATGTTTCTTGTGACGTATCACTTATACATATTAGTAGAGCCCATAGGTTCTTTGCTTGATTACCAGCGTTATGATGGCAGTCAAACTAGTAGGGGCTGGGTAGTCTATAAGCAACATCCTATACTTGTCCCTAGTCGTAGGATTATCGAGGCAGGGCATCGATACTCCATAGTAGACTAGTGTGTGTACGCTTCTCATCCCAGTTGGGGAGTTGGTTTGTCCCATTGCCATCAGTACGTCCTACTGGAGATAGTACACAGGTGCTCGTTAGGTTACGGGTACACCGGACAGGACTCGCAGGGGAACTGATTGGTTGGTATTATACCCATCGTCAATTAACAATTCCCAGATGACATGAGTACAGCATAGTCCACAGACTTGACACTGCTACTTCGCCTCGAGTGTGTCCTACTGTTCTTAGATTGCTACCCTACCACGGCTCAAAGGAGTCGTGCAAACAGGTAGCAGTTGGGTGCAGTCCCGAGCACTTGGAGGCGGTAGTGGTTAGATAGGATTCGTCTCTCCCGGTATTGGGAGATGATATCGCGCTGTGTCAGAGAGCCATTACGCAAAGTCCCTAGCCAGGGCAAGCGAGATATACTGGTAGGTTCCAGTAGCTTCTCAAGGTGTAATGGGCTTCGCTCTGACACGACTTATACAGCTATTAGGGGACTGACGCTTGCCGCCCCCTAGGCTTGATATGCGATAGTCTCAGACGAACAGACCGGACAGTATGGAGATTGTCACATCAGGCTCAGTAGGGGTTCGGATGGTTTTCCTCATCGGCCTTCTTATCGACATCTACCTGGGGACCGTTACGTACAGCTAGTGCCGCTTGCGGTCTGTGGTTAAACCCACTGCCAGCGTAGTGTCGAGTCTTTAGAGTCCCACACAGAGAGTTTCCCTGCTCTAGGAGAAACGATATAGAGGTCGTACGGTTTTACGACAAGGGTTCGGACGCATACATGTGTTTACGCACGTACGACTTTTTCGGACAGTTTTTACTAGTCGGCTTTGGTTTAAGCCAGATACTAGTATCGGGTTACTGGATTTATACAGTCTAAAGTTTTTCCGTGTTTTCACGGATTGGAGGGGCGTTCTCGTAATTTGTCGGGAAGCTTCTAGAAGAGTGGTGACTAAGGGGTTAAGGTGGCATTGCATTAAATGAGATTAGTGACTCATTTGTGTGATTCATCCAAGTCATTAATGCATCATAAATGCTTAATGACTCATGGAGATGAATCACTCATAGATATTTATGAAGCATGGTTGTTAATTCTATTATTTGATTTTTGGATAAACAATAATGCTTCATATATATTATGCTAACATCATTATCTCATTTCTTTATCATCTTCACCTTCTCTCTCCTCAAGCTCACTCTCTCTTGAAACCCTAACCTCTCATGTGTTGAGATCAAGGGTTAGATAGACTAAAACATCCATAACCTCACTCTATATCCTCTAGGTAGCTTAGATTAGCACTTTAAGCAACCTAGTTATCTCAAGTTTGAGATTAAGCTTGGCGTAGGAGCTTTCGGGTGGATCGTCTTTGATTCGAGGAGGCCGTGAAGTTGCCGATATTCCAAGGAGCCTGCGGGGAGTGGAGGACAGCGATGAAGATCCGAAGGACACGGTTCTTGAGGTATAATTACTTCACATAGTAGTTTAGAACTTCTATGATAGTTGTTAGTTATCGTTTAGTTTCGATTTATGCGGTTAGTCGATGTTTAAGCAAAGAACAAGATCGTTTTTCATATTTCCGCCTCCCCGCAAATCGTGGGGTGTTGCATATCGACTTACAGTAGTATCAGAGCCTCGCTAAACAATAATTAACTCATTAGCAAAGTCGTAAGAATTTCGAACGCAAAAAAAGAACCGGAAACATCGTCGATTATCACACTTGCTGTCGAATTTTAAACAGACTCTAAAAATTTTTCAGGGTGCTTCAGAATAACAAGTAGGAAAAACTAGGGCTATAGGAGAAATTTGGGACTGTGACTCGGCTAACTCACCGCTGAACTGCGGCGGATCCATGCGATCCGCCGCGGATCCGCGGCCGAGTTAGGGCCGAGTCAGCCCAAATTTCTTCAGTAACTCAAAGGTGTTAACAGTGATGTTTCTGGGATGTTTTATTTTCTGCTAAGATCTCAGGTGCACAGAGAAGTATTGGAGTAGAATCTAAAAGCGTTTGTTCGATCAAAATTTTGCGATGTTTGCTAATTTGATTATATCTGTGTTTGTATAATGTGTTCGTAAACCTCCCCTAACTGCTAGTATGTCGGTTGGCAGGGGGTTGCACATTTCTGTAATGGATTTTGACTGTTTGTGTATATAAACTGTATTGGATTGTTGTGGTGATTAGCCGGGTTTTGTGATGGGTTATTGTATTAATTCATTCGATGTAATTGTAATAAGTTGTAATATTATTTTGCGGGGCACATCCAGGTTGCGGTTGTAGCCACCGTTGTATTATTTCTTTTTACTGTTTTTGCTCCTAGGATAGACCCAAGGTGGGGTGCACAAACTACCGGGTATTTTGAAGTGTTGAGGCAGACCGCTTCACTTCTGGTACTTGGCGGGTAGTTTGCCGTACCCGTAGAGGTCTGGGGTGGGGTAATGGCTATTCATCACAACTGTGTAATCCGTCTTTCCTTGCAGGCTCAAAAGAAACGCGGATAACTTGCATATCCAATAAAGTTTATCTGTGAGCTGGAATGATTATTATTGCGTCTGACGAATGTACAATATCTATATATAAATAGCTATTAGACGTCACTTATGTTTTACACCCGCGCGAGCCCAGCCCCCGCTCTGTCGTTAGTTAAGTAACCTAACGGGTGATGACAGGACCCCGTGGCGAATGCGGATGGCATAAGAGGACGTGGTATTTTCGTTGTTTTCTACAATGATAAGATTAAAGATGGGATGCATTATTATAATGCAAAGAAAATAAACCAAAGTTTAAATCGTTGGAATAAATTTAAAAGAAACCACTCGGTTATTTTAAAAGAGCAGAATTTTTAATTGCGGAGCTTTAGCCACTCCTTTTAAAAAGTATCAGGTTCCTTCGATTATATCAAGTTCACTACGTTCACGGTTTTGCCAAAACCAGTCGTAGCCCTCCGTCATTTCAGTTAGATATTCAGTAGTATTCAAGCTATGTATTTTGACCTTCGACAAGGCATAGTGATTGGTAGCTGCTGGATATTTATCTGGAGCATAGATAGATGCGTTGGTTTGGGACAGTCGTACTACTATTTTGGCCTTCGTCAAGGGTATGTACGGGTGGGTTCAAATTAACCTGGATAATGACGGGTAGAACTTGACATGTGACTTATGATATGTTGGCCTTCGTCAAGGTTATAAGAGCGTGGGGCAAAAATCCACATCGGGAATTTCTAAAGAAACTGAAATTTGCAGAAAGAAGCATACCATTTTTGAGTTTGATGAATGTTGGTAGGATTCCTTCAACATTATCATACGATGATATTTTGGATCCCGATCCTACTATGAGTACATGCTACTTATCAGGAGATTCGTCACTTAACGATCAATGCTATAAACCAAGTAGGTGCCTAGAAAGGTGTCAGCGGGGCTACGCCCCCAGAGAAAAGAGGTTCTTTAATTAAGGAACTTCGCGAAAGCGTTGGAAAACCTCCCTCGAAGTATCGACACTGACCTGGCTGAACGGTTAAGCAAGTATTGTACGGTGAGAATAGTCCTGGCTAGTTCTTCTTTTTTGGTTTGAGGAGGGATTCGAGAAACGGTGAGAGCCATCCTGTTTAGATAAACTTAAAACCAATCTAAACTTGCAAACAGCATCATGCTAAAATGTTTTCTTCTCTCTCTCTTAATTGTAGCGACCTTGTGACCACACATAGGTTACATCTAGATAATAATTTGACTGAATCTGACTTATATGACTGGCAAAAGTCTGTCCAGATGTCCATTGCCTATGACAAGCTGAACCACCCTATTGAGGGACATTCCTATTGTTATGGGATCGGGCATTGGCAGAATGATTGCAGGGCTTTAGAAGCCAGTAGCCAGGATACGAAGCATGTTGTGGCTTCGACTTCGGGTGTGTTTATGATAGAGAACTGTATGTCAGTTAACTCTACTTCCTGGGTATTGGATACCGGATCAGGAACTCACATCTGTAATTCATTACAGGCTCTGAGAAACCATAGGGTTATCGGGATAGGAGATATGACCCTTACAGTAGCTAACGGAATGAGCATAAACGCTGAATCCGTAGGGGAATATCATCTTGGACTGACAACTGGACAGATATTGATTCTACCTAACTGTTTTTATGTACCAGGTACGACCTGTAATATCATATCTGTACCCTTACTTTCTAAGGAAGGATATGATTTTACTTTTACAAGAGATGTGGTTCACATCCACCAAAATCAAGATTTGATTGGGTCAGGTACATTAGAAAACGGAATATACGTATTAAATCAAGTTCAAATTTTCAGTGTCCAGAACACACTTAAAAGAAAGTCTCTGGAAACAAATCAGGCTTTCTTATAGCATTGTAGACTGGGTCACATCAATGAGAGAAGATTAACAAAGTTACATAGAGAGGGATACTTAGATCCGTTCGAGTATTAGTCTTATGCCACTTGTGAATATTTTCTCATGGGAAAGATGACAAAGACTCCGTTCACTGGACACGGAGAAAGAGCAAGCGAGCTCTTAGGACTCATACACAGTGACGTGTGTGGTCCAATGTCTACACATGCGCGAGGTGGTTATTCCTACTTCATTACTTTTACGGATGATTTCTCTAGGTATGGACATATCTTCTTGATGAAGCATAAATCCGAGGCATTTGAGAAATTCCAGGAATACAAGAATGAAGTGGAAAACCAAACAGGCAAAAGTATCAAGACACTGAGATCTGATCGAGGTGGTGAATACTTAAATGCCGAGTTCCTGGGTTACTTAAAAGAGAATGGAATTCTGTCTCAGCTTACACCTCCATACACACCACAACACAACAGTGTATCAGAAAGGAGAAATCGAACCCTATTGGATATGGTTCGTTCCATGATGAGTAAAGCTGAGTTACCGCGATCTTTCTGGGGTTATGCACTAGAATCAGCGGCATATCTTTTGAACAAGGTTCCAACCAAAACTGTGCCTACCACACCATATCAGATGTGGAGTGGGAAGAAACCCTGTCTTCAGTACCTGAAGACATGGGGATGTCCAGCTTTTGTAAAAAAGCAGCATACGGACAAGCTCGAGGCACGATCAGTACAGTGTAAGTTTGTGGGATATCCAAAGAACTCCAGGGGATATCTATTCTATTACGCAGAGGAACAAAAGGTTTTTGTTTCTCGTAATGCCCATTTTCTAGAACATCAGTTTTTAGAAAAGGAAACAAATGGGAGCGAAATAGAACTGGAAGAAATTCCAGAACCGCAAACTACAACTGAAAGTATGGTAGAACCAGAGGTTCAAGAAGGAAGGGACATGCCAGCGTCTATCCGCAGAAGTAGTAGGCAATCTCATCCGCCCGAGTGATACTACGGTTTTCTCATAAACGGGGATAGAGAGGATTGCACTATAGACTATGATGAGCCTACTAGCTTCCAGCAAGCCATTCAGAGCGGTGACTCAGTAAAATGGCTGGATGCAATGCGGACCGAAATGGAGTCCATGTACACTAACAAAGTATGGACTTTGGACTTTTCTCCAGATGGGGTAAAACCCGTAGGATGCAAATGGATCTTCAGAAAGAAGATTGGTGTAGATGGACAGGTTGAAACCTATAAAGCTAGACTTGTTGCAAAAGGTTTCCGTCAAAGACCTGGTTTGGACTATGACAAAACCTTTTCTCCAGTAGCTATGCTAAAATCCATTAGGGTCCTTCTTGCTATTGCTGCCTTCCACGATTATGAGATCTGGCAGATGGACGTAAAGACGGCTTTTCTATATGGAAATTTGGAAGAGAGCGTCTATATGGATCAGCCAGAGGGATTCATTCAGAGTGGGAGCAGCAGTAAAGAATGCAAGCTGCTTAAGTCCATTTATGGACTAAAGCAGGCATCGCGGAGTTGGAACATCTGTTTTGATGATGCTGTCAAAGAATTTGACTTTATCAAAAATCCAGATGAACCATGCATATACAGTAAGATTGTAGGGAGAGCTGTAGTATTTCTCGTCTTGTACGTGGATGACATTCTCCTAATAGGAAATGATATTCCTATGTTACAGTCAGTCAAAAGATTCTTGTCACATAAATTCTCCATGAAAGACCTGGGTGATACCACCTACATTCTGGGGATCCGGATCTATCGTGATAGATCAAAGAGGATGTTGGGACTTTCATAGTCCAGGTACATAGACACCATAGTGAAGAGATTCAGTATGGATGATTCTAAGCGCGGTAACTTACCGGCTTGTCACGGAATCACCCAAAGAGATGTCTCCCAAGACTGATTTGGAAAGGGATCGTATGTCGATTATACCCTACGCTTCTGCGGTAGGCTCTATAATGTATGCGATGTTATGTACCAGACCAGATGTAGCATACACATTGAGCGTAGTAAGCCGGTATCAAGCAAACCCAGGGGAGAATCACTGGAGAGCGGTAAAGAACATTCTCAAGTACCTGTGGAGGACTAAGGAGATGTTCTTAGTATATGGCGGAAAAGACCTCCAGATGGAGGCCTTTGCCGACTCCGGCTTCCAGAGTGACAAAGATGACTCCAAATCCATGTCGGGTTATGTCTTTACCCTCAATGGAGGGACGGTCTGTTGGAAGAGTTCCAAGAAGGAGACCGTTGCAGACTCAACGATGGAAGCGGAGTACATAGCTGCTTGCGATGCCGCAAAAGAAGCTGTCTGGATGAAGAAGTTCCTCACAGAACTTCAGGTGGTTCCTTCCAGTGTTGGTCCAATACCTCTGTATTGTGACAACAACGGCGCTATAGCTTTAGAGAAGGAACCCAGGTCCCATCAGAAGTCCAGACACATCTTAAGGCGGTATCACCTGATCAGGGAGATCGTCGATCGCCGGGAGATCGAGGTGAAGAGAGTAGAGACGGAGAATAACATTGCTGATCCATTCACAAAGGCCCTTCCTCAGAAGCAGTTCGAGAGGCTATTCGAGATGATAGGTCTACGATATGCCAGCTCATGGCCTTAGTGCAAGTGGGAGATTGTTAGTGTATATGCCCTAGGGGCCATTATTGTATCAAACTAGATTGTATATTACTTAATGGAAGCTTGGGATATTCACATTTATATATACAGTCTTGCTAAAAATGGTAGTATGCTACTTGGTTTGAGTCTACTTTAATATGTGCATATGTTTCTTGTAACGTATCACTTATACATATTAGTAGAGCCCATGGGTTCTTTGCTTGATTACCAGCGTTATGATGGCAGTCACACTAGTAGGGGCTGGGTAGTCTATAAGCAACATCCTATACTTATCCCTGGTCGTAGGATTATCGAGGCAAGGCATCGATACTCCATAGTAGACTAGTGTGTGTACGCTTCTCATCCCAGTTGGGGAGATGGTTTGTCCCATTGCCATCAGTACGTCCTACTGGAGATAGTACACAGGTGCTCGTTAGGTTACGGGTACACCGGACAGGACTCGCAGGGGAACTGATTGGTTGGTATTATACCCATCGTCAGTTAACAATTCCCAGATGATATGAGTACAGCATAGTCCACAGACTTGACACTGCTACTTCGCCTCGAGTGTGTCCTACTGTTCTTAGATTGCTACCCTACCACGGCTCAAAGGAGTCGTGCAAACAGGTAGCAGTTGGATGCAGTCCCGAGCACTTGGAGGCGGTAGTGGTTAGATAGGATTCGTCTCTCCCGGTATTGGGAGATGATATCGCGCTGTGTCAGAGAGCCATTACGCAAAGTCCCTAGCCAGGGCAAGCGAGATATACTGGTAGGTTCCGTAGCTTCTTAGGGTGTAATGGGCTTCGCTCTGACACGAATTATACAGCTATTAGGGGACTGACGCTTGCCGCCCCCTAGGCTTGATATGCGATAGTCTTAGACGAACAGACCGGACTGTATGGAGATTGTCACATCAGGCTCAGTAGGGGTTCGGATGGTTTTCCTCATCGGCCTACTTATCGACATCTACCTGGGGACCGTTACGTACAGCTAGTGCCGCTTGCGGTCTGTGATTAAACCCACTGCCAGCGTAGTGTCGAGTCTTTAGAGTCCCACACAGAGAGTTTCCCTGCTCCAGGCGAAACGATATAGAGGTTGTATGGTTTTATGACAAGGGTTCGGACGCATACGTGTGTTTACGCACGTACGACTTTTTCGGACAGTTTTTACTAGTCGGCTTTGGTTTAAGCCAGATTATAGTATCGGGTTACTGGATTTATACAGTCTAAAGTTTTTCCGTGTTTTCATGGATTGGAGGGGCGTTCTCGTAATTTGTCGGGAAGTTCTAGAAGAGTGGTGACTAAGGGGTAAAGGTGGCATTGCATTAAATGAGATTAGTGACTCATTTGTGTGATTCATCCAAGTCATTAATGCATCATAAATGCTTAATGACTCATGGAGATGAATCACTCATAGATATTTATGAAGCATGGTTGTTAAATTCTATTATTTGATTTTTGGATAAATAATAATGCTTCATATATATTATGATAACATCATTATCTCATTTCATTATCATCTTCACCTTCTCTCTCCTCAAGCTCACTCTCTCTTGAAACCCTAACCCTAACCTCTCATGTGTTGAGATCAAGGGTTAGATAGACTAAAACATCCATAACCTCACTCTATATCCTCTAGGTAGCTTAGATTAGCACTTTAAGCAACCTAGTTATCTCAAGTTTGAGAGTAAGCTTGGCGTAGGAGCTTTCGGGTGGATCGTCTTTGATTCGAGGAGGCCGTGAAGTTGCCGATGTTCCAAGGAGCCTACGAGGAGTGGAGGACAGCGATGAAGACCCGAAGGACACGGTTCTTGAGGTATAATCATTTCATATAGTAGTTTAGAACTTCTATGATAGTTGTTAGTTATCGTTTAGTTTCGATTCATGCGGTTAGTTGATGTTTAAGCAAAGAACAAGATCGTTTTTCATATTTCCGCCTCCCCGCAAGTCGTGGGGTGTTGCACATCAACTTACACAACATGTTCCTCGTACGATCTGCTTTTCACTACGAGGTCGTCGATATAGCATTCGCCGATTTCATGTATGAGGTCATCAAAGATCTTCGTCATGGCCCTCTGATAGGTGGCACCGGTGTTCTTTAGACCGAAGGGCATCACCTTATAGCAGAATATACCTAGCGGAATCATGAAGGCGGTGTGCTTCTGGTCTTCGGGATGCATCTTTATCTTATTATACCCTGATGAGCCGTCCATGAAAGAGAAAACCTCATGAGTGGACGTATTGTCTATCATCAGTTTGGTGACTGGCACTGGGAAATCGTCCTTCGGGCAGGCTTTATTGAGATCCCGGAAGTCCACGCATATGCGCATTGTCCCATTTTTCTTCATCACGGGACGATGTTGGCGATCCATTCAGGATATTGAACCTCCTGAATAAAGCCAGAGTCGATTAGCTTCTTGACCTCGGCGTTGATGCTCATCTCAAGCTCGAGTCGCATTCTTCTTGGCGCTTGTTTGACCGGCTTGACGTCCGGCGATATCGCCAATCTGTGCACAGCAATTTCTGGATCTAGTCCCGGCATTTTGGAATAGTTCCATGCGAAGCAATCTCTATGCTGCATAAGCACGTCTTTTAACGCAGCTACCCTTTCTTCAGATAGCAGCTCGCTGATGAATGTCGGTCGTGGGTCGTTCATCGTCCCCAACTCAATTTTCTTGAGGTTATCTGCGGTAGTATGTATTCCATCTTCCAGCTCTTTTGGCGCTGGTGGGAATTCTGAGATCACCTCGTCGTTGCTGTTTTCGAAGCACCAAGGAAGGTCATTCATATTCTCGGGCTCCTCTTTTGATATTGTTATCATGTGACAAGTACGAGCTCGCTTCGAAGACCGATGTGGGTCTGGTTCTGCTTTCGTGGCTCTGGGTCCGTGCTTCTGTGGCGGCGTTACCCTACAATTGTCAGATAGAGCGAACTTGCCGAGCTGATACTGATCTTCAACCCAGTTCTTGAAGGTGAAGCAATCTTCGAAAAAGGGTGCCCTATTGCTCGGTGATAGGAGCAATAGTTCGGGTGAGAGACTTCGCCTGTTTGTTCGGGGTGTTTAGACTCCGGCAGTGTAAGCATCCGATGTTTTATAGCTCGGTCAAGTATCTTCTTCGTCTTGTCTTGAGGAAAAGAGTATGCTCGACCCATTTTCTTCACAAGGGATAGATCGGAACCGTTCGATTCCCGACTGTGTGGCTTCTTAGTCCCGCTTTGTTGCTGTCGAGAGCCTTTTTCACTTTTCGACTTGTTTCTGCCTCTGCGCCGAGCCTCTTTTATAACAGGTTGACAGGGAGCGGCATTTTCATCTTTTATGGCCTGTTGGAGGAGGCATTGCGTCTTGGCTTTCTCGTAGATGGCCATTTCGCGGTTATGGTCGTCTCAAACTTTTTGACCAGCTTCCCTTATAAGCCTGTTCATTTGTTCTTCGAACGATGGACTGGGCACTTTTGTATCAGGAATTTTTACTGGTTCAGGATTAGCGTCCTCCCATTGAGCATCCGCTTCTTCATTGAAGTCATGCACGACGTAACAGTCGTGGAGTAGCTCTCGTTTCTTGGACCGAATGTATCCAAGTCCGATTGTTTCCATCCTTCCACTAGGCAACTTGTGCTAAGTTCCGAGGACGTTCCAGACCCTGTCATAGAATTTGGCTTTTCGAGCGGTCTGTTTGAAGGATATCCCCTGGCGCTTCAGCAGCCTCTTCAAGCCTTCTGTATAATATCTGGGCAGACGGATGGGTTGAAGCCTGTCAAGCGTAGGATCCGCGCCGTGCCAGATTTCTTTCTCCACTTTGGTTTCTTCAGAGCGGTAGAATAGAATTGCCTTTTCGCCTTCTCGCCTGGGAGGGACATAGAATGTCCACAGCTCCTCTACACTGTAGGTATTAAGCGCATCCAGCTCTTTATGATGTTTAAGTGGAACCATGGCGACTTGCAGACTTTGCTCTTCGTCAGCGGACGTTTGAATTTAAGGCCGAGCAGAGAATACAGCATGGACCACATCTTCCGAGTCACTACCAAAGATCAATGTATGAGCGGATGGTCCCGGCTTGTTGTATTGGGACAGACCCGAATAAACTATCTCCTCTTCCTCCTCGGTATCACTCCCGAAGACAGGGATGGCGGCGTTAGCTTTGTTCCCCGGCTTATGACATCTCTCTGTGTCCTCGAAATCCGGTAAGAAGTATTTGGCATCTTCATATTTACAGACTTCATTCACGGAAAACGGATTCAGTTCTCCTGTCACGGTATACTCGAGACCATCCCTAAAATATTTCATACACTGATGTTGTGTAGAAGGAATGATATTGTACTCGTGTAACCATGGTCGGCCGAGCAGAGCATTGTAGCATGTCTTGGCGTCTATGACGTGGAATTTAATGTCCATGACGAGCAGCCCAAAGCGCAGCGTCAGTATCACAGATCCAAGAGTTCTCGATGATTGGGAGTCGAACCTGGAGATGGTGATCTTGTCCCGAGCAAGGTGCTGAACGCTCATGCAGATTTCCTTTAACACCCGCACGTTAAAGAGATTAACAGACGATCTGTTATCGACCAGGAGTTTGCCTATCTTTATATCATGGCAGTATCCTGAGACATAGAGGGGGCGATTGTGTTCGCACGTCCCAAGGAGAAGGTCTTCATCGCCAAAAGTGACATCGGCCGTTTGCAATTCCTCCAATTCATCCTTCATCTTTTCTTCGGCCAGGAAAGCTTAGAATTGCTCCGGCTCCTGTAGTGCCTTGATTAACGAATCTCTCGCCTCTTTTGCTAGTAAAAGGGCGTCAAGAATGCTGAGCTGCGAGGGTGGCTTCCTCAGATGCGCTAGGACGTTGTAATCCACCTTATTTTTCTTCGGCGGGTCCTTGGCAGTTAGCTCTTCCATGACTTGGTCATCTAGGGCGATATCCTCAGAGACCTTTTCTTTCCCTTAATCTTTTTTGTTTGAGGGTCCGAGATTCTTTCCGGGTAGCGTCCGATTACGCAGCCGGATATTTTCACAGACCTTCTGCTCTTCTTCTTTATCCGAGGTGGACTCTTTAAAGAGGGGGTAAGAGCCAGCTCCTCGTCAGAATCACTCCCGAATGTGAGAATTTGCGATCCCCCGGCGTTAACCATGCGACAATCGTCGGTAGTTCTGTTAAGCTCAACGGTCGTACTTTTTCGCTCCCGACGAGTTTTGCGCTTTTCCCGCTTAAAATGTTGCCGGTGAGCGACATATCCCTGCCACCATTTATTGAAAGCTCTGCACTCTTCAGTGGGGTGCGAAATCTTCCGATGATACAAGTAGTATGAGGGGTGCATTTCCGCTTCACCAGTAATGCTTCCTTCAGAGGATGGTATCTTCATACCCATTGACATGGCTTTAGAAAACCTTTTCCTCGTCTTGAATTTGTTTTTCCGCAGTGGGTGTATTTCGCTCCAGCGGGAGTGTCTCAGCTTTTTCGTCAAGTCATTGGCACTTGGCCTTTTCAAATATGGTCGTCTCGCGTTTCCGATCAGCTTTACTTTTCAATAGAGCTTCATTGAGGAATGCGTCGATTGTCTCATCTGATGGCCCAAGAATTTCCGGTTTAGGATTTTCCCCCAGCTTTTCAGTGCAAGGAGTTTCCTCATCGTCTGTAAACGAATGGAAAATCATATGACAGTTTGCCACGTATTCCTCAGATTCATCCGACGAACTCTCCCCCTCATCTTCCTCTTGAAAGACGTGGTTGAGAAACTTTTGGAGTATGATGGGAGTCCGTGCTTTCTGGTTATATTCCTCCAGCGCGTCAATCTGTCTTTGTAAGTCCTTGCGCTTGTCGCCAGGCTTCACAGGCTTCTTGGATTTCTTCTTCTTCTTCTTCGAAGATTTTGACAGCTGGTTGTGAGTGCTTGGGCCACCACCATCAGTCTTTGGAGTTGGACGCGGCTTCAACATCCCCTCAATGACCTGCGGTTCCAACGGGTTTTTCCACCTGATCGCTGGGCTTGTTTAAAGATCGTTCAGCATCCTCTTTGTTTTGGCTGATAGCATAACCTCCCATGGAGCTTCTTCAATGAGAGTGCACGTTGCCCCCGGCGTATTCACCTTTTTAGAGGTATGAGGTTGCGGTGAGTTCACCTTCCATCTTTCAGACAACATGAACTTGCCCTGTTGGTACTGGTCCTCAATCCAGTTTTTGAAGACGTAGCAGTCCTCGATCGGATGACCCAGTACTCGATGATAAGGACAGTAATTGGGATCATTGGCGTCGTTTGGCTGCGACGGACGTCTTGGATCCGGCAGATTTATGAGTCGGTTGCGCAAGGCCAGCTCGGACAATCTTCTCGTTTTATCTCGGGGAAACGAGTAAGGACGTCCCAACCTCTCCCCGAGGGACAGGTGTGGACGCATATTATTTTGACGGAAAGCCAGTTTCAAGTTACTCAGCTGTTGTTGAGCATTAGCGACAACAATTGCTTTTCCCTTCCACTTTTCATTTCGAGAGTCCGGCTTTAGAGGGGAAGGTCTATGGCCCATGTGATCCATCTGAGCTAGCTTGTCGATCGGGGCCTGGAAGGTAGTTGGCTTGAAGAACATCATGAATTGCGAGATGGTCGCTTGCGGATCGAGGGTTCCCACAAACATGCCTACCGCAGGAGCCTTTTCGATGCGTTGTTCGCATTTTGACCATAAGTTCCTCCACCGTATTGCGTACTGAACCCACATTTCACCTGGCTTCATCCTGGCATTAATCAATGTTGTTATCGGGGTGCGTTCGCTGGCGCTTGAGAAACGCTGGGTAAACAGCAGCTCCATCTCCGCAAATGTCTTGATCAAATTGTTTGGGAGCTCGGAGTACCACTCGAACGCTGTATCCGATAAGCTACCGACGAACTGGCGAAGCAATAATTTATCATCACCGCCGGTGTTTCCGCAAAGAGCCCTGAACTGGGCAACATGCTGGTGGGGATTTCCCGTCCCCTTATTGTTGGAGATAGTGCCCTCATAGTCAATTATTGGATCGCAGGTACGTGATTGCAATGATTGCGGAGGACCTATACCGGTAGGACAGTCTTACTCGAGATGATAGTATGCTATCTGGTTTGCCTTTATCAGTCGTGTACATGTTCAGGTGACTGATTGCATGTTACACTTTGATAGAGCCCTTAGGATCTTGCTTTACTACCAACAGTATGATGGCGATCATATACGTGAGAGTTGGGTAGTTTATATGCATATCCTTAATTGTGGTCCCTAGTCGTGGGAGTTTCGAGACAGGGCATCGATACTCCGGAGTAGACTAGTGTGTACAGTCGAGACCCCGACGAGGGGCGGTGGCCGGTCTCACAAGCCACTGGTGTCAGTTGGATCACCTAAGATGTATACAGGTGCTCATTGGGTTATGAGTACACCGGACAGGACTCGCCGGGAATCTGCTAGTTAGCATTATATCTATCGTCAGATAGCAGTTCCCTGGTGACATGTGTACAGGTTAGTTCATCGACCTGAGGTCGTCATTTGTCTCGTGTGAGTTCCCACTGTGCTTTGATTTCTACCCTACCACGGCTCAAAGGAGTCGTGCAAACAGGTAGCTTTTGGGTACAGTCCCGAGCCATATGGAGGCACGTGAGCGGATCGGCAGGGGATTCGTCTCTCCCGGTATTGGGGGCGAGATCGTGCTGTGTCTAGGAGAGCCATTACACAAAGCCCACGGCCGTGGCAGGAGATTTACTGGTAGGTACTCCAGTAGTATCTCAGGGTGTTTTTGGGCTTCACTCCGACACGACTTATACTGCTATTGGGGGTCTGACGTTACTAGCCCCCTAGGCAGATATGCGATACTCATAGACGAACGGACCGGACTGTATATACATTGTCACTGTTAGGCTCAGTAGGGTTTCTGGATGAGTTCGCTCATCGGCCTCCCTTGAGTGCGCTCATCGGTTTCCCTTGAGGTCAGTCCGTGGGCAACCGTTACGCATTGCTAGTGCCACTGACGGTTTGTGGTTAAACCCACTGCCAGGGTACTGACGAGTCATTAGAGTCCCCCACAGACAGTTTCCTAAGTTCGGGCGAAACGTTGTAGAGGCCGTATGGTTTTATGGCAGGGTTCGGAAAATGCACGTGCGTTTACGCACGTGTCGATTTTCGGACAGATAATACTGGTCGGCTTTGGTTTAAGCCGGATCCGAGTATTATATTGAGTAGGTATAATATCTTTGTCTCAGTTGCATTTGTATTCGGTCGTAATACAAATGCGGGTATATTTATACAGTTTCGGGGTTGTCCTGAAATTCGTTTCAGGATCACTTTTGGAAGTTTCCAGTTTCCAGTTTTCTATCAGCCGTCTTTTAACATTTGGTTAAAGACGGATTTATCTTTTCTTGGATGAGGGTGTGTCTTGCTTCTAGAAGGTTCTAGAAGGTGATGACTAGGTTAATTGGTGTTGAGCTTTCATTGGTTGCTTTTAAAGGTGTCATTAATGCTTGATGACTTGCTTATTAGATTCAATGTTTCTAAAGTGACTCATGCTTTAACATTAAAGCATTTTGTTTAGCTAAGGATATTTCTTCTTGATCTTTTGAGTGAGAAGCTTTCTTGTGGTCACCCCCTCTCCTACACTCACCTTCCTCCTTCTTTATAAGTGGCCACCCCTCTCTCTCCTCAGACTCTCTCTTACTTGAGTTTTCATTTGCTAGAAAAGATTATGATAGGTTTTATCGGTGTATGGAATTTCACAGTCCATTTCATTCCATCACCCGATTCCTTCGGCAACTTCATTAACCGATCGTCCACGGATTTGGACGAAGTGAGACAAAGTCATCTACTCATTCTCTACATCAATCTTGGTCGTCTCTTTTAGCAAACTTGACGACCGAGTTGCCTCGAGTCAGAGGCGGGAGCCCATTTAAAGAACCGATCATGTGGTGCCACCTCGACGAGGAGATCGAAGATCGACGAGATCGGAGCAGCCGCAACGGAGCGTGGGATGATGGTTGAAGAACGAAGGACTCGGATCGTTCGGTACAATCTTTCTACACTCTTTACAGTTTGTTAGTTTAGCAATAATGGCAGATCCGGGTTAAAGTATACGATAGCGCCAGTTAAAAGTTTTTTGTTCCGCATTTGGCGTCTGTAGACTGCCGGGGCGCTAGCGTAGACTTACAGTAGTATCAGAGCCTAACCATTTTGCTATACTAACTTGTGCTAACGTGTTCAAAACTTCGATCGAACCGAAAAACCAAAATTGCAAAATTTCAACCCGACAGTTTCTGTTAATTTTAAATGGCTTCAAAAATTATTTCTGGATGTCTTAAAAATCCGTGCAGGCTTTTTTAAGAGCCACGACGAAATTTGGACTCGTGATTCCTCTAAGCTGCCGCGGAAACGCGGCCAAACCCATGGTTTGGCCGTGCATCCGCGGCCACGTGGGAAGCATGTGCTTCCAAATTTTTCCAGAGGGTTCTTCTTTGGATTTTGGGGTTTTTGGTAAATATCGTTTTGGCCCAGGTTTTGTTACTGTTCACCAGTAAGCAGTGGGGCCCACTTTTTGATATTTCGTCGATCGAAATTTAAACACGTTAGTTTACAGTGCTTACATTATATCTCCGACCGGGAATGTCATTTGATCGGTAAACCGCGTCTGATTGCTATAGTTCTTTTAGACGGGTTTGCGAACGTGACATTCGCGTTGATGTTCTGTGTTGTGCTGTGATGTTGCGGATTTGTCGTGGTGGATAGCAGTGTGCAATGGTAGTACAGTTTGAGTTTATTTGTACATTTGATATTGCGGGGCGAGCGTCCAACTTGTGGACTGCCGTCACTGCCTGTTGTATAATATTCTTTTGGGGCACGACCAGGTTGCGGTCGATGTACCTATTGTACTATTTTTATTACTGTACTAGGTTTTGCCCCGAGACGGAGTGCACGGATAGCCGGGTTCTGGAGGGCAACGGGTCCGCATCTGATGGCTTTGGGAGGCAGAGGGGCCCCACTCTAAAATTGGCAGACTATTCGCCGCACTCGTAGGGGGTACAGGTTGACCCAAGGAGGGGTGCTCAATTTACCGGATTCCGTGAAGTGCCGGGTGTTCCATTCACTATGTTGTGGGGGACTGCCTCGCTTCAGGTTTTGGCGGGTAACTTGCCGCACCCGTAGGGGTCTAGGTTTCATTGCACAGGCTATCCACACGACAGGGGAACGTCGGGTTTCAGCAGCGGCTCTGTGAAACCCGGGGATCCCAGATTATCTGTATAGTTCTGTGATGCTTATTACTTTTCTGTAATGTTGCATATTATCACGCCTGGAGCGATTATTGTATATTGGTTTATATACTATTAGATGTTGTATATGTTTTACACCCGCGCTAGTCCAGTCCCCGCTCTGTCATTAGTTAAGTAACCTAACGGGTGATGACGGGACCCAGTGACGAATGCGGATGGCATATACGTACATTTTATTTTCGTTCTTTTCTGGTGTGATTTATTGATGGGACTGCGTTGATTCTGATCAATGCAAAGTAAAACAAACCTATTTGAGTTGTTGGAACAATTTTAGAAAGTGTTATTGCAAAGACGTTTCCTTTTGTTATGCATAGCGGTATTCAGTGGAATATCCAGCACCTCATTCGACGGGGCAAGGGCCGATATCCCTTCACCGGGACCGACCCCTTGGACAGAAGTTTGCGTCAGGGTAATAACTTCACTATAGTCGATTACAAGTTGCTTTGCATAGCGGTATTCAGTGGAATATCCTGCACCTCATTCCATGAGGAAAGAGCCGAGATCCCTTCACCGGGAATGACCTCTTTAGCAAAAGGTTTTCGCCACTATATTTTAAAAAAGCTATCAGGTTCCTTCAGCGATATCAAGTTCACTACGCTAAAGGTTTTTCGCCAAAAACCAGCCGTAGCCCTCCGTCACTTCTTTTGGGTATTCAGTAGTATTCAAGCTATGTATTTTGACCTAACGCCAAGGCATAGTGTTTGGTAGCTGCTGGGTATTCAATTGTTGCATAGATAGATGAGTTGGTTTGGGACAGTCGTTCTGCCATTTTGACCTAACGCCAAGGGCATGTGCGGGTGGGTTCAAATTAACAAGATAGTGATGGGTAGAACTTGGCATGTGACTTATGACATTTTGACCTAACGCCAAGGTTATAAGAGCATGGGGCAAAAACAATATCGGGAGTTTCTAAAGAAACTGAAACTTGCCAAGTATGCGCATACCTTCTGGAGTATGAGTAACGTGGATGCATTCCATCACGTTATCATGCGATGAGAGTTGGATCCCGATTCCCACTGATGAGTTGGTTTACTCTTCGGGCGATCCCGATTGATTCTTCTTTAGGTTTGGAGGAGAATTTGACAGGACAGTGGGAGGTTTCCGGATTAGATAAACTGATGACCATTCTGATCTAGGTTAGAGTGCACGCAGAGTGTTTCTTTTCTCTCTCTCTCTTTGGCAGCGACCTTTGACCGACCCTAGACTATGACTCAGTGACCAGGTTGACCGAACCTTCTTAAAATACTGGCTTTTGGATTGTCTAAGTTGCATAAGTCATTGCCACTCCTTCTTTTACCCTTTGAATTTCTCAGAACACCCGTATTACTATGGATATCCACTTCCGTTGGATAGATCCATCGTATGGTTATATACGAACTCGAAGGAACTTCTTCGAGGATGGATCCAGGTTCAGGAGAAATAGAATTGGTTTATTCAGTTGTCTTTTATTATCACCTTCTCTCAAGTTGCGAGAGCTCCTTGGTTTAGGAGAGTACACCTATTACGCTTATTGGATAGTCTTATTCCAAACCATAGGCTGGTGCCGAAAGGTAGGGAATGAAGAAAACCAATTAGCCTAAGTAGGGTGTGCAGAAGGTAATATGTAAAGACAAAATAAAGGGATTAGAAAGAGGGCAAAGTAAATTGCGACTGATATCATTCACGACCAAAACCGCGTACTTCATCGCCGCTCCTATTTCACCTTTAAAAGAATAAGGTATTATTCAGTTGTCTTTTATCATCACCTTCTCTCGAGTTGCGAGTACTCCTTGGTTTAGGAGGGTACACCTATTATGCTTACTGGATAGTCTTCTTCCAAACCATAGGCTGGTGCCAAACGGTAGGGAAGGAAGAAAACCATTTAGCCTAACGATGGTGTACAGAAGGTAACGACTAAAGACAAATAAAGGGATTTGGAGAGACGGCAATAAAATATACGGTTGAAGTCATGAATTGGATTATGGAAAAGGCATTGCTATGAATACCAGGATACCCCTACGAAACATTTTCATGTTTCAGTGCATTGTTAAAGGAAAAACTGTTTTCCCGATTAAACACTTACTCCAAGGGTATGTATTTACCAGGTTTCATTCTCATATCTGTATGGTTTTACAGATGATGAGTGGGAGTAAGATATTGGGAATTAGGTGATCATCCTCATTATATCGGAATTCGTTGCAATTGGTGATATTTGAGGAAATCGCCAGGGTACAGTTTTCAACCTACGACGCACAGGTTTTGAGTTGTTTAACTCAGCGGACTTATACAAAGTATTGTATGTTGTCCAAGTGTCCATCAAGACAAAGGGGTAGGTCCTCGTACTATGTTCTGTTTACTTATAACTTCTCTAGTATTTAGACGAGTGTTTCGTAGAAATACAAGGTCTAAGTTTTGAGAAGTTGTGGGTATAAGAATAAAGTAGAGAACCAGGTATCACAAGTATCGGGATTCTTCAAAGAGATCGAAGATGTAGATTCTTGTGATTGGTATTCAGATGATAGTGATGATTTTGAGAAACGTATTTCTCTTTCAGGTTACTCATAATTGGATGGATTCCTAAGTTGAGTAATGCTGATTAGCCTCTTTCCATTAAGTTGATATGCACTGGAGACAGATGCATGGATTGAATATGGTTCCAATTAAATAAGTGCCAAAGTTTCTGTATTGGATATAGAATGGATCGTACCTTAAAAGAAATTAATGTACGGGGAGTTGTCCAGCTTATGCTTAAAACCAGACTCTGGATAACTCAGGGCACGTTTCTGTAATGGCTGTTTGTGGGTTGACCCTGGCTATGACGAGGGTTGATATTCTACCATTTGGAAGATCAATAGTGATATTGTTCTTGACTCGCCACAGTTTTAGTAAAATGGATCTTTTTCAGAAAACAGTAGTGGGAGTATGGTATAACTGGAAGTGATTCCAGAACCGCGAACGATTACGGAAAATTTAATAGGACCTATACATTCAATCAGGTTTGACATTCCAATAGCCACTCCGCAGATATGGTAGGTAACCTCAGACACCCGAGAGGTACTTCGGTAGGCTCAAGGACGGTGACAGGGAGGTTCTTATCTACCCAGACTTGACACTACTGTTGTTCCAGGATATGAGACCCGGTAGGAGGGTTGTCGTAGTCAGTGGGAGCAGTAGAAGCATAGTGGGCAAGATGCTTATGTCTATTTATAGACTTAGGCAGTTATAGCGGAGAAAGATCATCTAATTTTGATGTGACAGTCATGTGTTTGACTTCAATCAGAATAGGGGATGGATCAGTTAAGAAGATAGTAGGGTGTAATGTCATGGTATCTGGATGACATACACAGAATGGGAAGTAAAATTCCTATACTTCGATCGGTTGTACTATGGTCGTCACACAGTTGTTTCTCCAGACAGGATATGGATATAATATTTGACATTCTGGTTTCTAGATCTATGGTTTTAGATATGGATTTGGGTAGTTTCCCAATGTGGGTACTTTGACAGTATTCTAATGGTCTTTAGAATAGATGACTCCTAGCATGGTGGTGTACCTGCAGGTGATGGAGTCACCCTCTCTAAAGGTGTCGTATAGACTAAAGGGGAGAGGGATGTGCATGATTGGCAGATCACTTGCTTAGGCAATTGAGTCAATCATGAGATGTCAAGTACCACACCAGATGTTGTTTTTGCACTAGATGCAATAAGTTTGTATTAATCCAATCCTGGAGAAACATAAGGAAGCAGTTTTAGAACATTAGTACATGTTCTATGGATTTGATAACGGCAGCCTCTTTCGGGAGACGGTTATCATTCCAGGCTTCAAAGGTGACATGGATGACAGAGTGATTGTCAGAGTTTTAGTTTTCCCTCTGACGAAGGACAGTATTATGGACAGGTGGTTCCAGAGGATACTGTGGGTGGCATGGTGCCGGATACTGATTAGGTTCAGTGATCCATACAGTCTAAGAAGTTTGGATATGGAGTTCATTTATGAACTAAGGTCCCATCAGATATCCAGACATATTCTAAGACAGGTACTACTCAATTCGGGAGATGGCTTTCTCCGCGAACTTGAGATTAAGAGAGATATAGAAAGATACTTCTAGGCGGATCCACTCACTGAGGCTATTTCTCGAACACAATAGTTTTACAAACGGGCTTTGTGAAACTGATTAGTAGAGGAGTTGGATGTTCGGTTTCACACATGCTGTGAGTAGTCGACATCGCAATATTAGCCTTGAGTGCAAGTGGGAGATTGTTGGAGATAGTGCCCTCATAGTCAATTATTGGATCGCAGGTACGTGATTGCAATGATTGCGGAGGACCTATACCGGTAGGACAGTCTTACTCGAGATGATAGTATGCTATCTGGTTTGCCTTTATCAGTCGTGTACATGTTCAGGTGACTGATTGCATGTTACACTTTGATAGAGCCCTTAGGATCTTGCTTTACTACCAACAGTATGATGGCGATCATATACGTGAGAGTTGGGTAGTTTATATGCATATCCTTAATTGTGGTCCCTAGTCGTGGGAGTTTCGAGACAGGGCATCGATACTCCGGAGTAGACTAGTGTGTACAGTCGAGACCCCGACGAGGGGCGGTGGCCGGTCTCACAAGCCACTGGTGTCAGTTGGATCACCTAAGATGTATACAGGTGCTCATTGGGTTATGAGTACACCGGACAGGACTCGCCGGGAATCTGCTAGTTAGAATTATATCTATCGTCAGATAGCAGTTCCCTGGTGACATGTGTACAGGTTAGTTCATCGACCTGAGGTCGTCATTTGTCTCGTGTGAGTTCCCACTGTGCTTTGATTTCTACCCTACCACGGCTCAAAGGAGTCGTGCAAACAGGTAGCTTTTGGGTACAGTCCCGAGCCATATGGAGGCACGTGAGCGGATCGGCAGGGGATTCGTCTCTCCCGGTATTGGGGGCGAGATCGTGCTGTGTCTAGGAGAGCCATTACACAAAGCCCACGGCCGTGGCAGGAGATTTACTGGTAGGTACTCCAGTAGTATCTCAGGGTGTTTTTGGGCTTCACTCCGACACGACTTATACTGCTATTGGGGGTCTGACGTTACTAGCCCCCTAGGCAGATATGCGATACTCATAGACGAACGGACCGGACTGTATATACATTGTCACTGTTAGGCTCAGTAGGGTTTCTGGATGAGTTCGCTCATCGGCCTCCCTTGAGTGCGCTCATCGGTTTCCCTTGAGGTCAGTCCGTGGGCAACCGTTACGCATTGCTAGTGCCACTGACGGTTTGTGGTTAAACCCACTGCCAGGGTACTGACGAGTCATTAGAGTCCCCCACAGACAGTTTCCCAAGTTCGGGCGAAACGTTGTAGAGGCCGTATGGTTTTATGGCAGGGTTCGGAAAATGCACGTGCGTTTACGCACGTGTCGATTTTCGGACAGATAATACTGGTCGGCTTTGGTTTAAGCCGGATCCGAGTATTATATTGAGTAGGTATAATATCTTTGTCTCAGTTGCATTTGTATTCGGTCGTAATACAAATGCGGGTATATTTATACAGTTTCGGGGTTGTCCTGAAATTCGTTTCAGGATCACTTTTGGAAGTTGCCAGTTTCCAGTTTTCTATCAGCCGTCTTTTAACATTTGGTTAAAGACGGATTTATCTTTTCTTGGATGAGGGTGTGTCTTGCTTCTAGAAGGTTCTAGAAGGTGATGACTAGGTTAATTGGTGTTGAGTTTTCATTGGTTGCTTTTAAAGGTGTCATTAATGCTTGATGACTTGCTTATTAGATTCAATGTTTCTAAAGTGACTCATGCTTTAACATTAAAGCATTTTGTTTAGCTAAGGATATTTCTTCTTGATCTTTTGAGTGAGAAGCTTTCTTGTGGTCACCCCCCTCTCCTACACTCACCTTCCTCCTTCTTTATAAGTGGCCACCCCTCTCTCTCCTCAGACTCTCTCTTACTTGAGTTTTCATTTGCTAGAAAAGATTATGATAGGTTTTATCGGTGTATGGAATTTCACAGTCCATTTCATTCCATCACCCGATTCCTTCGGCAACTTCATTAACCGATCGTCCACGGATTTGGACGAAGTGAGACAAAGTCATCTACTCATTCTCTACATCAATCTTGGTCGTCTCTTTTAGCAAACTTGACGACCGAGTTGCCTCGAGTCAAAGGCGGGAGCCCGTTTAAAGAACCGATCATGTGGTGCCACCTCGACGAGGAGATCGGAGATCGACGAGATCGGAGCAGCCGCAACGGAGCGTGGGATGATGGTTGAAGAACGAAGGACTCGGATCGTTCGGTACAATCTTTCTACACTCTTTACAGTTTGTTAGTTTAGCAATAATGGCAGATCCGGGTTAAAGTATACGATAGCGCCAGTTAAAAGTTTTTTGTTCCGCATTTGGCGTCTGTAGACTGCCGGGGCGCTAGCGTAGACTTACACTTATAGACATGGAATTTGGGTATTGTATAGCCCGGCGGGTACTTGATCTGATCATACCAGCTCGGATATGGTCGCCCCGTTTTTAGGACCTGACCGGCTGCCTCAGTCGCTTGATGAACCCGTATCTGCTGAGCTATATATTCGTCCAAGTCAGCTTTGGAGATTGTCTCCTCCTTGGCTGTTGACAGAGCCGGTGGTGGATTTGACGTTTCTCCCCTGTCGTCTTCAAGGACGATCGGAGGATCTTCAGCAGGAGGATCTTGTTGAATCATCATACCCACCATGTCCTGAAACAGGATGGCCATTCGCTTTATGTTGGCTGCTTGTTCCGCAGCCTCGTTATCCTTCTTTTCCAATATCCGGCGAAGGAATTCAGCATCAGTTTCTTGCTCCTGGAGTTCATCCGAGGACGCCTCGGGGCTTTCATTTGGCCCAGTGAGTGTGGCCATCGCGTTCATCATTTCATGGAGCTTCTGCTGTTGGTCCTGAGCTTTGGTCAATGACCGTGTAAGCGGTCTATGACCTGTAGATGCACGGCTGTCCTCCTTCCCCGACGCCATGTATACAGTAGGGACTACAATGCCCCCAGACTTAGGGCGTTTGGGCTCGCCGCCTTTGACATTTGCCGCAGGAGTGGGAATTTTCTCCGGCCTCCTTCTCTTGTGGGCCGTTGAAGTTGAAGGGGCCGTTGTAGTGGGCACCCTGGCGGTTGTCGTCCTCTGCTGTTTGACCGGACGGTTCTTTCCTTCTTGCACTTTCACCCTCTTCTGCTGGCGAGAGTGATCTGGATCAATTTCGGAATCTTGAACCCTCCGCCGGACCTTATAAATTTTGGAGGACAGCCGTTGAGGGGGCTGCTCCAGCTTTGTTTCTGTAACTCTCTCCGCAGGTGGAGGAGATCTTTTTAGTGTGGCAGTCGGAGAGTTCTTGCGTACCCTCCTTAGCAGTTCAAAGCTGTTCCCAGTTGGAACAGCAGCATCAACTTCCACCACTGGAGCGGGTGGAGTTAGTCCTGAGGGGGAGTTGCCCTCGGCCTTACTTACTCGGCGCCAGTGGCGGCGTCGAGCGTAACGAGCCGTTGGGACTGGCTCGGCGATAGGGACAGATTCTTCTTGCCCCCTGTCCGAATGAGGTGCTGCTGGTGTCAGCCTCTTAAAGACTGATATTGTCCTTTGAGTGGCGATGTTCAATCTGTCAAAGACAGATCCTCGAGCAGGAGCAGGAGCCGGAATAGTCAGCCTTGAAAATACTGACTCTTTAACAGGAGAAGCCGCCTTGACGACTTCTGGAGCAGGGGTGGCTGTCTTTCAGGGTTCATGGGCTTCCTGGCGGGCCCATCAGGGTTCTGGCTCATCCTGGAAAAGACAGAGGCTGCCGGTTTGATACTGGACGACCCGTTGAAAGGGGCCGTTGTAGCAGTGAGCCGATCGAAAACCGACTTCTTGCTTGCTTCTGGTGCGGGCACTAGCATAATGAAGCTTGCAGGCGGGAGCATGGTCCCGAAAAACAGACCGGTGGTGGCCTGGGTCACTTGTTCCACCGGCATGGCAAGGATGGAGGCCTCTTGAGGCCCATAAGCTACACCTCCAGGTGAGGTGGAGCGTCGGTTGCACTGGCACTTTGAGCAGCTCGAGCAGTTGGAGGCCATTGATGCTTGATTTCTGCGCCAGGCAAAAGACCAAATCTTAGTAACTTGAAATCCAAAGGCAACCATTAACAAACCGCGATTCGTTCGCGAAGACGACACACGAAGTGTGGAGTGGAAAGAGGAAAAGGTCCCACCGGGCGTGCCAGAATCTGTTCCCCTCCGAATGGTGGCCAAGACACGATAAACGTCTTGCCTGAGATTCGGGGAAGATGCCATTTGGTTTTATCCGTCCACCTCTCCGAAGATGCCAAGTTGATTTATGGCACCGTGTATCGAAGGTTTAGACGGATGCGGCCGATGTAGTAGACTTCGTCAGATTCCCCCTCGCTTGAGGGGTTTTTGATTATGGGGACACTCTTCCTTGCAGGCGCAAGCCCCTGCAGTTAATTACGCTACCGCATCGCGATAACAACTTTCTCCTTCTCCAGAATTTCACTTCGTGTCGTGTGCGTTTATTTTGTTTGTAGTTGCCCGTGGATTGTATATGGAGACTAGGTTATGCCGTCTCCCGTAGGACGTGGATTAGTCCAAATCCGTATTTTCTTAGATTTGGGTTTGGGGTTTTTGTGTAAGGATACGTTAGCCCTATTTAAGGCTAAGATCAACTTAAACTTTTGTTAAGGATACGTTAGCCTAATCTCCAGACTAAGATCAACTTAACGGGATCGTTTGGATCCGACAAGAGAGCAATTGGCTCTATTGTTTAGTTTAATGACGTTGCGGTCAATTTCCAGTTTAGGGACATGGTGGTCCATTTCCAGTTTAGGGACATGGTGGTCCATCGTTCCCGTGGATGGATATTAGTTTAAGGACGCATTAGTCCATGGGTTTAAGGACCCCATAGTCCATATAGATGTGTTTAAGGACGCATTAGTCCATTAGTTTAAGGACGTATAAGTCCATGAGTTTAAGGACCCCACAGTCCGTATGGTGTGTGGTTGTCGGGACCCGTCACCTCTCTGACGTCGTTGAAGGATTACAACGATAGGTGTCAGAGGAGTTCGGAGATGTACCCTTGAACCGGATGTAAATTGATTTAAGAGAGCAGTTTTGCTCAGTCAATTTAATTTGAGAACTTACGGCCATGATTGGGCTAAGTCCGGTTGAAGATGTTCAACGTTTTTATTTATCTTTGGCCTATTAGGCCTGTGCTAGGGCTTTTCTCTTGTTTAATAATGCACTGCATTTTATTCTGGCCTGCTAGGCCTTTTTGATTTGGGCTCAGTCCCCTTGTAAATGATGCAGAGCATCTGTTTTTGTTTAGGCTCTACTCTTTTTAAAATAATGCATTGCATTTTATTAGGCCTGTTAGGCCTTTTTAATTAGGCTTGGCCCTTCTGTAAATAATGCAGTGCATTAATTACTTGACAGTGGCTTGTCAGGCGCTTTGCGCCAATTATTGAGCGCAAGCGCTCGTGGTAGTGACACGTGTCACACTCTGGTGAGCGCAAGCGCAACAGCGCAGTGCGCTGCGCCAGTGCACTGCGCTGTTGCGCTGCTGACATGTGGCGCGCTCTAGTGCGCTGCGCCAACTTTAGAGAGCAATGCTCTATCTTAAAAGCGCATAGCGCAAGTGGTTCTGGAGCTGACACGTGGCGCTCTCTGGCGGCTTGCGCTAACCCAGGAGCGCAACAGTGCAGTTGTTGCAAGTGCAAGGCACTGTTTCAATAACTTGATCCAATTTTGGATTCAAGAAAAGAATCTTTGAGATTCAGAACCAATAGTTCATAAAAAAGTGCAAGGCACTGTTATTATTTATTTTTTTTATTATTTTTTTTATTGAAGATCATTGATCTTGTTCTTAGATCAATGATCTATTCAGAAGAAATTCTTCTGTTATAAAGGTTTTTTACCTTTTTTCTTTTCTTGAGTTCTTCTCAAAAGTCTTCAGAGTTCTTTCTGTTTTGTTGTTTTTGAAGTTCTTGATGATGTTGATATCTTTTGAATTGGGGTCTAGGGGCCTTTATATAGTACCCATTGATTTGTTAAATTTGTTAAAGAGATCCTTCTCTGAGTGATTTGAGGAATTTTCCCCATCCTTGGATGTTTGATCCAAGGGCTTCTATTTTACAGAAGACAATCTTCTTGTTTTAACAAGAACAGAAAGATCTTACTGGAATTTTAATTCTGTTTGACGCAAACGCACCAGCGCTTGACACGTGTCGCGCAGCGCAGAGCGCAGCGCAACTGCGCTTGACACGTGTCGCGCAGCGCAAGGCGCAGCGCAACTGCGCTAGCGTAATAGCGCTGACACGTGTCGCGCAGCGCAAGGCGCAGCGCAACTGCGCTGACACGTGTCGCGCAGCGCAAGGCGCAGCGCAACTGCGCTGACACGTGTCGCGCAGCGCAGAGCGCAGCGCAACTGAAGCGTTGCTTCTTTTATAGAAGCTTGCTCTGATTGAGTGCGCTGCCTTGGGTGCTACGCTCCCTGCGCTGGCGTGTCTGATTTGGACACGTGGCGCTCTGCGCGCAGCGCAGGGGATCTGAAGCGTTGCTTCATTTATTTTAACTTTAATTTTCACTTTAATTTTCAAAACAGAGCTTTGCTCTGATTGGGGGAAACAGAAGCGTTGCTTCGTTTTCCGCCTTGGAATTTGAACAGAGCTTTGCTCTGATTGGGGTAAACACCTACATGTCACACGTATCATATCACATCGCATTAAAACCAAATCAGAACCAAAACGACACACGAAAACCAAAACGATACGCTTAAAAGCCTATAGGTTAGAACCTACGGTAAGCTCTCGCAAATCAACTCAATATCACTCGAGATAGACGTGCAAACGTCACGTGATCGAGATAAAGCACAAATATAAAAATCCAGAATTTATAATACGGAAAACCATAACTCAAATCAAAGCAGCAACTAGAGAAAGTGGTCCCAGATTTTGACTCAGGCCAAAACAGGGCAAGCAAACAACTCTGGGGTGATATATAGGGTACATATGACCTACTGAAGTAACCTGGGTACCTAGTTCAACATGGGGGCCAGCCACATCAAGGGAAAATCCGGCCAGACCGGTTTTAGCATGGAGTTAGGGCCTCGTTCTGGTAGGGTAGTCTCCTGGTGGTCTAACTAAGTCCTTAGTATTGTTTGTTTGTCTCAGAACTTCCCCGAGTCATCCCAGATTTCCCTTCACACCCTAAAACTCACAAACCGACATTGCAATGTTCTATAAATCCATATTTTTGGGTTTCAGTTGGGTTGGTCTGGGTTTCTATCACTTGGGAGGGGCTTAAGGTCACCACAAGAGTTCAATTGGACCATCTCTACTCAAGTCAAACCCTAATTCCCAACTTGAGTTTTCAAAGCTCATTAAACTTCGCCAAAACGCTATTAAACTTGAAATGAGGCTAAAGCACTTGAAATGCTACACTAATTGTGAAAGGGTTATCTCATCTAGCTCCCATGAATCCTCCACAGCGCCAAAATGAAAGCTTTCTTGGTCCATAGTATAGCTTGTGCGCTTGTGCACATTTTTTGTGAAGTGGGAATGAAGTTTTGGAGTGTTTTTCATGGAGTTTTGTGGCTTGAAGATGGAGGAGGAGGGGGAGGCGGCAGCAGCAGCAGCAAGAAGAGGAGGAGGGGAAGACAGCAGCAGCAGCAGCAAGAAGAGGAAGAGAAGGGAGAAAAATGTGTGAATAATTGAAGAGGGATGGCTCAAGACAAAGTCAAAGGTAAACTCTCACCTTTCTCTCTCTTGCCCATGCCTATATATTCTATTCTTTTCTTTTCTTTTCTAATTTCCTTCTCTCCTCAATAGTAACCCCAAAACAAAAGCCATGCACCCAAAAACATGTAGTAAAAATGCAACATGTGTTAATAAAAAGATATGGTGCATGTTTGCACAAAATACGTTTAAAGCGCGATTAACGATTTTTAATCGCGATTAGCACTAAATTAGCCTATAATTAATCATAAAAAGTTAAAATTTGCATAATTCACATAAAACACCCTCTTTGAATAATTTCCATAATTTTTCAAATTTTCCCCAATTTATCGGTATTTAATTATACCGCCCTATTAAAATATTCAATATTTTATTATTAAATTATAAAAATTCCGAAAAATAATATTTTATTTTTTTGAAATGTTACAATCTTTCCACCTTAAAGAAATTTAGTCCCCGAATTTAAATTTAAACCCCTTAAATACTAAAACATTTCAGAAAAAGTCCAAGTCGTCGGGGCTCCGAAATCATCAATACATAAAACGCATCATAGCGCAATGCATGCACATGGGTAATGAGCAGATAATTCAAAATCAAAACTCCGTCAAGCATCCCGCAATCATCGGAGTCATGGTAAAGACACAAATGTCAAATCCAAAACAAAACCAATATGATATATAACAAAACCATACATGTAGACATCAAATTTATACATGAAAATATCTTAAAGAATGCATACAAAACCTTTCATGTTGTTGTGCGATGCGCCTAGCACTGCGCAATGGCGGACGTCTAAGGTAAGAAAATAACCATATATGGATATATCTTTTGTTTAATATGTACGTTCCGCCGTTTTGAAGACAATTTAGAAGGGTTTCCTTGTTTTAAACGTTTCGTGTCATATCAGACACGTAGGTATATACTGAGACTATAGCTCGCCTTTTGGAAATCCCTTCAATAACTATCAATGCATGCAAAATATATCCAGGTACTGTCCTCTTACTAGTCCTGCTCAGTACGAAAACATCTAGCAAATATCATAAAAACGTACTGCTCCATAAGAAATAAATCCCAAAATGTGCATATGAATGCTACGTGCGTCTGGTGCGCACGGAAATCAAAATCCATATATGTGCCATACATGTGCACTGATTGGTACGAAAAAGTGTGTTTGTAGTAGTAACCGCAATCAGAACGGTGTCGCATGTAGCTAGACCGAGGTGAGTACGGGTCGTCCTCAGGGAAACGTTGAATCTTTTACTTACTTTAGATGTGTTGAAAAAGATAGGAGGAATAAAGAATTTTGTGGAAAGGTTTCTAGATCTACGTTAAGCAAGAATGCAAAATATATAGATCTAGATTATTTTAGGGATGTAGTTAATATAATAAGAGGGCTTGTAGGGTTCGTTAGGATTTAGTAGTTATGGATGGTTAATTAAAGATTACTCTTTTTATCCTTTAATAGATTTAAAACTAGAACGACAGAGATGCATGTAGATTAGGGTTTCTGGAGGGAAAAGGGTTCCTACTCTTAACCCCTATCTCGACATGGAACTCCGTTCATATCTAGCCTTTACCAAAACAATCATTAATCTAATCTCTAATCGCGGTCGAGACTAACAATAAATTTGTAGCGCGTCCGATTATGATGTTAATGATTCTTTTAGTAAAGTTTATAAACTTTATAGGACGTAAAAAGAGTTTAAGGATCTTCATCATCCATTAATCTACCATAATCCTATGAACCCTAACAAGCGGAGAATTACCCGCGCATGTTGGGAAAAGAAGATGAAAAAATAGAGAGGGAAAACATAATGTAAAATGCAAAAGAATTAAATAAAACAACTACCTTTATTAATCAACTTGAACAATCTACACTTTATTCCGTAGAAAATGATTACAAAACTTGATTTGCTTCTCGTTCTTTCCTAAGGAAGTAGACGAACAGTTGATGATCAGCCTGGATGCGTGAGCGTCTGGGGCTTCGTGATCTCTTCGGCTTGATACCTTCTAACTTTAGCCCTTGGTCCTTTATATAGACCTCAAAGAAGAAAAACTAGTTACCATATATGGTGACTTCCTAATATGTTGACTTTCCATGCCTGGATTCTGAGTCCCTGTCAGTATTGATTTTATGATTTTGGCAGATTTTTTATCCTGACATCTTGAACATCTTGAACTCTTGACCTGAGCTAAATCTTGCACAATATCTCTATGAATAATGTTAGTTTATTTATTAAACTAGAGAGAGTATCTTAATCACTATATATGGTAATAAATCTTTAAGAAATTTGATTAAGAATATTTAATATGCTATGCATTTTATATGGTAATAAATCTTTAAGAAACATGATTAAGAATATTTGATATGCTATGCATCTTTTAATTACTAAAATATTATGCATATATTTTGAAATATTATTCTAACCATTTGTATGATATTATATCTTTTAAGAATTATGATTGGAATATTTGATATGATATGCATATTTTCAATTACCAAAATATTATATAAATATAAAATGCCTATATTTTCCTTCATAATATTAATTATAATATATAAACATATGGAAAATAGTATTTTGCAGATAAATCCAAATATGTTTAATATTTATAATAAAAACCTTTTATTATTAAGAAATGTAAGGAAAATACTTATACCAAAATGCAATATTTTTCGACTGAACATGCACAGAAATAACATTTAAGGGCAATGAGTGTGCACGTAACATCTGTCAAGGGCAATGGGCGTGCCTGACAGCAACATCAGGTGCATCTGACATGCACGAAGAATCCCGATTTAGTGCATCTGGTGTGCACTAAAATCGTATCTCAAAACATGCGTTCAACACGCGTGAAAATCCAAATCGGTGTATTCATCTTGCACGAATAAAATCTAAATCATGTGCATTCAACATGCACGAAATCACGAAATCCAATATCAAGCGTCGAACATGTGCAAAGTCCAAATCAAATGCACGGTGTGCAAGAAATTAACATCAATATCAGAATCAAAATCGACGGTATACAATACGTATCAATCCAAATCAGGTATACCGCGGTATATAATCTTACAACCATGTGCATCCACGTGCACAATCAAATCTAAGCACAGAAGTGCATGAAAACTATGCTGAAGGCATAAGTCAAATCACATGCATAATATAGGCATGATACCAAATCAACATATCGAATGACATCAAACCGAAGTCAAGTGCAACCGTGGTGCATGAAAACAAATATCATGGGACTCAGCCATCAAGACTAAATCATGCGAATAGATCGCCCAAAATACCGAAATCCAAGGTGACGGATACGTGATAATCGAATCACAAAATCACAAATCATAAATATTGTCGTCGATATGTCCTCCTTCAAAGTCGAGAAGGTGTCGGTGCATCCCATGCTAGCAGCATAAGATATCTACTTGCCTCCTGCTCATGGTCTGACGTCCTCTGTCTTTGGGTCCTTATCTTTTTTGTGAATTAACAATCTCGCAATCCATCGGCTCATCGGCCCTGTCAGGTGTGCTAACAGGGACGATTCCGTCCTGGCACTTCTCTGGTCATCTCTCGGTCAATCCTCACGACCACTCGTAAAGCAGCACGTCACTGGCGCCGACCTCTGGTCCTCTGAATACACATTACACATCTTATCCTGGGTGCAAATCTTATCGCGACAGTGCCCTGGAAGCAATCCTGCTCAAGGTCTCTTCCGATCTCGCTTATGCCGAACTGTACGGAGGCTGGTACTTCTGCATAATCTTTTCTCTCTCTGGACATCTGCGTCCTCAGCACGGCATTTCCTCGGAAACCGGTCGCATCCTAACGCCTCTGTAGACATATCCGACCTTTAAGCTTAACGGGGAGTAACAACAGCTCGTCAGTATCTCGCACAAACCTCTTGTCTCGCTTCTCTGTATCATCGTCCACTTCGACATCATGTCTCCATTTGTGCACTGCAAATGTTCTCGGCTACGGTCCATCTGAAGTCTCTCACACGGACTCGAAATCATGAACTCGGTATCTTCATCACTCCGTGTAAGAAATCTAGCCGAACACATCCTCAGGAACTCGTCCCAATCTGCGGAGGTATACTCCATACTCGTCCGTTCTTGATCAACTCACAACATATCTGAGTGAGGTCCTCTATCCGAACCTAGTCAACTATCTCGTCGACGATACCGAACTCTGGCCTGCTGGGTGAGCGCAATTTGACCGCTCCTGGGTCCCAGTCTTCTCGTATAAAATTCCAGAAAGATCCTGTCGAGGTCTCTCTCAAATCTCGTTTCTGCCGAATTGCCCGGAAGTTACCACCCTTACTATATCTGTTTCTTGTTTCGGAATGGCTGCATACTCATCGCGACTCCTTCTGGAAGATATATCCATATACAACGCTTCTGCATGCGTATCGCATCTCTGATGTCAGTGGAGTGGAACGTCATCTCGTCGAATTCTCGTGCGAACTCTTTACTTCACTCTGTTCCAATGTCTACTGATTCGGAATCGTCTTCTCGTGGCTGCATGGACTGTGCTCCAACGGCTATACTCGTATCTGGAGTCCCCAATCAATGTGTCCCATCACATGATATCCGAATGATGTAGAACCATCCGATCGATTTGTCAAAACCTCATAATCCCCCAAGAGATCAACATCTCGAGTACAGTTTAATAGTATTCCAGTACATACCACAGCACCTGTGGACCAACCGTAGAAGGGCAAACCCAAGCCTCACAAATGGCACCGCTAAACTGCCACAAACCCTAAGGTTCGAAGGCGTTCCATGGTCATTACGTCGAGTTAGGGTTTCATTCTTCTAGAGGGTCCATAGCATTACTTGCATTGTCTTCTGAATACTTTAAACTTGGAATCGGGTTTCTGACATTCGATCGTCTCTATCGACTCTCAACGAATCTGCGTCAAGTCGTCTCTAGCTGGAATCAATCTATCTGATGACCTCGCATCGGGGTAAGCGAACGAACCGCATGTCCTAGTCATTCATCCTCGGGTGAGTAGTGACCTTCCATCATATCTCTAAGTATATACTCATGCTGTGGTAGCTCCAACATCTGGGCGATATCTCGTCATTTGCAGCAGCAACTGGCTCATTCGTCTGTATGCTGAACAGCGCCTCAATCATCATGAATAAGCGATATATCAATGATCATCACATTCTGGCTGGCCTCTAGCAGTAGCCTGATCCTCTGGTGCCGATTAGCACATACGGGAAATCTCGTAAAAGCGATCGGTCAAACGCTCATGGCGCGAAAACGCAATAAAGCGACGCCTCTATATGCAATCGTATATCCCTGGAATCACGCCCTGGTCAGTCCTCGTCCGTGACGAGCTCGTGCTGACGCAACTCTAGCCGTAGCTCTCTCTCTGCCCGTGTAATCATGGCAGCAAAATCATAACCAGTATCGATGAGGATAGATCATAGGAATGAATATAATGCTGTGTAAGGAAATGTACATCCTAAGGTTTCTTAAGCGGAGTAGCATATCGTAAATATGCCGCGGAACATACGTACGGTACGTCACTCTACTCAAGCTACCTACTCCATCAACCAAGGACCATCCTATACGACGAAAGTTCGGGTATAATACCCCTTCGACTAAGTCTAAGTTCCGTAAGGTCAAGCCTAAGTTCCGTATATATATAAACGCTCTAGGCTCCGCATAGTCAAACTTAGACTCAAACCAAGGTTAACCTACCGCGCTCTGATACCAACTTTGTCACGACCCGAAATAGCACGTGACTGGCCCTCGAACCATATGAAGCCTATAGGACCCCATCTAATTCAAGTAAGCCACAAGCCCAGAAATCTAAAACCGTTTTAAATAATAAAGGAAGGAAAACTAGTTTTAAAGAAGTGAAGAAAAACATGTTTTAAAAACAAGGTTTTTAAATAAGTAAGCCGAATATGCATTTTAAAAATCTCTATTCTTTTCTAAAAATTTCGGCAGAGTTTCCTTTGTAAATACTGTCCCCAAATGGGTACAACATGGATAGAATATATATACAATGATAAAACGCATCCCCAAGCGGAAGCTAGCACTTCGTCAATCGACGGTCACAACCACGCAAGCAGTATAATATACAACACCGAAGGGCGAGGATCAAAACTCAAAAGGAAACTCAAAATCAGCATGAAAACCATAATACTACGACGCGCGACTCTAAGGTCGAAATAATACACAACTAGTTTTCTAAGTCTGAAACAATATACAAGTTTGGTTGATGGAATTACTAGATACAACTGAATATAATAAATACAAGAGCGGTCATGATGCGAGTGAACCCACCTACCAATGCAATCACCCAGAAGGAAACAATGTGCCAAAAAAGCCGCAATGGAACCTGTACGGCAAAACCTGCAAGAACTGTGGCACAACGGGGGTGAGTTGCCAACTCATGAATAGAAAACATCACAGAGAAGAAATCGTATGTATGACACAATTCTAGGTCAATACGATCAAAAATATATATAAACCTCAAATGAATAAATCTGAAGCATGATAAGGTGGAAAAGGTAAACATCTATACATAAGTGTAGTACCAAGTGCTCGTGCCAGTGCCTCAGGTAACAACATATCATAATGTGAGGTATGATCAATGTAATCAGTGTCAACTATATCATGAAGTCTGTGAGTATGTGGATATCATCCAACTATGTGATCAATGTCATCAATATCAACTATATGTATGTAGGTATGTGTGTGGATCTCGTCCACGTGTCACCCAATGACAATAAGCATCATGCATGTAAATATCGTAAAGCATATGCATAGAAGTATGAGGATATAAATCAGCAGGTGTCCCTCGCGACACATCAAAATCATGGAACCGGAGTGTCCAGCATCGACACTCGAAAACATCATGAAAGCTGTGCCCAGCATCGGCACGTAAATCCTCATATATCGGGCTCCGTCAATCCGGATCGGCCCACGGGCTCCGTCAGTCTGGATCGGCCCATATCATCTCTCGACTCCGGTCGGTATCGTCCGGATATCCACCGAGCCCAAATACTATCACCGGTAGGTAGTAGTCCCTCATCCATGCTCACCGTCTGTATACACAACATCCCTTTCTTGCCCTAGGGTACCATACCGGGTCCACTATGTACCCGCAATCGGCCTCATCCACCTCCTCGAATCGGGTTTCTCATGTCGCTCTCAGAACCGAGAAAACACATGGTGGACGTACTGAAATATCATATCAAGGGTAACCAGGTTTTTAAAACAATACATACTTTCTTTTGAAATACCCACGGTTCCCAAATCCAGAAATATCATGGAAACAATATATCTCAATGCGTATAATCATAAGGCATGATGTATGCGACATATAAAAGAAATGTAAGCATATCAGTATATCATGCAACATGGAATAGTAATATGCACATATTGAGGGAAACCGCTCTTTCAAAATGAATACAGTTTTAAGATATATCTTGCGGTTCCCAATTCTCTAATCAAGCCAGAATCATCTATGTACGTGCAAATACTTATGTATGCAAGTATGGGTGTACAATATGTATGTACCCAAGTACGCCATGCAAGAGGTCGTATCCTGAATGTAACAGTCTACAGTGTAGTGACATGGTAATTATTGATGATGAAGTGTGTGAGCCGGTAAGCAGGTGTACGTGAAACATATGCATCATCGATAATGTTGCTGGTGTCCTAACAGCATGGTTTTAATATAACAATAAACATATTTAACATGCAATGCAATGCGAACAGCAAGAATATACGGCAAATGAATAATAAACACAACAGTGCAGAATCTACATCAATGTATCTATGTCATACTGTTTTGCCATTTGAAAAAAGACGAATCAGGGTTTTTAGGAATATAAGGGCTACGGTGTTTTTTAGAAAAGATGCGTCTTTTGAAAATATCCGTAGAATCCCTTTGCCTGTCTTTAAAATACTCCCGATTCGTTAATTTTTGAAATAGGTATGACATCGGTCTAGCTTAACATCTACTAAGCAAACTACAGATCTAACTAACAAGCTAATCGGGAGGGGTATGGAAACCACCTAAATCTGAGTCGATATATATATATATATATAATAGTCGGTGATCCCGCCTCAAAGGTACCGCGTACGATACAATATCATATGACATCCTCGAGTCATGAGTGCTGATCTATCATCAATATAAAGCTCGTACGGTAAATCATCGTACGGCATCCCAAAAGCTGGGTACGGGTCAATATCACATTCATCTCATCAATTATCTGGTATCCTTATCATCATATCTCATGATCTGGGGTACTAATCTAAGTCTAGTACAAATCGATACCATCTATATAAATGCGTGTGTAAAACACACGTCCAAAGGCCCGCTAAAATCTCATGTCGTATCCCAAATACGAACCTCATCATATCAACGATCTCACGGCACTATGTCCAAAGTCATCGACTCATCTCCGATATCATTTGCTATCCTCATCTTCCAGGTATAAGTATAACAAATAAGCATGTGTGAGCGTCTGGGTGTAAACCTATTTTAGGGTTCGCAACTAGGAAACTATACTAGTTTACTTCTAAACCCTAATCTATCCAAAGTACACCTAATCACATCTAGAATATCCATGACACGCATAAAGCTATCATATATAGTATATAACTATAGTATACTAAACCTCGAACTGCGGGGGTGCTATATGCCATCCACCCGACTTCCCCCGTAGATATAATCTACTCACCTTGATCTTGCTTGCCGATGTCGATGTCACCGCCATCTTCTTCATCGTCTCGGATCACCGTGGGGTACCTACATGTCACACATATCGTATCGCATCGTATTAAAACCAAATCAAAACCAAAACAACACACGAAAACCAAAACGATACGCTTAAATGCCTATAGGTTAGAACCTATGGTTAGCTCTCGCAAATCAACCCGATATCACTCGAGATAGACGTGCAAACGTCACGTGATCGAGATAAAGCACAAATACAAAAATCCAGAATTTAAAATACGGAAAACCATAACTTAAATCAAAGCAGCAACTAGAGAAAGTGGTCCAAGATTTTGACTCAGGCCAAAACAGGGCAAGCAAACAACTCTAGGGTGATATATAGGGTACATATGACCTACTGAAGCAACCTGGGCACCTAGTTCAACATGGGGGCCGGCCACATCAAAGGAAAATCTGGCCAGGCCGGTTCTAGCATGGAGTTAGGGCCTCGTTCTGGTAGGGTAGTCTCCTGGTGGTCTAACTAAGTCCCTAGTATTGTTTGTTTGTCTCAGAACTTCCCCGAGTCATCCCAGATTTCCCTTCACATCCTAAAACTCACAAACCGACATTGCAAAGTTCTGTAAATCCATATTTTTGGGTTTCAGTTGGGTTGGTCTGGGTTTCTATCACTTGGGGGGGTTTAAGGTCACCACAAGAGTTCAATTGTACCATCTCTACTCAAGTCAAACCATAATTCCCAACTTGAGTTTTCAAAGCTCACTAAACTTCGCCAAAACGCTATTAAACTTGAAATGATGTTAAAGCACTTGAAATGCTACACTAATTGTGAAAGGGTTACCTCATCTAGCTCCCATGAATCCTCCACAGCGCCAAAATGAAAGCTTTCTTGGTCCACAGTATAGCTTGTGAGCTTGTGCACCTTTTTTGTGAAGTGGGAATGAGGTTTTGGAGTGTTTTTCATGGAGTTTTGTGGCTTGAAGATGGAGGAGGAGGGGGAGGCAGCAGCAGCAGCAAGAAGAGGAAGAGGGGGGTGAAAAATGTGTGAACAATTGAAGAGGGATGGCTCAAGACCAAGTCAAAGGTAAACTCTCACCTTTCTCTCTCTTGAACATGCCTATATATTCTATTCTTTTCTTTTCTTTTCTAATTTCCTTCTCTCCTGAATAGTAACCCCAAAAGAAAAGCCATGCACCAAAAACATGTAGTAAAAATGCAACATGTTTTAATAAAAAGATATGGTGCATGTTTGCACAAAATACGCTTAAAGCGTGATTAGCGATTTTTAATCGCGATTAGCACTAAATTAGCCTATAATTAATCATAAAAACTTAAAAATTGCATAATTCACATAAAACACCCTCTTTTAATAATTTCCATAATTTTTCAAATTTTTCCCCAATTTATCGGTATTTAATTATACCGCCCTATTAAAATATTCAATATTTTATTATTAAATTATAAAAATTCCCAAAAATAATATTTTATTTTTTTTGAAATGTTACAGTTCTCGATAACTTATCGGCCTCTTAAGGCAGTGAAAGGCCAGGCCATCGCCGACTTCCTCGCTGAGCATCCGATACCTGCCGATTCTCCCTTGAATTGCGAACTGCCAGACGAACATGCGTTTGACACGATCGACGGAAGTGATACCCGGTGGGAACTTTACATCGATGGAGCATCCTCCGTGTAGAAGCGCAAACAAAATACCCCCATAATCAAATCAGGGGTAGGCCGCATCTTCGTAACTTCACAAGGAGGGATAATGCGCTTTGCCTTCTCCTTAGCATAGCCGAGGACAAACAATAAAGCCGAGTATGAAACTTTGATAGAACGTCTCGAGATCGCCATCAACATGGGAATTGAAAGCCTCCTCATATACGGACACTCCCAACTGGTCGTTAGTCAAGTAAACGGCGACTATCAAACGTGCAAGCCAGAGTTGGCGAAGTACAGCAAGAGGGTACGGCAATTGCTGACCCAAATACCTTCCTATACCTTAGAAAGCATACCGCGTGCGGAAAATAGCAAGGCGGATGCATTGTCCAAGCTTGCTAAAGAATTGGCCGATGAGAACCTCGATGACATGAGAATCGTGGTACAAAGCCGTCGGGTTCTTGCACCGGCAGAAATATCTCCGGAGTCATCCGAAGAAAAGGGAACGACCAAGCAAACGGCCCTGCAAATAAAAGACCAGGAAAAGGCTAAGGATTGGAGGGAAGTCTTTATAGACTACTTCAAATCCCGTCGAACACCTAAAGATGCGTCCTCAAAACATCAGCTTATGAAACGAGCTCTGTCTTTTGCCTTCGTCAATGATACCCTGTACAAGAGGTCATTTGATTCTCTGTGGTTAAGATACCTGGGACCTGAAGAAGCAAAAAGAGTCGTCCAAGAAACTCACGACGGACTCTGGGGTTCTCACTAAGCCGGGCTGAAGATGAAGCTGAAGATCAAATGGATGGGTTATTATTGGCCCACGATGATCCAGGATTGCCTCGAGTATGCAAAGCAATGCCACTCGTGCCAGATTCACGGGGACTTTATCCATCAGCATCCAAATCCACTACATTCAACAGTGGTTAGCTGGCCGTTCGAAATGTGGGGAACTGACATAATCGGCCCCATAGAACCAGCATCGTCAAGAGGACATCGGTCCATTTTGGCGACAACTGATTACTTCTCCAAATGGGCAGAAGCAGTACCGCTGAGGGAAGTGAAGACGGAAAATATCCTCCATTTCTTCAAGACACACGTCATTTATCGGTTTGGAACTCCACGACGGATCATCTCCGATAACGGGACAGCCTACAGAAGCCACAAGATCAGCCGCTTCGTACAACAGTATAACATAGACTGGAGATACTCTTCAGTCTAAAATCCTCGAGCTAACGGTCTGGCTGAGGCTTTTAACAAGACCCTGACGAAGATCGTAAAAAAGACGGTGTCACGAAATAAGAAGGACTGGCACGAGAGAATACATGAAGCTTTCTGGGCGTATCGAACTACGTTCAAAACAGCCACGAACACAACGCCGTACGCATTGGTATTTGGTACAAAAGCAGTACTTCCCCCCGAGATAGAGCTACCCTCTTTACGAGTGGCAGTTCACTACGAGCTAACGGATGAAGAGAATGCTCACCTTCGGCTTGAGGAGCTCGATGCCCTTGATGAAACCCGGCTCATAGCGCAACAAAATCTGGAGGCATATGTTCCCGCCAAAAAATTTCTGCGCAAAAGAGTCCAAGGTATCAAATGGCAGCGATACGCTTAAGAAAATGCAAACCAGTATCTTCCGGCCTGTATTTTGATAAACTTCCTAATGCGGAACTGTTAAATTATGATGGTATTGAAAGCATCTCGAAAAAACCTTCGATTTGATATATTATGGGCCTCATAATTCATCCGGGATCAAAAGTTATGAGCAAATGTCTATGCACATGTGATTTAAGGAAGAAGATGCGAACCAGTATTTTCCGAGCTGTATTTTGACAAACTCCGGAACGAGAAATGGCTAAATTCTGATGATATTGAAAGCATCTCGAAAATACCTTCGATTTGATATATTATGGGCCTCATAATTCATCTGAGATCAAAAGTTATGAGCAAATGTATTATGCACGTGTAATCTAAAGTAATGCTCTACTACATGGGGAATGCATTTTTTAGTTCCACATCGGGAAAAGGAGAGATGGCTTCTCTACCACTCCCATATAAATAAGAGGGGATACCTCTTAGAAATGGTAGAGTTAAATCCTTAAAGGATTCAATACTCAAAGGAGCTTAGTTCTCCAAAGGAGCTTAGTTCTCCAAGATAAGAGCATGCTCCTCCATAATGCGCATATGCGCAAGCGCCATGTGCGCTACGTGCAACGCACGTGCGCACCACATGAGAACATTTAATAATATTAAAAGGAGCTTGTTCTCCATATATAGAAGCTCTGCTTCTCCTCATAATGCGTATGTGTGCTACGTGCAACGCACGTGTGCCTGCCACACGCGCACCACGTGCAACGTATGTGCGCACCACATGAGAACATTTAATAATATTAAAAGGAGCTTGTTCTACATATATAGAAGCTCTGCTTTTCCTCATAATGCGCATGTGCGCCACGTGCAACGCACGTGCGCACCATATAAGAATATTCGATTAAAAGGAGACTCGTTCTCCCTAGGAGCTTGCTCCCCCCATAATGCGCATATGCGCAAGATCCATGTGCGCTACGTGCAAATATGAGCGCCCAACACGTGCGACGCACGTGCGCGAACGCAAAGAAGCCTTTTTCAGCAGCGAGAAGCTTAAGCTCCAGCCTGTTCTTCCCCCTAATGATTGAGACATGGTTCAAAGGGTACATCCCTCCACACCTTCGATATATGGCACTGTAATCTCTCAGTGTCGTCGGAGAGGTGGTGGGTCCCAACGACCAATGATCCTTCTTTCTAAAATAAAAAAAAAGAGAAGAAGAGAGAACATTGACAGAGAAACAGGGAAAGAATTCAGAGAACTCCTAAAAAGAAAGTTTGAGAAGAAATCAGAAAGAAAAGAAGGTAACTTTTGAAAAGAAGAATTTCTTCTGAAAAGATCAATGATCTAAGAACAAGATCAAGATCTTAAAATAAAAAGAAAAGATCAAATAATAAGAAGTAATATACTTCTTTATTAGATCATTTGATCTACACAAAGGCATTGCCTTTTGATGAACCACTGGTTCTGGAATTTTAAAAAGATTCTTTTCTTGAATCCAAAATTGGATCAAGATATTAAAATAGTGCCTTGCACTTGTAAATCTGTACTGTTGCGCTCTTGGGTTGGCGCAAGCCATCAGAGAGCGCCATGTGTCACCTCCACATGCGCTTGCGCTCATTAATTAGTGCAAAAGGCCTAACAGGCCAAATTAAATGCAATGCATTATTTTAAAGAAGGGCAGAGTCCAAACAGATGCTCTGCATCATTTATAAAGGGACAGAGCCCAAATCAGAAAGGCCTAGCAGGCCAAAATAAAACGCAGAGCATTATTAAACAGGGGCAAAGCCCTAGCACAGGCCTAATAGGCCAAAAAAAAAAAACGTTGAATATTCTCAACTGGACTTAGCCCAATCATGGCCGTAAGTCCTCAAATTAAATTGACTGAGCAAGACTGCTCTCCTAAATCAATTTACATCCGGCTCAAGGGTACATCTCCGAACTCCTCTGACACCTATCGTTGTAATTCTTCAACGACGTCAGAGAGGCGACGGGTCCCGATAACCATACATCAACATGGACTGTGGGGTCCTTAAACTCATGGACTTATGCGTCCTTAAACTAAAACACGGACTGTGGGATCCTTAAACCCGCGGACTTATGCGTCCTTAGACTAAAACACGGACTGTGGGGTCCTTAAACCCACGGACTTAAGCGTCCTTAAACTACCTATGGACGACCATGTCCCTAAACTGGAATATGGACCCCCATGTCCCTAAACTGGCAATGGACCGCAATGTCCTTAAACTACCTATGGACCACCAAGTCCCTAAACTGGAAATAGATCTAAACGATCCCGTTTAAGTTGATCTTAGGCTCAAATATGGCTAACGTATCCCTAAACCATAAAACAGGCTTTGGTCCCAAATTGGACTATAGATTCCCCAATCAACTTTGGTTCAAGGGTACATCTCTGAACTCCTCTAACATCTGTCGTTGTAATCCTTCAACGTCGTCAGAGAGGTGACGGGTCCCTACGGCCATATATTAAATAGACCACCATGTCCCTAAACTGGAAATGGATCTAGACGATACCGTTAAGTTGATCTTAGTCTGGAAATTAGACTAATGTATCCTTAACAAACGTTTAAGTTGATCTTAGCCTCAAAAATGGCTAATGTATCCTTAAACCAAAACCCAAAACCCAAATCTAAGAAAATACGGATTTGGACTAATCCACGTCCTACGGGTGACGAAATAAATAGTCTCCGTATACAATCCACGGGAAACCACAAACAAAATAAACACACACGACACGAAGTGAAATTCTGGAGAAGGAGAAAGTGGCTACCGCGATGCGGTAGCGTAATTAACTGCAGGGGCTTGCGCCTGCAGGGAAGAGCGTCTCAATCAAAAACCCCTCTAGCGAGGGGGAATCTGATGAAGTCTGCTACATCGGCCGCATCCGTCTAAACCTCTGATACACGGTGCCATAAATCAACTTGGCATCTTCGGAGAGGTAGACAGATAAAACCATATAGCATCTGCCCCGAATCTCAGGCAAGACGTCCTCACGTCGTCGCCGTCTTTCGGAAGGGGACAGATTCTGGCATGCCCGGTGGGACCTTTTCCTCTTTCCACTCCACACTTCGTGTGTCTTGTTTTTCCCGCGATCAAATAATCGCGGTGTGTATGTTTTTGGTTTCCCTTAGCGGAGTGGATATTGACGCCGGCATTTCGTCTCTATAAAGAATGGCATTTGCTCCCACCCTAGCAACTCAGGCTCTGTCATATCCGGCGGAGTCAAGTATGGGTCTCTTGCAGCCTCAAATCTCTGCAATCCGGCTCTTCAAGAACTCAACGGGCTTCTTTATTGGGTCGATGCTCCCACCTCCCACCCTCGGTGCCTCAACGCTGATGGAGGAAGCCCAAAGGATGTCTGTAGTCCACAGGCAGGCTCCCCAAGCAGCAGCCTTGCCGACGGAATCGGTCCTCAAACAACTGGCACATGCTAAAGACTAAGGTCGACGCAGGGGGCAGAATATTCAAGCTCTTCAAGAAATCAATAGGTTCAAACTGCACTAACTGCAACAGCAACTCTCGCTCTGTCCCATCTGGAGGAGTAACCTACGGGCCCCAAGTGGCCTCCCTTTTCACTATGCCAGTGGAGCAGGTAACTCAAGCCATCACTGGGATATTCTTCAGGACCATGCTCCCGCCAACAAGCTTCAGCGCTCCTGTACCATCACAAGAAGCTCCCAAGAAGTCGTTTTTCAGCACTCCTGTGCTTATTTACGCCTTACTTTGCATTATACTGTATATAAGCACAAAAAAAAATTGTGATAATAAAAGAGTAGAAAGTGAAAAATTATATTTAAAAGATAGGAATAGTTTAAGAAAAACAAGAAAGTTAGATGTTTTCTTAAATGAAACTAGTAATAAGTAGTTATGAGCTGTTGTCCCAAGGGTTAGTAAGATGAAGGAAATTACTAATCTGAGGATAAAAATAAGCCTGAAAAATAGTTCCTATTCTGGAAGCCAAACATTTGAACGTTGATACCCTACTATACGCACTTACACACATCTTGAAACTCGGGATAGTAGAGGATACCTTGAAATGCTCTTGTCTAGAAGCCAAAGTATGAAGAAAATAAAAGTGGAGAATAAAAGATAAAATGGGGAAAAGAAAAATGAACACTGGTTTTGTTATCACCGAGGCAGCAATAAAAAAATATAGCGAGGGTGCTTTATCACCTAGTGCCTTAGACCAACTGGTTTGGGAGCCACTGCTAAGCCTTAGGTGTTGCAAGACGAGGAAAAACACCTAATTAGCAAGCACATGAGTAATCGATCGGTTAGTACCTCAAGAAGTATTAACGGTCGCATGAAGAATGTGTGAGCAAATTCCATCTAAATATCTATTAAAAAGTACTGAGGTAGATGGACAAGAGTATGATTGCTTGAATTGAATTCTCTGAGTGTAGGGATGTCCATCAATGTTTGGAAAAGAGGTAGGAATGAAAACTAAAGGCGATGTTTTATTGAGGGATGATGTGATTTCTAATATCTTTTCAAGACTATTAAGATAGAGCTCATAGCAACTGAAAAGCTGGTAGAGTTGAAAACTCTTATTTTCAAGTTCTTTCTTTAATAGTTCTTATCTTTATATAACTTTCACCATCTCTCTTTTATTATACGATTTTGTGGGTGTAATCCGCTGAAAACCCTCAGGAGACAACACCCCTCCTACTAGGATATACCACTGGCGCCGAGTAAGGAAGACCGGGGGCAACCCTCCTTCTGGACCGACTCCACCGGCGGAAATTGATGTTGCTGTTCCAACTGGAAACAGCTTTGAACCACTTAGGAAGGTCCACAATAACTCTCCGACCGCTGTACTAAAAAGATCTCCTCCACCTATGGAGAGAGTTCCGGAAACAAAGCAGGAACAGCCCCCTCAACGATTTTCCTTAAAAATTTATAAAGTTTGGCGGAGAGTTCAAGACTCCGTAATTGACCCAGATCGCTCTCGTCAACAGAAAAAGGCGAAGGTGCAAGAAGGAAAAGACCGTCCTATTAAACAGCAGAGGACAACAATCGCTAGGGTGCCCACTGCAACGGCCCCCTCCACTTCAACGGCCCACAAAAGAAGAAGGCCGGAGAAAACCCCCGCGCCCACCGCAAATGCCAAAGGTGGTGAACCTAAACGCCCTAAGTCCGGGGGCATAACAGTTCATACAGTATACATGGCGTCGGGAAAGGAGGACAGCCATGCATCCATAGGTCATAGACCACTTACACGGTCAGTGGCCAAGGCTCAGGAGCAACAGCAAAAGCTCCAGGAGATGATGACCACGATGGCCGCACTCACTGGGCCAAAAGAAACCCTTGAAACATCCTCGGATGAACGTCAGGAACAAGAAACTGACGCCGAATTCCTTCGTCGCATACTGGAGAAGAAGGATAAAGAAGCTGCGGAACAGGCAGCCAGCATAAAGAAAATGGCCCTCTTGTTCCAGGACATGGTGGGCATGATGATTCAACAGGATCCACCTGCTGAAGATCCCCCGATCATCCTTGAAGACGATAGGGGAGAAACGTTGAATCCTCCACCGGCTCTGTCAACAGCCAAGGAGGAGGCGATCTCCAAAGCCGACCTGGACGAATATATAGCTCAGCAGATCCGGCTTCATCAAGCGACTGAAGCAGCGGGTCAGGTCGTAAAAACGGGGCGACCGTATCCGGGCTGGTACGACCAGATCAAATACCCGCCAGGTTATATGATACCAAAATTCCAAGTGTATAAGGGGACTGGCAATCCCCACCAGCATGTTGCCCAGTTCAGGGCGCTTTGCAGCAACACTGGCGGTGATGATAAATTATTGCTCCGCCAGTTTGTTGGAAGCTTATCAAATACAGCATTCGAATGGTACTCTGAGCTCCCGAACGACTCTATCAAGTCCTTCGCAGAAATGGAGCTGTTGTTTACCCAGCGTTTTGCAAGCGCCGGTGAACGCACCCCGATGATGGCACTGATCAACGCCAGGGTAAAGCCAGGCGAGACATGGGTTCAATATGCTATACGATGGCGGAACTTATGGTCGAAGTGCGAGCAGCGCATTGAAGAAGCTCCCGCAGTGGGTATGTTTGTGGGAACCCTCGATCCGCAAGCAACCATCTCGCAATTTATGATGTTCTTCAAGCCGACCACCTTCCAGGCGCTAATCGACAAGCTGGCGCAAATGGATCAGATGGGCCATAAACCTCCTCTTCCAAAGCCGGACTCCCGAAATGAGAAGGGGAAGGGGAAAGCGATCGTTGTTGCTAATGCTCAACAACAGCCGAGCAACTCGAAGACGGTTGTTCGTCAAAATAATATGCGCCCGTACGTAGCCCTTGAGAAGAGACTAAGACATTCTTACTCTTTTCCCCGAGATAAAACAAGAAGGTTATTCGAGCTGGCGTTGCACAATCGACTCATAAATCTGCCGGATCCGAAACGTCCGTCGCAACCAAATGATGTCGATGAGCCTAACTACTGTCCTTATCATCGAGTACTAGGTCATCCGATCGAGGATTGCTACGTCTTCAAAAATTGGCTTGAAGACCGGTACCAACAGGGCAAGTTTACATTGTCCGACAAATGGAAGGTGAATCCACCGCAACCCCACACCTCTAAGGGAATGAATACGCCGGGGGCAACGTGCTCTGTCGTTGAAGAAGCTCCCTGGGAGGTTGTATTATCAACCAAGACGAAGAGGATGCTAAATGATCTTCAAATATGCCCGGTAATCAAGTGGAAGAACCCGTTGGAGCCGCAAATCATTGAAGGGATGTTGAAGCCTCGTCCAACTCAAAAGATCGATGGAGGTGACCCAAACATTCATAACCAGCCGTCGAAATCTTCAAGGAAGAAGAAAAAGAAGTCAAAGACGCCCGTGAAGCCTGGCGACAAGCGCACGGACTTGCAAAAACAAATTGACGCGCTGGAGGAATATAACCAGAAGGCACGGACCCCCATTACATTCCAAGAGTTCCTCGACCACGTCTTTCAAAAGGAAGATGAGGGGGATAGTTCATCGGATGAATCTGAAGAATACGTGGCGAGCTGTCATGTGATTTCCCATTCATTCATGGGCGATGAGGAGACTCCTTGTACTGAAACGCTGGGGAAGATCCCGAACCAAAAATTCTGGGGCCATCGGATGAAGTAATCGATGCATTCCTCAATGAAGCTCTCTTAAAAAGCAAAGCTGATCGGGAGATCGAGGCGTTTATATTCGAAAGGGCCAAACGCCAGCGCCTTGATGAAAGAATTGAGATACTCCCGTTGGAGCAAAGTACACCCACTGTGGATAAAATCAAATTCAAGATGAGGAAGAGGTTTTCTAAAGCGGTGTCAATGGGCATGAAGCTACCATCCTCCGAAGGAAATATTACTGGTAAAGTGGAAATGCACCCCTTTTATTGCTTGTATCATCGGAAGATTTCGCACCCCACTGAGGAGTGCAAAGCTTTCGATAGATGGTGGCAAGGATATGTTGCTCATCGGCAGCATTTTAAGCGGGAAAAGCGCAAGACCCACCGAAAGCAAAACGGTGCGACCGAAGGGCTTAACAGAACCACCGGCAATTGTCGCATGGTCAACACCGGAGGATCACAATTACTCACATTCGGGAGCGATTCTGATGAGGAGTTGGAGCTTAGCCCCCTCTTTAAAGAGTCTACTTGGGGAAAAGAAGAAGAGCCGAAGATTTGCGAAAATATCCGGCTGCGTAATCGCACGTTGCCCTAAAAGAATCTCGGACCCCCGAACAAAAAAGATAAAGGGAAAGAAAAAGTCTCTGAGGACATCGTCCTAGATGATCAAGTCATGGAAGAGCTAGCTGCCAAAGACCCGCCAAAGAAAAATAAGGTGGATTACAACGTCTTAGCGCATCTAAGGAAGCTACCCTCGCAGCTCAGCATTCTTGACACTCTTTTACTATCAAAGGAGGCGAGAGATTCGTTAATTAAGGCACTACAGGACCCGGAGCAGTTCCAGGCTTTCCTGGCCGAGGAAAAGATGGATGAACTAGAGGAAGTGCACACAGCAGATGTCACTTTTGGCGATGAAGACCTTCTCCTTGGGACGTGCGAACACGATCGCTCTCTCTACATCTCAGGATACTGCCATGATATAAAGATAGGAAAAATCCTGATCGATAACGGATCGTCTGTTAATCTCCTTAACGTGCGGGTGTTGAAGAAAATCTGCATGAGCGTCCAGCACCTTGCTCTGGACAAGATCACCATCTCCGGGTTCGACTCCCAATCATCAAAGACTCTTGGATCTGTGATACTGACGCTACGCTTTGGGCTGCTCGTCATGGACATTAAATTCCATGTCATAGATGCCAAGACATGCTACAACGCTCTGCTCGGCCGACCATGGTTACACGAGTACAACATCATCCTTTCTACATAGCATCAGTGTATGAAATATTTTAGGGATGGTCTCGAGTATACCGTGACGGGAGAACTGAATCCATTTTCCGTAAACGAAGTCCGCAAATATAAAGATGCCAAATACTTCTTGCCGAATTTCGAAGACACGGAAAGGTGTAACAAGCCGGAGAATAAAACTAACGCTACCATCCCTGTCTTCGGCAGTGATACTGAGGAGGAAGAGGAGATAATTTATTCGGGTCCGCCCCAATACACCAAGCCGGGACCATCCGCTCCTACGTTGATCTTTGGTAGTGATTCGGAGGATGAGGTCCATGCTGTATTCTCTGCTCAACCTTCAATACGAGCTACCGCTGACGAAGAGCAAAATCTGCAAGTCGCCATGGTGCCGCTTAAACATTATAAAGAACTGGATGCGCTCGATACCGACAGTGTAGAGGAGCTGCAGACGTTCTATATCCCTCCCAGGTGAGAAGGCGAAAAGGAAATTTTATTCTACCGCTCCGAGGAAACCAAAGTAGAGAAAGAAATCCGGCACGGGGCAGATCCTACGCTTGACAGGCTTCAGCCCATTCGCCTCCCCAGATATTATACAGAAGGCTTGAAGAGGCTACTGAAGCGCCAGGGGATATCCTTTAAGAAAACCGTTCGAAAGACCAAGTTCTATGACAAAGTCTGGAACGTTCCTGGGACTCAACGCAAGCTGCCTAATGGGAGAATGGAAACAAAAGGGCTTGGATACATCCGGTCAAAGAAGCGAGAATTACTACACGGCTGCTACGTCATGTATGACTTTGATGAAGAAGCGGATGCTCAATGGGAGGGCGCTAATCCTGAACCAGCAAAAGTTCCAGATGCAAAAGCGCCCAGTCCGTCGTTCGAAGAAAAAATGGACAAATTTATAAGGGAAGCTGGTCAAAAAGTCCGTGACGACCATAACCGCGAAATGGCCATCTACGAGAAAGCCAAAACACAACGCCTCCTCCAACAAGCTGTGAATGATGAAGATGCCGCTCCATGTCAACCTGTTGTAAAGAAGGCTCGACGCAGAGGCAGAAACAAGTCGAAACGCGAAAAAGGCGCTCAACAGCAACGAAGCGGGGCTAAGAGGCCACGCGAACGAAAATCGAGCGGTTCCGATCTATCCCTCATAAGAAAAATGGGTCGAGCGTACTCTTTTCCTCAAGACAAGACGAAGAAAATACTCGACCTCGCTTTAAAACATCAGATGCTTACACTGCCGAAGTCTAAACACCCCGAACAAGCAGACGAAGTCTCTCACCCGGACGATTGCTCTTATCACCGAGTGATAGGGCACCCTCTCGAGGACTACTTCACCTTCAAGAATTGGGTTGAAGATCAGTATCAGCTTGGCAAGTTCACTCTGTCTAACAAGTGGAGGGTAGTGCCGCCACAGAAGCACGAACCCAAGGCCACGAAAGAAGAACCAGTTCCACATTGGGATTAGAAGCGAATTCGTACTTGTCACGTGATAACGATATCAAAAGAAGAGCCCGAGGACAAGGATGACCTTCCCCGGTGCTTTGAAAACAGCAACGACGAGGTCATCTCAGAGTTCCCACCTGCGCCAAAAGAGCTGGAAGATGGAATCCATACCACTACAGATAAACTCAAGAAAATTGAGTTGGGAACGGCGAACGATCCGCGACCGACATTCATTAGCGAGCTGCTGTCTGAAGAGAAGGTGGCTTCATTAAAAGACCTGCTTATGCAGCACAAAGATTGCTTCGCATGGAACTATTCCGAAATGCCGGGATTGGATCCAGAAATTGCTGTGCACAGATTAGCGACATCCCCAGGTATCAAGCCAGTCAAACAAGCACCAAGAAGAATGCGGCTCGAGCTTGAGATGAGCATCAACGCCGAGGTCAAGAAGTTAATCGACTCTGGCTTTATCCAGGAAGTTCAATATCCTGAATGGATTGCTAACATCGTCCCAGTGATGAAGAAAAATGGGACGGTGCGCATATGCGTGGATTTTCAGGATCTCAATAAAGCCTTCCCGAAGGATGATTTCCCAGTGCCAGTCACCGAACTGATGATAGACAATACGTCCACTCATGAGGTTTTCTCCTTCATGGACGGTTCATCAGGGTATAATCAGATAAAGATGCATTCCGAAGACCAGAAGCATACCGCTTTCCGGACCCCTTTGGGAATATTTTGTTACAAGGTAATGCCCTTCGGTTTAAAGAACGCCGGTGCTACATATCAGAGAGCCATGACTATGATCTTCGATGACCTTATACACGAAATCGTCGAATGCTATATCGACGACCTCGTGGTTAAGAGCAAATCATACGAGGAACATCTCAAGCATTTGAAGACCGTGTTTCAACGCCTTCGATAATACAACTTGAAGATGAACCCGCTCAAGTGTACATTCGGAGTTTCCTCGGGCAAATTCCTGGGATTCATCGTCCAGCACCGAGGTATTGAAATAGATCCGTCTAAGATCAAGGCGATCATGGAAATGCCTCCGCCGAGAACCCTCAAACAGTTGCGGTCTCTCCAAGGGAAGCTCGCATACATACGACGATTTATAGCCAATCTTTCAGGCAAGTGCCGTCCTTACAGCCACCTGATGAAGAAGGGAACTCCATTCGTCTGGGATCAAAAATGCCAGGGCGCGCTGGACGAAATTAAACAGTACCTGCAGAACCCGCCAGTGTTGGCTGCTCCGGTCAAGGGAAAGCCCCTCATTCTTTATACAACCGCCCTCGAAGGTTCTTTAGGCGCATTATGGGCGCAAGAGAATGATCAGGGGAAAGAAAGAGCTCTCCATTACTTGAGTCGAGTTCTTCTGGGGGCAGAAAGCAACTACTCTCCCATTGAAAAACACTACCTAGCGTTGATCTTCGCAATAACAAAGCTCAGGCACTATGCGTTGGCGCATGAAGTCCATATCGTCTCGAAGGTGGACCCTCTTAAATATTTAATGTCAAAGGCCATATTGACAGGTCGACTCGCTAAATGGGCTCTGCTCTTGATGGAGTTCTCGATAACGTATCAACCTCTCAAGGCAGTGAAAGGCCAGGCCATCGTTGATTTCCTTGCTGAGCATCCGATACCGGCCGATTCTCCTCTGAATTGCGAGTTGCCAGACGAACATGCGTTTGACGCTATCGATGGGAACGATACCCGATGGGAACTCTATTTTGATGGAGCGTCTTCCATGAAGAAGCGCAAATAAAGTACCCCTATAATAAAATCGGGGGTAGGCCTCATCTTCGTGACTCCATAAGGAGGGATAATGCGCTTCTCTTTCTCCTTAACAGAGCTGAGGATGAATAACGAAGCCGAATATGAAGCCTTGATAGCAGGTCTCGAGATCGCCATTGACATGGGAAATGAAAACCTCCTCATATACGGAGATTCTCAACTGGTCGTTAGTCAAGTAAACGGCGACTACCAGACGTGCAAGCCAGAATTAGTGAAGTATGGCGAAAAGGTGCAACAGCTGTTGACCCAAATTCCCTCATATACTTTGGAAAGCATACCGCACGCGGAAAACAGCAAGGCAGACGCGTTGGCCAAGCTTGCTAAAGAACTGGCTGACGAGAACCTCGATGACGTTAGAATCGTGGTACAAAGCCGTCGGGTGCTTGCCCCAGCAGAAATATCTCCGGAATCACCCGAAGAAAAGGGAGTGACTGAGCAGACGACCTTGCAAATAAAAGACTGGGAAAGGGCTGAGGATTGGAGAGAAGTCTTTATAGACTACTTCAAATACCGTCGAACGCCCGAAGATGCGTCCTCAAGACATCAGCTCATGAAACGAGCTCTGTCTTTCGCCTTCGTCAATGATACTCTATACAAGAGGTCATTTGATTCTCTGTGGCTGAGATACCTAGGACCTGACGAAGCAAAAAGAGTCGTTCAGGAAGTTCATGACGGAATCTGTGGTTCTCACCAAGCGGGCCCGAAGATGAAGTTGAAGATCAAACGGATGGGCTACTACTGGCCCACAATGATTCAGGACTGCCTCGAATATGCGAAGCAATGTCACTCATGCCAAATCCATGGGGACTTCATCCACCAACATCTAAATCCATTACATCCAACGGTGGCTAGCTGGCCGTTTGAGATGTGGGGAACTGACATAGTCGGCCCCATCGAACCAGCGTCATCCAGGGGACATCGTTTCATCCTGGCGATGACCGATTACTTCTCCAAATGGGCAGAAGCAGTACCGCTGAGAGAAGTGAAGACGGAGAATATCCTCCATTTCTTCAAAACGCACGTCATTTACCGGTTTGGAACTCCATGAAGGATCATCTCCGACAACGGGCCTGCCTACAGGAGTCACAAGATCAGTCGCTTCGCGCAACAACACAATATAGACTGGAGATATTCCTCGGGTAATAATCCGCGAGCTAATGGTCTAGCCGAGGCCTTCAACAAGACCCTGACGAAGATCATGAAAATGACGGTGTCCCGAAATAAGAAAGACTGGCACGAGAGACTGCAAGAAGCTCTCTGGGCATATCGAACTACATTCAAGACAGCCACGAACTCAACGCCATATGCGTTGGTATTCGGTACGGAAGCAGTACTCCCCCTCGAGATAGAGCTACCCTCTTTACGAGTGGCGGTCCACTACGAGTTGATGAACGAAGAAAATGCTAACCTTCGGCTTGAGGAGCTTGATGCCCTTGAAGAAACACAGCTCATAGCGCAACAAAATCTGGAAGCTTATAAAGCAAAGATGACGCGCTCATACGAAAGATTGACCCAACCGAGGACATTCCGTCAAGGCGAACTCGTGCTAGTGGTCAAAAGGCCTATGATCCCCAATCGCGCCAAGCGGGGAAAATTCGAGCCAAACTATGAAGGCCCGTACATCATAGATAAGGTCTACCAGGGTGGGGCCTATCTACTCATGGACATGCACGGTGAAAGGCCTTTCAGGCCAATAAACGGTCGCTTCCTAAAGAAATACTACGCTTAATGAGCCACAGCCTAGGTCAATGATAGATGACGACGATTATGTCCGCTCGCTATCTTCCTAAGCTCAAACTTTACAAGCAGTAGCCGGCCTTCTCAATAGCGGACCGAAACGTCCTTAAACTAATAGCGGACCGAAACATCCTTAAACTAATACCGCAGAATCCGTAGGCTGACAAAATAAAAAAATATATATAAAAAAAATATATAATAGATAAAAACGGTATGTCCATAAGCAAAAGGGGCACGGATGAAAACCCGAAAGGGCTCCGTGAGTAAAAACAGCAGGACTACCGGCGAGTGTTCGTGAAAACCCGAAAGGGCGCGACCTTGTTAAAAAAAAGAAGAAAATAAAAAGAATAAAAAAACGGTATGTCCATAAGCAAAATGGGCACGGATGAAAACCCGAAAGGGCTCCGTGAGTAAAAACAGCAGGACTACCGGCGAGTGTTTGTGAAAACCCAAAAGGGCGCAACCTCGTTAAAAAACACTTATAAGGTCCTCTCGACCTTGTAAAGAGAAACCATCCGTGTGAGATCCTTACGACTCACAAGGGAGCGACACACTTAGGGGTCCCCACGATTCCTAAGGAGAAAATACACTTGCGAGATCCTCACGACTCGCAAAGAGAACTCTCTTATGGGACCCTCACGGCTCATAAGATTTGAAAGTCTTAAGTTACAGAGACCTAAACCTGTGCTTAAGCAAACCCCAAAACTTTCGATATTGCCCTACAAGTGGCTCAATACTGACCCTTGTATACAATCCATGGGCGCGAATAAACATTTCCCTAATCAAGTCCCATCCGAGACTGGGGATACGTTCGCATGGTGAATAACCCTTGTAAATCCTCTCGATTTATGAGGAGAAAACCCTCCTGTAGGATCCTTACGACTTACAGAGGAACAAACACTTAGGAATCCTCACGATTCCTAAGGAGAAAATACGCCTACAAGATCCTCACGACTTGTAGGGAGAAATACCTTTGTGAGACCCTTACGGCTCATGAAGCCAAAAGCCTTAGTCGACAGGACCTTAACCCTGTTCGCTAAGCCACCCTTGTTCGAAGTCGACAGAGGCAGATGATGATTCGATCCTAGCAACATCCCAGTTGTAGCGGTGCTGATGCCGAAATCGGTGTTTAATTTCAGGTTTACGGCGAAAAGCCAGTAGGCCGCACATGCATATGAAATAGCCGAAATGATGGGGCAACTTGCAATAAAAAGTAGCAAGTAAAAATGTATGCATGCAAAATAGCCAAAATGATTGGGCAACTCGCAATAAAAAGCAGCGAGTAAAAATAAAATGAACAGCCGAAATGATTGGGCACCACGAAAAATAGCTGAAATGATTGGGCAATCGCGACCTTCGCGATATAAAAGCTGAAATGATAGAGCATCGCGGAAATAAAAAAAAAAAAAAGAAATGATAAAACTTTGGCCCTACAGTTGAGATCACATCGATCCCTGTATACAATCCAAGGGCGCAAACAAAGAGGGAACCATACTTTCCCAACAGGCTCCGCAAAAAAAACGAAGCCAAATCTCGACGGTTCATCCCAACCCCGAAGAAACCAGTGTCTTCGGCAAATCCTTCGACTCTAAGAAACAAGTGTCCTTGACGAAGAAAATCCTGATTCGCATCGATTCGCAGAGAAACCAGTATCTCCACGGGAAATTCTTGATTCGTTTCAACACCAGGGAAATAAATAATCCTTGACAAATACCTCAACTCAAGGAAACCAGCGTCCTTGACGAGAGCCTCCTGATTCGCGTCGACTCGCAGAGAAACCAGTGTCTCCGCGGGAAATTCTCGATTCGTTTCAACACCAGGGAAACAAATAATCCTTGGCAAATACCTCAACTAAGAGAAACCAGCGCCCTTGATTAGAGCCTCCTGAGTCGCATCGACTCGCAGAGAAACCAATGTCTCCGTGGGAAATTCTCGATTCGTTTTAACACCAGGGAAACAAATAATCCCTGGCAAATACCTCAACTCAAGGAAACCAGCGTCCTTGACGAGAGCCTCCTGATTCGCATCGACTCGCAGAGAAACCAGTATCTCCGTGGGAAATTCTCGATTCGTTTCAACACCAGGGAAACAAATAATCCTTGGCAAATACCTCAACTCAAGGAAACCAGCGTCCTTGACGAGAGCCTCCTGATTCGCGTCGACTCGCAGAGAAACCAGTGTCTCCGTGGGAAATTCTCGATTCGTTTCAACACCAGGGAAACAAATAATCCTTGGCAAATACCTCAATTCAAGGAAACTAGCGTCCTTGATGAGAGCCTCCTGAATCGCGTCGACTTGCAGAGCAACCAGTGTCTCCATGGGAAATTCTCGATTCGTTTCAACACCAGGGAAACAAATAATCCTTGGCAAATATCTCAATTCAAGGAAACTAGCGTCCTTGATGAGAGCCTCCTGATTCGCGTCGACTTGTAGAGCAACCAGTGTATCCGTGGGAAATTCTCGATTCGTTTCAACACCAAGGAAACAAATAATCCTTGGCAAATATCTCAATTCAAGGAAACCAGCATCCTTGATGAGAGCCTCCTGATTCACGTCGACTCGCAGAGCAACCAATGTCTCCGTGGGAAATTCTCGATTCGTTTCAACACCAGGGAAACAAATAATCCTTGGCAAATACCTCAACTCAAGGAAACCAGCGTCCTTGACGAGAGCCTCCTGATTCGTGTCGACTCACAGAGAAACCAGTGTCTCCGTGGAAAATTCTCGATTCGTTTCAACACCAGGGAAACAAATAATCCTTGGCAAATACCTCAACTCAAGGAAACCAGCATCCTTGACGAGAGCCTCCTGATTCGCGTCGACTCGCAGAGAAACCAGTTTCTCCGTGGGAAATTCTCGATTCGTTTCAACACCAGGGAAACAAATAATCCTTGGCAAATACCTCAATTCAAGAAAACTAGCGTACTTGATGAGAGCTTCCTGATTCGCATCGACTCGCAGAGCAACCAGTGTCTCCATGGGAAATTCTCGATTCGTTTTAACACCAGGGAAACAAATAATTCTTGGCAAATACCTCAATTCAAGGAAACTAGCGTTCTTGATGAGAGCCTCCTGATTCGCGTCGACTCGCAGAGCAACCAGTGTCTCCGTGGGAAATTCTCGATTCGTTTCAACACCAGGGAAACAAATAATCCTTGGCAAATATCTCAATTCAGGGAAACTAGCGTCCTTGATGAGAGCCTCCTGATTCGCGTCGACTCGCAGATCAACCAGTGTCTCCGTGGGAAATTCTCGATTCGTTTCAACACCAGGGAAACAAATAATCCTTGACAAATACCTCAATTCAAGGAAACTAGCGTCCTTGATGAGAGCCTCCTGATTCGCGTCGACTCGCAGAGCAACCAGTGTCTCCGTGGGAAATTCTCGATTCGTTTCAACACCAGGGAAACAAATAATCCTTGGCAAATACCTCAATTCAGGGAAACTAGCGTCTTTGATGAGAGCCTCCTGATTCGCATCGGCTCGCAGAGAAACAAGTGTCTCCGCGGGAAATTCCCGGTTCGTTTCAACTTCGAAGAAACCAGTGTCTTCGGCAAATCCTTCGACTCGAGGAAACAAGCGTCCTTGACGAAGAAAATCCTGATTCGCATCGACTCGCAGAGAAACCAGTGTCTCCGCAGGAAATTCTCGATTCGTTTCAACACCAGGGAAACAAATAATCCTTGGCAAATACTTCAATTCAGGGAAACCAGCGTCCTTGATGAGAGCCTCCTGTTTCGCGTCGGCTCGCAGAGAAACCAGTGTCTCCACGGGAAATTCCCGACTCGTCTCAACTTGCAAGATGAAGCCTTAGGCAGCAAGGATTAAAAAACTTGTTTCCTAAGCACTGGGACCCTGCAAGTTGGTCTAAAACGGTCTCTTGCATACTATCCACGGATTTCACTCTCCAAAGTCGATTTTCGACAAGGAGGGAAACAATCGCTTACGGGTCCTCTCGACTCGTAGAGGGGAAAATTCTCTTATAGGATTCTTACGAATTATAAGAGAAAACACACTTAGGAATTCTCACGATTCCCAAGAAGAAAATCCATCTATGAGATCCTCTCGATCCGTAGGGAGAAAAGTCTTTATGAGACCCTCACGGCTCATAAACTTGAAAAGTCTTAGGTGGCAGATCCTACCCCTGTCTTCTAAGCCATTACTGCCCTACTCATGAGCATATAAACTATTTCACACCAGAGTAAAACATAAAGAAATAGAAGGGTGCGGCTCATGGAATTGAGAGTTTGGAACTATATCTTTTAAGAGTCGAGATTTGAGTCAATGATAAATGACGACGCTTGTGTCCGCTCGTTATCTTCTCAGATCAAGATTCTGAAAGTTATATACTAACCCGAAACTGGTCATACGCTATGCATTACTCTGCACTACTTCACCCACATATATACCTACGTGGGCAAAGTAGTGGGGGGCATTTGTTCCCGCCAAAAAAATTCTGCGCAAAAGAGTCCAATGTATCAAATGGCAGCGATACGCTTAAGAAAATGCAAACCAGTATCTTCCGGCCTGTATTTTGATAAACTCCACAATGAGGAACTGTTAAATTATAATGTTATTGAAAGCATCTCGAAAAAACCTTCGATTTGATATATTATGGGCCTCATAATTCATCCGGGATCAAAAGTTATGAGCAAATGTCTATGCACATGTGATTTAAGGAAGAAGATGCGAACCAGTATTTTCCGAGCTGTATTTTGACAAACTCCGGAATGAGAAATGGCTAAGTTCTGATGATATTGAAAGCATCTCGAAAAGACCTTCGATTTGATATATTATGGGCCTCATAATTAATCCGAGATCAAAAGTTATGAGCAAATGTGTTATGCACGTGTAATCTAAAGTAATGCTCTACTACATGGGGAATGCATTTTTTAGTCCCACATCGGGAAAAGGAGAGATGGCTTCTTTACCACTCCCATATAAATAAGAGGGGATATCTCTTAGAAAGGGTAAAGTTAAATCCTCAAAGGATTCAATACTCAAAGAAGCTTAGTTCTCCAAAGGAGCTTAGTTCTCCAAAATAGGAGCATGCTCCTCCATAATGCGCATATGCGCAAGCGCCATGTGCGCGTGTGCCCGCCATGCGGCACCACGTGCAACGCACGTCTGCACCACATGAGAACATTTAATAATATTAAAAGGAGCTTGTTCTCTATATATAGAAGCTCTGCTTCTCCTCATAATGCACATGTGTGCTACGTGCAACGCACGTGTGCCCGCCACGCGCGTACCACGTGCAACGTACGTGCGCACCACATGAGAACATTTAATAATATTAAAAGGAGCTTGTTCTCCATATATAAAAGCTCTACTTCTCTTCATAATGCGCATGTACGCCACGTGCAACGCACGTGTGCCCGCCACGCGCGGACCACGTGCAACGCACGTGCGCACTATATGAGAATATTCAAGTTAAAGGAGACTCGTTCTCCCTAGGAGCTTGCTCCCCCCATAATGCGCATATGCGCAAGATCTATGTGCGCTACGTGCAAATATGAGCGCCCAACACGTGCGACGCACGTGCGCCCAACACATGCGATGCACGTGCGCCCAACACGTGCGACGCACGTGCGCGAACGCAAAGAAGCCTTTTTCAGCAGCGAGAAGCTTAAGCTCCAGCCTATTCTTTCCCCCTAATGATTGGGACATGGTTCAAAAGGTACATCCCTCCACACCTTCGATATATGGCACTGTAATCTCTCAGTGTCGTCGGAGAGGTGGTGGGTCCCAACGACCAATGATCCTTCTTTCTAAAAAAAAAGAAGAAAAGAGAACATTGACAGAGAAACGGGGAAAAAATTCAGAGAACTCCTAAAAAGAAAGTTTGAGAAGAAATCAGAAAGAAAAGAAGGTAAACTTTTGAAAAGAAGAATTTCTTCTGAAAAGATCAATGATCTAAGAACAAGATCATGATCTAAGAATAAAAAGAAAAGATCAAATAATAAGATTAAAATAAGAAGTAATATACTTCTTTATTAGATCATTTGATCTACACAAAGGCATTACCTTTTGATGAACCACTGGTTCTGGAATCTTAAAAAGATTCTTTTCTTGAATCCAAAATTGGATCAAGATATTAAAACAGTGCCTTGCACTTGTAAATCTGTACTGTTGCGCTCTTGGGTTGGCGCAAGCCACCAGAGAGCGCCACGTGTCACCTCCACATGCGCTTGCGCTCATTAATTAGCGCAAAAGGCCTAACAGGCCAAATTAAATGCAATGCATTATTTTAAAGAAGGGCAGAGTCCAAACAGATGCTCTGCATCATTTATAAAGGGACAGAGCCCAAATCAGAAAGGCCTAGCAGGCCAAAATAAAATGCAGTGCATTATTAAACAGGGGCAAAGCCCTAGCACAGGTCTAATAGGCCAAAAATAAAAAAACGTTGAATATTCTCAACTGGATAGCCCAATCATGGTCGTAAGTCCTCAAATTAAATTGACTGAGCAAGACTGCTCTCCTAAATCAATTTACATCCGGTTCAAGGGTACATCTCCGAACTCCTCTGACACCTATCGTTGTAATCCTTCAACGACGTCAGAGAGGCGACGGGTCCCGACAACCATACATCAACACGGACTGTGGGGTCCTTAAACTCATGGACTCATGCATCCTTGAACTAAAACACGGGCTGTAGGGTCCTTAAACCCGCGGACTTATGCGTCCTTAAACTAAAACACGGACTGTGGGGTCCTTAAACCCGCGGACTTATGCGTCCTTAAACTAAAACACGGACTGTGGGGTCCTTAAACCCACGGACTTAAGCGTCCTTAAACTACCTATGGACCACCATGTCCCTAAACTGGAATATGGACCCCCATGTCCCTAAACTGGTAATGGACCGCAATGTCCTTAAACTACCTATGGACCACCAAGTCCCTAAACTGGAAATGGATCTAAACGATCCCGTTTAAGTTGATCTTAGCCTCAAATATGGCTAACGTATCCCTAAACCTTCAAACAGGCTTTAGTCCTAAATTGGACTATAGATTCCCCAATCAACTTTGGTTCAAGGGTACATCTCTGAACTCCTCTGACATATGTCGTTGTAATCCTTCAACGTCGTCAGAGAGGTGTCCCTACGGCCATATATTAAATGGACCACCATGTCCCTAAACTGGAAATGGATCTAGACGATACCGTTAAGTTGATCTTAGTCTGGAAATTAGACTAACGTATCCTTAACAAACGTTTAAGTTGATCTTAGCCTCAAAAATGGCTAACGTATCCTTAAACCAAAACCCAAAACCCAAATCTAAGAAAATACGGATTTGGACTAATCCACTTCCTACGGGCGACGAAATAAATAGTCTCCGTATACAATCCACGGGCAACCACAAACAAAACAAATACACACGACACGAAGTGAAATTCTGGAGAAGGAGAAAGTGGCTACCGCGATGCGGTAGCGTAATTAACTGCAAGGGCTTGCGCCTGCAGGGAAAAGCGTCCCCACAATCAAAAACCCCTCTAGCGAGGGGGAATCTGACGAAGTCTGCTACATCGGCCGCATCCGTCTAAACCTCCGATACACGGTGCCATAAATCAACTTGGCATCTTCGGAGAGGTAGACGGATAAAACCATATAGCATCTGTCCCGAATCTCAGGCAAGATGTTCTCACGTCGTCGCCGTCTTTCGGAGGGGAACAGCATATAAAGCTAAGATGACGTGCTCATATGAAAGGTTTACTAAGCCAAGGACATTCCGCCAAGGCGAACTCATGCTAGTGGTCAAAAGACCTATAATCCCCAATCATGCCAAACGGGGGAAATTCGAGTCGAACTATGAAGGCCTGTATATCATAGAAAAGGTCTACCAGGGTGGGGCCTATCTACTCATGGACATGCATGGTGAAAGACCTTTCAGGACAATAAACGGTCTCTTCCTGAAGAAGTACTACTCTTGACGAGTCACGTCCTAGGTCAATGATAGATGACGACGACTATGTCCACTCGCTATCTTCCTAATCCCAAACTCTATAAGTAGTAACCGGCTTCCTTTACTACGGACCAAAACGTTCTTAAACTAACGACGGACCGAAACGTCCTTAAACTAACGATGGACCGAAACGTCCTTAAACTAACAACGGACCACTATGTCCTAAAACTAGCCGTTGACCGAGATGTCGATAAACTACGGTGGATTGCAGGATCCCAAAGCTGATAAAAAAAGAATAAAAAAAAGAGAGAGAAAGAAAATGGTATGTCCATAAGAAAAATGGGTACGGATGAAAACCCAAAAGGGCTCCGTGAGTAAAAACAGCAGGGCTACCGGCGAGTTTTTTGAAAACCCGAAAGGGCGCAATCTCGTTAAAAAACACTTGCAAGATCCTCTAGACTTTGTATGGAGAATCCACCTGCGTGAGATCCTTACGACTCACAAGGGAGCAACACACTTAGGGATCCCCACGATCCCTAAGGAGAAATTACACTTGCGAGATCCTCACGACTCGTAAGGAGAACCCTCTTATGGGACCCTCACGGCTCATAAAATTCAAAAGTCTTAAGCTACCGGGATCTAAATCTGTTCTTAAGCAGCCCCCACAACCTCCAATACTGCCCTACAAGCGGCTCAGTACTGATCCTTGTATACAATCCACGGGCATGAATAAACATTTCCCTAACGAAGTCCCATCCGTGACTAGGGATATGTCTATACGATGAACAACCCTTGTAAGTCCTCTCGACTTATAAGGAGAAGACCCTCTTGTAAGATCCTTACGACTTACAGGAGAACATGCACTAAGGAATCCTCACGATTCCTAAAGAGAAAACGCACCTACGAGATCCTCCCGACTCGTAGGGAGAAGTACCTTTATGAGACCCTTACGGCTCATGAAGTCAAAAGCCTTAGTCGACAGGATCTTAACCCTGATCGCTAAGCCACCTTTGTTCGACATCGACGGGGGCAAATGATGATTCGCTCCTGGCAATATCCCAGTTGTAGCGGTGCTGATGCCGAAATCGGTGTCTAATTCCAGGCTTGCAGCGAAAAGTTAGCAAGCCACACATGCATACGAAATAGCCGAAATAATGGGGCAACTTGCAAACAAAATCAGCAAGTAAAAAAAATGTATGCATGCAAAATAGCCGAAATGATTGGGCAACTCGCAATAAAAAGCAGCGAGTAAAAAATAAAACAAATAGCCGAAATAATTGGGCACCGCGAAAAATAGCCGAAATGATTGGGCAATCGCGACCTTCGCGATGTAAAAGCTGAAATGATAGAGCATCGCGGAAAGAAATAAAAAAAATGAAATTTATGCCCTACATGTGATATCACATCAATCCCTGTATACAATCCAGGGGCGCAAACAAAGAAGGAATTTTACCTTTCCTCCCCGGGTTTCATCAAAAGAAGAAGCCAAATCTCAACGGTTCACAGATAGCCTAGAAATCATCTCAACATCCGTCTCATTACGACAGACACAACATCAGACAAAGCGGAACCGCGGCAACTCCCAGTTCCATGACTCGGCGGTGCGCAGATGGCCGAGAGTCAAACCCCGACTCCGTGAAATGCGAATAAAGTCAAAAATTCCTGGTTACGTGGAACGCGGCTTATGTCAATCCTGACCCCGTGGGAAACGACCAGAGCGGATCCTGGTCCTCGTAGAGCACGGCAATGACCCCGTGTGAAGCATCCAGAGCAGAGCCTGGTCCTCGCAGAACACGGCAGTAAACCCGTGGGAAGCATCCAGAGCAAAATTCCTGGTTACGTGGAACGCGGCTTATGTCAATCCTGACCCCGTGGGAAACATCCAGAGCGGATCCTGGTCCTCGCAGAGCACGGTAATGACCCCGTATGAAGCATCCAGAGCGGAGCCTGGTCCTCGCAGAACACGGCAGTGAACCCATGGGAAGCATCCAGAGCAAATTCCTGGTTACGTGGAACCCGGCTTATGTCAATCCTGACCCCGTAGGAAACGTCCAGAGCGGATCCTGGTCCTCGCAGAGCACGGCAATGACCCCGTGTGAAGCATCCAGAGCGGAGCCTGGTCCTCGCAGAACACGGCAGTGAACCCGTAGGAAGCATCCAGGGCAAATTCCTGGTTACGTGGAACGCAGCTTATGTCAATCCTGACCCCGTGAGAAACGTCCAGAGCGGATCCTGGTCCTCGCAGAGCACGGCAACGACCCCGTGTGAAGCATCCAGAGCGGAGCTTGGTCCTCGCAGAACACGGCAGTGAACCCGTGGGAAGCATCCAAAGCAAAATTCTTGGTCACATGAAACGCGGATAATGTCAACTCTGACCCCGTGGGAAACGTCCAGAGCGAAGCCTGGCCCTCGCAAAACACGGCAGTGAACCCGTGGGAAGCATCCAGAGCAACTTCGGATTCCGTGAAATACGGATGATGATAACCTCACCCATCACTTGCGGGTCCTCACGACTCGTAAGGAAGCAAATTCTTTTGTGAGATCCTTACGACTTGCAAGTGGAAACACACTTAGGAATCCTCACAATTCTTAAGGAGAAGTTATACCTACGGGATCCTCTCGATCGGTAGGGAGAAAATTCTTTATGAGACCCTCAGGCTCATAAAGTTGAAAAGTCTTATGAGGCAGATCTTAACCCTGAATCCTAAGCCATCGTTGTCCTGCAAAGAGATCGAGATAGACTATCCACAGAATACATTTACTAAAAGGGACACACCATCGTGAAGAAAAATATGTATTTTTATTCATGAATCAAAATGAATACAAAGTACAATTCGTGGAAGAACAAAAAAATATACTCTCATTCAGGAGTATATACAAAGGAAGAATACAAAATATATATATATATATATATATACAATTCTTCAGGTCGGCGGGCGATTTAGCAGATTTACCAATTCATCCCTTTTTCGCTGAGCCTCGCCTTCATGATTCAGTATCGTCAGAAGACGGGCCTCCGCCTGAGCTCGCTGGGCCTGGTATGAGGCAAGCCGGCCTTCAAGCTCTTTCTCAGTGGCCTTATGAGCCTCAACTATTTCACGAGTGAACACGGCGGCTTTGTCGATGGCTACCACCTCCTTGATGGCCTCTTGAAGCACTCGCCAAAGTTCATACGCTTTATTGGCCTTGGCCATAAGGTTGGCTTGAAGCTCCCTCAGCGCTTTAGAAGCCAGCTCCCTCTCCGAGAACTTGCGGCCAAGCCTTTTCTCACACGATATCATCTTCGCAGCGCATCATTCGATCAGCCCCGCAAGCTCGCCTTTACAGCTGCAACCTCTGAGGGAAGGCGTATAGATTCAAGAATATGCAAGCTAAACTCTATTTCGACGACGATACTTAATCTGGAATAAGCACAAACCACTTGAGTTGGGAAGCAACAAGGAAAGCCTCCGATGTATATCCCATCAAGCATGCATTTGCAACTGTATGAGTTTTTTTTTAAAAAAAGGGAGGAAATGATACCCAAAAGATGCACATGCAACATAACGATAGCTCTCGCGATTAAAGAAAATTCCCACGGGAAAAATATAAAGCTCGTTTACGTAAGCAAAACGCACGTACGAGTAACCTACAAACATGAAAATTCAACAGAAAGCATATAACAGCCAATGATAAAAAGAATACATCGATTTAAACACGCTACGCCACTGGAAAAAGATCACCAAATAAGGGATCAGTGGCACAAGGGTGAACAAAACAGTATACAAAATTTTCTAACTCCCTCGCCGCCTTCTCTAGCACATCAAAACGACGATTTTCACGAGGAGTAGCTCCCCACAGATTGGCGCCATGTTCATCCATAAAAGAAGACATAATAGCCCGCCGGGCTCTTATCTGGCCCAACAGGTGAACCGAGCAATCTTTCAGAGCCTGAGTAATCGGGCACGCCTCATTAAAACAATTGAGCTTGTCTTCAGCCGCATCAAGCATCGCCAGGGTCATCTCCGCTGGGTAAGGAGGGATGTCATCGAGCACGGCGAGAAGAATCATCCAGAGCCAAATGGATCCCATTGGAAGAGGGGACCCCTTACGGATCACAAGTTCATATATCACCGCGTCACACTCGGCATCGGTGAGCAGGGGATCCACCAGTCACGCAGCAAAACGAGGAATCATCTCCTCAACAGGTACCTCCCATGGTTGTCGACGAGCATGGGGACGGTTGCAAGCCATAGCACTTAGTTGTTTTCTCAAGATAAAGCTCCCTAAGTTGTAATTGGAGTTCTCTGTGAAGAGAGAAGGAAAACTATGGCTTCAAGTTATAAAGGGGAGCATTAATACTGCGCACGGAAAATATTGCATGGTGGAACTATTTCCATGACCCAGAAAAAGGAAAGGCATTGGAAATCAAAGAGGTGGAACTATTTCCAAAGCCCCCTCTCCGCATTCAATATCTTACACAGAAAAGGTTGCATGGGAAATTAAAACCCCATCAATAGGGCCTCGCGTGCAGAGCACGTGAGCACCAACCGTGACATGCATTGAAAAGTAAAACAATATCACATGTGAATAACACGTGAGTGGGAAGACAAGTTCTGTTAAGTGACCAACAAATTCAAAGTTGTGTGATTAAAGGGAAAAACCCTTGGTGTGGATTTAAAATCCAATGAAGATTTCTGTAAAGTTCTACAACCGTTCAAGATCATTACCTGAAGAAAAGGGTCTTTCTTGAACAGAGTTAAACTCTGAAGATTTTCGAGGCAGAGAACTAAGCTCTGGAAAAGAGAATTAAATTATCAAAGGGAAAAATTAGTAAGGAAGAAGATGAAAGAGTGGAGGCACTTCTGAAGAGACCCCTGCATTTATAGGATGTGATGGGAAACGTTTCATCTCCCCTATTCCCTAGACAGATCCAACGGTCACAAAGGTGACAGCGTTGCACTCACGTGCGGACACGTGAGAGAAACGCTGTGGGGGCATTTGTTCCCTGATTAAAAATCAGGAATTACCTCAATAAGGTATCACGTGTTCACACGTGACCAAAGGTCACGTGTTGACATGTGATCCATTTACATAATTAAAAATCCTAAGCAATCAGAAGTAAAATAAGTGGCTGAGGAAAGACCCCAAAGGGGGGTCACGTGCTCACACGTGACCAGAGGTCACGTGTTGACACGTGATGATCCTTCAGCCCAATTAAAGTACAGAATTAAATTCTGAATGAGAAGGGGTCATGTACCGACACGTGATAGGCTTTGAAAGCCTTTATAACTTGATAGTATTAAATTCTAATTAAGGGAAATCCAAGACCCTAACTGGGAAAGTATTTCTCCAAATCTTTCCAAACAAAAAAGGATTATGGGGGACCATTGGATTAAAAATCCAAGGGTGATTAAAAATCACCAATTTATGGAAAGATTTTAGACAAGGAAAGATTTCCCTAAATTTCACCAAAAATAACAAACAGATATCTTTTGGGATTGAAAATCCAATGGTGAATAAAATTTACTGAGTGATCTAAAGGATCATATTAGTTACGTAAAACAAACAAAATCTTTCAATGAAAGATTTACTAAACAAATTGATTCTTTTCCTTCTCCTATAAATAGGAGCCAAGAGGAGAAGAAACGAGGGAGAGAATTTTGGGAGAGAATTTTGGGATCTTGAAATTTCCAAAAGGCAAATAGCAGAGAGAAAAGAAAGAAGAATTCAATTCTCAAGAAAGAAACCCTAGGTGAGAAAGGAAAAAATGATCAAAACTTCAGAAAAGAGAATTTAATTCTCAATCTAAGAGTTTAACTCTTCTGCAAAAAAGAACTTAGTTCTTCCTGTGGTTGAAGATCTGCAGAAGCAAATCTCCCCACAGATTGAGAATTTAATTCTCATCAGGTTGAGATTCTGCCATGCAGATCCAAAACTTAGAGGGGGAATTGAGTTTAGAGAATTAAATTCTCCCAATTTACAGGAATTTAATTCCTTCAAGATAAAACTAGGGTTTAACCCTATATGAGAATTTAATTCTCCTAAAATTATAGGAATTTAATTCCTTTAAGATGGACAAAACTAGGGTTTAACCCTAATTGAGAATTTAATTCTCTCAAATTTATAGGAACTTGATTCCTCCTAAAATGAAATTAGGGTTTAACCCTACATAAGAATTTAATTCTTTCATATACATGGGAATTTAATTCCTCTAAAACATAATTAGAGTTTAACCCTACAGAGAATTTAATTCTTAAAAATAACAAAGAACTCAAAAGATCTCCATCACGTGACCCCTGAATAGATCCCCCAAAAATGAGAAGAAAAAGCTTTGAGGCAATGCCTCACGTGCTCCTACGTGACCTCCAAAACAATGAGAATAAAAGCAAAGGCAGATTATAATTTAGGCACTCTCACGTGTTACTACGTGACCCCTTAGCAAATGCTTTAGTGATCAGCGCACAGATATCCATCACGTGCCAACACGTGATGGCCAAAAGAGCAAAAAGTGTTTAACACTTATTTACAGAACAAAGTAAAAGGAGATCTGGCCCCACCTTTGGGCGCCCTCACGTGTTCCCACGTGACCCCTTCTCCTCTAGTGTTTAACACTAATTCGAGAGCTTTATTTCCAGTGTTTAACACTGATTGTCTTCTAGTCTTTAACACTAATTTGAGAATTTTACCTTTTAGTGTTTAACACTAATTTGAGAATCTTATTTCCGGTGTTTAACACTGCTGTCTTCTAGTGTTTAAACACTAATTTGGGAGCTTTATTTCCAGTGTTTAACACTGCTGTTCTCTAGTGTTTAACACTACTTTTAGCCAAATTGGCTAATTTTCCAGAGGCAAAAGTCTCCCCTTCAACTGAATCCCAAAATTGAGTAAAATTCAGAGCTACAATGTTTAGTGCTCAGTCAAAGATAAAAATATTATCAGAGCCCTCAAACTCTTGTATTGTGGGCTTACACCCAGCTAAGTGTTTAATGGTCCAACAAAGGGACAATATTTCAAACTTAATTGGACTTAGCCCAAGTTGGCCATAAGTTCTCAATTCAGACTTAACTGAGCCAATGTGCTCATAATATAATTAATTGATCTTAGCTCCAAATTGGACTACAGATCACCCAATCAACCTTGGTTCAAGGGTACATCTCTTCAATCCTTTGATATTTATCGTTGTAATTCCTTAATGTCTTCAAAGAGGTGACGGGTCCCGACAACCACACATTTCATAGACTATAACGTCTCAAAACTACGGACTGTGGGGTCCTTAAACTCATGGACTATGATGTCCTTAACCTCGACCGTGATGTCTTTAAACTAACATTGGACTGTGGGGTCCTTAAACCCATGGACTATGATGTCCTTAACCTCGACCGTGATGTCTTTAAACTAACGTCGGACTGTGGGGTCCTTAAACTCACGGACTATAATGTCCTTAACCTCGACCGTGATGTCTTTAAACTAACATTGGACTGTGGGGTCCTTAAACTCACGGACCATAATGTCCTTAACCTCGACCGTGATGTTTTTAAACTAACATTGGACTAAGGGGTCCTTAAACTCACGGACTATGATGTCCTTAACCACGACCGCGATGTCTTTAAACTAACAATCGACCGCGATGTCTTTAAACTAACAATGGACCGTAATGTCCTTAAACTAATCGACCGCAATGTCCCTAAACTAAACAATAGAGTCCAAACGCTCTTTTGTTGGATCTAAACGATCCTGTTAAGTTGATCTTAGTCTAAAATGAGACTATCGTATCCTTAACAAACGTTTAAGTTGATCTTAGTCTCAAATGAGGCTAACGTATCCTTAAACCCAAACCCCCAAACTCAAATCTAAGATAGATACGGATTTGGACTAGTCCAAGCCCTATGGGCGACAACATAAATTAGTCTCCATATACAACCCACAGGCAACCAAACACAAAACAAACACCCACGACACGAAGTGACCATATGGAGAAGGAGAAAGTTGTTACCGCGATGCGGTAGTATAATTAACTGCAGGGGCTTGCGCCTGCAGGGATGAGCGTCCCCACAGTCAAAAACCTCTCAAATGAGAGGGAATCTGACGAAGTCTGCTACATCGGCCGCATCCGTCTGAACCTTCGATACATGGTGTCATAAATCAACTTGGCATCTTCGGAGAGGCGGACAGATAGCACCAATTAGCATTTGCCCCGAATTTCAGACAAGGCGAACCTACGCGGTCGTGTCTCTGTGTTCGGAGGGGAACACGCCCGAATCAGGGAAACCCTCTGTGTGGGACTCTAAAGACTCGTCAATACGCTGACAGTGGGTTTAACCATAAGCACGTCAGTGGTACTAGCCGTACGTAATGGCTACCCAGATCTTGAACGAAAGAGAGGCCGACGAGCAAACTCATCCTAAAACCCTACTGAGCCTGACAATGACAATATCCGTACAGTCCGGTCCGTTCGTCTATGAGTATCGCATATCGAGTCTGGAGGTGGATAAAGTCAGACCCCTAATAACGCGACATTTAGTGTCGGCATGAAACCTATCACCAACTGAGAAACTACCGATCCTAGATCGGTAATTCTCATCTACCACGGCTGAGGATTTCTGGTGATGGCCACCCGTGCACACCGCAATATCAACCCCCAATACCGGGAGAGACGAATCCCTTGACAATCTGCTCACTGCCTCCATATGGCTCGGGACTGTACCCAACTAAAACCTGTTTGCACGACTCCTTTGAGCCGTGGTAGAGTAGTAATCAAAGCATAGTGGGAACTCACACGAGATAAATGACGATCTCAGGTCGATAGACTAACTTGTACACATGTCATCTGGGAACTGCTATCTGACAATAGGTATAATATCAACTAGCATGTTCCCGGCGAGTCCGTCCGGTGTACTCATAACCTAATGAGCACCTCTATATATTTTAGGTGAACCAACTGACACCAATAACTTGCGAGACCTGCCACCGCCCCTCGTCAGGGTCTCGATCCATATACACTAGTCTACTCTTAGAGTATCGATGCCCAATCTCGAAACTCCCATGACTAGGGACACTTTAAGGATATGCTTATAGACTACCCAGCTCCCACGTATATGATCTCCATCACACTGCTGGTAGTCAAGTAAGAATCCTATGGGCTCTATCAACATGTAATAGTGATCTGTAATATCACCTGAGGCATGTACACGATGATAAAGACAAACCAGATAGCATACTATCATCTTGAGTAAGACTGTTCTATCGGTATAGATCCTCCCTCAATCATTGCAATCACGTGCCTGCGATCCAATAATTGACTTGAGGGCACTATAGCCAACAATCTCCCACTTGCACTTAAGGTTAATTATTGCGGTGTCGCATACTCACAGCCCGTGTTATACTGAACACCCAACTTCTCTACTAATCAGTTTCACAAAGCTCATTTGTAAAAATATTGCGTTCGAGAAATAGCCTCATTGAGTGGATCTGCTCCAATGTTTCTTTCTATGTCTCTCTTTATCTCAAGTTCGCGGAGAAAGCCATCTCCCGAAATGAGCAATACCTGTCTTAGAATATGCTTGGATATCTGATGGGACCTAGTTCACAAATGAACTCCAAATCCAGTAAACTTCTTAGACTGTATCATCAACTGAATTTAATCAGTATCATGCGCCATGCCTCCCTCAGTATCCTCTTGGACCAACTTTCCAAACTACTGCCCCTCGTCAAGAGGGAAAACTATAACTCTGACAGTCACTCTGTCATCCAGATCACCTTGGAAGCCTGGAATGATAACCGTCTCCAGAAGGAGGCTGCCGTTATCAAATCCCTAGAACATCCACTTATGTTCAAAAACCGCTTCCAAACGTTTCTCTAGAATTGGATTAATATATCAACTTATTGCATCTAGTGCAAAAACAACATCTGGTGTGGTACTTGACATCTCATGATTGACTCAATTGCCTAAGCAAATGATATGCCAATCATGCACATCCCTCTCCCCTTTAGTCTGTAAGACACCTTTAGAGAGGGTGACTCCATCACCTGCAGGTACACTGCCATGCCGGGAGTCGTCTATTCTAAAACACCTTTAGAATACTGTCTGGGTACCCAGATTGGGAAACTACCTAAATCTATATCTAAAACCATAGATCTAGTAACCAGAATGCCTGATATAACATCTATATCCTATTTGGAGAAACCACTGTGTGACAACCACAGTATAACCGATCGTAGTGTAGGAATTTCACTTCCTACAAAGTGTATGTCTTCCAAATACCAGGACATCATACCCTACTATCTTCTTAACAGATCCATCTCTTATTCTGATGAAGTCAAAGCCTATGACTGTCATATCAAAAATAGATGATCTATCTCCTCTATACTTGCTTTATTCTATAAATAGACATAAGCTTTTTGTCCACTATGCTTCCGCTGCTCCCACTGACTACAACAACCCTCTGGCAGAGTCATATACACGTGCATTTCTAAAGCTAGTTTAGAACGACGCTATACTCATCCTCATGCCGGGTCACATAGTCTAGAACAGCAGTAATGGCAAGTCTGGGTAAACAAGAACCTCCCTGTCACCGTCTTTGAGGATACCGAAGTACCTCCCGGGCGCCTGAGGTTACCCACCATATATGTGGAGTGGCTAATAGAATGTCAAACCCGATTGAATCTTTAGGTTCTATTAAATTTTCAGTAATCGTTTGTGGTTCTGGAATCACTTTCAGTTCTACCATAATCCCACTACTATTTTCTAAAAAGTCTATTTTACTAAAACCGTGGCAAGTCAAGAACAATATCACAATTGATCTTCCAGTTAGTAGAAAGTTACCCCTCGTCATAGCCCGGGATAACCCACAAACTGTCATTACAGAAACGTGTCTTGAGTTATCCAGAGTCTGGTTTTAAGCATAAGCCGGACAACTCCATATACCTTAACATCGTTAAGATATGAACCATTCTAAATATAGAAACAAAGGCACTGATTTAATTGGAACCAGATTCAAATCATGCAGCTGTCTCCAGTGCATGTCAACTAAATGGATAGAGGCCAATCAGCATTACTCAACTTAGGAATGCATCCAGATATGAGTAACCTGAAAAAGAAGCAAGTTCTTAAAACCATTACTATCAACTGAATACCAAACACAAGTATCTACATCTTCAATCAGTTTGAAGAATCCTGATACTTGCAACACGTGGTTCTCTACTTTATTCTTGTACCTATAACTTCTCAAAACTTGGACCTTCTATTTCTACGAAACACTTGTCTAAGACTGGAGAAGTCACAAGTAAACAGAATATAGTACGAGGACCATTGTTCGTATCATAATATTGCATTTTATATTCCCCATTCTTATACATTTTTAGAATAAAAACAGGTGCTTTTGACCCATGTCTGCTACATGTTACAGGTTACAGGTTCTTGGAGCAAAAACAGTGAAAAACACAAAAGACGACACAAAAGAAGGATTTTTGACCAACAAATAGGAGGATCTTAGTCAAGCCTAGACGAAGAATAGTTCACAGTCAACAAGGCAACGCAAGGTCCAAATTATCAAGACAAACGGTTAAAAGATCGCTACAAATGTTCACTGAAGATCTGGAATCAATGTAGAAGCCCAAATGGAGAAAAAACTGAAGAAATGAAAAGCCCAAAGAAACCTAAAGCAGCCCAGAAAGACTTATCAGAAGACCTCACTAAAGGGCCGCGGAACCGCGGCCCAAGCCCACCATTGCCGCGGTTCCGCGGCCGTATAAAGCCCGTGCTTGGATTAAATTTTACCATAATATTGTGGCGGCTCTGAAAAGATTTCCTGGGGGTATATTTGTAATTGTAGACATGCGGAGCAATTGTAAACCTAGGGTTTCTATGTCCTATAAATAGAACCCAAACCCTTGTATTTTCTCATGCCTCTATTCATCAATAAAATTCTGTTTTCTTTGAAGTTTGGAGCGCATCAATCGTAAGTAGGTTATTTTTCTTGCCCTAGTCCTAGTAGTTTTTTATATCTGCCCTAGGTAAATTATTTTCTTGCCCTAGTTTAATTTAGTTTAGAATTTTATTAATTTGCAATAGATGTTTCTTCTCTTTAATAAAAACCAAACAAAAATTATGTCTTTCTTAATTCCCTCAATGAGCGAGTACTTTCCTCGCTTGTTAGGGTTAGGAATAGGGAAGGATTTGAGAGATGAAGATCTCTCATCTCTTTTCTTTGCCAATCTTTTATGAACATTAGAACTCCATGCATACCTTCTTATTCCGCTCCCTACAGCACTCTACCCTCGAGGTAACGGTGATCTGTAGTCTAAAGGCCCGGATTTTAAGGTTTTCCATAGAGGTTAGGGTAAAGATTAACAAAGGAAGGACAAGGATCTAGAGGAAGAACAATCTTCCCAATCATCCTAATCCCCTTTGTTAATATTTACCATAACACTAATATGATATATTTAATTAAAGGCAATGGAAAGAGATGTAGTTCTTTGTTTACCAAATTTTCCCTAAACCTAATCCTAGCAAGTTTCTAATCCTAGTATCATACAACTTCAATTTTTAGGTTTAATTATAAGACCCAACATCATTTGGAATTAGCTCGTAAGAACAAAAAGGAGATTTACAACATCCCTGTGGACCGACCCGTATTCACCGGCTAGCTTCATGCGACGCCGTTCTTGATTGCGGTAAATATTTTTTGATCGATAAAACCTGTCTAAATCAAATGGCGCCGTTGCCGGGGATGGCGTAAAATTTTCTTTTTGTAATTTCGGGTTAATATAAAATATAAAAAACCATAAAAATCTGAAAAAATAAAAAAATTCTATCATCTTTTATTGTTTGAAGGGTTTCTTTGTGAATCTTTGCAGGATTAACGGATCTGAAACAACACAGGAGGCGAAAGAGAAAAAGGTACATCAAAAAAGGAGGACTTTAGAACAGAAGAACAGCAGACCAAATTCGGAGCCCTGATCCCTCAGAACGACTGCGAAACCGCGGCCTTGACGCGCTCTAAACCGCGGTTCCGCGGCGTCTTGGTCTCTTCAGTGCGCAATTTTTGCATGGTTTGATTCCGCTTTCCCTCCTCTGCAAATCCCCATATATCTTTTGCCAAATCTTCTGCAGGATTCTTCGCGCTAAAAATCTTCTTCCCCCTTCCAATAATTGATTTTCTGCAGGATTCTTTGCGCCGCGCTAAAAAAGTAATTGATTGCAAGTGATTTACTGCTTTGCATATTTTAATCTGACTTTAAGGGGCTATTGGCCAATTCTGATTGGGTGGGGAATTCATCACCCTTCCCAGGACCCCAGAAACCACTTAAAGCATTTGCATTGACCACTCTTAATTAAAAAATATTAGACTCAGCCTTAAGGACGTCGCGCTCAATAGGACAGAGGACTAGTATAGGCATCGGCCGTTTATCCTAACCTGTCTTTGCGGTGCCTAGGCAAGTGTGTCAAGGCTAGTGGTTTTTAATTAGGCCCACAGCGTGGTTCCTTCCCACTTACCTGGCACTTACCTGGCCGCAATTGGCGGTGAAGAGGCGGTTTGAGGTCCTATCTCTAGCCCTTTGGAACAGTTAGGAGCTGTCTAGCTGACCTAGGTGATCCTAGACCTAGGCCTGATTGTGCATTTATGGTTGATTGCATTTGTGTCAAAAGTCTTTTCAAAAGTCTCTTTGCAAAAAGCTCACATCAACAAAAAAAAATCTTTTCAAAACTTTCAACTTGTCGCTAAAGAAATCTTTGCACTCACCTACACCACTTCTTCTCATTGACATTTTCTTACCTCCACATTCTGTCTTTCATCTTTCGACTACACAAACCCTTTTAGTGTATGTCCGGTTAGACTAGGGACCCTAGCGCCCGATTAGTCCGCGTTTCGTTGGTACCGACCGACGAACCTTTCGACTCCGAAGTCGAAGTCCTGTCCACTTCTTCACTTTCACCATCACATTCTTCTTCCGAAGGTATGTCGGGATACAATCCTAACAACACCTTACCGACGGGAATGATTCCACCTCCGTTAGGTGCGAATAACCCGAATCACCCGCCTGTTGAAGCGCCCGCACGAGTCGCGCTCCAGGAGATCTTCTATCCTGTCCGCACTTCTTTACCTACCTGTCTTTCACCCCCACCGGCAAATGGGGACAATTTTGAGATCAAACCCTACTTCATCAATATGCTGCCTAAGTTTCATAGTTTGGAATCCGAAGATGCATATATCTTTATCAATAAATTCCAAAACGTTTGCGCTATGATGAAAACGACCCAATTAAGTGATGACGCTATAAGGCTAAGGGTCATTCCTTTTACCTTATGTGACCTAGCCGAGAAGTGGCTATACAGCACCGCATCATATTCAATTAGAAATTGGGACGAGTTTGTGAAAGCTTTTCTTATAAAGTTCTATCCTCATCACAAAACTGCTAGAATCCGTAATGAGATTATACAATTTTCACAGCTTCCTTCCGAACCATTTTGGAAATGTTTTGAAAGATTCAAAGACCTACTCGTTCAATGCCCTCACCATGGGATCGAAAGCTGGCAACTTTGCCAAACATTATACGAGGGATTGAACCCGGCAACGAAGCAGTTGCTAGAAACCATTTGTCAAGGTCACTTTCTGTCCAAGTCTAGTGAGGAAGCGTGGTAGTTTCTAGAGGATCTTAGTGAACAAACAATTCAGTGGGAGAGCACCAAGACCATATCATCATCTTTTTCTATTAGTCAACCTAGGGCAGGCATACATCAAGTAGAGATATCGATTGCTATGAAGGCCGAGATGGCCGCTCTTACGAAAAAGCTAGAAGCGCTTGAGACCAAAATCTCAGCACCTTCTCCTGCCCCTGTTGTGCCTCCACGAACTGTTTGTGCTTGTTGTTCGGATCCATCACATCTCACAGAGGAGTGTCCTTACACTGCATCTACTCAAGGACAGGACCAAGTCAATGTTGCCTTTCAGCAACGACAAAGAAACGATCCATACTCTTCAATATACAATCCGGGATGGAAGAGCCACCCAAATTTCGCTTGGAACCAAAATCAACAATTCCAAGGAAATAACAATTTTCAAAGGCCTCCTCCTCCACAACAACAAGCACCTCCACAAACTCAATTTCAACAACCTTACCCTAATCAAGTGAACAATTTTGTGCCTAACACTTCTTACCCACCAAACAATTTTGTTCATCCTAATAATGACAAGGTTAGCTCGCTCGAAAGAAATCTAGAGTCTTTCCTAAAGCAATCTACACAATCTACAACAAGATTAAAGACTTCTATTCAATTTTTGGTGCAAAACAGTGCCTCACACGATCAAAGCATCAAATCTATTGAGGCACAAATTGCACAACTCAACGCTGCGTTGAAAGAGCGAGAGAAAGGAAAGCTTCCGTCTCAACCACTGCCAAATCCTGGTCACGCACATGTTGCATATGAACAGCAGAATCATAACGTAAATGATGTGACCATGTTGAGATCCAGAAAAGTGTTGCAAAACAATGTGGGTATTAACCATGACACCCCTGCCGGTGGTCCTTCTTCATCTTCTTCACCTTCTTCTTCTTCTTCTTCTTCTTCTTCTTCTTCTTCGTCGTTAGAGCCTATTCTCCACCCTTCACACGGCTCTACTTCTTCTAGCTCGAACGGACCCTCTTCTCACAACACGAACATATCTACACAGGGTTCCGTTCCAACTCAACAATCTGATCCGCAAAAATTGGACTCAACGACTTTTCAAAATGTTCCTTTTCCAAATCGGTTAAGATCCAATAAACCAACTCTACAGATGGAGAAGATTATAGAGTTGTTCAAACAGGTTAGCATAAATATCCCTCTTTTGGATGCAATCCAACAAGTTCCTTCATATGCAAAAATCTTAAAGGACTTATGCACCAAAAAGAGGAAGTCACAAGTACCAAAGAAAGTTTTCGTGGCTAGTGCTGTTAGTGATGCTCTTGTCAATTCTTTACCCCCAAAGCACAAGGACCCCGGTTGTACCACTATTTCGATCACAATTGGAGACAAGAACATCAATAGAGCACTATTAGATATTGGTGCTAGTGTCAATTTGCTACCTTATTCGGTGTACGAACATTTAGGCGTTGGAAAGCTTAAGCCCACTCACTGTACTCTCCAAATGGCTGATCGATCAATCACCCATCCAAGGGGTGAGCTAGAGGATGTGTTGATCAAAGTTGGGGAGTTCATATTCCCCGTTGATTTTATTGTTATGGATACACAACCTGTTGCTAACTCACGGAACCAAATTCCGGTGATCCTCGGTCGACCATTTTTGGCCACTTCCAATACCGTAATAAACTGTCGCAATGGCTCCATGACTCTATCCTTCGGGAAGACGTCTAGTGAGTTCAATATTTACAAGTCAGGAAGTCTGCTCCCCGTGCCTAATACTAGTACACGAGAAGTTTGCTCTATTCATGAAATCACGCAGGAGGACTGCGAGTTTGAAAGTTTCTTGTTTGATGAGAACAGTTTTGACGCCACTAGTGCGTCCCTCCTTAAGCCTACCACAGTTGACACAATCGATATTGATTATGAAAGTTTCACTTTTTCGGATAATGACGACTCACAGTCCGAATATGAGTCTTTTGAATTTTTGGATGAGTTAGTTAAACCATCCGAATTGGTTATTTGCAGTGATTTCGAACATGTGTTGGAGTCCTTCGAGTTTGAGGTAGATTCCCCAATTTTACCTATGATTATTTCGCCTCCGAAACTCGAGTTCATGCCCTTGCCGTCTCACCTTAAATATGCTTACATAGGTAAGAATGAGACCTTTTCCATTATAATATCAGCCTCTCTAGCCTTTGAGCAAGAGAACGCTATTTTAAAGGTCTTACAAGATAGACGACAAGTTTCCAGATGGACTATGGCGGACATCGAGGAGATTAGTTCCCTCATAATTGAATATCATATGAAATTGATGGATGATGCCAAGTCAATAAAGGACCCACAGAAACATTTTGGGGGTATTGTGGTGAGTCAACCTCCTCCTTTAGAAATTGAACCACCCCCATTTCTTTTAATAAACTATGAGAATGCCAATATTCCACTGACTGCTGATCATTCTCATTCTCGTTTTGATTCATCACCACATCATATCTATTCACTTCCATACTTTCCCTACCATCACTCATATCTTCCCCAATTCTTTTTGGATCGGTACAACATGTTTTTCCACCAACCGACACTCTTTACAGATAAATTTTTCGACTGGTTGGTGTTGATGTTTGATCTGTGCAAAGTCTGGCAGTAATGTCTAACATTGTTTCACTGGAGTTTGGAGGGGCCTTTCTATATATATTTTTGTTTTTCTTTTAAATAAAAAAATATAAATAAATAAACAAGGGAGTACCGACATTTTGTCCCTCTTGGTGCAGCATGACAGTGAGGACACTGTCAAGTTTAAGTTTGGGGGTATGCTCGGTACATTTTCTTCCTTCGCATTCATATGTACATATTTTTGAATTTGCATATTTATTTTGAAAACCCATAAAATTTAAAAAAATTCAAAAAATTATAAAAATTATTGTATTCAATTTTAGCCTTATTTGACTAGAGTTTGACAAATAGGTTAACTGGCTAGGAAAAACTAGATCTTAAACTAAACAAATTAAAAACCCTAAAGATAACCTTCCTTAGAGTTTAACGGTAGAAAGTATATGTCTTTGTAGATTATTTAGAAATAGACAGATTTTGGGTTCACTTCTTGGGCTAAGTCGAAACGAAGGAAAAGTATTAAAACTTTTATTAGAGTATAAGTTTGAAAAATAATTCCTAGCTTAAGTCTAGATTCTGAAAACGTATACCCTACAAAATGCACAATCACGCATCTTGAAACTTGGAATAGTAGAAGAGACCTTGAAATGCTCTTGTCTAAAGTCCTTAGTACAATGAAAATAAAAGAAAAAAAGTGAATAAAGAAAAAAAAAATGGACACTGGTTTTTGTGATTACTTAAGGCTGTAAAAAAATAGAAAAATATTTAGCGAGGGTGCCTTATCGCCTAGTGCCTTAGACCAACTGGTTTGGGAATCACTGCTAAAGCCTTGGGTGTTGCAAAACTAGGAAGTACGCTTTAAAGTGCTAACGCATCTTGTAATCGGTTGTTGGTACCTCAAGAAGTATTAACAGTCGCATGAAGGATGTGTAAGCGAAATTCAAGTAAAAATTCACCAATTAATAAGTGCTTTGGACAATGGACGAGAGTACGATTGCTTGATTTGAATTTCCAAGTGTGGAGGTGATATTTACACACACGTGGGGATATGTGATTAGAGTTTAGATAAGAGAAAGGAGTGAAGAATAGAACTTGTATCTTTAGTAGAGTTGATAGAAATTCCTAAGTGGAGATGGAACTTTAGAAGGAAAACTTAAGAAATGTCGAAAGCTAATTAAATCTATAGAACATGTATAATCTTAAGTTAAATGATGATGAAGTGTGAAGAATATGGGTGGATAATTTGCGGGTCAACAATAATAGAATTCCTTGTTAGAAAACCTAATTGGAAAACAAAAGTCGAATAGCCAAATTGATAGGATTTTGTGGGTGTAATCCGCTGAAAACCCTCAGGAGACAACACTCCTCCTACTAGGGACACCTAGAGGTTTAACGGCTTGTTGCACGTGCTCAGTGCAATCGTGTTTCCCTGCGAAAGTGCGGCTAGGTTAGATTTTTATCGTGAATAAATATAATAATAAGTTTGCTCGAGGACGAGCAAAAGATAAGTTTGGGGGTATTTGTTCGTATCATAATATTGCATTTTATATTCCCCATTCTTATGCATTTTTAGAATAAAAACAGGTGCTTTTGACCCATGTCTGCTACATATTACAGGTTACAGGTTCTTGGAGCAAAAACAGTGAAAAACATAAAAGACGACACAAAAGAAGGATTTTTGACCAACAAATAGGAGGATCTTAGTCAAGCCTAGACGAAGAACAGTTCACAGTCAACAAGGCAACGCAAGGTCCAAATTATCTTGACAAACGGTTAAAAGATCGCTACAAGTGTTCACTGAAGATCTGGAATCAATGTAGAAGCCCAAATGGAGAAAAAACTGTAGAAATGAAAAGCCTAAAGAAACCTAAAGCAGCCCAGAAAGACTTATCAGAAGACCTCACTAAAGGGCCGCGGAACCGCGGCCCAAGCCCACCATTTCCGCGGTTCCACGGCCGTATAAAGCCCGTGCTTGGATTAAATTTTACCATAATATTGTGGCGGCTCTGAAAAGATTTCCTGGGGGTATATTTGTAATTGTAGACATGCGGAGCAATTGTAAACCTAGGGTTTCTATGTCCTATAAATAGAACCCAAACCCTTGTATTTTCTCATGCCTATATTCATCAATAAAATTCTGTTTTCTTTGAAGTTTGGAGTGCATCAATCGTAAGTAGGTTATTTTTCTTGCCCTAGTCCTAGTAGTTTTTTATATCTGCCCTAAGTAAATTATTTTCTTGCCCTAGTTTAATTTAGTTTAGAATTTTATTAACTTGCAATAGATGTTTCTTCTCTTTAATAAAAACCAAACAAAAATTAAGTCTTTCTTAATTCCCTCAATGAGCGAGTAGTTTCCTCGCTTGTTAGGGTTAGGAATAGGGAAGGATTTGAGAGATGAAGATCTCTCATCTCTTTTCTTTGCCAATCTTTTATGAACATTAGAACTCCATGCATACCTTCTTATTTCGCTCCCTACAGCACTCTACCCTCGAGGTAACGGTGATCTGTAGTCTAAAGGCCCGGATTTTAAGGTTTTCCATGGAGGTTAGGGTAAAGATTAACAAAGGAAGGACAAGGATCTAGAGGAAGAACAATCTTCCCAATCATCCTAATCCCTTTTGTTAATATTTACCATAACACTAATATGATATATTTAATTAAAGGCAATGGAAAGAGATGTAGATCTTTGTTTACCAAATTTTCCCTAAACCTAATCCTAGCAAGTTTCTAATCCTGGTATCATACAACTTCAATTTTTAGGTTTAATTATAAGACCCAACATTATTTGGAATTAGCTCGTAAGAACAAAAGGAGATTTACAACATCCCTGTGGACCGACCCGTATTCACCGGCTAGCTTCATGCGACGCCGTTCTTGATTGCGGTAAATATTTTTTGATCGATAAAACCTGTCTAAATCAACCATCCCCTTTGTCCTAATGGACACTGGACAATATGCAATACTTTGTATAAGTCCTCTGAGTTGAATAACTCAAACCCTGTGCGTCGTAGGTTGAAAACTGTACTATGGTTAAGAAGAATTACACCGTTGTTTAATACTCCTTACCTAACCATCAACTGATATAGGTAAATGTCATGGACATAATTTCAAAAAGTTATATCTCACTTTATAAAATAAACGTACAGATATATCAGTTTGAAATTGGTGCATAACAACGGATATTCAAAACCAAATATTTGCCGTCAGGCAAAACCCCAGGTGATTTCCTCAAATATCACCAATTACAACGAATTCCGATATAAAAAGGATATAATCACCTAATTCTCAATAACTTACTCCCACTCATGATCTATAAAACCATACAGATGTGAGAATCAAACCTGGTAAATACATACTCTGGAGTAAGGATCTAATTGGGAAATCAGTTTTCAATTAACAATGCATAATGAAACTAAAACATGAAAATGTTTCGAAGGGGTAGCTGGGTATTCCTAGTAATGCCTCTACCATTTTCCATATTCCTGACTGTAACCGGATATATCATTTTTCATCTCTCCAAATCCCTTTATTTTTCTTTACTCATTACCTTCTGTACACCATCCTTAGGCTAAATGGTTTTCTTCCTTCCCTACCGTTCGGCATCAGCCTATGGTTTGGAAGAAGACTATCCAATAAGCGTAATAGGTGTACCCTCCTAATCCTAAGAGCACTCACAAGCTGAGAGAAGATAAAGATAAAAGACAACTGAATAATCCTTATTCTATTTCTCCTGAACCAGAATCCATCCTCGAACTGGAACAAGTTCCTTCGAGTTCGTATGTAACTATACGACGGATTATCCTATAACTGTGGATCTTCGTAGTGATACGGTGTATTCTGGAGAAATTCAAAGGTGAAGTAGGAGTGGCGATGAAATACGTGGTTTGGTCGTGAATGATAACAGTCGCAATTTACTTTGCCCACTTTCTGATCCCTTTATTTGTCTTTACTTATTACCTTCTGTACACCACACTTAGGCTAATTGGTTTTCTTCCTTCCCCGCCTTTCGGCACCTGCCTATGCTTTGGAAGAAGACTATCTAAGCGCAATAGGTGTACCCTTTCCTAATCGTAGGAACCCTCACAACCTGAGAGAAGGTAAGAGGAAAAGACAACTGAATAGTCCTATTCAATTTCTCCAGAACCGGAAACCATCCTCGAATCTGAAATAAGTTTTTTCGAGTTCGTATGTAACTATACGAAGTTCATATCCAATAAATGTGGATCTTCGTAGTGATATGGAATGTTCCATAGAAAAGCAAAGGGTAAAAGTAGGAGTGGCGATGAGGAATGCAACTCAAACAATCCAAAAGTCAATATGTTTTAAGAAGGTTCGGTTATCTTGGTTACTGAGTTATAGTCTAGGGTCGGGACATGGTCGCTGCCAAAGAGAGAGAGAAAAGAAACACTCAGCGTGCACTCTAACCTAGATCAGAATGGTCAACCACTTTATCTAATCAGGATATCTCCCACTGTATCCTCAAATTCTCCTCCAAACCTGAAAGAAGAATTAGTCGAGATCACCCGAGGAGTAAACCAACTCATCAGTGGGTATCTGTAAGTCTACGGTAGCTCCCCGGCCGTCATTCTGACGCCAAACGCGGAACAAAAACTTTTATAACTGGCGCTATCGCATACTATAACCCGGATCTTGCCATTAACGCTAAACTAACAAACTGTAAAGAGGTAGAAAGGCTATACCGATCGATCCGAGTCTTTCGGTCTTTAGCCATCATCCCACGCTCCTCGCGGCAACTCCGATCTCTTGTCTCCTCATCGAGGTGGCACCACGTCAACGGATCTTTAAACGAGCTCCCGCCTCTATACCGAGGCAACTCGGTCATCAAGTCTGCTAAAAGAGATGACCAAGATGAAGTAGAGAACGAGTAGAATACTTTGTCTCAAACACCCTAGGGTTCTCATCACATGAGAGGGTTAGGGTGGAGCTTGAAGAAGATGCTAAGGATTGGAAATGGTGAACTCAAGAAAATCAAGAGAGCAAAAGAAAACCAAGCATATAAACCTCTCTCTTATTTTCTTACTCTCTTGTGAATAGATATATGAGGTTATATATTCTAAACCAAAAGAAAATATCTTATAAAAAATATCTCCTCAAATATCTCTTCACAAAACAAAACTCATTAACTCTTTAATGACTCACTAGATGACTCATTACATGAGTCATTAGTGAACATTCTAGAGTTAATGTGTCATCCAAAATGAGTCACCCTTTCCAAAATCCTTTTAACCATTTAAACCAAAATGATTAACCAAAAGAAATGCATCTTCTAAAATATTCTCGTAACGGATTACGAAAATACACCTCACCTGTATATACATACCTGTATCCGTATTCCGACCGAATATGAATACGAGAGACTAAAATATTCTGACTCAATATAATACATGGATCCGACTTAAATCAAAGCCCACAAGTATTATCTGTCCGAAATATAACACGTGCACAAATGCACGTGCATTTTCGAACCCTACCATAAAACCATACGGCATCTACAACATTTCGCCCGAACTTGGAAAACTATCTGTGGAGGACTCTAAAGACTCGCCAGTACCCTGGCAGTGGGTTTAACCACAAGCACATCAGTGGCACTAGCTATGCGTAACGGCTTCCCATGTACTGACCGAAAGGGAAGCTGATGAGCGAACTCATCCTGGAACCCTACTGAGCCTATCATGACAATATACGTACAGTCCGGTCTGTTCGTCTATGAGTATCGCATATCGGGCCTAGGGGGCTGGTAACGTAAGACCCCCAATAGCAGTATAAGTCGTGTCAGAGAGTAGTCCTGAACACCCTGAGAAACTACTGGAATACTTACCAGTAATTCTCACCTGCCTTGGCCAAGGACTTTGTGTAATGGCTCTCCTAGACACAGCACAATCTCACCCCCAATACCGGGAGAGACGAATCCCCTGCCGATCCGCTCACTTGCCTCCATGTGGCTCGGGACTGTACCCAACTAAAACCTGTTTGCACGACTCCTTTGAGCCATGGTAGGGTAGTAATCAAAGCACAGTGGGAACTCACATGAGAAAAATGACGACCTCAGGTCGATGAACTAACCTGTACACATGTCACCAGGGAACCGCTATCTGACGCTAGGTATAAATACCAACTAGCAGGTTCCCGGTGAGTCCTGTCCGGTGTACTCATAACCCAATGAGCACATGTATACATCTTAGATGATCCAACTGACACCAGTGGCTTGTGAGACCGGCCACCGCCCCTCGTCGGGGTCTCGACTGTATACACTAGTCTACTCTGGAGTATCGATGCCCTGTCTCGAAACTCCCACGTCTAGGGACCACTTTTAAGGATGTGCTTATAGACTACCCAACTCTCACGTATATGATCGCCATCATACTGTTGGTAGTCAAGCAGAATCCTAAGGGCTCTATCAATGTGTAATAGTGATCATGTCACCTAAAGCTGTACACAACTGATAAAGGCAAACCAGATAGCATACTATCATCTCGAGTAAGACTGTCCTACCGATATAGGTCATCCCTCAATCATTACAATCACGTACCTGCGATCCAATAATTGACTTTGAGGGCACTATATCCAACAGTATCAGGATCCAACTATCATCGCATGATAATGTGATGGAATCCACTCACGTTATCACACTCCAGAAGGTAGGTGCATGCCTGGTAGGTTTCCTGTATGTTTGAAACTCCCGATGTGATTTCTACCCCATGCTCTTATGACCTTGACGAAGGCCAACATATCATAAGTCACATGTCAAGTTCTATCAATCATTATCCAGGTTAATTTGAACCCACCCGTACATACCCTTGACGAAGGCCAAAATAGTAGTACGACTGTTCCAAACCAGCGCATCTATCTATGCAACAGAAAAGTAACAAATAGCTACCATACACTATGCCTTGATGAAGGCCAACATACATAGCATGAATACTAAGTGCTACCCGTCTGAAATGACGGAGGGTTACGTATGGTTTTTGGCGAAAACCTTTAACGTAATGAACTTGATATCGTTGAAGGAACCGGATAGCTTTTTAGAAATATATAGTGGCGAAAACCTTTGCTAAAGAGGTCACTCCCGGTGAAGAGATCTCGACTCTTTCCTCGTGGAATGAGGTGCAGGATATTCCCACTGAATATTTCGACGCAAAGCAAAAAGTAATCGACTATAATGATGTTATTACCCCGACGTAAACTTCTGCCCAAGAGGTCACTCCCGGTGAGAGGATCTCGGCTCTTGCCTCGTCGAATGAGGTGCTGGATATTCATAACCAAATACCGCTGTGCAAAACAAAAGAAAACGCCCTTGTAATAACATCTTTTTGAAATTGTTCCAACAACATCGAATAGGTCTGTTTTCCTTGCATTGATCCGAATCAACGCAGTCCCATCAATTAATCACACCAGAAAAGGACGAAAATATGATGTACGTATATGCCATCCACATTCGCCACTGCGTCCTATCATCACCCGTTAGGTTACTTAACTAACGACAGAGCGGGGACTGGACTAGCACGGGTGTAAAACATATACAACATCTACTAGTATAAATATCAATATATAATAATCTCTCCAGGCATGATAAATGCAACATCACAGATAAGTAATAAGCATCACAGAACAATACAGATAATCTGGGAGCCCCAGGTTTCCTTTGAGCCGCAAGTGAAACCCGAAGTTTCCCTGGTCGTGTGGATAGCCTGTGCAATGAAAACCTAGACCCCTACGAGCACGGCAAGTTAACCGCAAAAACCAGAAGCGAGGCAGCCCCCTTCAACAAAGTGAATGGGCCACCCAGCACTTCACGGAATCCGGTAACTTGAGCACCCTTCCTTGGGTCAACCTGTACCCCGTACGAGTGCGGCGAATAGCCTACCAATTCTAGAGTGAGGCCCCCTCCTTCTCAATGCCATGAGATGTGGACCCGTTGCCCTCCAGAACCCAGCTATCCGTGCACTCCATCACGGGGTAATCCTAGTACAAAAAAGAAAATATGTACAACGGTGACATCGACCTCAACCCGATCGTGCCCCAAACAAATAATATACAAACAGGCAGTGACGGCAGTCCACATGTCGAACGCTCGCCCTGCGATATCAAATGTATAAATAAAACTAAACTGTACTATCATTGCACCCAAGCTATCCACCACGACGAATCTGCAACAACAAAGCACAACACAGAACATCAATGTGAATGTCACGTTCGCAAACCCGTCTAAAAAAACTATAGCAATTAGACAAGTTGTACCGATCTAATGACATTCACGGTTTCAGATAGTAATTTAAGTACTGTAAAACTTTAAACAATGTTAGAAATATCGACTTCGAAATAACCCCGAATAGCCACAAACTACTAGATAAATCCATATCAAAACTGGGCTAAACTAGCAATACAAATAAACCAATATTCCAGAGTCTAAACGACAACCTAAATACGAAGTCCAAACTCAAAGGAATGGCTGGCCTGGCCGGATTTTGTAGCCATGTGCTCGGGTCAAATCAGGTAGAAGTGGCTCGTATTTAGGGTGTAGTCTAGTGGTCATACAAGTAGTTTTTTGCAGTTGCTAAAATGTTTTTAGAAGACACAGAAAAATTCGACAGAGATTGGAATACATCGGGTATTGTTTCGGGGTTGTTTCGATCTCAATAGTTTAACATCATCTAAACCAACTAGTATGCGGTTAATGGGTTGGCTCTTATACCATGTAGGGTTACACCAACGCCCCGGCCATCAATCCGTGGCCAAACGCGGAGCAAAGACTTTTAAAAACCCGTCGCTAACGGAACCCTAATCGATGGATCGTACCATTAACCCTATACTAGTTCTATATAAAGGAGTTTAAGAGGTTATACCGATCGATCTGTGTCCTTCGTTCTTCAATCTCTGTCCTTAGCTCGTTGCGGCTTCCTCAAACAAGTTCGTTCTCCAGTCTCCTTCGTCGAAGACGATCCTCGTCGAGAATTAGTAATACGGGCTCCCGGTTCAAAAACCGAAGCAACTCGGGCATCCAGTTTTCTAGCCTAGATACCCAAGGTGAAGTAGAGAAAGTGTGTGATCATTTTGTCTTAATACACCCAATGATTCTCAACACATGAGATAGAATGGGTGGAGGTGAAGAAGAAGCCATAGGTATAGAAAGTGAGCTCAAGACTTGGCACAAAAAGGAAAAGCTAGTGAAAAAATGTATCTGTTGTTTTCTTGAGTTGTTTTGGCCAAGTGTTTGTGAGTGTTATATTGTTGTGAGAATTTGCAACTAAAGAAAAACCCAGCCAAGAAAAGATCTGCCTCTAATCACAATAATATCTCACACACAAAATATCCTAACCAAAACAAAAACCCTCAAGTCACAGTGAATGCCCTAAGCCAAGACTTGCACTCACCCTTTCCATCACAATAAAATTAAACATTTAAAACTAAATGTTTAATCCATGAATAAAAATGGCAAACCCTAAAGTAAACTCGTAACGAATTACAAGAATACCCTTCATCTGTATATACATACATGCATATGTATTCCGACTGAATACGAATACAACGAGACGAAAATGATCCAACAATATAATACTAGGATTTGGTTTAAACCAAAGCCCGCTAGTATTATCCGTCCGATCATGATCCGTGCACAAGTGCACGAATATGATCGAACCCTTCCATAAAACCATACATCCTCTACAACGTTTCGCCCGAATCAGGGAAACCCTCTGTGTGGGACTCTAAAGACTCATCAATACGCTGGCAGTGGGTTTAACCATAAGCACGTCAGTTGCACTAGCTGTACGTAACGGCTACCCAGGTATTGAACGAAAGGGAGGCCGACGAGCAAACTCATCTTGAAACCCTACTAAGCCTGACAGTGACAATATCCGTACAGTCCGGTCCGTTTGTCTATGAGTATCGCATATCGAGTCTAAGGGGGTGGATAAAGTCAGACCCCTAATAACGCGACATTTAGTGTCGGCATGAAACCTATCACCAACTGAGAAACTACCGATCTAGATCGGTAATTCTCGTCTATCCCGGCCGAGAATTTCTGGTGATGGCCACCTATGCACACCGCGATATCAACCCCCAATACCGGGAGAGACGAATCCCCTGACGATCCGCTCACTGCCTTCATGTGGCTCGGGACTGTACCCAACTAAAACCTGTTTGCACGACTACTTTGAGCCGTGGTAGGGTAGTAATCAAAGCACAGTGGGAACTCACACGAGACAAATGACAATTTCAGGTCGATAGACTAACTTGTACACATGTCACCTGGGAACTGCTATCTGACAATAGGTATAATACCAACTAGCATGTTCCCGGCGAGTCCGTCCGGTGTACTCATAACCCAATGAGCACCTGTATACCTCTTAGGCGAGCCAACTGACACCAATGGCTTGTGAGACCGGCCACCGCCCCTCGTCGGGGTCTCGATCCGTATACACTAGTCTACTCTTCGAGTATCGATGCCCAGTCTCGAAACTCCCACGACTAGGGACACCTTAAGGATGTGCTTATAAACCACCCAGCTCCCATGTATATGATCGCTATCACACTGCTGGTAGTCAAGCAAGAATCCTATGGGCTCTATCAACATGTAATAGTGATCTGTAATGTCACCTGAAGTATATACACGATGATAAAGACAAACCAGATAGCATACTATCATCTTGATTAAGACTGTTCTACCGGTATAGGTCCTCCCTCAATCAATGCAATCACATGCCTGCGATCCAATAATTGACTTGAGGGCACTATAGCCAACAGCACATATCCCCGGCAATGACGCCATTTGATTAGTTTGTTTTAAAGAAGTGTAGTAACCGCAATCAATAACGGTGTCGCATGTAGCTAGACCGAGATGAGTACGGGTCGTCCTCAGGGATATGTGGAATCTTTCAATCTTACTTTAGACATGTTGAAAAAGAGGAAGAATAGAGAAATAAAGAATAGTGGAGAATAGTTTCTAGATCTACGTCAAAATACGGATGTAGAATACAGATCTAGTTTGAATACGGATATAGATTTTATAAGAAGAATGCTTGTAGGGTTCGTTCGGATTTAGTAGTCATGGATGACTAATAAAGATTACTTCTTTTATCTATTGATAGATTTAATACTAGATAGATAGTGATGAATGAGAATTAGGGTTCTTGTAAGAAACGAGGGTTTCCCCACTATTGACCCTTGTCCTTTCATTGATCTCTATTCATGTCTAGCCCTTAACAAAACAATTGTTAATCTGATCTCAAATCGCGGTCGAGACTGGCAATAAATTGGTAGCGCGCCTGATAAGGATGTTAACATTTATTTTGCTAAAATTTATAAACTTCATAAGACTTAAAAGAAGTTAAAATATTTTCTTATCCATTGTTCTACCCTAATCCTACGACCCCTATCAAGCGGAGAATTACTCGCGCATGATGGAGATAGAAGAACGGATAAAGATGAAATTCATAATGTAACTAAATAATTAAACTAATTAAACTAAAGATCTGCCTTTATTAATCAACTTCACAAGTACAAACTTCAAGTTTAGATTACAAGAGGAAGAAGAAGTTGCTCTCGATCTCTGCCTTATCGGATTTAAAAGTTCTGTCGAATATCGCGTCTCTTTATCACGTCGAATCTTGGACTTCTCTTGGATCACTTGTTCTTTGACGGTGATTAGCTTGTGTAAAAGATTGATCATTTCTAAGTTTAGCCATCGGTCCTTTATATAGTCTCAAAACCAAAAACCAAAGATCCCCAGATTTAGGGTTAGTTATAGCAAATCCAACCTGAAAATCCTAACTCCTGATTCGGTGAATCGGCCGCGAATCCGCCGCATATTGCATGGTTTGGCCGTGGATCCGCGGTTTGTTGGTGAGATCTTGCGTGCAAATTTCTGGGGCTTTATTCTTGTGACATATGGAGATTTAGTTGATGTCTGGAACTTGAAAATATTTCCTGAGTCTCTTCCAGTATTGATTCTTTGATTTTCTTTAATATTTCGGTAGATTTTTTATTTCCGATATCTCAACATCTCGATCTCCTGACCTGAGCCAAAGCTTACACCATATCTCAAAGAATAATGTTAGTAATATTTGGTATTTTTGAGATATTATCCTAACCAATTTGATATGATATTATATTTTAAGAATATTGATTAAGGATATTTGATATGATATGCATATTTAAATTATCAAAATATTATATAAATATTATATGCTTATATTTTCCTTCATAATGTTAATTATAATATATAAACATATGAAAATAGTATTTTTACAGATAAACCCTCATATGTGTCATATTTATAATAAACACCTTTAGATATTTAAGAAAAGTAAGGAAAATATCATATCAAAAGTGCGATATTTTCGACTGAACAGCACTGTCAAGTTTAAGTTTGGGGGTGTGCTCGGTAAGCTTTCTACCTTCACATTCATGTGTATATTTTGCATTTGCATACTTATTTACAAACCCAAAATAACGAAAAAATTTACAAAAATATAAAAACTTTGCCGTCAAGTTAACTAATAGGGTAACTTAGATTTTTATTCCGAATGTTTAGTTGATATGTTAGAAATAACTAAATCCTAGGCTTAGGAATTGAAAATCCTAAAAATAACCCTCCTTCTGTTTAACCTTGGTAATTATACGTCCTTGCAGTTTTTTTTAGAAGTAGGTAATCTTGAGTTCAGTTCTTGAAGTTAAGTCGAGATGAAGGGAAAGTATTGAAAGCTTTACTGAAGGATAAGTCTGAAAAATAGTTTATATTCTTGATTCCAAATTTAGAAAGTATATACTCTACAAACTGTACATACACGCACCTTGAAACTTGGGATGGTAGAGGATACCTATAAATACTCTTGCCTGAAAACCTAGTATGAAAGAAAAAACGGTATTTAAAGCTAACCACCAAAAGAGCATCATTGAAAAATATATCCGGCCTTGAAAAAGAAAAATAAAAATAAAAATAAAAAATAAAAAATAAATAAAGTCAAGACCTATAAACTGTTATTTACGCTTTAAGCTCACGCATTCAACAATCAGTTGTTAGTGCCTCATAAAGCATTAATAGTCGCATGAAAGGTGTCTGAGCAAAACCGTCCATCATTAACGAAAAGAAGTAGTATTAGGTATTAGGGCAAGGAAACTATAGCTTGAATTGAATTTTTAAGTGTAAGGGTGAAATTTTACACACACGTAGGGGTATACAATCGATGTTTGGAGGAAAGATAGGAATAAAGAATAAAACTTATGTTTTCCGTAAAGATGATAAAAATCCCTGATTGGAGACCGCACTTTAGAATGAAAACTCAAGAGAAACCGAGATCTTTGTAAACTATAAAAACGTATAGGATATGAGGTTGAATAAATAGAAGGTGTGAAACATAAGGGTACAATATTTCTAACTTAGAATGATAGAATTTCTAATCTAGATACTAAACTGTAGGAGTAGAATCAACGTTAACTTGTGAAACTCGCTTGACGGGATTTTGTGGGTAGTATCCACTGAAAACCCTCAGAAGACAACATGTAAGTCCACGTTACCCGTCCCCGGTTCTTTGGGGTTGCGGAAATGGTGAAAAACGATTTTTCTTTGGGGGTAATATGGACTCTAGAAACGGATCTTTGTTAAACAACTATCTAACAACCTAACTAGGAGTTTTACCTACTCGGTTAGGGGGTTATACCTTAACTTGAACTCCTTCTCTTCGACTCCTTGTGGTGGTCGGATGGTTCTCTCATCGTCGTCTCCTTGTGCCGAAGATGGATCCACCCGAAAGCTTCTACCTTTGGCTTCAACCTCAAACTAGAGGAAACTAGAACACTTGGCTTGCTAGACCTTGTATACTAGGATGAGTAGAGAAGTGTTTTGGGTTTTATCTCTATGGTTCTTGCTTCTCAACACATGAGACAATAGAACCATGAACTAGAGAGAGAGCAAGAGGAAGATGGAGAGCTTGAGGATGAGAGAGAGCTTTCATGAGAGAGAAAGCAAATGATAGAATGAGCAAAACTTTTCTCACCCTTGCTCTCATAATCCAAAAAAAAATCATAACAATAATAGTAATTGAGTATTATGTGATGGTTCAAGTCAAAATGGCAATATCATTTCATGCACTCATTTTGTAAAGAATAACAAGCAAGCAAAAGTCTTTGCCATGAAATGATAGCCATTGTAATGATGATGGTCAACAAGTCCAACCTAGTCAACCGGTCAACAAAGTCAACAAGTCAACAAAGTCAACCTTTCAACCTAACCATGGCACAATAATACTTAATTAATATTATTATTAATCATATTTCTTATTCTCATTAGGGTTTAGCAAAGTCAACAGTCAACAACCCTAATGAGAATCCTCTGCCTCTGTCTCTGTCAACCGTGCATACACACCCGCATCCGCGTTCCGAGGAACACGAATACAAACGAGATAAAACCAATCCCAAAACGTAAACTAGGATCTGGCTTAAACGAAAGCCCGCTAGTGATAACTGCCCGGACACTAAACGTGCACAAGTGCACGGATGTGACCGAACCCTGTCGCAAAACCATGCGACCTCTACTCTTTTGCCTAAAGGCGAATAGCTCTCTGTGTGGGACTCTAAAGACTCGACACTACGCTGGCAGTAGGTTTAACCAAAGACCGCAAGTGGCACTAGCTGTGCGTAACGGCCCCCAGGTAGATGCCGATAAGAAGACGGACGAGGTGAAACCCATCTGAACTCCTACTGAGCCTGAATGTGACAGTCTCCGTACAGTCCGGTATGTTCGTCTGAGAATATCGCATGGTGGGCCTAGGGGCGGTAAACGTCAGTCCCCTAATAGCGATACAAGTCGTGTCGGAGTGTAGCCCAGAACACCCTGAGATAACACTGGAACCCTACCAGTATATCTCGCTTGCCCTGGCCAGGGACTTTGTGTAATGGCTCTCCTAGACACAGCGCGATATCAACCCCCAATACCGGGAGAGACGAATCCTGTCTAACCGTCACTGCCTCCAAGTGCTTTGGGACTGCACCCAACTACCACCTGTTTGCACGACTCCTTTGAGCCGTGGTAGGGTAGTAATCAGAGTACAGTGGGAACACACTCGAGGCGAAGTGACAGTGTCAAGTCAGCGGGCTAAGCTGTACTCATGTCACCTGGGAACTGATAACTGACGATAGGTATAGTACCAACCAGCAGTTCCCGACGAGTCCTGTCCAGTGTACTCGTAACCTAACGAGCACCCACATACTATCTCAAGGACGACGTACTGACGGCTGTGGGACAGACCGTCTCCCATGCTGGGATGAGAAGCGCATACTCTAGTCTACTCCGGAGTATCGATGCCCTGTCTCGATAGTCCTACGACTAGGGACCTGTATGAGGATGTGCTTGTGGATTACCCAGCCCCCACGAGTGTGACTACCATCACAACGCTGGTAATCAAGCAAAGATCCTGAGGGATCCACTAATGTGTATAGGTGATATACCAAAAAGAAACACATGTACACATTAAAGTAGAAACAAACCAAGTAGCATACTACCATTTTGAGCAAGATTGTCTATACAACTGTGAATATCCCAAGCTTCCATTAAGTAATATACAAACTAGTATGATACAGTAATGGCCTCTAGGGCATATACACTAACAATCTCCCACTTGCACTAAGGCCATATACTGGCGTATCGAAGACCTATCATCTCGATCAGCCGCTCGAACTGAGTCTGGGGTAAGGCCTTCATGAGTGGATCAGCAGTGTTATCTTCCGTAGCAACTCTCCGAACCTCGATCTCCGGGCGACCCACGATCTCCCTGATCAGGTGATACCACCTCAAGATGTGTATGGACCTCTGATAGGACCCGGGTTCCTTCGCTAAAGCTATAGCCCCGTTGTTATCGCAATACAGTGGTATTGGATCAACAATGGACGGAACCACCTGAAGTTCCGTTAAGAACTTCCTTATCCAGACGGCTTCTTTTGCAGCATCTGCAGCAGCGATATATTCCGCTTCCATCGTCGAGTCAGCAACGGTTTCCTGTTTGGAACTCTTTCAACACACCGCCCATCCATTGAGGGTAAAGACATAACCCGACATGGACTTGGAATCATTCTTGTCACTTTGGAAGCTGGAGTCAGCAAAGGCCTCGATCTGGAGGTCTTTTCCGCCATACACCAAGAACATCTCCTTAGTCCTTCTCAGGTACTTGAGAATGTTCTTTACCGCTATCCAGTGCTTCTCCCCAGGGTTTGACTGATACCGGCTTACCACACTCGGTGTATAAGCTACATCTGGTCTGGTACACAACATCGCATACATTATGGAGCCTACCGCAGAAGCGTAGGGTATAATAGACATGCGATCCCTTTCCAAATCAGTCTTGGGAGACATCTCTTTGGAGAGGGTGATCCCGTGACAAGCCGGTAGATTACCGCGCTTGGAATCTTCCATACTGAATCTTTTCAGTATGGTGTCGATGTACCTGGACTGTGAAAGTCCTAATATCCTCTTGGATCTATCACGATGGATCCGGATCCCCAGAATGTAAGAGGCATCACCCAGGTCTTTCATGGAGAACCTGTGTGACAAGAACCCTTTGACAGATGGTAGCATAGGAATGTCATTTACTATTAAGAGAATGTCATCCACATATAAAACGAGGAATACAACAGTTCTTGCTACAAATCTACTATAGATGCATGGTTCATCTGGATTTTTGATAAAGCCAAATTCTTTGACCGTCTCATCAAAACAGATGTTCCAACTCCGCGATGCCTGCTTTAGTCCATAGATGGACTTAAGAAACTTGCACACCTTTCCGCTGCTCCCACTCTGAATGACACCCTCTGGCTGGTCCATATAGACACACTCCTCTAAATTTCCATTTAGAAAAGCGGTCTTTACGTCCATCTGCCAAATCTCATAATCGTGGAAGGCAGCAATAGCAAGAAGGATCCGAATGGATTTCAGCATAGCCACTGGAGAAAAGGTTTCGTCATAGTCCAAACCAGGTTTTTGACGAAAACCCTTTGCAACAAGTCTAGCTTTATAGGTCTCAACCTGTCCATCTACACCAATCTTCCTTTTGAAGATCCACTTGCATCCTACGGGTTTTACCCCATATGGAGTAACGTCCAACGTCCATACTTTGTTGGTGTATATGGACTCCATTTCGGTCCGCATTGCATCCAGCCATTTTACCGAGTCAACGCTCTGAATGGCCTGCTGGAAGCTAGTCGGCTCATCACTATCAATGATGCAATCCTCTCTATCCCCGTCTATGAGAAAACCGTAGTATCTCTCGGACGGATGAGACTGCCTACTACTCCCGCGGAGCGGCGCAGGAATGTCCTGATCTTTCGAACCCTCTAGTTCTACTAAGCTTTCAGTAATAGCTCGTGGTTCTGGAATTTCTTCTAGTTCTATTGCGCTCCCACTTATCTGATTTTCCAAAAACTCAGTTTCCAAGAAGTGGGCATGACGAGAAACAAAAACCTTTTGTTCCTCTTCGCAATAGAAGAAATATCCCTTGGAGTTCTTTGGATATCCCACAAACTTGCACTGTACTGAGCGTGCCTCGAGTTTGTCCGCATGCTGCTTTTTGACAAAAGCTGGACATCCCCATGTCTTAATGTGCTTAAGATAGGGTTTCTTCCCACACCACATCTGATATGGTGTGGTAGGCACAGTCTTAGTTGGAACTCGGTTCAAAAGGTATGCAGCTGATTCTAGTGCATATCCCCAGAATGATCGCGGTAACTCAGTGTTACTCATCATGGAACGTACCATATCCAATAGGGTCTGGTTCCGTCTCTCCGATACACCGTTATGTTGCGGAGTGTATGGAGGAGTAAGCTGAGAGAGAATTCCATTCTCTTTTAGGTAATCCAGGAACTCGGCACTCAAGTATTCACCACCTCGATCAGATCTCAGTGTCTTGATACTTTTGCCGGTTTGTTTTTCTACTTCATTCTTATATTCCTGGAATTTTCCAAAGGCTTCGGATTTATGTTTCATTAAGAAGACATATCCGTAGCTTGAAAAGTCATCCGTAAAAGTAATGAAGTAAGAATAACCGCTTCGCGCATGTGTAGACATTGGACCGCACACGTCGCTGTGTACGAGTCCTAAAAGCTCGCTCGCTCTTACTCCGTGTCCAGTGAACGGAGTCTTTGTCATCTTTCCTTTGAGACAGGATTGACAAGTTGCATATGATTAATATTCGAACGGATCTAAATACCCTTCTGTATGTAACTTCGTCAACCTTCTCTCATTGATGTGACCCTGTCTACAATGCCATAAGAAAGCCTGATTTGTTTCTGGAGACTTTCTTTTGTGTGTATTCTGGACATTGAAAATCGGTGGTTGGTTTAATACGTATATACCATTGCTTAATGTACCTGACCCAATCAAAACTTGATTAAGGTGAATGTTTACAACATTGCTTACAAATGCAAATTCATAACCTTCTTTAGATAATAAAGATACAGATATGATATTACAAGTTGCATTGGATACAAAATAACAATCACGCAAAACCAAAACGTGTCCATCTGACAATCCCAGGTGATAGTCCCCCACGGACTCAGCATCCTTGCCAGCTTCATTTACAACTCTGAGGGTCATATCACCTGCCTTCAAAAACCTACACTTTCTCAGTGCCTGCATGGAATTACAGATATGAGATCCTGATCCGGTATCCAATACCCAGCAAGTAGAGTTAATTGATAGACAGTTTTCAATAACATACACACCTGAAGCCAAAGCCGCAACTTGCTTCGGGTCCTGGTTTCTGGCTTTCCAAGCCCTGCAATCTCTTTTCCAGTGTCTACTTTTGTGACAGTAAAAGCACTCTTCCTTCCCCACAAGCTTTCCCGCTACCTATGTTGCCTTTACCTTTCCCTTCATATCCACTTTACTAACACCGCCCCTTGATTTGGTGGGGGTTTTCTTCTTCTTTCCCTTGGCTTTCGCCTTGGACCTAGAAGAGGAAGATCCTCCTACAAAAAAAGTGGATGTTTCTGTTGGAGATAGTGCCCTCAGAGTCAATTATTGGATCACAGGCACGTGATTGCAATGATTGATGGAGGACCTATACCGGTAGGACAGTCTTACTCAAGATGATAGTATGCTATCTGGTTTATCTTTATCATCATGTACTGCTTCAGGTGACATTACTGATCACTATTGCACGTTGATAGAGCCCCTAGGATTCTTGCTTGACTGTCAGCTGTATGAGGGCGATCATATACGTGGGAGCTAGTAGTCTATAAGCACATCCTTAAAAGGTCCTTAGTCATGGGAGTTTCGAGACAGGGCATCGATACTCCAGAGTAGACTAGTGTATACAGTCGAGACCCCGACGAGGGGCGGTGGCCGGTCTCACAAGCCACTGGTGTCAGTTGGTTCACCTAAGATGTATACAGGTGCTCATTAGGTTATGAGTACACCGAACAGGACTCACCGGGAACATGCTAGTTGGTATTATACCTGATGTCAAATAGCAGTTCCCTGGTGACATGTGTACAGGTTAGTTCATCGACCTGAGATCGTCATTTGTCTCGTGTGAGTTCCCACTGTGCTTTGATTACTACCCTACCACGCTCAAAGGAGACGTGCAAACAGGTTTTAGTTGGGTACAGTCCCGAGCCACATAGAGGCAGTGAGAAGATCTGCAGGGGTTCGTCTCTCCCGGTATTGGGAGTGAGGTCGCGCTGTGTCTAGGAGAGCCAGTACATGAAAGTCATTGGCCAAGGCAGGAGATTTACTGGTAGGTATTCCAGTAGTATCCCAGGGTGTTCTGGGCTACACTCCGACACGACTTGTACCGTTTTGGGGGGTCTGACTTTTACCAACCCCTTAAGCCCGCCATGCGATGCTCATAGACGAACGGACCGGACTGTACGAATATTGTCACTGACAGGCTCAGTAGGGTGTCAGGATGAGTTCGCTCATCGACGTCCATTTTGGTCAATACCTGGTAGCCCGTTACGTATAGGATAATACCTCTGACGTGCTAGTGGTTAAATCCACAACCAAAGTATTGACGAGTCTTTAGAGTCCCCCACAGACCAGTTTCTCAAGTTTCGGGCGAAACGCTGTAGAGGCCGTATGGAGATATGGCAGGGTTCGATCTTATGCGTGCGGTATTGCACGGATCATGATCGGACGGAAAATACTAGCGGGCTTTGATTTAAGCCGGATCCTAGTATTGTACAGTGTGGATTTTATCTCATTGCATTTGTATTCGGTCGGAATACAAATGCGGGCATGTATATGCAGTCGCGGGGTTTTCCTGTAATTTATTACGGGATCAGTTTTCTGAAGTTGCCAGTTTGTATTCCGTTTCAGCCAGTTTTTCTTTCTTCCATTCTCTGGCTGAATTTCCGATGGAGGGGTTTTTTGCAAGTTTGCAAATTTGTTATTGTGGAGGGGTTTCTTGTATATGAGGGCTTCATGATAGTTCTTTCATCATGAGATTCTTTTTGAGTCTCTTCCTTTGCATTAATGATGATTTGGATTTTGATTAGAACTTGGTGTGACTTTAATCCATGATTATCATGACTTTTCTTCTCTTGGAAATTCATTCATATTTTCTCCACCATGGAGAATGGGCCGGCCACTTCTTGTGAGAGAGTGAGGGATTCATTTTGTGTAGTGATTTTTCTTCATCTCATTTTCATTTTTCCTTTGCTAGAAAAATGAGAACACCATCATTCTCCAAACTTCATTCCACCTTCATCATGGCAACTTCACCCCATTGAGACAAAGTGATTCTACACTATCCTACAGCATTTCTTGGACACGTCTGCTTGCCGACTTCGTGCGCGAGTTGCCTCGGTCCAGAGGTGGGAGCCCATGAAAGAACCCGGCGATGTGGTGCCAGTTCCGACGAGGAGATGATGACCGGAGATTCCGCGAGGAGATCGGAGTGGAGGCCGAAGACCGAAGGACACGGATCGCTCGATATAGCATTCTACCCTTTCTCGTATTTGCTAGGAGTGGGTTAATGGCCCTATCCGGGATTTTAGTGCGCGGTGTTGCCGGTTTCTAGTTTTTAGAAAAGTTTCGTTTCCGCATTCCGGAGTCGGATTGACGGCCGGGGCCCCGCCGTGCACTTACACTGGTATCAGAGCCACGCCATTAACCTAGTCTAGCTTGCTCTAACGTGTTTACAAGTTCGATCGAACGGATTTTCCGAAAACCCGATTTCCATTGCATGAGTTTCTGTCGATTTTGTTTTCTGCTCTAAAATTTTTTCAGTACATTGCAGAAACACATGCAGGCAAATATAAGCATTCTGTGAAAATTTGGTCGTGTGACGTCACTGTCCCACCGCGGAACCGCGGCCAAACCCATGCATTGGCCGCGGTTCCGTCGCCATGTTGACTGTTCACTTTACCAAATTTTCACGGTGGGCTTCTGGGTTGAAATTGGGGTTTTTGGAATATTCTTTTTGGGCCCAGATTTTCTTTAAGTGCTACAGTAGTGCTTGGGGCCCACTTCGGTAAATTTGGTCGATCGAAAATTTTAAACATATTAGTTCATAGTATTTACATTATATCTGCGACCGTGACTGTCATTTGATCGGTAAATCCTGTCTAACTGCTATAGCCCTTTTAGACGGATTTGCGAACGTGACATTCACGTTGATGTTCTGTGTTGTGCTGTGATGTTGCGGATTGGTCATGGGGATAGCCTGGATGCAATGTTAGTACAGTTTTGTTTTATATGTACATTTGTTATTGCGTGGCGAGCGTCCGACATGTGGACTGCCGTTACTGCCTGTTTGTATATTATTCTTTTGGGGCACGACCGGGTTGAGGTCTATGTACCCGTTGTATATTTTACTTTCTGTACTAGGATTACCCCAAGGTGGGGTGCGCGGATAGCCGGGTTCTAGAGGGCAACGAGCCCGCATCTCATGGTATTGAGACGGAGGGGGCTTTACTCTAGAATTGGCGGGCTATTCGCCGCACTCGTAGGGGGTATAGGTTGACCCAGGAGGGGTGCCCAAGTTACCGGATTCCGTGAAGTGCTGGGTGGTCCATTCACATTGCTGAAGGGGGCTGCCTCGCTTCAGGTTTTGGTGGATAACTTGCCGCGCCCGTAGGGTTCTAGGATTTCATTGCACAGGCTATCCACACGACCAGGGGAACGTCGGGTTTCAGTAGCGGCTCTATGAAACCTGGGGATCCCAGATATCTGTATTGCTCTATGCTGCTTATTACATTTCTGTGATGTTGCATTTTATCACTGTTAGTTATGTATATGCCCTAGAGGCCATTGTTGTACATATGATGTATATTATGATGGATGCTTAGATATATACAGAGAGGACTTTCTTGCTCGTCATGATAGTATGCTATTTGGTTTCACTTTATCTTAACATGTTGACTTGTATTGGTTTACTGTTTTTCTCTCACATGTTGATAAAGCCCTTAGGATCTGTACTCGACTACTGGGACTATGATGAGATCATACTAGTGGGGCCACGGTAGTCGATGAGTACATCCTATAACTGTTCCTAGTCGAGGGTATATCGAGACAGGGCATCGATACACCAGAGTAGACTAGCGTATACGCATCTTGACCTATATGATGGGTGGTGGATGATCCCATATCCATCGGTGTTTGACATCAGAGATGGTGTACGGGTGCTCAGTGGAGACTGGGTACACTGGACGGACTCGCCGAGAACTCCCAGATGGTGATATACCACACGTCAGATGGCAGTTCTTCGGTGACACTGGTACAGGGTAGTCTGTAGACCCGAGATCGTCATAAAGTCTTGTGTGATTCCCACTGTGCTTTGATTTCCACCTTACCACGTCCAAGAGGGCGTGCAAAACGGTGGCTTTTGGGTACAGTCCCGAATCACATGGAGGCAATGAGCGATAGGAGGGGATTCGTCTCTCCCGGTATAGGGAGTTGATGTTGTGCTGTGTTCGATTGGCTATAACTGGAAGTCCCTGGCCAGGGCTGATATAGAGATTTACTGGTAAGTGTTACTAGTAGTTTCTCGACCCGTTATGAGCCATACATCGACACGACTTATCGGTTACTGGGGTCTGACGTATACCACCCCTAGACTTGATATGCGACATATCAGACGAATAGACCGGACTGTACGGGAGTGTTACTGATTGGATTCACAGGAGAACGCACAGGCTAGCTTGTTGATCTTCTGATCGCTCAATACTTGGATGGCTGTTACGTTTAGCTGACCGCTTGCAGCTTGTGGGTGTTTGATATGATCATCACCTGCTACCGGCGTATTGACGATTCTTTAGAGTCCTACACAGAGGTTTCTTGGCTCAGGCGAAATGGAGTAGAGGCACATATGTGATATGTGCAGGACCGAGAATAATGCGATATGGGATACCGTATTATATTCTCGCGATATTTAGATATGAACTGGGACATCGGATCAAGTGTTGATTCGATGGATCGGTACATGATATATTAGTCGGTAATATTCGATATAGCCGGATCATCGAATCAAGTGTTGATTCGATGATTTAATGTATAATAATATATATGATATATTGTATTACATTATCTAACATTGGCTCGCTTTATTATTTCATTTTCTCACTGGATGATACATTGATATATATACGATATATGTTAATTGTATTATTTTCTTTTGTTGCAAATATATAATATATATGTGATATATATTATTGTGACATGATATGATTAATTGTTAAACATGTTTAAGGATGATTAATTAAGGTTAGGGTTTGATTAGGGTTAGATGCTTCATGCACCTTCTAGAAGCTTTTTCTTTTGTCATTCTTAAGATATTTTTGGATGACACATTCTTAACCCAACCAAACCCTAACTCTAGTTTATTCTCTACTAAATCCTAGCTACTCATCCTTGACCATGGTTTATAAATCAATCATATAGTCTTCTTTCTATTCATCACAAAAGGATTAATCATGTTTATTGATTTTCCATTATCATCTTCTTCTCTCTTGAAAAAAGCTTACTTGATTTTCTTTATGTGATGAATAAATATGAGAAAATGATTTAAAAAGAAAGCAAAAATACTACTCTCTCATCCTCATCTCATCTAGCCCATGAGATTAGTGTGTTCATCTCTTTAGAGTGAGAAAGCTTGAGTCTTTGCAATTTCGACGTAGATCATCGGAGATTTGGAACACTTCAAGCTAGCATGGATCGTTCGAGTCGTGGAGCCTCTCATGAGTCCGGGAGATCGTGGATCGCGGCAAAGGGACTTCTACTCGGAGCTTATGAAGTGAAGGAGCGGACTACAAAGGTTGTAATCCCTCACACTTAGGTAAAAGTTATCATCTTGCATGTTTAAACCTAGTAATCTAGCATAGATCCCGGCTTTGGGTTGTTCGGCACGTCTAATTTTTTATCCAGGCATGTTTGATGCCTTTTGAACCTTCACAAGAGTGCCTAGGAACCCTACAGTGGTATCAGAGACTAGCTAGAGCATTAGGCGATGTGTTTACGAAGTTAAAACTCCGATCGAACCCCAAACGACAAAACTAGACCCCTCTCTGGAAATTTTTTAAAATTTGGGATTTTTCTGAATTAAAAATATGTAAAAAAATCAGCAGGGAATTCTAAGAATTACCATAAAACCCGAGCCCCCAATTCGACCAAACGGCGGCGGAACCGCGGCGCAAGCATGCTTGCGCGGCTGTTCCGCGGCGGCTTCATCGATTGGCGACACGTGGCTTTTCTGGTAATATCCGTAGGTGCTTGTTGATGCTTCTGGATATTTTTAAAAGTGATTCCAGTGTTGTTTAAATCTGGGGTTTATTTTGTAACCGTAGATTCGATCGGAATATTTAAATTCGTATTTCTTTCCGGATATTTAGAAACTGTTAAACTATTTGAACGGATATCATTAACTCACTGTTTTCCCGGTACGGCAAACTTTCAAGTGTTGAAATTTTTTCGGGTTTAAATCTTTCGGAAAATTGTACAAGTTAAGCGGTGGACCCTCTAGAAGACAATAAACCTTAACTCGATTATGTGACCGTCTTGAACTGCCTTTTGAACCTTCGGGTTTGGGGCAGTACGGCGTGCCACATGTGAGGCGTTGGCTTGACCCTTCTACGGCTGGATCACTGGTACTGTGACATATTCTGGGATTATTTCAACTCCGCTCAAGAGTTGAGCACTTTGGGAAATTTTGGGTGTTTGATTATCTGTTCGGAAAGTTTAATACTGTCTATTTATCTGGAATGTGATACAATATGTGGAATTCATAGAGTTAGGCATGAAATGCGAAGTATGTGATATTTCGGATTTACGATGTCTAAAGTGATTGTGGATTCCAAATATTGTAGTTTTACACTTTCTTTTCTGTGACCGTAAGTGTAATATGTGATATCGCCGGTTTCGTTGCTATATGTCAACGACAATTGGGATGTGCATATTTACTTACGTTGATGATATGAGATATTATGTGTTGCTGTGATATGTTATATTGGATCGTCGCGTTCTGAATAGCCGGGGGTTTTATGTGAGATGAGGGTTTTTATTTTCATTCATGTAAAATTCATTTGTAATATAATATTCTTTTATTTGGGGCACTTCCAGGTTGCGGTTGATGTCACCAGTGTATATTATTTACTTTTCCGCATTAGGTAGACCCAAGGAGGGGAGCACAAGTAACCGGGTTCTAGGGTCCAGTGGGAGGCCATCTCGAGGAGTCGAGACCGGGTCTCCTAACCCTAGAATTGGCAGAGTTACTTGCCGCTCTCGTAGGGGTCTTGGGATGTGGGTTTGGCTATTCGTCGCGACCGTGGAATCCGTGTTTTATACAGGCTCGTATTGAAAACACGGACGTCCTAGTATATCCAATATTTCATATATGTTCTTCTGCTGCAATGTTCTGTGATGAGATCATATTACTGCCTGAGACGAATTCTTATACTATATATATGCTGATATATAAATATTACTGCTTTCGTTTCTTCTGTGATGCTTAGGAAACATAAGCTGATGGGATTTTATTAATGAGATTAATAAAAAGAAAAGAAACCTAAAGATGTTGTAGAATCAAAACTTTATAAAAAGGGTAGCTACAGTTTTGCTTTGCACAGTGATATATATGATATATCCTGCACCTTATTCGATGGGGAAAGAGCCGACGATCCCTTCACCGGGAGTGACCTCTTTAGCGAAACTGGCAGATGCTACAAAACTCGGTTTGTCTTTTGATTGCTTTTAGAGTTTTTCTTTGCACAGCGGTATATATGATATATCCTGCACCTTATTCGATGAGGAAAGTGCCGACGATCCCTTCATCGGGAGTGACCCCTTTAGCGAAACAAGAAAAGCCTCAAAAACACTCCTTTTTCAAAAACACTCGATTCTACGACGATATCAAGTTCATTACGCTCGGGGTTTTCTGAAAAACCTGCGTAACCCTCCGTAATTTTAGGAAAATAGAGTACTTAGTATTCGTGCTGCGTTTGTTGACCATAGTTAAGGCGCAGTGTACGGTAGCTAAGTGATGTTTTCCTATATAACATAAGATGTGATTAATTAGGACAGTCATATGACTTTGTTGACCATAGTTAAGGGTCATGTTGGTGGGTCTAAATTAATCAAGAAATGACGGGTAGAACTTGACTAGTGCTTATGATTTGTTGACCATAGTTAAGGTCATAAGACACTAGGGGTAAAAATATTGTCGGGAATTTCAAGCGTTGAAATTTGCAATGAGATTGCATACCTCCTATGAGATAGTTGGATCCCGATACCCACTGCGAGTAAGAGTTACTCCTGGGAGAGTTTTACACAGGACAATTAGCCGATCAAGTAGGTGTCTAGAAAAGTGTTAACGGGGTTACGCCTCTGGGAAAACGAGGTTTACTTTAATTAGGTCCGTGCGAAAGTACGGGGAACCTCCCTCAAAGTACCGACACTGATCTGGCTGAAAGATTGACGAAATTGTAGGGTGTAATTAATCCCGGCTAATCTTACCTTTTTAGGGTTTGAAGGTAGATTTGATAAAAACAGTGGGAGATATCCTGATTAGATAAGATAATAACCAATCTAATCCTGCAAGAGCATACGCTAAAGTGTTTTCTTCTCTCTCTCTCCAGGTAGAGACCATGTCAGGCCATAATCAAGATAATAATATGGATGTATTGACTGAACCCGCTTATTATACTGAGCAGGGGAACGTTGGACCCGTTCTTTCTTATAAGAGTTATAAGACTGAACAGGGAATAGAAGAATATCTGGATTCTCAAGCCGCCCAAAAGAACATGCATGTTGATGCATCTTCTTCGGGTGTGTTAGTTATTGAGAACTGTTTCTCAGTTCACCCTACATCCTGGATATTAGATACCGGATCAGGATCCCACATATGTAAACAGTTACATGGGCTACGTAAAGGTAGAGAACTGGGAAAAGGTGATCATTCCGTTCAAGTAAGGAACGATGCAAGTATTGTAGCCAAAGCAGTTGGCGAATATCACCTTGTATTGCCGAGTCGTAATACACTGATTCTAAATGAGTGCTATTATATACCGAACATGATGTGCAATATTATATCAGTTTCTTTATTAAGTAAAGAAGGATATAATTTTGTAGTAAAGGATAATGTTATGAACATATTCCTAGATCAAAAGTTGATTGCATCAGGCTCGTTACATAATGGCATATTCATTATGAATCAGAATACAGTCCTCAATATACAAAACACGCACAAGAGGAAAAGTTCAGATATGAACGAATCCTTCTTGTGGCATTGTAGACTTGGTCATATCAATGCGACACGATTGGCTAAGTTACATAAGGATGGTTATTTGAATCCGTTCGAATTATCATCTTATGATACTTGCCATTCATGTTTCAAAGGAAAAATGACCAAAGCTCCGTTTAGTGGACACGGAGAAAGAGTTACTGAACTCTTAGGACTAATACATAGTGATGTATGCGGTCCCATGTCTACGCATGCCAGGAACGGTTCTTCCTACTTCATTACATTCACTGACGATCTCTCTAGATTCGGACATGTGTTCCTGATGAAACACAAGTCTGAAGCTTTTGAGAAATTCAGAGAATATAAGCATGAAGTAGAGAATCAATCGGGCAAAAGTATTAAGATTCTTCGATCTGATCGAGGAGGTGAATACTTAAGTAATGAGTTTCGGGATTATCTAAAAGAGAATGGGATTCTCTCTCAGCTTACTCCTCCTTATACACCACAGCACAACGGTGTATCGGAGCGGAGGAATCGCATCCTATTAGATATGGTGCGCTCTATGATGAGCACTGCTGAGTTACCTATCTCCTTTTGGGGTTATGCGCTGGAGACAGCCACATATCTATTGAATAGAGTTCCAACTAAATCGGTGCCTACCACTCCATATGAGATATGGAATGGGAAGAGACCATCTCTTAAACGAGTTAAGATATGGGGTTGTCCGGCCTATGTTAAAAAGCAAAATCCGGACAAACTCGAGGCAAGATCAGGTATATGTAAGTTTGTAGGATATCCAAAAGATTCTTATGGATATATATTCTATCACGCTGAGGAACAAAAAGTGTTTGTTTCTCAATATGCCACCTTTTTAGAAAAGGAATTTCTTGCAAAAGAAATTGATGGCAATGAGGTAGAACTGGAAGAGGTTCCAGCGACACAAACTACAACAGATGATTTAGTGGAACCAGAGGATTCAGTAGTACCCGACGAACCCCAGCCTCTCCGCAGATCTAGTAGGGTTTCTCGTCCACCTGAGAGATACTACGGTTTTCTCATTGATGGTGGAAGCGAGGATTGCATCATGGATGATGATGAACCGACTAGTTTCGAGCAGGCCATCACGAGTGGTGACTCTGTGAAATGGCTGGATGCAATGCGATCTGAGATGGAATCCATGTACACCAACAAAGTATGGACTTTGGAAAATGCTCCTGAAGGGGTAAAACCTATTGGGAGCAAGTAGATCTTTAAAAAGAAATTTGGTGTAGATGGAAAAGTTGAGACTTTCAAAGCTAGACTTGTAGCAAAAGGTTTTCGTCAACGACCAGGTGTGGATTATGACGAAACCTTTTCTCCAGTGGCTATTCTTAAGTCCATCCGGATCTTACTTGCCATTGCTGCATACCATGACTACGAAATCTGGCAAATGGATGTTAAGACCGCCTTTCTAAACGGTGATTTAGAAGAGAGCGTGTACATGACTCAGCCAGAGGGTTTCGTAGATAGTGGGAGCAGCGGAAAGGTGTGCAAGCTGCTTAAATCCATTTATGGGTTAAAGCAAGTATCGCGGAGTTGGAACATCTGTTTTGATGTTTTAGTCAAAGAGTTTGACTTCATCAAAAATATAGATGAACCTTGTATCTATAAGAAGGTAGCAGAGGGTAAGGTTGTCTTCCTCGTATTGTACGTGGATGACATACTCTTGATAGGAAATGATATTCCTATGCTGCAATCAGTCAAGCTCTTCTTATCACAGAGATTCTCAATGAAAGATTTAGGTGATGCCTCCTGCATATTGGGAATCATGATCTATAGAGATAGATCTAAACGGATATTGGGATTGTCCCAATCCAGGTACATTGACACCATACTAAAGAGGTTTAGTATGGAAGAATCCAAGCGTGGGAACCAACCCACGATCTCTGAACTCACTCTCTCCAAAGAGATGTCTCCCAAGACTGATTTGGAGAGAGCTCGCATGCAAGGGATACCCTATGCTTCGGCAGTAGGCTCTATCATGTATGCGATGCTATGTACCAGATCCAATGTAGCATACTCACTAAGTGTAGTGAGTCGGTATCAAGCAGATCCTGGAGAGAGTCACTGGACAGCTGTAAAGAACATTCTCAAGTACTTACGAAGGACTAAGGAGATGTTCTTGGTGTATGGTAACGGAGAACTCCAGGTGGAGTCCTTTACCGATTCCATCTTCCAAAGTGATAAGGACGACTCTAAGTCGCACTCGGGTTTTGTCTTTACCCTCAATGGAGGGGCGGTATGTTGGAAGAGTTCCAAACAGGATACCGTTGCAGACTCGACGATGGAGGCTGAATACATCGCTGCCAACGATGCTGCCAAGGAGGCTGTCTGGATAAAGAAGTTCATTAGTGAACTTGGTGTGGTTCCATCCATTGAGCATCCAATACCTCTGTATTGCGATAACAATGGAGCTGTGGCTTTGGCCAAGGAACCCAGGTCCCATCAAAAGTCCAGACATATTCTAAGGAGGTATCACCTGATCAGGGAGATAGTTGATCGCCGGGAGATCGAGGTCAGGAGAGTAGATACGAAGGACAACACTGCAGATCCATTCACGAAGGCTATTCCCCAGATATAGTTTGAGAGATTATTCGGGATGCTAGGTATGAGATACTACAGCAGCTGGCCTTAGTGCAAGTGGGAGATTGTTAGTTATGTATATGCCCTAGTGGCCATTGTTGTACATATGATGTATATTATGATGGATGCTTAGATATATACAGAGAGGACTTTCTTGCTCGTCATGATAGTATGCTATTTGGTTTCACTTTATCTTAACATGTTGACTTGTATTGGTTTACTGTTTTTCTCTCACATGTTGATAAAGCCCTTAGGATCTGTACTCGACTACTGGGACTATGATGAGATCATACTAGTGGGGCCACGGTAGTCGATGAGTACATCCTATAACTGTTCCTAGTCGAGGGTATATCGAGACAGGGCATCGATACACCAGAGTAGACTAGCGTATACGCATCTTGACCCATATGATGGGTGATGGATGATCCCATATCCATCGGTGTTTGACATCAGAGATGGTGTACGGGTGCTCAGTGGAGACTGGGTACACTGGACGGACTCGCCGAGAACTCCCAGATGGTGATATACCACACGTCAGATGGCAGTTCTCCGGTGACACTGGTACAGGGTAGTCTGTAGACCCGAGATCGTCATAGAGTCTTGTGTGATTCCCACTGTGCTTTGATTTCCACCTTACCACGTCCAAGAGGGCGTGCAAAACGGTGGCTTTTGGGTACAGTCCCGAATCACATGGAGGCAATGAGCGATAGGAGGGGATTCGTCTCTCCCGGTATAGGGAGTTGATGTTGTGCTGTGTTCGATTGGCTATAACTGGAAGTCCCTGGCCAAGGCTGATATAGAGATTTACTGGTAAGTGTTACTAGTAGTTTCTCGACCCGTTATGAGCCATACATCGACACGACTTATCGGTTACTGGGGTCTGACGTATACCACCCCTAGACTTGATATGCGACATATCAGACGAACAGACCGGACTGTACGGGAGTGTTACTGATTGGATTCACAGGAGAACGCACAGGCTAGCTTGTTGATCTTCTGATCGCTCAATACTTGGGTGGCTGTTACGTTTAGCTGACCGCTTGCAGCTTGTGGGTGTTTGATATGATCATCACCTGCTACCGGCGTATTGACGATTCTTTAGAGTCCTACACAGAGGTTTCTTGGCTCAGGCGAAACGGAGTAGAGGCACATATGTGATATGTGCAGGACCGAGAATAATGCGATATGGGATACCGTATTATATTCTCGCGATATTTAGATATGAACTGGGACATCGGATCAAGTGTTGATTCGATGGATCGGTACATGATATATTAGTCGGTAATATTCGATATAGCCGGATCATCGAATCAAGTGTTGATTCGATGATTTAATGTATAATAATATATATGATATATTGTATTACATTATCTAATATTGGCTCGCTTTATTATTTCATTTTCTCACTGGATGATACATTAATATATATGCGATATATGTTAATTGTATTATTTTCTTTTGTTGCAAATATATAATATATATGTGATATATATTATTGTGACATGATATGATTAATTGTTAAACATGTTTAAGGATGATTAATTGAGGTTAGGGTTTGATTAGGGTTAGATGTTTCATGCACCTTCTAGAAGCTTTTTCTTTTGTCATTCTTAAGATATTTTTGGATGACACATTCTTAACCCAACCAAACCCTAACTCTAGTTTATTCTCTACTAAATCCTAGCCACTCATCCTTGACCATGGTTTATAAATCAATCATATAGTCTTCTTTCTATTCATCACAAAAGGATTAATCATGTTTATTGATTTTCCATTATCATCTTCTTCTCTCTTGAAAAAAGCTTACTTGATTTTCTTTATGTGATGAATAAATATGAGAAAATGATTTAAAAAGAAAGCAAAAATACTACTCTCTCATCCTCATCTCATCTAGCCCATGAGATTAGTGTGTTCATCTCTTTAGAGTGAGAAAGCTTGAATCTTTGCAACTTTGACGTAGATCATCGGAGATTTGGAACACTTCAAGCTAGCATGGATCGTTCGAGTCGTGGAGCCTCTCATGAGTCCGGGAGATCGTGGATCGCGGCAAAGGGACTTCTACTCGGAGCTTGTGAAACGAAGGAGCGGACTACAAAGGTTGTAATCCCTCACACTTAGATAAAAGTTATCATCTTGCATGTTTAAACCTAATAATCTAGCATAGATCCCGGCTTTGGGTTGTTCGGCACGTCTAATTTTTTATCCGGGCATGTTTGATGCCTTTTGAAGCTTCACAAGAGTGCCTAGGAATCCTACAATTACGCCTTGAGCGAATATTATATACTGATATATATACTAGTAGATGTTGTATATGCTTTGCATTCGCGCTAGTCCAGTCCCCGCTCTGTCGTTAGTTAAGTAACCTAACGGGTGATGACGGGACCCAGTGGCGAATGTGGATGGCATATACGTACATCATTATTTTCGTTCTTTTGTGGTGTGATCAATTGATGGGACTGCATTGATTCGGATCAATACAAGCTAAACAAACCTATTCTGATGTTGTTGGAACATTTTTCAAAAAAAACTGTTATTGCCAGGACGTTCTCTTTTGTTTTGCACAGTGGTATTCGGTTATGAATATCCAACTCCTCAGTCGACGAGGCAAGGGCCGAGATCCCTTCACCGGGAGTGACCCCTTGGACAAAAGTTTGCGTCAGGGCAATAACTTCACTATAGCCGATTACTTTTGCTTTGCATCGTGGTATTCAGTTGGAATATCCTGCACCTCATTCTATGGGGAAAGAGCCGAGATCCCTTCACCGGGAGTGACCTCTTTAGCAAAGGTTTTCATCACTATATTTTTATAAAGCTATCCAGTTCCTTCAACGATATCAAGTTCATTACGTTAAAGGTTTTCGCCAGAAACCATTCGTAGCCCTCCGTCGTTTCATATGAATAGTCAATAAGTATTCAAGCTGTGTATGTTGGCCAAAGTCAAGGCACAGTGATTGGTAGCTATTGGGTATTCATATGCAGCATAGATAGATGCGTTGGTTTGGGACAGTCGTACTGCTATGTTGGCCAAAGTCAAGGGTAGGTATGGGTGGGTTCAAATTAACCTGGAAAATGACGGGTAGAACTTGACATGTGACTTATGATATGTTGGCGAAAGTCGGGGTCATAAGAGCATGGGGAAAAAATCACATCGGGGGTTTCTAAAGAAACTGAAACTTTCCAGATATGCGCATACCTTCTGGAGTGTAATAACGTGAGCGGATTCCGTCATGTTATCATGCGATGATAGCTGAATCCTGATTCCCACTGATGAGATGGTTTACTCCTCGGGTGATCCCGACTAATTCTTCTTTCGGGTTTGGAGGAGAATTTGACGGTACAGTGGGAGGTTTCCTGATTAGATAAAGTGATAACCATTCTGATTTAGGTCAGAGTGCACACTGAGTGTTTCTTTTCTCTCTCTCTTTGGCAGCGACCATGACCCGACCCTAGACTATGACTCAGTGACTAAGATTAACCGAACCTTATTATATGACTGGCTTTTGGATTGTCAGAGTTGCAAACCTCATTGCCACTCCTACTTTTACCCTTTTCTCCAGGACACCCCGTATTACTACGAACGTCCACTTCCATTGGACAAAACCATTGTATAGTTATATACGAACTCGAAGGAATTTATTCGAGGATGGTTTCCGGTTCTGGAGAAAACGAATAGGACTATTCAGTTGTCTTTTCCTTTTACCTTCTCTCAGGTTGCGAGTACTCCTTGGTTTAGGAGATAGTACACCTATTACGCAAATTGGATAGTCTTCTTCCAAACCATAGGCTGGTGCCGAACGGTGGGGAATGAAGAAAACTAATTAGCCTAACGATGGTGTACAGAAGGTATTAAGTAAAGACATATCAAGGGATTAGTAAGAGGGCAAAGTAAATTGCGACTGCTATTCACGACCAAACCAAGTATTTCTTCGCTAATCCTATATCACCTTTGTATTTCTCTAGAACACTCCGTATCACTACGAAGATCCACAGTTTATTGGATACCCCATCGTATGGTTATATACGAACTCGAAAGGAACTTGTTCCGGTTCGGGGATGGATTCTGGTTCAGGAGAAATAGGAATAAGGTTTATTCGGTTGTCTTTTATCTTCACCTTCTCTCGCATTGCGAGTGCTCCTAGGATTAGGACAGTACACCCATTATGCTTATTGGATAGTTTCTTCCAAACCATAGGCTGGTGCCGAGCGGTAGGGAAGGAAGAAAACCATTTGGCCTAAAGGGGTGTACAGAAGGTAATGACTAAAGACAAATGAAGGGATTTGGAGAGATGGCAAAGAATTATACGGTTATAGTTGTGAATCTGGATAATGGAAGAGGAATTACTAGGAATACCCAGATACCCCATCGAAACATTTAAATGTTTCAGTTTCACTGTGTACTGTTAAAAGAAAACTGATTTCCCAATTAGACACTTGCTCCAGGGTATGTATTTACCAGGTATGATTCTCACATCTGTATGGTTTTACAGATGATGAGTGGGAGTAAGTTATTGGGAATTGGGTGATTATCCTCATTATATCGGGATTCGTTGTAATTGGTGATATTTGAGGAAATCGCCTGGGTTGTTTGCCGGACGGCAAATGTTTGGTTTTGAATATCCGTTGTTATGCACCAATTTCAAATTGATATATCTGTATGTCTATTTTTATAGAGTGAGATATACATTTTTTGAAATTATGTCTATGACGTTTACCTATATTAGTGGATGGTTAGGTAAGGAGTATTAAACAGCGGTGTAATTCTTCTTAACCATAAGTACAGTTTTCAATCTACGACACACAGGGAATGAGTTATTAGACTCAAGGGACTTGTAAAAAGTATTGTATATTATCCAGTGTCCATTAGGACAGAGGGGTTGGTACTCGTACTATATTCTGTTTACTTGTGACTTCTCTGGTTCTTAGACATGTGTTTCATAGAAACACAGGGTCCAAGTTTTGAGAAATTATAGGTATGTAGATAAAGTAGAGAACCAGGTGTTGCAAGTATCGGGATTCTTCAAGGTGATCGAAGATGTAGATACTTGTATGTGGTATTCAGTTGATAGTAATGATTAAGAGAATTTGCTTCTTTTTCAGGTTACTCATAATTGGAAGTACTCCTAAGTTGACTAATGCTGATCGGCCTCCTTCCATTTAGTTTATATGCACTGGAGACAGCTGCATGATTTGAATCTGGTTCAATTAAATCTGTGCCTCTGTTTCTGTATTGGATATAGAACAGTTCATATCTTGACATTGTTAAGATACGGGGAGTTGTCCGGCTTATGCTTAAAACCAGACTCCGGATAACTCAAGGCACGTTTCTGTAATGGCTGTTTGTGGGTTGACCCGAGCTATGACGAGGGTTGACTTTCTACCATCTGGAAGATCAATAGTGATATTGTTCTTGACTCGCCACAGTTTTATTAAAAATGGATTTTTTCTGAAAACAGTAGTGGGAGTATGGTAGAACTGGAAGTGATTCCAGAACCGCAAACGATTACTGAAGATTTGATAAGAACCTAAAGATTCAATCTGGTTTGACATTCCATTGGCCGCTCCGCAGACATGGTGGGTAACCTCAGGTACCCGAGAGGTACTCCGGTAGCCTCAAGGACGGTGACAGGGAGGTTCTTGTTTACCCAAACTTGCCATTGCTGTTGCTCCAGACTGTGAGACCCGGCAGGAGGATGAGTATAGCGTCGTTCTAAACTAGTTTTAGAAGTGCACGTGTATATGACTCTGCCAGAGGGTTGTCGTAGTCAGTGGGAGCAGCGGAAGCATGGTGGACAAGTGGCTTATGTCTATTTATAGACTAAAGCAGATATAGCGGAGATAGATCATCTATTTCTGATATGACAGTCACAGGTCTGACTTCATCAGAATAGGGGATGGATATGTTAAGAAGGTAGTAGGGTGTAATGTCCTGGTATTTGGATTACATACACAGAGTAGGAAATGATATTCCTATACTATGATCGGTTATACTTTGGTTGTCACACAGTGGTTTCTCCACATGGGACTTGGATATAATATCAAGACATTCTGGTTACTAGATCTATAGATCTAGATTTGGGTGGTTTCCCAATCAGGGTACTTAGACAGCATTCTAAGAGTTTTTAGAATGGACTCCTAGCACGGTAGTGTACCTGCAGGTGATGGAGTCACCCTCTCTAAAGGTGTCTTATAGACTAAAAGGGAGAGGGATGTGCATGATCGGCAGATCACTTGCTTAGGCAATTGAGTTGATCATGAGATGTCAAGTACCACACCAGATATTATTTTTGCACCAGATGTAATAAGTTGATATTAATCCAATCCTGGAGAAACATTTGGAAGCAGTTTTGGAACATAAGTTGATGTTCTAGGGATATGATAACGGCAGCCTCTTTTGGGAGACGGTTATCATTCCAGGCTTCCAAGGTGACCTGGATGATAGAGTGACTGTCAGAGTTATAGTTTTCCCTCTGACGAGGGGCAGTATTTTGTCCAGGTGGATACTGAGGGAAGGGTGGCACAGGATACTGATTAAGTTCAGTTGACGATACAGTCTAAGAAGTTTGGATTTGGAGTTCACTTATGAACTAGGTCCCATCAGACATCCAGACATATTCTAAGACAGGTATTGCTCATTTCGGGAGATGGGTTTCTCCGTGAACTTGAGATAAAGAGAGACATAGAAAGAAACATCACAGCGGATCCACTCACTGAGACTATTCCTCGAATGCAATAGTTTTGCAAACGAGCTTTGTGAGACTGACTAGTAAAGGAGTTGGGTGTTCGGTGAGTATGCGACATCACAATAATTAGCCTTGAGTGCAAGTGGGAGATTGTTGGAGATAGTGCCCTCAGAGTCAATTATTGGATCACAGGCACGTGATTGCAATGATTGAAGGAGGACCTATACCGGTAGGACAGTCTTACTCAAGATGATAGTATGCTATCTGGTTTATCTTTATCATCATGTACCGCTTCAGGTGACATTACTGATCACTATTGCACGTTATAGAGCCCCTAGGATTCTTGCTTGACTACCAGCAGTATGAGGGCGATCATATACGTGGGAGCTAGTAGTCTATAAGCATATCCTTAAAAGGTCCTTAGTCGTGGGAGTTTCGAGACAGGGCATCGATACTCCAGAGTAGACTAGTGTATACAGTCGAGACCCCGACGAGGGGCGGTGGCCAGTCTCACAAGCCACTGGTGTCAGTTGGTTCACCTAAGATGTATACAGATGCTCATTGGGTTATGAGTACACCGGACAGGACTCGCCGGGAACATGCTAGTTGGTATTATACCTGATGTCAGATAGCAGTTCCCTGGTGACATGTGTACAGGTTAGTTCATCGACCTGAGATCGTCATTTGTCTCGTGTGAGTTCCCACTGTGCTTTGATTACTACCCTACCACGCTCAAAGGAGACGTGCAAACAGGTTTTAGTTGGGTACAGTCCCAAGCCACATGGAGGCAGTGAGCAGATCTGCAGGGGTTCGTCTCTCCCGGTATTGGGGGTGAGGTCGCGCTGTGTCTAGGAGAGCCAGTACATGAAAGTCATTGGCCAAGGCAGGAGATTTACTGGTAGGTATTACAGTAGTATCCCAGGGTGTTCTGGGCTACACTCCGACACGACTTGTACCGTTTTGGGGGGTCTGACTTTTACCAACCCCCTAAGCCCGCCATGCGATGCTCATAGACGAACAGACCGGACTGTACGAATATTGTCACTGACAGGCTCAGTAGGGTGTCAGGATGAGTTCGCTCATCGACGTCCATTTTGGTCAATACCTGGTAGCCCGTTACGTATAGGCTAATTCCTCTGACGTGCTAATGGTTAAATCCACAACCAAAGTATTGACGAGTCTTTAGAGTCCCCCACATGCCAGTTTCTCAAGTTTTTGGTGAAATGCTGTAGAGGCCGTATGGAGATATGGCAGGGTTCGATCTTATGCGTGCGGTATTGCACGGATCGTGATCGGACGGAAAATACTAGCGGGCTTTGGTTTAAGCCGGATCCTAGTATTGTACAGTGTGGATTTTGTCTCATTGCATTTGTATTCGGTCGGAATACAAATGCGGGCATGTATATGCAGTCGCGGGGTTTTCCTGTAATTTATTACGGGATCAGTTTTCTGAAGTTGCCAGTTTGTATTCCGTTTCAGCCAGTTTTTCTTTCTTCCATTCTCTGGCTGAATTTCCGATGGAGGGGTTTTTTGCAAGTTTGCAAATTTGTTATTGTGGAGGGGTTTCTTGTATATGAGGGCTTCATGATAGTTCTTTCATCATGAGATTCTTTTTGAGTCTCTTCCTTTGCATTAATGATGATTTGGATTTTGATTAGAACTTGGTGTGACTTTAATCCATGATTATCATGACTTTTCTTCTCTTGGAATTTCATTCATATTTTCTCCACCATGGAGAATGGGCCGGCCACTTCTTGTGAGAGAGTGAGGGATTCATTTTGTGTAGTGATTTTTCTTCATCTCATTTTCATTTTTCCTTTGCTAGAAAAATGAGAACACCATCATTCTCCAAACTTCATTCCACCTTCATCATGGCAACTTCACTCCATTGAGACAAAGTGATTCTACACTAGCCTACAGCATTTCTTGGGCACGTCGGCTTGCCAACTTCGTGCGCGAGTTGCCTAGGTCCAGAGGTGGGAGCCCGTATAAGAACCCGGCGATGTGGTTCCAGTTCCGACGAGGAGATGATGACCGGAGATTCCGCGAGGAGATCGGAGTGGAGGCCGAAGACCGAAGGACACAGACCGCTCGATATAGCATTCTACCCTTTCTCATATTTGCTATGAGTGGGTTAATGGCCCGATCCGGGATTTTAGTGCGCGGTGGTGCCGGTTTCTAGTTTTTAGAAAAGTTTCGTTTCCGCGTTCCGGCATCGGATTGACGGCCGGGGCGCCTCCGTGCACTTACAGTTTTCCTACCTTTCTATAGGGTGCCCTCTGCACTCCTCAGCATGTTGAGGAGTTCTGAAAGTTCAACTTCTTTTTCTTGTAATTTGAAGTTCAGGATAAACTGGGCGTAAGTGGAAGGAAGGGACTGGAGAATCAAGTCCGTGTAGAGCTCGTTCTCTAACGTGGTCCCAAGGTCCGTGAGCTCCTCAATGAAACCAATCATCTTAAGCATGTGTTCCGCTACCGATGATCCGAAGGCCAATTTCGCCGAAAACAGCTTTTTCGAGAGTTCATATCTGGCGATACGGTATTGTTCTCCATACAGTTCTTTTGTGTAGAGAAATATGGTTTCGAGGTCCATATTCTCGTGCCTCCTCTGATGTTCATTGTCCATAGAGGCAAGCACGAGGCACTTGGCCTTCGTGCAATCGATTTTCCAGGTCTTACGGATTTCCTTATCCACGACGCTGGCTTTGGGACCTGGAACAGGGGGAGCTTTGGTGGTAAGAAGATACCCCAACTTGTCATAAGTGATTGCCATTTTGACATTCCTGAGCCAATCTTTGTAGTTTGGCCCTGTCAGTATGTTTTTATCTAGAAGTAACTTAAGTCCGGTCATGACAATTGGTCGCTGCAATTAGGAGAGAGAGAAGAAACACTCAGCAAGATGCTCTTGCAAGTTTAGAGTGTTTTTAGTTTGTCTAAACAGGATGGCTCCCACTGTCTCTCGAATCGCTCCTCAAACCAAAAAGGAAGAATTAGTCGGGATCAATCTCACCGTACAATACTTGCTTAACCGTTCAGCCAGGACAGTGATGGTACTTCGAGGGAGGTTTCCCAACGCTTTCGCGAAGTTCCTTAATTAAATAACCTCTTTTCCCTGTGGGCATAGCCCCGCTAACACCTTTCTAGACACCTACTTGGTTTATAGCATTGATCGTTAAATGAGAAAGTTCCGGAGGAGTAGCATATACTCACAGTAGGATCGGGATCCAAATATCATCGTGTGACAAAACTGAAGGAATCCTACCAGAATCATCACACTCCAAATGGTATGCAGCACTAGCAAGTTTCAGTTTCTTTAGAAACTCCCGATGTGGATTTTTGCCCCATGCTCTTATGACCTTGACTTTGGCCAACAAATCATAAGTCGCATGTCAAGTTCTACCCGTCATTCTCCAGGTTAATTGGAACCCACCCGTACATACCCTTGACTTTGGCCAACAAGGCAGTACGACTGTCCCAAACCAACGCATCTATCTATGCTGCACATGAATACCCAATAGCTACCAATCACTATGCCTTGACTTTGGCCAACAAACATAGCTTGAATACTATTGACTACATGTGAAACGACGGAGGGCTACAAGTGGTTTTGGCGAAACCATGAACGTAGTGAACTTGATATAATCAATTGAACGAGATAGCTTTTAAAAGGAGTGGCTTAAGCTCCGCGTTTAAAAGTTGTTTTTGAAAAGAAACCGAGTGGTTTTGAAAGTGTTCCAACGACTCTACTTTGGTTTATTTTCTTGCATTAATTTAATGCGTCCTATCATTTAATCCTACCATTGCAGAAAACAACGAAAATATGACGTACGCTTATGTCATCCGCATTCGCCACGGGGCCCGTCATTACCCATTAGGTTACTTAACTAACGACAGAGCGGGGGCTGGACTAGTACGAATGCAAAACATAAGCAACGCCTAAATAGATATCATATATATATATATATATATATATATATATACATTCGTCACATGCAATGATAGCCATTCCAGATCACAGATGAACACATTGGATATACTAGGAATCCGCATTCCGTACGAGCCTGTAACGAAAAGCGGATTATACGGTCGCGAGGAATAGCCAAGTCCCCACCCTTGACCCCTATGGGTGCGGCAAACTACCCGCCAAGTACCCGAAGCGAAGCAACCTCCCTCAACACCGTGAGTAGGCCACTCGGCACTTCGAGATACCCGGTAGTTTGTGCACCCCACCTTGGGTCTATCCTAGGAGCATAAACAGTAAAAGAAATTATACAATGACGGCTACAACCCCATCCCGGTTGTGTGGCCATATAAATAATATTACATCAATTACAAATTACATGAATTGAAAGAAAAAGAAAACTCTCATCTCACAACCCCCGGCTATTCATCCGCGACAATCCAATAAATTCATATATACATACCATCAACATTACAGATCACAGATATGTATAACCCCCACTAATCGACGTATAGCGATTAGCAGACGTTAAATACATATATCACATCACAGATATAACCCGTTAGCTAAAGTCTTTAGAAGTTCGATCAAAATACGGATTTTTAAACCCCAAAAACAAATTTTTCTTTCTGGAAAATCTGGGCAGAAAAATCATATTCCAAAAATCCTAAAATACCCCAGTAAATACGCTGCAGCAAAGCCGATCCACGGCCGAGTCAACTCGGCCGTGGATCCGCGGCAAGAAGTTGTTCTTTCCGCGTTTCCGCGGTGAGTTGGTCGGTTCTGTGGATCGTTTTTCTGCAGTGTACACTAAAAACCCTGAGTCGATTTTTGGTATATGTCAAATAATTTTTACAGCAGTTTAAAAATCGGCAGAAAGTTTGAATTCCGGGCATATTTCGTGACTTTTTCTCCGATCGAACTTCTAGTTACTTTGCTAACATGTTAGATAGTGTTTAACTAGGCTCTGATACCACTGTAAGTCCACGTTACCCGTCCCCGGTTCTTTGGGGTTACGGAAATGGTGAAAAACGATTTTTCTTTGGGGGTAACATGGACTCTAGAAACGGATCTTTGTTAAACAACTATCTAACAACCTAACTAGGAGTTTTACCTACTCGGTTAGGGGGTTATACCTTAACTTGAACTCCTTCTCTTCGAATCCTTGTGGTGGTCGGATGGTTCTCTCCTCGTCGTCTCCTTGTGCCGAAGATGGATCCACCCGAAAGCTTCTACCTTTGGCTTCAACCTCAAACTAGAGAAAACTAGAACACTTGGCTTGCTAGACCTTGTATACTAGGATGAGTAGAGAAGTGTTTTGGGTTTTATCTCTATGGTTCTTGCTTCTCAACACATGAGACAATAGAACCATGAACTAGAGAGAGAGCAAGAGGAAGAGGGAGAGCTTGATGATGAGAGAGAGCTTTCATAAAAGAGAAAGCAAATGATAGAATGAGCAAGACTTTTCTCTCCCTTGCTCTCATAATCCAAAAAAAATCATAACAATAATAGTAATTGAGTATTATGTGATGGTTCAAGTCAAAATGGTAATATCATTTCATGCACTCATTTTGTAAAGAATAACAAGCAAGCAAAAGTCTTTGCCAAGAAATGATAGCCATTGTAATGATGATGGTCAACAAGTCCAACCTAGTCAACCGGTCAACAAAGTCAACAAAGTCAACCTTTCAACCTAACCATAGCACAATAATACTTAATTAATATTATTACTAATCATATTTCTTATTCTCATTAGGGTTTAGCAAAAGTCAACAGTCAACAACCTTAATGAGAATCCTCTGCCTCTGTCTCTGTCAACCGTGCATACACACCCGCATCCGCGTTCCGAGGAACACGAATACAAACGAGATAAAACCAATCCCAAAACGTACACTAGGATCTGGCTTAAACCAAAGCCCGCTAGTGATAACTGCCTGGATACTAAACGTGCACAAGTGCACGGATGTGATCGAACCCTGTCGCAAAACCATGTGACCTCTACTCTTTTGCCTAAAGGCGAATAGCTCTCTGTGTGGGACTCTAAAGACTCGACACTACGCTGGCAGTGGGTTTAACCACAGACCGCAAGCGGCACTAGCTGTGCGTAACGGCCCACAGGTAGATGCCGATAAGAAGACGGACGAGTTGAAACCCATCTGAACTCCTACTGAGCCTGAATGTGACAGTCTCCGTACAGTCCGGTCTGTTCATCTGAGAATATCGCATGGCGGGCCTAGGGGGCGGTAAACGTCAGTCCTCTAATAGCGGTACAAGTCATGTCGGAGTGTAGCCCAGAACACCCTGAGATAACACTGGAAACCTACCAGTATATCTCGCTTGCCCTGGCCAGGGACTTTATGTAATGGCTCTCCTAGACACAGCGCGATATCAACTCCCAATACCGGGAGAGACGAATCCTGTCTAACCGTCACTGCCTCCAAGTGCTTCGGGACTGCACCCAACTACTACCTGTTTGCACGACTCCTTTGAGCCGTGGTAGGGTAGTAATCAAAGTACAGTGGGAACACACTCGAGGCGAAGTGACAATGTCAAGTCAGCGGACTAAGCTGTACTCATGTCACCTGGGAACTGATAACTGACGGTAAGTATAATACCAACCAGCAGTTACCGACGAGTCCTGTCCAGTGTACTCGTAACCTAATGAGCACCTGCATACTATCTCAAGTACGACGTACTGACGGCTGTGGGACAGACCGTCTCCCATGCTGGGATGAGAAGCGCATACGCTAGTCTACTCCGGAGTATCGATGCCATGTCTCGATAGTCCTACGACTAGGGACTTGTATAAGGATGTGCTTGTGGATTATCCAGCCCCCACGAGTGTGACTGCATCACAACGCTGGTAATCAAGCAAAGATCCTAAGGGCTCCAATAATGTGTATAGGTGATATACCAAAAAGAAACACATGTACACATTAAAGTAGAAACAAACCAAGTAGTATACTACCATTTTGAGCAAGATTGTCTATACAACTGTGAATATCCCAAGCTTCCATTAAGTAATATACAAACTAGTATGATACAGTAATGGCCTCTAGGGCATATACACTAACACAACACTCCTCCTATTAGGGACACCTAGAGATTTAACGACATGTTGCACGAGCTCAGTGCAATCGCGTTCCCTGCGAAAGTGAGGTTGGGATTTTGTTTTACTCGGGACAAGTAAAAGATAAGTTTGGGGGTATTTGTTCATCACGGAAAACTGCATTACAATACTGCTCATTCATTATCAATTTTGTATAGTATCAGTACTATTAACCCGTGTCTGCTCAATAAATACAGATTATAGGTATTCATGACAAAACACTGGAAATACACTCGAATACATGGATATAACATTTATGAGCCGACACTGCAATCGGAACTGCAAACCGATCGATATCCAAAGAGTTCTTTTGCAACAAATAAAGTGTACACAATTTTGGTCTAACACAATATAAGTGTGCACATAGCTCTTTGGTACTTGGACCTAGGTGGGGGCTGTCCATGGCACAAGTGGGCACAAGTGAGTGTGATGTGTGATAAATACTAAAAGATATGATGTGATTTAAAACATCAAGTTTCCCTCCAAAACTACTAAGTATAACCCAAGCTTCTACAAAAAGATCAAACAATACCGGTGGGATTATGGAAAACACACAACATTACAGAACCAACATGAGCCACAATGACCCAATCAAAACTGGCGAGATTACAGAAACAGCGTTATTTTGCCTTCAAATTTTTACACGATAATTATAAACAGTAAAGGGATTTATCTATCATAAGTTCCGCTATTTTCATTTTGGTTTTGCTTTAGGATTCATATCGAACACTCTTGCATTATATACATGTCACGATTGAAACATCGATTTTACCCAATTAATTAAAGTGTGATTTAATCACTACAAGTTCTACACGATACTAGAAAGGTAATATTAAACTCGAATGTGTTCCACTCAATATGATTAAATGACGACGGTCACACATTAAAATGTAACGATAATTATAGTGTAAATATAATATCAATATAACTACAATTTGACAACTAATAATTTATAGCATGTAGAGCAAGTGAGGGGTTCACTTGCCTAGGTCGCTGAATTGGAAGCGACACGGATGTGGAAATCACCGCGACACACGAAACGTCTACGAACGTTGCAGAATCGGGCAAGGCGCGACGCGAGACTCGAGTATGATACGTGTTGCGACGGATGTGTGCGATATTGCGACGGTGACTGCATTGACGACGGTGACTGCCACAGAGATCGAGGCCACGTCTTAGACGACAACTGTGGCGACTGGAACAACGGGGATCGCAACAAACGTACGTGTTCGAAGAAAATGTCGGGCATTGATTTTGGCATCGATTGATGTTGTGGAGGGTGCAATGGTGGCAGAACTGGGCTGCAGTGAGTAGAGAAGAGCTCTTCGGTCGTGGTTACGATAGATGGGGGTGACGACGGTGACGGTGACGGCACGGCGCAGCACGGGCTAAGGTTTGGCTTGGGCTCGGGCTATGGCATTGTTGTTGGCGCGGCGGAGCATGACGCATCGATGTGGTGGCTGTTGGCCAATGGCGGTGATGGCAAGGGCTCAGGCGGCGGCTGCAAGTTGGTCGGAGTCATGGTGGTTGGAGATCAGGGTGTTTGTTTGGAGAAGAAATGGGAAAGAGGAGGTGGAGCTCGGGGTTGTGGAGTTGTGGGTGTTAGTGAGCTGCGTCGGAGGCTCATCGTCGAGAGAAAGCAGTGACGGCATGAGGTGGTAGCAGTTGGTGTCGTTGTCAGCGGTAGGGGTGCAGAGGTGATGGTGACACGAAGAGGAAATAGTGATTGGCTCATGGGGGATTAGTAGAGGTCGGTACAGTGGGCACGACGTCGGCTTGGGAAGTGGTCATCGTGGATGCATAGGTGCCGGCGGTGAAAGATCTAGAGGATTTCTTAGAGGAATTGGGGAGGTCGTCGTGATTGAGGGAGGGGCTGAGGCTGGGTTTGAGGGAGGGGAGCGGGTGTCGCGGGTGGTTGGCGAGGGAGATGGAGGAGCTCGTCGTGGATGAGCACGGGTCGTGCGGGGGTTGTTGGGATCGTGGGGTGAACGAAAAGAGACGAGCGGGTGTTGCGAGGGGAAGGTGGTTGTGAGACGAGGGGAGACGATGGGAAGGCGAGGTCATCGGTTAGGAGAGGGGGGAAGAGAGAGAGAGAGAGAGGTGGCCGCGAAGGTCGCGGGGGCATTGGAAGAGGAGAAGAGGTCGTAGCGAGGGAAAGAAGGAGCGCGGGTCGTGGGGGAAAGACATTGGGGTGAGGACGTGTGATGAGGAAGCGGGAAAGAAGGAGCACGAGAAGAAAGAGGAGGCTGGGGAAAAATATTAGGTTAGGTAAAAATTAATTATAATATATAATAAAGAGAGGAGAGAAACTGAGAGAGGATGTGAGGATTAAAATATATTTAGTAAAAAAAATATAAACGTATATATATTTTAAATAGTTTATAGTTTATATAATAAGAATATTTTACTAAATATATTTGAGTTTTACAGCTAATACAAAAATACTCCAAAATATACCCGGGTTGGGTCTAAAATTACGGTTTGAAAATATGGATAATATACGTGTCAACCAAAACCAAAAAACGATATCCGGTTAAAGAAAATGCATACCCCCAAGAACGGATACACGTAGTATGTATGTAGCGATCCAAACGAGTCTGTTTCACTAAACGGGACGAGAACACGATGTACGGATGCAATTATAGGGTCTGGGGTAGGAAGAAAGAATTGGGAAAAATATAAAAAGGGGATAGGGTTTAATTAGGGTAAAGGTTTAGAAGTTAGGTTTTAGAAAATATAGAAAATTATGTAGGAAAATTTGGGGGGAAATGTTTGGAAATTATTCATTAAAATACGGTTACGGTATAACGGAACTGGGTATTACAGACTTGAACACTTGAAACTTGACTGAAACCTGAACTTGACTTGAACTCGAATTTAACTTGAACCTGAACATAAATTCTTGAACTTGACGTGAATTCTTGAATTTGAACTTGACTTAACTTGAATCGAACCATGAATATGACTTGGCTTGAACTCGACATGAATACTTGAACACAACTTGAACTTGAACTTGTACACTCTCTATATTCATGGATTCGGGCAAGACTTGTAAAATTAATCTATACATAAAATACGCGAGGGATAACTGGGAGGTTGGTAAGGAATGTATGACGTGTTATGAAAGTCCACTTAAAGACACCTCTTGAATATGCTTTTGTCGTTGTTCCGTGGATTTTGATGGAGCCATGTACTCTCTTGTATCTTTGGTTTGTGGGATACGACAGACCACTCTTGTATACATGCATACGTTCTTTATCAAACTACAAACAACTACGTTAGAATAGAATAACCATATTCATATAATTGTCATGCTTAAGATACCTTAACATATTCATATCTAATTAACACCCTTACATGTCATCTTCTGCATTTGATTCATATTCTTCTTACATACATGTCTTTTATCACACTTTATATTCATATCATTTTTTGGGTCTTACCGAGCGCAATTTCGCTGATGGGCATTCCACTCTATTTTCTTTTTATCCTTAGAAAGTTCGTCAAATGACGTAGGGACAGATGAGATCGAGCCGAGTCAAGAGGATTTTGATCAGCTTACCACTCAGCCAGACTACTAGTTTTTCTTTCTGCAGTTATTTCCAGTATGTCATTGTTCAGGCACTTTCCAGTTTTTGTATCTTTTGTTTCAGACATCGTATTTTTATTTGAATTTATGAATGTAAATTAAGTTATTGAAGTTTAATTCACTTGTCATTTTCTTGTTATGATATATTGCTTATAAACGCTTGACGTATTTATTATGGGAAACGACCATCTCAAAATAAATACATCGCGGGCCTTGTTACGTGTTGTCACCGTCTTTTAGAAAACGGGGCATGACAAGTTTTATTGGTGGCCCATGCGGGTCAGTTCTGCGTGAACGTCATAGCAAGTATCACAAAAATTATGAAATTCACCAACTTTACATTCCTTTCATTTCAATTCCTTTGAATCTCATTCTATTCCTTAAATCAATCTTGAACTTCTCTTTCGACTTACTTGAATATAATCTCTCGAATTTGAATGCTCAACTCTAATTTATTCCTTCTGATTGTATCTTATAGGTCTATTAGCTCACCTAGTTTGAACATCGATTGAAAGAGCTCGAAGAAGACTTGCCCCAACCTTATCCTTACTTTGGCGTGCCTTGCTTCATCGTACTCCTCGAAAGAATTTCGCGGACGAATTTTTTTTAAGGAGGGTAAACTTTGACGGCTCACTATTCTTGAATCGATCTTATTTCCTTCAGTAGACCACTTTTTGATTTCTTGAACTCCTAAACTTTTATAGGTTTCTCATTTCATCTCTTGGCCATCTCTTCCATCTAATGTAACTTTCGTGTCTATTAGAGTACTAACTGGTGGAGCGACGACGGAATGCGACTGCATTCTCGAATCCTATCTCCTTGAATCTCTTCTTGATTCCTTAATGATCATGTCTCGACGCGACGAAAAAAGATGTATAATCTTTCATCTCCATCTCGATCTTTCTTATAACCATCTTGTTTCCTTGTTCTGTTGCATTATTCTTCTTGAGTAATTTCGAGGACGAAATTATTTTTAAGGAGGGTAGAATGTAACGACTATAAATTTCATGTACCAACCCTTTTGCTTAGTTCATAAAAAATGATGTATTTAGTTCTGGTATCGAGTTATAAGTTATTCTTGATAACTTATATACAAGAAATTTCTTATAGCCCACTAGTTAAGCCTTTCCACTTCTCTTCCATAACCCGCATGTTTGAATCCCATCAGCCTTAATATTTTATTATTTTTCTTTTCGACGTTTTGGAAGCCCAAAAGTTTGCACGAGTATTACATGGAGATATGAAAAGTTATAACAGAAAAGATGTATGAATTTAGACTCACCAAAGCGACTCGAGTATATTGCACAAACCCCGAGGCCAGGGGCCGACTTGGGGCCGACCATAGGCCGAGACCTGCGGCCTGAGTGAGCCCAAACGACTCCGTCTCATGCACGTGTGTCTCTTGAGTTCCCTGGAGCTCGTTTTGATACTTTAAAACTTCCGCACTAACCCAGAGAACAGCCCCACTTCTTTTTCCCATTAAAAATCAATTTTTAATGTCATTTATCATAATTTTTACACCACATCTTCTCCCTCATCCTTATATAAACCACAAAACCAATCCACACTTCACCACCTAAAAAATATATAGAAACTCTAACCAAAATTCCAACTCAAATATCTCTCTCAAGTTCAAGATGAAGGTAAACTCATGAAACATCGGCACTCCGTCGCATCGCAGTCTCGGTTCTTCAAACCGAGGCTATTTCTTTTTCCCCTTTTCTTCGCCATTGAGTAAGTCCCCCTTGACTCCTCTCTTTGCCTCTTCTCTCATAAAAACAACATACGATTGTTATCATGCTAAACTTCATTGAAAATTTTTCCTCACAAAAACTTAACTTGTTAATTATATTTTTCTTGCTAAATGTTAAGAAAACAAACTACCAATTCTACCATTCTTGCAAACCATATGCTCCACTTACTCTAAGTAATTTCCCTTTGTTTTAAAATGTAATTAGTTGACATATTAAAGTAATGTTAGAAAATAACATTATAATACCATCTACTATTTTGCGCAAACACTATCGTTGTGATAGGTTAGTTGTTAAACTCTAGTTGTAGATCATACACGGGGTAAAGACCTACCCCACTCACGCACACTTGAATTCATAGCACGAACATGCGATTGTAGCGTTATATAGATTCGTATTACAATAAAATACCCTTTATTATTAAAAATAACCATTTTTTTTTGTAATTACGCCTCTACAACTCTCATTAGAGGAACCCTTTGTGGATGGTGTGAATTATCACACGTCCTACGTTTAGTGGAGTGAGATGCAGAACTCTTTACGGAGATACGGTCCGTAAAGGAAAAAATACGGTTTTAAAGAAAAATAAACAATTTCTATAAAGTTTAAAATAAAATAAAAGATAGCAAGTTATGTTAAATTGGGTTATCTCTATTTTCTAAATAATTAATGAAATCAAGTTTAATTAAAGTTTTTAAGAAAATGCCCTCAAGTTTCCAAAACATAGATTTTTCATTAAAATATCATAAACTTTTAAAAACTAGGTTTTAACACTAAAATACCATAAAATATAAAATATTTTTATTAAAACTCTCGACATTCTAATTAACATATTTTATCTAAAACACCCTCGAGATTTATTTTTAAATGTAAAGCATATTAGATAAAACACCCTCGAGCTTTATTTTTAAAAGTAAAACATATTACATAAAACCCACTCGAGTTTTCAAATGAACTATTTTACATAGATGACCTAAGTTCACTAAAATACCTAAACTATATAAACTAATCTCTAAGGTATTTAGGTAACAATGGGTTTAAGCGTATATTTTTTCCAGGCCTCGGGGAGCCGGAGAAAGCGAGTGCTTGCCTAGTTTAGATAAACTAGTATTTGTTAGGCAATCGTCCTTGAAAAGGGCACAAATGCTACCGGCCATGTGCAGTGGTTGACATCTTAAATCACATGAATATCGAATCATATATAATCAAACAAATGACATCTTACATGACTTGACTTGAAACTTGACTTAAACACGAACTTGACTTGAACTCGAATTTGACTTGAACCTAAACATGAATTCTTAAACATGATATGAATCTTTGAACTTGAATTTAGCTTGAATACTTGACTTGACTCGACTCGAACCATGAATATGACTTGGTTTGAACTTGACATGAATACTTAAACACAACTTGATCTTGAACTTGTACACTCTCTATATTCCTGGATTCGGACAAGACTTGTAAACTTAATCTATACATAAAATACACGGGGGATAAGGGGTAGGTTGGTAAGGAATGTATGACGCGTCACGAGAGTCCACTAAAAGACAGCTCTTGAATATACTTTTATCGTTGTTCCATGGCGTTTGACGGAGCCTTATACTCTCTTGTAGCTTTCGTCCTTGAGGTACGACAGACCGCTTTCGTATACATGCATACTTCTTTATCAAACTATAAACAACCACGTTAGAATAGAATAACAATATTCATATAACTGTCTTGGTTAAGATACCTTAATATACTCATATCTAATTAACACTCCTACATGTCATCTTCTGCATTTGATTCATATTCTTCTTACATACATGTCTTTTATCACACTTTATATTCATATCATTTTTGGGGACTTACCGAGCGCAATTTCTCTGACGGGCATTCCACCATGTTTTCTTTTTATCCTTAGAAAGTTCGTCAGGTGACGTAGGGACAGAGGAGATTGAGCCGAATCAGGAGGATTTCGATTAACTTACCGCTCAGTAAGATTTCTAGCTTTCCTTTCTACAGTTATTTCCAGTATGCCATTGTTTAGGCACTTTCCAGTTATTATATCTTTTGCTTCAGACATCGTATTTGTACTTGAATTTATGAATATAAATAAAGTTATTATTGAAGTTTAATTCACTTGTCATTTTCTTGTTATGATATATTGCTTATAAACGCTTAACGTATTTATTATGGGAAATTACCATCTCAAAATAAGTATGCCGCGGAGCTCGTCACGTACCGTCACCGTCTTTTGGGAAGCAGGTCATGACAGTGCTTTGGACATAACGTGGGCCCCACAGAGTTTACGCGGTCCCGCTGCCCGGTCTGCGAACGGGCGGTCAGCGGGTTAGGGATCAATGGGGCTAGCAGCCCCCTTGTAGAGCTCTATGCAGCGCCCTGAAATAAAAAAAAAATTAGAATGCAAGTGTGTGAGACAGAAAGAGATAGAGAAATGCGGATATCTCCTTAGGTGGTTCCCGCAGGCGAGCATCTCCTTGTAGATGCCCACGGGCGGGTATATATCTTTTTAAGATATGCGTTGCGGGTATCTTTAGAGATATCCGCAAGCGGGAATCCTTTTGGGATGTCCAGACGCGTATTTTAGAAAATGGAAAGTCCCCTTGCGGGGATTTCCGGGATAGGCATTGCGGGGATATCCGGGAGTGAAAAGTCTTCTCGCACAGGTTTCCGTGAGTGCACGGTGGACTTTCATCGGGTTCTTCATTCGAAATGCTTGCTCGGGTGGAAGCAATGGGTTTTCACCTCGAGAGTTCTTCTCCTCTTGTTCTCAAACCTTGATGAAGAAAGCTTGCTTTTTTGTTGAGTTTAGATCTTAGATCTTGTGTTTCTTGAGATGAATCTTCCTTTAAGATATGGGTTCTTTTTTAATGGGTTCATTTAGAGAAGATAGAGGAGATGAGAGAAATCCAAAAAGATATTTATTTCCTTTTGGGTCTCTCTCGAATATTTGGAATCTCACCTCCAGTGGGGAGATGGAGGCTAAAAGCCCTAATATTTTTGTAGGAAAAGAAAAAAAACTTGACATTTCATTATATTGTTGGGTTTAAATACCCATTACAATTTGCACTCAGCTTCTTAGGCTTCACATAATTGGCTTCTTGCTTACTCACATCCTTGTGCTCACACTTTACACATGAGCCATTGGCTTTACAAAAATTGGTTTTTGGCCCATTTATTTCCTACTTATTATTCATTACATTTATTCATTACATTTTCCGGCCTCATGCTTGATCTTAAACTGGTTGGGCTTGGGCCCACCTGTTTAGGCTTAGATCCGGGTTAGTTGGGATGTGCCCACTTGTTCGGTCATTGACTTTGACTATGACTTTTTGATGTCGTCGGTGGGGTGTAATTTTTGACTCCGGATTTTTTTAACAATATACCCTAAAATTTGACATGAGCCCATACCTAATTGGAGGGGCCCACTCAGCCCACCCAAGTCAGCTAGAGTAACAAACTGGTAACGGTTGCTCCTACTGCCAACTACACAAGTTAACAGGACAAATCTATAAAAACGAACATGCGACCATACCAAAATCATCATTGTTACAGAAAACTCCCTTGGTCTTTCTCAATATCTGAGAAATTTTAATCACCAACTAAGTTGAATCAAACACCATGCACCCCTTCAACCCACCAACAATGGCCAACCCTGAAGCCAATGCCGACCCATTCGAGGTGTACCTCGACGTCTACACTTCCCCCTCGAACACAAGCCGCTTCCTCTGCTGGCTCCGCCTCGGCTCTTATTCCACCAGCATCCGAGGTTGATTTCTTGAACCTCGTATTTTCTTGATTATGTACATTTTGTTAACGTCTGATAATTCTTGACGATGTGTAACGGATTTTCGTGTGCAGTGCAAGGGCAGGAGTTCATGTACCATGCGGCCTCCGGCGTGGTCTCGGGCGAGAGCCTGCCTCGGTATCGTGGCCTTACGCTTCATGACACTCTTCTGATAGGCCACACTCGATTGGATACGGATGCGGTTGCTCAAATCAAAGACGAATTGGCGATGAACGAGTTCACTAGGGATGCTTATGATCGCTTCACCAAGAACTGCAACCACTTTGCTGATGTTTTTTGCCGACGGGTCACCAATCAACCCATCCCTCCTTGGGTCAACCGCATTTGGAACATCATAGGTACGTACATATATGCACGATTTCTTAAAATTTTGTTAAATTTTTTTAAATTATCTTGTTAGTTTTTTCTAATTTTTTTTATCATCTTTAGCTAGGGTTGTGTATTGCAAGCATCTTGTTTGAATAAAATTTAATTATAATCATATTATCATGTGTAAATTTTTCTTAATTTACACTAAAAATATGTAAATGAAGATCCTTCTAGTAGTATTGTGTTCTTTTTTGCGTTGAAAATAATGATTTATAATTTTAAAATTATAATTGTGATCTGTTGCACATTCTAAGATATTATGAGGTCTCTTCATTTATAGAATTCGTGTATGACATTGCTTTTCTTTACTGGTCATCAATTCTTTTTTTTCTTTTTCTTTTTTAAAATTTGGACATATATAATTACAGAACTTTTAGAATTACGTCTAACTTCTTTAGGTTGATGGTAGCTGAATAGATCAATTGTTTTTTTTTAAAAAAATATTTTTATGAAGGGTGTTTTGTGCAATGCATACCCGATGATTCTGCTTACATCAATGTCAATCAAGAAGAAGAAGTAAGAGAAGTCGAAGAAGAGCGTGCATATCCGGTTCATTGCATTGTCTACATCGAAACCAACACTTCCGACGTAGGGCTCGCTAAGCCACCCTCTTACCAATCCACCATCAAAGGTTAGTATATATATTATCGCTCGCGCATATATACACAGCATTCGTGGGTGTCGATTCTTGAAATTATCGATTAAGATTTATCGCGCATACACAGCATTCGTGTGTGTCGATTCTTGAAATTAATTAAGATTTATCGCGCATACACAGCATTCGTGTGTATTGATTCTTGAAATTATCGGGTAAGCTAGGGTTTGTATATGCAATATACATGCATGCAAGTTCTTGAATTACAATTACTTGCATCTATTCTTGTTATCTGTTTGCATTCTTATCATAGTTCATGGTATTAAATTGAAATTAATTTGTCAATAGTTCAATTTATTTGTTAGTTTACGGTACTTAAGTGAAAATCGTGGCATTCTAATAGGATAGGCATCACTTATAGCTAGATTATTGAACCTTGTCCATTGATTATATTGGCATTCATGCAGTGCACAATTGTGAATACGGGCTCGTAAAAAGTGCCGTGCAAGAAGGGTACGAGATTATCTCGAGGGAAGTCTGGGATCAAGAGCTGCATTTCTATAAGCGGATCCATATTGGGGATACTCGTCTGACCCACGACGGGGTTGCGACGTTAGTGGATGGATTGCGAGACGAATTTCGGCATCCGAGGAATCCCAGCTTGCAAAAAAAGTTCTGTCATGTTTTCTCCGATCGCCTATGCAAAGATCTTACAGACTTCGGGATTCCTGGGATATACTTGATATGATATGATCCTATATGAGCTGTTCGATTGATATTTTGTAATCTTTTGAAAATTTATGCCTTTTTTCCAGTTAACTTTGTTGATATGATGCATGGAGATGTAAATTGAACTTTTGCCATTTGGGGTTATGAGATGATCATCTATGGTGTGGCCGATCCATACTTTGTTATTTTCTGGGTAAATTTCTCTAAACTACCTTGATCTTTAATCTTGATTACTAATTTACTAGTGTAATGGGTTCTTGATTCCATAGCATTTTGATCTCTAACTTGTATTGTAACTCAATTTATATGCATTTTTTGTGTATTAGGCTATAAGCTCTAGGGTAAATTTCACAAAAATGCCCTTAGTATCGTTCTTTTCAATAAACTACCTTAGGAATGCCTATAAACCCATGTAATTAAGTAAAAGAATCACGCATTCTTTAGTCCTTTCTCGACAGTCATTGCTCACACTAAAAAAATTCACAATGGACAAATAAATTGAACTGCATTCACATTCTTTAGTCCTTTCTTTATGTCAATAAACCCAATAAAGTGAACCCATGTAATTAAGTAAAAGAATCACGCATTCTTTAGTCCTTTCTGGACGTCATTGCTCGCACTAAAAAAATTCTTTTCTATCTGCTACGTCCTACATATGAATAGATATTCTATTTGAGTGAATGGAACAGCCGAGTTGTCCGGTATACTTCTGTACCATTTGAAAGCTGTGTTAGTCAGACTTTTGACGAATTACCTCAGGTGCAGCGCATTGTTGCCCCCAGTATTTCCACATTGCGCTTTGAAATAGGCACTGTGCTGATTGGCGCTTCTGATGCCTTAAACCTTCTGAACTTGGGGCAACATAGCCGCTTGGGTATCCCACAAGGTCATATTCCGCAAGGTACGGCCTTCCATGTCGGTACAATCTTTCGTCGCCCCGGTTTCAATTACCAATGTTTCGACTTTGCTGGCGACTGAGCCTGCATTCTTGTCCTGAATGAACATGTCATTATTGAGCGTCGAGATTCCTCTCAGAGTTGAGTATGGATAATGTCACGCCCCGCTTTCCAAAATACGTAAATATGACACGTGACAGAGCCAACCATGCTACCTATGGCGAGAAAAGATCCTTTCATAGTCACATTACGGCTGTCAATCAGATATCAAGAACAGTAAACTACTAAATCTATCTATCATATGTCCAATAGCCACAAGAACAATAACTGAAAAAGATAGCAGAAGTAATAAAGATCCAAGGAATGACTAACCTGCATAAGAGCTATATTAATGAGGTGGTCATCACTAATCGGCGACCATGTCGAATACTCACATGTTATGTCTGAAAGTGTTTGTTAGCACCACCACTGGGTTTTACTAGCATCAAGCATGCCAAGTTAAAAAATTTCGAGGTGCTAATTCACACTAAACAAGATCTTAAACTAGATGATTAGGGTTTTAGGTTTGATATAAAGAAAACTATAGCAAGTGAAAGAAACTACAATCTTTGTAGACCGTGCCCTTCTCTTCACAAGCTCCGTGTAGTAATCCCTACGACTCTACAAGGCTCCACTTGAAGATTGGATCGAGCTTCCTTTGTGATCTTCGTGCCGAATAAGCTCCGTTAATCCAAGCTATCTCTTCACTAAACTCTTTAATAAAGGAAACACACTACACCAAAGTGCTAATTTAGTGTAGGATGGTGAAATAAAGGTTTTGTTTGCTCACTAGGGTTCTCACAAGCATAAGGTTTCACAACTCATATGAGGGATTGAGCTTAGAGGAGGTGAGGAGGAATAAGAAGAGAGCTAGAGACCAAGAGTAAGCTCAAGTGAGGAAATAATTCAAGTATATGAAGAATGGCTCTCTTAACAAAAACACAATAATTGAAGCATCAATTTGTTTCAATAAACAAATTGAACCATGCTTCAATAGTGCATGAAAAAAGAATAAACAAATCAAAAGCCATGCTTCATCCATTCCATAAAAAGTCTCCCCATTTTCCATCTCAGTTTCTATTTTCAAAAAATAGAAAATCAACCATACTTCATAATATATATATATATAAAGATAAGCAAATAATTAGTGAGCTATAATATTAGTTAATATATAATTATATCAAATATAAATATATATCATATTATTAAATCAACACTTGATTTAATAATCCGGTTATATCACATAAGATAAATTAAACTTTGCTATCAATAATGTCAAGAAGTGGTTTCTAACCCCAACTCCAACCCCAATCCTAACCCTAACCCCAACCCCAGCCCCAGCCGAATCCTAACCCTAATCGCAACCCCCTGCCGAACCCCAACCCCAACCGCAACCCCAGCCCCAGCGTCATCCCCAACCCCAACCGCAACCCTAGCCCTAACCCTAACCCTAACCCCAACCGATGCCTCATCGGTACCCAAACCATGAACCATAGCCCTAAAACAATCAAAAATTTGTTTAATTGAAGATTTCCTAACATGTGCAGTGGAGGCGACGATTGATCGGAGGCGACGACGAAAGGAGGCGACGACGAAAATGAAGATGAGGAAGAACCAGGCGGTGGCGACGACGAATCGGCCTACACTGGCGATGACGAGAACGGCGACGAAACACACAGGCGATCGGCAGGAACGAGGGTTTGGGGATTTTGGGTTCGCGCGCAGATGGGAAAATAATATTTAGATAATCAGCGTAGGGATCGATCTGTGTCTTTTTAATTAAATCCCTATTTAGATGCCCCTACGAATAAGTCCGTAGGTTCTTGGTTTGCGGCTCCGTATGGGCAAATAATAATTTACGATTTAATATTTTTAAATTAATATGTAAGGACCGTAGGGGCAACCTTTTGACCCTACGGATTTGTCCGTATGGCCAAACTAAATCTGCCCCTGTGGATTTCGTTATCCGTAGGGGCAACCCCCTATTTTAGTAGTGCTTCATTTATAGAATTCGTGTACGACATTACTTTTCTTTACTAGTCATCGATTTGTTTTTTTCTTTTTCTTTTTTAGAATTTGGTCATATATAATTACAGAACTTTTAGAATTATGTCTAACTTCTTTAGGTTGATGGTAGCTGAATAGATCAATTGTTTTTCTTTCTTTTCTTTCTTTCTTTATGAAGATTGTTTTGTGCAATGCAAATAATTACCCGATGCTTCTGCTTACATTAATGTCAATCAAGAAGAAGATGTAAGAGAAGTTGAAGAAGAGCGTGCATATCCGGTGCACTGCATTGTCTACATCGAAATTAACCAACACTTCCGGCGTAGGGCCCGCTAAGCCACCCTCTTACCAATCCACCATCGAAGGTTAGTTTATATGATCGCTCGCGCATTCACGTGTCGATTCTTGAACTTATCGAGTAAGATCGATCGCGTATACACAGCATTCGTGTGTATCGATTCTTGAAATTATCGAGTAAGCTAGGGTTTGTATATGCAACATGCATGCATGCCGGTTCTTGAATTACAATTACTTGCATTCATTCTTGTTGTCTATCTGCGTTCTTCTTTTTTATTTTTTTGAGATAATAGATAAAATAAATTAGCCACCCCTCATTAATGGGGGATCCATGCTCGAATCTGGGCCTCCCCATGGGCTAACACCAAGCCCCACCAATGGGCTACCCCAAGCCCTTATCTGTATGCATTCTTATCATAGTTCATGGTATTAAATTGAAATTAATTTGTCAATATTTCAATTTATTTGTTAATTTATGGTATTTAAGTGAATATCGGGGCATTCTAATAGGATACTCATCACTCATATATAGCTAGATTATTGAACCTTATCCATTGATTATATTGGCATTCATGCAGCGCACAGTTGCGAATATGGGCTCGTAGAAAGTGTCGTGCATGAAGGGTATGAGATTATCTCCAGGGAAGTCTGGGATCAAGAACTACAGGTCTATAAGAGGATCCGTATCTGGAATACTTGTCTGACCCACGACAGGATTGCGACGTTAGTGGATAGATTGCGAGACGAATTTCGGTATCCGAGGAATCCCAGCTTGCAAAAGAAGTTCTGTCATGTTTTCTCCGATCGCCTATGCAAAGATCTTACAGACCTCGGGATTCCTGGGATATACTTGATATGATATGATCCTATATGAGCTGTTCCATTGATATTTTGTAATCTTTTGAAAATTTATGCCTTTTTTTGGTTAAATTTGTTGATATGATGCATGGAGATGTTAATTGAACTTTTGCCATTTGGGGTTGTGAGATGATCAGGTGTGGCTGACCCATACTTTGTTACTTTCTTGGTAAATTTCTCTAAATTACCTTGATCTTTTAATCTTGATTGCTAATTTACTAGTGTAATGGGTTCTTGATTTCATAGCATTAATTTTGATCTCTAACAGATGATATCACTCTCGCTGCTGCTGCAAGAAACGATAAGAATGAAGAAGATGTAGACGAAGTGCACAGTGCACATTTGTATCTCAACGTTTATGATGCTGGTGCAGTGATCAGCTCGCGCTATCTTGACATCGGCTTTGACCGCTCCATTGTTCAAGGTAAGTTTCCCTCGGTTAACTGCAGTAAATTTGGGATTTGCAGGAAATTAACATTATATTTCTATGCATTTGCGCAATTTTTTGCGGTTCGCGAGAGGGACTATGTGTGCAGGCCATTGACAAGAGAAGGATAATACTCTGATGTCCGTTCGGCGCACAGTTTGGGACTATATGTTTTTGATGCACGGCCAATCTGCGACTGTATGGTGCTGCCAGATGATGGAGATCTCATGGATTCAAAGTGTTATACCCCGTCCATTTATCATCCCAAAACTGAATTGATTTTACATTATTTTGCCTTAGGGTTGGGTATTTACAGGCGATTGTAAAGGAGATTTCTTTGATGAGAAAAAACGTTTTGATCCGATCTTGAAAAAATGGACGGGGTACAACACTTTGAATCCATGTCCAGCTCTTGAAAAAAGGAAAGAAAAGAAAAAAGAAAGATAAGTGGTCCACTCACATGATACTGAATATTGTACTTCTACAAATTTGAAAGCGAAGAAAAAAATCTCTAAGAAAGATATGCTTCTAAGACGGCCAAATATCAAAACATAATGACATAACGATCAAAGAGTTTTGATCCCACATTTGCTTAATATCCCCTAACACCTTTTGCGGCTACACAAAGATCAAACTCTTGAAACAAAATAAACAAGATAGATGCAAATCAGTCTGAGTTGCTACAAATTATAGCACGCCAAGTTTGCTTCTGCGGCAAGCAAAGAGGTTAGGATAGGTTTGTCGGCTTCTTAGGTGAGAAGATACGGTTCAATGCACAGGAAGAGATCAAGCTGGCTTTCAACAGATCCAATACCTGCATCAGAGTAAGGGGGGAGAGGAAAAAAGGCGAGTTAGATAGTATTTTTTCTTCTCTTGAGTACTATGTTCCTCGGTTGCTTTCAATTGCAGAGAATAAACAACAACAAAATCACTTCTGGGAGAGAAAAAAATCATGCAACTATTGAAAGAAAAGAAGTAGAAGAAAAAAGCAATTGGTAGAAGAGTACTGTCTACTAAATTATATCAAGAAGAACAGAGGATTGGAACACTTGACCTTAGCTTCTCCGAGTGTGACCTCCTTCTCTACTAAGTTGCTGATAGGCTCTTTGAGTTGCTTGATCACATCGATTGCAGAGGTGGGTGAAAGCGGTGTTATAGACATATCATCAGTAACCGTGAACCTAACCGAATTCTTTGCATAACCTCCTCCATTTTTTGTACTTGAATTTGGAAGGTTTGGATTCACTTCGTTTGTGGTTACCACATCTATATTATGCTTGCACTTGGTTTTTTTATCGATCTTCATTACATTAAACCAGCAGGTTTGACATCCGTGCGCGTTGGTTCTGATAGACACATCGGCTTCAATCCCTAGTACTTGGTTGTTGCAGTTAAAATGCGGGTAGAGCTTCGGAGACAGTAACATGTTCTTGGATTCCGTGGACATGATACAATCGTTGCCGGCAGACAAGACCTCGACGCTGGTGTACAAGTTGTCGACACAACCGACAGAGGAGTGCTTGTCCAATAGCTTCACTATGGATCCAAGTGGGAAGGTCAGGAAGGAGAGGAGGACATCTGCAAAGTCATTCCCTGCTTCAGCAGAGACAATCTTTCCTGTCCTTTTGTTTTGAAGAAGTTTCATACTTATCGTCTTGCTCAAATTAACAGCTTCTGCACCACCTTCCGATTTGATCTGAGGGGTCTCTATAAGCTCACATTCTTCTTCTTGGTAGTCGATTGATTCCGTTCTCCGTAGGAAAACATCAGTAAGTGGCGTCTTTGATACCAATAGCCTCCTCAGTATAGCGAAAATCTGAGACAGAAAAACCAATTATACAAGGTTGGTTTGTCTATAAAAATGGTTTTAACTAAATGTATATTTGTTTTACCTGAACCCTGCGAACATTCACAATCCGCGTCTCAACGGTAGTTGCATCTTTGATCCCTAGCTTTTGAAGCAGAGAAAGGGTAGCCGTTACACTGCCGGGTGCTACATTCAAGTCATCGCTGATAACATAAGTTGCTGCTCCTTTCAGAAACACATAATTTTTTCCATCATTATTTTTCGGTGTCCATTCAACACCTTTATCCATAGGTTTTCCACAAGGACAGCGAACACCACATACCGAACTGTAAAGGCGGCTGGTGTCGGTGAAGCAAGCAAATGTTGGGCACCTATAAAACCGACGAGGGTTTAAATCATCAACGACATACACGAACAAATCTTCACATAGCCGTTCAGCCGTACTTCTAGGCTTCAGCAACATATCCTTACATGCTTCGGTCTCAAAATACTTGACGTCGAGATTTTCCACACTCTCATACAGCTTGTCCATGCATTTAATCGATGATCGCTTGTTTAGGAGTCTGACGATGGTACCCATGGGCAAAGTCAAGAAGCTCAAAAGTACATCTACAAAATCCTTTTCCGCTTCGGCAAACACCACCCTATTCTCTTCCTTATCAACAACAAGCTTCACTCTAATAAAGGCCATGGTAATTGAGGATTATATCTTCTGCAGATTCGCTCAGACCCCAACTCTCACCGTTTAATGAATATAGACTGTTTGGTTCCTCGTAATGGCAAAGTTAGGAATTTAGAATTGATACAATACCAAAATATATCAATAACTTTAGCATAATTTCAAAAATAATCCAAAACGATCGATGAATATCAAAACATGAACCATCTATTATATCAGTTAAAACATCTTTAAATTACACTATTTTTATGCTAATAGGAAATATTTATTGTTAATTGCAATAGAGTATGGATTTATATACAATCATATTGTACAATTATGCAACAAAAATATTTTCCAATTAATTAATCTTCAAGTTCTAATTTAGATTCATCATTGTAAGAACGTCAAGGGTCAAATAAAATTTACAAAACCATCAAAAAGGTTTTTTTTTTTAAAAGAGAGAGAAGAAAAATGATATATAGAAGTTGTAGCATCATTAACAAGCAAACTTGTATAACAAATATTTCTCATAAAGATTAAAACAAACCTTCTTCTTAATCAAAGCTTCAATTCAAATAATGCCTTCCGAGTTGAATTTCTTCTTTTGGAACTAATGACTTTCTTTTCTGGTAAAAGTATATATAGAGTGGAAAGAGAAAGATTTGAGTAAAAAATTATAGATTTTATTGGATTTTATTGTTTGTATTTAATATTTAAATAGATAAACATCTAAATTAATTTGATTTGTTGGATAACTGTTATTTCTTACCCTCCAAAAGTAAATAAAAAATCACTTTGAAATCTAAACTAATTTTTGTCTCTAACCACATCATTATTCACACCAACTTTCTTTTAAAGTTTCTTAGTCCAAACCAACCATATTTTTTCATATAGAGAAAGTACTTGGTCCAGAAAGTACTTTCTTTTGACGTGCCTACTATCCTTGGACGCCAACCCACCCACCCCCAACCCCCGGTGCGGATCCATTAAGTAGGGGTTCGTGTTTTTTCAAATTCACGAACTTTTTCGTGTGGCGTCCTACGAACGTCCGTTCCGTTCACGTTGTTCATTTGACAAATCTTAGATAGTGTATGGATGAAAAGTCGTATCGATCGGAAGTGTTTTGCATATGTAGAAACATATGGATTTATTTCAGCCGAACGAATTTTGAAATTTTAGTATTAAGTTTGACACATGCAAAACACTTCCGATTGATGTGATTTTTCACGGCATCAATCTTCGAAAACACAGCGTCCAAAAAAAAAGGCGGAAAGACGCACAAATTAATTTTTGAAATATACTCAACATTAAAAAAGAGAGGAACACAGGGAGAGGTGAAGAGTGGGGTACCAATTTGGAGTTCGTTGATCTTCGTCGAATGTGAGGGTTCGTCAATCTCTGAAACACGGAAAGATGTATGTATTAATTTTTGAAAAGTACCCAACATTTAAATTAAAAAAAAAAGAGAGAAACACGGGGAGAGGGGAAGACGAGATTTAGGGTTTCATTTTCAGAAAAATTCAAAATTTCAAGGAGAGGAGAGGGAATATTGATTTTTTTTTTTCAGTTTTAACTAGTTACTTTGTTACGGATCGGGTGTCGGTCTGTTTGAATACTACCTAAAACCCAAAACAAGATTTTTGAGAAAAAATCACCACATATAGGCAGATACGATATTTACGTAATATCGACGGATATTTTCTAAAAATTGAAAAAAATTATAATTTTAAGATATTGTTTCTTCTCCAAACCGATATATTGACAATATATATTGGATATATATTTAGAATATTGTTATGAATACACACACATACATAATAGATAGATAAATGAAAATCATGTGTTTCTTAGGCTTATGACAATACCACAATGAATAAGATTTATACTATTGATGACCAACATTTTGCAACCACTTAATGTGCGCAAAATTATATACAAAGTGCATATTCTCATTTACGAATATTTTAACATATGCAGAACGAGTTAGCTATCCCAATGCATCATCTCTTTACTCATTAGGGTTTATATATATACCTTAAAATATGTTGAAACGGAACTCATATGTAATGAGGATTTCTATCTCATCTACACTTGGCTTCCATTTTTAAGTATTGTAAACTTTGGTCCTTTGGTAACCTTAGAGGGTATTGTCCAATGTAGTTGTAAACTATGTAACTTAGGTTCAGATACGGATACGGATATGGGATATGATACAATGCAGATTCGCAGATTCACATTGTTCTTAAAAAAAACGATGATACGAGATACGTTTTTATATCCACTGTTAATTAAATAAATATGGATATTAAGATGTAATATAAATATATGATGATATATATAAATAATGGCATCATGTTGGATATTGCACTTTCAAATTTTCAAGAGTAACAGGAGAGGCGTCGATTCAAGAGAGGTTGATGAAACATTTACAGTCTGAGCAAATCCGAAAGAATCCGAAAATTTGCAAGAGTTATTATAATGCACAATAGCATACTTGTTATTTCATGATAATTAAGCTCGTTACAGTATATAGTAAGGCTACTCAGGCAAGATTAGAAACAGGTAACTGATTTTGAGATCCTCAGTTACTTATAATTTAAGTATTTATGTAGTTTTCATAATAGACATTTCAAAATGCTGCTAGGAAACATTGTTCTTCTTTTGGAAAGGCGTGTTCTTTGATTTTTTATTTTTATTTTTCTCTTTGCAGATTAGAACTAGAAAAGTGAAACCTTTCCCCTTTATTTGACAGGTTTTATTTTGCATAAGATCTCACTTTTAGTTCTAATTTCGATATTTATTCTTTCTCTTTACAGATTAAAAATAGAAAAGAATGATCTTTCCCCTTCTTTTGGCAAGTTTTATTTTTGCATCAGATCATTTAAGAGAATATATCTGATATAGCTCTGTTCTCACAAAATAGTTATCAAATAAGAGAATCATATCGATCTATATAGCACGGATACAGGATACGATACGGATTCATGGATGCACAGCCTTTCAAAAACATAGGATACATGATACATTTTATATCGATTTTAAATAAAATAATAAAAATATATATTAAGATATACGTATAAATATATAATAACATACAAAAATAATGGCATTAAGTTAGATATTCAATACACTGTCAAAGTTTTAGGAGTCTTAATTTTTTAGAAAGAGATGAGAAGCGTCGATTCGAAAGAGGTTGATGAGACATTTACAAGTTCCAGAGAATCTGGGTTTTGAACTCCAATTCGCAGTCGAGGATGATTCATGAGGCGTTTCCAAATATCCATGCTTCATAGGCGTTGATGATACTTGCATTGATTTTCAAATTTATAATCTACTTCTGTTTGAATTTTTTGGTGCTTTATAAAAAAAGAAAAGAATATGACCGACGAAACATAACTACCATAACCTGATCATCCATACAACTTACAACCTAATCATTCATACAACTTATGAATATGATAACGAAGTTGTTAGAATATTAGATATATTTTCTCAATCCTTGTCTTATCTTTAAAGTTTAGGTATTATTGCACAATCTATTCAATTCTCACATGATGCCTGTTCAGATTTTGGCTCAAAGGGTTTAATTTCAACAGCAGAATACCATATGTTAGAATACAAATTATCTTCTCAGCATTCCTTACTAATACTATTCGAAGTTTTGATTCAGTGATTAACATATAGAAGTTCTGACACCCATTGACTTTCAACATATGATGCATTTTATTTCTAAGCAAACCTAACAATAACTTGATAAGTCGAACAACAGTCTTACAGCATGAATCAAATTATTTTTCTTATTTTACCCCAAAAAAAATAATTTCTAACCCCTATTTTACCACATAATTTATATATGAAAAATGTGTTTGAAAACTTCAAAGAAATAAATATGGGCAACATTAAATATATAAATAATTAAATGCTAATTTAACAATTACATTAAAACTACATGAAGGACAACACTAACATAACAACAAATGTTGCAACCTTTTCTTGTTTTCTATTTTTATCCTTTTCTCGTGCAGCAAACAAAAATAGCAAGCTCACTAAGTTCCACAACAATTCTAAAACTTAATTTTTGTACCCCCATTTTTGGTAACAAATTCATAAATCCTTTTGCTGAAATGCTAGAGTCTTTCTTGCAACTCATTATATACACATTGCGCACTGAAATGTATTACTAAAATGTTGGGAAAATGGTCAAGGGATCGTGTAAGGTCATTATATATAGCGATTCCAATCGACAAAAGAACGATAATAAAAACCGACATCATCTTATCCCGCCTAGTCGCTATGCTGTGACGATCCCTGAAACAAAACAAATAAATAAATAAATAAAATTGTGAAACATTGCCTTGACCGCCTTTTTTCCCTTTTCTTTGACTTTAAGAAGTGAAGGTTGTTTCCTGCAATTTTCCATGATTTTTCCAATCATAAACTGAACTGAGAATGTCATTTTTTCAATCTTTATATATTCTTGGGACTCATATTGATTGCGGTTTGCTCCTTATTAGTGATTTTAATTGCAGAAAACTACCTGAAATTTGCCATGTGGCAGGACATACCATCCTTTTCTTTAACTTCAAAAGGTGAAAGGTGTTATTTTAAGCGATTTAGAGCCTTAATTTTTCAAACCAAATCTTAAAAGAATATCAAGAAATCACCTGAGGGTTATAGCAGCAGGATAAATAAAGCCAATGCAGACTGCGGCTGATGTAGCAAACGAATCCCAAATGCTCGGATTCAAATTCGCAAACGTGAAAACCAATCTGTGGTTGTTAGAAAACGAAGGCGGCCACAATAGAAGTAAAAGGTCGTTGACGTTGAGGCGAAGGGCAAAGAAGATGACTGGGAAAGCTAGCATGAGGTGAAGTGCATAGCTCACTCAAACAATGTCAGTGAGAACAGAGTTATATCGGATATCAAGCTTAGAATTGAAGTTAATGAGTACATCGTCGAGGATATGATCGCCAAAGAGGAAGCAAGCGCAGAAGCCTGTGGCTATGTAGAGTATAGAACATAAGAGAAGCGAAGTCCTCACAATGCATTGAAACAACAAAGGGTTTTTTACCTCATTTTCTATACTGTGAACTGCCAAAAAAAAAATCAAAGAAAAAAACAGATAATAAAAATGAGTAGAAAAAGAGAAGGGTATTTTAGGTAATTTACGTAATAATTTTATCCTAGTTAGTTGTTGGGATTATGTCTCGTGTCAGAATATGCATTTATGGATATGGTCAATTAGACCCTAGCATAATAAAACAATTCATTGATAATATGAAATTAGAAAATTTACAATAACAAGAGAAAGAAACAGAAATAATAATTTTCCAAAACAAAACATCCCTCAAACAAAACAAAAAAAATATTGACTACATAGTGATCAACATTCATCCGACAAAATCTTCAAAAAGCGTCCGTAAATTAAGTGGATTTCATTTTTTTAAGCGCTTACCAAAAAATGCAGCATAGTATAAATTTTATGATGTAGAACCAAAGAAAAAGCTTTTTTTTTTATTATGGAAGATCATGAAATTTCTTTCAGCCAAAATGCATGAACAAAATATCATGAAAAACATATCCCGATCATTTCTAGTATTTTTCTTAGCACTTTTGTTTCGCCACTTTTTCCATAACAAGAACATTGATATTACAACGTCTTAGAAAAATATGCTCAATTGTTTCTGGTTCTACGTTGCACAGAACTCATAAAGTCCCTTTGTCAACTCCTTTTCTGGTTCTACATTGCATTTATGGGCCATTTAGGCCGGGGCACCTATAGGTTTTTGGTACTATAAATCTCTCTCTTTTGGGTGAGAGATAGTGGGCTTGAGAGACCTAATGTGAGTATTGAGGGCTTTGTGCCTCCCCTTTCTTGTGTGAGAGCAAGAGAGGGGAGATGACGAGTGAGAGAGCTTCGTTAGGAGCTTTATAATCTCCTCATAGATCAATATAATTTTAATGCTCGTTTTTGTCATGTAGATGTAGGCTGAGGTGCTCGAACCATGCTACATCCGGTGTTTTTCTTCTTTATGGTGTGAACCTTGTGATTGTGTTATCCATCTTGTGTTGAAATTCAATTTTTGAGTTTATAGATTGTATCATATTTCTCATCTCATGAACAAGATATAGCACTTATTCTACTACCCTTCAGTTTGTAGCAAATGGCTATTTTTCTTGCAATGCCGATGAAATGAAGTAGAAATGGAAAAAAGCTATTGTTTATCGAACAACTATTTCCTCATAAATTTGTAAAAATCTAAGGATCAACAAAGGAAGTGTCTACCGTAGTAATGACAGACAAATGCAGTGGCAAGAACCGGGACTGCGGTGAACAGATTCCAAACTGATGCCAAATTATTTATCTCTAGTAGCAAGCTTGGTGTCTCTATACCTCTGTTAACTAATTTGAGAATCAGAATTGCAACTGCGACGACAACAAACTGTGACTGGAGATAGTATATCAGTCATTGTCAAACTATAGTAGCTTATAATGGTTGATTATAACGGCTAAAATTAAGTGTGTGACCAAAGATAGTATATCGGTCGATGGCTAATTATAGTACCTTATAATGCTTGATTATAAAGGCTAAAATTAAGGGATTCATAGGGTTGAAAATAAAGGATTTATATGTTGGTCAATGGTTAACTATAGTAATGTATAATGAGGGATTCAATACATTGTATATAATTATAAAACTATCCATAGCAGTAAAATATTATAAATAGAACCTTGTATGCCAAGTGAAGCTAGTGAATGAAATTGAAAATATTCTCCACTCTTTTTTCTCTTCTGTTTACTTTGTTCATATGGTATCAAAGTCGTATGATTCTTGAGTGTTAGTTGTCTTGTATTCCGGATTCCATTCCGACCATCTTTTTAGTGACCATCCGGATTCCACTCCGGCTATCATTTAGACATCTCCTTCTTGTTCATCTCTAGTTTTCTTCCTTGGGTCCTCTCATAGAGTCGCACCAGCATCATTGTCTTATCATGAAATTAGACGGAAAGAATTACTTCTTATGGGCATCCTATCAGAAACTTCCTAGAAGGACAAGACTTATGGGACTACATCAATGGAGTTACCACAATGCTAGTAGACAATGCATCCATTTCCAAGTGGATAATCAACTATGCCAAAATAAAAACTTGGATTATGGAGTCTGTTGAGAGTTCTATTGCGGTGAACTTAAGTCCGCTGACCACTGTCAAAGAAATATGGAACTACCTCGAACGCATCTATAAACAAAGCAACAAGGCTCGCCTATATCATCTTGACGAAGAGATAAGTTTTTTATTACAAGAATCACGTAGTATTCAAAAAATTTATTCTGTTATGATGAAGATTTGGAATGAAATTGACATGATAGATTCTGATATCCATAAAGAAGCTTTTGAAACAGTAATTAAATTACGGCAACAATCCCAATGTAGGCAATTTTTTGATGAAAATGTGATCCGATCTTGAACATGTTCGTGCTACTATTCTGACTCGTAATGTCAGTCTTAGTCTGGTAGAGATCTTACATAAACTTATAGCCGAAAAGTCTCGTTTGACGTCTCTTTCAACCGTTAGACCCACACTTGATGCAGCTCTGCTTGGAAGCACATACAAAGACAAAGTTTGTGACTTCAGCAAGGTTGAATGCTTCAATTGTCATGAGATGGGGCATCTATCATATCAATGCAAAAGAAAGAAAGGCAACAATTCTTTATTCTGTAGATATTGCAAAGAGTAAGGCCATTTGATAGAAGATTGCAAGAAACGCCCAATAAAACGAGGATCTCTAAAGCCTCAATCACAACCTTCAGCATCTTCGTCCTCTGCATTTCATGTTGTTGCTTTGCCATCTCCTTCTCAGGTTGATTCAAATCCCAATATCTCTGCACAGCCCTCTACTCTTTCACCAAAATTCATCCAACAAGTCATTCAAGCTCTCCATGCTTTTGGTTTTGGTAAGACTTCCTTCTCTAACTCATGAGTTGTAGACTCTAGAACCACCCATTATATGACAGGAAATTTAAATGTTCTTCATTCTATCATGCCATATGATAAAAATGAAAAAATATTTGCTGCAAATGGACAAACTCTTCCTATTATTAAGGTTGATTCATTGATAATAACACCTCCAGATTCACCATCCTTGTCATTTTCCAACGTCCTATACATCCCTAACGTTTCTGCTAATTTAATCTCGATTAGTCAGCTTATGAAACAAAACTGTATTTTCTCATTTTCTTCTTCTGGTTGTCTTATACAGGATCTGCAGATCGGGAAAGTGATTAGGAGAGGCCATAGGAAAGGGAAACTCTTCATGCTGGACTTGGGAACACCATCAAATTCACCTACATGTTTTCTTACTCCTTTTTCTGATGAAATCAATTCCTCAAATAAATTATGGAGTCTTGGGCATTGTCGCTTTGGCCACCCACATTCTTTGAATTTGAATTCTTTATTTTCCGCCAGTGCTTTGTTAGAAAAACTTGACTATAAGTCAAGAATTATTAATAATTCTGAAGATTGTGCCCTTTCAAAATCTCATATTTTACCATTTAGAAGAAATGAGAATCATGCTATTTCTTCCTTTGATCTTGTCCACGCTGATATTTGGGGACCATCCTTTATTGGTTCATTAGCTAGAAAACTCTACCGTGTTCCTTTTGTCGATGATTGGTCACGATTCTCTTGGGTTTATTTTCTAAGACATAAATCTGAGGTTCTGCAGGTTTTAAAATACTTCCATGCAATAGTACAAACTCAATTTGGCAAGAAAATAAAAATTTTGTGCAGTGATTCGGGAGGTGAATATATGTCTCAACAATTTACAACATTTCTTACTGAAGAAGGAGTCATTCATCAACGAAGCTGCCGTCACCAACCACAACAAAATGGAGTTGCAGAAAGAAAGTATAAACATCTATTGGAGACAGCTCGTGCTTTGCGATTTCATGCAAAATTGCCAAAGATTTTTTGGGCTCAAAGTATCCTAACAATAAACTTCTTGATCAATAGGCTACCAATTCTATTGATAGGAAATGTTTCTCCATTGAAGAAACTGCATGGGTACTCTCTAAATTACAATTTATTGCGGATTTTTGGGTGAACCTGCTTTGTCCTTCTTCTTAGTTCTCAATGCTCCAAACTTGATAAGTTGGTGAGATGCATTTTTCTTGGATATTCTGAAACACAAAAAAGATATCGCTGTTATGATTGGAAGCAAGACAAATGAGGATTTCTCAAAATGTCATATTCTTTGAAGATACCCCATATTTTTCTAATCATTCTAGTTCCTCACAGTCTGTTAGCTCTACTATTCCTTTATATTTGTTTCCTAACACTTCACAAGTTGAAAGCAATGAAGTTCACCATCATATGCCTCACCCTTCATCAACTTCGGCTTCAGATAACACTATCTTTTCACCTTCTCCTCCACTTTGTCGGTCCACTCGTATAATTAGGTTACCTGACCGTATTTCGTTATTTTCCTCACTTACACCTTTATATATTCCTCATTCCTATAAGAAAACTGCAGATAGTGCAGAATGGATCCATGCTATGAAGGAAGAACTTGAGGTTTTGGGGTTTAACCACACTTGGGACATGGTACCAACACATCCAGATTATCCAGTGGTGGGATGTAAATGGTTGTACACAATCAAATTGAAGTCTGATGGTTCTTTGGATCGTTATAAAGCTCGTCTTGTAGCACAAGGCTTCAAACAGAAGTATGGTATAGGTTATGAAGAAACTTTTGCTCCAGTTGCCAAAATGACTACAGTCCGTACTTTGATTGCTGTTGCTGCCCTTAAGAATTGAGATATTTATCAAATGGATGTGAAAAATGTGTTCCTTAATGGCGATTTATCTGAAACTGTTTACATGAAACCTCCTCCAGGCTACAATGCTCCTCCTCAGATTGTTTGTAAATTACGGAAAGCACTCTATGGCTTGAAACAGGCACCACGAGCTTGGTTCTCTAAACTAACAGCTATGCTTCAACAAGCTGGTTACCAATAAAGTTATAATAATTATTCGTTGTTTATCTCCTCAACCGATAAAGGGCATATTTTGGTATTGGTTTACGTTGAAGATATTTTGATTACTGGTGATAATCGTCAAGGTATTCAATAATTCAAACAGACTCTCCAACAATCATTTCTCATGAAAGGTCTTGGTATTGCAACTTATTTTCTCAGGTTAGAGATATCTAAGCACACTAACAGATATTTTCTTAGTCAGCGGAAATATACTCAAGATCTTATTGATTTGGCTAGGCTCATAGATGATAAAATCGCCGACACCCCACTTTAGTTGAATGTGAAGTATGGTCATACAGATGGACATCCAATCCCTGATCCAACACTATATCGTCGGCTAGTTGGAAGCTTAGTCTTTCTCACTGTCACTCGTCCAGACATCGCCCACACGGTGCAGATTGTAAGTCAATTTGTTTCTGATCCTCGCACATTACATTTAACAACAGTCTATTGTATCATTCGATATCTTCGTTCCACTCCAATAATGGGATTATCCTATCTTACCACTTATAGTACTGAGTTACGGGGTTTTTGTGATGCTGATTATGCTGGATGCAAAGACACATGTAGATCTACCATGGGATATCGTATTTTCTTAAGGAGTTCTCTATTGTCATGGAAATCGAAGAAGCAACCTACTATCTTTAAATCTTCCACTGAAGCAGAACATCGGGCGATGCCATTTTCTTTTGAAGAAATTATTTGGCTTCAACGACTTTTAAAGTATTTTAGTATTCACTTAAAGGCTCCCACCTCACTATTTTATGACAATGAAAGTGCCGTCAAGATTGCAAGCAAGCCAGTATTTCACGAGCGCACTAAACATATTGAGATAGATTATCATTTTGTCCGTGAGAAATTTAAACAAGGTCTCATTTCACTTCCTCATATTCCATCCAAAGAGCAACTCGCAGATTTCTTTACAAAGTCTCAAACTAAAAAGCGCCATGATTTTTACAATGGCATACTGATGATGACCCACCATCAGTTTGAGGGGTGTGTGACCAGAGATAGTATATCGGTCAATGACTAACTATAGTAGCTTATAATGGTTGATTATAATGGCTAAAATTAAGGGTGTGACCAGAAATAGTATATCGGTTAATGGCTAGCTATAGTAGTTTATAATGGTAGAATATTGTTAGTTGTATGCTATAGGCCATTATTCTACATGATTGTATATTATAATGGATGCTTGAACATGTATAGGGATGACTTTCTTGCTTGACATGATAGTATGCTATCTGGTTACTCTTTATCTTAACATGTATATTTATACTGTCTCTCTATTACATGTTGATAAAGCCCTTAGGATATGTACTTGACTACCAAGATTATGATGGAGATCATACTAGTGGGGCCAGGGTAGTCCATAAGTACATCATTTAGTTGTTCCTAGTCGAGAGAGTATCGAGATGGGGCATTGATATTCCAGAGTAGACCAGTATGTACGATTCTTGACTCTGTTTTGAGCGATGGTTGATCCCACAACCATTGGTGTTTGACATCAGAGAATGTGCACAGGTGCTCATTGGAGAATGGGTACACCGAATAGGACTTGCCGAGAACTCCTAGATGGTATTATACCTCACGTCAGATAGCAGTTCTCTGGTGACACTGGTATAGGTTAGTCTGTTGACCCGAGATCGTCATAGAGTCTTGTGTGATTCCCACTGTACTTTGATTTCCACTCTACCACATTCAAGAGGATTTGTGCAAACAGGTAGTTTTTGGGTACAGTCCCAAGTCACATGGAGGCAATGGGTGATAGGAGAGGATTTCGTCTCTCTCGGTATTGGGGGTTGATATTGCTTTTCGCTCGATTGGCCATAACAGGAAATCCCTGGCCAAGATTGCTGAGATTTACTGGTAAGTGTTATCAGTAGTTTCTCGAATCGTTATGAGACTCACATCGGCATGACTTATCAAGCTATTGGGGTCTAACGTTTACCACCCCCAGGCTAGATATGCGACATATCAGACGAAAAGACCGGACTGTATGGTAGTATTATTTATTGAATTCACAGGAGTATAAGCAAGCTTGCTTGCTAATCTTCTGATCGCTCAATACCCGGGCAGCCGTTACGTTCATCTAGTACCGCTGACGGCTTGTGAGTAACTGATATGATCATTATTTACTGTCGGCGTATTGACGAGTCTTTAGAGTCCTACACAGAGGTTTCCTGGCTAAAGAGAAACGAAGTAGGGTACATATGTGATATGTACGGGACCGAGATTAATACGTGTATGTGATACCGTATTCTAATATCGTGATATATGATATCGGTCGGTTATATGAGATATAGCTAGTTTATTGAATCAAGTGTTGATTCGATAAGATGATATATATGATATTAGTCGGTCATATGCGATACAGCCGGGTTATTAAATCAAGTGTTGATTAAATAATTTAATGTATGATTATATATTTTATATATTATTATACATTAACTAATATCAGCTCACTTAAGAATTTCTTTTTCTCACTTGTTCATTTAATATATATGTGATATATATTATTGTATTTTTTTCTTTGTGTCATGCTTGATGACACATTGTACATGGGTGTATGAGACTCATACCATACCATAAGATAATTAGGGTGAATATTTATTTAGAGAATAAACAAAATTAGGTGGAAATAAGCATGGCTAAGAGGCTTGGAGAAGCTTGTGGAAGGTTTGACTTAAGTCCATTAATTTTGTTTTTGCTTTAGATATTTATTAATCCAACTATTATCTTTAACCATGGTTAAGTCTCTACAATGATTATATATGATATTTTCTCACCCATGGTTGCCATTCATTCCATCCATTCCATTCTTGACTTCATCTTCTTCGTCTCAAGTTAGCTCACTAGGTTTTCTTGAGGTGAAGAAACAGAGTGAGAAAAATTATTCTAAAGTGAGCAAAATTCCTACTTCATTAATCTATACTAGACTAGTCATTTAGTATAGGTTGTTTGCTTCACTAATTCTCAATTAGTGAAGAGGTAGCTTGAGTTGGAGATTCCTCGACGTAGATCATCTTCGAAGATCTTTAAGCAAGATTGTTCCTTTTGCCTAGTAGAGCCTAACGAGAGTCCGGGAGACCACTACTTAGAGCGAAGGGACTACTACATAGAGCTTTAGAAGTGAAGGACCTATCTATAAAGGTCGTATTCCTTGTTTACTTAGAGTAAAGATGTTTACTTGTATAGCGTTACCATAATTCTCTAGTTAGATCCTCGGTTTCGGGTTTCTTAGCACTCTAGGTTTTTTATAATTGCATGCATGATGCCTTGGAAAACATAGCGAGGGTGCTAAGGAATCCAGCAGTGGTATCAGAGCCAAGTTAGAGCATTAGGAGTGGCCTAGACGACGTTAAAGTGTTCGATCGAACGTCAAAACCATATTTTCCCATGCTCTCTGGAAATTTTTCCAAATGTTAGATTTTTCCAAATTAAAAATTACCAAAAAATTATGCAGGGTTTTCTATGGATCCCCAAGAAAAATGACGGCCCAACTCGACCGTACGACCGTGGAACCATGGCCAAACCCTAGGGTTTGCGACGGTTCCGCGGCGCCGTAGGTGAGGCAGGAAGCGTGCCTTTCTTGTGCTGATCCGTTGGTACTAGGTGCACTGTCTGGGTATTTTTAATCATGCTCAAGTGTTGAGCTCTCAGGGAATTTTGGAAATTCGTTGATTCAATCGAAATGTTTAATATCATCTAGCTATCTATGATATGTGATACAATATTTGGAATTCACAATAATTAGTTTTATGAAAATTAGTTTGAATTTTATAAATCTAGCAATTTAGTTTCATTTGATCGGTTGCCACGGGGTTTTGATTTGAATTAAAACTCTGTCGCAATCACGTAGTATGCGTGGATACTCATCGGGTAACATTACTAGATAGCCACGCCCCATAGCCCCGACCAAGTGACTATAGGAGAATCCCGTTGCCAAAAGCATCCCCTCGGGTGCTCGCGGACGCGGTGTTCCGCCTAAGTGCATTTCGTAGATGACATCGGGGGTGCGGCCGTCTACTAAAGTTTCCGACGAGCATTCGATCAGGTTGTCGGGAATCTTGTTGAATTGTCCGACTTGTTATTGAAAAGTGTTTTCAATATCCAGACTAAAATGCGGCATTTATAATGTTAGGCATGAAATTCGGAATATGAGATATTCCGGGTTTATGATGTCTAAGGAATTCATTTGTTTAGGCATGAAATCCGAAGTATGTGATATTTCGGGTTTATGATGTTGCGGATTCCAATTGTTATAGTTTTCACTTTCTTTTCTATAACATTATATGTAATATGTAGGGTATCGCCGGTTTCATTGCTATACGTCAACGACAATTGGGATACGCATACTTACTTATGTTGATGACATGTGATGTTATATGTTGCTGTGATATGTTATATTGGATCGTCGTGTTTGAATAGCTGGGGGGTTTTATGTGAGATGATAGTTTTTCATTTTCATTCATGTAAAAACTTTTATGTAATATTCTTTTATTGGGAAACTTCCGGGTTGAGGATGATGTCACCATTGATATATATTATTTACTTTTCCGCATTTGGATAGACCCAAGGAGGGGAGCATAAGTAACAGGGTTCTAGAGTCCAGTAGGAGACCATCTCGAGGAGTCGTGACCGGGTCTCCTAACTCTAGAATTGGCAGGGTTGCTTGCCGCTCTCATAGGGGTCTAGGGATGTAGGTTTGGCTATTCATCGCGACCGTGGAATTCATATTTTTTACCGGCTTAATTTAAAACACGGAACTCCTAGTATATCCAATATTTCATATGTTGACTTCTACTGCAATGTTCTGTGATGAGATCATATAACTGCGTGAGACGAATGTTACTGTTATATATATGATATATAATAGACGTTGCTTATATTTTGCACCCGCGCTAGTCTAGCCCCCATTCTGCCGGTAGTTAAGTAACCTAACGGTGAAGACGGGGCCCTATGGCGAATGCAGATGGCATAAGCTACGTTGTATTTTCGTTTCTTTATCTGTGATGCTTAGGAAGCATAAATGATGGGACTTCATTAATGAGATTAATGAAAAAGAAAGAAACCTAATGATGTTGTGAAATCAAATTTTCAAAACTGGTAGCTCTAGTTCTTGATTTGCATAGTGGTATTCCTTGTAGAATATCCGGCACCTCATTCGATGAGGAAAAAGCCGAGATCCCTTCACCGGGAGTGACCTCTTTAGCAGAAGCTAGCAGATGCTACACCCACTCGGTTTATTTTGAAAAACACATGATTTTAAAAGCGGAGCTTAAACCACTCATTTTCAAATCACTCGATTCTACAACGATATCAAGTTCATTACGCAAAAGGTTTTCTTAAAAACCTGTTGTAGCCCTCCGTCATTTCAGATGAGTGCTATTTAGTATTCGTGATACGTTTGTTGACCATAGCCAAGACTTAGTGTGTGGTAGCTAATTAGCGCTTATCTGCAACCATATGATGTGATTGGATTAGGGTAATCGTATGGCTTTGTTGACCATAGCCAAGGGTCGTACGGGTGAGTTTAATTCAATCAGAAAATGACGAGTTGAACTTGGCTAGCACTTATGATTTGTTAACCATAGCCAAGTTCATAAGTTGTTAGAGGTAAAATATTATCAGGAATTTCATGTGTTGAAATTTGCAATGAGATTGCATACCTTCTATGAGATAGTTGGATCCCGATACCCGCTGCGAGTAAGTATTACTCCTGGGAGAGTTTTGCACTTCACAATTAGCCAACCCATTAGGTGTCTAGAAAGGTGTCAACGTGGTTATGCCTCGGGAAAAACGAGGTTTACTTTAATTAGGTCCGTGAGAAAGCATGGGAAACCTCCCTCAAAGTACCGACACAGGCCTGGCTGAACGTTTAGCAAACTTGTAGGGTGTAATTAATCCCGGACAGTCTTAACTTTTAGGGTATAAAGGAAGATTTGATAAAAGCACTGAGAGCCATCCTGATTAGATAAAATAATAACCAATCTAATCTTGCAAGAGCATATGCAGAGTGTTTTTTTCTCTCTCTCCTGGTAGCGACCGTGACATGTCTTAATCAAGATAATAATATGGATGTATTGACCGAACCTACTTATTATACTGAGTTAGGGAACGTTGGTTCTGCTCTTCCTTATAATTTTTATAAGTCATGAGCAGGAAATAGGAAAATGCCAGGATTCCCATGCCACCCGTTCGAAGAAAGAGCATGTTGATGCATCTTCTTCAGGGGTGTTCGTTACCGAGAACTGTTTCTCAGTATGCTCTACATCCTGGGTATTAGATACCGGATCAGGATCCCACATATGTAATCTGTTACATGGGCTTAATAGAGGTAGAGAACTGGGATCGGGTGATGGTGTAATTGTTTCATCCAAATCGGTTGGTGGATATCATCTTCTATTACCAAGTAGTAATACATTGATTCTGAACGAATGTTATTACATACCGAACCTGATATGCAATATTATATCAGACTCTTTATTAAGTAAAGAAGGATATAATTTTGTATTACAGGATAATATTATGAAAATTTTCCCGAATCAAAAGTTGATTGGATCAGGCACGTTATGAAATGACATATACGTTCTAAATCAAATCATAATTCTAAGTATACAGAACACACACAAGAGGAAGATTTCATAAATGAAAGAATCCTTCTTGTGGGATTGTAGATTAGGTCATATTAATGCGACACGACTCACTAAGTTAAATAAGGATGGATATTTGAATCCGTTCGAATTTTCATTTTATGAAACTTGCCAGTCATGTCGTAAAGGTAAAATGACCAAAACTCTGTTTACAGGAAACGGAGTAAGAGCTATTGAACTCTTGGGACTGAAACATAGTAATGTATGCGGTCCCATGTCTACACTTGCCAGGAACGGTTTCTCATACTTTATTACATTCACTGATGATCTCTTAAGATTCAGACATATGTTCCAGTTGAAACACAAGTCTGAAGCTTTTGAGAAATTCAAAGAATATAAGTATGAAGTTGAGAACCAGATGGGAAAAAATATTAAAATCCTTCGATCTGATCGGGGAGGAGAATACTTGAGCACGGAGTTCCTAGATTATTTAAAAGAGAATGGGATTCTCTCTCAGCTTACTCCTCCATATACACCACAGCACAATGGTGTATCGGAGGGGGGGGGGGAAAGAATCACACCATATTAGATATGGTGCGCTTTATGAAGAGTACAACTAAGTTACCTATTTCCTTTTAAAGTTATGCACTTGAGAAAGCTGCATACCTATTGAATAGGGTTCCGACCAAATTAGTGCCTACCACTCCATATGCGATATGGTATGGGAAGAGACCATCTCTTAAACGGGTTAAGATATGGGGTTGTCCAGCCTATGTTGAAAGGCAAAATCCGGAAAAACTCGAGGCAAGGTCAGTTCTGCAAGTTTGTTGGATATCCCAAACATTCATGAGGGTATATCTTCTACCACACCGAGAAACAAAAGGTATTTTGTTTCTCGGCATGCCACCTTTTTGGAAAAAAGGAATTTCTTGAAAAACAAATTAGTGGTCATGAGGTAGAACTGTAAGAAATTCTAGCTACACAAACTGCGACTGATGATTCAGTGGAACCAGAGGATTCGATAGTCTCCAACGAACTTCAGCCTCTCCGCCGATCTAGTAGGGTTCCTCATCCACCTGAGAGATACTACGGTCTCCTCAGTGACGGTGGGAGCGAGGATTGCATCATGGAAAATGATGACCCAACTAGTTTCGGGCAGGCCATCATGAGTGGGGACTTTGTGAAATGGCTGGATGCAATGCGATCTGAGATGGAATCCATGTACACCAATAAAGTATAGACTTTGTATGTTGCTCCTGAAGGGGTAAAACCCATTGGGAGCAAGTGGATCTTTGAGAAAGATACTTGGTGTAGATGGAAAAGTTGAGACTTTAAATCTAGACTTGTAGCAAAAGATTTTCGTCAACAACTAGGTGTGGATTTTGATGAAACCTTTTCTACAGTGGCTATGCTTAAGTCCATCCGGATCCTACTTACCATCGCTGCAAACTATAACTACGAAATCTGGCAGTTGGACGTCAAGACCGCTTTTCTAAATGGTGATTTAGAAAGGAGCGTGTACATGATAGCCAGAGGGCTTCGTAGACAGTGGGAGCATCGGAAAGGTGTGCAAGCTGCTTAAATCAATCTACGGGTTGAAGCAGGCATCGCGGAGATGGAACATCTTTTTTGATGTAGCAGTCAAAGAGTTTGACTTTGTCAAAAACATAGATGAACCTTGTATATAAAAGAAGGTTATAGAGAGTAAGATTGTCTTCCTCGTATTGTACGTAGATGATATACTCTTGATAGGAAATGGTGTTCCTATGCTACACTCGGTCAAGCTCCTTTTATTACAAGGGTTCTCCATGAAAGATCTGGATGATACCTCCTACATCTTGGGGATTAAGATCTATAGAGATAGATCTAAACGGATATTGGGATTGCCCCAATCCAGGTACATTAACACCATACTAAAGAGGTTTAGTATGGAAGATTATAAACATGGCAGTTCGCCCACTTACTCAGGAATCACTCTCTCCAAAAAGATGTCTCCCAAGACTGATTTAGAGAGGGATCGCGTACAAAGGATACCCTATGCTACGGCAATATGCCTATCATGTATGTGATGTTATGTACCAGACCAGATGTAGCTAAATCACTAGGTGTAGTGATCAGGAATCAATCAGATCTTGGAAGAATCACTGGACAACTGTGAAGGACATTCTTAAGTACTTGAGAAGAACTAAAGAAATGTTCTTGGTGTATGGTAACGGTGAACTCTAGTGGGAATCCTTTACCGATTAGAGCTTCCAGAGTGATAAGGTCAACTGAAAGTCAGTCTCGGGTCTTGTCTTTACCCTCAGTGGAGGGACGGTATGTTGGAAGAGTTCCAAGCTAGATACCGTAGCATACTCGATGATAAAGGCTAAATACATCGCTACCAACGATACTGCCAAAGAGGCTGTCTGGATATTCCTTGTTCATGAGATAAACTTGGTTCCTACTATTGAGCGTCCAATACTAGTATTGTGATAACAATAGAGTTGTGGTTTTGTCTTAGGAACCCCGGTCCCATCAGTGATCCAGACATATTCTGAGACAGTATCACCTGATTAGGGAGATGATTGATCTCTAGGAGATCAAGGTTAAGAGAGTTGACGTGAAGAATAACACGGTGGATCCACTCATAAAGGCCTTTCCCAAGAGAGACTTTTTTGGGACGTTGGGTATGAGATACTAAAACAACTGGCCTTAGTGCAAGTGGGAGATTGTTAGTTGTATGTATGCCCTAGAGGCCATTATTGTACATGATTGTATATTACAATGGATGCTTAGACATATATAGGAAGTGTTTCCCCAATCAGAGCAAAACTCTGTTCAAATTCCAAGATTTGAAATGAAGCGACGCTTTTGTTTCCCCCAATCGGAGCAAAGCTCTGTTTTGAAATTCAAAATTTCGAAAATTGAAGCAACGCTTCAGATCCAGTGCTAGGCGCGCTGCGCGCCATGTGTCAAACACGGATGCGCTAGCGCCAGGTGCACTGCGCCCTAAACAGTGCACCCCCAATCAGAGCAAATCACTGTTTTGAAATTCAAAATTCAAAAATTAAAGCAACGTTTCAGATCCAGCGCTAGACGCGCTGCGCGCCACGTGTCAAACACGGATGCGCTAGCGCCAGGTGCGCTACGCCCTAGGAAGTGCACCATGTGTGCACTAGCATTAGGCACGCCGCGCGCCACGTGTCAAACACAGGCGCGCTAGCGCAAGGTGCGCTGCGCTCTGAGCAGCGCACCACATGCAAAGCACGGGTGCGCCAGCGCTGGAATTAAAAAATTCCCCACCCTTAGATCAAAAGTTCTAATAATGATAAATCATTAATCAGAATTAAAATTCTATTTTGGAAAGATTTTTCCAATCTTGTTAAAAATAAGAAGATTGCCTTCTGTAAAACAGAAGCCCTAGGATCAAAGATCCAACGGTTGGAAACATTCCCAAATCAATCTGCCCTATATAAAGGCCCCAAGACTTCAAGTCTGATATAGAAACCCCCCCCCCCACCATAAACTTTGAGAAATTCAAAGAAAGAAGAGCAAGCTCTCAGCAAAAGAAGATTTTTTCTTCAAGGTAAAAAAATGGTGATGAACAAAGAGATGGATTCATCTCATAATTAAAAAGAAGAATTATCTTCTTAAAAAAGATCATAGATCTAAAAAGACCAAGGTCTAAAAGAGATCAAAAGATCTCATCACATAATAAAGAAGAACATATTCTTCACACAGATCATTGATCTATAAAGGCAAAGCCTTTCAAAAATAAGAACTATTGTTCTTGAATCTTGAGACAAAGTCTCTTTTAAAAGAACATAAATTTGTTCACAGATCATAAAAATTGATCAAATACGCTTTGCGCTATGGAAATGCGCCTTGCGCTCTTGAACAACGCTTCTGCGCTCCCTGAACCGGTGCTAAGCACCAAAATGCGCCACGTGTCAACCACGTATGCAACTTGCGCTTTGCGCTTCTAAATAGCGCACTGCGCTCATGGGCTGGCACTCAGCGCCAAGCGCTCCACGTTTCACTCACGTATGCGCCACTAAACTAGCGCAATGCGCTTATAAATTAGCGCTCGGCGCTCATAAACTGGTGCACTGCGCTCATCATCAGGCGCCTAGCGCAGAACATGACACGTGTCCCTTACATGCACGCCACATGGCAGAAGCGCACTGTACTTTTTGATCGGCGCAAAGCGCCTAGCACATCATAGGTTGCGCTGACAGAACACAAGTTGTTCTTTAATGAGCCAGAGCTCTGCTGAATTCTTTGCATTCAATACAAGACAAAAATATCAAGATCTAATGCTCAGCATTATTAAAAGGGCCAAGCCCAAATAAGGGCTCAATAGCCAGATAAACAAAATGTTTAAATGTTTATTGGACTTAGCCCAATATTGGCCATAAGTCCTCAACTTATATTTAATTGAGCCCATCTGCTCATGAATATTTAACAGATCTTAGTCCCAAATTGCACTACAGATCTTTCAACCAACTCATACCAGTTCGAGGGTATATCTTTTTACTCCTCTGATATTTGTCGTTGTAATCCTTCAACGTCTTCAGAGAGGTGACGGGTCCCGACAACCATACATCTTATAGACTATGATGTCTTTAAACTGGACTGTGGGGTCCTTAAACTCACGGACTACGATGTCCTTAACCTGGACTGTGGGGTCCTTAAACTCATGGACTAAGATGTCCTTAAACTTTATAGACTATGACGTCTTTAAACTACGGACTGTGGAGTCCTTAAACTCATGGACTACGATGTCCTTAACCTCGGACTGTGGGGTCCCTTTAAACCCACGGACTACGATGTCCTTAACCTGGACCGAGATGTCCTTAAACTAACAATGGACCGTAATGTCCTTAAACTAATCGACCGCAATGTCCCTAAACTAAACAACAGAGGCCAAATGCTCTCTTGTTGGATCTAAATGATCATGTTAAGTTGATCTTAGTCTAAAAAATATTAGACTAACGTATCCTTAACAAACGTTTAAGTTGATCTTAGTCTAAAATTAGGCTAATGTATCCTTAAACCCAACCCCTAAACCCAAATCTAAGAAGATACGGATTTGGACTAATCCATGCCCTACGGGCGACAACATAAATTAGTCTCCGTATACAATCCACGGGCAACCACAAACAAAACAAACACCCACGACACGAAGTGACCATTTGGAGAAGGAGAAAGTTGTTACCGCGATGCGGTAACGTAATTAACTGCAGGGGCTTGCGCCTGCAGGGAAGAGTGTCCCCGCAATCAAAAATCCCTCAAACGAGGGGGAATCTGACGAAGTCTGCTACATCGGGTGCATCCATTTAAACCTTCGATACACGGTGCCATAAATCAACTTGGCATCTTCGGAGAGGTGTACGGATAGAACCAATTAGCATCTGCCCTGAAATTCGGGCGAGACTTCTGCCGCGTCTTCGTCCGCGTCTTTCGGCAGGGAAAAAATTCTAGCACGCTCGGTGGGACCTTTTCCTCTTTCCACTCCACACTTCGTATGTCGTGTTCGCGAATGAATCGCGGTTTAATATGGTTGTCCTTGGGTTCGAGGTACTAAGATTTGGTGTCTTGCTCCGTGCAAAAAACGAAAGATCAATGGTGTTTACTTGCACGAAATGCTCCGGTTGCAACTGCAACTCACGTTCCGCCTCATCCGGAGGTATAGCTTACGGGCCTTAGGCGGCCTCCCTATTCACAATGCCGGTAGAGCAGGTGACGCAGGCTACCACCGGGTTGTTCTTCGGGACCATGCTTCCACCAGTGAGCATTAACATCCCGCTGCTGCAAGAAGCGTAAAAGAAGTCGGTCTTTGATCGGCTCACTACCGCCACGACCCCTCTCAACAGGTCATCCAATGTTAAGAAAACAGCATCAGTCTTCGATAGGCTGAGCCTGAACTTCAATGGGCCCGTCAAGAAGCCCACGATACCTGAAGCGGCCATCCCAAAACGGATAGCCATTCCTGCACTCGAGGTCACTAAAAAAGCTTCTCCCGTCAAAGGATCAGTCTTTACGAGGCTGGCCACTCCGGCTCCCATTTCTACTTAAAGGTCTGTCTTTGACAGATTGGATACTGCTGCTCAACGGACGTCGGTCTTCAAGAGGCCGGTACCAGAAGCGCCTCACTAGAATAGGGAGCATGACAAAGCCATCCCCATAGCCGAACCAACACCATCTACGCAACATGCTCGCCGTCGTCACTGGCACCGAGTACGGAAGGCTGGGGGCAGCTCTCCGTCTGGATTTACTCCACCAGCTCTAAGGGTGGAGATCGATACTGCTGTTCCAACCGGGAACAGCTTTGAATTGCTTAAAAAGGTCCGCAAGCACTCTCCTACTGCAGTGCTGAAGAGATCTCCTCCACCCATGGAGAATGCACCGAAGGCGAAGCCAGAACAACCCCTCAGCGGCTTTCTTCCAAAATTTACAAAGTCTGGCAATGGGTTCAGGACTCAGTAATCGATCAAGATTACCCTCGCCGACAAAAGAAAGTGAAAGTTCAGCAAGAAGAGAACTATCTTGCCAAGCCACAAAAGGCAACAGCTGTTTGGGTGCCCGCTGCAACGGCCCCCTCGACTTCAATTGCTCAAAAAAGAAGGAGGCCAGAAAAAGCCCCTGTGACTACGGCAGACCACAAAGACACTGATCCCAAACGCCCCAAATCTGAGGGTATAATGGTGCATACTGTTTATATGGCTTACGGAAAGAAGGAAAGCCGCACTTCGACGGGTCACCGACCGCTCACCCGATCCGTGACAAAAGCCCAGGAGCAGCAATAGAAGCTTCAAGAAATGCTAACGCAAATGGCCGCACTCATCGGGCCAAAATAAAGCCCGGAGGTATCATCAGAACAGCGTCATGAATAAGAAACCGATGCTGACTTCCTCCGCAGAGTTCTTGAAAAGAAGGACAGAGAGGCCGCAGAACAAGCGGCTAATATAAAACGAATGGCGCTTCTCTTCCAAGACATGGTCGGGATGATGTTATAGCCGGAAACTCCAGCTGAAGAACCCTCGATCATCATTGAAGACGACAGAGGGGAGACATCGAACCCTCCTCCGGCTCTTTCAGCAGCAAAAGAGGAAATTATTTCGAAGGCCGCTCTGGATGACTACATTGCTCAGAAAATACGAGCTCACCAGGCGAATGAAGCAGCCGGCCAGGTTGTTAAAACTGGGCGACCATATCCAGGCTGGTATGACCAGATAAAGTATCCGCCGGGATACACAATCCCTAAATTCCAGGTGTACAAGGGGACAGGCAATCCCCATCAACATGTCGCTCAGTTCATAGCTCTTTGCGGCAACACCGGGGGTGATGATAAACTTTTGCTCCGTCAATTCGTCGGCAGCTTGTCAGAAACGGCCTTCGAATGGTACTCTGAACTCCAGAATGACTCCGTCAAGACTTTTGCGAAAATGGAGCTATTATTCGCCCAACGATTTGCGAGTGCTAGTGAATGCACCCCGATTACAACAATGATTAACTCTAGGGTGAAACCTGGTGAAACGTGCGTTCAATATGCAATACGATGGCGGAATTTGTGGTCGAAATGCGAACAGCGCATCGAAGAAGCGCCGGCGGTGGGCATGTTCGTGGGCACTCTTGATCCATAGGCGACCATCTCCCAGTTCATGATGTTTTTCAAGCCGACTATTTTCCAGGCCTTGATTGACAAGCTGGCCCAAATGGACCAGATGGGTCATAGACCATCTTCCTCGAAAGCAGAGCCTCGGAACGAGAAGGGAAAGGGGAAAGCGACCGTCGTCGCTAATGCTCAACAGCGGCCCAATGGTTTGAGACCAGTTGATCGCCAAAATAATAGAACTCGATCTCTCAAAGATAAAATGAGACGCCTTTACTCGTTCCCTCGGGACAAGACGAAGAGGTTGTTCGAGCTTGCACTGCACAATAGGCTCATCAATCTGCCGGAGCCAAGACGCCCAGCGCAACCAGGCGACATTAGCAATCCTAACTATTGCCCTTATCACCGAATGTTGGGCCATCCGATCGAGGATTGTTACATCTTCAAAAGCTGGATAGAAGATCAGTACCATCAGGGCAAATTCGTATTATCTGAGAATTGGAAGATGAACCTGCCTTGGCCACACACTCCCAAGAAGATGGATACACCGGGGGCATCATGCTCTTTCATAGAAGAAGCTCCATGGGAGGTCGCTCTTTCAACCAAGACTAAAAGAATGTTGAAGGATCTCCACACATGTCCGGCAATTAGGTGGAAGAATCCACGGGAACCTAAGATCATCGAGAGGATGCTGAATCTGCGCCCAACTCCAAAGATCGGTGGTGATAACCAAAGCACGCACACTCAGCCGTTGAAATCTTCGAAGAAGAAGAAAAAATCCAAGAAGCCCGTGAAGCCTGGTGACAAGTGCACGGACCTAAAAAAGCAGATTGACGCGCTAGAAGAGTATAACCAGAAGGCGCGGACTCCAGTCACACTTCAAGAGTTTCTCAACCACGTCCTTGAGGACAGAGATGATGAAGAAGACTCGTCCGATGAATCTGAAGATTATATAGATGATGAAGAAGATCCTCCAGTCACACTTCAAGAGTCTCTCACTCGTCGATAGATGATGAAGAAGATCCTTGCACCGAGAAACTGGGGGCAAATCCTGAACAGGGATTTCCAGGGACATCAGACGAAATGATTGATGCAATCCTGAACGAAGCTCTTTTAAAAAGCAAAGCTGATCGGGAGCGTGAGACGACCATATTTGAAAAAGCCAAACGCCGGCGTCTGGACGAAAGAGTTGAAACTCTCCTGCCGGATCGAAGTACGTCCGCCATAAATAAAAGCAGGTTCAAGATGAGGAAAAGGTTCGCTAAAGCCATCTCGATGGGAATGAAGTTGCCACCCTCCGAAGCGAATGCTCTTGGTGAAGCAGAAACACATCCTAGCTACTGCTTATATCATCGAAAGATTACGCACCCCACCGAAGAGTGCAACGCTTTTAAAAGATGGTGGCAGGGATATGTTGTTCACCGGCAACATTTCAAGCGGATGAAATGCAAAACTCGTTGGGAGCAAAGAAATACGACCGTGGAGCGTAAAAGAACTACCGGCAACTGTCGCATGGTCAACGCAGGGGGATCACAAGTTCTCACCTTCGGAAGTGACTCTGACGAAGAAATGACTCTTGGCGCTCTCTTTAAAGAGTCTGCCTTGGGAAAAGAGGAAGAACCGAAGAACTGCGAAAATATTCAGCTGCGCAATCGTACGCTGCCCGAAAAGAATCTTGGGCACTCGAACAGTGGGTCAAATAGAAAAGACAAGGGGAAAGAAAAATTCCCTGAGGATATCATCCTTGAGGACCAAGCCGTCAAAGAGCTGACAGCCAAGGACCCGCCAAAGAAAAACAAGGTGGACTACAACGTTCTGGCATACTTGAGGAAGATACCCTCGCAGCTCAGTATTCTCGACGCCCTTCTGCTATCCAAAGAGGCGAGAGATTCGCTGATCAAGGCGTTACAGGAATCCGAGCAATTCCAAGCTTTCGTCGCCGAAGAAAAGATGAAGGACGAGCTGGAAGAAATACAACACAGCCGATATCATCTCGGACTCTGCGGTTCTCACCAAGCCGGGGCGAAGATGAAGCTGAAGATCAAACGGATGGGTTATTATTGGCCCACGATGATTCAGGACTGCCTCGAATACACGAAGCAGTGCCACGCGTGCCAGATTCATGAAGACTTTATCCATCAGCATCCAAATCCACTACATCCAACAGTGGCTAGCTGGCTGTTAGAAATGTGGGGGACTGACATCATCGGCCCTATCGAACCAGCATCGTCCAGAGGACATCGATTCATTTTGGCGACAACTGATTACTTCTCCAAATGGGCAGAAGCAATACCGCTGAAGGAAGTGAAGGCGGAGAATATCCTCCATTTCTTCAAGACGCACGTCATTTATCGGTTCGGAACTCCGAGACGGATCATCTCCGATAGCGGGCCAGCCTATAGAAGCCACAAGATCAGCCGCTTCGTACAACAGCATAACATAGACTGGAGATACTCCACAGTTTATAATCCCCGAGCTAACGGTCTAGCTGAGGCTTTCAACAAGACCTTGATGAAAATCGTAAAAAAGACGGTGTCGCGAAATAAGAAGGACTGGCATGAGAGACTGCATGAAGCTCTCTGGGCGTATCGAACTACGTTCAAAGCAGCCACGAACACAACGCCGTACGTATTGGTATTCGGTACAGAAGCGGTACTCCTCCTTATGAGTGGCAGTTCCTTACGAGATAACAGACGAAGAGAATGCTCACCTTCGGCTTGAGGAGCTCGATGCCCTTGATGAAACCTGGCTCATAGCGCAACAAAATCTGGAGGCTTATAGAGCAAAGATGACGCGCTCATACAAAAGATTGACTAGGCCGAGGACATTCCGCCAAGGCAAACTCGTACTATTGGTCAAAAGACCTATGATCCCCAATCATGCCAAACGGGGGAAATTCGATCCGAACTATGAAGGCTCGTATATCATAGATAAGGTCTACCAGGGTGGGGCCTATCTACTCATGGACATGCATGGTGAAAGACCCTTCAGGCCAATAAATGGTCGCTTCCTGAAAAAATACTACGCCTGACAAGTCACGGCCTAGGTCAATGATAGATGACGACGACTATGTCCGCTCGTTATCTTCCTAAGCCCAAACTCTATAAGTAGTAGCCGAACAACGGACCAAAATGTCTTTAAACTAACGACGGACCGAAACGTGCTTAAACTAACAACGGACCGAAACGTCCTTAAACTAACGACGAGCCACTACGTCCTAAAACTAGCTGTTGACCGAGACGTCGATAAACTACTTTGGATTGCAATATCCCAAGGAAATACAAAAAAAAGGTATGTCCATAAGCGAAAAGGGCACGGATGAAAACCCGAGAGGGCTCCGTGAGTAAAAACAGCAGGGCTACCGGCGAGTTTTGTGAAAACCCGAAAGGGCGCAATCTTGTTAAAAAGACACTTGCAAGGTCCTCTCAACCCTATAAGGAGAAACCACCTACGTGAGATTCTTACGACTCACAAAGGAGAAACACACTTAGGGATCCCCACGATTCCTAGGGAGAAATTACACTTGCGAGATCCTCACGACTCGTAAGGAGAACCCTCTTATGAGACCCTCACGGCTCATAAGATTCAAAAGTCTTAAGCTATAGGGATCTGAACCTGTTCTTAAGCGACCACCACAACCTCTAATGCTACCCTACAAGCGGCTCAATGGTGACCCTTGTATACAATCCACGGGCGAGAATAAACATTTCCCTAACGAAGCCCCATCCGTGACTAGGGATATATTTACACAATGAACAGCTCTTGTAAGTCCTCTCGACTTAAAAGGAGAAAATACTCTTGTAAGATCCTTACGACTTACGAGAAGTCATACACTTATGAATCCTCAAGATTCCTAAGGTGAAAACGCACTTACGTGATCCTTACGACTCGTAGGGAGAAATACCTTCATGAGATCCATACGGCTCATGAAGTCAAAAGTCTTACTCGACAGGATCCTAACCCTGTTCGCTAAGCCATCTTTGTTCGACATCGACAGAGGCAAATGATGATTCGCTCCAAGCAATATTCCATTTGTAGCGGTGCTGATGCCGAAATCGGTGTCTAACTCCAAGCTTCTGACAAAGAAGCTAGCGAACCACACATGCATACGAAATAGCTGAAATGATGGGGCAACTTGTAACAAAATCAGCAAGTAAAAATGTATGCATGCAAAATAGCCGAAATGATTGGGCAGCTCGCAATAAAAAGCAGCGAGTAAAAGTAAAATAAATAGCCGAAATGATTGGGCGCCGTGAAAAATAGCCGAAATGATTGGGCAATCGCGACCTTCGCGATATAAAAGCTGAAATGATAGAGCATCGCGCAAAGAAATAAAGAAAAATGAAATTTATGCCCTACAGGTGATATCACGTCAATCCCTGTATACAATCCAGGGGCGCAAACAAAGAAGGAATCACACCTTCCCTTCCTAGGCTCCATCAGAAAACGAAGCCAAATCTCGACGGTTCAGGGATAGCCTAGAGATCATCAACAGTGTTCCTCCCCATTCCAGCAGGATTCAGACGCTGCAATTAACCCTAGAGCTACGGCAAACCTTCTACTCCAAATCTCGATGGTTCACAGACAACCTGGAGACCACTTCGATATTCGTCTCATTACAACAGACGCTACGTCATTCACATGACCCCATTTCGGAAATACGTCATCCACATGACCCCGTTTCGGAAATACGTCATCCACATGACCCCGTCGCGAAAATACGTCATCCACATGACCCTGTCACGGAAATACGTCATCCACATGACCCCGTTTTGGAAATACGTCATCCACATGACCCCGTCACGGAAATACGTCATCTACATGACCCCGTCTCGGAAATACGTCATCCACATGACCCCGTCTCGGAAATACGTCATCCAGATGACCTTGTCACGGAAATACGTCATCCACATGACCCCGTCTTGGAAATACGTCATCCACATGACCCCATTTCGGAAATACGTCATCCAAATGACCCCGTCTCAGAAATACGTCATCTACATGACCCTGTCTCAGAAATACATCATCCACATGACCCCATAGCGGAAATACGTCATTCACATGACCCCGTTTCGGAAATACGTCATCTACATGACCCCGTCTCGGAAATACGTCATCCGCATGACCCCGTCTCGGAAATACGTCATCCACATGACCCCGTCTCAGAAATACTTCATACAAATTACCCCGTCTCGGAAATACGTCATTAACATGACCCCGTCTCGGAAATACGCCATCCACATGACACCGTCACGGAAATACGTCATCCACAAGACCACGTCTCGGAAATATGTCATCCACATGACCCCGTCACGGAAATACGTCATCCACATGACCCCGTCTCGGAAATACGTCATCCACATGACCCCGTCGCGGAAATACGTCATCTATATGACCCCGCCTCGGAAATACATCACCCAATGACGCCGTGAAATGCGGATAACATCAATATCATTAAACACTTACGGGTTCTCTCGACTCATAAGAAAGAAAACTCTCTTATAAGATCCTTACAACTTATAAGGGAAAACGCACTTAGGAATCCTCACGATTCCTAAGGAGAAAATACACCTACGAGATCCTCACGACTCGTAGGGAGAAAAGTCTTTATGAGACCCTCACGGCTCATAAAATTGAAAAGTCTTAGGTAACAGATCTGAACCTGCTTTCTAAGCCATCATGACCCCTCGAAGAAGCCAAAACAAGATGCTCACTCTATAATCTACCGGCTATGCTTGCTAAAGTGACATGCCGGCAACAAAGAAAAGAGAAGAAAGCGACAAGGAGAAAATTTGATTAGCATTTGGTTAAGTATACCTGTTCATGCACGTGCAAAAGATTTAGAACATAAAAAGAACACGCTGAAATGAGGCATTTGCCATTCATACTTCGAAAAGTTCTTACAATCATGAAAGCAGTAAACAAAAACATCATCAAAATGATTACAATGGTAAAACTTCAGATCCAGGGTATGGATTGAGGAATTCGAAAGTAAGGCCGTCTAGAATCTTTCTGGCCTTTCTGACCATTCTCGTGTGCATCCTCTCGCGCTCACGAGTGTCGAGATCCTCGCTAATGTCCTCCTCCCTTTGATAAGAAGAGATTTTCGTCGTCTGTTGGAAAGTTTGATGCAAAATATCAATGAGGTTATCTCGCCGCTTCTTCGAGATCAGGCACGACAGGTACACCGAATGCACCTTGTCTTCGACATTATCCAGCGCATTAAGTGGCATGGCTTCGTGAAACCCAGAAAGTGCTCCCCAAATTGCTCCCACTACGATTTTCAAGAGAGCGGAACGGCGAGGAAGCAGTCAACCGACGTTTGCATACAGACGATCCATAATCTCCGCACGTTGGGCATCTGTAAACTCTTGGTTCTGGCAACGGCCCTATGCGCGAATATCCTCATAAGAGATAAACTCATTCAGACTATATAAATGAACAGCCATAGTGCCTGAAAAGAAATATCATTAAAAGATTAGTAATGAGGAAAAACAGGCACAGGGATTTAAATGACTCTTGATATCCCCATGGAGAAAACAAATTCTAATTATGACACCTAACAAATTTGAATTTGCGAGAAATCCTAAAAAAAAGAAGGGAATCTCATTTAATGAGCGACCCCTCGGGTCAAGGAATTAAACTCCTCGAGAGCAATGCTCTGCAGACAGGAATGATACCTGTCAAAATCAATTATGAAGGGAATTAAAGATTCCCCGAGAATTCTAAGAGCCATGCTCTGTAAAGATGGTGGAATAACCCATCAGAATACTTAAAAGAATCTCTTAGGATCTAAGAGCTGAAGAGAGCAAAGCTCTGTTAATGAAACCCTAAAGGGGTTTTCTTTAGATCTATGATCTAAGTAGAGCAAAAAACTCTGATAACGAGTGAAACTCCAGATTATTAAGTAATCCCTTCAAAGATTTATCTTTACCTAAAAAAAAATCTAACGGAGTTTTAACTCTTAACTTTCTTAAAAAAGAAAGAAATGCTCTAAAGAAGAGATAATTCTCGGAAAAAAGATGAACAATAGCCATCTCAGAGAGCCAAAGGCCCTATTTATAGGCATCGAGAGCCGTTTCAACTTCCAAAAGTTGATCCAACAACTGAGATGCTACCATCGCCGCACTCATGTATGGGCCACATAAGGGCAACGGTGGGGGGCATTTGTTTCCCCAATCAGAGCAAACCTCTGTTCAAATTCCAAGAATTGAAATGAAGCGACGCTTCTGTTTCCCCCAATCAGAGCAAAGCTCTATCTTGAAATTCAAAATTTCGAAAATTGAAGCAACGCTTCAGATCCAGCGCTAGGCGCGCTGCGCGCCACGTGTCAAAAACGGATGCACTAGCGCCAGATGCGCTGCGCCCTAGGCAGTGCACCCCCAATCAAAGCAAAGCTCTGTTTTGAAATTCAAAATTCAAAAATCGAAGCATGCTTCATATCCAGCGCTAGGCGTGCTACGCGCCACGTGTCAAACACGGATGTGCTAGCGTTAGGTGCGCTGCGCCCTAGGCAGTGCACCATGTGTGCGCTATCGCTAGGCGTACTGCACGCCACGTGTCAAACACAGGTGCGCTAGCGCAAGGTGCGCTGCGCTCTGAGCAGCGCACCACGTGCAAAGCACGGGTGCGCAGCGCTGGAATTAAAAAATTCCCCACCCTTAGATCAAAAGATCTAATAATGATAAATCATTAATCAGAATTAAAATTCTGATTTGGAAAGATTTTTCCAATCTTGTTAAAAATAAGAAGATTGCCTTCTGTAAAACAGAAACCCTAGGATCAAAGATCCAACGGTGGGAAACATTCCCAAATCAATCAGAGAAAGATCTCTTTAACAGATTTAACAAATCAACTTTCCCTATATAAAGGCCCTAAGACTTCAAGTCTGATATAGAGAAACCCCCCATAAACTTTGAGAAATTCAAAGAAAGAAGAGCAAGCTCTCAGCAAAAGAAGATTTTTTCTTCAAGGTAAAAAAATGGTGATGAACAAAGAGATGGATTCATCTCATAATTAAAAAGAAGAATTATCTTCTTAAAAAAGATCATAGATCTAAAAAGACCAAGGTCTTTCATAAAAGAGATCAAAAGATCTCATCACATAATAAAGAAGAACATATTCTTCACACAGATCATTGATCTATAAAGGCAAAGGCTTTCAAAAATAAGAACCATTATTCTTGAATCTTGAGACAATGTTTCTTTTAAAAGAACATAAATTTTTTCACAGGTTATAAAAATTGATCAACTGTGCTTTGCGCTATTGAAATGCGCCTTGCGCACTTGAACAACGCTTCTGCGCTCCCTGAACCGTTGCTAAGCACCAAAATGCGCCGCGTGTTAACCACATATGCAACTTGCGCTTTGCGCTTCTAAATAGCGCACTGCGCTTATGGGCTGGCGCTCAGCGCCAAATGCGCCACGTGTCACTCACGTGTGCGACACTAAACTAGCGCAATGCGCTCATAAATTAGCACCCAGCGCTCATAAACTGGCGCACTGCGCTCATCATCTGGCGCCTAGCGCAGAACATGACATGTGTCCCTTACATGCGCGCCATGTGGTAGAAGCGCACTACACATTTTGATCGGCGCAAAGCGCCTAGCACACCATAGGTTGCGCTGACAGAACACAAGTTGTTCTTTCATGAGCCAGAGCTCTGCTGAATGCTTTGCCTTCAATACAAGACAAAAGTGTCAAGATCTAATGCTCAGCATTATTAAAAGGGCCAAGCCTAAATAAAGGCTCAATAGCCAGAATAAACAAAATGTTTAAATATTTATTGGACTTAGCCCAATATTGGCCATAAGCCCTCAACTTATATTTAATTGAGCCCATCTGCTCATGAATATTTAACAGATCTTTGTCCTAAATTGGACTACAGATCTTTCAACCAACTCATACCGGTTCGAGGGTACATCTTTTTACTCCTCTGATATTTATCGTTATAATCCTTCAACGTCTTCAGAGAGGTGACGGGTCCCGACAACCATACATCTTATAGACTATGACGTCTTTAAACTGGACTGTGGGGTCCTTAAACTCACGGACTACGATGTCCTTAACCTGGACTGTGGGGTCCTTAAACTCATAGACTATGATGTCCTTAAACTTTATAGACTATGACGTCTTTAAACTACGGACTGTGGGGTCCTTAAACTCATGGACTACGATATCCTTAACCTCGGACTGTGGGATCCCTTTAAACCCACGGACTACGATGTCCTTAATCTGGACCGAGATGTCCTTAAACTAACATTGGACCGTAATGTCCTTAAACTAATCGACAGCAATGTCCCTAAACTAAACAACAGAGGCTAAATGCTCTCTTGTTGGATCTAAACGATCCTGCTAAGTTGATCTTAGTCTAAAAAAAATTAGACTAACGTATCCTTAACAAATGTTTAAGTTTATCTTAGTCTAAAATTAGGCTAATGTATCCTTAAACCCAACCCCCAAACCCAAATCTAAGAAGATACGAATTTGGACTAATTCACGCCCTATGGGCGACAACATAAATTAGTCTCCGTATACAACGGGCAACCACAAACAGAAAAAAAACACCCACGACACGAAGCGGCCATTTGGAGAAGGAGAAAGTTGTTACCGCGATGCGGTAGCATAATTAACTGCAGGGGCTTGCGCCTGCAGGGAAGAGCGTCCCCACAATCAAAACCCCCTCAAACGAGGGGGAATCTGATGAAGTCTGCTACATCGGGCGCATCCGTTTAAACCTTCGATACACGGTGCCACAAATCAACTAGGCATCTTCGGAGAGGTGGACGGATAGCACCAATTAGCATCTGCCCCGAAATTCAGGCGAGACGTCCGCCGCGTCTTCGTTAGCTTCTTTCGGCAGGGAACAGATTTTGGCACGCCCGGTGGGACCTTTTCCTCTTTCCACTCCACACTTCGTGTGTCGTGTTCGCGAACGAATCGCGGTTTGTTATGGTTGCCCTTGGGTTCGAGGTACTAAGATTTGGTGTCTTGCTCCGTGCAGAAAATGAATGATCAATGGCGTCTACTTGCACGAAATGCTCCGGCTGCAACTGCAACTCACGTTCCGCCTCATCCGAAGATATAGCTTACAGGCCCCAGGCGGCCTCCCTGTTCATAATGCCGGTAGAGCAGGTGACGCAGGCTACCACCGGGTTGTTCTTCGGGACCATGCTCCCACCAGTGAGCGTTAACATCCCACTGCTGCAATAAGCGCAAAAGAAGTTGGTCTTTGATCGGCTCACTACCGCCATGGCCCCTCTCAACGGGTCATCCAATGTTAAGCCAACAGTTTCAATCTTCGATAGGCTGAGCTTGAACATCAATGGGCCCCTCAAAAAGCCCACGATACCTGAAGAGTCCATCCCTAAACGGATAGCCATTCTTGCTCTCGAGGTCACTAAAGAAGCTTCTCCCGTCAAAGGATCAGTCTTTACGAGGCTGGCCACTCCGGCTCCCGTTCCTGCTCAAATGTCTGTTTTTGACAGATTGGATACTGCAGCTCAACGGACGTCGGTCTTCAAGAGGCTGGTACCAGAAGCGCCTCACCAGAACAGGGGGCATGACAAAGCCATCCCCATAGCCGAACCAACACCATCTGCGCGACATGCTCGCCGTCGTCACTGGCGCCGAGTACGGAAGGCTGGGGGCAGCTCTCCTTCTGGATTTACTCCACCAGCTCCAACGGTGGAGATCGATACTGCTGTTCCAACTGGGAACAGCTTTGAATTGCTTAACAAGGTGCGCAGGAACTCTCCTACTGCAGTGCTGAAGAGATCTCCTCCACCCATGGAGAATGCACCAAAGGCGAAGCCAGAACAACCCCCTCAGTGGCTTTCTTCCAAAATTTGCAAAGTCTGGCAATAGGTTCAGGACTCAGTAATCGATCAAGATTACCCTCGCCGACAAAAGAAAGCGAAAGTTCAGCAAGAAGAGAACCATCTTGCCAAGCCACAAATAGCAACAGCTGTTTGGGTGCCCGCTGCAACGACCCCCTCGACTTCAATTGCTCAAAAAAGAAGGAGGCCAGAAAAAGCCCCTGTGACTACGGCAGACCACAAAGACGCTGAGCCCAAACGCCCCAAGTCTGGGGGCATAATGGTGCATACTGTTTATATGGCTTCCGGAAAGGAGGAAAGCCGCGCTTCGACGGGTCACCGACCGCTCACCCGATCCATGACAAAATCCTAGGAGCAGCAACAGAAGCTTCAGGAAATGCTAACGTAAATGACCGCACTCACCGGGCCAAAAGAAATCCCGGAGGTATCATCAGAACAGCATCATGAACAAGAAACCGATGCTGACTTCCTCCACAGAATCCTTGAAAAGAAGGATAGAGAGGCCGCAGAACAAGCGGCTAATATAAAACGAATGGCGCTTCTCTTCCAAGACATGGTCGGGATGATATTACAGCCGGAACCTCCAGCTGAAGACCCCCTAATCATCATTGAAGATGACAGAGGGGAGACATCGAACCCTCCTCCGGCTCTTTCAGCAGCCAAAGAGGAAACTATTTCCAAGGCCGCTCTGGATGACTACATTGCTCAGCAAATACGAGCTCACCAGGTGAATGAAGCAGCCGGCCAGGTTGTTAAAAATGAGTGACCATATCCAGGCTGGTATGACCAGATAAAGTATCCGCCGGGATACACGATCCCCAAATTCCATGTGTACAAGGGGACAGGCAATCCCCAACAACATGTCGCTCAGTTCAGGGCTCTTTGCGGCAACACCAGGGGTGATAATAAACTTTTGCTCCATCAATACGTCGGTAGCTTGTCAGAAACGGCCTTCGAATGGTACTCTGAACTCCCGAACGACTCTGTCAAGACTTTTGCGGAAATGGAGCTATTATTCACCCAGCGATTCGCGAGTGCTAGTGAACGCACCCCGATACAGCATTGATAACGCTAGGGTGAAACCTGGTGAAACGTGGGTTCAATATGCAATACGATTGCGGAATCTATGGTCGAAATGCAAACAACACATCGAAGAAGCGCCGACGTGGGCATGTTCGTGGGCACTCTTGATCCACAGGCGGCCATCTCCCAGTTCATGATGTTTTTCAAGCCGACTACTTTCCAGGCCTTGATTGACAAGCTGGCTCAAATGGACCAGATGGGTCATAGACCATCTTCCTCGAAAGCAGAGCCTCGGAACGAGAAGGGAAAGGGGAAAGCGACCGTTGTCGCTAATGCTCAATAGCAGCCCAGTGGTCTGAGACCAGTTGATCGCCAAAATAATAGAACTCGATCTCTCGAAAATAAAATGAGACGCCCTTACTCGTTCCCTCGGGACAAGACGAAGAGGTTGTTCAAGCTTGCATTGTGCAACAAGCTCATCAATCTGCCGGAGCCAAGACGCCCAGCGCAACCAGGCGATATTAGCAATCCTAACTATTGCCCTTATCACCGAATGTTGGGCCATCTGATCGAGGATTGTTACATCTTCAAAAGCTGGATAGAAGATCAGTACCAGCAAGGCAAATTTGTATTATCTGAGAATTGGAAAGTGAACCCGCCTCGGCCACACACTCCCAAGAAGACGGATACACCGGGGGAATCATGCTCTTTCGTAGAAGAAGCTCCATGGGAGGTCGCTCTTTCAGCCAAGACTAAAAGAATGCTGAAGAATCTCCACACATGTCCGGTAATTAGGTGGAAGAATCCACTGGAACCTGAGATCATCGAGGGGATTCTGAAGCCGCGCCCAACTCCAAAGATCGGTAGTGATAACCAAAGCACGCACACCCAGCCGTCGAAATCTTCGAAGAAGAAGAAAAAATCCAAGAAGCCCGTGAAACCTGGTGACAAGCACACGGACCTGCAAAAGCAGATTGACGCGCTGGAAGAGTATAACCAGAAGGCACGGACTCCAGTCACACTTCAAGAGTTTCTCAACCACGTCCTTAAGGACGGAGATGATGAAGAAGACTCGTCCGATGAATCTGAAAATTATATAGCAAGCTGCCATATGATCTCTCACTCGTCGATAGACGATGAAGAAGATCCTTGCACCGAGAAACTGGGGGAAAATCCTGAACAGGGATTTCCAAGGACATCAGACGAAATGATTGATGCATTCCTGAACGAAGCTCTTTTAAAAAGCAAAGCTGATCGGGAGCGTGAGACGGCCATATTTGAAAAAGCCAAACGCCGGTGACTGGACGAAAGAGTTGAAACTCTCCTGCCGGATCGAAGTACGTCCGCCACAAATAAAAGCAGGTTCAAGATGAGGAAAAGGTTTGCTAAAGCCATCTCGATGGGAATGAAGTTGTCACCCTCCAAAGCGAATGCTCTTGGTGAAGCAGAAACACATCCTAGCTACTGCTTATATCATCGAAAGATTGCGCACCCCACCGAAGAGTGCAAAGCTTTTAAAAGATGGTGGCATGTTGTTCACCGGCAACATTTCAAGCGAATGAAACGAAAAACTCGTCGGGAGCAAAGAAGTACGACCGTGGAGCATAAAAGAACTACCGGCAACTGTCATATGGTCAACGCAGGGGGATCACAAGTTCTCACCTTTGGGAGCGACGCTGACGAAGAAATGACTCTTGGCCCTCTCTTTAAAGAGTCTGCCTTAGGAAAAGAGGAAGAACCGAAGAACTGCGAAAATATTCAGCTGCGCAATCGTACGCTGCCCGAAAAGAATCTTGGGCCCTCGAACAGTGGGTCAAATAGAAAAGACAAGGGGAGGAAAAAGTCCCTGAGGATATCATCCTTGAGGACCAAGCCGTCAAAGAGCTGACAGCCAAAGACCCGCCAAAGAAAAACAAGGTGGACTACAACGTTCTGGCACACTTGAGGAAGATACCCTCGAAGCTCAGTATTCTCGACGCCCTTCTGCTATCCAAAGAGGCGAGAGATTCGCTGATCAAGGCGTTACAGGAACCCGAGCAATTCTAAGCTTTCCTCACCGAAGAAAAGATGAAGGATGAACTAGAATAAATACACACAGCCGATATCACCTCGAACTCTGCGGTTCTCACCAAGCCGGGCCGAAGATGAAGCTGAAGATCAAACGGATGGGTTATTATTACCCCACGATGATTCAAGATTGCCTTGAATACACGAAGCAGTGCCACGCGTGCCAGATTCATGGAGACTTTATCCATCGGCATCAAAATCCACTACATCCAACAGTGACTAGCTGGCCGTTCGAAATATAGGGGACTGACATAATCGGCCCCATCGAACCAGCATCGTCCAGAGGACATCGATTCATTTTGGTGACAACTGATTACTTCTCCAAATGGGCAGAAGCAATACCGCTGAGGGAAGTGAAGACGGAGAATATCCTCCATTTCTTCAAGACGCACGTCATTTATCGGTTCGGAACTCCGAGACGGATCATCTCCGATAACGGGCCAGCCTATAGAAGCCACAAGATCATCCGCTTCGCAAAACAGCATAATATAGACTGGAGATACTCCTCAGTTTATAATCCCCGAGCTAACGGTCTAGCTGAGGCTTTCAACAAGACCTTGATGAAAATCGTAAAAAAGACGGTGTCGCGAAATAAGAAGGACTGGCATGAGAGACTGCATGAAGCTCTCTGGGTGTATCGAACTACGTTCAAAATGGACACGAACACAACGCCGTACGCATTGGTATTCAGTACAGAAGCGGTACTCCCCTTGAGATAGAGTTACCCTCTCTACGAGTGGCAGTTCATTATGAGCTAACGGACGAAGAGAATGCTCACCTTTGGCTTGAGGAGCTCGATGCCCTTGATGAAACCCGGCTCATAGCGCAACAAAATCTGGAGGCTTATAGAGCAAAGATGACGCGCTCATACAAAAGATTGACTAGGCCGAGGACATTCCGCCAAGACGAACTCGTACTAGTGGTCAAAAGACTTATGATCCCCAATCGTTCCAAACGGGGGAAATTCGAGCCGAACTATGAAGGCCCGTATATCATAGACAAGGTCTACCAGGGTGGGGCCTATGTACTCATGGACATACATGGTGAAAGACTCTTCAGGCCAATAAATGGTCGCTTCTTGAAAAAATACTACGCCTGACGAGTCACGGCCTAGGTCAATGATATATGATGACGACTATGTCCGCTCGTTATCTTCATAAGCCCAAACTCTATAAGTAATAGCCGAACAACGGACCGAAACGTCTTTAAACTAACGACGGACCGAAACGTCCTTAAACTAACAACGGACCGAAACGTCCTTAAACTAACAACGGACCGAAATATTCTTAAACTAACAACGGACCAAAACGTCCTTAAACTAACGACGGACCACTACGTCCTAAAACTAGCTGTTGACCGAGACGTCCATAAACTACTGTGGATTGCAATATCCCAAGGAAATACAAAAAAAAGGTATGTCCATAAGCGAAAAGGGAACGGATGAAAACCCGAGAGGGCTCCGAGAGTAAAAATAGCAGGGCTACCGGCGAGTTTTGTGAAAACTCGAAAGAGCGCAATCTCGTTAAAAAGACACTTGCAAGGTCCTCTCGACCCTGTAAGGAGAAACCACCTGCATGAGATCCTTACGACTCACAAAGGAGCAACACACTTAGGGATCCCCACGATTCCTAGGGAGAAATTACACTTGCAAAATCCTCACGACTCATAAGGAGAACCCTCTTATGAGACCCTCACGGCTCATAAGATTCAAAATTCTTAAGCTACAGGGATCTGAACCTGTTCTTAAGCGACCACCACAACCCCTAATGCTGCCCTACAAGCGGCTCAATGCTAACCCTTGTATACAATCCACGGGCGTGAATAAACATTTCCCTAACGAAGCCCCATCCGTGACTAGGGATATGTTTACACAATGAACAACCCTTGTAAGTCCTCTCAACTTAAAAGGAGAAAATACTCTTGTAAGATCCTTACGACTTACGAGAAGCCATACACTTAGGAGTCTGTTCATACCATAATTTTGCATTCTTATAGACCCTATTCTTATTCATTTTACAAATAAACAGGTGCTTTTGATTCATGTCTGCTACATAGTTGCAGGTTACAGGTTCTCGGAACAAAAACAATGAAAAAGATGAAAAGACGATACAAAAGTGAGAATACGACCGATAAATGATGGAATCTTGATCATGCCTACATTTTGAGGGACAATGAAAATCAATGAACAAGTTCACTAAGCACAAAGGCAACGCAAGGTTCAAGACTTCGATACGAAGCAACGGTAATAGTCCACTACATTATTCACTGGGGAGATCTGGAAGAGAACTAGAAGACATTCTGAAGAACCAACTGAAGAAACAAGAAGATAAATTCAACCAGACAGAAGACCAGAAAACTGAGCCCACAAGCACCCTACTTGGCCGCGGAACCGCGGCCAAACCTGGCTTTTGGCCGCGGATCCGCGGCCATTTGAACCCGGGTCGGTGGAAATTTCTTTGACAGTGGGCGGCGCGTTGACTAGTCTTCCTAGGAGTATATTTGTAAAAGCAGATGTGTGTCGATTGTAACCCTAGGGTTTCTATGCTTTATAAATAGAAGCCCTAAAATTTGTTTTAGGTTATGCCTCTTTTCATTGAATAAAATTCAGAATTCCTATCATGTTTTGAGTGCATCAATTTTGTAAGTAGTTTCTTTTATTTGCCCTAGTCTTAATTTTTATTTCTGCCCTAGTTTAATTTAGATTAGAACTTTTTATTAATCTGCCGTAGTTAGATAATTAATCTCTTAAATCGAAAACTCATAAAAATCATGTTTTTCATAGATCCCTTAATGAGCGAGCAGTTCCTCGCTTGTTAGGGTTAGGAATAGGGAAGGTTTGAGAGATGCAAATCTCTCACCCCTTTCTTGCCCATCACATATTAATTATTAGGACTCCATGCATACATACACATACCGCTCCCTACGGCACCCTACCCATGAGGTAACAGTGATATCGTAGTATAAAAGACCGGTTGTGCATGTTTTCTATGGAGGTTAGGGTAAGGATTAAGAAAGGACGGATAAGTACCTAGAGGAAGAAACATCTTTTCTTCCCAATCGTCCTAATCCCCTTTATTAATAATTACCATAACACCTAAAGAGATCTAATTTAGGGCATTGAAAGCGGTGGGAAATCTTTAACTTTCCAAACTTAACCCAAACCTAACCCTAGCAAGATTTCTAATCCTAGTCTAAATCAACTTAGCTTTTAGTGATAAAGATCCAAACACCATTTGGAATTAACTCGTTAGAACAATTAGGAAATACACGACATCCCTGTGGACCGACCCGTATTCACCGGCTAGCTACCAAGCGACGCCGTTTTTGATTGCGGTAAAAATATTTTTGATCACAAAACATCGTACAAATCAAATGACGCCGTTGCCGGGGATGGCGTAGTATTTTCTTTTTGCAATTTCGGGTTAATATAAAATTAAAAAAATCATAAAAACTGAAAAATTAAAAAAATATAAAATTTTTATCATCTTTTTATTGTTTGAAGGGTGTTTCGTGTGAATTTTGGCAGGATCAACGAACGAGTTCGGATCTGGAAAAATCCAGAAATCAAAACAGAAAACCCTAGATATGAACAACAGAGGAAAGTCAAACCAGAGGGGCAGAAAAATTTTTGGGAACCGAGCCGTAGATCAGACCGCGGAACCGCGGTGGGAGACACCCTTTGGTCGTGGAAACGCGATTGTAGGGTCGAGTCAGCACGTGGAAAAATCTCTGTTTGCTTCCTTTCTCCTTCTCTGCAACCCCAATATCTCCTCTGTAAAATTTGCCTGCAGGATTCTTTGCACTAAAAATCTCTCCCCCTTCCAATAATTGATCTTGTACAGGATTCTTTGCGCCGTGCTAAAAATTAAAAAAAATTGTTTGCAAGTGAGTGTTTACTGTTTTGCATATTTAATTGCACTTTAAGGGGCTTGAACCAATCCAGATTGGGTGGGGATTGCATCACCCTTCCCAGGACCCCAGAAATCACATAAGACATATTGCATTCACCATCATTTAATTAAAAAATATTAGACTCAGCCCTAAGGACTTGCGCTCAATAGGACAGAGGAATAATTGTAGGTATCGACCGTTGATTCTAACCTGACTTTGTGGTGTCTAGGAAAGTGTGTCTAAGGCGAGTGGTTACTTAATTAGGCTCACTACTTTCGTGGTGGAGAACCTCCCACTTACCTGGCACTTACCTGGCCACAATTGGCGGTGAAGAGGCGGTTTGAAGTCCTACTTCTTGCCCTTTGGAACAGTTATGAGCTGTCTAGTTGACCTAGGTGACCCTAGATCTAGGCCTGATTGTGCATCTGTGGTTGATTGAACGTGTTTCTAAGCCTTTTTATCGAAAATCTTTTTTGCAAAAAGCACCACATAAAAAGAAAAAAAAATTTACAAAAACTTGCAACTTGTTGCTAAGAAATCCGTGCACACCCTACTTACACCCACTTTCTTCTCATTGACGTTTTCTTACCCCCCACATTCTGTTTTTCACCTTTTTGACTACACTACCTCTTTAGTGTATGTCCGGTTGGACTAGGGACACTAGTGCCCGATTAGCCCGTGTCTCGTTGGTACCGACCGACAAAGCTTTCGACTCCGAAGTCGAAATTTCTTCCACTTACTTACCTTCACCTTCATATTCTTCCTCCGAAGGGATGTCGGGATATAATCCTAACAACACCTTACCCATGGGACCGATTCCACCTCTGTTAGGTGCGAATAACCCACAACACCCGCCTGTTGAAGCGCCCCAACGAATCGCGCTCCAGGATCTTTTCTACCCGATCCGCACCGCCTTACCTACTTGTATTTCGCTCCCACCGGCAAATAGGGACAACTTTGAGATCAAACCCCACTTCATCAACATGTTGCCAAAATTTCATGGACTGGAATCCGAAGATACCTATATCTTCATAAACAAATTCCAAAACGTTTGCGCAATGATAAAAACAACCCAATTATCAGATGATGCTATAAGGCTAAGGGACATTCCTTTCACCTTATGTGACTTAGCCGAGAAGTGGTTATACAGCAAAGCATCACACTCAATTAAAAATTGGGAAGAGTTTGTTAAAGTTTTTCTTAAAAAGTTTTACCCACATCATAAGACCGTGAGAATTCGCAATGAGATTATCCAATTTTCCCAGCTTCCTTCTGAACCCTTTTGGAAGTGTTTTGAAAGATTCAAAGACCTACTTGTTCAATGCCCTTACCATGGTATCGAAAATTGGCAACTTTGCCAAACTTTATACGAGGGATTGAACCCAGCAACGAAGCAGTTACTGGAAACCATTTGTCAAGGTCACTTTCTAACCAAATCTAGTGAGGAAGCGTGGCAGTTTCTCGACGATCTTGCTGAACAAACACTTCAGTGGGAAAGCACCAAGACCACTTCATCTTCTTCTATTGGTCAGTCTAGGGCAGGCATACATCAGTTACATATGTCGATAGCAATGAAGGCCGAGATGGCCGCACTTACGAAAAAGCTAGAAGCAATTGAGACCAAAAACTCATCGCCTTCTCCTGCCCCTGCTTACCCCCATAAACTGTTTGTGCTTGTTGTTCGGATCCATCACATCTTACTGAAGAGTGTCCTTACAATCCACCTGCTCAAGGACAAGATCACGTCAATGCTACCTTTCAGCAACGATAAAGAAATGATCTATACTCTTCGACTTATAATCCGGGTTGGAGGAGTCACCCAAATTTTGCTTGGAATCAAAATCAGCAATTCCAAGAAAACAACAACTTTCAAAGGCCTCCTCTTCCACAACAACAAGCACCTCCACAAATTCAATACCAGCAACCTTTCCACCCACAACCATACCAACACCAAATGAACAATTTTATGCCCAACAACTCTTACCCTCAAAACAATTTTGTTCGACCAAATAATGATAAGGTTACCTCGCTAAAAAGAAGTCTAGATGCGTTCCTAAAGCAATCTACACAATCCGCAGCAAGGTTGGAGACTTCCATTCAATCTTTGGTGCAAAACAGTACTTCACACGATCAAAGCATCAAATCTATTGAGGCACAAATTGCACAACTCAATGCTGTGTTGAGCGAGCGAGAAAAGGGAAAGCTTCCATCTCAACCACTGCCAAATCCTGGTCACACACATGTTGCATATGAACAGCAAAATCATAACGTAAATGCTGTGACCACATTGAGATCCGGAAAAGTGTTGCACAATAACGTGGGTATTAATAATGACACCCCTGCCGGTGGTTCTTCTTCATCTTCTTCTTCTTCACCTTCATCTTCTTCGTTAGAGCCTATTCTTCATTCTTCACAAGGCTCTACTTCTTCTACTTCGAACGGACCCACTTCTCGCATCACGAACACATCTACACGGGGATCCGTTCCAACTCCACAATCTGCTCCACAAAAATTGGACTCAACAAATTTTCAAAATATTCCTTTTCCAAACAGGTTGAGATCCAATAAACCAACTCTACAAATGGAGAAGATTGTAGAGTTGTTCAAACAGGTCAGCATAAATATACCTCTCTTGGATGCAATCCAACAAGTCCCTTCATACGCGAAAATCTTAAAGGACTTATGCACCAAGAAGAGGAAGTCACAAGTACCAAAGAAAGTTTTCGTGGCTAGTGTTGTTAGTGATGCTCTTGTCCAATCTTTACCCCAAAAGCACAAGGACCCCGGCTGTCCTACTATTTCGATAACAATTGGGGACAAGAACATCAATAGAGCACTATTAGATCTTGGTGCTAGTGTCAATTTGCTACCCTATTCAGTGTACGAGCAATTAGGCATTGGAGAGCTTAAACCCACTCATTGTACTCTCCAAATGGCCGACCGATCCATCACCCATCCTAGGGGTGAGTTAGAGGATGTGTTAATTAGAGTAGGGGATTTCATTTTCCCCGTTGACTTTATTGTTATGGATACACAACCTGTAGCTAACCCCCGGAGTCAAATTCCGGTGATACTTGGTCGACCATTCCTTGCGACTTCCAATGCGGTGATCAATTGTCGCAATGGTTCAATAAACTTATCTTTTGGAAATATGACGATTGAACTCAACATTTTAAGTTGGGGAATCGGCCTTCCGAGCCTAATGCTAGTATACTTGATGTTTGCTCGATCCACGAGATCACGGAGGAGGACTGTGGGCTCGAAAAATTTCTATTCGATCACAGCAGTGTTGACGCCTCTAGTGCGTTCCTCCTAGAATCCGACACAGCTTTCACGCCGGACAACGATTATGAGTGTTTCACCTTTTTGGACGATTTTGAAGACTCGCCATCTGAGTTTGAGTCTTTTGATTTTTCGGATGAGTTAGTTGAACCATCCGACTCGGTTGCATACACTCGATTTGAACCGTTAATGGAATCCTTCGAGTTTGAAATAGTTTTACCAATGCTACCTTCAATTGTTTCACCTCCTAAACTCGAACTAAAGCTTTTGCCGTCGCACCTTAAATATGCTTACCTAGGTGAGAATGAGACCCTTTCCGTTATCATATCGGCCTCTCTAGCTCTCGAGCAAGAGAAGGCCCTTTTAATAGTCTTACAAAATAATCGGAAAGCTTTTGGCTGGTCTATGGCGGACATCAAGGGGATTAGTCCCCTCATAAAACATCATATACACTTGATGGATGATGCCAAGCCAGTGAGGGATCCACAAAGACGCCTCAACCCCATAATGAAAGAGGCTGTCAAGAAGGAGATTGTAAAATGTCTTGATAGTGGTATCATTTACCTTATCTCGGATAGCCAGTGGGTTAGCCCCATTCATGTTGTCCCAAAGAAATCGGGCATTACGGTCATAACCAATGAGGCAAATGAGTTAATACCTACTCGCACCCAAACTGGGTGGTGAGTTTGCATCGACTATAGAAAACTCAATGCCGCGATAAGGAAAGACCACTTTCCTTTACCTTTCATTGACCAAATGCTAGAACGATTGGCTGGGCATGAGTTTTACTGCTTTTTGGATGGCTATTCTGGCTATAACCAAGTCCCCATCACCGAAAAAGATTAAGACAAGACCCCATTTACTTGTCCTTTCGGTATTTTTGCTTATCGTCGCATGCCCTTTGGGTTATGCAATGCACCCGCTACATTTCAGCGGTGTATGATAGGGATCTTTTCAGACATGGTTAAAAAGTTTTTGGAGATTTTTATGGATGATTTCTCCATTTTTGGTGACTCCTTCGACGAGTGTTTGCTACACCTTAACGCAGTTCTTACCCGCTGTAGGGATAAGAACCTCACATTAAATTGGGAGAAGTGCCACTTTATAGTACGAGAGGGTATTGTCTTAGGACATGTCATCTCGCAAAACGGCATAGAGGTTGATAAAGCCGAGATTGAAGTCATTTCTAATCTTTCTCCTCCTAAATGCGTCAAAGACATCCGAGCTTTCCTTGGCCATGCCGGTTTTTATAGACGATTCATCAAGGATTTTAGCAAGATTGCTAGAGCCTTGACTCTCTTATTGGCCAAGGACACAACATTTGATTTTAACTCAACTTGCATGGAAGCGTTCAAGTCATTGAAACACTCTCTCATTTCTGCGCCCATTCTTTCATCTCCAGACTGGACGCACCCTTTTGAAATTATGTGTGACGCATCAAATTTCGCCATTGGTGTTGTCCTTGGACAACACATTAATAAGATGCCGCACGTAATTTATTACGCTAGCCGAACATTAAATGAGGCCCAACTGAACTACACGACAACAGAAAAAGAATTTTTAGCAGTTGTGTTTGCACTTGAAAAATTCCGGCCTTATTTAATCGGCTCTCCAGTGATTGTGTGCACGGATCATTTAGCTCTTCGCCACCTTTTTGCGAAGAAGGATGCTAAATCGCGGCTAATATGTTGGATCCTCTTGCTACAAGAGTTTGACCTTGTCATAAGGGACAAAAGAGGATGTGAAAATGTAGTGGCCGATCACCTTTCACGACTTCCTTCTTCTCCTATACTTGAAATTCCAATTAAAGATGTTTTTCCCGATGAGCAACTCTTAACTGTGTCTTGCGAACCTTAGTTCGCTGATATTGTCACTCCCCGCTTCCCAGTGTACTGGGACGCGACGAGGTCCGCTACGTATATACTCCGAAGTACATACGCTGAGCGTATCTAAGCAATATAAAATAAATACACAAGAGTCAAGAAATAAAAAGAACAATAACTTTTATTTATTAACATTCTTTGTACAATGCATGAAAGGAAATACAACTGAAATAACAAGATGCCGAAACAGTGGCATAACAGGAAATGAAAAGTACAAAAAGGAAAAGTGTACAATGAAACTACAGTGCAGGGTCTTCAGTAAACTGCTCCAAGTCTTCTTGCGATGGCTCAACTTCTGCCGGGTCCAAATCACCTGACGACATTCAAAGAAGAGAGAAACGGAATGTCGTCAGCGAACAGGTCGCTCGGTAAGTCCCAAAGATAAGAGGAGAATAGATAGAGAGTAAGAGAGAGAGGGAGAGAGTGGCTGTTACAGTTGTATTACATTGTTATATTATTGTAGTATTGTGTTAACGCTGTTGTTGTAGCTTGGTACAGAAGGATGCTAGTGTATACGAGAGGGGTCTCAGTATGCCAGAGACCAGGGCAAATGGAAGTACAAGGCTCCGTTATACAACCCGGAACAACGACAATTGGATTCATGTTAGGTGTCTTAATCTTACCGTCTCGTGCCACCTTTAACACCTTCCGTACCAATCTACCCCTTAAACCCCGCGATGTCTTGTTTGTATTGTTATCTTGTAAATTGTGTTGGTTGTATGATTGATTGACTGACTGACCGAAACCATGATATCAGGAAACGGTAATAACCGTAGAGTCATGTAAATGGAATACTGAGAATCATGTAAAAGGAATATATATCCATGGTTCGGTTCAGTCAAGTTGTATAAATTGATAATTGGATTCATGGATTCATGTGTTCATATTGAATTGGAATCTTGTAGATTATAGATTGACTTGAATCATATTCAAGTCAGATTAATCAGACTCAAACCCGAGTCAGACAATCAGAAATGTGAATCGAAGTCTTATAATTACTAGGGTCCTTAGGGTAATTTATAAAACTTGAGGGGGTTTTATGTAAAAATACATTTATATACTTTTCAAAATACACCTCAAGTATTTATTATTCGTCTTTAGAGTTGTAATGAGGGTGGATTTTATATTGTGACATTTCTAGTGAGCATATCCTAGTTTTGATTATTTGAAGTTCATGGTATTTTAATGTAAAATTTATTATTATGATTTTAGAAAAAGGTGGAATATTTATATTATAATAAAATAGGTATTTAAAAGATAAATATACATATGTTTATACAAAAATAATTTTAATAAATATTTTATATATCAAAAATCTCATTTTTCTTAAGATGTCGTATTTTTAAACCTTTCGAGACCGAATGCTCCTTGCGGAGGTCTGAATCTCGCACTACTAGCCCGAGGGTGCGCGATAAACCGCACGATCCCGAACGGGTTTCCCAAAGATGGGTTGTAGCGGCGCTTTGCAAAGATTGTAAAACACTAATCTTTTAGAAACCGTTTTTTTTATAAAGTAAAGGTATTTATTTGCAAATTGTAATTTTCCGTATTTTAGGTTCTAAGGTTTCCTAAGCCAACTAGCATATTTCTAAATGGTCTAAACGAAAAGCCTTTAGAAGCCTCAAATCGCCTCTTCACCGCCAATTGTGGTCAGGTAAGTACAAGTGAGGAAGGAGGGATCCGCTCACGAATCGTGAGGCGGGCCTTTTAAAGTTACCTAAGCTCACTTGCCTAGCCTAGACACCACAAAGTCAGGTTTAGATAAACGATTGATGTCCACAACTTATCGTATTTTCCTAGTAAGAAATATTTACTTAAAAGTGTAACAAATCTAAAACCTTTAAGAATGGTTTTATGAAGATTATGGTATTTTAATGAAAGTTTCGTTTTATCGTATTCTAAGTTTTGATGATATCATTTTAGGGTTGTATTTGCGTGTGTGTGGAGGTAGGTCATTATCTCGTGCTCTACTTTAAATGTATATTAAGGTTAAGGGGTTAAATGTGAAATTGAAACATAATGGTATTAAAGTGAAGAAATACGGTAAATTGAAAAGGTTATCATTTCATGTGTGAAAACTTGTTCAAATTGATTTTTACAAGTTTAATGGTCAAGATAAAGGTGTTTAGGAATGATTGAATTGATTAGAAGAAGAAAAATAAACAATATGGTATTAAAGTGAAAAAGAATACGATATTGCAAAAGCTATCATTTCATGTGAGAAACTTTGTCCAAATTAATTGTTATGTGATTAATAGTCATCATGAATAAGTTTAGGTATTATTGAATTGGTGACAAGTGAGATTTTATAGAAAAACCGAATCGGAAATCGGTTTGTTCCGATTTCCGTCGGGTTTCGTAAGTTTGTATTTTTGAGAAGTAGAAAGAAGGGAAGAATGGGACTTACGGGTTTCGATCTATACTCAAGAGTATAGAGGAACTAGATGAGTTGTCGAGACGTTGTTTCGTCGCCGGTTGTTTCAAAAAACGTCGCCGGAATTCCGTCAGCGCTTCGCCGTGAACTCGATTTCAAAGTACACCCTTCTTGTAGAAATTTTGAGAGAGCAAACCTAGTGTTTTGGGATGAGAGGGTAGAGGGTACGGGTCTATTTATAGGGTAGGCTAGGGTAGGGTAGGTGAAAGGTTTTATTTTTAAAAAAAATTGTAAAAGAATAAAGAAAAACATTAAAATTTGTATTAAATTGGGTGTAATTAACATTCGGAAATCGATCCATTAAAATGGTGTAAACATGGGAGTTTAGAAGACGAAACGGCACCTCTTTCGTTTAGACGACTCGGCCGTCCGGCCGAGTCCGACCGGCGGCGCCGGCCCCGGCCCGAGTCGGCCGGTCCGCCGGCCGACTCGGCTGAGTCGGGCCGAGTCGGGGTGCCGTCGGGTGTGGGTTCGCCTGACGTAGGCTCTGGTATATTCACTTTTTAGGGTTCAGTTCAACTTTTGGGAGTTATGGCCTGTGGACTGTTGGGCTTCCAAGAATTTTAAAAGAAAAATAATCTAAAAATAATGTGAGGCATGGGATTCGAACTCTGGTGGCTTGGTTCAGCAGTGCAAGGTATTACCAATGAGCTACAAGCTCCTTCTTGTAATTATGGTGTTATTTAATTACTTAAAATGATAGCAGCAAGAGTAAATACTCCAAGTATACATTAAATTTAAAGTAATTTCTTGTACACTAAAAATGGAGTTATTACATTCTTGTAGCTTGTAATTAAAAACAAAATAATTACATATATCTTGTGCTCAGGCTAAAATACCCCTTTGTGGATTTTTGAAAAAAAAATTGTATAGGAAATTTAGGATTGTTACAGATATAGTAAACTACTTGGCCACCGGTCTAATACCTAAAGATTGGTCGAAACAGGATAAACTCTGATTCTTGTCCCAAGTAAAGCATTTTTACTGGGATGAACCGTATCTTTTTAAATACTGTTCCGACCAAATCATTCGTCGGTGTGTACCTGAAAATGAGTTTAAGAGTGTGCTGTCTTTTTGCCACGATCAAGCGTGTGGAGGGCATTTTGACCCAAAGAAGACAGCCGAGAAAATCTTGCAGTGTGGTTTCTATTGGCCACGTCTCTTTAAAGATGCATATGAATACTGCAAGACATGCTCCCGGTGCCAACATTTGGGCCGGATATCACAGAGAAACGAATGCCGCTCCAACCAATTTTGGTTGTGGATATTTTTGATGTTTGGAGAATAGACATCATGGGACCATTTCCTAATTCTTTTAGGAATGTGTATATTCTTTTGGCTGTTGACTATGTGTCAAAATGGGTCGAGGCTGTGCCTAGCCGAACGAATGATAACAAGGTTGTCGTTCGATTTCTTAAAGAACATATCTTTTCTCGGTTTGGGCACCCTCGAGCAATTATAAGTGATAATGGATCTCACTTCTGCAATAGGACTTTTGAGTCCTTAATGCGCAAATATTCCATTACACACAAGCTGTCAACACCATATCAACCCCCAACATGTGGGAAAGCCGAGGTTTCGAATCGGCAAATTAAACAAATCTTGGAGAAAACGGTTTCTAAAAACCGTAAAGATTGGTCACACAAACTTCTTGATGCACTATGGGTCTGCATACAAGACCGATCTTGGTATGTCTCCATACCGGCTTGTTTATGGGAAGGCTTGCTACCTCCTAGTTGAGATTGAGCACAAGGCATTTTGGACGATTAAGGAGTTGAATTTATCAATGGGAGATGCGGGCAGCAATCGAAAGCTGCACTTAAACGAACTAGAAGAGCTGCGGGATGAGGCTTATGATAATGTTGTCATTGTTAAAAACCAAACTAAGGTGTTCCATGACAAACAACTTATGCGCAAAACGTTTAAACCTGGTCAACAGATTTTACTCTATGACACTCGGTTACACTTTCACCCCGGCAAGCTCAGATCTAGGTGGAAAGGGCTGTTTTTAGTGTGCACCGTATATCCGCACGGTGCGGTAGATCTTGAAAATCTGGAGGACGGTACTTTATTTAAAGTAAACGGACATCGACTGAAACCGTTCCTCACTGCGGACCTGTCGGAGGAGCTCCTGTTTTTGCAGGAGCCGATTTACACTGATTGATCTTCCTCCATTTTACCCCCAAATTTTTGATCTTCTTGCCAAAACTTTATTTCCGATAAGTTTGGGGGTGTGTATCATTTGTAAATATATAAGTACAAAATAACAAAAAAAATTTGAAAAAAAAAATTTGGACATTTTTGTAAAATTGCAGAATAAATAAATAAAATAAAATTTTATTTGCAGATAAATTCCTCTTTTTGGAGGGGTCTATCTACAAATATCCATCATATGTCCCTATTTAAAGAGCCCGAGCCCCCCTCTCTGCTATAACCCTAATTTTCACTCTCTCAAACCCTAGCCGCCGCACCCTCTTTCCTGCAGAGAGAAACCAGAGCGCCGCCTCCATCGTGCCGCGGAACTGCCGCCATAGCTTGTTGCCGTCGTGCAACCGCCGCTGTCTCTGTTCTTCGCCCCCTAAAATTTTCAGGGGAGGTACACTTTCTCAAAACACCCTCTGTTTTTCAAAATTTTAGATCTGTAGAACACATCATGGCACATAGCATGCAGTTAGAAAGAGATTTTTCGCAAGTTTTCTCACATGAAATATATGGTAGCTATTTCGCGAACGAAATCGCGCATAGGGGTTGGAATTATTTAATATACAATCACCCTTATGCATTTGCATTGCCGGAATTAGTAAACCAATTTTACGAGTCTATGGAGATGGGTGTCTCACCCTACTGGGTTTTATTAAATTGCAATGGGGCGATCGCGAAATTATAATTGATAGGGATATAATACACGAGGTCACACTAATACCTCGCATACCTGCACATGACCAACCCCTTCAATTCGAGGATACATGCCCCTGATGGGCAACGATTGCTCGAGGGAGCCGCGAAAGGGTATCCAAGCACGAACCCTTTTCGCGAATGTTTTGACTGTGTGCCGGTGGGCACAAAATAACATTTTTGGTAGCTCCCATAATACAACATTTTTCACACCCTCCTTACATATTGTGCACACCCTTATGACGAAGAACCCCCGTTTTGATATGTGCACAGTATTACTCAACTCTATAGGTGCGGGTAAACGAGCCGCTAATTACCCTTGTCCCATGCTGGTTACACAATTATGTCGATATTTCTTCCCCGCGGAGGAGTTTCAATTTTATTTGCATGGAGGCATTCCGGTCAGACCTCTAATTGAGGGCGTGTCTACGTCCTACTCTCGATTGACAGATGTGTGGTTGAGGACCGAAACGGCAGAGAATGTATTTGCCCGCACACCAAGCTCTAGCTCGACCGCGAGCGAAGGCGAAATGACCGCTCTTGAGCGTGCACAATTGATGAGGAGAGCAGTTAGGGGTATTGATGCTTTGAGGGAGGAATTTAGGGCAACAGCACGGGAGCACGACCGTCGATTGACGGAGGTTGAGCGGGGTATTCAAACCCTGTTGGCTAGGAAGGAGCGTTCACGTTCACGCTCGAGAGCGCGGCGTGGGGCCGAGCAGTGAGTGTTAGTTGTATGTATGCCCTAGAGGCCAGTATTGTACAGATATTGTATATTATATTGGATGCTTGGACATATATAGAGATGACTTTCTTGCTCGATATGATAGTATGCTATCTGGTTACTCTTTATCTTAACATGTACACTTGTCTCTTTAAACTGTCTTATAGTTACATGTTGGTAAAGCCCTTAGGATGTGTACTTGACTACCTGGACTATGATGCAGATTATACTAGTGGGGACATGGTAGTCCATAAGTACATCCTTCAAGGTCCCTAGTCGTGGGTGTATCGAGACGGGGCATCGATATACCAGAGTAGACTAGCGTATACGTTTCTCGACCCATGTGATGGGCGATGGATGATCCCATATCCATTGGTGTTTGACATCAGAGATGGTATACGGGTGCTCAGTGGAGACTGGGTACACTGGACGGACTCGCCGAGAACTCCCAGATGGTATTATACCTCACGTCAGATGGCAGTTCTCAGGTGACACTTGTACAGGTTAGTCTGTAGACCCGAGATCGTCATAGAGTCTTGTGTGATTCCCACTGTGCTTTGATCTCCACCTTACCACGTCCATGAGGGCGTGCAAAATGGTGGTCTTTGGGTACAGTCCCGAGTCACATGGAGGCAATGAGCGATAGGAGGGGTTTCGTCTCTCCCGGTATTGGGGGTTGATGTTGCGCTGTGCTCGATTGGCCGTAACAGGGAAGTCCCTGGCCAGGGCTGATCAGAGATTTGCTGGTAATTGTTACCAGTAGTTTCTCGACCCGTTATGAGCCTCACATCAGCACGACTTATCGGTTATTGGGGTCTGACGTTTACCACCCCTAGACTTGATATGCGACGTATCAGACGAACAGACCGGACTGCACGGTAAGTGTTACTGGTTGGATTCACAGGAGTATGAGCGGGCTAGCTCGTCGATCTTCTGATCGCTCAGTACCCGGATGGCCGTTACGTTTAGCAGACCGCTTGCGGCTTGTGGGTGCTTGATATGATCATCATCTGCTACCGGCGTATTGACGAGTCTTTAGAGTCCTACACAGAGGTTTCCTGGTTCAAGCAAAACGAAATAGGAGCGCATATGAGATATGTGCGGGACCAAGAATAATGCGTGTATGTGATACCGTATTTCATTCTCGCGATAAATGTTTCGATTGGTTATATTCGATATGACCTAGTTATCGAATCATTGATTCGATAAATCGATACATTGGATACTAGTCGGTTATGTGCGACATGACCGGATCATTGAATCAAATATTGATTTAATGATTTAATGTATAATTATATATTTGATATATTACTTTGCATTAGCTAGTATTGGTTCACTTTATATGGATTTTCTCACTCGATGTGCAAGAAGTATATATGATGTACTTTTGTGCACACATTTGTATCATGTTTGATGATACTTGATAATTTAGTTAAGTGTATAGAATTAAACCATGGTTAATTTGATAATTAGGGTTTTGCATATTCATTTATTTATTTATTTGTTCATTTATTTATTTAGAAAAGATTGAGATAAGAATGGTGGAGAAGTTTGTTTTTAGTTGAAGCTTCATGAAGCTTTGACTTCTTAACCATTCTTGTCTTCATGCTTAACCCTAACCTATCCAACTAACCATGGTCTATTCTCTACACTCAACTATGGTTTGCTTATGATAAGTATTGAATTATTTTCATTTTAAATCAACACTTATCATATTCTTTCTTTTTCTTGACCTTCTTCAAGAAAGAAACCTTGATGCCATCAATGGCAACTTGAGATCTAAAGTGAGAAATCCAATTCTAAAGTGAACCCACCTCCTATTTCTTCACCCTCTACCTCTTGCCAAGTTGTTTTGGGTGTTTTCTTCACAAGTTTCACAACTTGGTGAAGTTGGAGCTTGAACTTGTGCAACCTCGACGTAGATCATCTTCGGCACGAAGCCGACGACATTGCCCGCTCGTTTTCCCGATGAAGCCGACGATTGAGTCTAGGATTCGAGATGGACAGCGAGAGGACACCTACGTGGAGCTAAAGAAGTGGAGAACCGGATCTACAAAGGTTGTAGCCTCTCTCCTTTAGTTAAATTGTTAACTAGATTCGTTTTTCGCCTAGGATTCTAGCCGACGATCCGTATTAGGGTTTCTCGGCACCATAATTTTTATAAATTGGCATGGTTGATGCCTTGTGAGACCTCTATAGGGTGCCTAGGAACCTTTCAGTGAGGGCGCTGCTTTGGTTAAGTTTGGGGGAGATGGTGGTTGTATATAGTTATCTTTTGCATTGCATATTTTTAATTTTTTGTATATATTTTTCTTTTTCTTTTGCATATTTAAATTCTGCATTGCATCCTTATATAAAAGTCATAAAAATTGAAAAAATTGAAAAAGAAAATAGAAAAAGAAAAATCAAATAAAAACTGAAAAATTTGAAAAATTAAAACATTCAATTTTAGCCTTAATCGACTTGAGTTTGACAAATAGGTTAACTAGCTAGGAAAAACTAGATCCTAGACTTAGTAAATCAAAAACCCTAAAAATAACCTTTCTTAAAATTTAACGGTAGAAAGTATATGTCTTTGTAGTTTATTTAGAAATAGGAAAATTTCGAGTTGACTTCTTGGGCTAAGTTAAAATAAGGGAAAAGTATTGATATCTTTATTAGAGTATAAGTTTGAAAAATAATTCCTAAGCTTAAGTCTAAATTCTGAAAATATATACCCTACAAAATTGCACAAACACGAACCTTGAAACTTTGAATAGTAGGAGAGACCTTGAAATGCTCGTGTCTAAAGTCCTTAGTACGAAGAAAAATAAAAAAATATACAAGTGTGAATAAAGAAAAAAATGAACACTAGTTTTTGTAATTACTTAAGGCTGCAAAATAGAAAAAATATTTAGCGAGGGTGCTTCATCACCTAGTGCCTTAGACCAACTGGTTTGGGAGTCACTCCTAAAGCCTTAGGTGTTACAAGACTAGGAATTACGCTTTAATATGCAAACACATTTTGTAATCGGTTGTTGGTATCTCAAGAAGTATTAACGGTCGCATGAAGGATGTGTAAGCAAAATTCATCTAAAAATTCACCAATTAAGAAGTGCTTTGGACGACGGATAAGAGTATGATAGCTTGATTTGAATTTTCAAGCGTAGGGGTGATATATACACACACGTAGGGGTATGTGATTGGGGTTTAGATAAGAGATAAGAATGAAGAATAGGACTTATGTCTTTAGTAGAGATGATAAAAATTCCTAAGTTGAGATAGAACCCTAGAAGGAAAACTTAAAAGATGCTAAAAGCTAAGTAAGTCTACAGAACATATATAATCTTAAGTTAAATAATAAGGAAGCATGAAGAATACGGGTGGATAATTTCTGAGTCAAAGATGATAGAGTTCTTATTAGAAAACCTAATTGGAGAATAAAAGTCGATAAGCCAAATTGATAGGATTTTGTGGGTAGTATCCGCTGAAAACCCTCAGGAGACAACACTCCTCCTACTAGGGACACCTAGAAGTTTAACGGCTTGTTGCACGAGCTCAGTGCAATCGCGTTTCCCTGCGAAAGTGAGGCTAGGTTTTTTCCAAGAATAAAACTAGGTTTGCTCGAGGACGAGCAAAAGATAAGTTTGGGGGTATTTGTTCATACCATAATTTTGCATTCTTATAGACCCCATTCTTATTCATTTTACAAATAAACAGGTGCTTTTGATCCATGTCTGCTACATAGTTGCAGGTTACAGGTTCTCGGAACAAAAACAGTGAAAAAGATGAAAAGACAATACAAAAGTGAGACTACGACCGATAAATGATAGAATCTTGATCTTGCCTACATTTTGAGGGACAATGAAAATCAATGAACAAGTTCATTAAGCACAAAGGCAGCGCAAGATTCAAGATTTCGACACGAAGCAACGGTAATAGTCCACTACATTATTCACTGGGGAGATCTGGAAGAGAACTAGAAGACAGTCTAAAGAACCAACTGAAGAAACAAGAAGACAAATTCAACGAGACAGAAGACCAGAAAACTGAGCCCACAAGCACCCTACTTGGCCGCGGAACCGCGGCCAAACCTGGCTTTTGGCCGCGGATCTGCGGCCATGTTGAACCCGGGTCGGTGGAAATTTCTTTGACGGTGGGCGGAGCGTTGACTAGTCTTCCTAAGGGTATATTTGTAAAAGCAGATGTGTGTCGATTGTAACCCTAGGGTTTCTATGCTTTATAAATAGAAGTCCTAAAACTTGTTTTAGGTTATGCCTCTTTTCATTGAATACAATTCAGAATTCCTATCATGTTTTGAGAGCATCAATTTTGTAAGTAGTTTCTTTTATTTGCCCTAGTCTTAATTTTTATTTCTGCCCTAGTTTAAATTTATTCTCTGGCCTAGTTTAATTTAGGTTAGAACTTTTTATTAATCTGCCGTAGTTAGATAATTAATCTCTTAAATCGAAAACTCATAAAAATCATGTTTTTCATAGATCCCTTAATGAGCGAGTAGTTCCTCGCTTGTTAGGGTTAGGAATAGGGAAGGTTTGAGAGATACAAATCTCTCACCCCTTTCTTGCCCATCACATATTAATTATTAGGAATCTATGCATACATACACATACCGCTCCCTACGGCACCCTACCCACGAGGTAACGGTGATACCGTAGTATAAAAGACCGGTTGTGCATGTTTTCTATGAAGGTTAGGGTAAGGATTAAGAAAGGACGGACAAGGAACTAGAGGAAGAAACATCTTTTCTTCTCAATCGTCCTAATCCCCTTTATTAATAATTAACATAACACCTAAAAAGATCTAATTTAGGGCGTTGAAAGCGGTGGGAAATCTTTAACTTTCCAAACTTAACCCAAACCTAACCCTAGCAAGATTTCTAATCCTAGTCTAAATCAACTTAGCTTATAATGATAAAGATCCAAACACCATTTGGAATTAACTCGTTAGAATAATTAGGAAATACACAACATCCCTGTGGACCGACCCGTATTCACCGGCTAGCTACCAAGCGACGTCGTTCTTGATTGCGGTAAATATATTTTTGATCACAAAACATCGTACAAATCAAAGTCCTCACGATTCCTAAGGAGAAAACGCACCTACGTGATCCTTACGACTCGTAGGGATAAATACCTTCATGAGACCCTTACGGCTCATGAAGTCAAAAGCCTTAGTCGACAGGATCCTAACCCTGTTCGTTAAGCCACCTTTGTTCGACATCGACAGAGGCAAATGATGATTCGCTCCTGGCAATATTCCAGTTGTAGCGGTGCTGATGCCAAAATCGGTGTCTAACTCCAAGCTTGCGACAAAGAAGCTAGCGAACCACACATGCATACGAAATAGCCGAAATGATGGGGCAATTTGCAACAAAATCAGCAAGTAAAAATGAATGCATGAAAAATAGCCGAAATGATTAGGCTACTCGCAATAAAAAGCAGCGAGTAAAAATAAAATAAATATCAGAAATGATTGGACGCCGCGAAAAATAGCCGAAATGATTGGGCAATCGCGACCTTCGCGATATAAAAGCTTAAATGATAGAGCATCGCGGAAAGAAATAAAGAAAAATGAAATTTATGCCCTACAGGTAATATCACATCAATCCCTGTATACAATCCAGGGACGCAAACAAAGAAGGAATCACACCTTCCCTCCCCAGGCTCCATCAGAAAACGAAGCCAAATCTCGACGGTTCAGGGATAGCCTAGAGATCATCAACATCGTTCCTCCCCATTCCAGCAGGATTCTGACGCTGCAATCAACCCTTGTGGAAATAGAATCAGAACAGCCCCGATCTCCTCAACGGCTGTCTTCCAAAATCTATAAGGTTTGGCGGCAGGCCCGAGACTCGATCATCGATCCAAACTTCTCCCGCCAGCACAAGAAGCTGAAAATCCAACCGAAGGCTGGTCACCAGGCTAAACCCCAAAAGGCTGTCTGGACGCCCGCCTCGACGGCCCCCTCAACCTCCATGGCTCATAAAAGGAGGGAGCCAGAGAAGATCCCTCAACATGCAACGACGGTTAAAAGCAATAAGCCCAGACACCCTAAGTCTGGGGGCACGGTGGTGCACACTGTTTACATGGTCTCTGGAAAGGAGGAAAGCCGCACTTCTACGGGCCATCGACCGCTGACCCGATCCGTGACGAGAGCCCAGGAACAACAACAAAAGTTGCAGGAAATGATGAGTGCTATGGCTGCACTTACCGGGCCAAAAGAAAGCCCAGAAACGCCCTCAGACGCGCGCCGGGAGGAGGAAACCGACGCTGAGTTCCTTCGCCGGACATTGGAGAAAAAGGACAAAGAGGCTGCTGAACAAGCGGCTAATATACAGGGCATGGGCCTTCTCTTCCAAGATATGATAGGAATGATGATCCAACAGGACCCACCCGCTGAAGATCCCCCAATCGTTCTGGAAGATGACCGAGGAGAAACGTCAAATCCACCGCCGGCCCTCTCTACGGCCAGGGAGGAGACAATCTCTAAAGCTGACTTGGCTGACTACATAGCCCAGCAAATCCGGGTCCATCATGCGAATGAGGCAGCTGGTCAAGTCGTGAAAACGGGGCGGCCGTATCCAAGCTGGTACGATCAAATCAAATACCCGCAAGGCTATACGATACCGAAATTCCATGTGTATAAGGGGACCGGCAATCCTCATCAACATGTCGCCCAGTTCCGGGCCCTCTGCGGTAACACCGGCGGGGATGATAAACTGTTACTCCGTCAGTTCGTTGGCAGCTTATCAGAAACAGCGTTCGAATGGTATTCGGAACTCCCGAATGATTCCATCAAAACGTTCGCTGAAATGGAGTTGTTATTCACTCAGCGGTTCGCAAGTGCCAGCGAGCGCACTCCAATGACTGCTTTGATTAACGCCAGGGTAAAACCAGGCGAAACCTGGGTCCAGTACGCTATACGCTGGCGGAATTTGTGGTCGAGATGCGAGCAGCACATTGAGGAAGCACCCGCAGTGGGCATGTTCGTGGGAACCCTAGACCCCCACGCAACTATCTCCCAGTTTATGATGTTCTTTAAGCCAACCACATTCCAGGCTTTAATCGATAAGTTGGCTCAGATGGACCAGATGGGTCATAGACCACCTGCCCCGAAGCTAGAACCTCGGAATGACAAGGGTAAAGGAAGGGCAATTTTTGTCGCGAATGCCCAACAGCAACCTGACGCCCCGAAATCGGCAGATCAATTAGAAGAAAGACGCCGATATTATAACGAAAAGATGAAGCGTCCCTACTCGTTCCCACGAGACAAGACGAAACGGTTATTTGAGCTGGCAATACGCAACAGACTTATAAACCTACCAAATCCAAGGCGACCACCACAACCCACCGAGGTGAATAACCCCAACTATTGCCCTTACCATCAAACGGTAAGCCATCCGATTGAAGATTGCTTCGTCTTCAAAGGATGGATCGAAGATCAATACCTCCAGGGGAAGTTCGTACTATCCGAAAAGTGGAAGGTGAACCCACCACAACCGCACACTCCTAAAAAGGCCGATACACCGGGGGCAACCTGCTCCTTTATCGAAGAAGTTCCATGGGAGGTCGTGCTATCAACGAAAACCAAAAGGATGCTGAGAGACCTTCATGCGTGCCCTGCAATCGAATGGAAGGATCCTCTCGAACCTCAAATTATCGAAGGAGCAGTGAAGCCCCGCGCAACTACGAAGACTGCGGATAAGGGCCCAAATACTCACACCCAATCGTCAAAATCTTCAAAGAAAAAGAAGAAGAAATCCAAGAAGCCCGCGAAGCTTGGAGACGATCGCACGAACTTGCAGAAGCAAATCGACGCGCTGGAAGAATACAATCAAAAGGCACGAACTCCTGTCACACTGCGAGAGTTCCTCAACCATACCTTTCAAGAGGGAGATGTTGGAGAGAGCTCATCGGATGAATCCGAAGAGTATGTGGCGAGTTGTAACGTAATCTCCCACTCGTTTACCGATGATGAGAAAACTCCTGACGCTAAGAAGCTAGAGGCAGAACCCGAACCAGGGCGTGCGAGGCTGACAACTGATATGATCAATGCCTTCCTAGACGAAGTTCGTCTAAAAAGTAAAGCGGATCAGGAGTGTGAGATGGCAGCATCAGAAGGAGCCGAAGGCGGGCGACTGGACGAAAGAGTTGAACTATCCTCGCCAGATCAAAAGGCATCCGAAGTAGACAGGAAGATATTCAAGATGGGGAAAAGGTTCGCCAAAGCCATGTCAATGGGAATGAAGCTACCACCCTCGGAAGGAAACACACACAATGGGGCGGAGAAGCACCCCGATTACTGCGCATATCATCGGAAAATCTCACACCCCACAGAGGAGTGCGACGCCTTTAAGATATGGTGGCAAGGATATGTTGCTCGTCGGCAACATTTCAAACGCATGAAACGCAAGAGCCGTCGGGAGCAAAGAAGCACTGTCGACGGGCCCAACAGAATTACTGGCAACTGTTATATGGCTCATGCCGAGGGGTCGCAAGTCCTCACCTTTGGGAGCGACTCTGATGAAGAAGTGACTCTGGGCCCTCTCTTTGAAGAATCCGCGCTAGGGAAAGATGAGGAATCAGAAGCCTGCGGAAACACTCAGCTGCGCAATCGCACACTCCCAGAAAAGAATCTCGGGCCTACGAACAGAAAAGATAAGGGAAAGGAAAAGGTCACTGAAGATATCACTTTGGATGACCAAGTCGCGAAAGAACTGGCTGCTAAAGACCCTCCTAGGAGGAGTAAAGTGGACTATAACATCCTCGCGCATCTAAGGAAGCTACCTTCTCAGCTTAGCATTCTCGACGCCCTCCTATTATCAAAAGAAGCACGGGACTCACTAATTAAGGCATTACAAGAACCTGAGCAATTCCAAGCCTTTCTCGCCACTGAAAAGATGAAGGACGAACTGGAAGAAGTGCATACGGCCGACGTCACTTTCGGTGATGAAGACCTCCTTCTCGGCACGTGCGATCATAACCGTCCCCTATATGTCTCTGGATACTGCCATGACATCAAGATAGGCAAGATCCTGGTGGATAATGGATCCTCCGTCAATCTCCTTAATGTTCGGGTGTTGAAGGAAATCTGCATGAGTGTGCAACATCTCGCTCGGGACAAAATTACTATCTCCGGTTTCGACTCACAATCGTCACGGACTCTCGGGTCCGTGATACTAACGTTACGCTTCGGGCTTCTCGTCACAGACATCAAATTCCATATCATTGACGCCAAGACCTGCTACAATGCCTTGCTCGGCCGTCCTTGGTTACACGAGTACAACATCGTCCCTTCTACACAACATCAGTGTATGAAGTACTTTAAAGATGGTTTCGAGTATACTGTAACGGGTGAGCTGAACCCATTTTCCGTGAACGAAGTCCGCAAATACGAGGATGCGAAATACTTTTTGCCAGACTTCGAAGATACAGAAAGGTGTCGCAACTCAGAGAACAAAGCCGCCGCCACCATCCCTGTTTTCGGAAGCGATACCGAAGAAGAGGAAGAGATAGTTTATACAGGGCCATCTCAACGCAACAACCGGAGGACGCCCACCCCCATACTGGTCTTCGGAAGTGATTCAGAAGATGAGGTCAATGCCGTATTCTCCAATCGGCTTTCAATGCAAGCACCCCTTGGCGATGGCCACAGTTTGCAAATCACCATGGTACCGTGAGAACACTACAAGGATCTCGACACGCTCCAAGCTCACAGTGTGCAGGACCTGCAGACGTTTTACGTCCCTCCCAGGCGAAGGGGTGAGAAGGTGATCCTATTCTATCGATCCTCAGAGTCGAAAGTAGAGAAAGAGATCTGGCATGGCGTGGATGCTACACTTGACAGGATCCAACCCATCCGTCTGCCTAGATACTATACAGACGGATTAAAGAAGCTGTTGAAGCGCCAAGGAGTGCCTTTAAAACAAACTGTTCGGCAAGCTCGGTTCTATAACAAGATTTGGGATGTCCCTGGGAATCAACGCAAATTGCCTAATGGAAAAATGGAAACACTCGGGCTTGGATACGCGAGAGCCGGAAAACGGGAACGGGCCCACAGTAGCTACGCCATATATACCTTTGATGAAGAAGAGGACGCCCTGTCGGGAGAGGCCGACCCCTCATCAAAACCAGACCACGCGATTGAGGCACCGAGTCCGTCATTTCAAGAACGAATGGACAAGCCTATCAGGAAAGTGGGTCAGAAAGGTTGGGAAGACCCCAACCACGAAATGGCCATCTACGAGAAGGCCAGGACGCAACGTCTATTTCAACAGACCGCGAAAGGCAAGAATGCTCATCCTTATCGACCCGTCATGCAAAAGGCCCGATGCGGAGATGGGAATAAGTCAAGAAGCGGAAAGAAGGGTCGAGCGTACTCCTTCCCCCGAAACAAGACGGAGAAGCTGCTCGAGCTCGCTTTAAAACATCAAATGATCGTGCTTCCAGAGTCTAAACACCCTGAGCAAACCAACAAGGCTTCTCGTTCGAGCTATTGCTCTTATCACCAAGCCATAGGACATCCTACCGAAGACTGCTTCACCTTCAAGAACTGGGTCGAAGACCAGTACCGACGGGGCAGATTCGCTTTATCCAACAGCTGGAGGATAACGCCGCCACGAAAGCACGAGCCCAAAGCCGCAAGAGCAGAACCGGATCCGCCTCAGTCCCGGGAGTGGATTCGCACCTGTTATACGATTACGATAGACAACCCTCCCCGGTGCTTTGAAAACAGCGATGATGAGGTGATCTCAGAATTTCCGCCCGCTCCGAAAGAACTGGAAGACGGTATACATACTACTGCAGATAACCTCAGGAAGATTGAGCTGGGATCGGCAGAGGACCCGCGACCGACATTCGTCAGCGAGCTACTCTCTGAAGAAAGGGTGGCCGCGTTAAAGGACGTGCTTCTATGGCATAAAGACTGCTTCGCGTGGAACTACTCTGAGATGCCAGGATTAGATCCGGAAGTTGCCGTGCATAAATTAGCAATATCCCCAGATATCAAGCCAGTCAAGCAGGCGCCAAGAAGGATGCGACTCGAGCTTGAGATGAGCATCAACACCGAAGTCAAGAAGCTGATCGATTCTGGGTTTATCCAAGAAGTCCAGTATCCCGATTGGATCGCCAATATCGTCCCAGTAATGAAGAAGAATGGGACGGTACGCATATGCGTGGATTTCAGGGATCTCAACAAAGCCTGTCCAAAGGATGATTTCCCGGTACCGGTAACCGAGCTAATGATAGATAACACGTCTACTCACGAGATCTTCTCCTTTATGGACGGTTCCTCAGGATACAATCAGATAAAGATGCATCCCGAAGACCAGAAGCACACCGCTTTCCGGACCCCTTTGGGTGTATTTTGCTACAGGGTTATGCCCTTTGGTCTAAAGAACGCCGGCGCTACCTATCAAAGGGCCATGACAAAGATCTTCGACGACCTCATACATGACATCGTCGAGTGCTATATCGATGACCTCGTAGTAAAGAGTATGTCATACGAAGATCACTTAAAGCATCTGGAGACTGTATTTCAACGCCTTCGGCTTTTGAAGATGAATCCCCTCAAATGCGCGTTTGGAGTCTCCTCGGGAAAATTCCTGGGATTCGTCATCCGACACCGAGGTATTGAGATAGATCCGTCTAAGATTAAAGCAATCATGGAGATGCCTCCGCCAAGAACCCTCAAACAGTTGCGGTCTCTCCAAGGGAAGCTCGCATACATCCGGCGATTTATCGCAAATCTTTCAGGCAAATGCCGCCCCTACAATCACCTGATGAAGAAGGGAACCCCATTCGTTTGGGATCAAAAATGCCAAGGTGCACTAGACGATATCAAGCAGTACCTGCAGAACCCGCCGGTATTGGCTGCGCCGGTCAAGGGAAAACCCCTCATTCTTTATACAACCGCCCTCGAAGGTTCCTTGGGCGCATTATGGGCGCAAGAGAACGATCAGGGGAAAGAGAGAGCACTCTACTACTTAAGTCGAGTTCTACTGGGGACAGAAAGCAATTACTCTCCCATTGAAAAACATTGCTTGGCATTAATCTTCGCAATAACAAAGCTCAGGCACTATGCGTTGGCGCATGAAGTCCGTCTTATTTCAAAAGTGGACCCCCTTAAATACTTGATGTCAAAAGCCATATTGACGGGACGACTCGCTAAATGGGCCCTGCTCTTAATGGAGTTCTCGATAACGTATCAACCTCTCAAGGCAGTGAAAGGCCAGGCCATTGCCGATTTCCTCGCTGAGCACCCGATACCGGCCGATTCTCCTCTGAACTGTGATTTGCCGGACGAGCATGCATTTGATGCGATTGGCGGCGGTAGCACCCGATGGGAACTCTATTTTGATGGAGCGTCCTCCGTAAAGAAACAAAAGCAAGGTATCCCAATGATCAAGTCAGGGATAGGCCTCATCTTTGCAACTCTACAAGGAGGGATAATGCGCTTCGCCTTCTCCTTAACAGAGCCGATGACAAACAATGAAGCTGAATACGAAGCTCTGATAGCAGGCCTCGAACTTGCCATCGACATGGGAATTGAAGACTTCCTTATATATGGGGATTCTCAGCTGGTCGTCAGCCAAGTTAATGGTGACTACCAAACGTGCAAGCTGGAGTTGGTGAGATACGGAGAAAAGGTGCAACAACTGTTGACCCAAATTCCCTCCTACACTTTGGAGAACATACCACGCGCAGAAAACAGCAAAGTAGACGCATTGGCTAAGCTTGCTAAAGAACTGGCCGACGAGAACCTCGATGATGTCAGAATCGTGGTACAAAGCCGTCGAGTGCTCACCCCCGCAGAAATACCTCCGGAATTATATAAAGAGGGAGCAACTGAGCAGACAACCCTACAAATAAAAGACCAAGAGAAGGCCGAGGACTGGAGGGAAGTCTTCATGGACTACTTTAAGTCCCGCCGAATGCCCAAAGAAGCGTCCTCAAGACATCAGCTCATGAAACGAGCTTTATCCTTTGCTTTCGTCAACGATACTCTATACAAGAGATTGCTTGATTCTCTATGGCTGAGATGCTTGGGACCTGACGAAGCAGAAAAAGTCGTTCAGGAAGTTCATGACGGACTTTGCGGTTCTCATCAAGCGGGCCCAAAGATGAAGTTAAAAATTAAACGGATGGGTTATTACTGGCCCACAATGATCCAGGACTGCCTCGAATACGCGAGGCAATGCCACTCGTGCCAGATTCATGGAGACTTCATCTACCAACACCCAAATCCACTACACCCCACGGTGGCCAGCTGGCCATTCGAAATGTGGGGAACTGACATAGTCGGACCCATTGAGCCGGCATCATCTCGGGGACATCGTTTCATCCTGGCGACAACTGATTACTTCTCCAAATGGGCAGAAGCAATACCACTGAGGGAAGTGAAGACGGAGAATATCCTCCATTTCTTCAAGACATACGTTATCTACCGGTTTGGAACCCCACGGCGGATTATCTCCGATAACGGGCCAGCCTACAGAAGCCATAAGATTAGCCGCTTCGCACAGCAGCACAGTATAGATTGGAGGTATTCTTCAGTTTACAACCCACGAGCTAACGGTCTGGCCGAGGCCTTCAATAAGACCTTGACGAAGATCATAAAAAAGACCGTTTCCCGGAATAAGAGAGACTGGCACGAAAGGCTGTAGGAAGCCCTTTGGGCTTATCGAACTACATTCAAGACGGCCACGAACACAACGCCATACGCGTTGGTATTTGGGACGGAAGCAGTACTCCCCCTCGAGATAGAGTTACCCTCTCTACGAGTGGCAGTCTACGAACTGACCGACGAAGAAAATGCTCACCTTCGACTTGAGGAGCTTGATGCCCTCGACGAAACCCGACTCATAGTGCAACAACATCTAGAAGCCTACAAAGCAAAGATGACGCGCTCGTACGAAAGATTGACCAGGCCAAGGGCATTCCGCCAAGGCGAACTCGTGCTGGTGGTCAAAAGACCTATGATCCCCAATCGTGCCAAGCGGGGAAAATTCGAGCCAAACTATGAAGGCCTGTACATCATAGACCAGGTCTACCAGGGTGGAGCCTATCTACTCGTGGACATGCACGGTGAAAGGCCTTTCAGGCCAATAAACGGCCGCTTCTTGAAGAAATACTATGCTTAGTGAGCCACAGCCTGGGTCAACGGTAGATGACGACGACTATGTCCGCTCGCTATCTTCCTAGGCTCAGACTTTACAAGCAGTAGCTGGCCTTCCCATAACAACGGACCGAAACGTCCTTAAACTAACGACGGACCGAAACGTCCCTAAACTACTGCCGCAGCATCCTTAGGCTGACGAGATAAAAAAAAGGGAGAAAAGGAAGAAAGATAAAAAAAATGAAATGATAAAAAAAAAAGAAAAGAAAAAACGGTATGTCCATAAAGCAAAATGGGCACGGATGAAAACCCGAAAAGGCTCCGTGAGTAAAAACAGCAGGACTACCGGCGAGTGTTTGTGAAAACCCGAAAGGGCGCAACCTCGTTAAAAGACACTTATAGGGTCCTCTCGACCTTGTAAGGAGAAACCACCCGCGTGAGATCCTTACGACTCACAAAGGAGTAACACACTTAGGGATCCCCACGATTCCTAAGGAGAAAATACGCTTACGAGATCCTCACGACTTGTAAGGAGAACTCTCTTATGGGACCCTCACGGCTCATGAGACTTGAAAGTCTTAAGTTACAGAAACCTAAACCTGTTCTTAAGCAAATCCTCTACAACCCTCGATACTGCCCTACAAGCGGCTCATACTGACCCTTGTATACAATCCACGGGCGCGAATAAACATTTCCCTAACAAAGTCCCACCCGTGACTGGGGATATATCCATATGGTGAACAACCCTTGTAAGCCCTCTCGACTTGTAAGGAGAAAATCCTCTTTGTAAGATCCTTACGACTTACAAGAGAACATGCACTTAAGAATCCTCACGATCCTTAAGGAGAAAACACACCTGCAAGATCCTCACGACTTGTAGGGAGAAACACCTTTGTGAGACCCTTACGGCTCATGAAGTCAAAAGCCTTGGTCGGCAGGACCCTTAACCCTGTTTACTAAGCCACCTTTGTTCAAACGTCGACAGAGGCAAATGATGATTCGCTCCTGGCAACATTCCAGTTGTAGCGGTGCTGATGCCGAAACCGGTATCCAAAAAATCCGAGCTTGCCGCGAAAAAGCTAGCAAGCCACACATGCATGACAAAATAGCCGAAATGATGGGGCAACTTGCAATAAAAAGCAGCAAGCAAAATGGATGCATGACAAAATAGCCGAAATGATGGGGCAACTCGCAATAAAAAAAAAACAGTGAGTAAAAATGAAATAAATAGCCGAAATAATTGGGCACCGCGAAAAATAGCCGAAATGATGGGGCAATCGCGACCTTCGCGATATAAAAGCTGAAATGATAGAGCATCGCGGGAAAAAGAAATGAAATAAAAGTGAAATCCTCGCCCTACAGATGATGTTACATCTAACCCTGTATACAATCCAGGGGCACAACCAAAGAAGGGATCATACTCCTCCCCCGGGTTTCATCATAAGGAGAAGCCAAATCTCGGCGGTTCACAGATAGCCTAGTGATCACCACCGCGGCATTCGTCTCGATACAGCAGACGCGATACCAGCAAATGAAGCGAAGGCCAAATTCCTAGCTTCAACGTCTTGACGACACAACATCAAGCGAAACGGAACAGCGGCAACCCCAAGTTCCATGGCTCGGCGATACATATCACCAAGGGTCAAACCTCCATCCCGTGAAATGCGGATACAATCAACAAACTTCCTGGTTACGTGGAAAGCGGATAATGTCACTCTTTGATCCCGTGGAAAACGTCCAGAGCGGATCCTGGTCCTCGCAGAGCACGGCAGTGAACCCGTGTGAAGCATCCAGAGCGGAGCCTAGTCCTCGCCTAACGCGGCAGTGAACCCGTGTGAAGCATCTAGTGCAAACTTCCTGGTTACGTGGAAAGCGGATAATGTCACTCTTTGACCCCATGGAAAACGTCCAGAGCGGATCCTGGTCCTCGCAGAGCACGGCAGTGAACCCGTGTGAAGCATCCAGAGCGGAGCCTAGTCCTCGCCTTACGCGGCAGTGAACCCGTGTGAAGCATCTAATGCAAACTTCCTGGTTACGTGGAAAGCGGATAATGTCACTCTTTGACCCCGTGGAAAACATCCAGAGTGGATCCTGGTCCTCGCAGAGCACGGCAGTGAACCCGTGTGAAGCATCCAGAGCGGAGCCTAGTCCTCGCCTAACGCGGCAGTGAACCCGTGTGAAGCATCTAGTGCAAACTTCCTGGTTACGTGGAAAGCGGATAATGTCACTCTTTGACCCCGTGGAAAACGTCCAGAGCGGATCCTGGTCCTCGCAGAGCACGGCAGTGAACCCGTGTGAAGCATCCAGAGCGGAGCCTAGTCCTCGCCTAACGCGGCAGTGAACCCGTGTGAAGCATCTAGTGCAAACTTCCTGGCTATGTGGAAAGCGGATAATGTCACTCTTTGACCCCGTGGAAAACGTCCAGAGCGGATCCTGGTCCTTGCAGAGCACGGCAGTGAACCCGTGTGAAGCATCCAGAGCGGAGCCTAGTCCTCGCCTAACGCGGCAGTGAACCCGTGTGAAGCATCTAGTGCAAACTTCCTGGTTACGTGGAAAGCGGATAATGTCACTCTTTGACCCCGTGGAAAACGTCCAGAGCGGATCCTGGTCCTCGCAGAGCACGGCAGTGAACCCGTGTGAAGCATCCAGAGCGGAGCCTAGTCCTCGCCTAACGCGGCAGTGAACCCGTGTGAAGCATCTAGTGCAAAATTCCTGGTTACGTGGAAAGCGGATAATGTCACTCTTTGACCCCGTGGAAAACGTCCAGAGCGGATCCTGGTCCTCGCAGAGCACGGCAGTGAACCCGTGTGAAGCATCCAGAGCGGAGCCTAGTCCTCGCCTAACGCGGCAGTGAACCCGTGTGAAGCATCTAGTGCAAACTTCCTGGTTACGTGGAATGCGGATAATGTCACTCTTTGACCCCGTGGAAAACGTCCAGAGCGGATCCTGGTCCTCGCAGAGCACGGCAGTGAACCCGTGTGAAGCATCCAGAGCGGAGCCTAGTCCTCGCCTAACACGGCAGTGAACCCGTGTGAAGCATCTAGTGCAAACTTCCTGGTTACGTGGAATGCGGATAACGTCACTCTTTGACCCCGTAGAAAACGTCCAGAGCGGAGCCTGGTCCTCGCCAAGCACGGCAGTGAACCCGTGTGAAGCATCCAGTGCAAACACCGGACTGTGGAGTCCTTAAAATCCACGGACTATGACGTCCTTAACCTCGACCGCGATGTCTTAAAACTAACGATCAACCACCCCTATTCCTTACAGATTTTTGCCTCGGTTTAAGGGTACATCTCTTCACTCCTTTGATGCCTGGTGTTGTAATTCCTCAACATTTTCAAAGAGGTGACGGGTCCCTGCAACCAAACATCGGACTGTGGAGTCCCTAAATCCACGGACTATGAGGTCCTTAACCTTGACCGTGATGTCTTAAAACTAGCATCGGACTGTGGAGTCCCTAAATCCACGGACTATGAGGTCCTTAACCTTGACCGCGACGTCTTTAAACTACAATACCCGGAGCAGCCTCTGACCCCGTGAAACACGGATAAGGGCGACCACATTCAGCACTTGCAGGTCCTCACGACCTGTAGGGAAGAAAAAACTCTCTTGTGAGATCCTTACGACTCTCAAGGGAAAACCCGCTTAAGAATCCTCATGATTCTTAAGAAGAACTTACACCTATGGGATCCTCTCGACCTGTAGGGAGAAAAACTCTTTATGAGACCTTCGCGGCTCATAAAATGCAAAGGAAGCAGATCTTAACCCTGAGCCCTAAGCCATCGCTGTCCTGCAAGAAGATCAAGATAGAATATCCGCAGAATGCATTCAATAAAAAGGGGACACACCATTGAGAAGAAAAATGTATCTTTTATTCATAGACCAAAATGGATACAAAATACAATTCATGAAAGAAACAAAAAGGAAGATACTCTTATCCATGAGTATGTACAAAAAAAGGGGAGAAAAGATACAAGTCTTTAAGCCGGCGGGCGGTGCAATAATTTTACCAGCTCAACGTTTTGTTGTTGAGACACGGCTTCATGACGCAAGATCTCCAGAAGACGAGCCTCCGCCTGAGCTTGCTGAGCCTGATACGAAGCAAGCCGAGCTTCGAGTTCTTTCTCGGTGACCTTATGAGCCTCGACCCTCTCACGAGTGAACGTGATAGCTCTGTCGAGAGCCACCACCTCTTTGATGAACTCCTGAAGCAACCGTCAGAGTTCATACGCTTGGTTGGCCTGGGTGATAAGGGAAGCGCGAAGCTCACTCAGCGCCTTGGAAGCTAGCTCCCTCTCCGAAAATTTATGGCCGAGCCTTTTTCTCGCATAACGATATGTTCGCTACGTGACCACGTAAGCTCGCTTTCGTGACCGCGGCCTCGCAAACATGACATTTACAAGACCGTATAAATGGGCTTCCAGCCGACGGGAATAGTCGATCTAAAACGCACTCATGTCACCTAACGTGAAAGGCAACAAGAAGGATTTCCGACATATTTCAAGCATGCGATCGCAATCATATGAGTATTCAAAAGAAAATAGTAATAGCATTTGCAATTGCATGAACATTCATAATGCCCAAAAAGGGGCCTGATGCGCAGGAAAGTGATGATAGCATTTGCAATTAAAGAAAGTTCTCATGAGAAGAATCCAAAGTTTATTTATGCAAGCGGAAACATACATACTAGTACCAAGCCTACATCGAAGTTCTGCATAAAGCATAAAAAAGGAGAGACTAATTAAAAAAAAATGTTCTACGCTAACGAAAAAGATCACCAAACGTGGGATCGACGGCACAGGGGTTAACGAAGCAAAGGACAAAATTCTCCATCTCTCTCTCTGCTTTCTCCAGCACATCGAAGCGACGGTTCTCACGAGGAGTCGCTCCCCATCGATTGGCGCCGTGTTCGTCCGCGAAAGCAGACATAATAGCTCGCCGGGCCTTGATCTAGCCCAGCAGATGAATTGAGCAATCCTTCAAAGCCTGAGTAATCAAGCACGCTTCATGAAAGCCCTCGAGCTTTTCTTCCGCCGCATCAAGCATCGCCAGGGTCATCTCTGCTGGGTGAGGAGGGATGTCGGCAAGCACGGCCGCGAGGATCATCCGGAGCCAGAGAGAACCCATTGGGAGAGGAGACCCCCTACGGATCGAGAGTTCATGCATGGCTGAGTCGCATTCGTTGTCGGTAAGGAGGGGATCCACTAACCGAGCGGCAAAGCGGGGGATCATCTCCTCGATAGGCACTTCCCATGGCTGTCGACGAGCGTGTGGGCGGTTGCAGGCCATAGCGCTCAGATACTCCTCAAATTAAATCACGTCGATATGGGAATGAATTTCTCTGTGAAGAAAAAATAGGCTATGGCCTCAAGAATATAAAGAAGTGCATTAAGTGCTATGCGCGGAAAATCTTGCATGCGAAAGATGTTTCCAAGGCCCAAAAAAGGAAAGGCATCGAAAATCAAGGAGAAATAACTATTTCCAAGGCTCCTTTTATGCATCTGATAATGCGCGCTAAAAATGCGGCATGGAAAATTTTGTGAACAGTCCCATCAGATGATCTCACGTGTAGAACACGTGAGGCCCAAACCTAATGTGCATTTAAAAGAAAGAATATGGAGTGGTACCCTGCATATTAAAGCACAAACGACAATAGTAACAGAATAATAAGATTTCAGAGAAAAAGCATGCAAACACACAGAGACATAACAAAGCTTATCATCCAGACTTCAAGAAGGCGATACAAAATAAAAGAAAAACTTTTACAATGGTAAGGCTTCAGACGCGGGGCATGGATTGAGAAACTTGAAATTAACTTTATTCAAGATCTTCCAAGCATTTCGAACCTCCCGAGTATGCTTTCTCTCACGGTCACAAGCATCGGGGTCCCCGCGGATGTCCTCTACCTTCCGGTAGGCGCCCAATATGGCTGATTGTTGAAAAAGCTGATGAAGGAGATCAATGAGATCATCCCGCCTCCTCTTTGAGATCAAGCCCATAAGGTACACTGAATGCACCTTATCCTCGGCAGTGTCTAAGTCCCCGAGCGGTATGCCGGCGCAAAAGAGAGGAAGCGCCTCCCGGATCGCCAGCACGATCAGCCTCAGAAGAGAAGAGCGACGGGGGAGTAGCCTGTGATTGTACTCGTCGAAGCGGCCCATGATCTCGGCACACTGAGCATCAGTGAATTCCTGGTTCTGACTGCGGCCCAGTGCACGAATATTCCCGTACGAAATGATTTCGTCAAGACGATACAGATGGGCGTCCATGATACCTGAAATAAAAGTCACGAGAATCATTACAAAATCCCCATCGCATTAATTGCAGAAGAACAGCCTCTGGCCAAGAGACCCCAAGGAGCCTCTGTGAGAAGAGATTGAGTTCTTCATAGGAATTAAATTCCTTATTAAGAAAAAGGGCATTAAATTCCCAGGAATAATTTTGATGGAATTAAAGTCCAGGGAGTTGAAGCGCTGTCATTGTCCCCCTAAAGATCACCTAAAATCCCTAAGAGATCTACAGTTCGAAGGTTCCCTGTTCTTATGAAAAAACTTGAAGAAAAAAATGGGTTCTTTGCGAAACCCTTAATATGGATTTGAAGTCCCAGGAGTTCTTTCAAAGACGAAGGCGCTTTGGCCGTTCGACATTATTACCTGAGGGAAAGGGATCCGTTGACAGAGTTAAACTCTGGAAAATTTTGAAAACAGAGAACTAAGCTCTGGAAGAAGAGAATTAAATTCTCAAAGAAAAGTTCTCAGAGGAAGAAGATGAGTAGAGTGAAGGCTCCTATGAAGAGACTGCGGTATTTATAGAAAACAATGGAAACGTTTCATCTCCCCAGATCCCTAAAGAAATCCAACGGTCGCGAGAGGAGACAGCGTTGCACTCACGTGCTGACACGTGAGAACAACGCTGTGGGGGCATTTGTTTCCTGATTTAAAATCAGGAAAGCTTCTGTGAAAAGCTTCAAAAAGGGGCCACGTGCTTACACGTGACCAGCAGTCACGTGTTGACACGTGACCTATAAAGTGCAGAAAAGACGCACAATGATTCGCTGAGCAAAGTCAAGAAAAAGAGCTTCAGAAGAGGTCACGTGCTCCCACGTGACCAGGGTCACGTGTCGACACGTAACGTTCAAAGCAGCAAACTCGCTCTCCAATTGAACCGAGGAAAGAAGTGCCAGACAGGGGTCACGTGCTCACACGTGACCAGGGGTCACGTGGTAGCACGTGACGGCTAAGCGGCAGAAGGAGACAGACGCAAGAGAAAGAGGAAGGCTCATTCAAAAAGGGGGTCACGTGTCCGCACGTGACCATGGGTCACGTGGTCACACGTGACCGGTTTTCAAAGCCCATGTTGACGGCAGAATTAAATTCTGAAGGAAATTTGAACCTTCCCAAAGGAAAGTGAGTATCTGGGACCAATCAAATTAAAGATTCAGAGATATGATTAAATATCACCTATCTATGGAAAATCTCGAGTTTGGAAAGATTTCCCCCTTAAATCTAACCAAAATAACAAAAGAGAATCACTGGATTTGAAATCCAATGGTGAATGAAATTCACCTAATAATCCAAAGGTCCAGAATGAACAATGGATGCAAATCAAATATCCCATGGAAGATTTACCAAAACTAATTTATTCGGCTGCTTCTCCTATAAATAGGAGCCAAGAGACAAAAAGAGAGAGACACAAGGACAGAGATACATACGCAGAGGGAAGAAAAAGGAGAGAGCCTTGATACTTTGAAGAAACTTGGATCTTCTGCAAAAGAGAACCCTAGGTAAGAAAGGGAAGGCTTTCAGAAAACAAAGAGAATTTAATTCTCAACAGAGTTTAACTCTAATAGAATTTAATTCCTCTGAAATTTAAAGCTCGAGGAATTTAATTCCTGAAAAAAGATCAACAGATCCTCTAAAAACGACATACCTAGAGGCAGGGTCACGTGCCACCACGTGACCCCCCCAAGAGATCTACAGAAAACCCTTTGAGGCTGTCCCTCACGTGACCCTTAACAAAAGCTCTAACAAATGAGCATATGAATGCCCGTCACGTGCTGACACGTGATGCTCTAAAAGATGCAGTAATCTCAGCAGAACCATTGAAAAGAGGGCGCTCCCACGTGTTGCCACGTGACCCCTTTTGCCTTAGTGTTCAACACTAAATTGGAACTCTCAAACCCAGTGTCAAAACACTGTTGGGCCTTAGCATTCAACAATGATTAAAAAAGCCTTATTGGCAGTGTTCAACACTGATTTGTTTTAGTGTTTGACACTAATTTGAAAAAGCCTTATTGCTGGTGTTTAACACCGATTATCTCTTAGTGTTGAACACTAACTTGTTAACCTCATTCCCAGTGTTCAACACTGATTGCTCCGAAGTGTTTAACACTAGGCTTCGGCCCAATTGGCTGAAGGGATAGAGGCAAAGCCTCTCCCTCAATGGACCAACAAAAGTCAATATTCCAGACCCGACTGGACTTAGCCCAAGCTGGCCATAAGTCCTCAATTTGTGATTAACTGGGCCAATGGGCTCATAACATAATTGATCAGTCTTGACCTAAATTGGGCCAGGGACTATTTAATCCACCCCGGTTCTAGGGTACATCTCTTCACTCCTTTGATACTTGGTATTGTAATCCCTCAATGTCTTCAAAGAGGTGACGGGTCCCGAAGACCACTCATGATATGGACTGTGGGGTCCTTAAACCCATGCATAATGCAAAATTCCTGGTTACGTGGAACGCGGATAACGTCACTCTTTGACCCCGTGGAAAACGTCCAGAGCGGATCCTGGTCCTCGCAGAGCATGGCAGTGAACCCGTGTGAAGCATCCAGAGCGGAGCCTGGTCCTCGCCTAGCACGGCAGTGAACCCGTGTGAAGCATCCAGAGCACATACCGGACTGTGGAGTCCTTAAACCCATGGACTATGACGTCCCGACCCCACGGTCCATATCATGAGTGGTCTTCGGGACCCGTCACCTCTTTGAAGACATTGAGGGATTACAATGCCAAGTATCAAAGGAGTGAAGAGATGTACCCTAGAACCGGGGTGGATTAAATAGTCCCTGGCCCAATTTGGGTCAAGACTGATCAATTATGTTATGAGCCCATTGGCCCAGTTAATCACAAATTGAGGACTTATGGCCAGCTTGGGCTAAGTCCAGTCGGGTCTGGAATATTGACTTTTGTTGGTCCATTGAGGGAGAGGCTTTTCCTCTATCCCTTCAGCCAATTGAGCCGAAGCCTAGTGTTAAACACTTCGGAGCAATCAGTGTTGAACACTGGGAATGAGGTTAACAAGTTAGTGTTCAACACTAAGAGATAATCGGTGTTAAACACCAGCAATAAGGCTTTTTCAAATTAGTGTCAAACACTAAAACAAATCAGTGTTGAACACTGCCAATAAGGCTTTTTTAATCATTGTTGAATGCTAAGGCCCAACAGTGTTTTGACACTGGGTTTGAGAGTTCCAATTTAGTGTTGAACACTAAGGCAAAAGGGGTCAGTGGCAACACGTGGGAGCGCCCTCTTTTCAATGGTTCTGCTGAGATTACTGCATCTTTTAGAGCATCACGTGTCAGCACGTGACGGGCATTCATATGCTCATTTGTTAGAGCTTTTGTTAAGGGTCACGTGGGTCACGTGAGGGACAGCCTCAAAGGGTTTTCTGTAGATCTTTGGGGGGGTCACGTGGTGGCACGTGACCCTGCCTCTAGGTATGTCGTTTTTAGAGGATCTGTTGATCTTTTTTCAGGAATTAAATTCCTCGAGCTTTAAATTTCAGAGGAATTAAATTCCTACTTCCTTTCGAGTGCTTATATTCGGGAACAGAGTTAAACTCTGAATTTTCTGTAGGAATGAAATTCCTCATATATGTGAAGAACCGAATAGGGTTAAACCCTAATAAAAACTTTTAAGGAATTGAACTTCCTATTTTAAAGAATTATGGTTAAGGGAATTAAATTCCTGCTGTTCCCACAGAACTATGTTCTTAATTAGGGTTTAACCCTGTTTCTTTTTGTTCTGGAGGAATTAAATTCCCATGATACAGGGTCAAGCCCTAATTTTATCTTAAAGGAATTAAATTCCTATAGCTCTGCGAGAATTAAATTCTCATGCTTGCATTCCCTCTCTATGTTTTGGATCTGCATGGCAGGATCTCAACCCGTTGAGAATTAAATTCTCAACCTAAAGAGGAGATGTGCGCTTTGCAGATCCTCTATCAAAGAGAAAAGAAATAAGTTCTTCTGTTTTATATATTAGAGTTAAACTCTGTTGAGAATTAAATTCTCTTTGTTTTCTGAAAGCCTTCCCTTTCTTACCTAGGGTTCTCTTTTGCAGAAGATCCAAGTTTCTTCAAAGTATCAAGGCTCTCTCCTTTTTCTTCCCTCTGCGTATGTATCTCTGTCCTTGTGTCTCTCTCTTTTTGTCTCTTGGCTCCTATTTATAGGAGAAGAAGCCGAATAAATTAGTTTTGGTAAATCTTCCATGGGATATTTGATTTGCATCCATTGTTCATTCTGGACCTTTGGATTATTAGGTGAATTTCATTCACCATTGGATTTCAAATCCAGGGATTCTCTTTTGTTATTTTGGTTAGATTTAAGGGGGAAATCTTTCCAAACTCGAGATTTTCCATAGATAGGTGATATTTAATCATATCTCTGAATCTTTAATTTGATTGGTCCCAGATACTCACTTTCCTTTGGGAAGGTTCAAATTTCCTTCAGAATTTAATTCTGCCGTCAACATGGGCTTTGAAAACCGGTCACGTGTGACCACGTGACCCATGGTCACGTGCGGACACGTGACCCCCTTTTTGAATGAGCCTTCCTCTTTCTCTTGCGTCTGTCTCCTTCTGCCGCTTAGCCGTCACGTGCTACCACGTGACCCCTGGTCACGTGTGAGCACGTGACCCCTGTCTGGCACTTCTTTCCTCGGTTCAATTGGAGAGCGAGTTTGCTGCTTTGAACGTCACGTGTCGACACGTGACCCTGGTCACGTGGGAGCACGTGACCTCTTCTGAAGCTCTTTTTCTTGACTTTGCTCAGCGAATCATTGTGCGCCTTTTCTGCACTTTATAGGTCACGTGTCAACACGTGACTGCTGGTCACGTGTAAGCACGTGGCCCCTTTTTGAAGCTTTTCACAGAAGCTTTCCTGATTTTAAATCAGGAAACAACCCTGGAGCTACGGCAAACCCTCTAATCCAAATCTCGATGGTTCAGAGACAACCTGGAGACCACTTTGATATTTGTCTCATTACAACAGACGCTACGTCATTCACATGACTCCGTTTTGGAAATATGTCATCCACATGACCCCATTTTGGAAATATGTTATCCATATGACCCCGTTTCGGAAATACGTCATCTACATGACCACGTCGCGGAAATACGTCATCCACATGACCCCGTCGCGGAAATACATCATCCACATGACCCCGTCGCGGAAATACGTCATCCACATGACCCCGTTTCGGAAATACGTCATCCACATGACCCCGTCTCGGAAATACGTCATCCACATGACCCCGTCTCAGAAATACGTCATCCACATGACCCCGTCTCGGAAATACGTCATCCATATGACCCCGTCTCGGAAATACGTCATCCACATGACCCCGTCTCGGAAATACGTCATCCACATGACCCCGTTTCGGAAATACGTCATCCACATGACCCCGTTTCGGAAATACGTCATCTACATGACCCTGTCTCGGAAATACGCCATCCACAAGACCCCGTCATGGAAATAGGTCATCTACATGACCCCGTCTCGGAAATACGTCATCTACATGACCCCGTCTCGGAAATACGTCATCCATATGACCCCGTTTCGGAAATACATCATCCACATGACCCCGTCTCGGAAATACGTCATCCACATGACCCCGTCTCGGAAATACGTCATCCACATGACCCCGTCTCGGAAATACGTCATTCACATGACCCACATCTCGGAAAAACGTGGTTACGGCCGCAGATCCGCCGCGCTACAGTGAAATCAGCCGATCAAATTTCTTCAGTTCTCTTGAAAAAGCCTGCACATATTTCTGCAATACACCAAACATTTTTTTGACAACTAAAAAATTTCGACAGAAACTGATGCTTGGAAAATGTGGATTTTGGAAATTCGTTCGATTGAACTTGTAAACACGTTAGAGCAAGCTAGTAAAGGTTAATGGCGTGGCTCTGATACCATGTAAGTGCACGGCAGCGCCCCGGCTGTCTTTCCGAGGCCAAAATGCGGAAACAAAAACTTTTCTTTAAACTAGAAACCGGCGCTACCGCGGACTATAAACCCGGATCAGACCATTAACCTACTACTAGCTAACAAGAGAAAGGGTAGAGAGCTATACCGAGCAATCCGTGTCCTTCGGTCTTCGGCCACCATCCCGATCTTCCCACGGCATCTCCGGTCTCGATCTCCTCGTCGGAAAGGGAACCACATCACCGAGTCTTTTTACGGGCTCCTACCTCTGAACCGAGACAACTCGGACACGAAGTTGGCAAGCCGACGTGCCCAAGATTGCTGTAGACTAAGTGCAGAACGGTTTGTCTCAAGGGGTTAAAGAAGTTGCCACAATGGAGATGGAGGACTGAACTTTGGAGATGAGCTTTGAAAATGGAACCATGTCATTTTTGTGCAAGCAAATGAGATACCAATCTTCCCAAAAAAATTTGGACAGCCCCCTTGAACAAGTGGCCGGCCAACACTATGAGAGGAGAGAGGGAAAATAATAATGCAAGAGAGAAAAATGATGAATCATCATGAAGAATGTCACACCCAAGTCTGACTCAATCCTTTCACAATAAAGAAAGTAATGATGGACCAAGAAGTCAAAGGATGCTAGAACCATCATAAAGCAACCACTTACAAAAAACACCCTCCATTTTGCTAATTTGCACATTTGCAAATAAGCCCCTCCACACCAATTTTCAGCCAAAGAAAGATAGAAAGGAAAATGGCCGAAACGGAATGCAAACTGGCAACTTCAAAAAGACGATCCCGTAATAAATTACAGGAAAACCCCGCGACTGTATATACATACCCGCATTTGTATTCCGACCGAATACAAATGCAATGAGATAAAATCTACACTGTATAATACTAGGATCCGGCTTAAACCAAAGCCCGCAAGTATTACCCGTCCGATCATGATCCATGCAATACCGCACGTATAAGATCGAACCCTGCCATATATCCATACGGCCTCTACAGCGTTTCGCCCGAAACTTGAGAAACTGTCTGTGGGGGACTCTAAAGACTCGTCAATACTTTGGCTGTGGATTCAACCACTAGCACGTCAGAGGTATTAGCCGTACGTAACGGGCTACCAAGTATTGACCAAAAGGGAGGTCGATGAGCGAACTCATCCTGACACCCTACTGAGCCTGTCAGTGACAATATCCGTACAGTCTGGTCCGTTCGTCTATGAGTATCGCATGGCGGGCCTAGGGGGTTGGTAAAAGTCAGACCCCCAAAAGCGGTACAAGTCGTGTCGGAGTGTAGCCCAGAACACTCTGAAATACTACTGGAATACCTACCAGTAAATCTCCTGCCTTGGCCAAGGACTTCGTGTAATGGCTCTCCTAGACACAGCGCGACCTCACCCCCAATACCGGGAGAGACGAACCCCTGCAGATCCGCTCACTGCCTCCATGTGGCTCGGGACTGTACCCAACTAAAACCTGTTTGCACGACTCCTTTGAGCCGTGGTAAGGTAGTAATCAAAGTACAGTGGGAACTCACACGAGACAAATGACGATCTCAGGTCGATGAACTAACCTGTACACATGTCACCAGGGAACTGCTATCTGATGTCAGGTATAAAACCAACTAGCATGTTCCCGGCGAGTCTTGTCCAGTGTACTCATAACCTAATGAGCACCTGTATACATCTTAGGTGAACCAACTGACACCAGTGGCTTGTGAGACCGGCCACCGCCCCTCGTCAGGGTCTCGACTGTATACACTAGTCTACTCTGGAGTATCGATGCCCTGTCTCGAAAACTCCCACGACTAGGGAGCTTTTAAGGATGTGCTTATAGACCCCAGCTCCCACGTATATGATCGCCATCATACTGCTGGTCGTCAAGCAGGAATCCTAAGGGCTCTATCAACGCGCAATAGTGACCTGTAAGGTCACCTAAAGGAGTACACGATGATAAAGATAAACCAGATAGCATACTATCATCTTGAGTAAGACTGTCCTACCAGCATAGGTCCTCCCTCAATCATTGCATTCACGTGCCTGTGATCCAATAATTGACTCTGAGGGCACTATATCCAACAATCTCCCACTTGCACTCAAGGCTAATTATTGCGATGTCGCATACTCACAGCCCGTGTGATACCGAACACCCAACTCCTATACTAATCAGTCTCACAAAACTCGTTTGTGAAACTATTGCGTTCGAGAAATAGCCTCAGCTAATGGATCCGCCCTGATGTTTCTTTCTATGTCTCTCTTTATCTCAAGTTCGCGGAGAAATCCATCTCCCGAAATGAGCAATACCTGTCTTAGAATATGTCTGGATATCTGATGGGACCTAGTTCATAAATGAATTCCAAATCCAAACTTCTTAGACTGTATCGTCAACTGAAACCAATCAGTATCCTGCGCCATGCCTCCCTCAGTATCCGCTTGGACCACCTGTCCAAAATACTGCCCCTCGTCAGAGGAAAAACTATAACTCTGACAGTCACTCTGTCATCCAGGTCACCTTGGAAGCCTGGAATGATAAATGTCTCCCGAATGAGGCTGTCGTTATCATATCCCTAGAATATCCACTTATGTTCTAAAACTGTTTCCGAATGTTTCTCCAGGATTGGATCAATATCAACTTATTGCATCTACTACAAAAACAACATCTGGTGTGGTACTTGACATCTCATGATTGACTCAATTGCCTAAGCAAGTGATCTGCCAATCATGCACACCCCTCTCCCCTTTAGCCTGTAAGACACCTTTAGAGAGGGTGACTCCATTACCTGCAGGTATACTACCGTACCAGGAGTCGTCCATTCTAAAACACCTTTAGAATGCTGTCTAAGTACCCAAATTGAGAAACTACCCAAATCTAGATTTAAAACCATAGATCCAGTAACCAGGATGTCTGATATAATATCCAAGTCCCATGTGGAGAAACCACTGTGTGACAATCAAAGTATAACCGATCGTAGTATAGGAACTTCACTTCCTACTCTGTGTATGTCATCCAAATACCAGAACATCACACCCTACTACCTTCTTAACAGATCCATCCCCTATTCTGATGAGGTCAAATCTATGACTGTCACATCAGAAATAGTTGATCTATCTCCGCTATATCTGCTTTAGTCTATAAATAGACATAAGCCACATGTCCACCAATGCTTCCGCTGCTCCCACTGACTACGACGACCCTCTGGCAGAATCATATACACGTACACTTCTAAAGCTTGTTTAGAACGACGCTATACTCATCCTTCTGCCGGGTCTCATAGCCTGGAACAACCGTAGTGTCAAGTCTGGGTAAACAAGAACCTCCCTATCACCGTCTTTGAGCATACCGAAGTACCTCTCGAGTGCCTGAGGTTACCCACCATATCTGCGGAGTAGCCAATGGAATGTCAATCCACATTGAATCTTTAGGTTCTTATCAAATTTTCAGTAATCGTTTGCGGCTCTGGAATCACTTCCAGTTCTACCATACTCCCACTACTGTTTTCTGAAAAAATCTATTTTTATTAAAACTGTAGCGAGTCAAGAACAATATCACTATTGATCTTCCAGATGGTAGAAAGTCAACCCTCGTCATAACCCGGGTCAACCCACAAACAGCCATTACAGAAACGTGCCTTGAGTTATCCAGAGTCTGGTTTCAAGCATAAGCCAGACAACTTCCCATACCTTAACATCGTTAAGATATGAATCGTTCTATATCCAATATAGAAACAGAGGCACTGATTTAATTGGAACCAGATTCAAATCATGCAGCTGCCTCTAGTGCATGTCAACTAAATGGAAGGAGGCCGATCAGCGTTACTCACCTTAGGAATGCTTCCAATTATGAGTAACCTGAAAGAGAAGCAAGTTCTCTTAATCATTACCATTAACTGAATACCATACACAAGTATCTACATCTTCGATCACCTTGAAGAATCCCGATACTTGAAACATCTGGTTTTCTACTTTACTCTTATACCTATAACTTCTCAATACTTGGACCTTGTGTTTCTATGAAACAATTGTCTAAGAACTAGAGAAGTCATAAGTAAACAGAGTATAGTACGAGAACCAACCCCTCTGTCCTAATGGACACTGGACAACATACAATACTGTATAAGTCCCATGAGTCGAATAACTCAAACCCTGTGTGTCGTAGGTTGAAAACTGTACTTATGGTTAAGAAGAATTACACCGCTGTTTAATGCTCCTTACCTAACATCCACTGATATAAGTAAATGTCATGGACATAATTTCAAAAAAGTATATCTCACTCTATAAAAATAGACGTACAGATATATCAATTTGAAATTGGTGCATAACAGCGGATATTCAAAACCAAATATTTGCCGTCGGGCAAACTACCCAGGTGATTTCCTCAAATATCACCAATTACAACGAATTCTGATATAATAAGGATAATCACATAATTCCCAATAACTTACTCCCACTCATCATCTGTAAAACCATACGGATGTGAGAATCATACCTGGTAAATACATACCCTGGAGCAAGTGTCTAATCAGGAAATCAGTTTTCTATTAACAATGCACAGTGAAACTGAAACATTGAAATGTTTCGCAGGGGTATCCGGGTATTCCTGGTAGTGCCTCTTCCATTATCCAGATTCACAACTGTAACTATTTCTTTGCCATCTCTCCAAATCCCTTCATATGTCTTTAGTCATTACCTTCTGTACACCCTCTTAGGCTAAATGGTTTTCTTCCTTCCCTACCTTTCGGCACCAGCCTATGGTTTGGAAGAAGACTATCCAATAAGCATAATGGGTGTACTGTCCTAATCCTAGAAGCACTCGCAACCCGAGAGAAGGTAAAGATAAAAGACACCTGAATAAACCTTATTCCTATTTCTCCTGAACCAGAATCCATCCTCGAACTGGAACAAGTTCCTTCGAGTTCGTATATAACCATACGATGGAGTATCCAAATAACTGTGGATCTTCGTAGTGATACGGAGTGTTCTGGAGAAATATAAAGGTGAAGTAGGAGTGGTAATGAAATACTTGGTTTGGTCGTGAATAGCAGTCGCAATTTACTTTGCCCTCTTTCTAATCCCTTTGTTTGTCTTTACTTAATACCTTCTGTACACCACACTTAGGCTAATCGGGTTTCTTCATTCCCTACCGTTCGGCACCAGCCTAAGATTTGGAAGAAGACTATCCAATAAGCGTAACAGGTGTACTATCCCCTAATCCAAGGGGCACTCACAACCTGAGAGAAGGTAAAAGGAAAAGTCAACTGAATAGTCCTATTTGTTTTCTCCAGAACCGGAAACTATCCTCGAATCTGGAACAAATTCCTTCGAGTTCATATATAACTATATGATGGTTTTATCCAATGGAAGTGGACGTTCGTAGTAATACGGGGTGTTCTGGAGAAAATGGTAAAAGAAAGAGTGGCAATGAGGTATGCAACTCAGACAATCCAAAAGCCAGTGTTATAAGAAGGTCCGGTCAACTTGGTCACTGAGTCATAGTCAAGGGTCGGGCCATGGTCGCTGCCAAAGAGAGAGAGAGAAAAGAAACACTCTGCGTGCACTCTATCCTAGATCAGAATGGTTATCAATTTATCTAATCAGGAAACCTCCCACTGTAAACTCAAATTCTCCTCCAAACCTGAAAGAAGAATTAGTCGGGATCACCCGAGGAGTAAACCAACTCATCAGTGGGAATCGGGATCCAACTATCATCGCATGATAACGTGACGGAATCCATTCACGTTATCACACTCCAAAAGGTATGCGCATATCTGGCAAGTTTCAGTTTCTTTAGAAACTCCCGATGTGATTTTTACCCCAAGCGGCTTATGACCTTGACTAGGTCAACAAACCATAAACCGCCAGTCAAGTTCAACCCGTCATTATTCTGGATTGCATTAAACCCACCCGTACGTGCCCTTGACTAGGTCAACAAAGCCGCATGACTGTCCTAACCAATCCCACTTATGCAACAAACAAGTACCACTTAGCTACCGAACACTACGTCTTGACTAGGTCAACAAACGCAGCACGAATACTAAATAATACCCGTAAGAAATGACGGAGGGCTACGGCTGGTTTTTGGCGAAAAACCTTTGACGTAATGAACTTGATATTGTTGAAGGAACTACATAGATTTTTATAAATATATAGTGGCAAAAACCTTTGCTAATGAGATCACTCCCGGTGAAGGGATCTCGGCTCTTTCCCCGTAGAATGAGGTGCAGGATATTCCAACTGAATACCACGATGCAAAGCAAAAGTAATCGGCTATAGTGAAGTTATTACCCTGACGCAAACTTCTGTCCAAGGGGTCACTCCCGGTGAAGGGATCTCGGCCCTTGCCTCGTCGACTGAGGTGCTGGATATTCATAACCGAATACCACGGTGCAAAATAAAAGAGAACGTCCTTGCAATAACAGCTTTTTGAAAATTGTTCCAACAACATCAGAATAGGTTTGTTTAGCTTGCATTGATCCGAATCAACGCAGTCCCATCAATTGATCACACCAATAAAGAACGAAAATACGATGTACGTATATGCCACCCGCATTCACCGCTGGGTCCCGTCATCACCCGTTAGGTTACTTAACTAACGACAGAGTGGGGACTGGACTAGCGCGGGTGCAAAACATATACAACATCTACTAGTATATATATCAATATATAATAATCGCTCAAGGCGTGATAAAATGCAACATCACAGAAATGTAATAAGCATCACAGAACAATACAGATATCTGGGATCTCCGAGTTTCATAGAGCCGCTACTGAAACCCGACGTTCCCCTGGTCGTGTGGATAGCCTGTGCAATGAAATCCTAAACCCCTACGGGCGCGACAAGTTACCCGCCAAAACCTGAAGCGGGGCAGCCCCCTTCAACAACATGAATGGACCACCCAGCACTTCATGGAATCCGGTAACTTGGACACCCCTCCTGGGTCAACCTATACCCCCTACGAGTGCGGCGAATAGCCCGCCAATTCTAGAGTGAAGCCCCCTCCGTCTCAAAGCCATGAGATGCGGGCCCGTTGCCCTCTAGAACCCGGCTATCCGTGCACCCCACCGCGGGGTAATCCTAGTATAGAAAGTAAAATATACAACGGGTACATCGACCTCAGCCCGGTCGTGTCCCAAAAGAATAATATACAAACAGGCAGTGACGGCAGTCCATATGTCAGACGCTCGCCCCGCAATATCAAATGTACATATACAACAAAACTGTACTACCATTGCATCCAGGCTATCCACCACGACAGATTCGCAACATCACAGCATAACACAGAACATCAACGTGAATGTCATGTTCGCAAATCCGTCTAAAAGGGCTATAGCAATTAGACAGGATTTACCGATCAAATGACATTCACGGTCGCAGATATAATGTAAATACTGTGAACTAACATGTTTAAATTTTTCTATCGACAAAAATTCCCGAAGTGGGCCCCAAGTACAATACTCAGTACACAAAATAAATCTGGGCCCAAACAGAATATACCAAAAACCCCAATTCCAACACAGAGACCTACTGAAGAAATTTGGTGCACTGTGGCTACAATACGGCGGCGGTTCCAAGGCCAAAACGTGGTTACGGCCGCAGATCCGCCGCGCTACAGTGAAATCAGCCGACCAAATTTCTTCAGTTCTCTTGAAAAAGCCTGCACATATTTCTGCAATACACCAAATATTTTTTTGACAACTAAAAAATTTCGACAGAAATTGATTCTTGGAAAATGTGGTTTTTGGAAATTCGTTCGATCGAACTTGTAAACAATTTAGAGCAAGCTAGTAAAGGTTAATGGCGTGGCTCTGATACCAAGTAAGTGCATGGCAGCGCCCCAGCCGTCTTTCCGAGGCAAAAATGCGGAAACAAAAACTTTTCTTTAAACTAGAAACCGGCGCTACCGCGGACTATAAACCTGGATCGGACCATTAACCTACTACTAGCTAACAAGAGAAAGGGTAGAGAGCTATACCGAGCGATCCGTGTTCTTCGGTCTTCGGCCACCATCCCGATCTTCCCGCGGCATCTCCGGTCTCGATCTCCTCGTCGGAAAGGGCACCACATCACCAAGTCTTTTTACGGGCTCCCACCTCTGAACCGAGACAACTCGGACACGAAGTTGGCAAGCCGACGTGTCCAAGATTGCTGTAGACTGAGTGTAGAACGGTTTGTCTCAAGGGGTTAAAGAAGTTGCCACAATGGAGATGGAGGAATGAACTTTGGAGATGAGCTTTGAAAATGGAACCATGTCATTTTTGTGCAAGCAAATGAGATACCAATCTTCCCAAAAAAATTTGGAAAGCCCCCTTGAACAAGTGGCCGGCCATCACTATGAGAGGAGAGAGGGAAAAGAATTATGCAAGAGAGAAAAATGATGAATCATCATGAAGAATGTCACACCCAAGTCCAACTCAATCCTTTCACAATAAAGCAAGTAATGATGGACCAAGAAGTCAAAGGATGCTAGAACCATCATGAAGCAACCACTTACAAAAAACACCCTCCATTTTGCTAATTTGCACATTTGCAAATAAGCCCCTCCACACCAATTTTCAGCCAAAGAAAAATAGAAAGGAAAATGGCCGAAACGGAATGCAAACTGGCAACTTCAAAAAGACGATCCCGTAATAAATTACAGGAAAACCCCGCGACTGTATATACATACCCGCATTTGTATTCCGACCGAATACAAATGCAATGAGACAAAATCTACACTGTATAATACTAGGATCCGGCTTAAACCAAAGCCCGCTAGTATTACCCGTCCGATCATGATCCGTGCAATACCGCACGTATAAGATCGAACCCTGCCATATATCCATACGGCCTCTACAGCGTTTCGCCCGAAACTTGAGAAACTGTCTGTGGGGGACTCTAAAGACTCGTCAATACTTTGGCTGTGGATTCAACCACTAGCACGTCAGAGGTATTAGCCGTACGTAACGGGCTACCAAGTATTGACCAAAAGGGAGGTCGATGAACGAACTCATCCTGACACCCTACTGAGCCTGTCAGTGACAATATCCGTACAGTCCGGTCCGTTCGTCTATGAGTATCGCATGGCGGGCCTAGGGGGTTGGTAAAACTCAGACCCCTAAAAGCGGTACAAGTCGTGTCGGAGTGTAGCCCAGAACACCCTGAGATACTACTGGAATACCTACCAGTAAATCTCCTGCCTTGGCCAAGGACTTCATGTAATGGCTCTCCTAGACACAGCGCGACCTCACCCCTAATACCGGAAGAGACGAACCCCTGCAGATCCGCTCACTGCCTCCATGTGGCTCGGGACTGTACCCAACTAAAACCTGTTTGCACGACTCCTTTGAGCCGGGTAGGGTAGTAATCAAAGTACAGTAGGAACTCACACGAGACAAATGACGATCTCAGGTCGATGAACTAACCTGTACACATGTCACCAGGGAACTGCTATCTGACGTCAGGTATAAAACCAACTAGCATGTTCCCGGCGAGTCCTGTCCGGTGTACTCATAACCTAATGAGCACCTGTATACATTTTAGGTGAACCAACTGACACCAGTGGCTTGTGAGACCGGCCACCGTCCCTCGTCGGGGTCTCGACTGTATACACTAGTCTACTCTGGAGTATCGATGCCCTGTCTCGAAAACTCCCACGACTAGGGACCTTTTAAAGATGTGCTTATAGACCCCAGCTCCCACGTATATGATCACCATCATACTGCTGGCCGTCAAGCAGGAATCCTAAGGGCTCTATCAACGCGCAATAGTGACCTGTAAGGTCACCTAAAGCAGTATACGATGATAAAGATAAACCATATAGCATACTATCATTTTGAGTAAGACTGTCCTACCGGCATAGGTCCTCCCTCAATCATTGCATTCACGTGCCTGTGATCCAATAATTGACTCTGAGGGCACTATATCCAACAGCTTTTACTTAAGCGGCCGTCAAGACCTCTTTTTAGAACATTTTCGTAAGTTAATATATTTGTAAATATCTCTGCGTGTGGTTGTACTTTATAATTTCCATGTGCGCTATCCTTTATTCTACCGAGTATGACCACCTAATTTTGGTCGCTCCTTTCTCTGTCTTTCATCTTGATTTTCTATCTACTTTTTCTTTTCAATTTATACAAAAGTACGTTAAATAAAAGGTATTTTATGCTTATTTTCGTTATGATTCCTAAGCTGGCTCAAGTCACAAAGGAAGATATTTTCATATGAAAATAACGAAGATATTATCATATGTGTATAATCAAGCCCTTTTTAGATCGACATTCTCAACATATTTTTATTCTGATATTTTAGTGTGATTAAATTTTCAGAATCAAAATTTTCATAATAGTTGCACTCGAGTTTATGTTACCCAGTGCAAGAACATGGCCTGCTAAACACATATATTTTCTCAATCCTTGTCATATCTTCAAAGTTTAGGTATTATTGCACAATCTATTCAATTCTCACATGATATATCTTTAACGTTTAGGTATTATTGCACAATCTATTCAATTCTCACATGATGTGTGTTGTTGCGGAAAGGCTCAGATTTCGGCTCAAAGGGTTTTCAAGAGCAGAATACCATGTTAGAATTAATCCAAATTATCTTCTCAACATTCCTTACTAATACTATTAGAAGTTTTGATACACCCATCGACTTCCAACAGATGATGCATTTTATTTCGAAGCAAACCAAACAACAAAGCTTGATAAGTTGAACAACGGTCTTACAACATGAATCAAATTATTTTTCTTATTTTACCCAAAAAAATAAAAATTCTAACCTCTATTTTACCACATAATTTATATATGAAAAATGTGTTTGAAAACTTCAAAGAAATAAATAGGGGCAACATTATATATATAAATAATTAAATGTTAATTAAACAATTACATTAAAACTACATGAAGGACAACACTAAACTTAAGAACAAATGTTGCAACCTTGTTTTCTCTTTTTTATCTTTTTCTCCTGCAGCAAACAAAAATAGCAAGCTCACTAAGTTCCACAACAATTCTAAAACTTATTTTTTTACCCCCATTTTTTGTAACAAATTCATAAATCCATTTGCTGAAATGCTACATGGTCTTTCATGCAACTCATTATATACAAATTGCGCACTGAAATGTGTTGCTCAAATGTAGGGAAAATGGTTAAGGGATCATGTAAGATCATTATATATAGCGATTCCAATCGAGAGAACTGCGAGAACGATAATAAAAACCGACATCATCTTGTCCCACCTGGTCGCTATGCTGTGACGATCCCTGAAACAAAACAAAAAATAAATAAATAAAATTGTGAAACATTGCCTTAACCGCCTTTTTTCTCTCTCTTTTTCTTTAACTTTAAGAAGTGAAAGGTTGTTTCCTGCAATTTACCATGATTTTTCCAATCTTTCTATATTCTTGGGACTCATATAGATTGCAGTTTGCTCCTTATAAGTGATTTTAATTGCAGAAAACCACCCGAAATTTGCCATGTAGCAGGACATACCATCCTTTTCTTTAACTTATAAAGGTGAAGGGTGTTATTTAGAGCCTTAATTTTTCAAACCAAATCTTAAAAGAATATCAAGAAATCACCTGAGGGTTATAGCAGCAGGAAAAATAAAGCCAATGCAGACTGCAGCGGCTGTGGAAAACGAATCCCAAATGCTCGGAATCAAATTCGCAAACATGAAAACCATTGAGAGCAGCCCCACGGTAACAGATGCAAATCTGTTGTTGTTAGAAAACGAAGGCGGCCACAGTGGAAGTAAAAGGTCGTTGACGTTGAGGCGAAGGGCAAAGAAGATGACTGGGAAATCTAGCATGAGGTGAAGTGCATAGCTCACTCGAACAATGTCAGTGAGAACAGAGCTATATCGGATATCAAGCTTAGAATTGAAGTTAATGAGTACATCGTCGAGGATATGTTCGCCAAAGAGGAAGTAAGCACAGAAGCCTGTGGCTATGTAGAGTATAGAACATAAGAGAAGTGAAGTCCTCACAATGCATTGAAACAACAAAGGGTTTTTGACCTCGTTTTCTATACTGTGAACTGCAAAAAAAAAAATCAAAGAAGAAACAGATAATAAAAATGAGTAGAACAAGAGAAGGGTATTTTAGGTAATTTATGTAATAATTTTATCCTAATTAGTTGTTGGGATTATGTCTCGTATCCGAATATACATTTATGGATATGGTCAATTAGACCCTAGCATAATAAAACAATTCATTGATAACATGAAAGTAGAAAAGTCACAATAACAAGAGAAAGAAACAGAAATAATAATTTTCCAAAATAATCATCCCTCAAACAAAAAAAAATTTATTGACTAGTGATCAACATTCATCCAACAAAATCTTCAAAAACCGTCGATAAATTAAGTGGATTTCATCTTTTTATGCACTTGCCTAAAAATGTAGCATAGTATAAATTTTATGATGTAGAACCAAAGAAGAAGTTTTCTTTTTATCATGGAAGATCCTAGAATTTCTTTCAACCCAAATGCACCAACAAAATACCATGAAAAACATATCCCGATCATTTCTAGTATTCTTCTTAGCACTTTTGGTTCGCCACTTTGTCCATAACAAGAACATTGATGTCGGCTTTCCTTTAATCTTCCATAAATTCCATATAGATTTTACAAAGGAACGTCTTAGAAAAATATGCTCAATTGTTTCTGGTTCTACGTTGCACATAACACATAAAAAACACATAAAGTCCCTTTGTTAACACCTGTATTGGTTCTGCGTTGCATTTATGGGCCATTTAGGCCGGGTCACCTATAGGTTTTTAGTACTATAAATATCTCTCTTTTGGGTGAGAGATAGTGGGCTTGAGAGACGTGATGTGAGTATGAGGGCTTTGTGCCTCCCTTTTCTTGTGTGAGAGCAAGAGAGGGGAGATGACGAGTGAGAGAGCTTCGTTAGGAGCTTTATAATCTCCTTATAGATCAATATAATTTTAATGCTTGTTTTTGCCCTGTAGATGTACCGAGGTGGTCGAACCACGCTACATCCGGTGTTTTTCTTCTTTATGGTGTGAACCATGTGATTGTGTTATCTATCTTGTGTTTTAGATGTAGTAAGGTGGTCGGAACCCCCAACATTAATGATATGAATAGAGAGGCAGCCCTATACCTTTTTCCCCCAATTGTTGTATGTCAAGATTTTGAGATTCACACACTAGCCACGTTATCAGAACACTTAGAGCATATTAGCATAATTGTAGTCAAACATGCGACGCCTTTCTCAGTACCAACCATTGGAGTTGAAACTATATTTATTTTATTTAGTTGAAATTCAGTTTTTGAGTTTATAGATTATATTATATTTCTCATCTCATGAACAAGATATAGCACTTGTTCTACTACCCTTCAGTTTGTAGCAAATGGCTATTTTTCTTGCAATGCCGACGAAATGAATTTGAAATGGAAAAAATGATTATTTATCGAACAACTATTTACTCATAAATTTTTCAAAATCTAAGGATCAACAAAGGCAGTGCCTACCGTAGTAATGACAGACAAATGTGGTGACGAGAACCGGGACTGCGGTGAATAGATTCCAGACAGATGCCAAATTATTTATCTCTGACAGCAATCTTGGTGTCTCTATACCTCTCTTCACGAATTTGAGAATCAGAATTGCAACTGTGACGACAACAAACACAACTGCCAGAACAAATGAGATTGCAGATGTATATTGCAACGAATCTGCAAGAAAAGAAGCAGAACTCTATCAGTGATCGATCGTTCTAAGTATTGAACCGGATTCTAAATTCAACCTCGTTGTAGCGGTGAATAATTATCCGTACCTGCACGCCTGAAGCATGCCAAGGGAGCAAAAACAGAAAGACTTGTACATAGAAGAACAAAAAACCGACTGTTCCACCAATGATGCCCAAACCATTCTTCTAATACACCAGTGTGTTGAGAGCCACCGCTAGAGGATGTTCCAGAAAGCACGTCGCCTTGCCAAGATGTAAATATCCAATAGAAGAAAGTAGAATTGATAAAACGAGGACATTGTTTTCAGAACAAATTAACCAGTCAATCGGCATGATTTTCAGTTTGTAATTTGCTAAAACTAGTTATCAAGGATCTTTTGCGAGTTGACGTTGGTTTGAGCATCTGGTTTGAAATGCAAGGGGAAAGAAAAGTCTCACACAGTCACAAGTTTTAAAAATAAAAAAACAAATAACTCCAAGTTTAGATTCATATTTTCGCAGATAACAGCCACCAAAATGAGCAAAAATGGAGTGTGCGACCATATACGAATACTCCCACTTTGAATAGACTAGAGTTAAAAGGAAAAAGATGTGCTTGATATGAAAATCCAAGTATAGATTTTAACTCATGAAGCATATGCAACCTTCGCAAACTTTTTAAATTAGAAAGGTCAATGAAAATATGTGCTTGATATGAAAATCCAAGTATAGATTACCTTTTGGATGACTGCTGCTCTCAAACTCCCAACCTCTCCAAAGCTCAAAAGCTGAGGCCTTGTATATCTTCTCTCATCCCCGAAAATGAAAGGGGTGTGTGTGTGTGTGTGCATGCGTGTGTCCCAGAAAATGATATGCGTGTGTGCATGCGCGTGTGTCTATAGCCCAGAGACTATTGTGTTTATGCTTGTTTTAGTATCTGCTATGATCTTTAAATGAAACACGGTGACGATCCTATCTTCACTCACAGCACAAAACTATTTCAAACTACAGTCAACTCACACAAACTCTAGGGGCTTGGAGTAGCCCATTGGTGCGGCTTGGAGTAGCCCATGGGGGAGACCCGGGTTCAAGTCTAGGGTACCCCATTAATGAGGGGTCCCTAATTTATCCCACCTATTATCTCAAAATTCACACAAACTTTAAATTGAAAAGCAAGTTCTCTGTGAAGCTCTGATATGTCTCACAACTTCCCCTATTCATGAAACTCAACTAAATTCAGCAATTCTCTTCATCTTCAATCTCACTTAACAATGATGCACGAGTCCTAGCGTTTCATGAGGCATCAACTATTCGTAAGATTTATCTATACGATGTTTTGGGGATGAGATCATACCTGCACGATCGAACCATCGGCTCGAAACCTCCTGAAAATCTCTTCCCGAGCTTCTCAACACAAGCACTCCTGTCCTTTCCTCGCAATTCAGGATGAAGAGAAGGAGACCTGTCTCCCATATTGAGACATTTTGCCTTCATACTATGTTTCCAGGAAGCAAAACTATTGTGTTAAGCCTTGGCTTTCTGATATGGGAAATGAAGTGGATCGAATCTTGCGAGTATTTTAGAAGGAAAACAGATAAAATATAATAATAATAAAAAAGAACCGGATATACATAGATCTCCCAATTGTGGTGTGTCAAGATTTTCAAGATTCTCAGACTATCAACTATCGAACATAACCTTCTAGTTAGCTTGAGATAAGTTCAAGTATTATGAAAGAGAGAAGAATATCAAATTGATTTACCATTTATCAGGTTAGTAAGGCACTGAGCCTCAGTTCATAAAAATATAGTAACGAGCATGGTTAAACATGATACTGAAATTCCTCAAAAATCAATTCATCCGATCCATCTACTCTCTAGAAAACAAGAAACCCAATACATATTCGAGATATATTTTCAATTAAAAAATGTTGTAGGACTTGAATATCAGTTCAATATTTAGCATATAACATAGAGGCGATCTGATTCCTGTTCTGAATTAGTTGATGTTCACCTGCCAATGCTTTTGAGAAATAAATATCTTTGACACATACTGACAATATGAAATTTCTAAATTTATTTTCAACATAACAGTCGAAAGTGTATAATGATCGATGTTTCGATCGTAGCCTTATAATTGGTGCCATCTGTGATTATATGACAATGGATGGTGGGTATCTATCTCCTTGTTTAAGGCGTCTGCGGCATTCCCTTTCCTGATTATGCTATGCGTTAGTAATAAAACTCTTGAAACAAAACAAAGCTGATTGATGCAAAAGAAAGTGTCAATCAAAGCAAATTATAGTAACTTTATGCAATATATAATATATGTTTTATATATGAGAATATATTTGTATACTTTTCTATTATCTATATATATATATATATGAAAAATGGAATTGTTAGATGGAAATTTGCCTGGCCAGCTCTGGAAAAAAGAAAAGAAAAGAAAAGAAAAAAGAAAGATAAGTGGTCCACTCAGATACTGAATATTGCACTTCTATAGATTTGAAAGTGAAAAAAAATCTCTGAGAAAGATATGCTTCTAAGATGACCAAATATCAAAACATAATGACATAACGATCAAAGAGTTTTGATCCGACATTTGCTTAATATCCCCTAACACCTTTTGCGGCTACACAAAGATCAAACTCTAGAAACAAAATAAACAAGATAGATGCAAATCAGTCTGAGTTGCTACAAATTATAGAACGCCAAGTTTGCTTCTACGGCAAGCAAAGAGGTTAGGATAGCTTCGTCGGCTTCTTAGGTGAGAAGATACGGTTCAATGCACAGGAAGAGATCAAGCTGGCTTTCAACAGATCCAATACCTGCATCAGAGGAAGGTATTGAAAGTTCCATCAGAGAATAAACAACAACAAAATCACTTCTGGGAGAAAAAACAACTGGTAGAAGAGTACTGTCAACTAAATTATATCAAGAAAAATAGAGGATTGGAACACTTGACCTTAGCTTCTCCGAGTGTGACCTCCTTCTCTACTAAGTTGCTGATAGGCTCTTTGAGTTGCTTGATCACATCGACTGCAGAGGCGGGTGAAAGCGGTGTTATAGCCATATCATCAGTAACCGTGAACCTAACCGAATTCTTTGCATAACCTCCTCCTTTTTTTGTACTTGAATTTGGAAGCTTTGGATTCACCTCGTTTGTGGTTACCACATCTATATTATGCTTGCACTTAGTTTTTTTATCGATATTCGTTACATTAAACCAGCAGGTTTGACATCCGTGCGCGTTGGTTCTGATGGACACATCAGCTTCAATCCCTAGTATTTGGTTGTTGCAGTTAAAATGCGGGTAGAGCTTCGGGGACAGTAACATGTTCTTGGATTCCGTGGACATGATACAATCGTTACCGGCAGACAAGACCTCGACGCTGGTGTACAAGTTGTCGACACAACCGACGGAGGACTGCTTGTCCAATAGCTTCACAATGGATCCAAGTGGGAAGGTTAGGAAGGAGAGGAGGACATCTGCAAAGTCATTCCCTACTTCAGCAGAGATAACCTTTCCTGTCCTTTTGTTTTGAAGAAGCTTCATACTTACTGTCTTGCTCAAATTTACAGCTTCTGCACCACCTTCCAATTTGATCTGAGGGGTCTCTATAAGCTCACATTCTTCTTCTTGGTAGTCAATTGATTCCTTTCTCCGTAGGAAAACATCAGTAAGTGGTGTCTTTGATACCAATAGCCTCCTTAGTATAGCGAAAATCTGAGACAGAAAAACCAATTATACAAGGTTGGTTTGTCTATAAAAATGGTTTTAACTAAATGTATATTTGTTTTACCTGAACCCTGCGAACATTCACAATCCGCGTCTCAAGGGTAGTTGCATCTTTGATCCCTAGCTTTTGAAGCAGAGAAAGGGTAGCCGTTACACTGCCGGGTGCTACATTCAAGTCATCGCTGATAACATAAGTTGCTGCTCCTTTCAGAAACACATAATTTTTTCCATCATTATTTTTCGGTGTCCATTCAACACCTTTATCCATAGGTTTTCCACAAGGACAGCGAACACCACATACCGAACTGTAAAGGCGGCTGGTATCGGTGAAGCAAGCAAATGTTGGGCACCTATAAAACCGACGAGGGTTTAAATCATCAACGACATACACGAACAAATCTTCACATAGCCGTTCAGCCTTACTTCTAGGCTTCAGCAACATATCCTTACATGCTTCGGTCTCAAAATACTTGACGTCGAGATTTTCCACACTCTCATACAGCTTGTCCATGCATTTAATCGATGATCGCTTGTTTAGGAGTCTGACGATGGTACCCATGGGCAAAGTCAAGAAGCTCAAAAGTACATCTACAAAATCCTTTTCCGCTTCGGCAAACACCACCCTATTCTCTTCCTTATCAACAACAAGCTTCACTCTAATAAAGGCCATGGTAATTGAGGATTATATCTTCTGCAGATTCGCTCAGACCCCAACTCCCACCGTTTAATGAATATAGACTACTGTTTGGTTCCTCGTAATGGCAAAGTTAGGAATTTAGAATTGATACAATACCAAAATATATCAATAACTTTAGCATAATTTCAAAAATAATCCAAAACGATCGATGAATATCAAAACATGAACCATCTATTATATCAGTTAAAACATCTTTAAATTACACTATTTTTATGCTAATATGAAATATTTATTGTTAATTGCAATAGAGTATGAATTTGTATACAATCATATTGTACAACTATGCAACAAAAATATTTTCCAATTAATTAATCTTCAAGTTCTAATTTAGATTCATCATTGTAAGAACGTCAAGGGTCAAATAAAATTTACAAAACCCTCAAGAAGTTTTTTTTAAAAAAAAAAGAGAGAGAGAAGAAAAATGATATATAGAAGTTGTAGCATCATTAACAAGCAAACTTGTATAAGAAATATTTCACATAAAAATTGAAACAAACCTTCTTCTTGATTAAAGCTTCAATTCAAATAATGCGTTCCGAGTTGAATTTCTTCGTTTGGAACTAATGACTTTCTTTTCTGGTAAAAGTATATATAGAGCGGAGAGAGAAAGATTTGAGTAAAAAATTATGGATTTTATTGGATTTTATTGTTTGTATTTAATATTTAAATAGATAACCATCTAAATTAATTTGATTTTGTTGGATAACTGTTATTTCTTATCCTCCAAAAGTAAATAAAAAATCACTTTGAAATCTAAACTAATTTTTGCCTCTAACCACATCATTATTCACACCAACTTTAATTTTTTTTTACTTTCTTAGTCCAAACCTACCATATTTTTTAATATAGAGAAAGTACTAGGTCCAGAAAGTACTTTCTTTTGAGGTCCCTTTATAATTCATGTGTTCCCTCAGTAAATTATATAACTACCTGAAAAGGCAAGACAAAAATAAATACTCAAAGTACAACTTATCCAATTACATTCTTTTTCTTGGTCCAATTTTATAATACTCTAAGCAGTTTTTGAGTTGCCCGCACAGGGATTTTTCCGAACCCCTAGCTCAGGACCCAACCCACCCACCCCCAACCCCGGTGCGGATCCGTTAAGTAAGGGTTGTTAAGTAAGGGTTCGTGTTTTTTTCAAATTCACAAACTTTTTCATGCGGCGTCCTACGAACGATCTGTTCTGTTCACGTTGTTCGACACATCTTAGATTGTGTACGGATGAAAAACCGTATCGATCGGAAGTGTTTTGTATGTGTAGAAACATATGGATTTATTTCGACCGAACGAGTTTTAGAATTTTAGTACAAGGTTTGACACATGCATAACACTTCCGATTGATGCGATTTTTCACGGCTTAGTGCATGCAACTAAGCCAGTCATGTCTTGGGCGAAAAATAAAATGCTCCAAGTTCGCCAGTAATATGTGCATGGATATACATAGATGCACTTAACTTCTCAAAAATTGTTCTCTAAGTGCCACTAATGTTTGTAAACAGGTCCATGAACGTCAAGGGCCCAATGTTGTATGTTTTCCACTAGGCTGCTCAAGAGGTAGGGGAGGCGGCTTTAATAGTTTAATTGAAGCCATCAACAGAAATAGTAATGGATCAATTTTCTAAATCTCAGATATCAGGATCGCATCGGTCCGAAGATTTTCATATCGGATATCATGATATACAAGATGATATTTTCTAAATATGGATTTCTCAAGTTTTGCATTATAAAATATTTAAAATATAGCTTGACATAAAAGGTTAGCTTTCTCAAAGAAATTCATCCTCAATAGTTCAACTTTGGAGTGCAAAGCTAATAAGCAATTGACCACAGGTTTGAATCTCAGAAATTCCGAAAAATCATCCAATGTTTTTCAGAATTTCAAGGCCTTGGAGGCATCAATCTTCGAAAACACAGCCTCCAAAAAAAAAGAAGCAGAAAGATGTACAAATTAATTTTTGAAACATACTGAACATTAAAAAAGAGAGAAACACGGGGAGAGGGGTACCAATATGGGGTTCATCGAAATGTGAGGGTTCGTCCATATTTGAAGATGAGAGAATAGGGGAAGACGAGATTTAGGGTTTCATTTTCAGAAAAATTCAAAATTTCAAGGAGAGGAGAGGGGATATTGATGTTTGTTTTTTTTTTTTTCATTTTTAACTAGTCACGATATATAGGCAGATATGATATTTATGTAATATCGACAGATATTTTCTAAAAATTGAAAAAAGATATAATTTTAAGATATCGTTTCTTCTCCAAACCGATATATTGACAATATATATCGGATATATATTTAGAATATTGTTATGAATACACACATACATAATAGATAGATAAATGAAAATCATGTGTTTTTTAGGCTTCTGACAATACCACAATGAATAAGATTTATACTATTGATGACCAACATTTTGCAACCACTTAATGTGGACAAAATTATATACTGATAATGCTCGATATTGGCGACCTTCAAGATCAGTACACGTGGTAGATGACGTGTCCCAGAACTCATAAGAAAGGGCCCACAGGAGCCGACGAGGCCACCCCAGTACCCAACCCGCGAGCACAAGCTGGCCCTACTCGGAGCCCCTGCAAATTAGTCTCCTCGGCCTCTCAGCTCGCCCCCGAGCTACCACAGGACCAAGATGCCTCGGCTCTCCCGCTTGTTCCCGAGCTCTCCCGCCGAGGTCATCTTTCTCAGTCCTTCCGACCGACCAACTCCACCACTCACAGGCGTAACCACCGCTCCGCAAATCTCGCCATGCGCGGATTCTCCGCAGGCCACATCCCACGTTCCACGCCATCACGATCCCCATTAACGAGCGATCCGCTCAGTACGCGGGCGTGACGTCGGGAGCGTAACTGCCGGCGAGATTCTCGCGCCTGCTGCTGCGTGCTGCCGCCACTATATAAGCCCCCATCACAGAGGGGTCAAGTAAGCCATTCTTTCACTCTTTACGCCGTTACTCTGCTCGGATCTCATCACTGACTTGAGCGTCGGAGGGTCCTCGGTGGTACCAAACCACCCCGGGACTTCTGTGCAGGTACTCGGCGACAGCCTCCTCACCCCACCTCCTCCTCTCAAAACCCATTGAGACCCACACACAACGAAGGACGATCCACCAAGTTCACCTCGAGATCAACGAAAGACAACATCTGACGGAGGCCCCAAAAGGAGCTCCATCAGTTGGCGCCGTCTGTGGGAAGCTATAACTCCACAAAATACAAAGTTGGCCTCCCGCTCTCCGCCCGCATGGCAACCGACTCCCCTAAGGATCCGAACGCCCGCCACCACCTCCCTCTCAACGGGGACGCAGGCGGACCCTCGCCCGAGGTCGTCGGTCTCCCCACAGGCTGCCACCCCACAGGCTCAGGCGGCCGCCCGACCAAAAGAGCTAGGGGCCGGGAGCCCATCACCTTTGGCGACGAGGATCTCCACGGCATATCTGTACCCCATAGCGACCCGCTGGTGATCGTAGCGCGGATTCACCAATACGAGGTCCGCCGAATACTCATAGATTCAGGCAGCTCGGCGGACATTCTCTTCCACGACTGCTTTCTACGAATGGGGATGGCCCCAGCGGACTTGAGGCCGACCTCCCACGTCCTCTCGGGATTCACCAACCACTCCGTCCCGGCGCAAGGGGTGGTCACCCTGCAGTTCACGATCGGGGAGCCCGGCCGCACGCGCACGCTACCGGTAGACTTCATTGTGGCTAGGGTCCCCTCGGCCTACAACGTCCTCCTCGACCGGCCGACTCTAAATTCCCTCCAGGCCCAGATCTCGACATACCACCTGGCGTTAAAATTCCCCCTCGACCGAGGTGGGGTGGGCTAGGCCTACGGAATCCAACGGGTCGCGGAGGTAGGTCTGGCGGAGGCATCTTCCCCCGAGCAGCACGCTGATAGCGCCGATGCATGCGACGACATGGAGGGGTCCCTGGACACCCGGGACGAGCGGAAGGAGGTCCGTGGGGCACCGGTCGAGCCACTGACCGAGGTGCCCTTAGCGGAAGGAGACCCAGGGAAGACCGTCCAGGTCGGGTCACTCCTGACGGGAACCCAACGGGATGACCTAACCAAGTACCTCCGGAGCAATTCAGACGTCTTCACCTGGGCCTCAGCCGACATGCCTGGGATCGACCCCAAAATCATCTCCCACAGGCTCGGGGTTGATCCTACAGCCCGACCCGTCAGGAAGAAGAAGAGAAGCTTCGCCCCGGTCAAACAAAAGGCCATCGAAGATGAAGTTGACCGACTCCTCGCCGCCAACTTCATCAGGAACGTGCCCTACTCGGAGTGGCTGGCCAACGTGGTCCTGGTCAAGAAGTCGAGTGGGAAGTGGCGTATGTGCGTCGACTTCACCGACCTCAACAAGGCCTGCCCCAAGGACAACTTCCTGCTCCCCCGCATAGCCAGCTCGTCGACAGCTCGGCCGGGCACGAGCTCCTGAGCTTCATGGACACTTTCTCCGGCTATAACCAAATTCGCATGAACCCTCATGACGAAGACATGACCGCATTCACGACAGACCGGGGGGTGTACTGTTACAGGGTGATGCCATTCGGCCTTAAGAATGCCAGGGCCACGTACCAGAGGCTGGTCAATCGCATGTTCAAGCCGCAGATCGGTAGAAATATGGAGGTCTACGTCGACGACATGCTCGTCAAGTCCGTCTCGTCGGCCGACCATGTCAAGGACCTGGGCGAGGCGTTCAAGGTGCTCCGCAAGTTCAACATGAAGCTGAACCCCTCCAAGTGTGCGTTCGGAGTTACCGGAGGGAAATTCCTCGGGTTCATGGTCACTCACCGCGGGATTGAAGCTAACCCGGAGAAGATCGACGCCATCCTGAACATGACCGCACCTAGGACCAACGTCGAAATCATGCGGCTCACAGGGTGGGTCGCCGCTCTGAGCCGTTTCATGTCTAGGTCAGGGGAGAAGTGCCTCCCGTTCTTCAAGGCGCTGAGAAAAATCCCAAGGTTCGAGTGGTCGGAAGATTGCCAAGTCGCCTTCGACCGACTGAAGAGGCATCTCGCAACGCCGCCCCTACTCACCCGGCCCGTGGAAGGGGACGAGCTGTCGCTGTACCGGCGGTATCCGACCAAGTAGCAGGGTCGGTGCCCATCCGAAAGGCCGAGGGGGTGCAGAGGCCAGTGTACTATGTGAGTCATGTATTCAAAGAAGAGGAGACGAGATACCCCGCCATAGAGAAGATCGTCCTTACCCTCGTAGTAACTTCGCGAAAGCTGCGGCACTACTTCCAAGCACACACCATCATCGTCCTCACTGAGCGCCCCTTGGGGGCTATCCTGGCATCGCCAGAATCCTCTGGCCGCCTAGAGAAATGGAGATGGGAGTTGTCTCAATTCGACATAAGGTATCGCCCGAGGCAAGCCATCAAGGCGCAGGCCCTGGCCGATTTCGTCGTCGAATGCACCATTCCTAGCAGGAAGCAGGATCCCTATGCCGCCCCTCGCTACCCGGCATCCCGACCAGGAAGACCCTAGCTCAGCCCCGGAGTGGGTCATCTACGTCGACGGGTCTTCCACAGAGGAAGGCTGCGGTGCCGGCCTCATTATCCGGGGCCCGAATGAAGCCGAGATGGAGTATTCCCTGAAGCTCGGTTTCAAAGCATTGAACAACGAGGTGGAGTACGAGGCCCTCCTAGACGGACTGCGCATGGCCGTCGGGCTGGGGCTGAAGGTCGTCCGGGTCCGTATCGACTCGGCCCTGGTCGTCGGCCAAGTAACCGTCCGCTTCGAGGCTCGGGAGCCCCTAATGATGAAATACCTAGACAAGGTGAGGAAGCTTCAGAAAAACTTCGACAAAGTCCAGGTGGAACAAATACCCAGACAAATGAATGCTCAAGCAGACGCCCTGAGCAAGTTGGCTTCGTCATACTCAGCCAACAACAGGCGGTCGACACTCTTCGAAACCTTGGCCCGACCCAGCGTTGGAGACAAGGCGGAGACACTCTAAGTGTACGCAACACAGGGGAATGACCCAGATTGGAGGAAGCCCATCGTGGAATTCCTGAAAGAAGGCACTCTCCCGGAAGACAGAGCAGCCGCCCGCCACCTCCGGGCCAGAGCCACCCACTTCGTCTGGTGCAACGGGAACCTCTACAAGAAGGCCTTCACTCAGCCCCTGCTCCGGTGCGTTGACCCCCACGAGGCCGACTACGTCCTGCGGGAAATCCATCAAGGGGTGGGCGGCGCACACCTGGGGGCTCGAACCTTGACCCAAAAGGCACTACTTTAGGGATACTATTGGCCCACCATGCACGAAGACGCCCTGAAGCTGGTCAGGAGGTGTAAGAGCTGCCAACTCCATGACAGTATCCCTCGCCTCCCGGTTACCGAGCTAACGGTCCTGACGTCCCTATGGCCATTTGCCCAATGGAGATTGGATATGATCGGCCAATTTCCCACAGGGACTGGCGGACATAAGTACGTCCTCGTCGCGGTGGAATACTTCACCAAATGGATCGAGGCCGTCTCCATCAGGAAACTGGATACCGCCACAACCATCAAGTTCCTCCAAAACAACCTGATTCACCGATTCGGGATCCCAAGGTGCATCATCACCGACCACGGGACGAACTTCGAGAATGAGAAAGTAAGGGACTTCTGCAAAGAATACCATATCCTCATGAAGTTTGCCGCGGTCGCGCACCCCCAATGTAATGGGCAGGCCGAGGTCGCTAACCGGGACGTCCTCAGGGGCCTTCGAACCCGCCTGGAAGGGAGACAGGGTGGTTGGGTCAAGGAACTACCCCGGGCATTATGGGCCCTGCGCACGTCAAAAAAGACTCCAACCGGGGAGACCCCTTTTAGCCTCTGCTACGGGACCGAAGCAATGGTCCCAGCAGAGATCGGGCTACCCAGCCACCGAGTCGAGCACTTTGACGATGAAGTAAACACCATGGCACTGCGAACCAACCTCGACGTATTGTTGGAGAAAAGGGATCGGGCCCAGATCAGAGCCGCCGCCTACCAACAGCAAACGGCCCGACACTACAACGCTCGGGTAAAACACTGATCCTTCAAGGCCGGGGACCTGGTCCTGCGGCGGAACGAGCTCATCAACCAAGGCAGGCTCCATAAGTTCTCCCCAAAGTGGGAAGGTCCCTTCCTCGTCTTCGAAGCGCTCCCCGGCGGAGCCTACCGCGTGCAAGACGCGGACAGACGGAAGCTCCCTCGGCCTTACAACGCGGAGAAGCTCAAGTTATACCTATGAAGTCAAAACTAGCAAAGCGCCGCACCCTGGCTACCGCTCAAAATCTCCCTTTGATATGATGGTGTATAGCGTTGTCTAAAATTCCTATCCATACGAATAAAGAAACTTTCGAACCTTCTTTCCCGGTAGGGTTCCTCCTGTACAACGAGAAGGGTCTCACAAAAGCCCTCTCAGAGGCAGCCGAGCCTGAGATTCCCTCGCTCGGCTATCCCTCGCGGGCAGCTTCACTGCCACGACGCCGGGGATCAAAAAGCCTTCCCAGAGGCAGTCGAGGCCAGAGGTTCCCTCGCTCGGCTATCCCCCGCGGGCAGCTTCCCTGCCATGACGCCGGGGATCAAAAAGCCCTCCCAGAGGCAGTCGAGACCAGAGGTTCCCTCGCTCGGCAATTCCATGCGGGCAGCTTCCCTGCCACAACGCCGGGATCAAAAAGCCCTCCCAGAGGCAGTCGAGGCCAGAGGTTCCCTCGCTCGGCTATCTTTCAGGACAAAAGCCCTCGCCAAGAGGCACCGGGCAGTAACCCTGCCCGGCCAAAGGTCCTTGTTGGGCTTCCTACAGCCTTATAGCTTTCCTCGTGCCAAGGGCCAAAGTCCTCCCAGAGGTAGTCGAGTCCTTGCACGGCTATCCCCAGCCGGTAGCTTCCTACCACAACCGACAGGGATCAAAGTCCTCGCCAAGAGGCACTGGGCAGTAATCCTACTCGGTCCACATTCTGAAGGATCTGAAAGCCCTCCCAGAGGCAGCCGAGCCCGAGGTTCCCTCGCTCGGCTATCCCCAGCGGGCAGCTTCCCAGCCACACGCCAAGGATCAAAATTCCTCCCCGAGGCGGTCGGGTCCTTGCCTGACCATCGACGGCTGGTAGCTTCCTACAACCGTCCTGAAGGATCAAAAGCCCTCGTAAGAGGCAACCGAGTAGCTACCCTGCTCGTTAAAAGCTCCGGCTGGTAGTTGCCTACCCACGACGCCAGAGATCAAATCCCTCACCAAGCGGCAACCAAACGACCACCCCGCTCGGCCAAGCCCGGCCGGATGCCCTGTGGCCGCGCTGAAGGTTCTGAGACACCCGGAAGGATGGCCGGTTCATCCAAATCTGAACGATCTCCCATCGACCTAGGGGGTACATGAGGATACCTCCACGGCAGCGCTTGGCACCCTCGCCGGCTGGCAAACTCGACAGGAGATCGCCGGACATATGGCCAACCTTATACGGAAACACAACAATACAAGCATGGACATCCTACGAACGTCCTTCACACAAAAAAGAGAAGAGAAAAAAACACAAACCGACGAATCAAGGGTTCTTTTTTTTTCTTTTATTGCCAAAATCAAGATCTTTACAAAGGGTACTCTGGGCCCCCCCAGCCCTACAAACTGCCCGGAGGCTTACTTCGACCACTTCATCGCCGGCATCACGGCCCAAGGCCCTACCACCGAAGACTTTGATACCAAGGGCGCGCCCGGCTTCCCTCGCCATCCCTCGCCGGAGACCTCGTCGCCGGAAGCGGAACCCGAGCGCGGAGTTCACTATCGTCGAACTCGGGAAGCTGTTCCTTCACGGCGTCCAAAGTCTTATTCCACACAACGGCAGAATACTCCCCGAGCTCGGCATAAAACTGCTCCGATGCCTTGTACTCGGCCACAGCTTTCTTAGCCCGAGCCTCGGCAACCTGGGCCTTCAGCAGCGCCGCCTCAGCGTCCCCCCTGCTTGCATCCCTCTCCTTTTCCAGTGCCGCAAAGCGTTCGGCCATGTCTTCCAGCTTCCTATCGGCAACCCGGAGAGACGCATTCAGACGGCGAAGGGAACCCCAAGTCGCCGAGTTGGCGAGCTCCACAGCCTCCACCCGGCCCGCCACGGTGTCGGCCTTATCCCTCTCCCGGTGCGGGTCACGTTGCAAGATCTCGACCTCCGAAGGAAACGCTTCCACTGGACTCGGGGCGTGGAACGCCCCCTCAGCCTCCATACGAATGGCGAGGGTGCAGTGCTGAAGAACCTGACAGAAAGCCGATGAGAAACCAGGAAGAATCTGAACCAAGGAAAGGCGTACTAAGGAAAATGCGCGTAGAAGGATTCTTACCTAGACCGCCCCTTGGGCCATGGCCTCCAATTGATCCCTCAAGGAGCCACACGGGAGCTTTCCCCAAGCCAATTCCTCCATCCCGGCAAGCAGACCAATGGCAACGGAAAGCCCAGACGGAACAGTGAAGACGGAGCCCCCTTCCCGCATGGGAATCCCTTCGGGGGCTTCGACGGCGGCGCACGAGAAACCATCCTTTTCCTCTTAGGAAGGGGCCGACCCTCGCCCTTCCTCCCATCACCAGTCTGGGACTCGGGTAACGGCTGACGACTCCGGCCGTCGCCAGAGAAACTCCCAGACGTCGTCGACGAGATGGACGACCCTGCCGTTGGTGGGGAATCAGGCGGAGGGCGCAAGGTAGCCGGGGGCTCGGCTACGCCACTAGCTTCCCCCCAGCGCGAGCAGCCCGAAAAGTGGGAGCGAACCATGTCTCACGAAGGAGGAAGAACGCCGAGTGATAGCGACTCGAGGAAGAAGGGAGATGAAAGGTTAAGGGCCCTAGGGCGGGCCCCACCCGTATTTATTACCACATACGGCCTCATCCAATGGCGTCCTTCGTCTCCCTCCGAAACGGCTCCTTGCGCCCAGTGTTCCGATCGCTCCACGTGGTAGCCCAGCGATTGGCTGCATCCCGTCAGACACCGCAGACCTGCGCACGTCACATCAGCCAGTAGGCGCTCAACACATGGACTGTCGCCTCAAACTGCCAAGTGCACGAATCGGCACACCCTCCCTAAATGCAAAGATCTCACCTCGATTCGCTAGCGGAAAAGACAACCGACGGCTCGAGGACTCAACCCTGAGGAAGAGCTCACCTCGGGGGGCCCGGCAGTCCACTCCTGACCCGACCACTATCTGGTCGGGACAAGAGTGGGGGGCTAATGATAATACTCGATATTGGCGACCTCCATGATCAGGACACGTGGCAGATGACGTGTCCTATAACTCATAAGAAATGGCTCACAGGGGCCGACCAAGCCACCCCAGTATCTAACCCGCGAGCACAAGCTGGCCCTCTTCGGAGCCCCTGCAAATTAGCCTCCTTGGCCTCTCAGCTCCCCCCGAGCTACCACAGGACCAAGATGCCTCGGCTCTCCCGCTCGTTCTCGGGCTCTCCCGCCGAGGCCATCTTCCTCGGTCCCTTCGGCCAACCAACTCCACCACTCACAGGCGTAACTGCCGCTCCGCAAATCTCGCCATGAGCAGTTCTCCGCCGGCCACATCCCACGTTCCACGCCATCATGATCCCCATTAACGGGCGATCCGCTCATTACGCGGGCGTGACGTCGGGAGCGTAACTGCCGGCGAGATTTTCGCGCCTGCTGCTGCGTGCTGCCGCCACTATATAAGCCCCCATCACAGAGGGGTCAAGTAAGACATTCTTTTACACTTTATGCCGTTACTCTGCTCGGATCTCATCACTGACTTGAGCGTCGGAGGGTCCTCGGTGGTATCAAACCATCCCGGAACTTCTGTACAGGTACTCCGCGACAGCCTCCTCACCCCACCTCTTACTCTCAAAACCCATTGAGACCCACACGCAACGAAGGACGATCCACCAAGTTCACCTCGAGATCAATGGAAGACAACATCTGACAGAGGCCCCAAAAGGAGTTCCATCATATACAAAGTGCATATTCTCATTTACGAATATTTAGCATTTGCAGAAAAGGTTAGCTATCCCAATGCATCATCTCTTTACTCATTAGGGTTTATATACGTTAAAATGTGTAAAAATGGAACTCATATGTAATGAGGATTTCTATCTCATCTACACTTGGCTTCCTTATTTAACTATTGTAAACTTTGGTCCTTTGGTAACCTTAGAGGGTATTGTCCAATGTAGTTGTAAACTAGGTAACTTAGGTTCGGATACGGATATGAGATATGATACAATGCAGATTCGCAGATTCACATTGTTCTTAAAATAAACGAGGATACGAGATACGTTTTTATATCCACTGTTAATTAAATAAATATGGATATTAAGATGTAATATTAATATATGATGATATATATAAATAATGGCATCATGTTTGATATTGAATTTTCAAAATTTCAAGAGTAACAGGAGAGACATCGATTCGAGAGAGGTTGATGAAACATTTACAGTCTGAGCAAATCTGAAAGAATCCGAAAATTTGCAAGAGTTCGAACTCCGATTCCCAATCGGAAACAATTAATGAGGCATTTACAAATGACCACACACACACACACACACACTTCATAAATGTCTAATTGGTACCAAGGAATAGCTCAAGGGTAGAGACAAACTTAAAGAATGTGATACTAGTATCATTTCGATTACTTGGGTGTAGCAGTAGCTAGAAAAAAAAGCAAAATATTCGGCAGCTTAAGCCATCATATTATAATGCACAATAGCATACTTGTTATTTCATGATAATTAAGCTCGTTACAGTATATAGTAAGGCTTCTCAGGCAAGATTAGAAACAGGTAACTGATTTTGAGATCCTCGGTTACTTATAATTTAAGTATTTGTGTAGTTTTCATTATAGACTAGCTATCTTATCTAATCAGTATGCTTTCAACTACAAATTTACTCTTTGCAGGTTAGAACTAGAAAAGAGAAACCTTTCCCCTTTATTTGACAGGTTTTATTTTGAGAAAACCTTTCTATAAATTTACTCTTTGCAGGTTAGAACTAGAAAAGAATGATCTTTCCCCTTCTTTTGACAAGTTTTATTTTTGCATCAGATCATTTCAAAGGCATCTCACAAAATAGTTATAGAATCATATCGATCTATATAGCACGGATACAGGATACGATACGGATTCGCGGATGCACAACCTTTCAAAAACCTAGGATACATGATACATTTTATATCGATTTTAAATAAAATAATAATAATATATATTAAGATATACGTATAAATACATAATGACTTAAAAAATAATGGCATTAAGTTAGATATTCGATGCACTGTCAAAGTTTTAAGAGTCTTAATTTTTTAGAAAGAGATGAGAAGCGTCAATTCGAGAGAGGTTGATGAGACATTTACAAGTTCGAAGGATTCTGAGTTTTGAACTCCAATTCACGGCCGAAGATGATTCGTGAGGCGTTTCCAAATATCCATGCTTCATAGGTGTTGATGACACTTGCATTGATTTTCAAATTTATAATCTACTTTTGTTTGAATTTTTTGGTGCTTTATAAAAAAGAAAAGAAACAAAAATTTGATCTTTATAATTTATAGGTTTTGACTGAAATTGTCCGTGTCAATAGTTTCAGCTATTTATAGTGAATGTTTCAAGTTTTTTGCTAACAAAGTCAAAATTATTTTGTTAATCTATATAAAAGATTGTACACTCTTATAGTTGTGTTAAATTTATTTATTAGGAAAGAAATATATACAATAGTTTCATATTATAATATGCCATGTATGATGCGGAAATGGGTGTAAGAAGTCCGGAAGTACTGAATCCTAACTCTGTTATGATTCCAAAGCTGGCTCAGTTCACCAACAGTCTTTCGAATCAGGGTGGGTCCGACGAGTGGAGCGAATCTATTATTTGATGCTATCAATATTTGTACACATACTTGATTTCAGGAATTTTGTCTGGTAAAAATCCAAATCATGTTTGGGTGTCTCTATGAACAAATAGAAATAAGTAAACATAGGGACTAAGCATGATTCCGAACTAACGTAAATTAACAAACTCTCATGATATAATGATCGAGTAAATTGTAAGGCACTCGAATTCAGGGCTTAAGAAGGGATGAAATATTTTTGCCAAAATATGTTGTGATAGATTAATTGAATATCAGAAAGTGCCTACATGGGGCTAATTAATTACTAGCAAGTTTTCAACATGTTTTAAATAATTGAGTATTGGGAGGTCCCTCAGGCCTTTATTACTGCAGAGATATAGAAATAATTGAATACATGAAAGCCCCTTCCTGGCATAATGACTAGAGGATCCAGCATCAAATAAATAAATATGGAGCAGAATGTACCAATTTCATTGGCCAAGCCATCATGTGATCTTCACTCTAAAGAACTGCTTTGGTGAGCCTTCTGTATAAGGACTTTCTTCGAGGGACCTTGCTTGCAACGGGATGTCCACCTCTTCATCCGAACAGAAAATATCCAGTTAAATCTCTAGACGAAAACGACTTGCAATTCTTCTATTAAAATAGTGAAAACATTTTACTATTGCCCCTAAAAATTTGGGTGTCTCTATGATTGATATTTGTTTGTTTGTGTTTTGCTTAATCTCTATTTATGTTTTATTTTGGTCATCTATAACTTAAGACGTCCAGGTAGGACACCGAGTGATGATACTCAATATTGACAACCTCCAAGATCAGGACACGTGGCAGATGACGTGTCCCAAAACTAAGAAGAAAGGACCCGCAGAGGCCGACTAGGCCGCCCTACACCCGACTTACAAGCACAAGCTGGCCCTTCTCGAGGCCCCCTGCAAATCAGCCTCCTCGGTCATTCAGCTCGCCTCGAGCCGCCATAGGACCAAGACTCCTCGGCCTCCCCGCTCATCCCGAGCTCCATGCCGAGGCCGTCTTCCTTGGCCCTCCGACCAACTCCACCACTCACAGGCGTAACCGTCGCTCCGCGAATCTCGCCATGCGCAGATTCTACGCCAGCAACATCTCACGTTCCATGCCATCACGATTCTCATTAATGGGCGATCCGCTCTCTACGCGGGCGTGACTTCAGGAGTGTAACTGCCGGCGAGATTCTCGCGCATGCTGCTGTGAGCCATCACCGTTATATAAACCCCCATCATAGAGGGGTCAGGTAAGCCATTCTTAACACTTTACACCGTTACTCTGCTCGGATCTCACCACTAACTTGAGTGTCGGAGGGTCCTCGGTGGTACTAAACCACCCCGGGACTTCTTTGCAGGTACTCGGCGCTAAAATCCTCAAATCACGGATCTCCTCAAAACCCACTGAGACCCACACGCAATAGGAGATCATCTCCAAAATCCAACGGAAGATCGACGGAAGACAACATCTGACGGAGACCCGAAAAGGACCTCCATCACCGAGATTAAGGATTTTGGACAGCCTGAGGACAGTTTGGAGTGATGATTTTTTTTTCTTTTCATGACCGAGCAAATATGGCTGGCACATATTAGAATTTTTTTAGATCGACATTCCGAACATATTTTAATCTGACATTTTAGTGTAATTAAATTTTCAGAATCAAAATTTTCATAATAGTTGCACTCGAGTTTATGTCACCCTGTGCAAGAATATGACCTACGAAACATAACTACCATATCCTCATCATCCATACAACTTACAACCTGATCATCCATACAACTTACGAATATTATAACGAAGTTGTTAGAATATTAGATATATTTTCTCAATCCTTGTCTTATCTTTAAAGTTTAGGTATTATTGCACAATCTATTCAATTCTCACATGATGCCTGTTCAGATTTTGGCTCAAAGGGTTTAATTTCAAGCGCAGAATACCATATGCAAGAATACAAATTATCTTCTCAACATTCCTTATTAATACTATTCGAAGTTTTGATACAGTGATTAACATGTAGAAGTTCTGACATCCATTGTGATGATGCTCGACATCGGTGATCTCCTAGACCAGGACACGTGCCAGATTACGTATCCCAGGGATCACAAGAAAGGACCTACAGTGGCCGACTAGACCACTCCTGTGCCCGTCCTAAAAGCAAACGATGGCTCACCTCCGAGCACCCAGCAAAATTGGCCTCCTAGGCCCCACAGCTCGTCTCCGAGCTATCACAGTCCCGAGCCTCCTCGGCCTTCTCAACTTGCCTCCGCGCTCGAGCAGAACCAAGATATTTCGGCTCTCTCGCTCCTCCGTGAGCTCTCCTACCTAGGTCATCTTCCTCGGTCTCATCGACCGACCAACAGCACCGCTTTCAGGCGTAACCGCCATCCCGCGAATCTCGCCATGCGCGAGATCTCCGCCGGCCACATCCCATGTTCTACGCCACCACGATCCCCCATTAACGAGCCTGTCTCGCGATTAATGGAAGGTCTCGTTCATCACGCGGGCGTGACGTCGGGAGCATAACGGCCAGCTTGATTCTTGTGCCTGCCTCACCTGCTACCACCGCTATATAAACCCCTTCATCAGACGGTTCAAGTAAGCCATTTTTTGACACTACTAAGCCGTTACGCTGCTCGGATCTCTAGTCTAACTTGACCGTCGGAGGGTCCTCGGTGGTACAACCACCCCGGGACTTCCTTGCAGGTAGCTCAGCAACCACAGCCTCAAAACCATTGAGATCCACACGCTTCAAGAGCGACAGCCTCCAGATCCAATCTCAGCCATCCATCACCGCCATCAGTAGATCAACGGAAGGTAACATCTTGGTGCGATCCCAGGTCGCGTCAGCTGGCGCCGTCTGTGGGAACTCCTTGATTCCACAAAAACAAAAGTTCACTTTCCGATCTCAATCCAATAGCGAGCGATCATCACAACGATCCAAGCACCAGCCGCCGCCTCCCCCTCAACGGAGGCGCGAACGAACCCCCTCCGCCGAATGCTATCAACGCCTTCGCCGGCTGGATAGATCGACTCGCATCTGTTGTGGAGGCGCTAATCCACGTCCAAACGGCGGGGCAAGATCACTAAGTCGCCCCTCCCCCCTCGGGACTAGGACCCCCACAGGGGAGAGAAGACTCCATTCACGTCAGCACCGCTGACCACCGCTTCGCTACCTCCTACGGCCACGGATCTCCAGGGCCGATACGTTTTGAGACAGCGCTGGGCACCCTATAGTTCGACACTAAGGTCCGTCGCCAGAGTACCTCGCCTCGAGATCCTCCGCGCACCTGTCCCTCCTGAGGAGATGTCTGTCAGCTCGTCTGTTACCAGGCATGACCGACACCCCCTCCCTCGATGGGGTCGCGCGGACGAAACTCACCGCGGCGGCTCAAGGGCCACCTCGCCGGGGGATCTAAGGAACCTCATTGAGAGCAACCGGAGCCGCGGCCAGATGCAGGCCTCCAACAACAAAGGCCGGGGATCATAATGAGCCGAATCGTCGGGATACTATGACCGACTCGACGCCCTCAAGAAGAAGATTGAGGGTATGCACCGGGAGGGTCACCGTTCGAGTGATGGGGCTAAGTACGCTGCCGACTCGCTCACCAAGCCATTCACCGAGGAGCTGCTCACTGTCTACGTCTCCTCTCGCAACAAGCCCCAAAGGTCTCCCTCTTTGACGGCAAGTCTGACCCGGAAGACCATTTGGATGCTTTCACTGCAGGGATGAGCTTCCAAGACAACTCCGACGCCGCCCAATGCCGGGCTTTCCCAGCCACCCTCATCCGTTCTGGGCGAGACTGGTTCCGAGGACTCGAGCCGCGCTCGATCTCAACTTTCGAAGAGCTGGCCACCCAATTTCTCGAACACTTCGTCGGGAACAGACGACAAAAGCGCACCGTCGACCACCTCTTCACGATCAAGAGCAAGGACAAAGAGACGTTCAAAGCATATGTCACCCGCTTCTAACGCCCTTCTCGAAATCCCCGAGTACCGGGATGAGATGGTCATCATGGCAGTGAGGTCTGGCCTTAGGCACAAGGAGTGGTTACGCTCTTTTGCATTAACGCAACCTAAGACCATGGCCGAGGTAAAAGCCTAGACCGAGCGCGAGGTCCATCTCGAATCTGAGGTGAACACAAACTTCCTCCGGGCCGAGCAAACTGACCAAAAGAAGAGGTCAAGAGAAGAGAGAAGGGGACCTGAGCGGAAAAAACCCTACCTCCCAAAATTCCAGGAGTACACCCCGCTCAACGTCTCCCAGGCGGTGCTACTAGAAGAGGCCAAGGGCGACGGGTTCTTCAAGCTTCCCCCAGTCCCGCGAATAGCCTCAAAGCGAATCCGGGGCCTCTACTGCGGTTTTCACAGATCGCTGGGCCACTCCACGGAGAGCTGCAAACAATTCCGAGACTATATTGAAGAGCTCATCCGTTCGGGGCACCTCGCAGCGTACTTAAGGGACAAGCGGCAAACTAACCGTGAGCAGGAGCAGTGTCCCCCTCCCGCCGAGCTGACCATCGGCCAGATCATGGTAATGTCAGTGGAGGATACGTCTGGTACCCATGAAGCTCGGTATCCTATGCCGGGCATAGATACCAACAGACATCCCTGGCCGGTATCTTCCCTACCCCACAACGCCAGGGATCAAAGCCCTCGCTAAGAGCCAGCCGAGCGGCTACCCTGCTCGGCTATCCCTGGCTGGTAGCTCCCTACCCCAACAAACCAGGGATCAAAGCCTCGCCATGAGGCATCGAGCAGCTACCCTGCTTGGCAACATTCTTAGTAGGCCACTTATAGCTCCTCCCACGCTAAGGATGAAAAGCCCTCGAAAAGAGGCAACCGGGCCTGCCCTTGCTCGGTTATCCCTGGCTGGCAGCTCCCTACCCCAACAAACCAGGGATCAAAGCCCTCGCCATGAGGCACCGAGTAGCTACCCTGCTCGGCACCATCCTTAGTTGGCCACGTACGGCCCCTTCCGCGCTAAGGATGAAAAGCCCTCGTAAGAGGCAACCGAACCCGCCCTTGTTCGGTTATCCCTGACTGGTAGCTTCCCTACCACACAACTCCAGGGATCAAAGCCTTCGCCAAGAGGCACCGGGCAGCTACCCTGCTCGACACCATCCTTAATTGGCCAATTACGGTCCTTCCAACAGCTAAGGATCAAAGCCCTCGTAAGAGGCATCCCTGCAGCTACCCTCCTCGGCTATCCCTGGATGGTAGCTTCCCTACCCAACAACGCCAGGGATCAAAGCCATCGCCAAGAGGCACCGGGCAGCAACCCTGCTCGACCATCCTTAAGGATAAAAAGCCCTCGCCAAGAGGCACCGGGCAGTAAACCTGCTCGGCCAACCTTAGTAGGCCACTTACGGCCTCTCCCGCGCTAAGGATGAAAAGCCCTCGAAAAGAGGAAACCGGGCCCGCCCTTGCTCGGTTATCCCTGGATGGTAGCTCCCTATCCCAACAAACCAGGGATCAGCCCTCACCAAGAGGCAGACCTGCAGCCACCCTGCTCGGCTATCCCTGGCTGGTAGCTTCCCTACCACACAACGCCAGGGATCAAAGCCCTCGCCAAGAGGCACCGGGCAGTAACCCTGCTCGGCCCGTCCTTAAGGATCAAATCCATCGCAGAGGCAACCGGGCCCGCCCTTTCTCAGTTATCCTTGGCTGGTAGCTCCCTACCCCAACAAACCAGGGATCAAAGCCCTCGCCAAGAGGCACCGAGCAGCTATCCTACTCGGCACCATCCTTAGTTGGCCAATTACGGCCCCTCCAATGGCTAAAGATCAAAGCCCTCGTCAAGAGGCACCGAGCAGCTACCTTGCTCGGGACCATCCTTAGTTGGCCAATTACGGCCCCTCCAACAACTAAAGATCAATGCCTTCGCCATGAGGCACCGAGCAGCTACCCTGCTCGGCGCCATCCTTAGTAGGCCACTCAAGGCCTTTCAAACAATTAAGGAACATGAACTCAACAAGAGGCATCCGGTCTATCAACGTCTTAGCGATCTCCACTTCGACTTCGGGGCCATGGAGATATCGTCTTCCCGCCGATCCTCGCACACTCGGCAAATGATCAGATTCAAGTCGACGAGTAATCGCTAGATGAAGAACCGACACAACATGAAGGCGGTCTATGCAAATACAAGTATCTACCAACAAAAGGAAATACAAGCACAAACACTATTGCAAAAAACAAAATCTTTATTCAAAAAGTCAAAGCTTTTACAAGGGTATTATGGGCTCCCCAGCTTTAAAAAATACCCGGAAGCCCACAAAACAGCGAGGAAACAAAAGGAAAGACAAAGAGAAGACGAGGGGCTTCAGGCCTCAGAGCCAGGTGCGATATCGATGATCTCGACGTCCACCGCGACTGGGGATGCATCCGTCACAGGAGCCTCGGTGTCGCCCTCGCCGAGAGTTCCTTCCCCGGCAGTGCTCCCAGGGGCATCCCCCTGCTCGTCATCCCTACGGGGATATTCTGCTCGGAGCTCTTCATCAGCAAACTCCGGCACTCGGGCCTTGACGGCGTCGAGAGCCTCGTGCCAGATGAGGGTGGTGGCCGAGGCTAGGACGGTGTAGAACTGCTCCGACTTTTGAAAGCTTCCGCCGCCCTGAGGTCGGATCTCTTCACCGCCCCTACCGCAGCCCCCAACTCCTTTCGGAGGGAGCTCACTGACTTCTTCATGGTGCCGACGAGCACCTCAGAGCCCCGAAGCTTGGCCTCGGCAGCCTGGGCGGACTCACGGAACCTGGCCACCTCTTGCTTCGAGGCCGCCAACTCCCGCTTTGCGGCTGCCGCCTCCTACTTCGCGGCCACCGCCTCCTGCCTCCCGACAGCCAGCTCGCCCTCAAGGGAAGCGGCCCTCACCATCGCCGCCTCCAGCTCCTACTTCGAGCTCTCCCCCAGTGAGGAGAGCTCGCCCGCAGCTCGCATCGTCGGGGCTATCTCCTCCTCCTCCATCTGGGCGATGATAGCGACGTGCTGGAGGACCTGAAGAAATCGAAAGGGGGTCAGAAAGGAAAAGGGGCACCTAATCTCGCAAAGGATGAGACGATGTACGGACACTCACCTGAACGACCTCTTGGGCGATGAACGCCATTTGCACTTTCAGCGTCCCCCCAGGGACCCGGCCCCCGGCCGACATCTCCATGTCGTGCAGCAAGCTGTCAGCGACGGAGAGCCCCGAGGGCACCTCAAAGCGTAGCTCCCCCTCGTCCACCAAGATCGGAGAGGCCGGGGTCCGCGGGACTATTCGGGGGAACCTCTTGAGAGACGACGGCGGAGAGCCCGTCTCCATCCCGAAGCCTGGGCATCTTTCCCCAGGCCCTTTTTATGCTCGGTGCCTGGATGGGCTCCGGGGCGTGATCTGCACTTGAGTGCTGGGGCAGGACGGCTGCTGGGAAGCCGGGACCGGCGTCTGACGAGAAGAGCTGGCCCCTCCATCCTTCGACTCCTTCTTCGGCTTGTGCATGGCTGCTCGGAGGAAGCCCGCTTCCATGGTTTCTGCACAAGACAAGATATAATGGAATCAGTGATACAAATAAAGTAAAAACAAATACAAGCTCCTAACTTACCGATGAACTGGGCGGGGGCTAAGCCCGGCCCAACTGAGGGCCCGCTCAGAAAGAAGCACATCACCCCGAGGAATAGGCTTCTACGCCGCCACTCTCGCCGCGTCGGGAACATTGGACGGATTTCCCTACCAGCGCTTATCCCTAGACCATTGGATGGGTACGGGCCAGTCCTCACCCTCTGGCGGCCCGACGAAGAAAAACTTCTTCTTACAATCGTTGATAGAAGAAGGCAAGACGACAACTCCAGACTTGGCTATGCTCCCCGTTGCTTCCTAAAGGAGAGTTAAACCCACCTCGGGTCGCCCGCGCGAGTTCCACAGTGACTTTTGTAAATGAGAAAGGAGGCAAGGATGGACAGACTAAAGGGGATCATCTGCAGTTTTAGCCGGACCAGGAACCCAAGGAGAATCCTCCAGGAGTTCGGCACTAGCTGGCCTAGGGCAAACCCAAAGTAATTTAACGCAGCTACAATCTCGGGAGAGAAAGGCAAGCGCATTCCGGCCCAAAGGGCTTCCAGGTATAAGTGTCACGACCCGCAGGGTACGGAACGTGACCGACACTTAAGTTACGAAACGTCTCAAGGCGTCCGTAAAATAAGTAAGCCGAAGCCCAAAAATCAAAACCCGGTTTAGAAATAGAGTGAAACAAGAACCAATTTATTTAAAGCACTTTATTCCATTAAATCACATCAAGTCTTTTAAAAGCAACATCTCATTTTTCCCAAAATTCCGGCAGAGTCTCCTTTGTAAAACAAGCCCCCAAACGGGTACAAAACCGGAATATAAATGAATAACATGAATATGGCATCCCCAAGCGGGAGCTAGCTCTTTGCCTCAAGGCGGTCACAAATCCCACGCAATGTAAAATAACAATGTGCATAAATAAGCATGAAGCACCAGTAAACTAACATGTCGACTCAAGTGAGCTCGACCCCAAATAACATAAAATCTACAAGTCTCATAACCTCGCCTCTAGGTCAATATACAGTAATCCAAATAAAACTGGTACAGCTAAAATAGTAGATGGAGTGCTCTAGATACAATGAATATATATAAGGTGGAAAAAAATGATAATAACCCACATATGAGCAAAAGCCTCGAGTCCAGACAAAAAGGGCAAAATGAGCTAAAGTGTCCGCCGCTACAGTACTGACGGAGCGGACCTGCGGAAAAGCTGTGGCACAACGGGGGTGAGTTGTCAGCTTGTGAGTAAAAAAATAACATCTACAAAGACTATCGTATGCGTGCACACAAGTATCCTAGCATCTCTAAAACAGGTATGGCTGGATGTACTAGCAGGTATGTATGCAACATCAGTATACTAGCAGGTATGTATGCTACATGAATGTACTAGCATGTATGTATGCCATATGGATCAACTCAAGATCTCAACATGTAAGTATAATAACCATTCTTTCTTTTGTTTTTGAAACTCTTTTTAAATATCAGCATAATATCCATAGAATCAACAAAAATCCGTGTCCAGCAACGACACCTCAAAACTGTCTCAAATCTACTATATCCATATCATAGTATCTCTGGCCTCAGCCGTCCGACTGACCCATCTCAAATATCCATATCTCATCATCTCGCGGCCCTGGTCGGTATCCTCTAGATATCCGCCGTACCAAATGAAGTCACCGGTAAGTAATCCATTCCCTGCCAGGCTCAACGCCATCTCCTGCGATCTTCTTGCCCCAGGATACCTTACCGGGCCCACCATGTACCTGAGACCGTTCATCCACCTCCTCGAAACGGGTCTCGAAAACCACAACAAAACTCATGATGGACGACACTTTAGATCACTAGAAAACCGCAACTTTTCATATTTTTTTAAAAGATAATAAGTTTGTAAATCTTGCGGCTTTCTCCCGAAATCTAGAAATATCATAAAATCTCAAGAAATCGTCATGGGTGCATATATCAATGATAATGAATGCATATGGTATCAATGTTTAAGTTGCAATGTATGATTTATAACTAGGCATGAACAAATGATATAAGGATGTATATGCACGAGAATAGCAATTCTATGGTTTCATTTTAAGGATTTATTGCAATAGCACATGTCTAAGCATCAATTATTAACATGTTTCAGATTATAATTTATCTAGTGTCGTGACATAGCAATTACCAGGGGTGTACACATGAATAGTGCTCGTGCTGCATATAAAAAACCTGGTAATGGTGCATGTGTCCTATAGAATGAGTTCACACATATAGGTACAGCATACAGATCCTGATGGTAGCAAATATCATGCAAGTATTATGATTTCTAATATCACAAGCAATTTTAAGTTTACTAAATCTAACGGGCGACTTGCGTCATCCAAACGATCGTCCCTCGTAAATGTTAAATCTACTCATCCGTGATCCCACGCTAAGTGTGTCCGACCACCTGCTTTTCTTTCTCCGCTGCGCTTGAAGTCTCCATCAGCGAACCTAGAATTTACAAAAGTCACACATAAGGCAAATGCTGCAAAAACGTGATATATCGCTAAAAATGGATACGCGTGCGTGAAACTAAACGCGCGTGCACACGATACGTCGCGACGCGCACAAACTCACCAGAACCCACTCCGACGCACTGTGTCGCGCAGCACGCCACAGAACCACGCGGATCACGCGCGTATCGTACAAGTTTTAAAACGTCGATAACTCGTTTAAAGCTCCAGATTTTGCCTCTGGGCCAAACTCAAAAAGTTACAGATACCAACACCCTAAGCTACCCAGCATAAAACTACAGCCAAAACCTCAGAACCCTGACCCCTACTCTGGCCGCATTTTGCGGCTAGAAGGAATAAACCGGCGGCCTCAAAAGGGAGGTGGGTCCCCATGCTTTGTGTGTGTGTGTCTGACATGGTCACTGTGCTACAGTCTCCTTAATTTTTACCTGAGTGAATCGGGTCAAAAGTAGATTCCAGAAAGGCTAAAAGGTCGCTAAATACGCTAAATTACGCCAAGTCGGACAAATCGGGTATTTTTGTGAAATCTGGGACCAAACTTGGGTGATCTAGTCTCAACAACACCTAATAAGGCTACTCTAACCATCACAACCATTGCTTAGCCAAAACTCCCCTAAATTACCCAAAACGTACACTAATCTACATAATAAACACTAAATTAACTAAATAACCATAACTTTAGGAAATATAAGTCGGGTTAAGGGGGTTATACCTCTAGAGATCCTAGATGAAGGGGAAGAGAAGAAGGAGGAGGGTGTTGTGCTGCTGAAGTGCTGCAGCTACAGTTCCAATTGCTACAGTTCTTGGCTGAAATGCTGATCTGCTTCACTGTGCTGGCTGCTGCTGCTGTTTTAGCTGATGCTGGTGCTGTTGTTTTTTTTTTGTGTGTTGCTGTAGCAGCAGCTACTGTTGCATTTGAGGTTGTTTTTGTGGCTGAAGTGTTGTGTGGTGTTGTGTATTTGATGATGGTGTGTGTGTGTGTGTGTGTGTGTGTGAGTGAGAGGGAGAGATGTGAGTGAGATGAGAGTTGAAAGATAAGCAAAAAGTGTTGAAGTGAAATGGTGTGACACAACCTTAGAGCCTCCTCTCTCTCTCTTTTAATAAATGCTAGCATGCAACCATCATAACCTCTCTCTCACCACAAGTCAACCTTAACCCTAATCACCCTTAACCAAAAGTAAAACTCATAATTAACCTAATTATCTTAACCAAATGGCCTAAACCATCATGGTTGGCTAAACATGGTTAACCCACCATGCACACCTAAACTTTGTAACTCTAGATTTAACCCACATTAACATGCACAAGTGTGTGCAGTCGAGATAAAATTCTAATAAAATATCCATAAAACCAGATAAATTATTAGAAACCCGTTTTGGTAAACTTTTTACCATAAAACCCCACATTAACACACAATTACCACTAAACACAAACTCAGGTGTTACAGTCTTCTCCCTTAAGAAAATTCGTCCCCGAATTTTAAACTATATAACTACGCGTACCTTCAAAAAGATGAGGGAATTTCTTCCGCATCTCTCCCTCGGCCTCCCAAGTGATCTCCTCACCATTCGAGCTGCGCCAAAGAACCTTCACCGACGGCAGGACCTTTGATCGAAGTTTTTTCACCTGCCCATCCAATATCTCTACTGGCTGCACGGTGAACGAAACGTCGGGCTCAAGCTGAACGGTCTGATGCTGAATCGTGTGGGAAGGGCCATGAAGATATCTACGTAGCATTGACACATGGAAGACGGGGTGAACATCTGAAAAGCCGGGTGGAAGAGCCAGGCGATATGCAACTGGGCCGACACGCTCGAGGATCTCGAAGGGAACTACAAATCTGGGGCTAAGCTTTCCCTTTCGCCCAAATCTCATCACGCCCTTCATCAGAGAGACCCTCAGAAAAACATGATCGCCAACTGCGAACTCTAATCTGCGACTGCGCCTGTCTGCATACGATTTCTGCCTACTCTGAGCTGCTCTCATCCGATCTCGAATCAACTGTATTTTCTCGATCGTCTCCTGCACGATCTGTAGGCCCAAAATATTGCTCTCGCTAAGTTCAGTCCAGCATACGGGCGATCTACATCTCCTCCCATACAAAGCCTCGAAAGGTGCCATCTGAATAGTATCCTAGAAGCTGTTGTTGTAGGAGAAATCCACTAATGGTAAATGACGATCCCAGCTACCACCAAAGTCCAAAACGCATGCTCTGAGCACGTCCTCGAGAGTCTGAATAGTCCGCTCTGACTGGCCATCAGTCTGCGGATGAAATGCAGTGCTGAAACTCAAACGGGTGCCCAATGCCTCCTGAAGTCTCTGCCATATTCGGCTGGTAAACTGGGTGCCTCGATCTGATACTATACGAGTGGGTACGCCATGCAACCGCACGATCTCGTCGATGTAAATCTGGGCATACTGAGCAAAAGTGAAAGTGGTCTTCACTGGCAGAAAGTGAGCTGTTTTCGTCAATCAATCCACGATCACCCAAATGGAGTCGTACCCTCGACTGGTCATGGGTAGACCCATCATAAAGTCCATCGAAATCTGCTCCCATTTCTACTCCAGAATGGGCAAAGGCTGCAACTCTCCTGCTGGCCTCTGGTGCTCGGCCTTGACTTGCTGACAAGTCAGGCATCTCGATACGAAGTTTATGACGTCCCTTTTCATCCCGTCCCACCAATAGACATCTCTCAAATCGCGGTACATCTTGGTGGAACCCGGATGAACGCTGTATGTCGATCTATGTGCCTCCTCAAGAATTTCGCGTCGCAGTCCCTCAGAATCTGGTATGCACAATCGAGTCCCAATCGCAGTACTCCCTGATCATCGATCACGAACTCGGAATCTCTGCCCTGCCTGATCTGCTCCATGATCTCCAAAAGACGGTCATCACTGGGCTGTGCCTCTCGAATACGGTCAAGTAACTGCGGACGTGCACGAACATGCGCAAGCTGTCCCCCTGTCGGAGTGAACTCGAACTCAACACGGCTATTGCATAAAATCTGCCAATTTGCTGATGACTGCCTCTGCACTGCGCGCAAATAAGATAGACTACCCCCGGGCCTCCTTCTCAAAGAATCCGCCACTACATTGGCCTTGCCCGGGTGATACAAGATCTCGCAATCGTAGTCTTTTACCAGCTCCATCCAACGACGCTGTCTGAGGTTCAGGTCTCGCTCCTGAAATATATACTTTAAACTCTTGTGATCAGTGAATATCTGGCACGACTCACCGTATAGGTAATGTCGCCAGATCTTAAGTGCAAAGACCACTGCAGCCATCTCCAAATTGTGAGTGGGATAGTTCTGTTCATGCTTCTTCAACTGCCGAGAAGCATACGCGATCACCCTATCATGCTGCATCAATACACATCTTAGCCCCACTCGCGAAGCGTCACAATAAACCACGAATCCGTCTGATCCTGAAGGCAAAGATAATACCGGCGCCGTAGTCAAACACGTCCGTAGCTGCTGAAAACTGTGTTCGCACTCCTCCATCCAAACGAAAGGAACTCCCTACCAGGTCAAACTGGTCAAAGGTGCAGCAATACGGGAGAAATCATGTACAAATCGCCTGTAGTAGCCAGCCAGGCCTAAGAAACTACGGATCTCCATCACCGATGTCGGTCTGGGCCACTGTTGAACAGCCTCGATCTTCTTTGGGTCCACACATATGCCATCTCTCATAATCACGTGACTCAAGAAACCAACGCTGTCCAACCAGAATGCACACTTGGAAAATTTTGCAAAAAGCCGGTGCTCCCTCAAAGTCTGCAAAGTAATCCGCAAGTCCTGCTCGTGCTCCTCTCGGCTCCGGGAATACACCAAAATATCGTCGATGAACACGATGATGAAAAAGTCAAGATACGGCCTGAATGTACGGTTCATTAAATCTATGAATGCAGCTGGGGCATTGGTGAGTCCGAACGACATCACCAGAAACTCATAGTGGCCATAGCGCATACGGAAAGCTGTCTTCGGTATATCCTCATGTCGAACTCACAGCTGATGGTATCCTGATCGCAAGTCGATCCTCGAAAAATATCCTGCCCCCTGAAGCTGGTCGAACAAATCATTGATACGTGGCAACGGATATCTGTTCCACACGGTCAGTTTATTCAGCTGACGGTAATCAATGCACAAGTGTAAACTTCCGTCCTTCTTCTTGACAAACAGGACCGGAGCACCCCATGGAGAAACACTAGGTCGAATAAGTCCCTTATCTAACAAATCTTGCAGCTGAACCTTCAACTCTCTAAGCTCCGTCGGGGCCATCCGATAAGGCGGTATAGAAATAGGCCCCGAGCCGGGAATCAAATCAATACAGAACTCAACGTCGCGCTCAGGCGGCAGTCCAGGAAGCTCATCAGGGAAAATATCGGGGAACTCGCATACAATCGGAACCTGGTCCAATGGAGCATCTGTAGCTCTAGTATCACAAACATAGGCTAGAAATCCCCGACATCCTTTCCTCAACAGCTGATCGGCACGAAGAGACGAAATCAATATGTGAGGGGCGGCACCACGGTCCCCCTACACAACAAAAGCTGGCTCGCTGGGAAAACAAAATCTAATCGTCTTCTCCTGGCAGTCTACAGACGCATAGCACGTGGCTAACCAATCCATGCCCAAAAGAACGTCAAAGTCCAACATCTCAAGAAGGATCAAGTCGACAGGTAGCTCTCTCTCGCCAATACGGACAATGCAGGATCGGAACACGTGCCTAGCAACAAATGACTCTCCCACAGGAGTGGTCACAACAAGCGGCTGATCAAGCAAACCTGACTCTCTACCCAAACTCGGCACGAAGTGTGTGGAAACGTACGAATGCGTGGATCCGGGATCAAACAACATGTGTGCATCAACAGAACATACTGATAGGGTACATGTCACAACGGCATTAGATGCCTGCGCATCCTGCGGTGTCAACGCAAATACTCAGGCCTGACCTCCACCAATAGCGGGCTGACCTCAGCCTCGGCCTCTGCCTCTGCCTCCTCGTCCTCTCTGGATAGGTCCGCTGCGTCCACGGCCTCTGGGTGCACCTAACTGGCGTGGAGCATCTCCTGTGGCAGGAAGTAGAGCTCTCTGAGGAGGGGGCGGTGATGGTGGTAGGGTCACATGCGGAACTGTCACCGCTCCCTGTCGTCTCGCTGGACAGTCTCTGACACGATGGTGTAGACTCCCGCACCCATAACATCCTGGCGACGGCTGCTGTCCCTGTGGATACGAACCATATAGCTGACCTCGTCCAAACCCTCTGCCGGCCCTATCTCTCGGAAGGAACCTGGCATGTTGTCTCTGATCTGACATACTGGTACGAATCCTCTTCGGCCCGGAAATGGTCGAAGTCGCTGAAATACGTGCCTCCATCAACAACGTCATATCCATAGCTGCCGAATAAGTGTCGAAGTGCTGGGCACCAATGGCAAGATATAGCCGAGCATCAAGTCCCTGTATGAACCTCTTCACTCTCTTCTCTTCGGTATCCACCAAATACGGAGCATATCTGGATAACTGCGTGAACTGGACATCATACTCAGACATCGTCATCCCTGGGGTCTTGATCAAGGCCTCAAAACTATGAGCTCTGGTGTCACGGATGCTCTCCGGAAGAAAACGGGCTAAAAATACCGCTGTGAACTCGGTCAAAATCATAGGAGGTAGACATGCAGCTCGACCTCTCAAGACTGACTCCCACCATGTCTGTGTGAGACCCTCTAGTCGGAAACTCGCAAGCTTCACCCATCGATCGTCCGAACATCTCAGCGAACGGCAAATCCTGGCTAAATTATCAAGGAACGTCTATGGGTCCTCTGCTGCGTCGGTGCCCGTGAAGACTGGAGGTCTCAGCCTCATGAAATCCTGTAGCAATACTGGGATGGCCACGGTAGTAGTGGTAGGAGCAGGTATCATGGTCGTCTGTGATGTAGTAGGTACGTCCTCCGGCCTCGGTGCATGACTAGCCGCTACTAAGGATCCCACCATCTGTCGTAACTCCTGCATACTTCCCATCATCTGTCGTAGCTCCTCCATACCAGACTCAAGCCTATCCATACGGCCTGGGGAAGGCGGATCAGTATGTCCCTGCGGTAGGCATACCACCCAGCTCGGTCCTCGTCTCGGACGAGCCTGCTCGGATCTCATCTCGGGCGGCAGTCCTCTGCGCTCTTGTAGCCCTCTGCGGCATAGTTACTGGTACAGGAAACAAGACAATAAGAACGGTGCAATAGAATCATAGGATACACGGAATTGAAGAAGGAATTTCAAGAAAGTATATCCTAAAGTCACTTAAGCGGAGTACCGTATCGCATGTATGCCGCGGACATACGTACGCTATGCTACCCTGCTTAAGTCACTTACTCCATCTACTAAGGGTCATCCTACACTCAGAAAGGTAAAACCTGGCTCTGATACCAACTTTGTCACGATCCGCAGGGTACGGAACGTGACCGGCACTTAAGTTACGAAATGTCTCAAGGCGTCCGTAAAATAAGTAAGCCGAAGCCCAGAAATCAAAACCCGATTTAAGAAATAGAGTGAAGGAAGAACCAATTTATTTAAAGCACTTTATTCCATTAAATCACATCAAGTCTTTTAAAAGAAACATCTCATTTTTCCCAAAATTCCGGCAGAGTCTCCTTTGTAAAACAAGCCCCCAAACGGGTACAAAACCGGAATATAAATGAATAACATGAATATGGCATCCCCAAGCGGGAGCTAGCTCTTCGCCTCAAGGCAGTCACAAATCCCACGCAATGTAAAATAATAATGTGCATAAATAAGCATGAAGCACCAGAAAACTAACATGTCGACTCAAGTGAGCTCGACCCCAAATAACATAAAATCCACAAGTCTCACAACCTCGCCTCTAGGTCAATATACACTAATCCAAATAAAACTGGTACAGCTGAAATAGTAGATGGAGTGCTCTAGATACAATGAATATATATAAGGTGGAACAAAATGATAATAACCCACCTATGAGCAAAAGCCTCGAGTCTAGGCAAAAAGGGCAAAATGAGTTAAAGTGTCCGCCGCTACAGTACTGACAGAGCGGACCTGCAGAAAAGCTGTGGCACAACGGGGGTGAGTTGCCAGCTCGTGAGCAAAAAAATTAACATATACAAAGGCTATCGTATGCATGCACACAAGTATTCTAGCATCTCTAAAACAGGTATGGCTGGATGTACTAGAAGGTATGTATGCAACATCAGTATACTAGCAGGTATGTATGCTATATAAATGTACTAGCATGTATGTATGTCATATAGATCAACTCAAGATCTCAACATGTAAGTATAATAACCATTCTTTCTTTTGTTTTTGAAACTCTTTTTAAATATCAGCATAATATCCATAGAATCAACAAAAATCCGTGTCCACCAACGACACCTCAAAACTGTCTCAAATCTCATATATCCATGTCATAGTATCTTTGGCCTCAGCCGTCCGGCTGACCCATCTCAAATATCCATATCTTATCATCTCGCGGCCCCGGTCGGTATCCTCTGAATATCTGCCGTGCCAAATGAAGTCACCGGTAGGTAATCCATCCCCTGCCAGGCTCAATGCCATCTCCTGCGATCTTCTTACCCCGGGGCACCTTACCGGGACCACCATGTACCCGAGATGGTTCATCCACCTCCTCGAAACGGGTCTCGAAAATCACAGCAAAACTCATAGTGGACGACACTTTACATCACTAGAAAACCGCAACTTTTCATATTTTTTTAAAAGATAATAAGTTCGTAAATCTTGCGGCTTTCCCCCGAAATCCAGAAATATCATAAAATCTCAAGAAATCATCATGGGTGTATATATCAATGATAATGAATGCATATGGTATCAATGTTTAAGTTGCAATGTATGATTTATAACTAGGCATGAACAAATGATATAAGGATGTATATGCACGAGAATAGCAATTCTTTGGTTTCATTTTAAGGATTTATTGCAATAGCACAGGTCTAAGCATCAATTATTAACATGTTTCAGATTATAAGTTATCTAGTGTCATGACATAGCAATTACCAGGGGGGGTGTACACATGAATAGTGCTCGTGCTGCATATAAAAACCCTGGCAATAGTGCATGTGTCCTATAGAATGAGTTCGCACATGTAGGTACAGCATACAGATCCTGATGGTAGAAAATATCATGCAAGTATTATGATTTCTAATATCACAAGCAATTTTAAGTTTACTAAATCTAACGGGCGACTTGCGCCATCCAAACGATCGTCCCCCGTAGATGTTAAATCTACTCACCCATGATCCCGCGCTAGGTGTGTCCGACCACCTGCTTTCTTTTCTCCGCTGCGCTCAAAGTCTCAGTCGGCGAACCTAGAATTTACAAAAGTCACACATAAGGCAAATTCTGCAAAAACACGATATATCGGTAAAAGGGGATACGCGTGCGTGAAACTAAACACGCGTGCACACGATACGTCGCGACGCGCACAAACTCACCAGAACCCACTCCGACGCGCTGTGTCGCGCAGCGCGCCACAGAGCCAGGCGGATCACGCGCGTGTCGCACAAGTTTTAAAACGTCGATAACTCGTTTAAAGCTCCAGATTTTGCCTCTGGGCCAAACTCAAAAAGTTACAGATACCAACACCCTAAGCTACCCAGCATAAACCTACAACCAAAACCCCAGAACCCCGGCCCCTACTCTGGCCGTAATTTGCGGCTAGAAGGAATAAACCGGCGGCCTCAAATGGGAGGTGGGTCCCTATGCTTTGTGTGTGTGTGTCTGACATGGTCACTGTGCTACAGTCTCCTCAATTTTTACCTGAGTGAATCGGGTCAAAAGCAGATTCCAGAAAGGCTAAAAGGTCCCTAAATACGCTAAATTACGCCAAGTCGGACAAATCGGGTATTTTTGTGAAATCTGGGACCAAACTTGGGTGATCTAGTCTCAACAGCACCTAATAAGGCTACTCTAACCATCACAACCATTGCTTTGCCAAAACTCCCCTAAATTACCCATAACGTACGCTAATCTACATAATAAACACTAAATTAACTAAATAACCATAACTTTAGCAAATATAAGTCGGGTTAAGGGGGTTATACCTCTAGAGATCCTAGATGAAGGAGAAGAGAAGAAGGAGGAGGGTGTTGTGCTGGTGAAGTGATGCAGCTACAGCTCCAATTGCTACAGTTCATGGCTGAAATGCTGATCTGCTTCACTGTGCTGGCTGCTGCTGTTTTAGCTGATGCTGGTGCTATTGTTTTATTTTTTTTTTGTGTGTGTTGCTGTAGCAGCAGCTACTGTTGCATTTGAGGTTGTTTTGGGGCTGAAGTGTTGTGTATATTATGATGGTGTGTGTGTATGAGTGAGAGGGAGAGATGTGAGTGAGATGAGAGTTGAAAGATAAGCAAAAAGTGTTGAAGTGAAATGGTATGACACAACCTTAGAGCTTCCTCTCTCTCTCTCTTAATAAATGCTAGCATACAACCATCATAACCTCTCTCTCTCTCACCACAAGTCAACCTTAACCCTAATCCCCCTTAACCAAAACTAAAACTCAAAATAACCCAATTATCTTAACCACATGGCCTAAATCATCATGGTTGGCTAAACATGGTTAACCCACCATACACACCTAAACTTGGTAACCCTAGATTTAACCCACCTTAACATGCACAAGTGTATACAGTCGAGATAAAATTCTAATAAAATATCCAGAAAACCAGATAAATTATTAGAAACCCATTTTGGTAAACTTTTTACCAAAAAACCCCACATTAACACACAATTACCACTAAACACAAACTCAGGTGTTACAATAAGGCGATCTTTCTACCCCTCACCTGGTCTGCTCTCTCTCCTTCTTTGGCCAATCATAGCATGTAGCCAGAAGGAATATGGAAACAAGCCCGAGCGGTGACAAGCTCGTCCTCATATCTCACTGAGGACGACGCACCAGGAGTGTCCGCCGCTACCGCTCTAGGAACTGCCCCATACGTGCACCCCGGGAAGAGGATCTGACCCCAGCTTCCCGGAGAGGCTCCAATCCAAGGGAAGAATCCCTAGAATCTACCCCTACGATATCTACAGACTCCTCAAAACAAGACATCTAACCTAATGGGAAGAAGTCCTCGAGAAGAGAAAACACAAGATCCGATTTAAAAGGAGAGCACCGAGCAAATAAGACTTAGAAGGAGAAAAATATGAAGAGAGAGATCCTGAATCAGGCCTCCTCCCTATTTATGCTACCGGCATCCTCATCCAGCGGCGACGGTCGACTCCCGCCAAAATGATTCAGTGCACTCGACGGCCACGATCTCCCACCTGTCGCAAGCGCATTGGCGGCGTCCCATCGGACGCCAGAAGCCCGCGGCACGTCATATCAGCTAACTGGCACCCAACACATGGCCTGTCGCTTCAGCAAAAGGCACACGATCTGGCACACCCCCTTTAATGCGAAGGATCTCGTCCCGATGCGCTGGCCTCATCCAGAAAAGACAACCAATTGCCTAGAGACCCGCCCAACGATATCTTCGGAAAAGAGCTTACCTCGGGTGATCCGGCAAACCACTCTCGACCCGACCAGTCAGCTGGTCGGGACGAGAGTGGGGGCTAATGATGATGCTTGTTATCGGTGATCTCCTAGACCAGGACACGTGGCAGATGACGTGTCCCAGGGATCATAAGAAAGGACCTACAGTGGCCGACCAGACCACTCTTGTGCCCGTCCTACAAGCAAATGCTGGCTCACCTCTGAGCCCCCAGCACAATTGGCCTCCTCGGCCCCACAGCTCGTTTCCGAGCTATCACAGGCCCGAGCCTCCTCGTCCTTCTCAGCTCGCCTCCGAGCTCAAGCAGAACCAAGATACCTCGGCTCTTCCGCTCCTCTGCGACCTCTCCCGCCGAGGTCATCATCCTCGGTCTCATCGACCGACCAACAGCACCGCTTGCAGGCGTAACTACCATCCCGCGAATCTCTCCATGTGCGAGATCTCCGCCGGCCACATCCCACGTTCCACGCCACCACGATCCCCTATTAACGAGCCTGTCTCGCCATTAATGGGAGGTCCCGCTCATCACGCGGGCGTGACGTCAGGAGCGTAACGGCCGGCGTGATTCTCACGCCTGCCTCACCTGCTGCCACCGCTATATAAACCCCTTCATTAGATGGTTCAAGCCATATTTGACACTACTAAGCCGTTACGCTGCTCGGATCTCTAGTCTAACTTGACCGTGGGAGGGTCCTCGGTGGTACAACCATCCCGGGACTTCCTTACAGGTAGCTCGGCAACCACAGCCTCAAACCTATTGAGATCCACACGCTATAGGAGCGACAGCCTCCAGATCCAATCTCAGCTACCCATCGCCGCCATCAGCAGATCAACGGAAGGTAACATCTTGGCGCGATCCCAGGTCGCGTCACATTGACTTGCAACAAATGATGCATTTTATTTCTAAGCAAACCTAACAATAACTTGATAAGTCGAACAACAGTCTTACAACATGAATCAAATTATTTTTCTTATTTTACCTAAAAAAAATAATCTCTAACCCCTATTTTACCACATAATTTATATATGAAAAATGTGTTTGAAAACTTCAAAGAAATAAATATGGGCAACATTAATATATAAAGAATTAAATGCCAAATAAACAATTACATTAAAACTACATGAAGGACAACACTAACATAACAACAAATTGTGCAACCTTATCATGTTTTCTATTTTTATCTTTTTCTCCTGCAGCAAACAAAAATAGCAAGCTCACTAAGTTCCACAACAATTCTAAAACTTATTTTTTGTACCCCCATTTTTAGTAACAAATTCATAAATCCTTTTGCTGAAATGCTACACTGTCTTTCTTGCAACTCATTATATACACATTGCGCACTGAAATGTATTACTAAAATGTAGGGAAAATGGTCAAGGGATCATGTAAGGTCATTATATATATTGATTCCAATCGACAAAACAACGAAAACGATAATAAAAAACCGACATCATCTTGTCCCGCCTAGTCGCTATGCTGTGACGATCCCTGAAACAAAACAAATAAATAAATAAATAAAATTGTGAAACATTGCCTTGACCGTCTCTTTTCCCCTTTTCTTTGACTTTAAGAAGTGAAGGTTGTTTCCTGCAATTTACCATGATTTTTCCAATCATAAACTGAACTGAGAATGTCATTTTTTCAATCTTTATATATTCTTGGGACTCATATTGATTGCGATTTGCTCCTTATTAGTGATTTTAATTGCAGAAAACTACCTGAAATTTGCCATGTGGCAGGACATACCATCCTTTTCTTCAACTTATAAAGGTGAAAGGTGTTATTTTAAGCAATTTAGTGCCTTAATTTTTCAAACCAAATCTTAAAAGAATATCAAGAAATCACCTGAGGGTTATAGCAGCAGGATAAATAAAGCCAATGCAAATTGCGGCTGATGTCGCAAACGAGTCCCAAATGCTCGGATTCAAATTCGCAAACGTGAAAACCAATCTGTGGATGTTAGAAAATGAAGGCGGCCACAATAGACGTAAAAGGTCATTGATGTTGAGGCGAAGGGCAAAGAAGATGACTGGGAAAGCTAGCATGAGGTGAAGTGCATAGCTCACTCAAACAATTTCAGTGAGAACAAAGTTATATCGGATATCAAGCTTAGAATTGAAGTTAATGAGTACATCGTCGAGGATATGATCGCTAAAGAGGAAGTAAGGGCAGAAGCCTGTGGCTATGTAGAGTATAGAACATAAGAGAAGCGTAGTCCTCACAATGCATTGAAACAACAAAGGGTTTTTGACTTCATTTTCTATACTGTGAACAAATTCCAGACTGATACCAAATTATTTATTTCTAGTAGCAATCTTGGTGTCTCTATACCTCTGTTTACTAATTTGAGAATCAGATTTGCAACTGTGACGACAACAAATTGTGACCAGAGATAGTATATCGGTCAATGCCAAACTATAGTAGTTTATAATGGTTGATTATAATGGCTAAAATTAAGTGTGTAACCAGAGATAGTATATCGGTCGATGGCTAACTATAGTAACTTATAATGCTTGATTCTTGTTTACCACCGGAAACCGGGAATGCTGACGTCTTGCCTGAATTTTGGGGGCAGATGCTATTTGGTTTTATCCGTCCACCTCTCTGAAGATGCCAAGTTGATTTATGGCACTATGTATTGGAGGTTTAGACAGATGCTGTCACACCCCGCTTCCCAAAATACGGAATACGGAAGCGACGAAGGCCAGCCGTGCTAACTACGGTAAGGAAAAATCCTTCCATAGTCACATAAGGCTGTCTAGATTAACCTGTCAAAGATAAAATCCAATAGCAAAAAGGAATAATACTGATAATCATGCTGCAATGAAACCACAAGAAATCCTAAAAATGGGTCCACTAGATAATTGATGCAATTAAAGATCCGATACAATAGGTTCGAAATAAAATAAGATCCAAAAGAGATACATAAGTCCAAATGTACCATAAGGGCGCACATGCTAAAAACTAACTAAAAAGGAAAATAAAGCTACGGGTTACTAATCTTCGGCAAAGTCCTGGTACTCGCTGCGGTCCTGCTCGGCCTGAAAATCTATCTCTAATCCTGAGATGGCAAATCTCAGGGATGTCAGAACATCCCAGCAAGTACTCAACGTATAAAGTTTGTGTATGGTATGATAATATGAGTAAGTGAATGTAGTAAAGCCCGTATGCACAAGTAAAAACTGATATATATATATATATAAATAGATACATTACTACTATGAAACAAACAGGTAAAGAGGTTAAGTCATAATCTAACTGGTCACTAAAAGGTAAACTACTCTATCGTAAGCTTGAGTGTGTGCATCAACCTCTGCAGGAGTATTCCTAACCTAAGAGTGGTGCTCCAGGGGTTAGGAACACGGGCCCAACTGTGGAATGAACATGAGACCGATATAGTCCAGTACAAGCTGTAAACATGAAACCAATATAGCCCGGTACGAGTTGTAAACATGAAACCGATATAGCCCGGTACGACCTGTAAACATGAGACCGATATAGCCCGGTACGAGCTGCCGGCATGGGACTCCTGAGATCCGGTTGTACGAACGCACACTCAAACTACCCCAACACCCGTGTATTTATAACTACTATGGTAAAGACTAAATCACTAATTAATAATGCTGAAAGACAGGAACTTGTGGTATGGTAAATGGATGGAAATAAAACTGGTGAATAGTGGTGTCATGGCATGTAGTTTAGCATTCCAGTTAATGATTCCGTTTTAATATAAATAACAAGGATCATGAATAGGCATGTCAAATTAAGTTGTTTTATACATGTAAATCATCATGAGTCTCGAATATGTATAAAGCATGTAAAAGGATTCTTGTGCATGGTAATCATGTCATAGCATCACATAAGGAAGAAACGAGCAGCAGTTGGTAATTAGCAAAAGAAATGTTTTTCAAGTATAGCTCGATAGAGAGAAAAATTCATGTGACCATTAGCCTTAGAAAAAGTTCATAACTTCTATGCTCATATGTTTTCTTCTATATGATTCCAATTAACTATTCATTTCATTTTTCAGCTCCAAGCCTGTAAATTGGTTTGGGCTACATAACACTAACCTAGGCCATTGAGTTTTGAAGAATGATAACTATAAAATCACTAATTGTGTATTCAGATACTATCAATCCTAGCTAAGCTATAACATTTAAAATCAGTATGCCTATAGTCACTCATACTTTATGGGGAATATTTAGCAATATTTTGTACAACTAAATTCACCTAATTTATAATAAAATTTGTAGTTGCAAGATTACAGCCAACAATATATCAGCAAGTGTTCCGATAAGGACAGACGATAAAACTGTGAAAGAAATCTCTTTCCTCTAATATCCAAACTTGCATAGGTTAAGAACTAATTTAGAGAATCGTCGATGTTGCATCGACTAAAAGAAAAGAGCAAGAGTACTTACTTGAGGATAACGATCACGGAAAAGGATGTACTAAGATGCGAGGCACGATCTCAGCTAAAGTTCGACTTGGGATCTGAGTTATACGATCCGCCTAGATAAATTTATCATCGGTTAAACTATAAACATTCTCATTAATACTGTCGCACAACCAAACGCAATTATATAAACTTACAATTTTAATTCTAATTTTCCCTTTCAATGTTCACTGTTATCATTTCATTTTATTTATTTATTTTTGTTGTTTCAAAAAAAAACAGGGATCAAGGAAACTTACAGAGGATGATGGTAAATGCTAGGGTTTAGATGGGTCCTGGTCGAGTCGAGGAAGTGTCGAGGGTTCGGATCTGGCGATGGAAGGGCTGTCACTACTATAATATGGGGTTGCCCCTACGGACTCAGGAATCCGTAGGGGCAAATATTTATTGTCCCTACGGATTTATCCGTAGGGCACATCGTTGTCCCTACGATGCCTTACGTTCTAATTTTTTGTTTGGCCCTACGGAGCCGCAAACAGTGGACCTACGGTTATGTCCGTAGGGGCATATAAATAGGTTATTAATATAAAAAAGCACAGAAAAGTCATTCATCGTTCCCAAAATTTCTCTCTCTCACTCCCGCGCCTCATATCACATGTTCCCGCGCCTCGTCGCCACCATGCTACGCGCCTCGCCGCCGCCTTCGTCGGTCATTCCCACACCTTCGTCGACTTCCCGCGCTTCGTCGCCACCTTCGCCGATCGTCGTTGACCACCGATTTCTGTCGTCTCCTCCATCGCGCACCTGATTAGTAACTAAATCTCAAATTATTTTTAATTTTGATGATGTTAGGTCTAGGGTTCAGGCAAGGTTCGGGTAGGGGTGAGGGTTTGGCATCGGCATCGGCATCGGCATCGAGTTCGATTAGGGTTAGGGTTCAGTTCTGGGGTTCGGTTGGGGTTGGGTTGGGGTTGGGGCTGGGGCTGGGCTGGGGCTGGGGCTAGGGTTCGGTTAGGGTTGGGGCTGGGCTGGGGCTGGGACTACGGTTCGGTTGGGGTGGGGCTGGGGTGGGGCTGGGGCTAGGGTTCGGTTGGGGCTGGGGCTGGTCTAGGGCTGGGGCTAGGGTTTGGTTGGGGTGGGGCTGGGGCCAGCTAGGGCTTGGGCTTCATCACTTGATATAGCGATATACAAAGCGTAGTTCAGTACACCCGACCTCATTGAGTTTCCTATTGAAGTTCCCGGTCAAACAGCATATGCATATTTTTATTCGCCATAAAATCCCAATTATCAAGCTACCGAGGACGAAAAGCCACCTTTGTTAGTCGAGAGTCATGGTAATAGATTTGTCATTATAGATCATATTCAATTGTTTTTCCTATCATTTTCTTGATCCAGATGCTAATCAACTTGTTAATTAGTTACTGTTTTTATGACGTATTTGTTTATATTTGTTGACAGTGGCCTTTCTTTTGGATGAACATGTTTTTTTGATGCATGTTTCAGTCATGTGAATTCATATGTTGCGTATAACGCTTTATGATATCAGTATCCTACATTTGTAGTTTTAATTGTTGATTGTTATAGATGAATGCCATTGCAATAATAGTTTTTGGTTGATATATTAATTTTTCAAATATTTGCATGTATGTATCCATGCCTGCCTGCATATATGTATATATGAGGATAATGGGTATATTATTAGGTTGCCGTAGGAGAAAATTTTCCTTCATATGGCTGTCAAAAGTCAATCCTTAATTTCTTTGCGGATGATCAGTTCTATCAATCTTGATCTCAATGGTTTAAAATCATGTTACATATACAACACGAATGCACACCAAACACATCATTAGAGAGTGATTCAAGATGTTCAAGTTAAAACCAATATATGATACTCGATGATAATATGAAACCTTCATATTCTCATCGATACTCATATAGGAAACTAAAAGCACCACTTAGTCCCCGTCTATCGATTAACATACGTACGATGTTCGTCGTGACATAGAACTATACGAAGGATCTTAAATATCGGACGGTATAGCTCGATACTAACAACCGTCGTATAGTCTATGCGACGAGAAGATTCAATCGTATGGTAACCAATAGATTTGTCCTGTGTGGACATGTTAGGAATGTCTAAAGCAAACACCTTCATTCACTTCTGTTTTCATCCGTTTCGAGATATTTCGTCGGTACCTTTCCGCTGGTTCTCTGTGTACAAAGATAGATTAGATGTTCATTTCAACGTTGTTTCACAGTTTTGAAATGATTATCTATTCTATTACAGTGTACTCGGATAACAACGGGGAGGTACTGCCGATATTTACTCGAAACGGTTGAAAGTACAAGCGAATGGGTGTTCGCTCTATACATTCTTAATGGGATAGAAGACTTACCCCCGACAGCCGGAACACACACATACAACAAGAATACACAACAAAACGCATAATTAGAGAGTGATTCAAGATGTTCAAATTAAAACCAATATATGATACCAGATGATAATATGAAACCTTCATATTCTCATCGATACTCATATATGAAACTAAAAGCGCCACTTAGTCCCCGTCTATCGGTTAACATACGTGCGATGTTCGTCGTGACATAGAACTATACGAAGGTTGTTAAATATGGGACAGTATAGCTCGATACTAACAACCGTCGTATAGTCTATGCGATGAGAAGATTCAATCGTATGGTAACCGATAGATTTGTCCGGTGTTGACAAGTTAGGAATGTATAAAGCAAACACCTTCATTCACTTGTGTTTTCATCCGTTTCGAGATATTTCGTCGGTACCTTTCCGCTGGTTCTCCATGTACAAAGATAGATTAGATGTTCATTTCAACGTTATTTCACAGCTTTGAAATGATTATCTATTCTATTACAGTGTACTCGGAGAACAGCGGGGAGGTGCTGCCGAAATTTACTCGAAACGGTTGAAAGCACAAGCGAATGGGTGTTCGCTCTATACATTCTTAATGGCATAGAAGCCTTACCCCTGACAGCCGGAACACACACATACAACAACAATACACAACAAACGCATAATTAGAGAGTGATTCAACATGTTCAAGTTAAAACCAATATATGATACTCGATGATATTATGAAACCTTCATATTCTCATCGATACTCATATATGAAACTAAAAGCGCCACTTAGCCCCCGTCTATCGGTTAACATACGTGCGATGTTCGTCGTGACATAGAACTATATGAAGGTTGTTAAATATTGGACGGTATAGTTCGATACTAACAACCGTCGTATAGTCTATGTGACGAGAAGATTCAATCGTATGGTAACCGATAGATTTGTCCCGTGTGGACAAGTTAGGAATGTATAAAGCAAACACCTTCATTCACTTGTGTTTTCATCCATTTCGAGATATTTCATCGATACCTTTCCGCTGGTTCTCCGTGTACAAAGATAGATTAGTTGTTCATTTCAACGTTGTTTCACAGTTTTGAAATGATTATCTATTCTATTACAGTGAAATCGGAGAACAGCGGGGAGGTGCTGCCGAAATTTACTATTGAAAGCACAAGCGAATGGGTGTTCGCTCTATACATTTTTAATGGGATAGAAGCCTTACCCCCGACAGCCGGAACACACACATACAATAAGAATACACAACAAACGCATAATTAGAGAGTGATTCAACATGTTCAAGTTAAAACCAATATATGATACTCGATGATAATATGAAACCTTCATATTCTCATCGATACTCATATATGAAATTAAAAGCGTCACTTAGTCCCCGTCTATCAGTTAACATACGTTCGATAATTTATTCTTTTCAACGATAAACGCACACACAAAGCATATAAACGGATTTTCTCCTTTATCAGTAACTATCCCATTCTTATATTTCTTAATATAGTCACCATAACCTATAATTTATATGTTATACAGTCTAACATGGCCCATGAGTACGTCAGAGTTAAGGACTGGATGTATGTGGATTGGCAACAACGTATGCAACCTAAGTTTGTCGCAAGAGTTGCTGTTTTCATTGAATTTGCACGCGCACATAATAAGATCATAATAGAAAAGATTCTCTGTCCGTGTGATAGATGTGGCAATAAGTACTGGCAGAAGGTAGAATTGGCAGAGCTTCATATTGTAAAATATGGGTTTACTAGACTTTATACAACTTGGAAATATCACGGGGAAGGAGAAGAATGCAGTAATGCGGCAGAAGAAGAAGGAGAACACGATAATGCGGCAGGAGAAGAAGGAGAATTCAGTAATGCGGCAGAAGGAGAAGACGGTAATTTATTTCCATCAGAAGAAATGGAGGATATGATAGAGGCTGCCCTAGGTGAATCTATTCGTACCGAAGATGACATTCCTTCCGGTCAAGGACCGCGTGCGGATAAATATGAAAATTTCATGAATGATGCAAAAAAACCAATTTATGAGAATGCAAAGTATTCCACCCTCTCATGGTTCGTCTAAATTTTCCAGATTAAGTGCCTAAATGGATGGAGCAACAATCACAATGCTTCTTTCGTTCTTGAAAGATTCTATGCCCCCGGGAAATAACGTGCCCGACAGCTGGTACGAAGCCTAGAAGATGATGTCTGATTTGGGTCTAAAGTACGAGAAGATTCAAGTATGTCCTAAAAATTGTGTGTTGTACCGGAAAGATAATTCAGATTTGAAAGAGTGTCCAACGTGCGGAGAGGCCAGGTATAAGCTGAAAGATTCTGATAAGAAGCCCGATATACCTGTCAAGATAGCACGATACTTTCCCATGAAACAGAGGCTACAGAGGCTATTCAGGTGCAAGAAAACAACCGAGGCAATGATTTGGCATCACCGTGCTCCTTCAAATGATGATGGAAAAATGAGCCATCCAAGAGATTCACCGGCATGGAAGGATTTTGATAGGAGGCAAGCAATATTCATTAGCGATCCTCGCAATGTCCGGCTCAGACTGGCTAGTGATGGCTTCTGCCCATTCAACTATATGGCTGGAAGTCACAGCACATGGCCCATTGTAATAATAATTTATAACCTGTCGCCTTGGTTGGCTATGGACCAATCATACTTTATGATGCCTCTTCTTATCGACGGACCAAACTCACCGGGAAACAATATCGACGTCTATCTACGACCTCTGATCGAGGAATTGAAATCTTTGTTCATTGATAGTGTAAAGACATACGATGAAAACACAAATACAACCTTCATACTGCGTGCGACATTAATATGGACAATTAATGACTTTCATGCGTATAAAATGCTATCAGGTTGGTCCGTACATGGTCACAAAGCATGTCCTCATTGCCATGAATACACAACATCGAAATTCTTGAATTATAGCAGGAATATTTGTTATTGCGGCCATCGACGTTTCCTGCCTCCAGACCACCCCTATAGGTTAAACACGGTTCACTTTGATGGTCATCAGGAGCTTCTTAGACCTCCATCCCCATTGTTCGGAGAGAACGTGACTGCTCAATGGGATGGTTACAATAATGTGACCTTCGGGATGGATCCAACGAAACAGGTCAAACCACCATGTTGGAACAAGTTAAGCATTTTCTTCGAGCTTCCGTACTGGACAACAAATTTAGTGCGTCATTGTCTGGACGTCATGCATATAGAGAAAGGAGTATCAGAGCACATACTCAACTTGCTTCTTTGTAAAGACGGGAAATCGAAAGACAACCTGAATACTCGGATGGATCTACAGGAGTGGGGAATAAGAAGTGAATTGCACCCTAGACCGGTAGCGGGTAAACCGAGCAAGTTTATACTTCCCAATGCCGCTTATCATATGTCACAACCGGAGAAGAAAAGATTCTTGCAGGTGTTGCATGATTTGAAAGTTCCCACAGGTTTCTCAGGATCATTCAGCAAGAAAAAAAAAATTTTGAAAGGCAAGATCGATGGGTTGAAAATTCATGATCACCATGTTATCGTGGAGCACCTTCTTCCATTAGCCCTCAGGATTTCTCTCTCCGAATCGGTTGGTCTAATAATCAACGACCTATGTTGTTTTTTCAGAGTGTTGTGTGCTAAAACACTGGAGGTTGTGACGCTGGATAAACTAGAAAATTCTATTGCGTTGATACTTTGCAAGTTTGAGCGTATTTTCCCACTGTCATTCTTCGATATCATAATACACTTGACGGTTCATCTTGCAACTGAGGCTAAGTTAGCCGGACCGGTACAATATCGATGGATGTATCCCGTCGAGAGGTAGGTGTAATTTTTCGTTTCGTGCAATTTATAAATTTATTGTTGTCCTGTATGCCCGTATTTATTTATTCAACATATTTTCATTAGGTACCTCTACACTCTTAAAAAGTATATACGCAATAAAAATCGACCAGAGGGTTCTATCATGCAAGGTTATCTTGATGAAGCAACCACATTTTGTTCCCGCTATCTAGACGAGAACATTGAGACAAGACTTAACCGGTCTTGAAGAATTCAAGATGGGCCATACGGTAAAGCCGAGTATAAGAGGGTAGACACTATGTTTATCAACAAGATATACCGGTTTATCTTGCTTAATTGCGCATGTCTTGAACAAATTAGAGAGTAAGTTTTTTTGGATTAATTATTATATTTGTGTTTGTGTGTGTATAAAATGATATAATATTAATGTCACCATTATTTGTCGAAAACAGAATTCAATTTAATGAGGTACGTGAGGGGCATCCTGATTGGAACGAAGAACGATTGGAAAAATATCATCAGGATAATTTTTGTGATTGGGTCACAGATCATGTATGTTATTCGAATAACATTTTATTGCTATCAGTTTTAATCTAAACTTGTATCCTTATGTATTTTTCGTAAAATTTGTTTTGTTAGATCCACGATCCGAACTTGTCTGCATCATTTGAGAGTGATTCGAGATGTTTAGCTCAACTTCCTAGTATGGAAGTTACATATTACAAAGGATTTGGTGTCCTTGGATACAAATTCGAAGTTAAGGACATAGAAACATCTAGAACCACTCAGAATAATGGGATTGCGATGGTAGGATCGGATGGTGTGATTTATTATGGGTACTTAAATTGTATACACAGCATCCACTATCCCAGACGATCAGAACCCTTTATATATTCCAGTGTACTTGGTACGATACGCGAACCGATACGGATAAGTGGAGAAGCAATCTTGGGACTTGGAAAGATGAATATGGATTGACCAGTGTGAACACACTTCGATTTTATGGTCAGGAAGATCCGTTTATCTTTCCGAACCAAGCGTTCCAAGTATACCACTCACAGTATTTGAAGCATCCGGGATAGAGTGTTGTATGCTGATAGAAACCCAGGGATGTCTACGATATCCCAGAATTCGAGAACAGCGATGAGGATGAAGAAGAGAGAAGGCTTAGAGTGCTCCGACCGTCTGTTTCGAAGGGCGGGTTGTCTTTGGCCGATCATGAAGTTACGTGGGTTAGAAATGACATCGACGATGAAATCCAAGTAGATATGTATAATGCGTCCACGAAACGAAAAAGGTTATCAGTAATGTTATATTATTACTTCACATTTTACGATCTATACATATATAGTCAATACTTTTAATGATTGTCTAATGCGTCCACGAACCGTTTATTTAGATTTGATGAAGATGATGGGAGAAGCGAGGGGCAGCAGGAGCTCCAGCCGCAGCTCCGGCAGAGGCAGAGCGGTTCTACCGCCCGGAGAGCTACGTAGGGAGCTTCAGAGGGTCGGTCTTGCACCCAGATCGGAGACCCCTTCGGATGCCTCCTTCCGTGTGGATTTTGCCACACCTCCAGGTATATTGCACGCATATTCATTTTGAATGTAATATTATAGATATTCATGCCTATTTATGTCAAAATTACTTATATTGTCAATGTTTGATTGTCTAGTTGTTGGTGATGCGTCCAAATCAGGGATAGAGGCCATTCCCGCTCCTTCAGGTATGTTTATATATCATATAGTGCATGTATATTGATTTAGCATGCTATATCATAAATATACACACATTCCTTTTGCTCTTACTTAGATAGTAATTTTTATTATTGTCTAGCTGTAGGTGGTGACACCACCGCACCTGCGGGTATGTTTATATATCCTATAGTACATGCATATTGATTTAGAATGTTATATTATTGATCTACACATTCTTTTTGCAATTACTTATATAATCTATTTTAATTGTCTAATTATAGGTAGTGCGTCCACATCTGACGCAGGGGCTACTCCTGCCACTTCCGTACCCTCCGCATCGTCTGTAGCTTAGTATGAATAAACATAAAATATTTATTCATTTTACATATGCTCTATAGAATAAATATGAACTTCATGGAAATTTAGCGTCAATGTTTATTTTCTAGTTGGAGGTGATGCGTCTGCATCCGGGACACCGGTTGTTCCTCACCGGAGGAACTATTGTCCCGCTCGTGCTGCTGCCTGGGCCCAGGCTCGTGCTTTAGTCACCGGAGGTATATATCACACTTCAATTTTCGTTTAATCTTGATTTCTTAATACAACTTTGTCTTAATATTGATTGTCTTGATATTTCTTGCAGACGCAGGGCCTCCCCATCCCCAGAGGGGGACTCGAGGCCCGAATTAGTCCCATAGGCTGAGGCCTGACAGAGCTAGGGGGAGACAGCATTCCCCCTCTTTTTTACCCTTGATTATCGCTATACCGGTCCTCATGCCGAGAGGTTCGGCTGGTAAATGGGGGATGAGAGCCGGCTCGTGAAGAACTATCCACTTCACGTTTCGTGGGGCGAGCAGTACCGGCGCTCATTCGCCATCTTCTTTGATCAGGCTCGGGTATTAATATATATTTTCATTTGATTTATCCAATATATTTATTATTAACACTTGCAATCTAATAACAATGTTTTTTTTTGTATTTTCAGTTGGATTATGATTTTCAGCTTGTACCCGACCCTGATCACCCTGGGAGGGTGCTCGACCTTCAAGCTCTGTACAATGGCCTCATGAAGAACATGCAGACCAAGGTCCGATACAACAAGAATGAGCTGAAGGCCGACTGCTACTCCCTTTGGATGGCGACCCTCGAGACAGAGAGCGGCCCTCCTATCTACTCCGGCCTTTGCGAAAGTCGACGTAGAGACATGGTCTCTATTGTGCGAATATTTCGACTCTCAACGCAAACAGGTATGTATTTTAAATGTAATTCATTGTTTAAGATATGATTTATTTTTTTGTGTTCCTTAATTAGAAAACTAAATGTGAATGCGTTGTGCAGAAATAGGCCGCTCAAAATATAGAGAATAGGAAGTCGGCGAAGAGGGGTCGCCCCACTTATACAGGTGGCTCGAGAAATATTACTCGAGCCATGGAGTTATCGGTAAATTACAATAGACCGGACTTTGTGATATAATGCAATATTAAGAGTTATTTTCTAATATATCTAATATTAAGAGTTATTTTCGAATATTGCAGACAGCTCAGACCTTAGCGCAAGGTGGTACACCAAGCGTGCTGTCGGCATATCTTGTCGTCCACGGCATCTCGACAGATCTCGCTGTAAGTCCATGCTACCTCTCCCGGTACTTACGGGTTTCCGGAAATGATGAAAAACAATTTTTCTAGAGGTGGTAACATGGACAACAAATACGGATCTTTGTTAAACAATCTACCTAACAACCTAACTAGGAGTTGTTTGCCTACTCGGTTAGGGGCTTATACCTTTCTTGAACTCCTTCGTCTTCAACTCTTGATGGTGTACGGATCGGCCTTACCCCGTCGTCTCCTCACGCCGAAGATCGATCCACCCGAAAGCTTCTACCTTTGGCTTCTTCATCAAACTTGAAGAAACTAGAGCACTCGGTTTGCTAAACCTTGTGAACTAGGATGAGTAGAGAAGTGATATGGGTTTTCTTTTATCTCTAAGGCAATGAATCTCAACACATGAGAAGGGTTTTCCTTGAGCTATAGAGAGATCAAGAGGAAGAGGGAGAGAGCTTGAGAATGAGAGAGCTCAAGAGAAAAAAAGTAAATGAAAGAATGTGCCACTCTTTTCTCATCCAACCTCTCATAATCCAAAAGCATCATGAGCCATAATGATAATCAAGTATTATGTGATGGTTATCATCTCACAAAAGGCAAGATCATTTCATGCATTAAATGCAATGTGTGAACAAATAAGCAAGCCAAAAGTCTTTGCATGAAATGATAGCCATAGTAATGATGGTGGCCAACAAGTCCAACTTAGTCAACCGGTTAACAAAGTCAACAAGTCAACAAGGTCAACCTTTCAACCCAACCATGGCACAATAATACTTAATTATCATTAACCATATTTCTAATTCTCATTAGGGTTAAGCAAAAGTCAACAGTCAATAACCCTAATGAGAATCCTCTGCCTCTGTCTCTGTCATCTGTGCATACACACCCGCATCCGCGTTCCGGGGAACACGAATACAAACGAGATAAAATCAATCCCAAAACGTATACTAGGATCTGGTTTAAACCAAAGCCCGCTAGTAATAACTGCCCGGTCACTAAACGTGCACAAGTGCGCGGATTTGACCGAACCCTGTCGCAAAACCATGCGACCTATCGCAAAACCATGCGACCTCTACTCTCTTGCCTAAAGGCTAATAGCTCTCTGTGTGGGACTCTAAAGACTCGACACTACGCTGGCAGTGGGTTTAACCACAGACCGTAAGCGGCACTAGCTGTGCGTAACGGCCCCCATGTAGATGCCGCTAAGAAGACGGACGAGGTGAAACCCATCTGAACTCCTACTGAGCCTTAGTGTGACAGTCTCCGTACAGTCCGGTCTGTTCATCTGAGAACATCGCATGGCGGGCCTAGGGGGCGGTAAACGTCAGTCCCCTAATAGCGGTACAAGTCGTGTCGGAGTGTAGCCCAGAACACCCTGAGATAACACTGGAAGCCTACCAGTATATCTCGCTTGCCCTGGCCAGGGACTACTTGTGTAATGGCTCTCCTAGACACAGTGCGATGTCAACTCCCAATACCGGGAGAGAAGAATCCTGTCTAACCGTCACTGCCTCCAAGTGCTTCGGGACTGCACCCAACTACTACCTGTTTGCACGACTCCTTTGAGCCATGGTAGGGTAGTAATCAAAGTGCAGTGGGAACACACTCGAGGTGAAGTGACAATGTCAAGTCAACGGACTAAGCTGTACTCATGTCACCTGGGAACTGACAACTGCTGATAGGTATAGCACCAACCAATCAGTTCCCGACGAGTCCTGTCCAGTGTACTCGTAACTTAACGAGCACCCGCATACTATCTCAAGTATGACGTACTGAAGGCTGTGAGACAGACCGTCTCCCCTGCTGGGATGAGAAGCGCATACGCTAGTCTACTCTGGAGTATCGATGCCATGTTTCGATAGTCCTGCGACTAGGGACCTGTATAAGGATGTGCTTGTGGATTATCCAGCCCCCACGAGTGTGACTGCCATTACAACGCTGGTAATCAAGCAAAGATCCTAAGGGCTCTACTAATGTGTATAGATGATATGCTAAAAGAAACACATGTATACATTAAAGTAGAAACAAACCAAGTAGCATACTACCATTTTGAGCAAGACTGTATATACAACTGTGAATATCCCAAGCTTCCATTAAGTAATATACAAACTAGTGTGATACAGTAATGGCCTCTAGGGCATATACACTAACAATCTCCCACTTGCACTAAGGCTATGTACTGGCGTATCGAAGACCTATCATCTCGATCAGCCGCTCGAACTGAGTCTGGGGCAAGGTCTTGGTGAATGGATCTGCAGTGTTATCCTCTGAAGCAACCCTCCGAACATCGATCTTCTGGCGATCCACGATCTCCCTGATCAGGTGATACCGCTTTAAGATGTGCCTGGATTTCTGATGGGACCTGGGTTCCTTCGTTAAAGCTATAGCCCCGTTGTTGTCGCAATGCAGAGGTATTGGATCAACAATGGACGGAACCACCTGAAGTTATTTCAAGAACTTCCTCATCCAGACGGCTTCTTTTGCGGCATCAGATGCAGCGATGTATTCCGCTTCCATCGTCGAGTCATCAACGGTTTCCTGTTTGGAACTCTTCCAACATACCTGCCCTCCATTGAGGGTAAAGACAAAACCCGACATGGACTTGGAATCATCCTTGTCACTCTGGAAGCTGGAGTCAGCATAGGCCTCGATCTGGAGGTCTTTTCCGCCATACACCAAGAACATCTCCTTAGTCCTTCTCAGGTACTTGAGAATGTTCTTTACCGCTATCCAGTGTTTCTCCCCAGAGTTTGACTGATACCGGCTTACAACACTCAGTGCATAAGTTACATCCGGTCTGGTACACAACATCGCATACATTATAGAGCCTACCGCAGAAGCGTAGGGTATAATAGACATGCGATCCCTTTCCAAATCAGTCTTGGGAGACATCTTTTTGGAGAGGGTGATCCCGTGACAAGCCGCTAGATTACCGCGCTTGGAATCTTCCATACTGAATCTTTTTAGTATGGTGTCGATGTACCTGGACTGTGAAAGTCCTAATATCCTCTTGGATCTATCACGATGGATCCGGATCCCCAGAATGTATGAGGCATCACCCAGGTCTTTCATGGAGAACCTGTGTGACAAGAACCCCTTGACAGATTGTAGCATAGGAATGTCATTTCCTATCAAGAGAATGTCATCCACGTATAATACGAGGAACACGACAGTTCTTGCTACAAATCTACTATAGATGCATGGTTCTTCTGGATTTTTGATAAAGCCAAATTCTTTGACTGTCTCATCAAAGCAGATGTTCTAACTCTGTGATGCCTGCTTTAGTCCATAAATGGACTTAAGCAACTTGCACACCTTTCCGCTGCTCCCACTCTGAATGAAACCCTCTGGCTGGTCTATATAGACATACTCCTCTAAATTTCCATTTAGAAAAGCGGTCTTTACGTCCATCTGCCAAATCTCATAATCGTGGAAGGCAGCGATGGCAAGAAGGATCCGAATGGATTTCAGCATAGCCACTGGAGAAAAGGTATCTTCATAGTCCAAACCAGGTCTTTGACGAAAACCCTTTGCAACAAGTCTAGCTTTATAGATCTCAACCTGTCCATCTACACCAATCTTCTTTTTGAAAATCCACTTGCATCCTACGGGTTTTACCCCATCTGGAGCAATGTCCAAAGTCCACACTTTGTTGGTGTACATGGACTCCATCTCGGTCCGGATTGCATCCAGCCATTTTACCGAGTCAGCGCTCTGAATGGCTTGCTAGAAGCTAGTAGGCTCATCACTATCAATGATGCAATCCTCTCTATCCCCGTCTACGAGAAAACCGTAGTATCTCTCGGGCGGATGAGACTGCCTACTACTCCTGCGGAGCGGCGTAGGAATGTCCTGTTCTTTTGAACCCTCTGGTTCTACTAAGCTTTCAGTAATAATCTGTGGTTCTGGAATTTCTTCCAGTTCTATTGCGCTCCCACTAATTTCCTTTTCTAAGAACTGGTGTTCCAGAAAGTAGGCATTCCGAGAAACAAAGACCTTTTGTTCCTCTGCGTATTAGAAAAGATACCCCCTGGAGTTCTTTGGGTATCCCACAAAGTTGCACAGTATTGAGCGTGCCTTGAGTTTGTCCGCATGCTGCTTTTAGACAAAAGCTGGACATCCCCAGACCTTCAGATATTGAAAATAGGGTTTCTTCCCACTCCATATCTCATATGGTGTGGTAGGCACAGTCTTAGTGGGAACTCGGTTCAAAAGGTATGCAGTTGATTCTATCGCATACCCCCAGAATGATCGCGGTAACTCAGCGTTACTCATCATGGACCGTACCATATCTAATAGGGTTCGGTTCCGTCTCTCCGATACACCGTTATGTTGCGGAGTGTATGTCACGACCCGAGAATTCGACTCGTGACCGGCACTTAACCACGCAACGTCTACAGGCGTAACGCGGCTAAGTAAGCCGAACCCAGAAATCAAAACCAATAAATAGAGTGATTTAAAACGTTTTGATAAAAACAATAGTAAAGGTCTGAAAAACTTCCATTTATTTAGTAGAAATCCCTTTTTAAGTTCGCAAGTCATGAGTTTTATAATTTTGGTAACATTTCCTTTTTAAAACATTAGCCCCGACAGTCGGGTAAGAGTAAGGTGTAGCGGAAACAACAAGTGACATGAATAAAGCATCACAATGTGATATACGACACCGTAGCGAAGGATACACAGTAAAACAAGGACAATATCATAAAAGATGAGACTGCATAAAGTAACGTCGGCCCACATGCGAGCTCGACACCAGAACATAGAATCATACATATCGTCCTCACAACTGTCTCTAAGTCAATACAGAAGGTAGATGGAGAGTACTAGATACATCAATATACAACTGAAAGATAACAGATACCGTACAAAACCCACCTATCAGCAAAAGACTATCTCTGCTCAAAAGGGGTATCTGTGCCAAAAGATGCGGTAACAGCCAGCCGTGACTACTCCAAGGGCAACTTGCAAACACTGTGGCACAACGGGGGTGAGTTGCCAACTCGTGAATAGAGATAACATATAAAGGTGATCGCAGGCATGCACATATAGCGTGGCTCTACTAATGCCAGCAGATGATATCAATGCATGTCAACAGTGGATACAATAGTAATGCATGTACTCTAACAGGTAAATACCACAGGATGAGATGAATAGTAATCAATACTGAGTATGGGGTAAATAATATCTACATGGACTATGTCAACATGGAAAGCAATGATCGGTGCCTCAAACTGCACCCAAATCCCACATATACTCAGACGCCGGCACACCCATCGGCCCTCAAATCCTGTATATCTCGGAGGAATCACGAGTGCCCAACATCGGCACCCAAAACATCATAAAATACCCGTGTCCAGCATCGACACGTAAATCCTCGAACATCGGGCGCCGTCAGTCCAGACCGGCCCCACGGGGTCCGTCTGCGGTATCGGCCCTCGGCCCCGGCAGCACGGTCATCCCGCATCCATCACTCGACTCTGGTCAGTATCCTCCGGACAACTGCCAGGTCCAACCAATCACCGGTAGGTACTCGCCCGCCTCCAGGCTCAATCGGCAAATCCCATCGATCATCTCGCCGAGGGGAACCATACCGGGCCCACCACGAACCCGCAAACGGAACATCCACTCCTCGAATCGGGTTTCAAGCACACGTCTCAGCACCGAGAAAACGCGTGGTGGACACACCAAAATATCATATCACGAGGTACCGGGTTTTTCAAAATAACATATCTTTCCTTAAATAGTTCCACGGTCCTCAAAACAGAAATCACATGAAAATCCAATACCAATAGTAAAATCCAATGCGAGGTACAATATACATCAATCACATGTAAAATGAACTACAGCATAATACAACAGTATAATCATGGCAGTTCTACAGTGAGTGTGGCATGGCAATTACTAACGGTGTGTGTGTAGCATGTAAATAGTGCTCGTGCAACATAAACCGTTAGTAATAGTGTGGTGTTCTATCAGTTCTAGCATATATCAATAACACATAGCAGGGAAATGCAATATGAGATGACAGTCCATAGGTAAATGCAATATGTAATACTAAGATCCTATCAGCCCTGACGCATAACGCCATGCGGGCGATATCCCCGTAGATGTGAAATCTACTCACAGTGTCTCGCGCTAAGTGTATCCAACCACTTGCTTGCCCTTCTTCGCAGCGTCCGTCTCACTGGCCTGCGAACCTAGAATCACATACACATATCACACATAAGCTTAAGTCACAAAACGCGACATTATAATCCAACAAGAAACCCGTGTCGCAAACCAATCGCGCGTGTGCGCGATACGCTAAAACGTGTACTCACGCGCCACGAAACTACCCCGACGCGCCGCGATACGCAGAACCCAAACCTACTCACGTATCGCGCGTGTCGCGAAGGTTTAGAAAAACGGCAAAACGGGTAACTGGTCCCAGATTTTCCTACAGAATTGATCTTACAAAAATATATATATCAAAGGACCCTACACACTGGAATACACCTACAGAACCCAAAAACACCCAAAACCCATCCTATCTGGCCGCAATTTGCGGCCAGAATGGCGGTTTTGGCGGCCAAAGTGGGGAGTCAGGGGGTCGGGTTGCACCTATGGTATCAGCTCCTCTCCACCATGCTACAGTATCCACAATTTCACTCTGCACTCACCGGGTCAATAGCAGTTCCAGAAAACTCACATTTTGCCCAAATACGACATTTGCATCAAATATGAAATCTGGTGGTATTTTAGTGTAATAGGGGTTGGACTAGGTTTACATGATCACAACAAACCTCAAGCATCTTAGTGGAACTAATCTAAACCTCATTAGCACAAAGTTCACACTAAACACCCCATATCGCACTAAAACACACAAAAATCCTATAACCGATGCAAAACTACACTAACTAGGCAAACTAGGGAAGCAAGATAGGAAATATACCTCACTCTCGACCCTAGGGAGCTGCAGGAAGGTGGAGAAGAGAAGAGAAGAGGCTGCAGTTGCTGTTGTGAAGCTTGGTGCTCACTGCTACTCACTGTGCTGCTGCTGAATGTTGCTGCTGCTGCTTGTGCTTCTGCTGCTGCTTCAGTTGCTTCTGCTGCTGCTGCTTGAAGAGGTAAGTGTGTGTGTGAGTGTGTTGGTGTGAGACTTGAGAGAAAACACAAAAGAGAAATGAGAGCCACCACAATAATTCAAACAAAAGTCACCCCTCTCTCTCTCTCCTCATTTAATGCAAGCATGGCCTAAAGCCATGATGCATTCTCTCTCTCTCACACAAGTCAACACTAATTCCATAATGCAAATTAAAGAAATCTTTTAATTTAACTAATTAATTAAACCCATTTAAGAATCCATAAGACTTAATCCTAAAATTAACCCACCATGGTTAATAATTATTGTATTTACTTGAATTAAAAACCCTAGTTTACATGCACATGTGTGTGCAAGCCTAGGAAAATTTTGGAAAAATATTTATTAGATTAGGAAAAATATTTAAAACACAATTTGGTAAACTTTTAATTAAAAATCATTATTTAATTATAATTATTCACTAACCCTTATCCTAAGGTGTTACAGTGTATGGAGGAGAAAGCTGAGAGAGAATTCCATTCTCTTTTAGGTAATCCAGGAATTCGGCACTCAAGTATTCACCACCTCGATTAGATCTCAGTGTTTTGATACTTTTGCCGGTTTGTTTTTCTACTTCATTCTTATATTCCTGGAACTTTCCAAAGGCTTCGGATTTATATTTCATTAAGAAGACATATCCGTACCTTGAAAAGTCATCCGTAAAAGTAATGAAGTAAGAATAACCGCTTCGGGCATGCGTAGACATTGGACGGCACACGTCGCTGTGTATGAGTCCCAAGAGCTCGTTCGCTCTTACTCCGTATCCAGTGAACGGAGTCTTTGTCATCTTTCCTTTGAGACAGGATTGACAAGTTGCATATGATTGAAATTCGAACGAATCCAAATATCCTTCTGTATGTAACTTGGTCAACCTTCTTTCATTGATGTGACCTAGTCTACAATGCCATAAGAAAGTCTGATTTGTTTCCGGAGACTTTCTTTTGTGTGTATTCTGGACATTGAAAATTTGTGGTTGGTTTAATACGTATATACCATTGCTTAATGTACCTGACCCAATCAAGACTTGATTAAGGTGAAGTTTACAACATTGCTTACAAATGCAAATTCATAACCTTCTTTAGATAATAAAGATACAGAAATGATATTACAAGTTGCATTGGGTACAAAATAGCAATTGCGCAAAACCAAAACGTGTCCATCTGACAACCCCAGGTGATAGTCCCCCACGGACTCAGCATCCATGCTAGCTCCGTTTGCAACTCTGAGGGTCATGTCACCTGCCTTCAAAAACCTACGCTTTCTCAACGCCTGCAAAGAATTACAGATATGAGATCCTGATCCGGTATCCAATACCCAGGAAGTAGAGTTTATTGATAGACAGTTTTCAATAACATACACACCTGAAGCTGAAGCCGCAACCTGCTTCAGATCCTGTGTTCTGGCCTTCCAAGCCCTGCAATCTTTCTTCCAGTGTCCACTCTTATGACAATAGAAGCATTCTTCCTTTCCCACAAGCTTCCCCGCTGCCTTTGTTGCTTTTGTCTTTCCCTTCGTATCCACTTTACTAACACCGCCCTTTGGTTTGGCGGGGGCTTTCTTCTTCTTTCCCTTAGCTTTCGCCTTGGACTTAGAAGAAGAAGATCCTCCTACAAACAAAGTGGATGTTTCCCTACCTTTCTGTAGGGTGCCCTCTGCACTCCTCAGCATGTTGAGGAGCTCCGGAAGTTCAACTTCTTTTCCTTGTAAGTTGAAGTTCAGGATAAACTGGGCGTAAGTGGAAGGAAGGGACTGGAGAATCAAGTCCGTATAGAGCTCATTCTCTAACGTGGTTCCAAGGTCCGCGGGCTCCTCAATGAAGCCAATCATCTTAAGCACGTGTTCCACTACCGATGATCCGACGGCCAATCTTGCCGAAAACAACTTCTTCGACACTTCGTATCTTGCGATACGAGACTGCTCTCCATACAGTTCTTTTGTATGAAGAAATATGGATTCCAGGTCCATATTCTCGTGCCTCTTCTGATGTTCATTGTCCATAGAAGCAAGCACGAGGCACTTGGCCTTCGCGCTATCAATCTCCCAGGTCTTACGGATTTCCTTATCCGCGACGCTGGAGGTGGGACCTGGGACAGGGGAGCTTTGGTGGTAAGGAGATACCCCAGCTTGTCGTAAGTGATTGCCATTTTGACATTCCTGAGCCAATCTTTGTAGTTTGGCCATGTCAGTATGTTTTTATCTAGTAATAACTTAAGTCCGGTCATGTCGATTGGTCGCTGCAATTAGGAGAGACAAAAGAAACACTCAGCATGATGCTCTTGCAAGTTTAGAGTGGTTTTTAGTTTGTCTAAACAGGATAGCTCCCACTGTTTCTCGAATCCCTCCTCAAACCATAAAGGAAGAATTAGTCGGGATCAATCTCACCGCACAATACTTGCTTAACCGTTCAGCCAGGCCAGTGTCGGTACTTCGAGGGAGGTTTTCCAACGCTTTCGCGAAGTTCCTTAATTTAAGAACCTCTTTTCCCTGGGGGCGTAGCCCCGCTAACACCTTCCTAGACACCTACTAGGTTTATAGCATCGATCGTTTAGTGAGAAATTTCCCGAGGAGTAGCATATACTCACAGTAGAATCGGGATCCAAATATCATCGTGTGACAAAACTGAAGGAATCCTACCAGAATCATCACACTCCAAATGGTATGCAGCGCTAGCAAGTTTCAGTACTTATGAAACTCCCGATGCGGATTTTTGCCCCATGCTCTTATGACCTTGGCGTGAGGTCAAAATGTCATAAGTCACATGTCAAGTTCTACCCATCATTATCCATGTTGATTTGAACCCACCGGTACCTACCCTTGATGTAGGCTAAAATGGCAGTACAGCTGTCCCAAACCAACGCATTCTATCTATGCAACAGATAAATATCCGGTAGCTACCAATCACTATGCCTTGGCGTGAGGTCAAAATACATAGCTTGAATACTACCGAATATTTAACTGAAATGATGGAGGGCTACGAATAGTTTTGGCTAAACCGTGAACGTAGTGAACTTGATATAATCGATGGAACAAGATAGCTTTTAAAAGGAGTGGCTCAAGCTCCGCATTTAAAACTTGGTTTTTGAAAAGAACCGAGTGGTTTTGAAAGTGTTCCAATGACTTTTACTTGGTTTATTTTTCTTGCATTAATTCTTTTAATGCTTCCCATCATTTAATCCTACCATTGCAGAAAACAACCAAAATATGATGTACGCTTATGCCATTCGCATTCGCCACGGGGGCCCGTCATTACCCGTTAGGTTACTTAACTAACGACAGAGCGGGGGCTGGGCTAGCACGGCTGAAAAACATAAGCAACGCCTAAATAGATATCGTATATAGATATATAGCAATGATAGACATTTCAGATCACAGATGAACACATTGGATATACTAGGAATCCGCAATTCGTACGAGCCTGTAACGAAAAGCGGATTACACGGTCACGGTGAATAGCCAATACCCCACCCAAGACCCCTACGGGTGCGGCAAACTACCCGCCAAGTAACCGAAGCGAAGAACCTCCCTCAACACCGTGAGTAGGCCACTCGGCACTTCGAGATATCCGGTAGTTTGTGCACCCCCTCCATGGGTCTATCCTAGGAGCAAAAACAGTAAAAGAAATTATAAAATGACGGCTACAACCTCATCCCGGTTGTGCGGCCAAATAAATAATATTACATCAATTACAAATTACATGAATTGAAAGAAAAGAAAAATCTCATCTCACAACCCCCCGGCTATTCACCCGCGACAATCCAATGAATTCATATACACATACCATCAACATTACAGATCACAGATTTGTATAGCCCCCACTAATCGACATATAGCGATTAGCAGACGTTCAATACAAATATCACATCATAGATATAAACCCGTTAGCATTAGTCTTTAGAAGTTCGATCAAAATACGGATTTTTAAGCCCTAAAAACAAATTTTTCTTTCTGGAAAATCTGGGCAGAAAAAACATATTTTAAAAATCCCAAAACAACCCCAGAAACACTCTGCAAGAAAATTTTTCCACGGCCGAGTCAACTCGGCCGCGGAACCGCGGCGGGAGCATGCTCCCGCCGCGTTTCCGCGGCGACTTGACCGGTTCGTTAGACCAATTTTCTTAGGTGTCTATTAAAAAGCCTGAGTCGATTTTTGATGTATGAGTTTTCAATTTTTGAACAGAATACAGAATCGACATAAACTTGATTTTTTCGGGTTCGTTTCGTGACTTTTTCTCCGATCGAATTTCTAGTTACTATGCTAACATGTTAGATAGTATTTAACTAGGCTCTGATACCACTGTAAGTATATGCTACCTCTCCCGGTACTTACGGGCTTACGGAAATGATGAAAAACAATTTTTCTAGAGGTGGTAACATGGACTACAAATACGGATCTTTGTTAAACAATCTACCTAACAACCTAACTAGGAGTTGTTTGCCTACTCGGTTAGGGGTTATACCTTTCTTGAACTCCTTCGTCTTCAACTCTTGATGGTGTACGGATCGGCCTCACCCCGTCGTATCCTCGCGCCGAAGATCGATCCACCCGAAAGCTTCTACCTTTGTCTTCTTCATCAAACTTGAAGAAACTAGAGCACTCGGTTTGCTAAACCTTGTGAACTAGGATGAGTAGAGAAGTGATATGGGTTTTCTTTTATCTCTAAGGCAATGAATCTCAACACATGAGAAGGGTTTGCCTTGAGCTAGAGAGAGAACAAGAGGAAGAGGGAGAGAGCTTGAGAATGAGAGAGCTCAAGAGAGAGAAAGCAAATGAAAGAATGAGCCACTCTTTTCTCATCCAACCTCTCAAAATCCAAAAGCATTATGAGCCATAATGATAATCAAGTATTATGTGATGGTTATCATCTCACAAAAGGCAAGATCATTTCATGCATTAAATGCAATGTGTGAACAAATAAGCAAGCCAAAAGTCTTTGCATGAAATGATAGCCATAGTAATGATGCTGGTCAACAAGTCCAACCTAGTCAACCGGTCAACAAAGTCAACAAGTCAACAAGGTCAACCTTTCAACCCAACCATGGCGCAATAATACTTAATTATCATTGACCATATTTCTAATTCTCATTAGGGTTAAGCAAAAGTCAACAGTCAATAACCCTAATGAGAATCCTCTGCCTCTGTCTCTGTCATCTGTGCATACACACCCGCATCCGCGTTCCGGGGAACACGAATACAAACGAGATAAAATCAATCCCAAAACGTATACTAGGATCTGGCATAAACCAAAGCCCGCTAGTAATAACTTCCCGGGCACTAAACGTACACAAGTGCGCGGATGTGACCGAACCCTGTCGCAAAACCATGCGACCTGTCGCAAAACCATGCGACCTCTACTCTTTTTCCTAAAGGCAAATAGCTCTCTGTGTGGGACTCTAATGACTCGACACTACGCTGGCAGTGGGTTTAACCATAGACTGTAAGTGGCACTAACTGTGCGTAACGGCCCTCAGTTAGATGCCGAAAAGAAGACGGACGAGGTGAAACCCATCTGAACTCCTACTGAGCCTGAGTGTGACAGTCTCTATACAGTCCGGTCTGTTCGTCTGAGAACATCACATGGCGGGCCTAGGGGACGGTAAACGTCAGTTCTCTAATAGCGGTACAAGTCGTGTCAGAGTGTAGCCCAGGACACCCTGAGATAACACTGGAAGCCTACCAGTATATCTCGCTTGCCCTGGCCAGGGACTACTTGTGTAATGGCTCTCCTAGACACAGCGCGATGTCAACTCCCAATACCGGGAGAGACGAATCCTGTCTAACCGTCACTGCCTCCAAGTGCTTCGGGACTGCACCCAACTACTACCTGTTTGCACAACTCCTTTGAGCCATGGTAGGGTAGTAATCAAAGTGCAGTGGGAATACACTCGAGGCGAAGTGACAGTGTCAAGTCAGCGGACTAAGCTGTACTCATGTCACCTGGGAATTGACAACTGACGATGGGTATAGTACCAACCAATCAGTTCCCGACGAGTCCTGTCCAGTGTACTCGTAACCTAACGAGCACCCGCATACTATCTCAAGTATGACGTACTGACGGCTGTGGGACAGACCGTCTCCCCTGCTGGGATGAGAAGCACATACGCTAGTCTACTCCGGAGTATCGATGCCCTGTCTCGATAGTCCTGCGACTAGGGACCTGTATAAGGATATGCTTGTGGATTACCCAGCCCCCACGAGTGTGACTGCCATCACAACGCTGGTAATCAAGCAAAGATCCTAAGGGCTCTACTAATGTGTATAGATGATATGCTAAAAGAAACACATGTACACATTAAAGTAGAAACAAACCAAGTAGCATACTACCATTTTGAGCAAGATTGTCTATACAACTGTGAATATCCCAAGCTTCCATTAAGTAATATACAAACTAGTATGATACAGTAATGGCCTCTAGGGCATATACACTAACACTCGCCACGGGCGAGCTTCGATATCCCGACGTCGCTACCTAGGAGTATTGCGTAAGTGTTAATATTTATTCAACCCCTATTTGAAATTTTATTTTTGGAAGGTTCAAATTTAAATTTTATACTTATACTTTACTGCTTAATGTGGGTGTAGGAGCGGGTGGTTGAGCAGGCCGAGGCATCGGGGATCGATTTTACCGGATAGAGCAATCCGAGGCTTGTGACCCCAGTCCTGGACGCCGCACACGGAGGGCACCACGGAGGTTGGGAGAGAGGCCGGGGACTGGGCCCTAGCAGGGCCCATATGAGGTTGGACTCCACCCCGGCGGTTACTTCCTCCGTCTCCAGTGAGCGACGTGTCCAGCAGGAACTGGAGAGCTTGAAGGCCACCGTTCAGGAGTTGAAGAAGATGCTGGTATGTATACTACTTAATAGTAAAATATCATGTCATATTATAGATATCAACATATCCAATATTAGTACGTAGCCTGAGCTTATTTGGTTGTAGACTTAGCTTTGATTAATCATACGTACATATCTAATTAAAATAAACTACGGTTTTCCAAACTAGATATCCAAATGGGATTTCGAAATAACTTGATAATGATACGAATTCGAATAATACACAATTCTTACACGCTTATTACACACGTTAGGTCCAGACGCGATAGGGTAGATCGACCGAGCCTCCACATGCATCTCCTTCGGTTGCGGCTCCGCAAGCCACTACATGGGCTGCTGTTCCGCAGAAAGCTCCTATAGCTCCACCGCCCGCTCAGACTCCCGCAGCCACGGCTCCGCAAGCCACTACCTCGACGGCGGCTGCGCAGACCACATCGCCAGCTCTACAGCCCGCTCAGACTCCCGCACGCTCCGCATTGCATGATTTATTAACCGAGGAGCAGGCGCGCCAGATTCTAGCGTTTATCAGAGGTGGAGCTGGACCGAGCTAGGGTAGCTTTTGGATTCTTATTTTTTGAAACATGTATTTATTTATATGATACATATTGTACTACATTTTGGACGATATTGATATTGGTGGTCCTACGGTGTTTATATTTATATCATATTCTGTTTTTTGGTTTCTTTTGTATATTATATGCGTGAGATGTGATTATGAATACTGCGATATATGTTGTGTGATGATTAATTTTATATTTGATCGATGTATATATTATTGTGCACAAGGCGAGAAAAAAATAGGCCGCCCTTTTAAAAAAAACTGATAATATGTACCTACGGATTAATCCGTAGGTAACAACGTTGCCCCTACGGATTAAACCGTAGGGGCAAAAATCAGGATAACTCATATTTTCCCTTGTGATCTCAGTATCAGGGGGTTGAGCTTGCCCCTACGAATATATCCGTAGGGGCAAACAAATGCCCCTACCCAGTTATCCGTAGGGGCAAAATATCAGGATTCCTGATATTTTGCCCCTACAGATATGTACCTACGCATGTATCCGTAGGGGCTATTACTTGGCCCTACGGATTCATCCGTAGGTACACGTAAACTATTTTAAAAAACCGTAAATAAAATAAATTTTTTGCTCCTACGGCCTATTCCGTAGGGCAAACGGGACCTACACAGAACTCCGTAGGGGCTAATTTTTGTCCGAAGGGGCAAGATCAAGGCTTCGACTTGCACCTACGGCGTTTGTATCTACATGGTATTTTCTTTTCCATACGGCTATATCCGTAGGGGCAGTGGTGTGCCCCTACAGATCCAATCTCAGCCACCCATCGCCGCCATCAGCAGATCAATGGAAGGTAACATCTTGGCGCGATCCTAGGTCGCGTCACATTGACTTGCAACAAATGATGTATTTTATTTCTAAGCAAACCTAACAATAACTTGATAAGTCGAACAACAGTCTTACAGCATGAATCAAATTATTTTTCTTATTTTACCTAAAAAAAATAATTTCTAACCCTATTTTACCACATAATTTATATATGAAAAATGTGTTTGAAAACTTCAAAGAAATAAATATGGTCAACATTAATATATAAATAATTAAATGCTAATTAAACAATTACATTAAAACTACATGAAGGACAACACTAACATAACAACAAATTGTGCAACCTTTTCTTGTTTTCTATTGTTATCTTTTTCTCCCGCAGCAAACAAAAATAGCAAGCTCACTAAGTTCCACAAAAATTCTAAAACTTATTTTTTGTACCCCCATTTTTTGTAACAAATTCATAAATCCTTTTGCTGAAATGCTACACTGTCTTTCTTGCAACTCATTATATACACATTGCGCACTGAAATGTATTACTAAAATGTAGGGAAAATGGTCAAGGGATCATGTAAGGTCATTATATATATTGATTCCAATCGACAAAACAGCGAGAACGATAATAAAAACCGACATCATCTTGTCCTGCCTAGTCGCTATGCTGTGACGATCCCTGAAACAAAACAAATAAATAAATAAATAAAATTGTGAAACATTGCCTTGACCGCCTTTTTTCCCCTTTTCTCTGACTTTAAGAAGTGAAGGTTGTTTCCTGCAATTTACCATGATTTTTCCAATCATAAACTGAACTGAGAATGTCATTTTTTCAATCTTTATATATTCTTTGGACTCATATTGATTGCGGTTTGCTCCTTATTAGTGATTTTAATTGCAGAAAACTACCTGAAATTTGCCATGTGGCAGGACATACCATCCTTTTCTTTAACTTATAAAGGTGAAAGGTGTTATTTTAAGCAATTTAGTGCCTTAAGTTTTCAAACCAAATCATAAAAGAATATCAAGAAATCACCTGAGGGTTATAGCAGCAGGATAAATAAAGCCAATGCAGACTGCGGCTGATGTCGCAAATGAATCCCAAATGCTCGGATTCAAATTCGCAAACGTGAAAACCAATCTGTGGGTGTTAGAAAACGAAGGCGGCCACAATAGAAGTAAAAGGTCGTTGACGTTGAGGCGAAGGGAAAAGAAGATGACTGGGAAAGCTAGCATGAGGTGAAGTGCATAGCTCACTCAAACAATGTCAGTGAGAACAGAGTTATATCGGATATCAAGCTTAGAATTGAAGTTAATGAGTACATCGTCGAGGATATGATCGCCAAAGAGGAAGTAAGGGCAGAAGCCTGTGGCTATATAGAGTATAGAACATAAGAGAAGCGTAGTCCTCACAATGCATTGAAACAACAAAGGGTTTTTGACCTCATTTTCTATACTGTGAACTGTGATCAGTCTAAAATACTGCATTTTTAACACGACAATTTCCTTATCATTTGAACTCATATAGAAGTGTTCGGTATTCATATTGCACATATTAGCAAAACATCTCTGAAATACCAGATTGGGTGTTAGATTGCACATATTGGGTGTTAGATTTCAAAACCGGCACTTTTAGGGAAATTGTGTGTTTATCATGGTATCGCATCATCCTTATATTGCGCAACTCTTGTCTTGAAGTCTGTGCAGGAAATTGCAGAAACCGAGCCAAAATTTATGAAAACAGTGCTAATAAAATACGCCAACTCAAAGGCTAAAGATCTGGTAGCAATACAGAAGGCCAAATAAAATTCCACACATCAGAAAGATGCCCAAATATCAGCCCAAACCATCACCAGGGAGCCAAAGCCCCAAAGCTTCAGAAGCGCCGCGGATCCGCGGCGGAAGCCCGCTTGCACCGTGGATCCACGGCGGCTTGATGGCCTCAGCTGCTCAATTTTTCTCACGTGCTCTTAAATAACGGCTAAAGCTTTCAGAACATTGTAGAAAGGCTACGTGGCGCATCTAGAAGGCTCGACTTAACAAACTCTTTCTAGAAGGCTCTCTTAACAAACTTTTGGAGGGAAAATTCAAAATTCAAATCCTAGATCTAAGGTTTTGAGGTCTATAAAAAGGAGCCTAGATCTAGGGTTGAGGTTGCTCTCCAATTCCTCCCATTTCTAACACAAGTTGAGTGACACAACTTGTGCCTCAAACCTTAACCCTAATTCCAATTCAAAATCAAGATCAAGATCCCAAGTACCATTCAAGCAAGAGAGCCTTCAACCTTTTAGAAGCGACGCCGGATTTCATCGGAGCAAGAGATCCAAGCCGATCCGCGACTCAAGGAGCCGAGCGAAGCCGAAATCGACGATCTAGTTCCTTCCTTTTGTAAATTTCAAAAGAGTTGTAACGAAATTTGTCGATAAATAATGGTGAAATTTCTATATCTTGCTTATCTTTTGATTCAACATTATGATTCAATCTCAATTTGTGATTGCGTTTGTTATGATGATGTTTGAGTAAACTCCGCTCGTATAGGAGTTGTGACGATCAATAGAATGATGATGATTTAGATCTTTTTACAATTCTTAAATCTTATAACGATTGTATATTCTTGTGAATCAAATGATCGATGACCTAGTTTCGGGATGATCCTTTCTTGATTGTGTTCACTCGAAACTAAGAAACAACGATTGATCATTTGATTGACTAGAAACTAGAATTTGAATGAGATTCAATGAAAGGACAAAGGATAAGACGAGGAAACCCTAGCTTCTTCGCAAAATCCTTAACCTCGATGAATTATCATCGATCTAGTATCAATTCGTTAAAGGATAAGAACATGAAATCATTAGATCTCATCACATCTATAAATCTGATCTACTCCTACGAGCTACACTTCGAATCTTGATTGTTGGTTGGAAATCATCACACATCTCACTTCTTGATTTTAATGCTTTCTTAGATCTAGACTTTTCTCTTTCTTGAAATGCAATTTTATAAATCATGAATTGTTTTCTTTTCTTTTCCTTAAAGTTTCGACTCATCTAATTTGAAACACGAACGATTACACTTTCCCTGTGGAAGATCCGCACTTACTAACGCGCTACATCCGACACCGTTATTGATTGCGGTTAAATAATTTTTGGTTGTGATTTCTTTACAAATTTTCCACAAACTACACAATCGGAAATCGTATTCAATCAAATGGCGCCGTTGCCGGGGATAGTGCGCTAATTGTTCGTATTTTGAAATTTAAGTTGAAAAGTTTATTCCGTCTCTATTTTTAGATCAAAACTTGCGCAAACACTAATACGTGTTGTTGTGATTTGATTGCGAGGAAATCTGGAATTATCGGAACTGGAGAAAATTTTTTCTGAAATTTCCAGAGAGCAGGAAAAGTGAATAGAAGCTTGCTAGAAAATTTTGAAGCTGTGATCCCTTCCTTCCACCGCGATTCCGCAGCATATACCCCTCTTACACCGCGATTCCGCGGCGGATCTAGCCCTTCACTACACCAAAATTCCTCTGTGAGTTTCTAACTTTCTTATCTTCTCCCTCATCTGCTCCAAATAACAATTTGCTGCAGGTTTCTTTGCAAATAATCACAGCGCCGCAAAATAAAAATAAAAATTTGTGCGTGTTTTGATTTTTGGTTATTTGCATATTAATACGCATATTAAGGGGCACGACCAAATCTAGATTAGGTGGGGAGTTCATTACCCTTTCTAAGCCCCAAAAATCACAAACTTGCATCTGCATTTACCCTCATTAATTAAAAAAGATCTAGAGATGACTCTAAGGACCGTCGCGCTCACTTAGGACAAGAGAAGGCCGTTGGTAATTCATTGCTTATCCGCGTTTCTTTGTGGTGTCTAAGGTAATGTGTCTAAGGCCAGTGGTTATTAATTAGGCCCACTACTTACGTAGTGGAGTACCTTCCCACATACCTGGCACTTACCTGACCACAGGGAGACAAAGAGGCAGTGGAGGATTTTATCTTGCGACTTGTCTTTTGGCAGTTAGGAGCGGTCTAGAGCCTGACCTAGGTGACCATAGAATTAGGGTATTGCTTGTAGCATTTGTTGTGATCGCATCATTTTTTCAAAAATCCGTCCATTTTTTCAAAACAAACACCAATCACATTCATTCCATCCCTTAATTATAAATTCACGCTGCCACTTGTACTAACCCTTTTTAGTGCAAGATAGGCTGGACAACGGGATTTTAGTGCCTGTTTAGTCCGTGTCCTTTCGATCGACCCAAAAGTCGGTATTTCTACATTTACCTTTTCTTTGCCCACCACCACACCCACATCGATGGATTCGTCTCCATCGAACTTCTTTACCACTACTCTGCCGCCGTCCGTTGGTGCCCAGAATCCACCTCGCATCTCTCTCCAAGAGAGGTGCTATCCTACTCGAGGTCCCCTTTCCACCTGTCTTTCCATTCCACCAGCCAACGGGAAATTTTTTTAGATTAAACCCCAATACATCAACCTTCTACCAAAATTTCACGGTCTCGAGTCTGAAGACGCATATGTCTTTATTACCAAATTTGAAAAGGTATGCGTAATGATGGGTACCTCACAGCTTTCTATGGATGCTATGCGTCTTCATCTTCTCCCATTTACCTTGTGCGATTTAGCCGAGAAGTGGCTATATAACACTACCACATATTCCATTTCAAATTGGGAAGAATTCGTCAAAGCATTCCTTAAGAAATTCTACCCAAATCATAAAATAGCTCGAGTCCGCAGCGAAATAAATCAATTCACCCAGGTTCCAAATGAACCATTTTCAAAATGTCTTGAACGCTTCAAGGATCTGTTAGTCCAATGTCCACATCACGGAATCCCTAGATGAGAACTATGCTGAATCATTTATGAGGGCATTAATCCTAACACAAGACAGACCCTTGAATCCATGTGTCAAGGCAACTTCATGACTAAAGTCGATGGGGAAGCCTGGAAATTCCTAGAAGATTTCGCTGAAAAATCGTTACAGTGGGAGGGTGTGAGTCAATCGTCTAGGGATGGCAATGATATTTCCATAGGAATTAGAGCTGAAATTTCAGCTTTACACAAGAAATTTGACGCTATAAAAAACAAATTTTTAGCTGCCGCCCTAAATCAAATGTCACTCTCCAAAACTGTATGTGGCTGCTGTTCCGATCCTTCTCATTTGACGGAAGAATGTCCAATAAATTCTCCGTTTTAAGGTCATGAGCATATCAATTCTGCTTACCAACAAGGACCTAGAAACGACCCATTTTCTTCCACATATAATCAAGGTTGGAGGAATCGCCCGAACTTTTCTTGGAACCAATCCTAATCTCAAAACATGGTTCCAAATCTGAATCAATTCCAAAGGGTCCCTCCACCACAACAACAACCGCCACTTCAATTGAGTCAGCAACCCTTTCACGCACAAAACTTCCAAAATCCGGTCAACAGACCTGCACCGTCTAATCCTTTGCAGTTGATCGGTTCAGATGAATCCTCTTCATTCATGAACTTGCTTTTGACAATAAAAACTTCCGTCGATGATATAAAGAGAAACTCCATTTCTTAAAGTGAGACTATTAAATCGATGGAAGAAGAAATTGTACGTTTAAAAGCTCAAATGAGTGCAAGAGAGAAAGGGAAACTTCCAGCTCAACATTTACCCAATCCCGGCTATTCACATCATGTGGATGCAATCACGTTGAGATCTGGAAGAGTGCTTGACAATCACGTTGGGGAAGAGTTTGATGACACCGAAAAATCTATCGATGATACCCCGGCTGAGACCTTTCCTTCCACCTCTACTTCTAATTCTAACCCCAGTTCTTCTACCGTACCACCTTCTTGCGAGCCTATTTTTCATTTCCCAAAAGGCTCGCCACCTCATCCCACCTCTTCTACTCCTCCACGGACGATCCCCACTTCTATTTTTGGATCGGGTCTACACACACTTCCTTCTCCTATGATGGACCCAGCGCTTATTGCTAAAGCACCTTATCCTAATCGGTTAAGGGCAAACACATCGATTCCACATATGGAGAAGATTATGGACATTTTTAGGCAAGTTAACATCAACATCCCTCTCCTAGATGCCATCCAACAAGTTCCGTCCTATGCGAAAACTCTTAAGAACTTGTGCACTAGGAAGAGGAAGACTCAAGTGCCCAAGAAAATTTTCATGGCAAAGACGGTAGACACGGGTTTCCCCCAACAATTACCGAGGAAACGTAAGGATCCTGGATATCCTACTATTTCCATTTTTATTGGGGGAAAACACATTAACCGTGCTCTACTAGACCTGCGCACAAGTGTTAACCTGCTTCCTTTCTCAGTCTATGAACAGTTAGGGATCGGAGAGTTGAAGCCAACCCATTGCACTCTCTAGATGGCTGACCGATCAATCACCAAACCTAAGAGTGAACTGGAGGATGCGTTAATAAAAATCGGGGAATTCATATTCCTTGTGGAATTTATTGTAATTGATACACAACCTGTAGCGAACCCACGGAATCAAATTCCGGTGATTTTAGATCGCCCCTTTTTGGCCACTTCCAACGCTATCATCAACTGTCGTAATGGCTCTATGACCCTATCCTTCGGGAATAGGTCAATAGAACTGAACATTTACAAGTTGGGAAGTGTACCCTCCGAACCTACTGCTCAGGTCTGTTCTGTCGACTTAATGGATGTCAACAACAGCGAATTTGATGATCCTCCTGATACTGATCTTGACTCTTTTCATACGTTGTTGTTTGACCCAACTATATATCATACACATACGGACTCTTCCACCGAGATGTCCGGGTCAACAATTAACACCGATTATGAACTGTTCTTAGAGTCTGAAGATCACCCCGCACTTTGTGATGACATTATTCTCCGGGGTATTGATGGAACTTTCGAGGAGATCTTCGCTGATGAACTCGTATTTTTGAATGACACGGGTGTTGAGATGAATCATGTCCAAATCAATGAAATTGAACCTCCACCCCTTCTTTTGAACTGTAAAAAGAATGCGAGTAATCCATCACATTCACTGCATCGTCTCTCCAAAATAAGACGCACACACATTCTATTCCACCACTTACCTTTTCCCCACTTCTTCTTCCACCGACCAGAGCACTGCATTGACAAATTTTTTGAATGGTTGGTGTTGACATTCGGTCTTTGCAAAGCTTGGCATCGACCATTGATTTTTGATCCTCTCATGTGATTTTCAAAGATTAACATTGCATAACTCAAGTTTAGGGGGGCATTTTTTCTGGCTCTTGGAAAGAAAATTTTTACAAAATTTTGAGCCAAAAATAAGTTTGGAGGAGGTTCTTCACTTAAATATTTTGCCCCCACTAATAAATTCCTTCCAGGCTTACAGGTTTTTCAAGATTTAGCAGATGGCAACAGTGATGACACTGTTGAAAACAAGTTTGGGGGAGGTTTGTGCCTATTTTTGCATCATTTGCATATCATTTGCATAAGCACAAAACATTTTTGAAAACCTATAAAAATTTAAAAAATTTCAAAAAGATAAAAACATTTTTTGTACATAAATAAGATAATAAAAGATTAGATAGTGAAAAATTACATCCATGAGATTAGAAAAATTTAAGAAAAATAAGAAAATTAGAAGTTTTCTTATACGAACTAGTAATGAGTAGTTATGAGCCGTTGTCCCAAGGGTTAGTAAGATGAAGGAAGTCACTAATCTGAGGATAAAACTAAGTCTGAAAAATAGTTTCTATTCTGGAAGCCAAACATTTTGAACGTTGATATTCTGCTATTCGCACTTACACACGTCTTGAAGTCCGGGATAGTAGAGGATACCTTGAAATGCTCTTGTCTTAAAGCCGATATATGAAGGAAATAAAAAAAATGTGAATAAAAAATTATAAAATGGTGAGAAAAATGGACACTGTTTTTGTTATCGCCGAGGGCAATAAAAAATATATAGCGAGGGTGCTTCTTCACCTAGTGCCCTAAGGCCAACTGGTCTGGGAGTCACTGCTATGCCTGAGGTGGTGCAAGACGAGGAAAATACACCAAATAAGCAAGCACATGAGTAATCGGTCGGTTAGTACCTCAAGAAGTATTAACGGTCGCATGAAAGTGTGTGAGCAAATTCATCTAAATATTCATTAATTAAAAAGTACTGAGGCTGATGGGCAAGAGTATGATAGCTTGAATTGAATTCTCCGGGTGTAGAGATGTCCTTTACACACACGCAGGGTTATATGATCGATGTTTGGAAGAAAGATAGGAATGAAGAATAAGACGATGTTTTATTGAGGGAGGACGTGATTTCTGACATCTTTTCATGACTATTAAGATAGGGCTCATGACAACCGAAAAGCTAGCTTAGTTGGAAACCCTAATTTTCAAAGCTTTTCTTTTATAATTCCTGTCTTTAAATGTAATATTCATGATCTTTCTTTTATTATTGGAATTTTTGGGTGCAATCCGCTGAAAACTCTCAGGAGACAACACTCCTCCTACTAGGGACACATAGAGGTTTAAAGGCTTGTTGCACGTGCTCAGTGCAATCGTGTTGCCTACGAAAGTATGCTAGTTAGTTTTTCTCTTTCTTTATGTTCTCTTTCTCTTTTTAATAAAACAATTTGATCGAGACGATCGAAAATAAGTTTGGGGGAATTTGATCAGTCGAAAATACTGCATTTTTAACATGGCAATTTCCCTATCATTTGAACTCATATAGAAATGTCTGGTATTCATATTACACATATTAGCAAAACATCTCTGAAATACCAGATTGCATGTGTTAGACTTCAAAACCGGCACTTTTAGGGAAATTGTGTGTTTGTCATGGCATCACATCATCCTTGTATTGCGCAACTCTTGTCTTGAAGTCTGTGCAGGAAATTGCAAAAACTGAGCCAAAATTTATGAAAACAGTGCTGATAAAATACGCCAATTCAAAGGCTAAAGATCTGGTAGCAATACAGAAGGCCAAATAAAATTCCACACATCAGAAAGAGGCCCAAATATCAGCCCAAACCATCACCAGAGAGCCAAAGCCCCAAAGCTTCAGAAGCGCCGCGGATCCGCGGCAGAAGCCCGCTTGCGCCGCGGATCCGTGGCGGCTTAATGGCCTCAGCTGCTCAATTTTTATCACGTGCTCTTAAATAACGGCTAAAGCTTCCAGAACATTGTAGAAAGGCTACGTGGCGCATCTAGAAGGCTTGTCTTAAGACACTCTTTCTAGAAGGCTCTCTTAACAAACTTTTGGAGGGAAAATTCAAAATTCAAATCCTAGATCTAGGGTTTTAAGGTCTATAAAAAGGAGCCTTGATCTAGGGTTGAGGTTGCTCTCCAATTCCCCCCATTTCTAACACAAGTTGAGTGACACAACTTGTGTCTCAAACCTTAACCCTAATTCCAATTCAAAATCAAGATCAAGATCCCGATTACAATTCAAGCAAGAGAGCCTTCAACCTTTTAGAAGCGACGCCGGATTTCATCGGAGTAAGAGATCCAAGCCGATCCGCGACTCAAGGAGCCGAGCGAAGCCGAAATCGACGATCTAGTTCCTTCCTTTTGTAAATTTCAAAAGAGTTGTAACGAAATTTGTCGATAAATAAAGGTGAAATTCTATATCTTGCTTATCTTTTGATTCAACATTATGATTCAATCTCAATTTGTGATTGCGTTTGTTATGATAATGTTTGAATAAACTCCGCTCGTATAGGAGTTGTGACGATCAACAGAATGATGATTATTTAGATCTTTTTACAATTCTTAAATCTTATAACGATTGTAAATTCTTGTGAATCAAATGATCGATGACCTAGTTTCGGGATGATCCTTTCTTGATTGTGTTCACTCGAAACTAGGGAACAACGATTGATCATTTGATTGACTAGAAGCTAGAATTTGAATGAGATTCATTGAAAGGACAAAGGATAAGACGATGAAACCCTAGCTTCTTCGCAAAATCCTTAATCTCGATGAATTATCATCGATCTAGTATCAATTCGTTAAAGGATAAGAACATGAAATCATTAGATCTCATCACATCTATAAATCCGATCTACTCCTACGAGCTACACTTCGAATCTTGATTGTTGGTTGGAAATCATCACATATCTCACTTCTTGATTTTAATGCTTTCTTAGATCTAGACTTTTCTCTTTCTTGAAATGCAATTTTATAAATCATGAATTGTTTTCTTTTTTTCCTTAAAGTTTCGACTCATCTAATTTGCAACACGAACGATTACACTTTCCCTGTGGACGATCCGCACTTACTAACGCGCTACATCCGACACCGTTATTGATTGCGGTCAAATAATTTTTGGTTGTGATTTCTTTACAGATTTTCCACAAACTACACAATCGGAAATCGTATTCAATCAAACTGCAAAAAAAATCAAAGAAGAAAACAGATAATAAAAATGAGTAGAAAAAGAGAAGGGTATTTTAGGTAATTTATGTAATAATTTTATCCTAGTTAGTTGTTGGGATTATGTCTCGTATCTGAATATGCATTTATGGATATAGTCAATTAGACCCTAGCATAATAAAACAATTCGTTGATAATATGAAATTAGAAAGGTTACAATAACAAGAGAAAGAAATAGAAATAATAATTTTCCAAAAAAAATCATCCCTCATACAAAACAAAAAAATATTGATTACATAGTGATCAACATTCATCCGACAAAATCTTCAAAAAGCGTCCGTAAATTAAGTGGATTTCATTTTTTTAAGCGCTTGCCAAAAAATGTAGCATAGTATAAATTTTATGATGTAGAACCAAAGAAGAAGCTTTTTTTATTATGGAAGATCCTGAAATTTCTTTCAGCCAACATGCATGAACAAAATACCATGAAAAACGTATCCCGATCATTTCTAGTATTTTTCTTAGCACTTTTGTTTCGCCACTTTTTCCATAACAAGAACATTGATATTACAAAGGAACATCTTAGAAAAATATGCTCAATTGTTTCTGGTTCTACGTTGCGCAGAACTCATAAAGTCCCTTTGTCAACTCCTTTTATGGTTCTGTATTGCATTTATGGGCCATTTAGGCCGGGTCACCTATAGGGTTTTAGTACTATAAATATCTCTCTTTTGGGTGAGAGATAGTAGGTTTGAGAGACATAATGTGAGTATTGAGGGCTTTGTGCCTCCCCTTTCTTGTGTGAGAGCTAGAGAGCAGTACTACAAAGAGGGGTTGCCCCTACGGATTAACCCGTAGGGGCAAACCAATGCCCCTACGGCTATGTCCATAGATGCAAGAAAATAACCTGTAGGTGTAAACGCTGTAGATGCAAGTTGAAGCCGTGAACTTTCCCCTACGGGAAAAAAACCTGCCCTTACGGATTTCACTGTAGGTCCGTTATCCCCTACGGAGTAGGCCGTAGGGGCAAAAACATTATTTTATTTACGGTTTTTAAAAATATATTTCTTGTACCTACGGATGAATCCGTAGGTCTAAGTCATAGCCCCTACGGATACATGCGTAAGTACATATCCGTAGGGGCAAAATATCAGAAATCCTGATATTTTGCCCCTACGGATAACTCCATAGGGGCTTTTGTATGCCCCTACGGATATATCCGTAGGGGCTCTCCCAATCCCCTGATACTGAGATCAGGGGGGAAAATATCAGTTAATACTGATATTTGGCCCCTACGGTTTAATCCGTAGGGGCAACATATGTACCTACGGATTAATCCGTAGGTACGTATTATCTGTTTTTTTTTAAAAAAGGGCTGCCTGATTTTTTCTCGCCCTGTGCACAATAATATATACATCAATCAAATATAAAATTAATCATCACACAACATATATCGCAGTATTCATAATCACATCTCACGCATATAATATACAAAAGAAACCAAAAAAATGAATATGATATAAATATAAACCAATATCAATATCAATATCGTTTCAAAATGTAGTACAATATGTATCATATAAATAAATACATATTTCAAAAAATAAGAATCAAAAAGCTACCCTAGTTCGGTCCAGCTCCACCTCTGATAAACGCTAGAATCTGGCACGCCTGCCCCTCGGTCAATAAACCATGCAATTCGGCGCATGCGGGAGTCTGAGCGGCCTGTGGAGCTGGCGATGTGGTCTGCGCAGCCGCCGTCGAGGTAGTAGCTTGCGGAGCGGCGGCAGCGGGAGTATGAGCGGGCGGTGGAGCTAAAGGAGCTGTCTGCGGAACCGCAACCGATGTAGTGGCTTGCGGAGCCGCAGCCGAAGGAGATGCATGTTGAGGCTCGGCCGATATACCCTGTCGCGTCTGGACCTAACATGTGTAATAAGCGTGTAAGAACTGTGTATTATTCGAATTCGTATCATTATCAAGTTATTTTGAAACCCCATTTGGATATCTAGTTTGGAAAACCATTGTTTAATTTAATTAAATATGTATGTATGATTAATCAAACCTAAGTCTACAACCAAATAAGCTCAGGCTACGTACTAATTATGGATATGTTGATATCTATAATATGATATGATATTTTACTATAAAGTAGTATACATAACAGCATCTCCTTCAACTCCTGAACGGTGGCCCTTAAGCTCTCCAGTTCCTGCTGAACACGGCGCTCACTGGAGACGGAGGAAGTAACCGCCGAGGTGGAGTCCAACCTCATATGGGCCCTGGTAGGGCCCAGTCCCCGGCCTCTCTCCCAACCTCCGTGGTTCCCTCCGTGTGCGGCGTCCAGGACTGGAGTCAGCATCCTCGGATCGCTCTGTCCGGTAAAATCAATCCCCGAGGCCTCGGCCTGCTCAACCACCCGCTCCTACACCCACATTAAGCAGTAAAGTATAAGAATAAAATTTAAATTTGAACCTTCCAAAACTAAAATTTCAAATATAGGTAGAATAAATATTAACACTTACGCAATACTCCTGGGTAGCGACGTCGGGATATCGAAGCTCGCCCGTGGCGGGATCTATCGAGGTGCCGTGGACAGCACGCTCGGTGTACCACCTTGCGCCACGGTCTTAGCTGTCTGCAATATTAGAAAATAACTCTTAATATTAAAAATATTAGAAAATAACTCTTAATATTGCAGAATATCACAAAGGTTGGTCTATTGTAATTTACCAATAACTCCATGGCTCGAGTAATATTTCTCGAGCCACCTGTGTAAGTGGGGCCACCCCTCTTCGCCGACTTCCTGTTCTCTGTATTCTGAGCGGCCTGTTTCTGCACAACGCATTAACATTTAGTTTTCTAATTAAGGAACACGAAAAAATAAATTATATCCTAAACAATGAATTACATTTAAAATACATACCTGTTTGCATTGGGAGTCGAAATATTCGCACAATAGAGGCAATGTCTCTACGTCGACTCTCGCAAACGCCGGAGTAGATAGGAAGGACGCTCTCTCTGCCTCGGGGGTCTCCATCCATAGGGAGTAGCAGTCGGCCTTCAGCTCATTCCTGTTGTTTCGGACCTTAGTCTGCATGTTCTTCATCAGGCCATTGTACAGAGCATGAAGGTCGAGCACCCTCCCAGGGTGATCAGGGTCGGGTACAGGCTGAAAATCGTAATCCGACTGAAAATACAAAAAAAAACATTGTTATTAGATTGCAAGTGTTAATAATAAATATATTGGATAAATCAAATGAAAATATATATTAATACGTACCCGAGCCTGATCAAAGAAGAGGGCGAGTGAGCGCCGGTGCTGCTCGCCCCACTCAACGTGAAGTGGATAGTTCTTCACGAGCCGGCTCTCGTCCTCCATATACCGGCCGAACCTCTCGGTATGAGGACCGGTATAGCGATAGTCAAAGGTAAAAAAGAGGGGGAATGCTGGCTCCCCCCTAGCTCTGTCAGGCCTCAGCCTATGGGACTGATTCGGGCCTCGAGTCCCCCTCTGGGGATGGGGAAGCCCTGCGTCTGCACGAAATATCAAGACAATCAATATTAAGACAAAGTTGTATTAAGAAATCAAGCTTAAACGAAAATTGAAGTGTGATATATACCTCCGGTGACTATCACACGAGCCTGGGCCCGGGCAGCAGCACGAGCGGGGCGATAGTTCCTCCTGTGAGGAACAACCGGGGTCCCGGATGCGGACGCATCCCCTCCAACTAGAAAATAAACATTGACGCTAAATTTCCATGAAGTTCATATTTATTCTATATAGCATATGTAAAATGAATAAATATTTTATATTTATTCATACTAACCTACAGACGATGCGGAGGGTATGGAAGCGGCAGGAGTGTCCCCTACGGAAGATGTGGACGCACCACCTATAATCAGACAATTAAAATTAGATTATATAAGTAATTGCAAAAAGAATGTGTAGATCAATAATATAATGTTCTAAATCAATATGCATGCACTATAAGATATATAAACATACCCGCAGGTGCGGTGGTGTCACCACCTACAGCTAAACAATAATAAAAATTTTTAAGTAAGAGCAAAAGGAATGTGTGTATATTTATGATATAGCATTCTAAATCAATATACATGCACTATATGATATATAAACATACCTGGAGGAGAGGGAGTGACCTCTGTCCTTGATGTGGACGCATCACCAACAACTAGACAATCGAACATTGACAATATAAGTAATTTTGACATAAACAGGCATGAATATCTGTAATATTACATTCAAAATGGATATGCGTGCAGTATACCTGGAGGTGTGGCAAAATCCACACGGAAGGAGGCATCCGAAGGGGTCTCCGATCTGGGTGCAAGACCGACCCTCTGAAGCTCCCTACGCAGCTCTCCGGGCGGCAGAACCGCTCTGCCTCTGCCTCTGCCGCGGCTGGAGCTCCTGCCTGTTAGTTATATGTATGCCCTAGAGGCCATTACTATACATGTGTTGTATATTGTAGTGGATGCTTGGGCATATATAGGGAGGACTTTCTTGCTCGACATGATAGTATGCTATCTGGTTACTCTTTACCTTAACGTGTATACTGATTGTCTCTCTGTTACATGTTGGTAAAGCCCTTAGGATGTGTACTTGACTACCTGGACTGTGATGCGGATCATACTAGTAGGGACATGGTAGTCCATAAGTACATCCTTCAAGGTCCCTAGTCGTGGGTATATCGATACGGGGCATCGATATACCAGAGTAGACTAGCGTATGCCTTCTCGACCCATGCAGATGGGCGATGGATGATCCCATATCCATTGGTGTTTGACATCAGAGATGATATACGGGTGCTCGGTGGAGACTGGGTACACTGGAAGGACTCACCGAGAACTCCCAGATGGTATTATACCTTACGTCAGATGGCAGTTCTCAGGTGACACTGGTACAGGGTAGTCTGTAGACCCGAGATCGTCATAGAGTCTTGTGTGATTCCCACTGTGCTTTGATTTCCACCTTACCACATCCAAGAGGGCGTGCAAAACGGTGGTTTTTGGGTACAGTCCTGAGTCACATGGAGGCAATGAGCGATAGGAGGGGTTTCGTCTCTCCCGGTATTGGGGGTTGATGTTGCGCTATGCTCGATTGGCCATAACAGGGAAGTCCCTGACCAGGTCTGGTTTAGAGATTTACTGGTAAGTGTTACCGATAGTTTCTCAACCCGTTATGCGCCTCATATCGGCATGACTTATCGGTTATTGGGGTCTGACGTTTACCACCCCTAGACTTGATATGCGACATATCAGACGAAGAGACCGGACTTTACGGTAGTGCCACTGTCAGGCTTTTTGGAGGAGTTGGAGCAGGCTTGCTTGCTGATCTTCTGATCGCTCAATACCCGGGTAGACGTTACGTATAGCTAGTACCGCTGACGTCTTGTGGGTGCTTGATATGATCATCACCTACTGCCGGCGTATTGACGAGTCTTTAGAGTCCTACATAGAGGTTATACTGGCTCAGGCAAAACGAGATAGGAGCGCATATATGATATGTGCGGGACCGAGAATGATACGAGTATGTGATACCGTATTCTATTCTCACTATGATTATATCGATTGGTTGTATGCGATATAACCTAGTTATCGAATCAAGGATTGATTCGATAAGTCGATACATTGATATTAGTCGGTTATATGCGATATGACCGGATCGTTAAATCAAGTGTTGATTTAATGATTTAATGTATAATTATATATTTGATATATTACTTTACATTAACTAGTATTGGTTCATTTAAGATTGATTTTCTCACTTGATGTGCACAAGTTGTATATGTGATATATTTTTGTGCACTTGATTGTATCATGTTTGATTATACATGCAAACTTGGGTGTGTGTATGCTATACACCATGTTTAGTTAATGGTTAGGGTTTTATTTGCTTTATTTATTATGTTTTGTTAAAATAAAAATGGTGCTTTTTCTTTTTCATGCTAGAAGCTTCATGTTGCTTCATGCATCTTTGAAAAGTCTAACCATTTTTGTTTTGACTCTTTAACCTAACCATTACCTAAACCCTAGTTTACTCTCTACATGAGTTAACCTCACCCATGGTTGCATTATGATAACTCTTCACTTGATTTTCTATTTTGATAATTCATTCTTTTCTTTTCTTCTTCTTCTTCTTCATGAAGAAAAGGAAAAGCTTGCTAGAAAATTATCAAGTGATGAATCCGAGTGAGAAATCAAAATCTAAAGAGTACCCACTTCCTATCTCACCATCCTCTACTAGACTAGAACTTTAGTTTAGGGTGTTTGCTTCACTAATTCTATGGTTAGTGAGGTAGAAGCTTGAGTCCGTATTCTCTCGACGTAGATCATCTTCGGCATCGAAGACTTCAAGCGATTCCGTTGCAATTTCTCATGGAGCCGTCCGAGAGTCCGGGATCCCGATGATCGCAGCGAAGGGGACATCCACACGGAGCTATTGAAGTGAAGGACCGGATTTACAAAGGTTGTAATCCCTTTCCTTTAGAGTAAAGTTGTTTACTTGCTATCTTTTTCGCATAATCTCTAGTTAACGATCTTGCTTAGGGTTGTTCGGCACCAATTTTTTTTTATTCCGGCATGGTCGATGCCTTGTAGAGCCTCATTAGTGTGCCTAGTAACCCTACACTGCCGCCCCTCGCTGCTCCCGACATCGTCATCAAATCTAGATAAACAGTTCGTGGATGCATTAGACAATCATTAAAAGTATTAACTATATATGTATAGAGCATAAAATGTGAAGTAATAATATAACATTACTGATAACTTTTTTCGTTTCGTGGACGCATTATACATATCTACTTGGATTTCATCGTCGATGTCATTTCTAACCCACGTAACTTCATGATCGGTCGAAGACAGCCCATCCTTCGAAACAGACGGTCGGAGCACTTTAAGCCTTCTCTCTTCTTCGTCCTCATCGTCGTCCTCGAATTCTGGGACATCGTAGATATCTATGGGTTTCAATCGGCATACAACACTCCATCTCGGATGCTTCAAACACCATGAGAGGGTGGAATACTTCGCATTCTCATAAATTAGTTTCCTAGCATCATTCATGAAATTTTCATATTTATCCGCACGCGGTCCTTAACCGGAAGGAATGTCATCTTCGGTACGAATAGATTCACCTAGGGCAGCCTCTACCATATCCTCCATTTCTTCTGATAGAAATAAATTACCATCTTCTCCTTCTGCCGCATTACCGAATTCTTCTTCTTCTCCTGCCGCATTATCGTGTTCTCCTTCTTCTTCTGCCGCAGTACTGCATTCTTCTTCTTCCCCATGATATTTCCAAATTGTATAAAATCTAGTAAACCTATATTTTACAATATGAAGCTCTGCCAATTCTACCTTCTACCAGTACTTATTGCCACATCTATCGCACGGACAGAGAATCTTCTTTATTATGATCTTATTATGTGCGTGTGCAAATACAAGGAAACCAGCAACTCCTGCGATAAATTTAGGTTGCATACGTTGTTGCCAATCCACATACATCCAGTCCTTAACTCTGACGTACTCATGGGCCATGTTAGACTGTATAACATATAAATTATAGCTTATGCTGACTATATTGAGAAATATAAGAACGGGATAGTTACTGACAACGGAGAAAATCCGTGTATATGCTTTGTGTGTGCGTTTGTCGTTGAAAAGAATAAATTATCGCATGTATATTAACCGATAGACGGGGACTAAGTGGCGCTTTTAGTTTCATATATGAGTATCGATGAGAATATGAAAGTTTCATAATATCATCGAGAACCATATATTGGTTTTAACTTGAACATCTTGAATCACTCTCTAATTATGCATTTGTAGTGTATTCTAGTTGTATGTGTGTGTTCCGGCTGTCGGGGGTAGGCTTCTATCCCATTAAGAATGTATAGAGCGAACACCCATCACTTGTGCTTTCAACCGTTTCGAGTAAATTTCGGCAGCACCTCCCCGCTGTTCTCCGAGTACACTGTAATAGAATAGATAATCATTTCAAAGCTGTGAAACAACGTTGAAATGAACATCTAATCTATCTTTGTACACGGAGAATCAGAGGAAAGGTACCGACGAAATATCTCGAAACGGATGAAAACACAAGTGAATGAAGGCGTTTTCTTTATACATTCTTAACTTGTCCACATGGGAAAAATCTATGGGTTACCGTACGATTGAATTTTCTCGTCGTGCAGACTATATGACGGTTGTTAGTATCGAGTTATACCGTCCGATATTTAACAACCTTCGTATAGTTCTATGTCAAGACGAACATCGCACGTATGTTAACCGATAGACGGGGACTAAGTGGAGTTTTTAGTTTCATATATGAGTATCGATGAGAATATGAAGGTTTCATATTATCATTGAGAATCATATAATGGTTTTAACTTGAACATCTCGAATCGCTCTCTAATTATGTGTTTGTTGTGTATTCTTGTTGTATGTGTGTGTTCCAGCCGTCGGGGGTAGGCTTCTATCCCATTAAGAATGTATAGAGCGAACACCCATCACTTGTGCTTTCAACCGTTTCGAGTAAATTTCGGCAGCACCTCCCCGCTGTTCTTCAAGTATACCGTAATAGAATAGATAATCATTTCAAAGCTATGAAACAACGTTGAAATGAACATCTAATCTATCTTTGTACACGGAGAACCAGCGGAAAGGTACCGACGAAATATCTCGAAACGGATAAAAACATAAGTGAATGAAGGCGTTTGCTTTATACATTCTTAACTTGTCCACACGGGACAAATCTATGGGTTATCATACGATTGAATTTTCTCGTCGCGTAGACTATACGACGATTGTTAGTATCGAGCTATAACGTCCGATATTTAACAACCTTCGTATAGTTCTATGTCACGACGAACATCGCACGTATGTTAACCGATAGACGGGGACTAAGTGGCACTTTTAGTTTCATATATGAGTATCGATGAGAATATGAAGGTTTCATATTATCATCGAGAATCATATATTAGTTTTAACTTGAATATCTCGAATCACTCTCTAATTATGCGTTTGTTGTATATTCTTGTTGTATTTGTGTGTTCCGGCTGTCGGGGGTAGGCTTCTATCCCATTAAGAATGTATAGAGCGAACACCCATCACTTGTGCTTTCAACCATTTCGAGTAAATTTCGGCAGCACCTCCCCGCTGTTCTCCGAGTACACTGTAATAGAATAGATAATCATTTCAAAGCTGTGAAACAACGTTGAAATGAACATCTAATCTATCTTTGTACATGGAGAACCAGCGGAAAGGTACCGACGAAATATCTCGAAACGGATGAAAACACAAGTGAATGAAGGCGTTTTCTTTATACATTCTTAACTTGTCCACACGGGACAAATCTATGGGTTACCATATGATTGAATTTTCTCGTCGCGTAGACTATACGACAGTTCTTAGTATCGAGCTATACCGTCCGATATTTAATAACCTTCGTATAGTTCTATGTCACGACGAACATCGCACGTATGTTAACCGATAGACGGGGACTAAGTAGCGCTTTTAGTTTCATACATGAGTATCGATGAGAATATGAAGGATTCATATTATCATTGAGAATCATATATTGGTTTTAACTTGAACATCTCGAATCACTCTCTAATTATGCGTTTGTTGTGTATTCTTGTTGTATGTGTGTGTTCCAGCTATCGGGGGTAGGCTTCTATCCCATTAAGAATGTATAGAGCGAACACCCATCACTTGTGCTTTCAACCGTTTCAAGTAAATTTCGGCAGCACCTCCCCGCTGTTCTCCGAGTACACTGTAATAGAATAGATAATCATTTCAAAGCTGTGAAACAACGTTGAAATGAACATCTAATCTATCTTTGTACACGGAGAACCAGCGGAAAGGTACCGACGAAATATCTCGAAACGGATGAAAACACAAGTGAATGAAGGCGTTTGCTTTATACATTCTTAACTTGTCCACACGGGACAAATCTATGGGTTACCATTTGATTGAATTTTCTCGTCGCGTTGACTATACGACGGTTGTTAGTATCGAGCTATACCGTCCGATATTTAACAACCTTCGTATAGTTCTATGTCATGACGAACATCGCACGTATGTTAACCGATAGACGGGGACTAACTGGCACTTTTAGTTTCATATATGAGTATCGATGAGAATATGAAGGTTTCATATTATCATCGAGAATCATATATTGGTTTTAACTTGAACATCTCGAATCACTCTCTAATTATGTGTTTGTTGTATATTCTTGTTGTATATGTGTGTTCCGGCTGTCGGGGGTAGGCTTCTATCCCCTTAAGAATGTATAGAGCGAACACCCATCACTTGTGCTTTCAACCGTTTCGAGTAAATTTCGGCAGCACCTCCCCGCTGTTCTCCGAGTACACTGTAATAGAATATATAATCATTTCAAAGCTGTGAAACAACGTTAAAATGAACATCTAATCTATCTTTGTACATGGAGAACCGGCGGAAAGGTACGGACGAAATATCTCGAAATGGATGAAAACACAAGTGAATGAAGGCGTTTGCTTTATACATTCTTAACTTGTCCAAACGGGATAAATCTATGGGTTACCATACGATTGAATTTTCTCATCGCGTAGACTATACGGCGGTTGTTAGTATCGAGCTATACCGTCCGATATTTAACAACCTTCGTATAGTTCTATGTCACGATGAACATCGCACGTATGTTAACCGATAGACGGGGACTAAGTGGCACTTTTAGTTTCATATATGAGTGATGAGAATATGAAGGTTTCATATTATCATCGAGAATCATATATTGGTTTTAACTTGAACATCTCGAATCACTCTCTAATTAAGTGTTTGTTGTGTATTCTTATTGTATGTATGTGTTCCGGCTATCGGGGGTAGGCTTATATCCCATTAAGAATGTATAGAGCGAACATCCATCACTTGTGCTTTCAACCGTTTCGAGTAAATTTCGGCAGCACCTTCCCGCTGTTCTCCGAGTACACTGTAATAGAATAGATAATCATTTCAAAGCTGTGAAACAACGTTGAAATGAACATCTAATTTATCTTTGTACACGGAGAACCAGCGGAAAGATACCGACAAAATATCTCGAAACGGATGAAAACACAAGTGAATGAAGGCGTTTGCTTTATACATTCTTAACTTGTCCACACGGGACAAATCTATGGGTTACCATATGATTGAATTTTCTCGTCGTGTAGACTATACGACGGTTGTTAGTATCGAGCTATACCGTCCGATATTTAACAACCTTCATATAGTTCTATGTCACGACGAACATTGCACGTATGTTAACCGATAGACGGGGACTAAGTGGCACTTTTAGTTTCATATATGAGTATCGATGAGAATATGAAGGTTTCATATTATCATCGAGAATCATATATTGGTTTTAACTTGAACATCTCGAATCACTCTCTAATTATGCGTTTGTTGTATATTCTTGTTGTATGTGTAACATGATTTTAAACCATTAAGATCAAGATTGATAGAACTGATCATCCTACATTGCAATGGCATTCATCTACCAAAAACTATTATTGCAATGGCATTCATCTATAATAATCAACAATTAAAACTACAAATGTAGGATACTGATATCATAAAGCGTTATACGCAACATTTGAATTCACATGACTGAAACATGCATCAAAAAACATGTTCATCCAAAAGAAAGGCAACTGTCAACAAATATAGACAAAGGATTATTATATTAACTATGAAACATATTAGAAAAAGGATAGAAGTTAAAGATGTTAATAACATGATGATAATCAAAGCAGTTGCGTACAGATGCTAAAACCGAATATGTGACACGATATTCTTGTAAAGATAAACATGTATTAAAAGAGGAGACGCCCAAGTAAAATCCATAACTAAATCCCTATCTTGCCCTTCCTTTTCTTCAAATCAGAAATGTGTCTTTTTTTTTTGCAATTATATATAGCTAAAAAAAAGAAGGTCCTGCAATTCTAAGCATTTCCAATTACAACGGCCCATCCTCAAAATCCAGAATCTTATGAGCATCTTATGCAATTAGCAAACATATTCAACCCAACATGCCCAACGGCTAAAAGTTCCACAAAACAGTCTTCGTTTCCAAGAAAATTTAAGAATGACAAATAAAATTATTAATTAAACTGGGCTTTACCCACATTATTAGTCCAGTTTCCAACACCTTCTCAAACTAGACACATTTTCCTCTTATGATCATCATCAACATTTCAATTAACGGGCCTAATGCTAATTAGAATGGAAATTAACTTAGACCCTGAAATCCAAAACCCCAACCCCAACCCTAACCCTAACCCCAACCCCAACCCCAACAGCAACCCCCTGCCAAACCCCAACCCCAACCGCAACCCCAGCCCCATCCCCAGCCCCAACCCTAACGCTAACCGCAGCCCGAGGCCGAGTCCCAACCCCAACCACAGCCCTAGATACAGCCCCAGCCCCAGCCCTAACCCCGCCCCAGCCTGCAGCCCCAGCCCCAGCCCCAATCAAGAAGTGCTCAAGGACACACAACCCCGACCCCAACCCAACACCAACCGCTACCCCCTGCCGAACCCCAACCCCAACCGCAACAGCTGCCCCCCAGCCCCACCCCTAACCCTAACGCTAACTCCAACCGATGCCTACCCAAACCATGAACCATAGACCTAAAACAATCAAAATTTTGTTTAATTGAAGATTTCCTAACCTGTGCAGGCGGTGGCGACGACGAATCGGTGGTGACGACGAACGGAGATGAGGAAGAAGCAGGCGGTGGCGACGATGAATGGAGATGAGGAAGAAGCAGGCGGTGGCGACGACGAATCAGCCAGCGCTGGCAACGACGAGAACGGCGACGACGAAAACGGCGATCGGCGGGAACGAGGGTTTGGGGATTTGGGTTCGCGCGCAAGTGATAAGAGAATAAGAGATAATCAGCATAAGGATCGATCACTTAAATCTCTATTTAGATGCCCCTACGGATAAGCCCATAGGTTCTTGGTTTGCGGCTTCGTAGGGGCAAACAACACTTTAAGATTTAATAATTTTTAAATAAATATGTAATGACCGTAGGGGCAACCGTTTGGACCTACGGATTAATCCGTATGGCCAAACTAAATCTGCCCCTACGGATGTTGTTATCCATAGGGGCAACCCCTATTCTAGTAGTGGAGGGGAGATGATGAGTGAGAGAGCTTCATTAGGAGCTTTATAATCTCCTCATAGATCAATATAATTTTAATGCTCGTTTTTGCCATGTAGATGTAGGCTGAGGTGGTCGAACCGCGCTACATCTGGTGTTTTTCTTCTTTATGGTGTGAACCACGTGATTGTGTTATCCATCTTGTGTTGAAATTCAGTTTTTGAGTTTATAGATTGTATCATATTTCTCATCTCATGAACAAGATATAGCACTTATTCTACTACCTTCAGTTTGTAGCAAATGGCTATTTTTTCTTGCAATGACGATGAAATGAAGTAGAAATGGAAAAAAACTATTGTTTATCGAACAGCTATTTACTCATAAATTTGTAAAAAACTAAGGATCAACAAAGGAAGTGCCAACCGTAGTAATGACAGACAAATGCAGTGGCAAGAACCGAAACAGTGGTGAACAAATTCCAGACTGATGCCAAATTATTTATTTCTAGTAGCAATCTTGGTGTCTCTATACCTCTGTTCACTAATTTGAGAATCAGATTTGCAACTGTGACAACAACAAATTATGACCAGAGATAGTATATCGGTCAATGCCAAACTATAGTAGTTTATAATGGTTGATTATAATGGCTAAAATTAAGTGTGTAACTAGAGATAGTATATCGGTTGATGGCTAACTATAGTACCTTATAATGCTTGATTATTGTTACCGCCGGAAACCGGGAAGGCTGACGTGTTGCCTGAATTTTGGGGGCAGATGCTATTTGGTTTTATCCGTCCACCTCTCTGAAGATGCCAAGTTGATTTATGGCACTATGTATCAGAGGTTTGGACAAATTCTGTCATGCCCTGCTTCCCAAAATACGGAATACGGAAGCGATGAAGGCCAGCCGTGCTACCTACGGTAAGGAAAAATCCTTTCTTAGTCACATAAGGCTGTCTAGATTAACCTGTCAAAGATAAAATCCAATACCAAAAAGGAATAATATTGATAATCATGCTGCAATGAAACCACAAGAAATCCTAAAAATGGGTCCACTAGGTAATTGATGCAATTAAAGATCTGATACAATAGGTTCGAAATAAAGTAAGATCCAAAAGAGATATATAAGTCCTAATGTCCCATAAGGGCGCACATGCTAAAAACTAACTGAAAAGAAAAATAAACCTACGGGTTACTAATCTTCGACAAAGTCCTGGTAGCTGCTGCGGTCCTGCTCGGCCTGAAAATCTGTCTCTAAACCTGAGATGACAAATCTCAGGGATGTCAGAACATCCCAGCAAATACTCAACGTATAAGGTTTGTGTATGGTATGATAATATGAATAAGTGAATGTAGTAAAGCCCGTATGCACAAGTAAAAACTGATATATATAAATAGATACATTACTACTATGAAACAAACAGGTAAAGAGGTTAAGTCATAACCTAACTGGTCACTAAAAGGTAAACTACTCTATCGTAAGCTTGACTGTGTGCGTCAACCTCTGCAGGAGTATTCCTAACCTAAGAGTGGTGCCCCAGGGGTTAGGAAACACGGGCCCATCTGTGGAATGAACATGAGACCGATATAGCCCAGTACAAGCTGTAAACATGAAACCAATATAGCCCGGTACGAGCTGCAAATATGAGACCGATATAGCCCGGTACGAACTGTAAACATGAGATCGATATAGCCCGGTACGAGCTGCCGGCATGGGACTCCTGAGATCCGGTTGTTCGAACGCACACTCAAACTACCCCAACATCCATGTATTTATAGCTACTATGGTAAAGACTAAATCACTAATTAAGAATGCTGAAAGACACGAACTTGTGGTATGGTAATTGGATGGAAATAAACTGGTGAATAGTGGTATCATGGCATGTAGTTTAGCATTCCAGTTAATGATTCCGTTTTAATATAAATAATAACGATCATAAATAGGCATGTCAAATTAAGACGTTTTATACATGTAAATCATCATGAGTCTCGAATATGTATAAAGCATGTAATAGGATTCTTGTGCATGGTAATCATGTCATAGCATCATATAAGGAAGAAACGAGCAGCAGTTTGTAATTAGCAAAAGAAATGTTTTTCAAGTATAGCTCGATAGAGAGAAAAATTCATGTGACTATTAGCCTTCGAAAAAGTTCATAACTTCTATGCTCATATGTTTTCTTCTATATGATTCCAATTAACTATTCATTTCATTATTCAGCTCCAAGCCTGTAAATTGGTTTGGGCTACATAACACTAACCTAGGCCATTGAGTCTTGAAGAATGATAACTATAAAATCACTAATTGTGTATTCAGGTATTCTCAATCCTAGCTATGCTATAACATTTAAAATCAGTATGCCTGTAGTCACTCATACTTTATGGGGAATATTTAGCAATATTTTGTACAACTAAATTACACCTAATTTATAATGAAATTTGTAGTTGCAAGATTACAGCCAGCAATATATTAGCAAGTGTTCCGATAAGGACAGACGATAAAATTGTGAAAGAAAGCTCTTTCCTCTAATATCCAAACTTGCATAAGTTAAGAACTAATTTAGAGAATCGTCGATATTGCATCGACTAAAAGAAAAGAGCAAGAGTACTTGGTTGAAGATAACGATCACGGAAAACGATGTACGAAGATGCGAGGCACGATCTCAACTAATGTTCGACTTGGGATCTGAGTTATACGATCCGCCTAGATAAATTTATCATCGGTTAAACTATAAACATTCTCATAAATACTGTCGCATAACCAAACGCAATTATATAAACTTACGGTTTTAATTCTAATATTCCTTTTCAATGTTCACTGTTATCATTTCATTTTATTTATTTTTTTTGTTGTTTCAAAAAAAACAGGGATCAAGGAAACTTACAGAGGATGATGGTAAATGATAGGTTTGGATGGGTCCTGGTCGAGTCGAGGAAGTGTCGAGGGTTCGAATCTGGCGATGGAAGGGTTGTGATGTTGCTGCAGGGGAGCGATGGAGATCTGGGTGATGGGAGCAGCTGCGAGGCGAAGACGAGGGCTGCGGCGACGGTGAGGGTTCGGTGCAGGTTGCCGGAGGTTGTGGTGGAGTCGGAGATGGTGGTACGAAGGGGACGAAGGCGGTGGTGATTGGATGAGATGAGGGGGTCGGGATCTGTGGCGGCGACGAGGGATGGAGGCTGCGCCGGTGGGATGAGGATGAGGGCAAAAGCAGCGGGAGATGGAGGCGAGGGTCGGCGAGTGAGGAGCGAGGTCGAGGGTTGCGGCGGCGATGATGGTGGCGAGAGGAGGAGGGCCAGGGTTTGAAAAGGGAATTTGAGAAGCAGACGGGGGAGAGAGAGAGATGTGGGTATGAGAAAGAGAGAGATATTTTGTTTTGTATATATAGAAATTTTTTTATAAATATATATATAGATAGATACATATCACCAATTAAATGTATTTATAGATTCGGCACAGATTTTTCTTGTTCTCATATTAACAGTAAACAGAAGTTAGCCAAGATAATATATGTATGCAACCTAATATTAATAGGTCGGTTTAAGAAATTTTAAGATATGCAAAATATTGTTTTGTTGCAACTAACGAAATTTTATATATCATATAAAAACTGAAGATTTTTCTCATATCAAAATTGTTTACGGTAAAAATTCAAAAAAAATAAAATGTATTAGTAGCCAACTAAAAACTCTAAAATTATGGAAAAAGAATCTTGATAAATCTTGAAGTACTGTATCCAAATAAGGCTGTTACAGACGCGGCCGTTGTAGCAGACTTCGTCAGATTCCCCCCGTTTGAGGGTTTTTTTTATTATGGGAACGCTCTTCCCTGTAGGCGCAAGCCTTTCCAGTTAATTACGCAACCGCGTCGCGGCAACAACTTTCTCCTTCTCGAGATGGTCACTTCGTGTCGTGTGTGTTTGTTTTATTTTTGGTTGCCCGTGGATTGTATATGGAGACTAATTTATGTTATCCCCCGTAGGGCGTGGATTAGTCCAAATCCGTATTTTCTTAGATTTGGGTTTTGGTTTGGGTTTAAGGATCGTTAATCTCATTTGAGACTAAAATAAATTTAAACGTTTGTTAAGGATACATTAGTCTAATTTTAGACTAAGATCAACTTATCCATTTGTTAAGGATGCGTTAGTCTAATTTTAGACTAAGATCTACTTAACAGGATCATTTAGATCCAACAAAAGAGCATTTGGGCTCTATTGTTTTAGTTTAGGGGCTTTGCGATCCAGTTTAAAGACGTCACAGTCTAGTTTAAAGACATCTTAGTCATTAAGGTTTAAAGACATCGTAGTCTGGTTTTGGTTTAACTGTTTGGGAATGCACCAAAACTTATTGGTTATTGGGACCCTCCACCTCTCTGAAGACGTTGAAGGATTACAACGGCATATATCAGAGGTATGAAGAGATGTATCCTTAAACCAATATCCCGATTTGGGGAATGGGATGAACATCAGTTTATATGTCATATGTTAGGAGAACACTAGTCATCTTTGGACTATGATTAGTTTGGGGAGACCTGGACATGAGGGCTCGGTTGATTGGTGACAAAAAGGGTCATGGCTTCGGAAGACTTTGTTAATTTGAGCTAAGGTTGATTTCCCTTAGTCACCCCATAGTACTAAGCATTGAATCAGTGTTAAACACTGGACTTTAGAGGAGCTCACGTGTGAACATATGAGGGGCCCCGAAGTGGGCATTGTTCCTTGAGTTTATTCCCTCATATATATATAAAAGTGCTGAGCATTTGGCTCACGTGTGAGCACGTAAGGCGCCCGAGGTGAGAACTGTTCTCTGGATTTTATTTCTCTTTTATTTATAAGTGCTAAGCACTTGGTTCATCAAACAGTCGTGTGGAGACACGTGAGGTGCCTTCAAAATGCGAGCGTTGTCTTTGGAATTTTCTCCCTCTTTTAAACACAATTGTTTGGGAGTCACGTAGGAACATGTGATGTCACACCCCGCTTCCCAGAGTACACTAAGGTAGGCATGTGACATAGACAACCATGCTACTTGTGGATAGGAATTATCCTTCCCCAGTCACATTACGACTGTAGAGATATCAAGAACAAAAATAAAACTATCTAATACATGTCCATAAGTGAAATAAAATGAGTCAAGAATAATAATGCGGAAGCAAAAGATCCAATACAAGAATAACTGGAATGTATGTCCCATAATGCGGGCTCACATCAGGAATAAAATACTGAAAAGTAAAAGAATTAACTACTAATGAGTCCTCACTGCTCAGCCTGTTGGCCAAGTATTCCTGCTCGGACTGGAGCAAAGGTACGGAATCTAGGCCATGCAAAACCCAGACGTCAGCGCGTCATAACATCAAGCAATAATATATAAAACAAGGTAGCAAGACATGTGAATATAATCATAAATGGTAAAGCAGGTGTAACATCAATGTAAATCAGGGCAGTGAAAGGTAGTGTACAGTGAGTAATCTAAATTGGTCTATTGGGTTGAATAGTCTCAAGTCTTTGAAATCAATTTGATGAATTATCGATGTAACTCAATAGTATCCCGTGCATGCCCGGGACCACGGTCTAAGACTCTCAGGCTGAAACCGAGACATGCCGCTAGGCACTAAAACAGGAAATATATAAAGATGAACGATGTCAGCAGCATCATCCCGAGGCTGGCCTAGCCTCTAAAACTGATCACTATAAGCAAGCAACTGTCGAGTTACAAGTCAGGTTTCATCATTGATTTCCCTATAACCCCAAGTTATATGTGTTCAAGTCATGAATTAAATAATCTAGAGCTAATTCCAACACGAGATCAGGCAGGTACAGGTTTGTCTGGATAGACAACAGGAACGGTCCGTAAGGACAACAGGTCAGGTTGTTGGCATTAGATACAAGATCAGGTAACAGGTAAGACCATGGTACATCAGGTCAAGCCAGGTAATATATAAAGGTGTCATGTTATATCAAGAGTTGTACAGTACCATGTCGTGTCAAGTAAAAGGTGTAATAGGTCATATCAGGGTGCACAAGATGTCATGTGGGTGCTCGTAATCCAACTAACATAACATGATTATAAATAAACAAGCATGGGTAATATCAGAACAATAAACTGGAACATGTAATATAATAAGCAAGTAGGTACAGATTAAATTATATCGATGCACGGTTATCATTTTGCGTTTAAGGGTTAGTTTCAATATTACTTAACTACAGTATAACAAATATGGATGTTAAAATCATGTCAATATGTACTAAATAGTCTAAACATGCAATTGAATATAAATCAGGTTAGATGTATGCAAACGGTTGTCCGACAGGGTATAAAATATAAAAGGGGTACTGTGGGCTATGCAAATAATTGTTATATGATTTAAATATGAATATGGATACTATGTTTAATAGAACTAAATGCAACCTGGTATGTTTGAGCTATGAATATAAAATGATATAACGGACGTCGAAATGTTAAAATGGAAATTATGGTATTAAATGTAAACTACAGGTTTAACGTGCACTCAAATAGGTATATAGTAATTTAAATAGCATATATAGTGATTTAAATAGCATGTAGCAAGTTTCACTTGCCTTGATGGATCGCGAAGCTGTAAATGGAACGTCACGCGTCGGCGGGAAAAGTCGCGACGAGTGCACGGTACACGGAATGAGTCCAAACAACGAACAATGGGATCACCCGGGTCAGAGGTCCTCGCTGGGTCGTCGGAATCGTCGACGTCATGGCCAACTCCGGCGATCTTAACAGAACAACGAACACAAGAAACAAGATCTTAAGAAAAAGAAAAGGAAGGCAAGAAAAAGAGAATATAGGAGGAATGTGTGTACGATGGCTTACTGGTTTGCAGAGGGGTGTGCTAGCAGTGGCGGCGAGATCGACGACGGTGAGGGGCGCCGGTGAAGGGTTTTAGAAGAGCTAGGGTTTGGTTAGGGTTTGGGCTCGGGTTAGAAGTTGTTGGGGTTTTGTGTGCAGGGTTTTGGTTGCTGGAGGGAGAGCAGAGGAGAGGGAGGAGATGGCGATGGCGATGGTGGATGGTCGGCGGCGATGGGTTGTTGGGTTTTCCTCGGGTGTGTGTGCAGGGGAGAGAGGCTCGGGAAGAAGGAAAAGAAAAAAGAAGATGAAGACGAGGAGGAGGATGAGAAGAAGATGAAATGGAGGTGGTGACGAGGTTGGGTTCGAAGAGGCTGAGGAGGCGGCTAGGGTTAGGGTTTAGTTGCAATGGGTTCTGGCACGAACAGAAGAAGAAGAAGAGAAATATAAAGAGGGAGGTGAGTGCAGCGGGGAGGCGGTGATGCGATCCGAGGAGCGCACAGCAATTGCGAGAGGTGAGAGAGAGAGAGCGCGAGAGGAGAGAGAAAAAGAAGAGAGAGAGAGAGAGGGCTGCGGCGGAGGAGAGAGAAGGAGAAAGGGAAAGGAGAGAGGGAGAAAAGTGTGGGCCCGGCCAAGAAAGAGAGGATTCTAATTGGTGAGGAAAAAAAAGAGAGAAAGCGAGATAAAGGAGGGAGAGAGAGTTTATGGTGGGGTCGGGTGATTAAAGAGAAAATTGATTGGTTGGGAGAAAACTTTGATAAAAAAATTTATAAAAGATTTTCAATATTTTGAGGAATCATCTTGTTGGCTGAGTAAAAGAAAGGAAAAAGATTTCTATCTTAAAAAATATTTATCCCTGTTAGCTTAGCTGATAAAATAATGTAAGCTGTAAAAATATTTTTAAACCGATTAAAGAATTTTAAAAAAATAAATAGGATTTGGCGGAATACAAAATATTTCAGAATTGCGCCCGGGTCGGGTCCAAAATTTTGGATTCGAAATACAAAAATTATTAGCAAGTTCCAACAATTGAAATAAAGGATTATGTAACAGAAATGCGTACTCCCAAGAACGGACGCACGCACGTGTGTGTATCCATCCAAACACGTCCGTTCCACTGAACGGGACGAGAACACGATGCAAGGACGCTACCACAGGGTTTGGGGTATCATGCAGGCCATGTCATGTATTATTAAATTATTTTACGTGACTTAATTTGTTATATGCAAAATATGTAATGTTAGGGTAATCTATAACTAGGAAACAATAAGCTCAGGTAAGCGGGTTGAATATAAAGTGACTGCCATTCACAACCAAACATGATAAATGAAATAAATACTACAAACCACACATACGGCAACAGAGATTGGTATAATTGGACTCGGTTGTTACATTATACCCAACTACTAAAAGAATTTCATCCTCGAAATTCCAAAACAAGAAAGGATAACCAATCAATCAAACTACAAGAATAGATGCGGAAACTTCTGCCGGATTTCATCTTCTCGTTCCCAAATTGACTCTCCATGTGAGTGATTACCCAAGAAACAAGTACAAGAGAGATGACCTTGTTCTTAAGGACCTTCTCCCTTCGATCCACAATCGCAATCGGTCGCTCCTCAAAAGTCAAATCTTCTCGTACAGTCAGCTCAGAATGATCCAACACATGTGTATCATCACGAACATATTTACGGAGTTGAGATACGTGAAACACATCATGCACATTCGCCAAGGATTGCGGTAACGCCAATCGATACGCTACCTCACCAACACGCTCCAAAATCTCAAAGGGTCCAACGAATCGAGGAATGAGTTTTCCTCGACTTCCGAAACGAATCACTCCTCTAGTCTGTGATATCTTCAAAAATACCAAATCACCCATGGTGAACTCTAGAGGTCTTCTCGACGTATCTGCCCAACTCTTCTGTCTGTCTTGTGCAACTTTCATATGATTTCTGATAGCGTTAACTTTCTCAACTGTCTGCACAACCAAATCTGGTCCCAACTGTTCCCTGATTAAAAAATCAGGAAAAAGCTTCGGAAGAGGTATCACGTGCTCACACGTGACCAGTGGTCACATGTTGGCACGTGATGGTTAAGCAGCGGCCAGAGAACAGAACAAAGTAGAAGAGAAGCCTATTACAGGGGTCACGTGCTCACACGTGACCAGGGGTCACGTGGCCACACGTGACCAGGGGTCACGTGGCCACACGTGACCAACGGTCACGTGGCCACACGTGACCGGCTTTAAAAGCCTTATTCTTTAACAGAATTAAATTCTGAAGAGATATCATTCAAATCTTTCCAAAATGGAGAAAAATTATTTGAAACCGTTGGATCAAGAATCTGAAGGTGATTAAATATCAACAATTTATGGAAAAATCTTGGACATGGAAAGATTTGCTCCTAAATCTAACCGAAATAATAAAGAGATATCTTTGGATTTAAAATCCAATGGTGAATAAAATTCACCTAATAATCTAAAGGCCCAGATTAATGATGAAGATAAATCAAATCTCCCAATAAACAAATCAAATCTTTTAATGAAAGATTCACTAAAACAGATTGATTCTTTTCCTTCTCCTATAAATAGGAGCCAAAAAAGAAGGAGAAAGAGAGAGAGAGAGAGAGAGAGAGAGCGTCTTGGAATCTTGAAAATTCAGAAGGAAGAATTTGATTCTCTACAAAAGAAAAACCCAAGAGAGGCTTCAAAAGAGAATTTAATTCCCAAAAGAGTTTAACTCTTATATAAAGAAAAGAACTTAGTTCTTTCTCTGGTGGAGGATCTGCAAAGTGCACATCTTCCCATGAATTGAGAATTTAATTCTCATTGGGTTGAGATCCTGCCATGCAGATCTAAAACATAGATGAGGGATTGAATTTTGAGAGTTTAATTCTCACAGAATTATAGGAATTTAATTCCTTTAAGATAAAATTAGGGTTCAACCCTATATTATAGGAATTTAATTTCTTCAGAGTGGACAGAACTAGGGTTTAACCCTAATTAAGAACTTAATTCTCTCAAATTCACAGGAATTTAATTCCCTTAAAAGAAAAATTTGGGTTTCACCATATGCGAGATTTTAATTCTTTACATATATGGGAAATTTAATTGCTACAAAAAAGAAATTAGGGTTTAACCCTGTCTAAGAATATAATTATTCAGAAGAAAATAGGAATTTAATTTCTCTAAAGTTTATTGCTATGGTTTAACCCTATGAAGAATTTAATTCTTAAAAGATGAACAAATCTTTAAAACATGCAAAGAACCAGAGTCACGTGCTACCACGTGACCCATGTAAAGATCCACAGAAAAGAACTTTGAGGCAATGCCTCACGTGCCTCACGTGACCCCTGAAGGATACAAAGAAAAAGGAAACGGAAGCTATGGGCGCCCTCACATGCTACCACGTGACCCCTTAGCAAAAGCTTTAACAGTTAAAAACCCACATTCCCATCACGTGACAGCACGTGATGCTCCAAGAGCAATTATAGAAAGTATTCAATACTTTTAGCAGAATAAAATAAGGGGAACCAGGGCGCTCTCACGTGTCCACATGTGACCCCTCTCTCCTTAGTGTTTAACACTAATTTGAAGACTTTGTTCCCAGTGTTTAACACTGATTTTCTTAGTTTTTAACACTAATTTGAGAACTCTATTTGCAATGTTTAACACTGATTTTCTTAGTGTTTAACACTAATTTGAAAACTTTGTTCCCAGTGTTTAACACTGATTTTCTTAGTGTTTAATACTAATTTGAAATCTCTGTTTCCAGTGTTTAACACTGATTTGCTTTAGTGTTTAACACTAATTTGAAATCTCTGTTTTCAGTGTTTAACACTGATCTGCTTTAGTGTTTAACACTAATTTGAATGCCCTGTTGCTAGTGTTTAACACTGATTATCTTTTAGTGTTTAACACTAACTTGCTAATCTTATTCCCATTATTCAAGACTGTTGGTTTTTAGTGTTTAAAACTAGCTTTAGCCCAATTGGCTAAATTTCTAGAGGTAAAGCCTCTCCTTCAATAAACCAACAGAGGGCCAATATTCTAAACATGATTGGACTTAGCCCAAGCTGGCCATAAGTCCTCAATTCAAACTTAACTGGGCTAACGGGCTCATAATATAATTAATTGGGCTTAGTTCCAAATTGGGCCAAAGATTATTTAATCTACCTTGGTTCAAGGGTACATCTCTTCACTCTTTTGATACTTGGCGTTGTAATTCCTCAACGTCTTCAAAGAGGTGACGGGTCCCGATGACCACACATTGATACGGACTGTGGGGTCCTTAAACTCATGGACTATGATGTCCTTAATCTTGACCGTGATATCTTAAAACTAATGCCGGACTGTGGAGTCCTTAAAATCCATGGACTATGATGTCCTTAACCTTGACCGGGATGTCTTAAAACTAACAACGGACTATGATGTCCTTAACCTTGACCGGGATGTCTTAAAACTAACAACGGACTATGATGTCCTTAACCTTGACCGTGATGTCTTAAAACTAACGCCGGACTGTGGAGTCTTTAAATCCACGGACTATGATGTCCTTAACCTTGATTTCAACGTCTTAAAACTAATATTGGACCGCAATGTCCTTAAACTACCTATTGACCGTAATGTCATTAAACTAAACAACAGGACCCCCCCTTAATTGCTCTCTTGTTGGATCTAAACGATCCCGTTAAGTTGATCTTAGTCTAAAACTAGACTAACTTATCCTTAACAAACGTTTAAGTCGATCTTAGTCTCAAATGAGGCTAACGTATCCTTAAAACCAAACCCCCAAACCCAAATCTAAGATAATACGGATTTGGACTAGTCCACGCCCTACGGGCGACGACATAACTCAGTCTCCGTATACAATCCACGGGCAACCAAACACAAAACAAACACACATGACACGAAGTGACCATCTGGAGAAGGAGAAAGTTGTTACCGTAATGCGGTAGCGTAATTAACTGCAGGGGCTTGTGCCTGCAGGGAAGAGCGTCCCCAGAATCAAAAACCCCTCAAGCGAGGGGGAATCTGACGAAGTCTGCTACATCGGACGCATCCGTTTAAACCTTCGATACATGGTGCCATAAATCAACTTGGCATCTTCGGAGAGGTGGACGGATAGCACCAATTAGCATCTGCCCCGAATCTCAGGCAAGACGTCCCCACGTCTTCTTGGCCGTCTTTCGGAGGGGAACAGATTCCGGCACGCCCGGTGGGACCTTTTCCTCTTTCCACTCCACACTTCGTGTGTCGTATTCGCAAACGAATCGAGATTTATTAATGGTTGCCTTTGGGTTTCAAGTTACTAAGATTTGGACTTTTGCCTGGCGCAGAAATCAAGCATCAATGGCATCCAACTGCTCGAGCTGCTCGAAATGCAAGTGCAATAGACGCTCCGCCTCACCTGGAGGTGTCGCCTATGGGCCTCAAGCGGCCTCCATCCTTGCCATGCCAGTGGAACAGGTGACTCAGGCCACCACCGGTCTGTTCTTCGGGACCATGCACCCGCCTGCAAGCTTCACCATTCCAGTACCCACACTGGAAGCGCAAAAGAATTCGTTCTTCGATCGGCTCACTGCTACAACGGCCCCTCTCAACGGGTCATCCAATGTCAAACCGGCAGCCTCGGTCTTTACCAGGCTGAACCTGAACTCTAATAGGCCTGCCAAGAAGCCCATGACCCCTGACATGGCCATCGCAAAGAAGACAGCCATCTCCATTCCTGAAGTCGTCAAGACAGCTTCTCCTGCTAAAGAGTCGGTCTTTTCAAGGCTAACTATTCCGGCTCCTGCTCCTGCTCGAGGGTCTGTTTTTGACAGATTGAACATCGCCACTCAAAAGACATCAGCCTTCAAGAGGCTGGCACCAGCGGCGCCTCATCCGGATAGGGAGCAAGACGAGACTATCCCTATCGCCGAGCCAGTCCCAACAGCTCGACACGCTCGACGTCGCCACTGGCGCCGAGTAAGGAAGGCCGGGGGTAACTCCCCCTCAGGGCTAACTCCACCGGTTCTGATGGTGGAAGTTGATGCTGCTGTTCCAACTGGGAACAATTTTGAACCGCTAAGGAGGGTACGCAAGAACTCTCCGACTGCCAGGCTAAAAAGATCTCCTCCACCTGCGGAGAGTATTATAGATGCAAAGCCGGAGCAGCCCCCTCAACGGCTATCCTCCAAGATTTATAAGGTCTGGCGACGGGTCCAAGACTCAGTAATTGAACAAGATCACTCTTGCCGGCAGAAGAGGGTGAAGGTTCGGGAAGAGAAGAACTGTCCTGTCAAACAACAAAGGACGACAACCACTTGGGTGCCCGCTGCAACGGCTCCCTCAACGTCGATTACTCAAAAGAGAGGAAGGCCGGAGAAGGTCCATACGCCTACAGCTAACGTCAAAGACAGTAAGCCTAAACGCCCTAAGTCTGGGAGCATAGTGGTGCATACCGTTTACATGGCGTCCGGGAAGGAGGACAGCCGTACATCTACAGGTCATCGACCGCTCACGCGATCAGTGACTAAAGCTCAGGAGCAGCAGCAGAAGCTTCAAGAAATGATGAATGCGATGGCCGCACTCACTGGGCCAAAAGAAAGCCCCGAAGCATCCTTGGATCAACGCCAGGAGCAGGAAACTGACGCTGAGTTACTTCGCAGGATACTAGAAAAGAAGGATAAAGAGGCTGCGGAACAAGCAGCTAATATAAAGCGAATGGCCCTTCTGTTCCAGGACATGGTGGGTATGATGATCCAACAAGATCCTCATGCTGAAGATCCTCCGATCGTTCTTGAAGATGATAAGGGAAAAACGTCAAATCCTCCACCGGCTCTGTCAACTGCCAAGGAGGAGACAATTTCCAAAGCTGACTTGGACGAATATATAGCTCAGCAAATACGGGTTCACCAGGAGACTGAGTCAGCCGGTCAAGTTGTCAGAACAGGGCGACCGTATCCGAGCTGGTATGATCAGATCAAGTACCCGCCGGGCTATACAATACCGAAATTCCATGTCTATAAGGGGACGGGCAATCCCCACCAGCATGTTGCCCAGTTCAGGGCGCTTTATGGCAACACTGGAGGCGACGACAAACTGCTACTTCACCAGTTTGTCGGCAGCTTGTCAGAAACGGTGTTCGAGTGGTACTCTGAGCTCCCGAACGACTCCGTCAAAACATTTGCGGAGATGGGCTTCTATTTACACAGCGATTCGCGAGCGCCAGCGAACGCATCCCGATAACGGCGTTGATTAATGCCAGGGTGAAACCAGGTGAGACGTGGGTCCAGTACGCTATACGCTGGCGAAACTTGTAGTCGAAATGCGAACAACGCATTGAGGAAGCGCCCGCGGTGGGCATGTTCGTGGGTACCCTAGATCTTCATGCAACTATCTCACAGTTCATGATGTTCTTTAAGCCAACCATGTTCCAGGCTTTGATCAACAAGTTGGCCCAGATGGACCAGATGGGTCACAGACCGTCTCCCCCGAAGCCGGAACCTCAGAATGACAAGGGTAAAGGGAAAGCAACCTTCGTTGCGAACGCTCAGCAGCAACCCAGTGCCCCAAAGCTGGCGGATCAACTGGAAGAAAGACGGCGGTATTATAATGAGAAAATGAAGCGTCCCTACTCATTCCCGCGGGATAAGACGAAGAGGCTATTCGAGCTGGCGGTACGCAACAGGCTTATCAACTTGCCAAACCCAAGGCGAACGCCGCAACCCAGTAAGGTGAATAACCCCAATTATTGCCCTTATCATCAAACGGTAAGCCATCCGATTGAGGATTGTTTCGTCTTCAAAGGATAGATTGAAGATCAATACCTACAGGGAAAGTTTGCGATGTCCGAGAAGTGGAAGGTGAACCCACCACAACCACACTCCTAAGAAGACGGACGCACCGGGGGCAACTTGCTCTTTCATTGAAGAAGCTCCATGGAAAATCGTGCTTTCAGCAAAAACTAAAAGAATGCTGAATGAGCTCCAGACATGCCCGGCGATCAGGTGGAAGAACATGCTGGAACCCCAGATCATTGAAGGGATGCTGAAGCCGCGCCTAACTCCAAAGATCGGTAGTAATAGCCCGAGCACTTACAACCAGCCGTCAAAATCTTCAAAGAAAAAGAAGAAGAAATCCAAGAAGCCCGTGAAGCCTGGAGACAAGCGCACGGACTTACAGAAACAGATTGACGCGCTGGAGGAGTACAATCAAAAGGCGCGGACTCCCATCACAATCCAAGAGTTCCTCAACCATGTCTTTCAGGAGGAAGATAATGGAGAAAGCTCGTCGGATGAATCCGAGGGATATGTGGCGAGTTGTCATGTGATCTCCCACTCGTTTACGGACGGTGAAAAAACTCCTGGCACTGAGAAATTGGGGGCACATCCTGAACCAGAACTTGTGTGGCCGACAGACGAAATGATCGACGCCTTTATAGACGAGATTCGTTTGAAAAGTAAAGCCAATCGGGAGCATGAGATGGCCGCATCAAAAGGAGCCAAACGCAGGCGACTAAACGAAAGAGTCGAAGCACTCCCGTCAGATCAAAAGACATCCGATGCGGATAAAAACATATTCAAGACGAGGAAAAGGTTTGCCAAAGCCATGTCAATGGGAATGAAGCTACCACCCTCAGAAGAAAACACGCTCGATGGGGCGGAGAGGCACCTTAATTACTGCTCATATCATCAGAAGATTTCATACCCCACTGAGGAGTGCGACGCTTTTAAGATATGGTGGCAGGGATATGTTGCTCACCGGCAACATTTTAAGCGAAGGAAACGCAGAACTCGTCGAGAGTAGTGAAGTACAACCGACAGGCACAAAAGAACTACCGGCAACTGTTACACGGTCAACGCCGGAGGATCACAAGTTCTCACCTTTGGGAGCGACTCTGATGAAGAAATGGCTCTGGGCCCTCTCTTTAAAGAATCCGTCTTAGGAAAAGAGGAAGAACCAAAGGCCTGCGAAAACATTCAGCTGCGCAATCGCACGCTCCCGGAAAAGAATCTCGGACCCGCAACTAGAAAAGATAAGGGAAAGGAAAAGGCCGCTGACGATATCGCTTTAGATGACCAAGTCATGAAAGAACTGACTGCCAAGGACCCTTCTAGGAAAAGTAAGGTGGACTACAATATCCTAGCGCACCTGAGGAAGCTACCCTCGCAGCTCAGCATTCTTGACGCCCTCTTATTATCAAAAGAAGCGAGAGATTCATTAATCAAGGCGCTGCAAGAGCCCGAGGAATTCCAAGCCTTCCTCACCGAAGAAAGGATGAAGGATGAACTGGAAGAAGTGCACACGGCCGATATCACTTTCGGTGATGAGGACCTTCTCCTTGGGACGTGCGACCACAACTGTCCCCTATACGTCTCTGGATATTGCCATGATATCAGGATATGCAAAATCCTAGTTGATAATGGGTCCTCCGTCAATCTCTTTAATGTTCGGGTGTTGAAGGAAATCTGCATGAGCGTTCAGCACCTCGCTCGTGATAAAATTACCATCTCCGGTTTTGACTCCCAGTCGTCACGTACTTTCAAATTTGTAATACTAACATTACGCTTCGGACTACTCGTCACGGACATTAAGTTTCACGTCGTTGACGCCAAGACCTGCTACAATGCTTTGCTCGGTCATCCCTGGTTACACGAGTACAACATCATCCCCTCTACGCAACATTAGTGTATGAAGTATTTCAAGGATGGTCTCGAGTACGCCGTAACAGGAGAGCTGAACCCATTCTCTATGAGCGAAGTCCGCAAATACGAAGATGCAAAGTACTTTTTACTAGATTTCGAGGACACGGAGAGGTGTCGCAAACCGCAGAACAAAGCCGCCGCTACCATTCCTGTTTTCGGGAGTGATACCGAAGAAGAAGAAGAGATAGTTTACGCTGGGCCGTCTCGACGCAACAACCCAGGACCGTCCGCCCCCATATTGATCTTCGGAAGTGACTCGGAAGATGGGGTTAATGCTGTGTTCTCCAGTTGGTCGTCAATACAAGCATCCTCTGGCGATGATCAGAGTTTGCAAATTACCATGGTTCCACGGGAGCACTACAAAGATCTTGGCGCGGTTGAAGCTTACAATGTGCAAGACCTGCAAACGTTTTGCGTCCCTCCCGAACGAAAAGGTGAAAAGGCGATCCTATTCTACCGATCCACGGAAACAAGAGCGGAGAAAGAAATCTGGCACGGCGCGGATTCTACACTTGATGGGCTCCAACCCATCCATTTGCTCAGATATTATACGAATGGACTAAAACGGCTATTGAAGTACCAAGAGGTACCCTTAAAACAGGCTGTCCGACAAGCTCGGTTCTACAACAGGATTTGGGATGTCCCTGGGACTCAGCGCAAGCTGTCCAATGGGAAAATGGAAACGCTCGGGCTTGGATATATGAAATCTGAGAAACGGGAACGAGTCCATGCTAGCTACGTCATATATGACTTCGATGAAGAAGGGGACGCCCTGTCAGAAAACGCTGACCCCGAACCAAAACAAGATCCTGCAATCAGAATGCCGAGCCCGTCATTTGAAGAGCAAATGGACAAGCTTATCAGAGAAGCGGGTCAAAAGGTTCGAGATGACCATAATCGCGAAATGGCCATCTATGAGAAAGACAGGACGCAACGCCTCCTTCAACATGCTGCAAAAGATGAAAATGCTCCTCCCTGTCAACCTGTGGTGCAAAAGGCCCGACGCAGAGGCAGAAACAAGTCAAAGAGCAGAAAAGGCGTTCGACAGCGACAAAGCGGGACTAAAAAGTCATGCGATCGGAAATCGAGCGGTCCGGATTTGTCCCTTATGAAGAAGATGAGTCAGGCATACTCTTTTCCTCAGAATAAAACATGGAAGATACTTGACCTCGCTATAAAACATCAAATGATCACACTTCCGGAGTCCAAGCACCTCGAGCAAGCCAACGAGGTCTCTCATCCATACTATTGCTCTTATCACCGAGCAATAGTACACCCTCTCGAAGACTGCTTTGCCTTTAAGAACTGGGTCGAAGACCAGTACCAGTAAGGCAGGTTTGCTCTATGCAGCAGCTGGAAGGTAACGCCGCTATAAAACATGAACCCAAAGCCACAAGAGCAGAACCAGATCCACATCGGTCTTGGAAGCGAGTCCATACTTGTCATATGATAACAATATCAAGAGGAGAGCCCGAGAATATGGATGACCTTCCCCGGTGCTTCGAAAACAGCGATGATGAGGTAATCTCAGAATTTCCACCAGCACCGAAAGAGCTGGAAGATGGCATACATACTACTGCAGATAACCTCAAGAAGATTGAGTTGGGGACAGCAAACGACCCGCGACCGACATTTGTCAGCGAATTGCTATCTGAAGAAAGGGTGGCTGCGTTAAAGGACGTGCTTATGCGGCATAGAGATTGCTTCACATGGAACTATTCCGAAATGTCAGGACTAGATCTAGAAATAGCTGTCCATAAATTGGCAATATCCCTGGACATCAAGCCAGTTAAACAAGCGCCGAGAAGAATGCGACTCGAGCTTGAGATGAGCATCAACGCCGAAGTCAAGAAGCAGATCGACTCTGGGTTTATCCAAGAAGTTCAATATCCCGATTGGATCGCTAACATCGTCCCAGTGATGAAGAAAAATGGGACAGTGCGCATATGCGTGGACTTCCGGGATCTCAATAAAGCTTGCCCGAAGGACGATTTCCCAATACCGGTCACCGAGCTGATGATAGATAACACGTCCACTCACGAGGTTTTCTCTTTCATGGACGACTCATCAGGATACAATCAGATAAAGATGCACCCCGAAGACCAGAAGCACACCGCTTTCCGGACTCCTCTGGATATATTTTGCTACAAAGTTATGCCCTTTGGTTTAAAGAACGCCGGTGCCACCTATCAGAGGGCCATGACGAAGATCTTTAATGACCTCATACATGAAATCGTCGAATGTTATATCAACGATCTCGTGGTGAAAAGCAAATCGTACGAGAAGCATTTAGAGCATTTGAAGACCGTATTTTAACGCCTTCGGCAATACAACTTGAAGATGAACCCCCTCAAATGCGCGTTCAGGGTATCCTCAGGTAAGTTCCTAGGGTTCATTGTTCGGCACCGAGGTATCGAGATAGATCCATCAAAGATCAAGGCGATCATGGAAATGCCACCGCCAAGGACTCTCAAACAATTGCGGTCTCTCCAGGGAAAGATCGCGTACATCCGGCGATTTATATCCAATCTTTCAGGCAAGTGCCGCCCTTACAGTCACCTGATGAAGAAGGGAACCCCGTTCGTCTGGGATCACAAATGCCAAGGCGCACTGGACGAGATCAAGCAATACCTGCAGAAACCGCCGGTGTTAGCTGCTCCAGTCAAGGGAAAGCTTCTTATTCTTTATACCACAGCCCTCGAAGGTTCCTAAGGCGCATTATGGGCACAAGAGAATAACCAAGGGAAGGAGAGAGCGCTCTACTATTTAAGTCGAGTTCTTCTGGAGGCAGAAAGAAACTACTCCCCTTTCGAAAAGCACTGCCTTGCGTTGATCTTCACGATAACGAAATTCCGGCACTATGCATTGGCGCATGAAGTCCGTCTTATATCAAAGGTGGACCCCTCAAATATCTGATGTCAAAGGCCATATTGACAGGGAGACTCGCTAAATGGGCCCTGCTCTTGATGGAGTTTTCAATAACCTATCAGCCTCTTAAGGCAGTGAAAGGCCAAGCCATCGCTGACTTTTTCGCTGAGCATCCGATACCTGCCGACTCTCCTTTGAATTGCGAGCTGCCAGACGAACATGCGTTTGACACGATCAACGGAAGTGGTACCCGGTGGGAACTCTATTTTGACGGAGCGTCTTCCATGAAGAAGCGTAAACAAAACACACCTATAATCAAATCGGGGGTAGGCATCATCTTCGTAACTCCGCAAGGAGGGATAATACGCTTCGCTTTCTCCTTGACAGAGCCGAGGACGAATAATGAAGCTGAATACGAAGCTTTGATAGCAGGCCTCAAGATCGCCATCGACATGGGAATTGAGAACCTCCTCATATACGGAGACTCCCAACTGGTCGTTAGTCAAGTAAACGGCGACTACCATACTTGCAAGCCAGAGCTGGTGAAGTATGGCGAGAGAGTACAGCGATTGCTGACTCAAATTCCCTCCTACATGCTGGAAAGCATACCGCGTGCGGAAAATAGCAAGGCAGACGCGTTAGCCAAGCTCGCTAAAGAACTGGCTGATGAGAACCTCGATGACGTAAGAATCGTTGTACAAAGCCGTCGGGTTCTTGCTCCGGCAGAAATATCGCCGGAATCATCCGAGGAAAAGGAAGCAACTGAGCAGACAGCCCTGTAAATAAATGACCAAGAAAAGGTTGAAGATTGGAGAGAAGTCTTCATAGACTACTTCAAATCCTGTCGAACGCCTGAAGATGCATCCTCAAGACACCAGCTCATGAAGCGAGCCCTATCTTTTGCCTTCGTCAATGACACTCTATACAAGAGGTCATTTGATTCCCTGTGGTTGAGATGCTTGGGATCCGAAGAAGCAGAAAGAGTCATCCAAGAAGTTCACAACGGACTCTGCGGTTCTTACCAAACTGGACCGAAGATGAAGTTGAAGATCAAACGAATGGGCTACTATTGGCCCACGATGATTCAGGACTGCCTCGAATATGCGAAGCAATGCTACTCATGCTAGATTCATAGGGACTTTATCCATCAGCACCCAAATCCTCTACACCCAACAGTGGCTAGCTGGCCGTTTGAAATGTGGGGAACTGACATAGTCGGCCCTATCGAACCAACATCATCCAGGGGACACCGTTTCATCCTAGTGACCACTGATTACTTCTCCAAATGGGCAGAAGCAGTACCGTTGAGGGAAGTGAAGACGGAGAATATCCTCCATTTCTTCAAGACGCGCGTCATTTATCGGTTTGGAACACCAAGACGGATCATCTCCGATAATGGGCCAGCCTACAGAAGCCACAAGATCAGCCGCTTTGCGCAACAACACAACATAGACTGGAGATATTCCTCAGTTTATAATCCCCGAGCTAACGGTCTAGATGAGGCTTTCAATAAGACCTTGACGAAGATTGTGAAGAAGACGGTGTCCCGAAATAAAAAGGACTGGCACGGGAGACTACAAGAAGCTCTCTGGGCATACCGAAATACATTCAAAACGGCCACAAACACGACGTCGTACGCATTGGTATTCGGTACAGAAGCAGTACTCCCCCTCGAGATAGAGTTACCCTCTCTACGAGTGGCAGTCCACTACGAGTTGACGGATGAAGAAAATGCTCACTTTCGGCTTGAAGAGCTTGACGCCCTTGATGAAACCCGGCTCATAGCGCAACAAAATCTGGAGGCTTATAAAGCAAAGATGACGCGATCATATGAAAGATTGACCAAGCCGAGGACATTCCGCCAAGGCAAACTCGTGCTAGCGGTCAAAAGACCTATAATCCCCAATCGCGCCAAGCGGGGAAAATTCGAGCTGAACTATGAAGGCCCGTACATCATAGACAAGGTCTACCAGGGCGGAGCCTATCTACTCATGGATATGCACGGTGAAAGACCTTTCAGGCCAATAAATGGTCGCTTCCTGAAGAAATACCATGCTTGACGGGTTAAGGCCTAGGTCAATGATAGATGACGATGACCATGTCCGCTCGATATCTTCCTAAGCCCGAACTCTATAAGTAGTAACCGGCCTTCTTTAAAAATGGACCGAAACGTCCTTAAACTAATGACGGACCGAAACGTCCTTAAACTAATGAGGGACCACTATGTCCTAAAACTAGCCGTTGACCGAGATGTCGGTAAACTACGATGGATTTCAGCATCTCAAAGCCGATACAAAAAAAATGATACAAAAAAATAATAATAAAAATAAAAACGGTATGTCCATATGCGAAATGGGCACGGATGAAAACCCGAAAGGACTCCGTGAGTAAAAACAACAGGGCTACCGGCGAGTGTTTGTGAAAACCCGAAAGGGCGCAACCTCGTTAAAGGACACTTGCAGGGTCCTCACGACCTTGTAAGGAGAAACCACCCGCGTGAGATCCTTACGACTCATAAGGGAGCAACACACTTAGGAGTCCTCACGATTCCTAAGGAGAAATTACACTTGCGAGATCCTCACGACTCGTAAGGAGAACTCTCTTATGGGACCCTCACGGCTCATAAGATTTGAAAGTCTTAAGTTACAGAAACCTAAACCTGTTCTTAAGCAACCCCCCCCCCACACACAACCTTCGATATTGCCCTACAAGCGGCTCATACTGACCTTTGTATACAATCCACGGGCGCGAGTAAACATTTCCCTAACCAAGTCCCATCCGTGACTAGGGATATGTTCATATGGTGAACAACCCTTGTAGGCCCTCTCAACTTAAAAGGAGAAAACCATTTTGTAAGATCCTTATGACTTACAAGAGAACATGCACTTAAGAATCCTCACGATTCCCAAGGAGAAAACACACCTACAAGATCCTCACGACTTGCAGGGAGAAATACCTTTGTGAAACCCTTACGGCTCATGAAGTCAAAAGCCTTATTCGACAGAACTCTTAACCCTGTTTATTAAGCCACTTTTGTTCAACATCGACAAAGGCAAATGATGATTCGCTCCTGGCAATATCCCAGTTGTAGCGGTGTTGATGCCGAAATCGGTGTCTAAATCCAAGCTTGCCGAAAAGCCAGCAAGCCACACATGCATACGAAATAGCCGAAATGATGGGGCAACTTGCAATAAAAAGCAGCAAGTAAAAATGTAGGCATGAAAAATAGCCGAAATGATGAGGCAACTCGCAATAATAAGCAGCGAGTAAAAATAAAATAAATAGCCGAAATGATTGGGCACCGCGAAAAATAGCCGAAATGATGGGGCAATCGCGACCTTCGTGATATAAAAGCTGAAATGATAGAGTATCGCGGAAAATGAAATAAAATAAAAATGAAATTTATACCCTACAAGAAATGTTATATCAATCCCTGTATACAATCCAGGGGCGCAAACAAAGAGGAATCACACTCCTCCTCCCCAGGTTTCATCAGAAGGAGAAGCCAAATCGCGACGGGCCACAAGTCACCTAGAGATCATCTCAACACTCGTCTCGTCACAACGGACACAACATCAAATGAAGCGGAACAGCGGCAACTCCCAGTTCCATGGCTCGGCGATATAGAGATCACCAAGAGTCAAACCCCCATTCTGTGAAATGCGGATACAATCAGCGAAATTCCTGGTCACGTAGAACGCGGATAACATCACTCTTTGACCCCGTGGGAAACGTCCAGAGCGGATCCTGGTCCTCGCAGAGCACGGCAGTGAACCCGTGTGAAACATCCAGAGCGGAGCCTAGTTCTTGCCGAACACGGCAATGAACCCGTGTGAAGTATCTAGTGCAAAATTCATGGTCACGTAGAACGCGGATAACGTCACACTTTGACCCCATGGAAAACGTCCAGAGCGGAGCCTGGTCCTCGCCGAACACGGCAGTGAACCCGTGGGAAGCATCCAGAGCAAAATTCCTGGTCACGTGGAACGCGGATAACGTCACTCTTTGACCCCGTGGAAAATTTCCAGAGCGGAGCCTGGTCCTCGCCAAACACGGTAGTGAACCCGTAGGAAGCATCCAGAGCAAAATTCCTGGTCACGTGGAACGCGAATAACGTCACTCTTTGACCCCGTGGAAAACGTCCAGAGCGGAGCCTGGTCCTCGCAGAACACGGCAGTGAACCCGTGGAAAGCATCCAGAGAAAAATTCTTGGTCATGTGGAACGTGGATAACGTCACTCTTTGACCCCGTGGGAAACGTCCAGAGCGGATCCTGGTCCTCGCAGAGCACGACAGTGAACTCGTGTGAAGCATCCAGAGCGGAGCCTAGTCCTCGCCGAACACGGCAGTGAACCCGTGTGAAGCATCTAGTGCAAAATTCCTGGTCACGTGGAACGCGGATAACGTCACTCTTTGACCCCATGGAAAACGTCCAGAGCGGATCCTGGTCCTCGCAGAGTACGGCAGTGAACCCGTGTGAAGCATCCATAGCGGAGCCTAGTCCTCGCCGACCACGACAGTGAACCCGTGTGAAGCATCTAGTGCAAAATTCCTGGTCACGTGGAATGCGGATAACGCCACTCTTTGACCCCACGGAAAACGCCCAGAGCGGAGCCTGGTCCTCGCCAAACACGGCAGTGAACCCATGTGAAGCATCCAGAGCAAACATCGGACTGTGGAGTCCTTAAAATCCACGGACTATGATGTCCTTAACCTCGACTGTAATGTCTTAAAACTAACGATCAACCACCATGATTCTAGACTGAATTTACCTTGGTTTAAGGGTACATCTCTTCACTCCTTTGATATTCGTCGTTGTAATTCCTCAACGTCTTCAAAGAGGTGACGGGTCCCGGTAACCACACGTCGGACTGTGGAGTCCTTAAATCCACGGACTCTGATGTCCTTAACCTTGACCGTGATATCTTAAAACTAACATTGGACTGTGGAGTCTAAATCCACGGACTATGATGTCCTTAACCTTGACCGTGATGTCTTAAAACTAACCTTGGACTGTGGAGTCCTTAAACCCACGGACTATGAGGTCCTTAACCTTGACCGTGATGTCTTTAAACTACGGTACCTTGAAAAACATCCCAAAGCAACCCCTGATCCTGTGAAATACGGATAAGGGCGACCGCACCCAGCACTCGCGGGTCCTCACGACCTGTAAGGAAGAAAACTCTCTTGTGAAATCCTTACGACTCCCAAGAGAAAACCCGCTTAAGAATCCTCACGATTCTTAAGAAGAACTTACACCTATGGGATCCTCTCGACCTGTAGTGAGAAAAACTCTTTATGAGATCCTTACGGCTCATAAAGCTCAAAAGTCTTAGGAGGCAGATCTTAACCCTGAATTCTAAGCCATCGCTGCCCTGCAAAAAGACCAAGATAAATTGTCCGCAGAACACATTCAATAAAAAGGAGACACACCATTGAGAAGAAAAATATGTCTTTATTTATAAACCAAAATGGATACAAAGTACAATTCATGAAAGAACAAAAAGAAAATACTCTCATTCAGGAGTATGTACAAAAAGAAAGGAAAAGATACAAGTTTTCAAGCCGGCGGGCAATTTAGCAATTTTGCTAGCTCATCCTTCTTTTGCTGGGCCACAGCTTCATGATTCAGGATTGCCAGAAGACGGGCCTCCGCCTGAGCCTGCTGGGCCTGATACGAGGCAAGCCGGCCTTCGAGCTCTTTCTCAGTAGCCTTGTGAGCCTCGACCCTTTCGCGAGTGAACACGGCAGCTTTATCAAGAGCCACCACCTCTCTGATAGACTCTTGAAGTACCCGTCAGAGTTCATACGCTTTATTGGCTTTGGCTGTGAGGCTGGTTTGAAGCTCGCTCAATGCCTTAGAGGCCAGCTCCCTTTCCGAGAATTGGCGGCCAAGCCTCTTCTCGCATGATGCCATGTTCGCTACACATCGCTCTACCAGATCACGCAAGCCCGCTATCACGACCACAGCCTCTGAAACAGGATAGGTACGCTCGGGACTGTATAAACAAGCCCCGGTTGATAGCAATAGTCGATCTAAAACACACGCACATCATCGGGTATGGAAGTAACAAGAAAATTTCCGATGTATATCCTATCAAGCGTGCATTTGCAACTATATGAATATCCGAAAAGAAATAATACTCGAAGCTCTGATGTGCATGCAACATGGTGATAGTGGTCGTAATTAAAGAAAGTTCTCATGGGAAGAATACAAAGTTCATTTATGCAAGCAGAAACATACATACGAGTGCCCAGCATACATGAAAGTTCAACGTAAAGCATGCGAAAACTAATTTGAATATACTACGCTAGTGGGAAAAGGTCGCCAAATAAAGGATCGGTAGCGTAAGGGTTAACAAAACAAAGAAAAAAATTCTCCATCTCTCTCTCTGCTCTCTCCAACACATCAAAGCGACGGTTCTCGCAAGAAGTCACTCCCCACCGATTGACGCCATGTTCGTCTGCAAAAGCAGACATAACAGCCCGCCGGGCTCTTATTTCGCTCAAAAGGTGAACTGAGCGATCTTTCAAAGCCTAAGTAATCAGGTACGCCTCATGAAAACCCTCGAGCTTTTCTTCAGCCGCGTCGAGCATCGCCAGGGTCATCTCTGCCGGGTGAGGAGGGACGTCGGCAAGCACGGCAGCAAGAATCATCCAGAGCCAGAGGGAGCCCATTGGGAGGGGGAACCCCCTACGGGTCGAGAGTTCATATACCGCTGAGTCGCATTCGTCGTCGGTAAGGAGGGGATCCACCAATCGTGCGGCGAAACGCGGGATCATCTCCTCGATAGGCACTTCCCATGGCTGTCGACGAGCATGAGGGCGGTTGCAGACCATGGCACTCAGTTGTCTCTCAAGGCAAATCATACCAAACTGAGAATAGATTTCTCTGTGAAGAGAAAATAGGCTATGGCCTCAAGACTATAAAGACGAGCATTAAATGCTACGCGCGGAGAACATTGCGTGATGGAACTATTTCCAAGGCCCAAAAAGAGGAAGGCATTGGAAATCAAGAAAGGGAACTATTTCCAAGGCTTCTTTTCTGCATCTAATGCCATGCACAGAAACATGGTATCAAAGTTGAACAGCCCCATCAAAGGGACCCCACATGCGGAGCACGTGAGCATCAATCTTGACGTACACCGAAAGGTAAAATTGTGCCTTACACGCTAAACACATCAGCAAAAGCAATAGCAAAAATGACAAAACAACAAAATAAGGCATGCAAACACAGAAGGACACGATAAAACCTATCATTCGTGCTTTAAAAAGTTCGTACAAAATGAAAAGAACACGTTTACAACGGCAAGACCTCAGACACAGGGCATGGATTGAGGAACTCGAACGTAACTTTGTCCAAGATCTTCCAGGCATTTCGAACCGCCCTAGTATGTTTTCTCTCACGATCACAAGCGTCAGGGTCCTCACGGATGTCCTCCACCCTCCGATAGGCGGCAAGTATGGCTGATTGCTGAAAATCCTGATGCAGGAGATCAATAAGATTGTCTCGCCTTCTCTTTGAGATCAGGTTCATCAGATACGCCGAGTGTACTTTATCCTCGGCGGTGTCCAATACCCTGAGTGGTACGCCAGTACAAAATAAAGGGAGCGCTTCCCAGATCGTCTTCACGATGAGTTTCAAAAGAGAAGAGCGACGAGGGAGTAGCCGGCCATTGTACTCGTAGAAGCGGCCCATGATCTCGGCACACTGAGCGTTAGTGAATTCCTGGTTCTGGCTGCGCCCCAATGCACGAATGTTTCCGTAAGAAATGATCTCGTCAAGATCATACCAATGGTCAGCCATAGTAACTGAAATAAAAATCATGAGAATTTAGTGGACAAGCCAATAAAAAAGAACGCTTGTCTAGATGGACAGTGGACTCTGCACATTCCCTAGGGGAAAACACCATTACAAGCTTCTTTTCTATTGGTTGCAGGAGGACAACCCAGGGCAAGAAAACCCTAAGAAGCCCCCATACGGAAGAACTTAGTTTTTCGTAGGAATTAAATTCCTTTTGAAAAGGGGAATTAAATTCCCAGAAACATTTTTTGGGATGGAATTAAATTCCATGGATTTGAACCGCCACCATCATCTCCCTAAAGATCATATGAACCCTAAGAGATCTACTGTTCGAAGATTAAATGGTTTTCTATTTTTGTTGATGAACTTGAAAAAAAATGGGTTAATGTTAAAAGGGGTGAAACCCTTGGTGTGGATTTAAAATCCAGAGAGTTTTTGAAAAATATATATAATGGTTCCTCAATCGTTCAAAGATCACTACATGAAGAGATGAGTTTTCCCTGAACAGAGTTAAATTCTGAAGATTGTGGAGCAGAGAACTAAGCTCTGGAAAAGGAGAATTAAATTCTCAGAAAAAAGTTTGCAAGGAGGAAGATGAAGCAAAGTGGAGGCTCTTCTGAAAGGACATGGGCATTTACAGGATGGGATGGAAAAGGTTTCATGTACCCTACTCCTAAGGCAGATTCGACGGTCACAAAAGTGATAGCGTTGCACCCACGTGCAGACACGCGAGAACAACACTGTGAGGGCATTTGTTCCCTGATTAAAAAATCAGGAAAAAGCTTCAGAAGAGGCATCGCGTGCTCACACGTGACCAGTAGTCACGTGTTGGCACGTGATGGTTAAGCAGCGGCCAGAGAACAGAGCGCAGAAGAAGAGAAGCCCATTCCAGGGGTCACGTGCTCACATAGGACCAGGGGTCACGTGCTCACACGTGACCAGGGGTCGCGTGCTCACACATGACCAACATTTACATGGCCACACGTGACCGGCTTTAAAAGCCTTATTCTTTAACATAATTAAATTCTGAGGAGAGATCATTCAAATCTTTCCAAAATGGAGAAGAATTATCTGAAACCGTTGGATCAAGAATCTGAAGGTGATTAAATATCACCAATTTATGGAAAAATCTTGGACATGGAAAGATTTACCCCTAAATCTAACCGAAATAACAAAGAGATATCTTTGGATTTAAAATCCAATGGTGAATAAAATTCACCTAATAATCTAAAGGCCCAGATTAATGATGAAGATAAATTAAATCTCCCAATAAACAAATCAAATCTTTCAATGAAAGATTCACTAAAACAGATTGATTCTTTTCCTTCTCCTATAAATAGGAGCCAAAAAAGAAGGAGAAAAAGAGAGAGATATAAAGCCTTGGAATCTTGAAAATTCAGAAGGAAGAATTTGATTCTCTGCAAAAGAAAAACCCTAGGTAAGAAAAGAGAGGCTTCAAAAGAGAATTTAATTCTCAAAATAGTTTAACTCTTATATAAAGAAAAGAACTTAGTTCTTTCTCTGGTGGAGGATCTACAAAGTGCACATCTCCCCATGAATTGAGAATTTAATTCTCATTGGGTTGAGATCCTGCTATGCAGATCTAAAACTTAGAGGAGGGATTGAGTTTTGAGAATTTAATTCTCACAGAATTATAGGAATTTAATTCCTTTGAGATAAAATTAGGGTTCAACCCTATATTATAGGAATTTAATTCCTTCAGAGTGGACAGAACTAGGGTTTAACCCTAATTAAGAACTTAATTCTCTCAAACTCACAGGAATTTAATTCCCTTAAAAAAGAAATTAGGGTTTCACCCTATGCCAGAATTTAATTCTTTACATATATGGGGAATTTAATTCCTACAGAAAAGAAATTAGGGTTTAACCCTATCTAAGAATATAATTCTTCAGAAGAAAATAGGAATTTAATTCCTCTAAAGTTTATTGCTAGGGTTTAACGCTATGAAGAATTTAATTCTTAAAAGATGAACAGGTCTTTAAAACATGCAAAGAACCAGAGTCACGTGCTACCACGTGACCCTTGTAAAGATCCACAGAAAAGAACTTTGAGGCAATGCCTCACGTACCCCACGTGACCCCTGAAGGATACAAAGAAAAAGCAAACAGAAGCTATGGGTGCCCTCACATGCTACCACGTGACCCCTTGGCAAATGCTTTAACAGTTAAAAACCCACATTCCCATCACGTGACAGCACGTGATGCTCCAAGAACAATTATGGAAAGTATTCAATACTTTTGGCAGAATAAAATAAGGGGAACCAGGGCGCTCTCACGTGTCCACACGTGACCCCTCTCTCCTTAGTGTTTAACACTAATTTGAAGACTTTGTTCCCAGTGTTTAACACTGATTTTCTTAGTGTTTAACACTAATTTGATAACTCTATTTGCAGTGTTTAACACTGATTTTCTTAGTGTTTAACACTAATTTGAAAACTTTGTTCCCAGTGTTTAACACTAATTTGAAATCTCTGTTTTCAGTGTTTAACACTTATTTGCTTTAGTGTTTAACACTAATTTGAAATCTCTGTTTCCAGTGTTTAACACTGATCTGCTTTAGTGTTTAACACTAATTTGAAAGCCATGTTGCTAGTGTTTAACACTGATTATCTTTTAGTGTTTAACACTAACTTGCTAATCATATTCCCAGTGTTCAACACTGTTGGTCTTTAGTGTTTAACACTAGTTTTAGCCCAATTGGCTAAGTTTCTAGAGGCAAAGCCTCTCCTTCAATAAACCAACAGAGGGCCAATATTCTAAACATGATTAGACTTAGCCCAAGCTGGCCATAAGTCCTCAATTCAAACATAACTGGGCTAACGGGCTCATAATATAATTAATTGGTCTTAGTTTCAAATTGGGCCAAAGATTTTTTAATCTACCTTGGTTCAAGGGTACATCTCTTCACTCCTTTGATACTTAGCGTTGTAATTGCTCAACGTCTTCAAAGAGGTGACGGGTCCCGATGACCACACATTGATACGGACTGTGGGGTCCATAAACACATGGACTATGATGTCCTTAACCTTGACCGTGATGTCTTAAAACTAATGCCGGATTGTGGAGTCCTTAAAATCCACGGACTATGATGTCCTTAACCTTGACCGGGATGTCTTAAAACTAACAACGGACTATGATATTCTTAGCCTTGACCGTGATGTCTTAAAACTAACACTGAACTGTGGAGTCCTTAAATCCACGGACTATGCTGTCCTTAACCTTGACCGCAACGTCTTAAAACTAACATTGGATCGCAATGTCCTTAAACTACCTATTGACCGCAATGTCACTAAACTAAACAACAGGGCCCCCCTTAATTGCTCTCTTGTTGGATCTAAACGATCCCGTTAAGTTGATCTTAGTCTAAAACTAGACTAACGTATCCTTAACAAACGTTTAAGTCCATCTTAGTCTCAAATGAGGCTAACGTATCCTTAAAACCAAACCCCCAAACCCAAATCTAAGATAATAAGGATTTAAACTAGTCCACGCCCTACGGGCGACGACATAACTCAGTCTCCGTATACAATCCACGGGGAACCAAACACACACGACACGAAGTGACCATCTGGAGAAGGAGAAAGTTGTTACCGCAATTCGGTAGCGTAATTAACTGCAGAGGCTTGCGCCTACAGGGAAGAGCGTCCCCACAATTAAAAACCCCTCAAACGAGGGGGAACTGACGAAGTCTGCTACATCGGACGCATCCGTTTAAACCTTCGATACATGGTTCCATAAATCAACTTGGCATCTTCGGAGAGGTGGACGGATAGCACCAATTAGCATCTGCCCCAAATCTCAGGCAAGACGTCCCCATGTCGTCTTGGCCGTCTTTCGGAGAGGAACACCAACAATCTTCGTTCACCAATATCGTCCTAACAAACAGGTGAACGACACTTGCGACCATATGAAGCTTAGAATGGAGCCATCTGAATAGTTGCCTGGAAACTGTTGTTGTAAGAAAACTCCACCAAATGTAGATGATCCTCCCATGAACCCTTGAAGTCCAACATGCAAGCTCTCAACATATCTTCAAGGGTTTGGATCGTTCTCTCCGACTGGCCATCTGTTTGAGGATGATAAGCTGTGCTAAATTTCAATCGAGTCCCCAAACTTTCCTGTAAGCTCCTCCAAAAGTGTGATAAGAGCCGAGTGTCACGGTCGGATACGATGCTCACCGGTACTCCATGCAATCTTACAATCTCCTGCATATACCATTCTGCCAAAGTTTCTGTTGACTGACCAACCCAAAAAGGAATGAAATGAGCTGCCTTGGTTAAACGATCAACAATCACCCAAACTGCATTGTTGCCCTTTGGACTCCGTGGTAGAGCTATCACGAAATCCATGGTTATATATTCCCACTTCCACTGAGCAATCGGAAGTGGTTGCAATAAACCAGCAACCTTTTGATGTTCAGCCTTAACTTGCTGACACACCAAGCATTTGGCCACAAAGTGGGCAATCTCCCGTTTCATGCCTTCCCACCAGAAATGCTGCCGTATGTCTCGGTACATCTTCGTGCCTCCTGGATGTATGGAATATGCTGAACTGTTCGCCTCCTTCATAAGTTCTTCGCGAATATCTCCCTTTGGCAGACACAACCGGCTACCATATCTCAACGAACCATCTTCATGGATCAATAAATCTGTTCGAAGTCCAGATTCAACCTGTTCTCGAAACTTTTGCAATCTAGGATCCTGCGATTGCGCTGCTTTAATATTCTCGATCAACAACGAATGTACCTGCAGCTGCATCAACTGTCCTGAAGAATGCTGTAGCACAACCTCCAAATCACATCTCCGAAAGTCTTCAATGAGTTCCTTCTGAGCAGTCAACGTCTGAATTGCTGGTAACCGACTGAGCGCATCCGGCACGACATTAACTTTCCCCGGATGGTACTTAAGATCAAGATCGTAATCAGCCATCAGCTCCAACCATCTACGTTGCCTCATATTAAGCTCCTTCTGCGTGAACACATACTTCAAGCTTTTATGATCGGTAAAAACTTCGACCCTTTCGCCCAAAAGGTAGTGTCTCCAAATCTTCAAAGCGAAGATCACAACCGCAAGCTCCAAGTCATGAGTTGGGTAATTCTTCTCATGGGTCTTCAACTGTCTCGATGCGTACGCTATAACCTTCCCATGCTGCATCAAAACACATCCCAATCCTTTCCCAGATGTGTCGCTGTGAATCACCAATCCTCCGGAATTGTCTTGCACGGTCATAATAGGAGCGGTTATCAATCTCTGCTTCAACGCCTCAAAAGCTGATGTACAATTATCCGTCCATATAAATGGTACCTCCTTGCGCGTAAGCTTGGTCAACGGCTCCGCCAGACTAGCAAAGTTCTCCATAAATCTTCTGTAATACCCGGCGAGTCCAAGAAAACTTCTTATCTCCGCAACATTCTTCAGAATCGGCCAATCACAAACTGTTGCAATCTTTTGGGGATCGACGGCGATTCCATTGCCAGATACGACATGCCCCAAAAACTTTATTTCTTCCAGCCAAAACTCGCACTTGCTCATCTTTGCATATAATTTCTCTTGTCTCAACGCCTGCAGTGCGATCTTCAAATGTTCAGCATGCTATTCAATACTCTTCGAATAGACCAGAATATCATCAATGAACACCATTATAAACTGGTCCAAGAATGGAGAAAAGATTCGGTTCATCAAGTCCATGAATATCGCCGGTGCATTCGTTACTCCGAAAGGCATCACCAAGTACTCGTAATGTCCATATCGAGTTCGGAACGTCGTCTTGAAAATATCTTCTGTTTTCACTCGGACCTGATGATATCCAGATCGCAAGTCCAGCTTCGAGAATACCCTCGCGCCACTAAGCTGCTCAAACAATTCGCCAATGCGAGGGATCGGATACTTGTTCTTAATAGTCACCCGGTTTAATTCTCGATAGTCGATGCACATCCTTCTTGTACCATCTTTCTTCTTTACTAGAAGAACTGGAACTCCCCAAGACGAGTTACTGCTTCGAATTCAACCCTTCTCAAGTAATTCAGTAACCTGTTTCTTAACTTCTTCCAACTCCACTGGTGCCATTGGGTAATACGCTTTAGATACTGGCGATGCACCATGAATAAGATCAATCGCGAACTCCACGTCTCACTTTGGCGGTAAACCTGATATGCCTTCAAACACGTCCATGAAATCTCGAACAACAACTGGTGTTTCATCTTGAGCAACCTCCATTGATACAAGAATATTAGCTGTCGGCCTAGCCCTAAATTCGAATGGCCCGACAGAACTGCTTCCTCCAGTGAAGATAAATTCTGGATGTCTGGGAATCTGGAAAATTACTTTCTTTGCCCTACAATCGATGTGAGCGTGAAAAGTGCCGAGAAAATCCATTCCCAAAACGACTTCACAGCTGCCTGTATCAATCACCAAGAAATCTGCAAAAAGCTCCCGTCCGCAAACCACAACTGCACAATTTTTACACTCTCTACTAGATATGATTTTCCCATTCCCAGTGTGTATATCCCTGAAACTAGACAAGGTCGTGCAAGCGAACGAGTGTGTAGTAATGAACTTGGACGACATAAAACAGTGGGATGCACCAGAATCAAACAACGCTAATGCGGGAAAACCATGGACAAGTAGAATACCTGAAATAACTTCTCCTGAAGCCTTGGCTTTCTCAGCCGTCAGGGTAAATGCTCGAGCTTGATTGGGTCCTTGAGTCAGCTGCTTCTGTCCCTGAAACGGTTTCTGTGGTGGCTTCTGAGCATCATCTTTCGTGCAAAGCATTGACGGACATGAGTTGATAGTATGATCCGCCGATCCACAAACCAAACAGAGTCCTCGCATCCTTCGACATTCCCTTTGCAAATGTCCCGGTAAATGGCAGTAGTTACAAATCACGGTCTTTCTCTGATCAACGACAGCAGGCCTCTTCATAGGTGTTACACCTCGACGGTTCACTGGAATACCTCTGCGTCCATGTGCTCGGTTCGGTGCAAATGCCGGCTTCCTTACTGTAATTGTTGTCTGCTATTAACTCCCAGTCTTCCCAGATAAGCTCTATTGTTCACGGGCCGCCGTAAGTACCTGCAAGAAAGTGGTCAAACCCAGGGAGACAATCTGCCTCTGGATGTCCACATCCAAACTGCGCATGAACCTCCTTGCCCTATCCGCATCGTTGGCAACTAAAGGTCCAGCGAATCTACTGAGCCGTGTCCACTCAGCTGCATGTACATCTAAAGGTTCACCATTCTACCTTAGACTGATGAACTTCTCTTCCATTTCCTCCCGTGCAGTCCGCGGGAAGAACTTCTCCAGGAAACTCTTTGAAAAATCCGCCCACTTGATCGGTTTGGGCAAGCGGGTCTCTTCCACAAGCCACCATTCATGGGTGTAATCCACCAACTGGATGTGTACCACATCCACTCTCTTAACATCTGGGATCTGTGCTGCAATGAGTAAATTCTCCGTGTCAACCAGCCACTGCTCCGCTGGCAACGGTTCCTCCAAACCAGTAAAGACAGAAGGACTCAGTCTCCTGAAATTTGCTACGGTTCCCACGCGATCTCCTGGTGTGGCCACAACATTGTTCACGGACTGCTGAACGGTCCGCAAACCTTCCTGAAAAGATTCAGCTTGCTGCTGGATCAGCTCGGTCTGTCTCTTTTGGTTCTCCAACATCCCACGTATTACTCCAAGCATAGCGGCTTCATCAACACGCCTTTGGTACGTCTTCAGATTCTTGTCTGCCATGTTCCTGAAATCAAAATACCCAAGGATTAGCATGATAACAGATTCAAAATGTAGATCAAGGCTAGAACTCTAAGTTACTTAAATAGAGTACCACATTGTAACCATGCCGCGGTATCATAGCTACAATTACATAACTCCACCCAAGTTGCCTAAGTTCTAGAGATAAACAAGGAACCAGGTTTCGAGTCGATATGCAAAGGAGGTTTACATATCGTAAAAGTATAATCAGGAGGAGGTTAAGATTCAAGAACGGTTTAACTGCAAGGTGGCAGGACATGTTTCCTAATCACGAGTATTCTGATTCATGTATTGGGTACAATACCCAACTACAAAAAAATCAACCCGATTAACCTATGGCTCTGATACCAATTATCCTTCCACAGTCACATTACGGCTGTAAAGATATCAAGAACAAAAATAAAACTATCTAATACATGTCCATAAGCCAAATAAAATGAGTCAAGAATAATAATACGGAAGCAAAAGATCCAATACAAGAATAACTGGAATGTATATCGTATGTCCTATAATGCGGGCTCACATCAGGAATAAAATACTGAAAAGTAAAAGAATTAACTACTACTGAGTCCTCGCTGCTCAGCCTGCTGGCCGAAGTACTCCTGCTCGGACTGCAGGAGTACGGAATCTGGTCCATGCAAAACCCAGACGTCAGCGCGTCATAACATCAAGCAACAATATATAAAACAAGGTAGCATGACATGTGAATATAATCATAAATGGTAAAGCAGGTGTAACAGCAATGTAAATCAGGGCAGTGAAAGGTAGTGTATAGTGACTAATCTAAACTGGTCTATTGGTTTGAATAGTCTCAAGTCTTTGAAATCAATTTGATGAATCATCGATGTAACTCAATAGTATCCCGTGCATGCCCGGGACCACGGTCCAAGACTCTCGGGCTGAAACCGAGACATGCCGATAGGCACTAAAACAGGAAATATGTAAAGACGAACGATGTCAGCAGTATCATCCTGAGGCTGGCCTAGCCTCTAAAACTGATAGTATAAGCAAGCAACTGTCGAGTTACAAGTAAGGTTTCATCATTGATTTCCCCATAACCCTAAGCTATATGTGTTCAAGTCATGAATTAAATAATCTAGAGCTAATGCCAACACGAGATCAGGCAGGTACAGGTTTGTCTGGATAGACAACAGGAACGGTCTGTAAGGACAACAGGTCAGGTTGTTGGCATTAGACACAAGATCAGGTAACAAGTAAGACCATGGTACATCAGGTCAAGCCAGGTAATATATAAAGGTGTCATGTTATATCATGAGTTGTACGGTACCATGTCGTGTCAAGTAAAAGGTGTAATAGGTCATATCAGGGTGCACAAGATGTCATGTGGGTGCTCGTAATCCAACTAACATAACATGATTATAAATAAACAAGTGATTGATACGTTTTTGCGTGTTCTAGTTTAATTACCGCAATCAGGACGGTTTCTCTTTGTAGCTAGCCGGATGAGTGCGGGTCGATCCACAGAGAGATGGGAGTCTTTTTCTTTATGTTTTAACGAGTTAAGTCCAAATATGTCCAGGTTTGATTAAGATTAGCTAATTAGAAATGAATGATAAGAGAACTTGTTAGGGTTAGGATTTGGTTAATTTGAGTTAGGAGCTCGCTCACTTAATTCATTTACCACTCTTAATATCGATGTTACGGTAATCGGCAACAATGGGGATTAGCACGATTAAGAAGGAAACTTGCGAGTATAAGTTAGGCTTTCCAACACTTAGTTTCTTCTCTTGGGTCCTTGTCCGTCCGTTCTTGGCTCTTAGTCGTAACCTCGGGTTGATTCAACTACAGCCGGTCTCACTAGGGTATCACCACTATTATAAAGAATAAGGTGTCGTAGAGAGTGGGTTGTGGTTCAATTAACGGGAGTTCGAATCAAGATGTTGGGCAAACAAAAGAGTGAGGGAGATTTCCTTCTCTCAAACTTTCCTTTTCCTACCCTAACAAATGAGAAATTACTCACCCATTATAAAAGATAAATAAAATGAAACAAAGAAAGAAAGATAATAAGAATTGAGCTAGAAAATCACAACTAGCTATTTGGGACCTCACTTAGGCAAGGATCACACTAAGCATCATGGTTGTAAGGATAAAAGAAAATAGAAGAGAATAAAACAACAAACAAATAACAACAACTGCTTTTAAAAATAGAAATTACAAGCAAAATAAAGAACTAAATTACAAAAAATGTATGTAGAAAAAGAATACTCCTTTCATTTTTCAACACTCAATAAAGCTCACTACAAGTTTTAATGGAGGAAGATGAAGAAAATACACTCTTATTGAAGACTAAACTAAAACCTAATACCAAAAATCACACCTTTGGCTCTGGCTCGAACTGGGCTATTTATAGGCTGAGTTCTGAAACAATAGGAATAAAATATAAGCCCAAATATAATTACAGAACGAACCCCAAAATTTCATCAAAAGATGACATGTGGCAGCCGCGGAACCGCGGCCATAGTGGGCATTAGGCCGCGGATCCGCGGTGGGTTGGTGGCGAAATCCTGTCGTTTTCCTGTCTCTGGTCTTGCACTCATTTTTCCTTATGTTTGAAAACTTTAAACTGCAACATGTCTTCCAGAATATCTTCAGATTTCATAGTCCAAGATTGCTTCATTTTTTCTCTCCATTGACTTCTATCTCCCTTGGGCCCCACGCTTGATTTAGTCATAAATGACAACTAATTTCGTCCCATCTTTTGAACTGGTACTGGACGGATACTGGAACCCGGCTTTTATCTGTTTGTGACAGATGTTTTGATTTTGGCATAACTGTGGAGATTTTTTCGGATTTGTATTCTTTTGGACTGGAAATCTATAATCTGTAAACATGCAGCAAATACGGATTAAAAGCACATACCTATATGCAATGTGATCAAGAATGGGTGGTATAAAAATACAAAATTCTGTGATAAACAAATACCCCCAAACTTATCTTTTGCTCGTCCCGAGCAAAGCCATTTTATTTACAAAAAGTCCTAACCTCAGTTTCGCAGGGAACGCGATTGCACTGAGCATGTGCAACAAGTCGTTAAACCTCTAGGTGTCCCTAGTAGGAGGAGTGTTGTCTCCTGAGGGTTTTCAGCGGATTACACCCACAAAATCCGATCAAATTGGCCATCGACTCTAATCCTACATTTCAGCATTCTAGCAAGAAACTCTATTATCATTAACTTAGAAATCATTAACCCGTATTCTTCACACTTCCTTTTTATTTAACTTAAGATTCTATACGTCTAGCCATTTTACAAAGCTTTCAGCGTCTCTTGAGTTTTCCTTCTTAAGCGCAATCTCGAATCCGGAATTTTTATCAACTCTACTGAAGAAATAAACCCTATTTTTCATTCATATCTCTTCTCCAAACTCTGATTACATACCCTACGTGTGTGTAATTATCACCCCTACACTTGGAAATTCAATTCAAGCTATAATACCCTTGTCTTAATACCTAGCACTACTTCTTTTCATTAATGATGGACAGTTTTGCTCATACATCTTTCATGCGACTATTAATGCTTCTTGAGGCACTAACATCCAATTACTAAATGTGTGAGCTTTAAAGCGTAAATAGCACTTTCCAGATCTTATATTTTATTTATTTTTCTTCCTTTTTTTCTTTTCTTTATTTTTCTTTTTCAAGACCGGATATATTTTTCAATGGTGCTCTTTTGGTGTTTAGCTTTATATACCGTTTTTTCTTTCATACTAGGCTTTTCGGCAAGAGTATTTCTAGGTATCCTCTACTATTCCAAGATTCAATATGCGATTTATAGGGTATAATTTCAGAAATTTGGACTTAAGATTCAGAATTATTTTTCAGACTTACTCTTCAAATAGAGCTTTAATACTTTTCCCTCATTTTGACTTAGCCTAAGAACTAAACTCAAAATTTGCTTATTTCAAAATAAACCACTGGGACGTATATTTTCTATAGTTATATATCAAGGAAGGTTATTTTTAGGGTTTTTAATTAACTAAGTTTAAGATCTAGTTGTTGCTAACTAGTCAACTGTCTTATGACTTGAGTCAAAAAATGTCAATAAAGAAAAAAAATTTCTTTTAAAATTTTTGTTTTCATTTTCAAGATTTTTTTAAATATTTTTTTTTCCAAATTTTTTCAAATTTTTATGATTTTCTATATAGGGATGCAATGCAGAAATTAAATATGCAAAAGAAAAAGAAAAAATATATACAAAAAAAATAGCACAATTAAAAAGGTATGACATGCAAAGGATAACTATATACAACCCAATCCCACCCCCAAACTTATTGTCCTCACTGCTCCCTGCGGCGTCTCCTAGACGCTGCCTCGCTTGTCCATGCCTCACTACTCTCTGCCCTTGGGCCCCTTGATCGTGATCTTGATCTTTCCTCTCTTGCCAGGAGGGTGGCCATTCCGTGTTCCAGGTTCGTTAGACGCTGATCAAAGTTCGTCATCATCCCAATTACTCTTTCTAACCCCCCTATGTGTTCGTCGAATTAAGCACGCTTGCGCAGCGGGGGTGAGCTCTTCATCGCTCGCTGTGGAGCTCGAGCTAGGTGTCCTGGCCATCACATTCTTGGCCGGATCGGTGCGCGACCATATATCATGGAGTCGAGTATAGGATGTGGATACACCCTCAAGAAGGGGTCGAATGGGAACCCCGGCATGCATGTGAAATTCAAACTCGTCAACAAGGAGGAAATGGCGACACGGTTGTGTCACCAACATTGGGCACGGATAATTGGCCGCACGTTTGCTAGCGTCAATCGACTGAAGTAACACAGTGCACATATCATAACTTGGGTTTCTAGTCATTAACGTGTGCACGATGTGTAGTAAAGGTGTGAAAAACGTCGTATTGTGCGAACTGCCAAATATGTTATTTTGTGCCCATCGGCACACGGTCAACACATTCACATACAATGTACGTGCCTGAATCCCATTTCTAGGCTCCCTATAACAATCGTTGCCCATCAATAGCGTGTAATCCTCAAATTGGAGGGGTTGGTCATAAGCGGGTATACGGGGTATCAATATGACTTCTTGAATGAAGTCTCTGTCTATTATAATCTCCCGATCACCCCAAAGTAAGCGAAGAAACCCATATTTTCAAAGTAACCCTCCTCCATGTTATCAAAGAACCGACCAACGAGATCCGGAAGCGCGAATACATTCGGATGGTTATACAAGAGGTAATTCCATCCGCGTTTCCGGATTTCGTCGCCAAAATAGCTACCATACATGTTATAGGCGAATAATTGTGAGAAATTTCTTTCAAATTGGAAATGTGGAACCATATACAAAAAATAGGATTTTTACAGATCTGAAAAGAGGGAAAAAGTAAAGCAAACCTCCTCTGGAAAAATCCAGAGGGGAAGTCGTCAGGAAGGCGGCGGTTCCGTAGCTTGAGGGCACTGGGGCGGCGGTTCCGCAGCCTGAGGAACGGATCGACGGCGTGGTTTCTGGCGGCGGCTAGGGTTTCTCTTGTATTATTGTTTTTAAGGTAGAGGTATTCTGAAATGGGGTAGAGATTTATTTATAGGGGTTTTGGTTATTTGCACTAAAACCCCTATAAAAAGAATAATTAAATAAAAGAATTATGTACAAAGAATATTCTATTTTATGGGTTGATTATTTTTTTAAAAAAAATATTATATATATATATATATTTATTATTATTATTTTTTTTTAGTTTTTATTTATTGTATTAATACAAGTGGAATTTTACCAGACACACAAAAAAACAAATTATATATATATATAGCCCCAAACTTATTTGAAACAGTGTTTCCACTGTTTTTGGCTGGATAACCGTAGTTTGGGTGTAAGGGGAGGAAGATTAGTCGATATAAACCAGCTCCTGCAACAGCAGGAGCTCCTCTGATGGGTCTGTGGTGTGGAATGGTTTCAACCAGTGTCCATTCACTTTGAATAGTGAACCGTTGTCTGGATTTTCCAGATCCACCGCACCGTACGGATACACAGTCCGCACCAAGAATGGTCCTTTCCAACGAGATCTGAGCTTCCCGGGATAGAAATGTAGTCTGGTGTCGTAAAGAAGTACCTGTTGGCCAGGTGTGAAGGTTTTGCGCAGGAGGTGTTTATCGTGAAACACCTTCATTCAGTTCTTGATGACAACCGCGTTCTCGTAAGCTTCATCTCGAAGCTCGTTCAATTCGTTTAGCTGCAGCTTCCAATGGCTGCCCGCATCTTCAAGGGTCAAGTTCATCTCTTTGGTCGTCCAAAATGCACGATGCTCGATTTCTACTGGAAGGTGGCAAGCCTTTCCGTAAACAAGCCGATAAGGAGACATGCCAAGATCGGTCTTATAAGCAGTTTGAAACGCCTAAAGGGCATCAGTGAGTTTCAAAGACCAGTCCTTACGATTCTTGGAAACCGTTTTCTCCAAAATCTGTTTGATTTGCCGATTAGACACTTCAGCTTGCCCACTTGTTTGGGGGTGGTAGGGCGTGGATAGCTTATGATTGATGGAGTATTTCCGCATCAAGGCCTCGAAAGTCCTATTACAAAAATGTGTTCCATTGTCACTAATGATCGCGCGGGGGTGTCCAAACCGGGAAAAAATGTTTTCTTTAAGGAATTTAACGACAACCTTGTTGTCGTTAGTTCGGCTTGGTATGGCCTCGACCTATTTAGAGACATAATCAACAGCCAGAAGAATGTACAAGTTCCCAAAAGAGCTAGGAAATGGCCCCATGAAATCTATACCCCAAACGTCGAAAATCTCGACAACCAAGATTGGTTGGAGCGGCATCTCGTTTCTCCTGGATATCCGGCCCAAGTGTTGGCACCGGGAGCAAGTCTTGCAGTAGTCATAAGCATCTTTGAAGAGTTGTGGCCAGTAGAAGCCACACTGCAAGATCTTCTCAGCTGTCTTTCTTGGGTCAAAATGCCCGCCACACGCTTGATCGTGGCAAAATGACAGCACACTCTTGAATTCATCATCAGGAACGCACTGACGAATAATCTGGTCGGGAAAGTACTTGAACAGATAGGGTTCGTCCCAGTAAAAGTGTTTTACTTGGGATAAGAATCGAAGTCTGTCCTGACTGGACCATTCTGTCGGCAGTAATCCTGTTGCCAAATAATTCACAATATCGGCGAACCAGGGTTCGCACGATACTGTTAAGAGTTGTTCATCCGGAAAAACGTCGTTGATCGGAATTTGAAGCGACGGCGAAGAAGGAAGTCGTGAGAGATGGTCGTCGACTACATTTTCACATCCTCTTTTGTCCTTGATGATAAGGTCAAACTCTTGAAGCAAGAGGATCCAACGTATCAGCCGAGATTTTGCATCTTTCTTTGCAAAAAGATGGCGAAGAGCTGAATGGTCCGTGTAGACGATGACTGGAGAGCCGATCAAGTAAGGCCTGAACTTTTCTAAGGCAAACACAACAGCCAAGAATTCCTTCTCGGTTGTTGTGTAGTTCAGTTGGCATCGTTCAGGGTTCGGCTAGCGTAATAGATTACGTGCGGCATCTTATCGATGTGCTGTCCAAGGACAGCACCGATGGCAAAGTCGGATGCATCGCACATAATCTCAAATGGATACTTCCAATCAAGAGAAGAAAGAATGGGAGCAGAAGTGAGTGAGATTTTTAATGACTCGAACACAGTCACACAGCTCGAGTTAAAGTCGAAAGTCCTGTCCTTGGCCAGCAAAAGAGTCAAGGGCCTAGCAATCTTGCTAAAGTCCTTGATTAACCGTCTATAGAAACCGGCATGGCCAAGGAAGGCTCAGATGTCTCTGACGCATCTGGGAGGAAGGAGATTGGAAATGAACTCAATCTTTGCTTTGTCAACCTCTATGCCATTTTGCGAAATAATATGTCCTAGGACAATACCTTCGCATAACATGAAGTGGCACTTCTCCCAGTTCAAAGTGAGGTTCTTATCCTTACATCGGGTAAGGACAGCGTCAAGATACAGCAAACACTCATCAAAGGAATCGCCGAAAATGGAGAAATCGTCCATGAAGATCTCCAAGAATTTTTCCACCATGTTTGAGAAGATTCCTATCATACACCGATGGAAAGTAGCGAGCGCATTGCATAACCGAAAGGGCATGCGACGATATGCAAACGTGCCGAAAGGACATGTGAATGTGGTTTTGTCCTGGTCTTTTTCGGCAATGGGAATCTGATTATAGCTGGAGTAGCCATCCAGAAAGCAGTAGTACTCGTGTCCAGCCAATCGTTCAAGCATTTGGTCAATGAAAGGTAGCGGAAAGTGGTCTTTCCGTGTTGCGGCATTGAGTTTTCTATAATCAATGCATACTCGCCATCCAGTCTAGGTGCGAGTAGGGATTAACTCGTTTTCCTTGTTGGTTATGACCGTTATGCTCGACTTTTTGGGGACAACATGAATGGGGCTAACTCACAGACTATCAGATATAGGGTAAATGATACCACTATCTAGACACTTTACGATCTCCTTTTTTACAGCCTCCTTCATGACTGGGTTGAGTCGCCTTTGTGGATCCCTGGCTGGTTTGGAATCATCCATCAAATGAATGTGATGTTCAACAATCAGGGGACTAATCCCCTTGATGTCCGCCATTGACCAGCCAAAAGCTTGCCTATTGTTGTGTAAGACCGTAAGAAGGGTTTTCTCTTGCTCTGGAGCTAGAGAAACCGAGATGATAACAGGGAGGGTCTCGTTCTCACCCAAGTAAGCGTACTTAAGGTGAGATGGCAATGGTTTGAGTTCGAGCGTTGGTGGCGAAACGATTGAAGGCAATATTGGTGAAAAGGTCTCAAACTCAAAGGATTCTAGCAGAGGTTCAAAGTGAGTATAAGCGACCGAGTCGGATGGTTCAGCTAACTCATCCAGAAATTCAAAGGATTCAAACTCGGGTAGTGATTGGCCAAGATTGTTCAAGAAGGTGAAACACTCGTAATCATTGTCGGGCGCAGAAGCAGCAGCAGGTTCGAAGAGGAACGCACTAGTGGCGTCAAGATTGCTGTGATCGAACAAAAACTCCTCGAATTCACAGTCCTCTGAGGTGATCTCCTGGATCGAACAAACGTCTAGTATATGAGCATTAGGTTCAGAGGGCTGATTCCCCAACCTGAAAATGTTGAGTTCAATTGTCATGTTTCCAAAAGATAGGTTCATCGAACCATTTCGACAATTGATCACAGCATTAGAGGTTGCAAGGAATGGACGACCGAGTATCACCGGAATTTGGTTCCGGGGGTTAGCTACAGGCTGTGTGTCTAAAACAATGAAGTCAACGGGGAATATGAAGTCCCCAACCTTGATTAACACATCCTCTAGCTCACCCATAGGATGGGTGATAGATCGGTCGGCCATTTAGAGAGTACAGTGTATGGGTTTCAGCTCTCCTATACTTAGTTGTTCATATACTGAGTACGAAAGCAGGTTAACACTGGCACCAAGATCCAAAAGTGCGCGGGTGATGTTCTTATCTCCAATGGTGATTGAAATCGTAGGACAGCGAGGGTCCTTTCGTTTTTGAGGTAAAGATTGGGTAAGAGCATCACTCACAGCACTAGCTAAGAAAACTTTCTTGGGTATTTGAGATTTCCTCTTTTTCGTGCACAAGTCCTTCAAGATTTTTGCGTAGGAAGGGACTTGTTGGACATCATCTAAAAGGGGAATGTTGATGTTAACCTGCTTAAACAACTCCAGAATCTTCTCCATTTGTGGATTTTGTTTATTGGACCTCAACCGGTTTGGAAATGGAACGTTTTTGAAATTGGTTGAGTCCAATGTTTGTGGAAGAGATTGTGGAGTTGGAACGGATCCCAGAGCTGGAGTTTTCATGGAGTGATATGTGGGTCCGTTCAGAGCAGAAGAAAAAGAAGAAGAGCCTTTAGATGAATGGAGAATAGGCTCAGAAGAAGAAGAAGAAGAAGAAGAAGAGGCCGGGGTGTCATTATCCTCAATTGTTGTGCCAATGTTGTTGTTCAGCATTCTTCCTGATCTCAATGTAGTCACGGCACTCACATTATGGTTCTGTTGTTCAAGAGTAACATGTACATTATGTGGGTGACCAGGATTTAGGAGCGGTTGTGATGGAAGCTTCCCTTTCTCTCGCTCGCTTAGACCCGCATTCAGCTGTGCAATTTGGGCTTCAATAGTCTTGCTGCTTTGCCCATGAGAAGCGGTGTGTTGCACTAGAGACTGAATAGAAGACTGGATGTTGGCGGTGGATTGTATTAATTGTTTAACGAATGCCTCCAGACTTCGTTCTAACGAGGAAACCTTATCATTGTTGGACGAAACAAAGTTGTTTTGAGGAAAGGAATTGTTGGGCGCAAAATTGTTCGTCGCATTTTGAAAAGGTTGGGATTGGTAGGGCTGCTGATATTGTTGTTGTGCTTGTTGTTGAGGAAGCCCCCTTTGAAAATTGTTCTTCCCTTGGAACTGATTTTGATTCTGGTTCCATGCGAAGTTAGGGTGGTTTCTCCATCCAGGGTTGTACGTGGAAGAGTATGGATCATTTCTTGGTCTTTGCTGAAATGCAGCATTAACCTGATCTTGTCCTTAAGATGGTGAATTGTAAGGACACTCTTCAGTTAGGTGAGATGGATTGGAACAACAAGCAAAAATGGTACGAAAGGGAAGAACAGGGGCAGGAGCAGGAGATGAAAATTTGCTCTCTATTGCTTCAAGTTTTTTTGTTATTGCAGCCATTTCGGCTTTCATTGCAATAGAGACATCAAGTTGGTGAATTCCTGCCCTAGACTGACCAGTAGAAGTAGAGGAAGAAGAAGAAGTACTTAGTCTGGTGCTATCCCATTGAAGCGTTTGTTCTGCAAGGTCGTCGAAGAATTGCCATGCTTCCTCATTAGATTTGAATAGGAAGTGGCCTTGACAAATGATTTCCAACAACTGCTTGGTTGCTGGATTCAGGCCCTCGTATAAAGTTTGGCAAAGTTTCCATCTCTCAATATCGTGATGAGGGTACTGAACAAGAAGGTCTTTATATCGGTCAAACCACTTCCAAAAAGGTTCAGTAGGAAGCTGGGAAAATTAGTTGATTTCGTTACGGATCCTCGCAGTTTTGTGATTTGGATAGAATTTCTTGAGAAACTCTTTCACAAACTCGTCCCAACTGGTTATGGAGTGGGAAGCAGTGCTATACAGCCACTTTTCAGCAAGATCGCACAAAGTGAACGGAATAACCCGTAGCCGTATAGCATCGTCTGACAGCTGGGTCATTTTCATCATTGCACATACATTCTGGAACTTGTTGATGAAGATATAGGCATCTTCAGATTCAAGCCCATGAAATTTCGGAAGAATGTTAATGAAGTGGGGCTTAATTTCGAAATTATCTTCATTGGCCGGTGGAAGGGAAAGACGGGTAGGGACTGCAGCACGAGTAGGATAGAATCGATCTTGGAGCACAATTCGCTGTGGCGCTTCAACAAGAGGTGGGCGCGGGTTATTCGCACCTAATGGAGGTGGAATTATTCCCGGAGGAGGTAAGGTGATGTTATGAGGAAATCCCGACATCTCGTTAGAAGAGTGTGGGGAAGGTGAAGGTGAAGGTGAAGATATATGGACAGAATCTCAGTCAACGTCGAAGTTGGCCGGCAAGGATAAGGGTGAAAGAGGCGTGGAGGGAGTTTCGACGTCTGGGTCGATCGCGTAGTCGGTAGCGACTAACGTAACGAGAACTAGGCGGGCACTAGTGTCCCGAGTCCAACCGGACATATACTAAACGAGTTTAGTATAGTCAAAGCGTAGAATGTGAGGGTAAGAAACGTCGGTGGAGAAATACAATGAGAGGTGGGTGAAATGGAGTTTTGTGACAAAGGGCACGTTTTTATAAAAGTTTTTGTTTTGTGTTTTTTTTAGAAAGAGTTTTGCAGAAATATGTACGGACTTACGGCTTAACTTCAAACAATCACAGAAAAAATATTCACAATCACACCTAGGTCTAGGGTCACCTAGGTCAGCTAGACAGCTCCTAACTGTTCCAAAAGGCTAGAAATAGGAGCTCAAACCGTCTCTTCACCGCCAATTGCGGCCAGGTAAGTGTCAGGTGAGTGAGAGACTCTCCACTACAAGTAGTGGCTCTAATTAAGTAACCACTCGCCTTAGACACACTTGCCTAGACACCGCAAAGTCAGGTTAGGATCAACGGCCAATGCCTACAACTAGTCCACTGTCCTATTGAGCGCGACGTCCTTAGGGCTGAGTCTAGTATATTTTAATTAAATAATGGTCAATGCATATGCCTTATGTGATTTCTGGGGTCTTGGAAAGGGTGATGAAATCCCCACCCAATCTGGATTGGTCTCAAGCCCCTTAAAGTTCGTTTAAAAATATGCAAAGCAATAACAATCACTTGCAAAAAAAATTTTTTTTTTTTAGCTGGCGCAAAGAATGCTGTAGAAAGAACAGTTCAGTGGAGCTAAAAGGAGTTGAGAAGAGGATTGGGATACTCACAGAGGATTTTGGGTTTTTCCTTGATCCACCGTGGTGTCGCCACGAGATACGGGTCTAACTCCCCACGACTTTGGCACTGAACTTGAACTTCTTCCTATCCTGTACTCTTGCACAAAGAATAACAAGATGATTTTTACAGTATATTTTTTTATATTTATATTCACAATTAACCCAAAATTACACAAAGAAATAAACTACCGTCTCCCCGGCAACGGCGCCATTTGATTGATATGTTTTTGCGTGTTCTAGTTTAATTACCGCAATCAGGACGGTTTCGCTTTGTAGCTAGCCGGATGAGTGCGGGTCGATCCACAGAGAGATGGGAGTCTTTTTCTTTATGTTTTAACATGTTAAGTCCAAATATGTCCAGGTTTGTTTAAGATTAGCTAATTAGAAATGAATGATAAGAGAACTTGTTAGGGTTAGGATTTAGATAATTTGAGTTAGGAGCTCGCTCACTTAATTCATTTGCCACTCTTAATATCGCTGTTACGGTAATTGGCAACAACGGGGATTAGCACGATTAAGAAGGAAACTTGCGAGTATAAGCTAGGCTTTCCAACACTTAGTTTCTTCTCTTGGGTCCTTGTCCGTACGTTCTTGGCTCTTAGTCGTAACCTCGGGTTGATTCAACCACAGCTGGTCTCACTAGGGTATCACCACTATTACAAAGAATAGGGTGTCGTAGGGAGCGGGTTGTGGTTCAATTAAAGGGAGTTCGAATCAAGATGTTGGGTAAAGAAAAGAGTGAGGGAGATTTACTTCTCTCAAACTTTCCTTTTCCTACCCTAACAAGTGAGAAATTACTCACCCATTATAAAAGATAAATAAAATAAAACAAAGAAAGAAAGATAATAAGAATTGAGGTAGAAAATCACAACTAGCTATTTGGGACCTCACTTAAGCAAGGACTACACTAAGCATCATGGTTGTAAGGATAAAAGAAAATAGAAGAGAATAAAACAACAAACAAATAACAACAACTACTTTTAAAAATTAAAATTACAAGCAAAATAAAGAACTAAATTACAAAACATGTATATAGAAAAAGAATACTCCTTTCACTCTTCAACACTCAATAAAGCTCACTACAAGTTTTAATGGAGGAAGATGAAGAAAATACATTCTTATTGAAGACTAAACTAAAACCTAATACCAAAAATCACACCCTTAGCTCTGGCTTGAATTGGGCTATTTATAGGCTGAGTTCTGAAACAATAGGAATAAAATATAAGCCCAAATACAATTACAGAACTAACCCCAAAATTTCATCAAAAGATGACATGTGGCAGCCACGGAACCGTGGCCATAGTAGGATTTAGGCCGCGGATCCGCGGTGGGTTGGTGGCGAAATCCTGTCTTTTTCCTGTCTCTGGTCTTACACTCATTTTTCCTTGTGTTTGAAAACTTTAAACTGCAACAAGTCTTCCAGAATATCTTCAGATTTCATATTCCAAGATTGCTTCATTTTTCCTCTCCTTTGACTTCTATCTCCCTTGGGCCCCGCGCTTGATTTAGTCACAAATGACAACTAATTTCGTCCCATCTTTTGAACTGGTATTGGACGGATACTGGAACCCGGCTTTTATCTGTTTGTGACAGATGTTTTGATTTTGGCATAACTGTGGAGATTTTGTCGGATTTGTATTCTTTTGGACTGGAAACCTGTAATCTGTAAACATGCAGCAAATACGGATTAAAAGCACCTACCTATATGCAATGTGATCAAGAATGGGTGGTATAAAAATAAAAAATTCAATGATGAACAACAACCATGGGTAATATCAGAACAATAAACTGGAACATGTAATATAATATGCAAGTAGGTACAGATTAAATTATATCGATGCACGGTTATCATTTTGCGTTCAAGGGATAGTTTCAACATTACTTAACTACAGTATAATAAATATGGATGTTAAAATCATGTCAATATGTACTAAATAGTCTAAAGATGCAATTGAATATAAATCAGGTTAGATATATGCAAACGGTCGTCCGACAGGGTATAAAATATAAAAGGGGTACTGTGAGCTATGCAAATAATTGTTATATGATTTAAATATGAATGTGGGTACTATGTATAATAGAACTAAATGCAACCTGGTATGTTCGAGCTATGAATCTAAAATGATATAACGGACGTCGAAATGTTAAAATGGAAATTATGGTATTAAATGTAAACTACAGGTTTAACGTGCACTCAAATGGGTATATAGTAATTTAAATAGCATATATAGTGATTTAAATAGCATGTAGCAAGTTTCACTTGCCTCGACGGATCGCGAAGCTGTAAACGGAACGTCACGCGTCGGCGGTAAAAGTCGCGACGCGCGCACAGTACACAGAATGAGTCCAGACAACGAACAGTGGGATCACGCAGGTCAGAGGACCTCACTAGGTCGTTGGGATCGTCGAAGTCATGGTCAACTCCGGCGATCTTGACAGAACAGCGAACACAAGAAACAAGATCTTAAGAAAAAGAAAAAGAAGGCAAGAAAAAGAGAATAAAGGAGGAATGTGTGTACGATGGCTTACTGGTTTGCAGAGGGGTGTGCTAGCAGTGGCGGCGAGATCGACGGCGGTGAGGGGCGCCGGTGAAGGGTTTTAGAAGAGCTAGAGTTTGGTTAGGGTTTGGGCTCGGGTTAGAAGTTGTTGGGATTTTGTGTGTAGGGTTTTGGTTGCTGGAGGGAGAGCAGAGGAGAGGGAGGAGATGGCGATGGCGATGGTGGATGGTCAGCGGCGATGGGTTGTTGGGTTTTCCTCGGTTGTGTGCACGGGAGAGAGGCTCGGGAAGAAGGAAAAGAAAAAAGAAGATGAAGACGAGGAGGAGGATGAGAGGAAGATGAGATGGAGGTGGTGACGAGGTTGGGTTCGAAGAGGCAGAGGAGGCGGCTAGGGTTAGGGTTTAGTTGCAATGGGTTCTGGCACGAACAGAAGAAGAGAAATATAAAGAGGGGGTGAGTGTAGCAAAGAGGCGGTGACGCGATCCGAGGAGCGCACAGTAATCGCGAGAGGTGAGAGAGAGAGAGAGCGCGAGAGGAGAGAGAAAGAAAAGAGAGAGAGGGCTACGGCGGAAGAGAGAGAAGGAGAAAGGGAAAGGAGAGAGGGAGAAAAGTGTGGGCCCGGCGCAAGAAAGAGAGGATTCTGATTGGTGAGGAAATAAAAGAGAGAAAGAGAGAGAAAGGAAGGAGGGAGAGTCTGTGGTGGGGTCGGTGATTAAAGGGAAGATTTATTGGTTGGGAGAAAAATTTTATAAAAAAATTTATAAAAGATTTTCAATATTTTGAGGAATCATCTCGTTGGCTGAGTAAAAGAAAGGAAAAAGATTTCTATCTTAAAAAATATTTACCCCTGTTAGCTTAGCTGATAAAATAATGTAAGCTGTAAAAATATTTTTAAACTGATTAAAGAATTTTAAAAAAAATAAATAGGATTTGGCGGAATACAAAATATTTCAGAATTGCGCCCGGGTCGGGTCCAAAATTTTGGATTCGAAATACGAAAATTATTAGCAAGTTCCAAAAATTGAAATGAAGGATTATGTAACAGAAATGCGTACCCCCAAGAACGGACGCACGCACGTGCGCGTAGCCATCCAAACACGTCCGTTCTACCGAACGGGACGAGAACACGATGCAAGGACGCTACCACAGGGTTAGGGGTATCATGAAGGCCATGTCATGTATTATTAAATTATTTTACGTGACTTAATTTGTTATATGCAAAATATATAATGTTAGGGTAATTTATAACTAGGAAACAACAAGCTCAGGTAAGTGGGTCGAATATAAAGTGACTGCCATTCATAACCAAACATGATAAATGAAATAAATACCACAAACCACACATACGGCAACAGAGATTGGTATAATTGGACTCGGTTGTTATACGTGAGGTGTCCCCAAAATGGGAGCTATCTTGGGTTTATTCCCTTTTTCCTTTTCTGAGTGCTAAGCACTATCGGGTCACATGAGATCACGTAAGGCGCTCTGAAGAATGAAGATTGCCTTTGTTTTATTCTCCTTTTCTTTTTCTGAATGCTAAGCACTATCAAGGGATCACGTGAGGCCACGTGAGGCGCACCCAAATTGAGATGTGTTTTAGATTTACTCCTTTTTTTTGAAAAGCTTGTTCGGTGATGAGCTAAGAGTTATTGGTTATTGGGACCCACCATCTCTCTGAAGACGTTGAAGAATTACAATGACATGTATCGGAGGTGTAAAGAGATGTACCCTTAAACCAAATTCCAGATCGAAGTGAGAGATCATGGTAGGATGAACATCATTTTAGATGTCATTTGTTAGGAGCTCATTAGCTATCTCTAGGACTGAGATCGGTTTGGGGGACCCTGAGCATGGGGGCTCGATTGATTGCCTTCGGGAGATTTGATCTAAGTTTGACTAATATTGGTCTCTCATAGTGTTAAACACTAATATATGATCGGCACTCACGTACTCCCACGTAAGGCCTTAAAGTAGTGTTAAACACTATTGTATGATCAGCGCTCACGTGCTCCCACATGAGGCGCTTGAAATAGTGTTAAACACTAAGAATTTGATGCGCTCACGTGGGGTCACGTGAGACGCTTGAAGTTGGCGCTGCTCCTTTGGGTTTATTCTCTTGTTTCTTTTCTGAATGCTAAGCACTATTGGGTCACATGGGATCACGTGAGGCGTCCCAAGAATGGAAACTGCCCTTTGATTTGTTCCCTTTCTGCTTTATAAAGTTAAGCACTGCTTGGGGGTCACGTGTTACTACGTGAGGCGCTCCAAAAATAGGGTTTAATCCCCTTTCTTTTTTATAAGTGCTGAGCACTTTTCAGGGGTTACGTGAGGTGCTCAAAAAATAGGGTTTATTCCCTTTTCTCTTTTATAAGTGCTGAGCACTTCTCTGGGGTCAAGTGACTAGATCTCATTCTTTCCCTCTTTGTTCCTCAAAGGTGCTCATGTAGGAACACGTGAGTTTTTATATAGCGTTTGAATGCTAACGAATCATCAGGCTGTTCTTCTATGATTCGGAGGGATCAAGTTCTCATTTTGTTCTTTGTAGGGATTAAATTGTTTTTAAAGGATTAAACCCCAGTTCCAGAGGAATTAAATTCCTATATGTTTTGTAAAAGTTAAACTCTTTTGGATTCAGTTCTTTCTCTTAGGCTTTAAATCTGTATGACAGAATCTTCCCGATGAGAATTAAATTCTCAACTTGTGGGGAGATATGCTTCTGCAGATCGTAACCAGAGGAAGAACTAAGTTCTTTGAAAAGAGTTAAACTCTTGGTTTGAAAATTAAATTCTCTTTCTGTGGGAGCTTTTGGGAGGGGTTCCCTTTTTTTAGAGAATTAAATTCTCTTTCTATTTTTCTTCCTCTCCGCCTCTGTCTCTCTTTTCCTTACTCCTACTTATATGAGAAGAAAAAAATTCAATTTGTTAAGAAAGTCTCTCATTGAGAGATCATGATTGATTCCATGATCTTTTAGATCAATTGGTGAATTTTATTCACCGTTGGATTTTTAATCCAAAGGTTCTCTGTTTAACAGAGAAGATTTCTTGTTTGTTTAACAAGATTCTGAATATCTTGTTAGTTTTAATAAGATTAGAATTTTATGCTATCATATCTTTTTAGTTTAAAAAGATCAGAAATATGTTTTCTTAATATGGATATCTTGTTAACATAGAATTTTATTCTTTTTATAAGATTAGGAAAATATTTTCCTATGATACATTTTTATTCTATCTAATGATCACCGCTGGATCTTTGATCCAAGGATGCTCTGTTTAATAAAGAAGATCTTTCTAGTTTAAGGAAGCTTAAGAAAATATTTCCCAAATAGATTTTAATTATAGAATTTGATAGGAACATTTTAAATTAGGGTGCTCACATGCTTTGCATGTGTTTGGCAAAAGCACTCACGTGTTTAACACATGACCCCTAGTGTGGGTTGTAGCCTGTGTATGTTTAGAGCGCTCACGTGTGTAGGCACGTTTGGCCCTTGGTTATTTATGTTCGGCACTCATATGCTTTGCATATGTGCGCCCATGTGTTTTACACGTGATGCCTGTTTGGCCCTTGGTTATTTATGTTCAGCGCTCATATGCTTTGCATATGTGTGCCCAAGTGTTTTACACGTGATGCCTTTTTTTAAGATTCTCCCCTTTTTTATAAGAGAACAAGTAGCTCTTTGCCAAAAATTTTGGCGGGAACAGCAGGTACATATGAACTAAGCTAGGCTGGAAGAGACGGCTATATCTTCATTTTGACTATGAAGTTTATAAGGACTTATTCTTTTGATTTGGCACGAAAGTAGAGTTTGGTATGCCTTTGATGAGATTGTGTTATTCTTTTGATTCTGAGGCTTAGACACGCCTCTTTGTCGTATTCTTTGAATTGTCGTTTTCTTTACCTTTTGGGCTGTAATTTTTTATCCACGAACTTCAAAGGTTAAAAATAGTTATCGATTTCTATGGCAGATTCGACTGTTGTCGTAGGGTAACCATGCTCTTAGAACCCAACGAACTCCAACTTAGCAGGAGCTCTCACTCACTTATCGGCACTATATCTCTATCTCAACTTTTTAATTTTGAGGTCTTGGTGGGCTTCTTCCTTCTTGGTAGCCACCGTGGGCTGACTGACTGAAAGTCTGGAGCAGACACTTGAACGCGCGGTTGTCATGGGGCCTTACTTGGGTTTTCCCAAGATGTTTTGTTTGACCCCCTATGGATTGACAGTTTCACCCCAAATGGAGCGACCGATAGACGATCGAACACGGGCTTGCGTTATGGCTCGGGTATTTTTTACGATCATGACATTCAACATTTTTCCTCTTGAGGCCGGTTTTTCTGTTTGGTGCACTGGAACCTCTGCAATAGGAGCGCTGATGGCTGAAACGAATAGGATAGACCTGACCTGAAGTAGTCGTTCTACCCAGTTTTGTATGAGTTCCAGGGGGAGAATCACTCCGGCAGTGGTCTTTAGTGTGTATGCGATGGGAGTCGCATCTGAAGCTGAGCTTGTTTTCGAAGAACAATATATATGTTGAATGAGTTCGTATGATCGTATGACCGGATATATGGGAGGAGAGAAAGGTACTACTGGACATGGCAAAATTTGTAGAGTGTTTTATGCCATCCAATGAGATGGATGCGCACGTGTCTTAGACACGTACAGAGTCTTCCTGTCTAAGGTAGGCGGGGGTTTATTGACTATGGGGTTTCTTTCTCCAATAGCCGCGGACAAAACTGTTGTTAATTACCCCTGCTCTTGACGCGAGGAACCTCCGAATTAACAGGTCATATAGTGTAACACCCGAGCCCAATGCTACTATTTTCAGTTACTGTTTGAGCATAATGTGGTACTCATTTCATTTAACTTGCTTGTTTGTTGCTTACTGTAAAATTTACCCGGCAAAGTCATTTCTACATATAACAAATTTTGGCATCTAAAATAAAATTGAAAATATTCATCTTAGCCTACTTGACACCCCTAGCCTCGTGGTAGCGTCCGTGCATTGTGTTCTCGTCCCGTTCAGTGAAACGGGCGAGTTTGGATGGCTACGTGCACGTACGTGTGTCCGTTTTGGGGGTATGCTTTTTAATCATAAAACACTTAATTTTAAAATTTGGAACCCGCTTAAAATCCTATTATTTCAATTTCAAATTTTTGGACTCGACCCGGGCGCGATTTGGAAATGTTTTATTTGGCGCCAAAATCCCAAATTTTAATATTATTAAAACCATCGCATATATTTTTTCTAACTAACCTGATATCTTACTGTTCATTACCTATCTTTTAAATCTTTAAGTTAACCATATAATATTTTTACAATCTTTTATATCCTTCTCAATTTATTCTCTCAGCCAATCGCAACCTCCCCTTTAACCCCGTGGGCCCCACTTTCTCTCTCTCCCTATTCTCTCTCTCTCCACTTTTTCTCTCTCCCCCCTTCATATATTCTCTCGTACTTCTCTTTATCATTCTTTCTCTTCTTGCTTTATGTCTCGTTTCTCATTTTTTTTAACTGTTCTTTTGTTGCCGGAATTCCGTCGTGCCGGTGACGCTTCTCGATGTTCCAGCGAGGTACCCGACCCGTGTGGTTCCTTTGTTCGTCGTTTGGGTTCATTCCGTGAACCGTGCGCCCGTCGCGAGTTTTCCCCGCCGACGGTTAACGTTCCGTTTTCCCGATTCGCGACCCATCGAGGCAAGTTAATCTTGCTACATGCTATATAATTCATTTGATACCTATTTAAATAAATACCATACCTATAGTTTAAATCTAGTGCCCCATGTTTAATTTTATAACGTTTCGATGTTCCGTTTGCATCCGTTTAAATCATATTAAATCTAGATCATGAAAACTTATCTTGTGACATACTAGATTATATTATACTGCATCCATATCAATTAAAATATACATCGTCGTAATATTTCTTATTATTATCTTTAATTAGTTTATAATCTGCATTTTATGATATTATATATTTAAAATATTATAGTTTACACATGAAACGTCGTTGAAAAATCGGATATGACAAATCTGAAATTTACTGTACACCTTACCTTATAAAATTCATTATAAATCATAGAAAAATCATTAGTATACGTTCTTTAGTTCGTTACGAAGCTAACTCATAATACTATAACTCTATGAAATATTTACTTGCAAAATAAATTGTTTAAATAACGTAAAATGCAAATGAAAATGTCTCCAAACTGCTGTCCAGGAAAATTCCAGCAGCAAACTTTCAACTTCGAATATTCATAACTTTTTGTAGGGACAACCTGAGATGCTTATACTTATAAAACTGAAAAGCTTATTGAATTATCTTTGTTTTGGTATAAGACACGTCCCTTTTGGAGAACGTTTGTTATTTTTAAGCTATTTTACAAATTAGGGTGACGCTGAATTTCTGAACGGAACTTTCTTGTGCATGGTTAATCAATACCACTTTTATAGTTATTAATCGCTTTGAATATGCTATCCATATTAATATTATTATATCAATATTTATATCACATATTGCTTAGCTGTACATCCCACATTACCATTTTATAGTTTTATAACTTTTCGGATACCCGTTTGCATCCATCGCATTTAAGATACATATAATTGCATCCATAAATCACATTACTACATAATAATGTGATATTAACACTCCATGTTTAATAAATTGCATCCTAATTAATATTGGAACTATAAATGTAACCCTAATCGATAACTGTGCATCCATATCCTTGAAATTATATCTATTTGCATATCATATTACATGTTCCAGTTTGTTGTTCTGATGGTACTCATGCTTGTTTATTTATACACATGCTTATGTTAGTTTGATTATGAGCACCCACATGACATCTTGTGCTTTCTGACATGACCTGTTACACTTCCTACTATACCTAACATGGTACCGTGTACTGTTGACTTGACCTGATGTACCATGACTCGACCCATTACCTGATCTTGTGTCTAATGCCAACAAACCTGACATGTAGTCCTCATGGACCGTTCCTATTGTCTATCCACACAAACCTGCTTTTACCTGATCCTGTGTTGGCATTAGTTCTTGATTACTGAACACCTGACTCGACATACATAACCTTGGGGGTATGGGGAAATCAAAAGTGTAAACTAAAGTGTAACTTAAAAGGGTATTACTTGATCCGTGGTCCCGGGGGTAACGGGACAGAGCCATTCGTGACTCTTACATTTTCCTGATCCGTGGTCCCGGGGGGTAACGGGACAGAACCACTATTGGTTCACATATTCCTGATCCGTGGTCCCGGAGAGTAACGGGACATATCCTTTGAGTTACATGGAGGATTACTCAAATTGATTTCAAAGACTTTAGAATAGAAAACCTGATAGAACAGTTTAGTTACCCACTGCACACTACCCTGCACTGCTTGTTCCACATTATTGCTACTCTCGTTTTATTCATGTTTATTTTGCATTGCATGTTATACTGTTCATATTATATTACCTGATGACATGACGCGCTGACGTCTGGGTTTTGCATGGCCCAGATTCCGTACCGCTGTTGCAGTCCGAGCAGGAGTACTTCAGCCAGCAGACTGAGCTGTGAGTTCAGTAGTAGTTAGTTTTATTTCCTGCATTTATTTCCTGATGTGAGCCCGCATTATGGGACACACTTTTCAGTTATTTGTATTGGATCATTTGCTTCCGCATTTATTTATTATTGACTCCTGTTATTCTGGATTATGGACATGTTTTAGATAGTTTTATCTTGTTCTTGATATCTCTACAGCCGTAATGTGACTGTGGATGGATACTTCCTACCCACAGGTAGCATGGTTGGCTATGTCACGTGTCCAATCTAGCGTACTCTGGAAAGCGGGGCGTGACATATAGGTCATGCAAAGTCAGGGTCCAATATGTATGTATTGTGTTTTCGAAAACAATTTTGAGGGTGTTTTAGACATAACGGGGACCTCGTAAAGTTTACGGGGGTCCCGCTGCCCGGTCAGCGGGCTAAGGGTCAAGAGGAAAGCAGCCCCCTTGCAGGGCTCGAGGCAGCGCCTCGAAACAAAAAAATTCTGGAGTGCGAGTGTGTGAGGAAAAGAGAGATAAAGAAAAGCGGATATCTCCATAAGGGTTCCCACAGGCGGGTATCTCCTTGAGGACACCCATGGGCGGGTTTCTTTTTAAGATATTCGCTGCGAGTATCTTTGGAGATATCCGCAAGCGGGTATCTCTTTAGAATGTCCAGGTGGGTATCATAGATAATGGAAAAACCTCTTGCAGGGATTTCCGAGATAGCCATTCCCTTTTGTGGGGATATCCGAGGTGGGACATCCCTTTGCGAGGATATCCGAGGGTGAAAAGTCCCATCGCAGAGGTTTCCGCGGATACACGGTGGACTTTCATCGTGTTCTTCGTTCAAAATGCTTTCTCGAGGACAACAATGGGCTTTCACCTTGAGAGTTCTTCTCTCCTCTTGTTCTCAAAGCTTGATGAAGAAAGCTTGTATCTTTGTTGAATTTAGATCTTGAATCTTAGGTTTCTTGAGATGAAGCTTTCCTTCAAGAGATGTGTTCCTTTTTAATTGGTTCTTTTAGATAATATAAAGAAGATGAAAGAAATCCAAAAGAATATCTCTTTCCTTTCGGGTCTTTTTCTTGAGAATGATGAAGATTTAGGATCTCACCTAAATAGAGAAGATGGATGCTAAAAACCCTAGTATTTTTGTGGAGGGAAGAAAAAAACTTGAATTTTATCATATAATTGGTTTAAGATACCCATTACAATTTACACTTAGTCTGTTGGGCTTCACATTTGGCTTATTGCCTTTTTTCACATCCGTGTGCAGGCACTTTGCATATGAAACATTGGCTTTGCAAAATTTGTTTTTTGGCCCATTTATTTCCGGCTTATTACACATTAAATTTATTCATTACATTTTTGGGCCCTATGCTTGATCTTGGACTGGTTGGGCTTGGGCCTACTTGTTTGGGCTTAAGCCCAGGTTAGTTGGGATTGGACCCACTTGTTCGAGCGTTGATTTTGATTTTGATTTTTTGATGTTGTCGGTGGGGTGTAATTTTTGACCCCAACAGTTTTTTTAACAAGAGCAACAGGTTTTTTTTAACAATAGCAAAAGTACGAAGGGTTTTTATACTACTTGTTCGGGAGATGTGTAATTTTTTCTTAATTTACACTAAAAATATGTAATTGAAGATCCTTCTAGTTTCCGTTGAAAATAATGATTTATAATTTTAAAATTATAATTGTGATTTGTTGCACATTATAAGAAATTATGAGGTCTCTTCATTTATATAATCCGTGTACGACATTGCTTTTCTTTACTAGTCATCAATTTCTTTTTTTCTTTTTTAAAATTTGGACATATATAATTACAGAACTTTTAGAATTACGTCTAACTTCTTTAGGTTGATGGTAGCTGAATAGATCAATTGTTTTTCTTTCTTTTTTATGAAGATTGTTCTGTGCAATGCAAATAATTACCCGATTCTTCTGCTTACATTAATGTCAATCAAGAAGAAGATGTAAGAGAAGTTGAAGAAGAGCGTGCATATCCGGTGGACTGCATTGTCTACATCGAAACCAACACTTCCGAAGTAGGGCCCGCTAAGCCACCCTCTTACCAATCCACCGTCGAAGGTTAGTTTATATGCTCGATCGCGCATACACATGTGTCGATTCTTGAACTTATCGAGTAAGATCGATAGCGTATACACAACATTTATGTGAATCGATTCTTGAAATTATCGAGTAAGCTAGGGTTTGTATATGCAATATGCATGTATGCCGGTTCTTGAATTACAATTACTTGCATCCATTCTTGTTGTCTGTCTGCATTCTTCTTTTTTATTTTTATTTTTGAGATAATAGGTAGGATAAATTAGCCAACCCTCATTAATGGGGGATCCAGGCTCGAACCCGGACCTCCCCATTCCAAGCCCCCACCAATGGGCTACTCGAAGCCCTCATATGTATGCATTCTTATCATATATCATGGAATTAAATTGAAATTAATTTGTCGATAGTTCAATTATTTGTTAATTTATGGTATTTAAGTGAATATCGGGTCATTCTAATAGGATACTCATCACTCATAGCTAGATTATTGAACCTTATCCATTGATTATATTGGCATTCATGCAGCGCACAGTTGTGAATATGGACTCATAAACAGTGCTGTGCATGAAGGGTACGAGATTATCTCCAGGGAAGTCTGGGATCAAGAGCTACAGTTCAATAAGAGGATCCTTATCAGGAACACTTGTCTGACCCACGACAGGATTGCGACGTTAGTGGATAGATTGTGAGACGAATTTCGGCATCCGAGGAATCCCAGCTTGCAAAAAAAGTTCTGTCATGTTTTCTCGGATCGCCTATTCAAAGATCTTACAGACCTCGGGATTCCTGGGATATACATGATATGATATGATCCTATACGAGCTGTTAGATTGATATTTTGTAATCTTTTGAAAATTCATGCCTTTTTTTTGGTTAAATTTGTTGATATGATGCATGGAGATGTAAATTGAACTTTTTCCATTTGGGGTTGTGAGATGATCAGGTGTGGCTGACCCATACTTTATTACTTTCTGGGTAAATTTCTCTAAATTACCTTGATCTTTTAATCTTGATTGCTAATTTACTGGTTCGTGATAGTTAAGGGTATTTTAGTGTAATTTACACTTAATTGAATTCTTGTACTGACTCGGTTGTTCCATTTTGCGCACAGAACTCGGCACACATGTTTTACTACACATGCATGTTGCAGAATTAGAATTTTGAAGTGTTTTAAAATTGATTTTGGAAGGGAGTTTTACACGATGGACGCCCTGTGGAAGAGATGAATGTGGCGATGCAGAGATCACGAATCCAAGAAGCGATGCCGCCGCCGCCATACATGTTGCTGCAACAGATGATATCACTCTCGCTGCTGCTGCAAGAAATGATAAGAATGAAGAAGATGTAGACGAAGTTTTTGCGGTTCGCGAGAGGGACAATGTGTGCAGGCCATTGACAGGAGAAGGATAATACTCTGATGTCCGTTCGGCGCACAGTTTGGGACTATATGTTTTTGATTCACGGCCAATCTGCCACTGTATGGTGCTGCCCGATGATGGAGGTCTCATGGATTCAAAGTGTTATACCCCGTTCATTTTTCATCCCAAAACTGAATTGATTTTACATTATTTTGTCTCAGGGTTAGGTATTTACAGGCGATTGTAAAGGAGATTTCTTCATGACTGGTGAAAATTGCAAAATTGAGCTCATCGAGCAACAAGAATTTAGAAACGCCGAACAGAAACATGAACGTACATGGACAATCAAAAGGATGGCTACCGTTGATGCCTGTTCTGAATTAGTTGATGCTTACATGATAACCAAAAAAAGGCATTAACATCAGCTTTTCAAGTGATTAAACACCACATCGGCATAATCTGGGGATACAAATTAAGGGGTCGAGTTACGGCATGTGCACTGCGTTTTCTCGTCCATCGAGCGAAAATACTTGTCAAGCATGGACATAGCATCTTCTAGTTCTGTAGCTTGCTCGTCCAAAGCATGGACATAGCATCTTCTAGTTCCGTAGCTTGTTCCACAATGACTTCTACTCTCGCAGACGCATAGCAAAGCCGATGAACATCTCACCAACTCTGCCGTAGATCTTCTCCATAAGACGGTAAGTCGCTATTTATTTCCTGTAATAAAATTTAAGATGCAAAATCACCAACCATAATCTACGGTTGTGCTATGATAGTAATCTAGTCGATTCATTTAATCTGCCGTGTTATAAGTATTCACCTGCCAATACTTTTGAGAAATAAATATCTTTGACACATACTGACAATATGAAATTTCTAAATTTATTTTCAACATAACGGTCGAGGGTGTATAATGATCGATGTTTCGATCGTAGCCTTATAATTGGTGCCATCTGTGATTATATGACAATGGAAGGTGGGTATCTATCTCCTTGTTTAAGGCGTCTGCGGCATTCCCTTTCCTGATTATGCTATGCGTTAGTAATAAAACTCTTGAAACAAAACAAAGATGATTGATGCAAAAGAATGTGTCAATCAAAGCAAATTATAGTAACTTTATGCAATATATAATAGAGAATAATGGAGGACAGGTGGAGTGAATTTCCTTGGCATCGGAAAAATCCACCCTCCATGATTTTTCTCGACGATCGGCATACATCACCTCTATCTTTATCATTTAAGATGTGGATACACCAAATTTCATGTGATTATACCATTTTTCAGCGTTGATTTAGTTGGTGCAAAATTAATGGTTTACCGACAATGGAACTTTTTACATTGCTAATTCAACGGTGAAAAAGTGGTGGAATTACATAAAATTTGGTGTATGAACATCTTAGATCATAACGATGATGATGATGGATGCCGATCGTCGGAAAAAATGGTGGAGGTTATATTTTTTCGACGCCATAGGAGGAAATTCACTCCTATGGCCTCTTTCCTCCATTATTCTCTATATAATATATGTTTTATATATGAGAATATATTTGTATACTCTTCTCTCTCTCTCTCTCTCTCTCTCTCTCTCTATATATATATATATATATATATATATATATATATATATGAAAAATGGAATTGTTAGATGGAAAATTTGCCTGGCCAGCTCTTGAAAAGAGAAAAGAAGAAAAGAAAAAAGAAAGATAAGTAGTCCACTCACATGATACTGAATATTGTCGTTCTACAAATTTGAAAGTGAAAAAAAAATCTCTTAGAAAGACATGCTTTTAAGACGACCAAATATCAAAACATAATGACATAACGATCAAAGAGTTTTGATCCGACATTTGCTTAATATCCACTAACACCTTTTGCGGCTACACAAAGATCAAACTCTTGAAACAAAATAAACAAGATAGATGCAGATCAGTCTGAGTTGCGACAAATTATAGAACGCGAAGTTTTCTTCTACGGCAAGCAAAGAGGTTAGGATAGCTTCGTCGGCTTCTTAGGTGAGAAGATATGGTTCAATGCACAGGAAGAGATCAAGCTGGCTTTCAACAGATCCAATACCTGCATCAGAGGAAGGTATTGAAAGTTCCATCAGAGAAGGAAAAAACAGTTGGTAGAAGAGTACTGTCAACTAAATTATATCAAGAAGAACAGAGGATTGGAACACTTGACCTTAGCTTCTCCGAGTGTGACCTCCTTCTCTGCTAAGTTGCTGATAGGCTCTTTGAGTTGCTTGATCACATCGATTGCAGAGGCTGGTGAAAGCGGTGTTATAGCCATATCATCAGTAACCGTGAACCTAACTGAATTCTTTGCATAACCTCCTCCATTTTTTGTACTTGAATTTGGAAGCTTTGGATTCACCTCGTTTGTACCACATCTATATTATGCTTGCACTTAGTTTTTTTTATCGATATTCGTTACATTAAACCAGCAGGTTTGACATCCATGCGCATTGGTTCTGTAGACACATCAGCTTCAATCCCTAGTATTTGGTTGTTGCAGTTAAAATGCGGGTAGAGCTTCGGAGACAGTAACATGTTCTTGGATTCTGTGGACATGAGACAATCGTTGCCGGTAGACAAGACCTCGACGCTGGTGTACAAGTTGTCGACACAACCGACGGAGGACTGCTTGTCCAATAGCTTCACTATGGATCCAAGTGGGAAGGTTAGGAAGGAGAGGAGGACATCTGCAAAGTCATTCCCTGCTTCAGCAGAGACAACCTTTCCTGTCCTTTTGTTTTGAAGAAGCTTCATATTTACCGTCTTGCTCAAATTAACAGCTTCTGCACCACCTTCCAATTTGATCTGAGGGGTCTCTATAAGCTCACATTCTTCTTCTTGGTAGTCAATTGATTCCGTTCTCCGTAGGAAAACATCGGTAAGTGGCGTCTTTGATACCAATAGCCTCCTTAGTATAGCGAAAATCTGAGACAGAAAAACCAATTATACAAGGTTGGTTTGTCTATAAAAATGGTTTTAACTAAATGTATATTTGTTTTACCTGAACCCTGCGAACATTCACAATCCGCGTCTCAAGGGTAGTTGCATCTTTGATCCCTAGCTTTTGAAGCAGAGAAAGGGTAGCCGTTACACTATCGGGTGCTACATTCAAGTCATCGTTGATAACATAAGTTGCTGCTCCTTTCAGAAACACATGATCTTCTCCATCATTATTTTTCGCGTCCATTCAACACCTTTATCCATAGGTTTTCCACAAGGACAGCGAACACCACATACCGAACTGTAAAGGCGGCTGGCGTCGGTGAAGCAAGCAAATGTTGGGCACCTATAAAACCGACGAGGGTTTAAATCGTCAACGACTTACACGAACAAATCTTCTCATAGCCGTTCAGCCGTACTTCTAGGCTTCAGCAACATATTCTTACTTGCTTCGGTCTCAAAATACTTGACGTCGAGATTTTCCACACTCATACAGCTTGTCCATGCATTTAATCGATGATCGCTTGTTTAGGAGTCTGACGATGGTACCCATGGGCAAAGTCAAGAAGCTCAAAAGTACATCTACAAAATCCATTTCCGCTTCGGCAAACACCACCCTATTCTCTTCCTTATCAACAACAAGCTTCACTCTAATAAAGGCCATGGTAATTGAGGATTATATCTTCTGCAGATTCGCTCGGACCCCAACTATCAGCGTTTAATGAATATAGACTGTTTGGTTCCTCGTAATGGCAAAGTTAGGAATTTAGAATTCATACAATGCCAAGATATATCAATAACTTTAGCATAATTTCAAAAATAATCCAAAACGATCGATGAATATAGAAACATGAACCATCTATTATATCAGTTAAAATATCTTTAAATTACACTATTTTATGCTAATGGGAAATATATATTGTTAATTGCAATAGAGTATGAATTTATATACAATCATATTGTACAACTATGCAACAAAAATATTTTGCAATTAATTAATCTTCAAGTTCTAATTTAGATTCATCATTGTAAGAACGTCAAGGGTCAAATAAAATTTACAAAACCATCAAAAAGTTTTTTTTAAAAAAAGAGAGAGAAGAAAAATGATATATAGATGTTGTAGCATCATTAACAAGTAAACTTGTTTAACAAATATTTCTCATAAAAATTAAAACAAACCTTCTTCTTAATTAAAGCTTCAATTCAAATAATGCCTTCCGAGTTGAATTTCTTCTTTTGGAACTAATGACTTTCTTTTGCAGTAAAAGTATATATAGAGTGGAAAGAGAAAGATTTGAGTAAAAAATTATAGATTTTATTGGATTTTATTGTTTGTATTTAATATTTAAATAGATAAACATCTAAATTAATTTGATTTGTTGGATAACTGTTATTTCTTACCCTCCAAAAGTAAATAAAAAAATCACTTTGAAATCTAAACTAATTTTTGTCTCTAACCACATCATTATTCACACCAACTTTCTTTTTTTAGTTTCCTAGTCCAAACCAACCATATTTTTTCATATAGAGAAAGTACTTGGTCCAGAAAGTACTTTCTTTTGACGTGCCTACTATCCTTGGGCGCCAACCCATCCACCCCCAACCCCCGGTGCGGATCCGTTAAGTAGGGGTTCGTGTTTTTTCAAATTCACGAACTTTTTCGTGTGGCATCTTACGAACGATCCGTTCCGTTCACGTTGTTCATTTGACAAATCTTAGATAGTGTATGGATGAAAAGTCGCATCGATCGGAAGTGTTTTGCATATGTAGAAACATATGGATTTATTTCAGCCGAACGAATTTTAAAATTTTAGTAACAGGTTTGACACATGCAAAACACTTCCGATTGATGCGATTTTTCACGGCTTAGTGCATGCAACTAAGCCGGTCATGTCTTGGGCGAAAAATAAAATGCTCCAAGTTTGCCAGTAATATGTGGGTATACATAGATGCACTTAACGTCTCAAAAATTGTTCTCTAAGTGCCACTAATGTTTGTAAACAGGTCCATGAACGTCAAGGGCCCAAAGTTGTACGTTTTCCACTAGGCTGCTCAAGAGCTAGGGGAGGGGGCTTTAATTGTTTAATTGAAGCCACCAACAGAAATAGTAATGGATCAATTTTTGAAAAGTACCCAACATTTAAATTTTAAAAAAAGAGAGAGAAACACGGGGAGAGGGGAAGACAAGATTTAGGGTTTCATTTTCAGAAAAATTCAAAATTTCAAGGAGAGGAGAGGGAATATTGATTTTTTTTTTCATTTTTAACTAGTTACTTTGTTACGGATCGGGTGTCGGTCTGTTTGAATACTACCTAAAACCCAAAACAAGATTTTTGAGAAAAAATCACCATATATAGGCAGATACGATATTTACGTAATATCGACAGATATTTTCTAAAAATTGAAAAAAGTTATAATTTTAAGATATTGTTTCTTCTCCAAACCGATATATTGACAATATATATTGGATATATATTTAGAATATTGTTATGAATACACACACATACATAATAGATAGATAAATGAAAATCATGTGTTTTTTAGGCTTATGACAATACCACAATGAATAAGATTTATACTATTGATGATCGACATTTTGCAACCACTTAATGTGCACAAAATTATATACAAAGTGCATATTCTCATTTACGAATATTTTAACATATGCAGAACGAGTTAGCTATCCCAATGCATTATCTCTTTACTCATTAGGGTTTATATATATACCTTAAAATATGTTGAAATGGAACTCATATGTAATGAGGATTTCTATCTCATCTACACTTGGCTTCCATTTATAAGTATTGTAAACTTTGGTCCTTTGGTAACCTTAGAGGGTATTGTCCAATGTAGTTGTAAACTATGTAACTTACGTTCGGATACGGATACAGATATGGGATATGATACAATGCAGATTCACAGATTCACATTGTTCTTTAAAAAAAAACGAGGATACGAGATACGTTTTTATATCCACTATTAATTAAATAAATATGGATATTAAGATGTAATATAAATATATGATGATATATATAAATAATGGCATCATGTTGGATATTGCACTTTCAAATTTTCAAGAGTAACAGGAGAGGTGTCGATTCAAGAGAGGTTGATGAAACATTTACAGTCTGAGCAAATCCGAAAGAATCCGAAAATTTGCAAGAGTTATTTCATGATAACTAAGCTCGTTACAGTATATAGTAAGGCTACTCAGGCAAGATTAGAAACAGGTAACTGATTTTGAGATCCTCAGTTACTTATAATTTAAGTATTTATGTAGTTTTCATTATAGACATTTCAAAATGCTGCTAGGAAACATTGTTCTTCTTTTGGAAAGGCGTGTTCTTTGATTTTTTATTTTTATTTTTCTCTTTGCAGATTAGAACTAGAAAAGAGAAACCTTTCCCCTTTATTTGACAGGTTTTATTTTGCATAAGATCTCACTTTTAGTTCTAATTTCGATATTAATTTATTCTTTCTCTTTACAGATTAAAAATAGAAAAGAATGATCTTTCCCCTTCTTTTGGCAAGTTTTATTTTTGCATCAGATCATTTAAGAGAATATATCTGATATAGCTCTGTTCTCACAAAATAGTTATCAAATAAGAGAATCACATCGATCTATATAGCACGGATACAGGATACGATACGGATTCATGGATGCACAACCTTTCAAAAACCTAGGATACATGATACATTTTATATCGATTTTAAATAAAATATTAAAAATATATATTAAGATATACGTATAAATATATAATAACATACAAAAATAATGGCATTAAGTTAGATATTCAATACACTGTCAAAGTTTTAAGAGTCTTAATTTTTTAGAAAGAGATGAGAAGCGTCGATTCGAAAGAGGTTTATTGCATGTTTATGATAACGAAGTTGTTAGAATATTAGATATATTTTCTCAATCCTTGTCTTATCTTTAAAGTTTAGGTATTATTGCACAATCTATTCAATTCTCACATGATGCCTGTTCAGATTTTGGCTCAAAGGGTTTAATTTCAACAGCAGAATACCATATGTTAGAATACAAATTATCTTCTCAGCATTCCTTACTAATACTATTCGAAGTTTTGATACAGTGATTAACATATAGAAGTTCTGACACCCATTGACTTTCAACATATGATGCATTTTATTTCTAAGCAAACCTAACAATAACTTGATAAGTCGAACAACAGTCTTACGGCATGAATCAAATTATTTTTCTTATTTTACCCAAAAAAAATAATTTCTAACCCCTATTTTACCACATAATTTATATATGAAAAATGTGTTTGAAAACTTCAAAGAAATAAATATGGGAAACATTAAATATATAAATAATTAAATGCTAATTTAACAATTACATTAAAACTACATGAAGGACAACACTAACATAACAACAAATGTTGCAACCTTTTCTTCTTTTCTATTTTTATCCTTTTCTCGTGCAGCAAACAAAAATAGCAAGCTCACTAAGTTCCACAAAAATTCTAAAACTTAATTTTTGTACCCCCATTTTCGGTAACAAATTCATAAATCCTTTTGCTGAAATGCTACAGTCTTTCTTGCAACTCATTATATACAGATTGTGCACTGAAATGTATTACTAAAATGTAGGGAAAATGGTCAAGGGATCATGTAAGGTCATTATATATAGCAATTCCAATCGACAAAAGAACGATAATAAAAACCGACATCATCTTATCCCGCCTAGTCGCTACGCTGTGACGATCCCTGAAACAAAACAAATAAATAAATAAATAAAATTGTGAAACATTGCCTTGACCGCCTTTTTTCCCTTTTCTTTGACTTTAAGAAGTGAAGGTTGTTTCCTGCAATTTTCCATGATTTTTCCAATCATAAACTGAACTGAGAATGCCATTTTTTCAATCTTTATATATTCTTGGGACTCATATTGATTGCGGTTTGCTCGTTATTAGTGATTTTAATTGCAGAAAACTACCTGAAATTTGCCATGTGGCAGGACATACCATCCTTTTCTTTAACTTGTAAAGGTGAAAGGTGTTATTTTAAGCGATTTAGAGCCTTAATTTTTCAAACCAAATCTTAAAAGAACATCAAGAAACCACCTGAGGGTTATAGCAGCAGGATAAATAAAGCCAATGCAGACTGCGGCTGATGTAGCAGACGAATCCCAAATGCTCGGATTCAAATTCGCAAACGTGAAAACCAATCTGTGGTTGTTAGAAAACGAAGGCGGCCACAATAGAAGTAAAAGGTCGTTGACGTTGAGGCGAAGGGCAAAGAAGATGACTGGGAAAGCTAGCATGAGGTGAAGTGCATAGCTCACTCAAACAATGTCAGTGAGAACAGAGTTATATCGGATATCAAGCTTAGAATTGAAGTTAATGAGTACATCGTCGAGGATATGATCGCCAAAGAGGAAGCAAGCGCAGAAGCCTGTGGCTATGTAGAGTATAGAACATAAGAGAAGCAAAGTCCTCACAATGCATTGAAACAACAAAGGGTTTTTGACCTCATTTTCTATACTGTGAACTGCAAAAATAAAAAATAAAAAAATCAAAGAAAAAAACAGATAATAAAAATGAGTAGAAAAAGAGAAGGGTATTTTAGGTAATTTACATAATAATTTTATCCTAGATAGTTGTTGGGATTATGTCTGTGTCAGAATATGCATTTATGGATATGATCAATTAGACCCTAGCATAATAAAACAATTCATTGATAATATGAAATTAGAAAATTTACAATAACAAGAGAAAGAAACAGAAATAATAATTTTCCAAAAAAAAAAACATCCCTCAAACAAAACAAAAAAATATTGACTACATAGTGATCAACATTCATCCGACAAAATCTTCAAAAAGCGTCCGTAAATTAAGTGGATTTCATTTTTTTAAGCGCTTGCCAAGAAATGCAGCATAGTATAAATTTTATGATGTAGAACCAAAGAAAAAGCTTTTTTTTATTATGGAAGATCCTGAAATTTCTTTCAGCCAAAATGCATGAACAAAATATCATGAAAAACATATCCCGATCATTTCTAGTATTTTTCTTAGCACTTTTGTTTCGCCACTTTTTCCATATCAAGAACATTGATATTACAACGTCTTAGAAAAATATGCTCAATTGTTTCTGGTTCTACGTTGCACAGAACTCATAAAGTCCCTTTGTCAACTCCTTTTCTGGTTCTACATTGCATTTATGGGCCATTTAGGCCGGGTCACCTATAGGTTTTTAGTACTATAAATCTCTCTCTTTTGGGTGAGAGATAGTGGGCTTGAAAGACGTAATGTGAGTATTGAGGGCTTTGTGCCTCCCCTTTCTTGTGTGAGAGCAAGAGAGGGGAGATGACGAGTGAGAGAGCTTCGTTAGGAGCTTTATAATCTCCTCATAGATCAATATAATTTTAATGCTCGTTTTTGTCATGTAGATGTAGGCTGAGGTGGTCGAACCATGCTACATCCGGTGTTTTTCTTCTTTATGGTGTGAACCTTGTGATTGTGTTATCCATCTTGTGTTGAAATTCAATTTTTGAGTTTATAGATTGTATCATATTTCTCATCTCATGAACATGATATAGCACTTATTCTACTACCCTTCAGTTTGTAGCAAATGGCTATTTTTCTTGCAATGCCGATGAAATGAAGTAGAAATGGAAAAAGCTATTGTTTATCGAACAACTATTTCCTCATAAATTTGTAAATATCTAAGGATCAACAAAGGAAGTGCCTACCGTAGTAATGACAGACAAATGCAGTGGCAAGAACCGGGACTGCGGTGAACAGATTCCAGACTGATGCAAAATTATTTATCTCTAGCAGCAAGCTTGGTGTCTCTATACCTTTGTTAACTAATTTGAGAATCAGAATTGCAACTGCGACGACAACAAACTGTGACTGGAGATAGTATATCAGTCAATGTCAAACTATAGTAGCTTATAATGGTTGATTATAATGGCTAAAATTAAGTGTGTCAACAAAGATAGTATATCGGTCGATGGCTAATTATAGAACCTTATAATGCTTGATTATAAAGGCTAAAATTAAGGGATTCATAGGGCTGAAAATAAAGGATTTATATGTTGGTCAATGGTTAACTATAGTAATGTATAATGAGGGATTCAATACATTGTATATAATTGTAAAACTATCCTTAGCAGTAAAATATTATAAATAGAACCTTGTATGCAAAGTGAAGCCAGCGAATGAAATTGAAAATATTCTCCACTCTTTTTTCTCTTCTGTTTACTTTGTTCATATGGTATCAAAGTCATATGATTCTTAAGTGTTAATTGTCTTGCATTCCGGATTCCATTTCGACCATCTTTTTAGTGACCATCCGGATTCTACTCCGGCTATCATTTAGACATCTCCTTCTTGTTCATCTCTAGTTTCTTTCCTTGGGTCCTCTCATAGAGCCGCACCAGCATCATCGTCTTATCATGAAATTAGACGGAAAGAATTACTTCTTATGGGCATCCTATCAGAAACTTTCTAGAAGGACAAGACTTATGGGACTACACCAATGGAGTTACCAAATGCTAATAGACAATGCATCCATTTCCAAGTGGATGATCAACAATGCCAAAATAAAGACTTGGATTATGGAGTCTGTTGAGAGTTCTGTTGCGGTGAACTTAAGTCCGCTGACCACTGTCAAAGAAATGTGGAACTACCTCGAACGCATCTATAAACAAAGCAACAAGGCTCGCCTATATCATCTTGATGAAGAGATAAGTTTTTTATTACAAGAATCTCGTAGTATTCAAATATTTTATTCTGTTATGATGAAGATTTGGAATGAAATTGACATGATAGATTCTGATATCCCTAAAGAAGGTTTTGAAACAGCAATTAAATTACGGCAACAATCCCAATGTAGGCAATTTTTTGATGAAAATGTAATCCGATCTTGAACATGTTCGTGCTACTATTCTGACTCTTAATGTCAGTCTTAGTCTGGTAGAGATCTTACATAAACTTATGGCCGAAAAGTCTCGTTTGACGTCTCTTTCAACCGTTAGACCCACACTTGATGCAGCTCTACTTAGAAGCACATACAAAGACAAAGTTCGTGACTTCAGCAAGGTTGAATGCTTCAATTGTCATGAGATGGGGCATCTATCATATCAATGCAAAAGAAAGAAAGGCAACAATTCTTTATTCTGTAGATATTGCAAAGAGTAAGGCCATTTGATAGAAGATTGCAAGAAATGCCCAATAAAACGAGGATCTCTAAAGCCTCAATCACAACCTTCAGCATCTTCGTCCTCTGCATTCCATGTTGCTGCTTTGCCATCTCCTTCTCAGGTTGATTCAAATCCGAATATCTCTGCTCAGCCCTCTACTCTTTCACCAAAATTCATCCAACAAGTCATTCAAGCTCTCCATGCTTTTGGTTTTGGTAAGACTTCCTTCTCTAACTCATGAGTTGTAGACTCTGGAACCACCCATCATATGACGGGAAATTTAAATGTTCTTCATTCTATCATGCCTTATGATAAAAATGAAAAAATATTTGTTGCAAATGGACAAACTCTTCCTATTACTAAGGTTGATTCATTGATAATAACACCTCCAGATTCACCATCCTTGTTATTTTCCAACGTCCTATACATCCCTAACCTTTCTGCTAATTTAATCTCGGTTAGTCAGCTTATGAAACAAAACTGTATTTTCTCATTTTCTTCTTCTGGTTGTCTTATACAGGATCTGCAGATCGGGAAAGTGATTGGGAGAGGCCATAGGAAAGAGGAACTCTTCATGCTGGACTTGGGAACACCATCAAATTCACCAACTTGTTTTCTTACTCCTTTTTCTGATGAAATCAATTCCTCAAATAAATTATGGCGGCTTGGGCATTGTCGCTTTGGCCACTCACATTCTTTGAATTTGAATTCTTTATTTTCCTCCAGTGCTTTTTTAGACAAACTTGACTATAAGTCAAGAATTATTAACAATTCTGAAGATTGTGCTCTTTCAAAATCTCATATTTTACCATTTAGAAGAAATGAGAATCATGCTATTTCTTCCTTTGATCTTGTCCACACTGACATTTGGGGACCATCCTCTATTGGTTCATTAGCTAGAAAACTCTACTGTGTTCCTTTTGTCGATGATTGGTCACGATTCTCTTGGGTTTATTTTCTAAGACATAAATCTGAGGTTCTGCAGGTTTAAAAATACTTCCATGCAATAGTTTAAACTCAATTTGGCAAGAAAATAAAAATTTTGTGCAGTGATTCGGGAGGTGAATATATGTCTCAACAATTTACAACATTTCTTACTGAAGAATGAGTCATTCATCAACGAAGCTGCCGTCACCAACCACAACAAAATGGAGTTGCAGAAAGAAAGTATAAACATCTATTGGAGACAGCTCGTGCTTTGTGCTTTCATGCAAAATTTCCAAAGATTTTTTGGGCTCAAAGTATCCTAACAATAAACTTCTTGATCAATAGGCTACCAATTCTATTGATGGGAAATGTTTCTCCATTGAAGAAGCCGCATGGGTACTCTCTAAATTACAATTTATTGCGGATTTTTGGATGAACCTGCTTTGTCCTTCTTCTTAGTTCTCAACGCTCCAAACTTGAAGCTAAGTTGGTGAGATGCATTTTTCTTGGATATTCTGAAACACAAAAAAGATATCGCTGCTATGATTGGAAGCAAGACAAATGAGGATTTCTCAAAATGTCATATTCTTTGAAGATACCCCATTTTTTCTAATCATTCTAGTTCCTCACAATCTGTTAGCTCTACTATTCCTTTATCTTTGTTTCCTAACACTTCACAAGTTGAAAGCAATGAAGCTCACCATCATATGCCTCACCCTTCATCAACTTCGGCTTTAGATAACACTATCTTTTCACCTTCTCCTCCACTTTGTCGGTCCACTCGTACAATTAGGCTACCTGACCGTATTTCGTTATTTTCCTCACTTACACCTTTATATATTCCTCATTCCTATAAGAAAACTGCAGATAGTGCAGAATGGAGCCATACTATGAAGGAAGAACTTGAGGCTTTAGGGTTTAACCACACTTGGGACATGGCACCAACACATCTAGATTATCCAGTGGTGGGATGTAAATGGTTGTACACAATCAAATTGAAGTCTGATGGTTCTTTGGATCGTTATATAGCTCGTCTTGTAGCACAAGGCTTCAAACAGAAGTATGGTATGGATTATGAAGAAACTTATGCGCCAGTTGCCAAAATGACTACAGTCCGTACTTTGATTGTTGTTGCTGCCCTTAAGAATTGAGATATTTATCAAATGGATGTGAAAAATGTGTTCCTTAATGGCGATTTATCTGAAACTGTTTACATGAAACCTCCTCCAGGCTACAATGCTCCTCCTCAGATTGTTTGTAAATTACGGAAAGCACTCTATGGCTTGAAACAGGCACCACGAGCTTGGTTCTCTAAACTAACAGCTGTGCTTCAACAAGCTGGTTACCAATAAAGTTATAATGATTATTCGTTGTTTATCTCCTCAACCGATAAAGGGTATATTTTGGTCTTGGTTTACGTTGAAGATATTTTGATTACTGGTGATAATCGTCAAGGTATTCAATAATTCAAACAGACTCTCCAACAATCATTTCTCATGAAAGGTCTTGGTATTGCAACTTATTTTCTCAGGTTAGAGATATCTAAGCACACTAACGGATATTTTCTTAGTCAGCGGAAATATACTCAAGATCTTATTGATTTGGCTAGGCTCATAGAAGATAAAATCGCCGACACTCCACTTTAGTTGAATGTGAAGTATGGTCATACAGATGGACATCCAATCCCTGATCCAACACTATATCGTCGGCTAGTTGGAAGCTTAGTCCATCTCACTGTCACTCGTCCAGACATCGCCCACACGGTGCAGATTGTAAGTCAATTTGTTTCTGATCCTCGCACATTACATTTAACAACAGTCTATAGTATCATTCGATATCTCCGTTCCACTCCAATAATAAGATTATCCTATCTTACCACTTATAGTACTGAGTTACGAGGTTTTTGTGATGCTGATTATGCTAGATGCAAAGACACATGTAGATCTACCACGGGATATTGTATTTTCTTAAGGAGTTCTCTATTGTCATGGAAATCGAAGAAGCAACCTACTATCTTTAAATCTTCTACTGAAGCAGAACATCGGGCGATGTCATCTGCTTGTGATGAAATTATTTGGCTTCAACGACTTTTAAAGTATTTTAGTATTCACTTAAAGGCTCCCACCTCACTATTTTGTGGCAATGAAAGTGCCGTCAAGATTGCAAGCAAGCCAGTATTTCACGAGCGCACTAAATATATTGAGATAGATTATCATTTTGTCCGTGAGAAATTTAAACAAAGTCTCATTTCACTTCCTCATATTCCATCCAAAGAGCAACTCGCAGATTTCTTTACAAAGTCTCAAACTAAAAAGCGCCATGATTTTTACAATGGCATACTGATGATGACCCACCATCAGTTTGAGGGGGTGTGACCAGAGATAGTATATCGGTCAATGACTAACTATAGTAGCTTATAATGGTTGATTATAATGGCTAAAATTAAGGGTGTGACCAGAAATAGTATATCGGTCAATGGCTAGCTATAGTAGTTTATAATGGTTGAATATTGTTAGTTGTATGTATGCCCTAGAGGCCATTATTCTACATGATTGTATATTATAATGGATGCTTGAACATATATAGGGATGACTTTCTTGCTCGACATGATTGTATGCTATTTGGTTACTCTTTATCTTAACATGTATATTTATACTGTCTCTCTATTACATGCTGATAAAGCCCTTAGGATATGTACTTGACTACTAGGATTATGATAGAGATCATACTAGTGGGGCCAGGTTAGTCCATAAGTACATCCTTTAATTGTTCCTAGTAGAGAGAGTATCGAGATGGGGCATCGATATTCCAGAGTAGACTAGTGTGTACGATTCTTGACTCTGTATTGGGCGATGGTTGATCCCACAACCATTGGTGTTTGACATCAGAGAATGTGCACAGGTGCTCATTGGAGAATGGGTACACCGAATAGGACTCGCCGAGAACTTCTAGATGGTATTATACCTCATGTCAGATAGCAGTTCTCTGGTGACACTGCTATAGGTTAGTCTGTTGACCCGAGATCGTCATAGAGTCTTGTGTGATTCCCACTGTGCTTTGATTTCCACTCTACCACATTCAAGAGGATTTGTGCAAACATGTGGTTTTTGGGTACAGTCCCAAGTCACATGGAGGCAATAAGTGATAGGAGAGGATTTCGTCTCTCCCTGTATTAGGGGTTGATGTTGCTTTGCGCTCGATTGGCTATAACAGGAAATCTCTGGCCAAGGTTGCTGAGATTTACTAGTAAGTGTTATCAGTAGTTTCTCGAATCGTTATGAGACTCACATCGGCATGACTTATCAAGCTATTGGGGTCTAACGTTTACCACCCCCAGGCTAAATATGCGACATATCAGACGAAGAGACTGGACTGTACAGTAGTATTATTTATTGGATTAACAGGAGTATGAGCAAGCTTGCTTGCTGATCTTCTGATCGCTCAATACTCGAGTAGCCGTTACGTTCATCTAGTACCGCTGACGGCTTATGAGTAACTGATATGATCATTATTTACTGTCGGCGTATTGACGAGTCTTTAGAGTCCTACACAGAGGTTTCCTGGCTCAAGAGAAACGAAGTAGGGTACATATGTGATATGTGTGGGACCGAGATTAATACGTGTATGTGATACCGTATTCTAATCTCGTGATATATGATATCGGTCGGTTATATGAGATATAGCTAGTTTATTGAATCAAGTGTTGATTCGATAAGATGATATATATGATATTAGTCGGTCATATGTGATACAGCCGGGTTATTAAATCAAGTGTTGATTTAATAATTTAATGTATGATTATATATTTGATATATTATTATACATTAACTAATATTAGCTCACTTAAGAATTTCTTTTTCTCACTTGTTCATTTAATATATATGTGATATATATTATTGTATTTTTTTCTTTGTGTCATGTTTGATAATACATTGTACATGGGTGTATGAGACTCATACCATACCATAAGATAATTAGGGTGAATATTTATTTAGAGAATAAACAAAATTAGGTGGAAATAAGCATGGCTAAGAGGCTTGGAGAAGCTTGTGGAAGCTTTGACTTAAGTCCATTAATTTTGTTTTTGCTTTAGATATTTATTAACCCAACCATTATCTTTAGCCATGGTTAAGTCTCTACAATGATCATATATGATATTTTCTCACCCATGGTTGACATTCATTCCATCCATTCCATTCTTGACTTCATCTTCTTCGTCTCAAGTTAGCTCACTAGGTTTTCTTGAGGTGAAGAAACAGAGTGAGAAAAATTATTCTAAAGTGAGCAAAATTCCTACTTCATTAATCTATACTAGAATAGTCATTTAGTATAGGTTGTTTGCTTCACTAATTCTCAATTAGTGAAGAGGTAGCTTGAGTTGGAGATTCATCGACGTAGATCATCTTCGAAGATCTTTAAGCAAGCTTGTTCCTTTTGCCTAGTGAAGCCTAACGAGAGTCCGGGAGACCACTACTTAGAGCGAAGGGACTACTACATAGAGCTTTAGAAGTGAAGGATCGGTCTATAAAGGTTGTATTCCTTGTTCACTTAGAGTAAAGATGTTTACTTGCATAGCGTTACCCTAATTCTCTAGTTAGATCCTCGGTTTCGGGTTTCTTAGCACTCTAGGTTTTTTAAAATTGCATGCATGATGCCTTGGAAAACATAGCGAGGGTGCTAAGGAACCCAGCAGTGGTATCAGAGCCAAGTTAGAGCATTAGGAGTGGTCTAGACGACGTTAAAGTGTTCGATCGAACGTCAAAACCCTATTTTCCTATGCTCTCTGGAAATTTTTCCAAATGTTGGATTTTCCAAATTAAAAATTACCAAAAAATTATGCAGGGTTTTCTATGGATCCCCAAGAAAAATGATGGCCCAACTCGACCGTACGACCGTGGAACCATGGCCAAACCCTAGGGTTTACGACGGTTCCGCGGCGCCTAGGTGAGGCAGGAAGCGTGCCTTTCTTGTGCTGATCCGTTGGTACTAGGTGCACTGTCTGGGTATTTTTAATCATGCTCAAGTGTTGAGCTCTCTGGGGATTTTGGGAACTCGTTGATTCAATCGAAATGTTTAATATCGTCTAGCTATCTGTGATATGTGATACAATATTTGGAATTCATAATAATTAGTTTTATGAAAATTAGTTTGAATTTTATAAATCTAGCAATTTAGTCTCATTTGATCGGTTGCCACGGGGTTTTGATTTGAATCAAAACTCTGTCGCAATCACGTAGCGTACGTGGATACTCGTCAGGTAACATTACTAGATAGCCACGCCCCATAGCCCCGACCAAGTGACTATAGGAGAATCCCGTTGCCAAAAGCATCCCCTCGGGTGCTCACGGACGTGGTGTTCCGCCTAAGTGCATTTCGTAGATGACATCGGGGGTGCGGCCGTCTACTAAAGTTTCCGATGAGCATTCGATCAGGTTGTCGGGAAACTTGTTGAATTGTCCGACTTGTTATTGAAAAGTGTTTTCAATATCGAGACTAAAATGCGGCGTTTATAATGTTAGGCATGAAATTCGGAATATGAGATATTCCGGGTTTATGATGTCTATGGAATTCATTTGTTTAGGCATGAAATCCGAAGTATGTAATATTTCGGGTTTATGATGTTGCGGATTACAATTGTTGTAATTTTCACTTTCTTTTCTATGATATTATGTGTAATACGTAGGGTATCGCCGGTTTCATTGCTATACGTTAACGACAATTGGGATACGCATATTTACTTATGTTGATGTCATGTGATGTTATATGTTGCTGTGATATGTTATATTGGATCGTCGTGTTTGAATAGCTGGGGTTTTTTTTATGTGAGATGAGAGTTTTTCATTTTCATTCATATAAAAACTTGTGTGTAATATTCTTTTATTGGGAAACTTTCGGGTTGAGGATGATGTCACCATTGATATATATTATTTACTTTTCCGCATTTTGATAGACCCAAGGAGGGGAGCATAAGTAACCGGGTTCTAGAGTCCAGTAGGAGACCATCTCGAGGAGTCGTGACCGGGTCTCCTAACTCTAGAATTGGCAGGGTTGCTTGCCGCTCTGATAGGGGTCTAGGGATGTAGGTTTGGCTATTCATCGCGACCGTAGAATTCGTATTTTTTACTAGCTTAATTTAAAACACGGAACTCCTAGTATATCCAATATTTCATATGTTGACTTCTACTGCAATGTTCTGTGATGAGATCATATAACTGCGTGAGACGAATGTTACTGTTATATATATGATATATAATAGACGTTGCTTATGTTTTGCACCCGCGCTAGTCTAGCCCCCACTTTGCCGGTAGTTAAGTAACATAACGGTGAAGACGGGGCCCTATGGCGAATGCGGATGGCATAAGCATACGTTGTATTTTCGTTTCTTTATCTGTGATGCTTAGGAAGCATAAATGATGGGACTTCATTAATGAGATTAATGAAAAAGAAAGAAACCTAATGATGTTATGGAATCAAATTTTCAAAACTGGTAGCTCTAGTTCTTGATTTGCATAGTGGTATTCCTTGTAGAATATCCGGCACCTCATTCGATGAGGAAAAAGCCGAGATCCCTTCACCGGGAGTGACCTCTTTAGCAGAAGCTAGCAGATGCTACACCCACTCGGTTTATTTTGAAAAACACATGATTTTAAAAGCGGAGCTTAAACCACTCATTTTCAAATCACTCGATTCTACAACGATATCAAGTTCATTACGCAAAAGGTTTTCTTAAAAACCTGTTGTAGCCCTCCATCATTTCAGATGAGTGCTATTTAGTATTCGTGATACGTTTGTTGACCATAGCCAAGACTTAGTGTGCGGTAGCTAATTAGCGCTTATCTGCAACCATATGATGTGATTGGATTAGGGTAATCGTATGGCTTTGTTGACCATAGCCAAAGGTCGTACGGGTGAGTTTAATTCAATCAGGAAATGACGAGTTGAACTTGGCTAGCACTTATTGTTGGAGAGAGTGCCCTCAGAGTCGATTATTGGATCACAGGCACGTGATTGCAATGATTGAGAGAGGACCTATCCCGGTAGGACAGTCTTACTCGAGATGATAGTTTGCTATCTGGTTTACCTTTATCATCGTGTACTGCTTTAGGTGACCTGAGAGGTCGCTATTGCACGTTGATAAAGCCCCTAGGATTCTTGCTTGACTGCCGGCAGTATGAGGGCGATCATATAAGTGAGAGCTGGAGTCTATTAGCACATCCTTAAAAGGTCCCTAGTCGTAGGAGTTTCGAGACAGGGCATCGATTCTCCAGAGTAGACTAGTGTATACAGTTGAGACCCCGACGAGGGGCGGTGGCCGGTCTCACAAGCCACTGGTGTCAGTTGGTTCACCTAAGATGTATACAGGTGCTCATTGGGTTATGAGTACACCGGACAGGACTCGCCGGGAACATGCTAGTTGGTCTTATACCTGACGTCAGATAGCAGTTCCCAGGTGACATGTGTACAGGTTAGTTCATCGACCTGGGGATCGTCATTTGTCTCGTGTGAGTTCCCACTGTACTTTGATTACTACCCTACCACGGCTCAAAGGAGTCATGCAAACAAGTTTTAGTTGGGTACAGTCCCGAGCCACATGGAGGCAGTGAGCGGATCTTCGGGGGTTCGTCTCTCCCGGTATTGGGGGTGAGGTCGCGCTGTGTCTAGGAGAGCCATTACACGAAGGCCTTGGCCAAGGCAGGAGATTTACTGGTAGGTATTCCAGTAGTATCTCAGGGTGTTCTGGGCTACACTCCGACACGACTTGTACCGCTTTTGGGGGTCTGACTTTTACCAACCCCCTAGGCCCGACATGCGATGCTCATAGACGAACGGACCGGACTGTACGGATATTGTCACTGACAGGCTCAGTAGGGTGTCAGGATGAGTTCGCTCATCAACGTCCCTTTTTAGTCAATAGCTGGTGGCCCGTCACGTATTGGCTTATACCTCTGACGTGCTAGTGGTTAAATCCACAGCCATAGTATTAACGAGTCTTTAGAGTCCACCACACTTTCAGTTACTCAAGCTTTCGGGCGAAACGCTGTAGAGGCCGTATGGAGATATGGCAGGGTTCGATCAGATACGTGCGGTATTGCACGGATGGTGATCGGACGGTTTTTTACTAGCCGGCTTTGGCTTAAGCCGGATCCTAGTATTTGACCGTGTAGTTTTGTCTCATTGCATTTGTATCCGGACGGAATACAGATGCGGGTGTGTATGCACAGTATGGGGGTTTTTCCTGTAATTTATTACGGGACCAGTTTTCTGGAGTTGCCAGTTTGCTTTCCGTTCCGGCCGGTTTTCCTTTGTTCTTTCCCGGCCGGACTTTTCCAATGGAGGGGGTTATTTGCAATTGTGCAAATAACTTTAGTGGAGGGGTTTTATTGCATAAGTTTTGATATGATAGCATCTTTTCTTTTGTTGCACCATTCTTGCATTAATGAGATTGGAAAGGTTTGATGTGAATGAAGTATGGTTCATGTTTGTTTGTGGTCACCTCTTGATTTCTCCTACACTTACCTCCCTTCATGATTTACTTTGCCCTCCACCATTTCCTAGCTAATAAGTGGCCGGCCATATTTTTGAGAGGTGAGAGAGTGGTTCATTTGGTGAGGAGAGATATATGTTCATATCATTATTCATGCAAAGATTGATAGCTTCATTTCCCTCCAAAGCTCAATCTTCATTCCTCCATCCAAAGGCAACAAACCCCAAAGAGACAAAGCACTACACTTCCTACAGCACATCTTGAGCATGTCGAGTTGCCGGCTTCATGCCCGAGTTGCCTCGGTATAGAGGCGGGAGCCCGTAAAAGATACAGGCGATGTGGTGCCCTTCCGGCGAGGAGGCGACGACCGGAGTTCCCGCGAGGAGATCGGAGTGGAGATGAAGACCGGAGGACTCGGATCAGTCGGTACATCTCTTTCCTTTTCTTGTTAGTAGCTTAGACTTGTTAATGGTTACGATCCGGATGTTTAGTGCGCGGTGGTGCCGGTTTGCTAAGTCCGCAAAATTAAAGTTTATCACCGTTTCCGCGTTTGGCCGTCGGGTTGACGGCCGGGGCGCCGCCGTGCACTTACACTTATGATTTGTTAACCATAGCCAAGTTCATAAGTTGTTAGAGGTAAAATATTATCAGGAATTTCAAGTGTTGAAATTTGCAATGAGATTGCATACCTTCTATGAAAACCCCCTTCCCGCCGCCCTTCCGCCGCACACTGTGGAGATCACTTCACCATTTTTTTTCAGAGGCCTTCTGTTCTTAAAATATGGGTTTTGGAATATTAAAATTGGGCCCAGGATTTCTGTGAGTGCTACAGTTTTGATTGGGGGCCCACTTGTTAATTTTTGGTCAATCGGAAAATTTTAAACACATTTTTCACAGTATTTACTTTATATCTGCGACCGTGAATGCCACTCGATCGGTAAATCCGGTCTAACTGCTATAGCCCGGTTAGACGGATTTGCGAACGCGACTTTCACGTTGATGTTCTATGTTTATGCTGTGATGTTGCGGATCGGTCGTGGGGGATAGCCTGGATGCAATGCTAGTACAGTGTTGTGGTATTATGTACATTTGATATTGCGGGGCGAGCGTCCGACTTGTGGACTGCCGTCACTGCCAGTTTGTATTATTCTTTTGGGGCACGGCCTGGTTGCGGTCGATGTACCCGTTGTATGTATATTTTACTTTCTGTACTAGGTTTACCCCGCGGAGGAGTGCACGGATAGCCGGGTTCTGGAAGGCAACAAGCCCGCATCTCATGGCATTGAGACGGAGGGGGCTTCACTCTGGGATTGGCGGGCTATTCGCCGCACTCGTAGGGGGTACAGGTTGACCCAGGAGGGGTGCCCAAGTTGCCGGATTCCGTGGAGTGCTGGGTGGTCCATTCACGGAGCTGAAGGGGGCTGCCTCGCTTCAGGTTTTGGCGGGTGACTTGCCGCGCCCGTAGGGGTCTAGGATTTCATTGCACAGGCTATCCACACGACCAGGGGAACGTCGGGTTTCAGTAGTGGCTCTGTGAAACCCGGGGATCCCAGATATCTGTATTGTTCTGTGATGCTGTACATTTCTGTGATATTGCATTTCTTATCACGCCTTGAGCGAATATAATATATTGGTATATATATTAGTAGATGTTGTATATGTTTTTCATCCGCGCTAGTCCAGTCCCCGCTCTGCCGTTAGTAAGCTAACCTAACGGGTGATGACGGGACCCAGTGGCGAATGCGGATGGCATATACGTACGTCAGTATATTTTCGTTCTTTATTGGTGTGATCAATTGATGGGACTGCGTTGATTCGGATCAATGCAAGTTAAACAAACCTATTCTGATGTTGTTGGAACACTTTTCAAAAAGCTGTTATTGCAAGGACGTTCTCTTTTGTTTTGCATCGTGGTATTCATTTGGAATATCCTGCTCCTCAGTCGACGAGGCAAGGGCCGAGATCCCTTCACCGGGAGTGACCCCTTGGACAGAAGTTTGCGTCAGGGCATTAACTTCACTATAGCCGATTACTTTTGCTTTGCATCGTGGTATTCAGTTGGAATATCCTGCACCCCATTCTACGGGGAAAGAGCCGAGATCCCTTCACCGGGAGTGACCTCTTTAGTAAAGGTTTTCGTCACTATATTTTCTAAAAAGCTATCCGTTCCTTCAACGATATCAAGTTCATTACGTTAAAGGTTTTCGCCAGAAACCATTCGTAGCCCTCCGTCGTTTCAGACGGGTAGCAAGTAGTATTCATACTATGTTTGTTGACCTTCGTCAAGGCATAGTGTATGGTAGCTGCTTGTTGCTTTTCTGCTGCATAGATAGATGCGTTGGTTTGGGACAGTCGTATAGCCTTGTTGACCTTCGTCAAGGGCTTGTACGGGTGGGTTCAAATTAACCTGGACAATGACGGGTGGAACTTGACATGTGACTTATGATTTGTTGACCTTCGTCAAGGTCATAAGAGCATGGGGCAGAAATCACATCGGGAGTTTCAAAAGAACTGAAACTTGCCAGATATGCGCATACCTTCTGGAGTGTGATACCGTGAGCGGATTCCGTCACGTTATCATGCGATGATAGTTGGATCCCGATTCCCACTGATGAGTTGGTTTACTCCTCGGGTGACCCCGACTAATTCTTCTTTCAGGTTTGGAGGAGAATTTGAGGTACAGTGGGAGGTTTCCAGATTAGATAAATTGGTAACCATTCTGATCTAGGATAGAGTGCACGCTGAGTGTTTCTTTTCTCTCTCTCTGGCAGCGACCGTTGACCCGACCCTATGACTATGACTCAGTGACCAAGTTGACCGAACCTACTTAACACTGGCTTTTGGATTGTCAGAGTTACAGACCTCATTGCCACTCCTACTTTTACCCTTTTCTCCAGGACACCCCGTATTACTGCGAACGTCCACTTCCATTGGACAAAACCATCGTATGGTTAGATACGAACTCGAAGGAATTCGAGGATGGTTTCTGGTTCTGGAGAAAACGGATAGGATTATTCAGTTGTCTTTTCTTTTCACCCTCTCTCAGGTTGCGAGTACTCCTTGGTTTAGGAGTAGTACACCTATTGTGCAAATTGGATAGTCTTCTTCCAAACCATAAGCTGGTGCCGACCGGTAGGGAATGAAGAAAACCAATTAGCCTAAACGGTGTGCAGAAGGTATTAAGACTAAGACAAAGCAAGAGATTAGTAAGAGGGCAAAGTAAATTGCGACTGATATTCACGACCAAACCAAGTATTTCTTCGCCAATCCTAAATCACCTTTGCATTTCTCCAGGACACTCCGTATCACTACGAAGATCCACAGTTTATTGGATACTCCATCGTATGGTTATATACAAACTCGAAAGGAACTTGTTCTAGTTCGGGGATGGATTCTGGTTCAGGAGAAATAGGAATAAGGTTTATTCGGTTGTCTTTTATCTTCACCTTCTCTCGCATTGCGAGTGCTCCTAGGACTAGGACAGTACACCCATTATGCTTATTGGATAGTCTTCTTCCAAACCATAGGCTGGTGCCGAACGGTAGGGAAGGAAGAAAACCATTTGGCCTAAGGGGTGTGCAGAAGGTAATGACTAAAGACATATAAAGGGATTTGGAGAGGTGGCAAAGAATTATACGGTTATAGTTGTGAATCTGGATAATGGTAGAGGCATTACTAGGAATACCAGGATACCCTATCGAAACACTTCAATGTTTCAGTTTCACTGTGTACTGTTAAAAGAAAACTGATTTCCCGATTGGATACTTACTCCAGGGTATGTATTTACCAGGTATGATTCTCACATCTGTATGGTTTTACACATGATGAGTGGGAGTAAGTTATTGGGAATTGGGTGATCATCCTCATTATATCGGGATTCGTTGTAATCGGTGATATTTGAGGAGATCATCTGGGCTGTTTGCCGGTCGGCAAATATTTGGTTTTGAATATCCGTTGTTATGCACCAATTTTAAATTGATATATCTGTACGTCTATTTTCATAGAGTGAGATATACCTTTTGATATTATGTCGATGACATTTACCTATATCAGTGGATGGTTAGGTAAGGAGCATTAAACAGCGGTGTAATTCTTCTTAACCATAAGTACAGTTTTCAACCTACGACACACAGTGAAAGAGTTGTCAGACTCAGCGGACTTATACAGAGTATTGTATGTTGTCCAGTGTCCATAAGGACAGAGGGGTTGGTCCTCATACTATATTCTGTTTACTTTTAACTTCTCTAGTTCTTAGACATGTGTTTCGTAGAAACACAGGGTCTAAGTTTTGAGGAGTTATAGGTATTTGAATAGAGTAAAGAACCAAGTGTAGCAAGTATCGGGATTCTTCAAAGTGATCGAAGATGTAGATACTTGTGCATGGTATTCAGTTGATAGTAATGATAAAGAGAAATTGCTTCTCTTTCAGGTTACTCATAATTGGAAGCATTCCTAAGTTGAGTAACACTGATCGGCCTCTCTCCATTTAGTTGACATGCACTGGAGATAGCTGCATGATTTGAATCTGGTTCAAATTAAATCAGTGCCTCTGGTTCTATGTTGGATATAGTACAGTTCATATCTTAACATTGTTAAGGTACGGGGAGTTGTCCGGCTTATGATTAAAACCAGACTCTGGACAACTCGAGGCACGTTTCTGTAATGGCTGTTTGTGGGTTGACCCAGGCTATGACGAGGGTTGACTTTCTACCATCTGGCAGATCAATAGAAATATTGTTCAAGACTCGCCACAGTTTTATCAAAAATGGATTTTTTCAAAAACAGCAGTGGGAGTATGGTAGAACTGGAAGTGATTCCAGAACCGCAAACGATTACTGAAGATTTGATAAGGAACCTAAAGATTCAATCTGATTTGACATTCCATTGGCCACTCCGCAGATAAGGTGGGTAACTTCAGGCACCCGAGAGGTACTCCGGTAGCCTCAAGGACGGTGACAGGGAAGTTCTTGTTTACCCACACTTGCCATTGTTGTTGTTCCAGGCTGCGAGACCCGGCAGGAGGATGAGTATAGCGTCGTTCTAAACTTGCTTTAGAAGTGCACGTCTATATGACTCTGCCAGAGGGTTGTCGTAGTCAGTGGGAGCAGCGGAAGCATTGGTGGACATCAGGCTTATGTCTATTTATAGACTAAAGCAGATGTAGCGGAGATAGATCATCTATTTCTGATATGACAGTCATAGGTTTGACGTCATCAGAATAGGGGATGGATCTGTTGAGAAGGTAGTAGGAAGTGATATTCCTATACTACGATCGGTTATACTTTGGTCGTCACACAGTGTTTTCTCCACAAAGGACTTGGACATTATATCAAACATACTGGTTACTAGATCTATGGTTTTAGATCTAGATTTGGGTGGTTTCCCAATCAGGGTACTTTGACAGCATTCTAAGAGTATTTAGAATGGACGACTCCTGGCACGGTAGTATACCTGCAGGTAATGGAGTCGCCCTCTCTAAAGGTGTCTTTTAGACTAAAGTAGAGAGGGATGTGCATGATTGGCAGATCACTTGCTTAGGCAATTGAGTCAATCATGAAATGTCAAGTACCACACCAGATGTTGTTCTTGCAGTAAGTGCAATAAGTTGATATTGATCCAATCCTGGGGAAACAGTCGGAAGCAGTTTTAGAACATAAGTGAATGTTCTAGGGATATGATAACGGCAGCCTCATTCGGGAGACAGTTATCATTCCAGGCTTCCAAGGTGACATGGACGACAAGGAGGTTGTCAGAGTTATTGTTTTCCCTCTGACGAGGGGCAGTATTTTGGACAGGTGGTCCAAGGCAATACTGAGGGTGGCATGGCGCAGGATACTGATTAAGTTCAGTTGACGATACAGTCTAAGAAGTTTGGATTTGGAGTTCATTTATGAGCTAGGTCCCATCAGACATCCAGACATTCTAAGACAGGTATTGCTCATTTCGGGAGATGGCTTTCTCCACGAACTTGAGATATAGAAAGACATAGAAAGAAACATCAAGGCGGATCCACTCACTGAGGCTATTCCTCGAACGCAATAGTTTCACAAACGAGTTTTGTGAGACTGACTAGTAGAGGAGTTGGGTGTTCGGTATCACACGGGCTGTGAGTATGCGACATCGCAATAATTAGCCTTGAGTGCAAGTGGGAGATTGTTGGAGATAGTGCCCTCAGAGTCGATTATTGGATCACAGGCACGTGATTGCAATGATTGAGGGAGGACCTATCCCGGTAGGACAGTCTTACTCGAGATGATAGTTTGCTATCTGGTTTACCTTTATCATCGTGTACTGCTTTAGGTGACCTGAGAGGTCGCTATTGCACGTTGATAAAGCCCCTAGGATTCTTGCTTGACTGCCGGCAGTATGAGGGCGATCATATAAGTGAGAGCTGGAGTCTATTAGCACATCCTTAAAAGGTCCCTAGTCGTAGGAGTTTCGAGACAGGGCATCGATTCTCCAGAGTAGACTAGTGTATACAGTTGAGACCCCGACGAGGGGCGGTGGCCGGTCTCACAAGCCACTGGTGTCAGTTGGTTCACCTAAGATGTATACAGGTGCTCATTGGGTTATGAGTACACCGGACAGGACTTGCCGGGAACATGCTAGTTGGTCTTATACCTGACGTCAGATAGCAGTTCCCAGGTGACATGTGTACAGGTTAGTTCATCGACCTGGGGATCGTCATTTGTCTCGTGTGAGTTCCCACTGTACTTTGATTACTACCCTACCACGGCTCAAAGGAGTCGTGCAAACAGGTTTTAGTTGGGTACAGTCCCGAGCCACATGGAGGCAGTGAGCGGATCTTCGGGGGTTCGTCTCTCCCGGTATTGGGGGTGAGGTCGCGCTGTGTCTAGGAGAGCCATTACACGAAGACCTTGGCCAAGGCAGGAGATTTACTGGTAGGTATTCCAGTAGTATCTCAGGGTGTTCTGGGCTACACTCCGACACGACTTGTACCGCTTTTGGGGGTCTGACTTTTACCAACCCCCTAGGCCCGACATGCGATGCTCATAGACGAACGGACCGGACTGTACGGATATTGTCACTGACAGGCTCAGTAGGGTGTCAGGATGAGTTCGCTCATCAACGTCCCTTTTTAGTCAATAGCTGGTGGCCCGTCACGTATTGGCTTATACCTCTGACGTGCTAGTGGTTAAATCCACAGCCATAGTATTAACGAGTCTTTAGAGTCCACCACACTTTCAGTTACTCAAGCTTTCGGGCGAAACGCTGTAGAGGCCGTATGGAGATATGGCAGGGTTCGATCAGATACGTGCGGTATTGCACGGATGGTGATCGGACGGTTTTTTACTAGCCGGCTTTGGCTTAAGCCGGATCCTAGTATTTGACCGTGTAGTTTTGTCTCATTGCATTTGTATCCGGACGGAATACAGATGCGGGTGTGTATGCACAGTATGGGGGTTTTTCCTGTAATTTATTACAGGACCAGTTTTCTGGAGTTGCCAGTTTGCTTTCCGTTCCGGCCGGTTTTCCTTTGTTCTTTCCCGGCCGGACTTTTCCGATGGAGGGGGTTATTTGCAATTGTGCAAATAACTTTAGTGGAGGGGTTTTATTGCATAAGTTTTGATATGATAGCATCTTTTCTTTTGTTGCACCATTCTTGCATTAATGAGATTGGAAAGGTTTGATGTGAATGAAGTATGGTTCATGTTTGTTTGTGGTCACCTCTTGATTTCTCCTACACTTACCTCCCTTCATGATTTGCTTTGCCCTCCACCATTTCCTAGCTAATAAGTGGCCGGCCATATTTTTGAGAGGTGAGAGAGTGGTTCATTTGGTGAGGAGAGATATATGTTCATATCATTATTCATGCAAAGATTGATAGCTTCATTTCCCTCCAAAGCTCAATCTTCATTCCTCCATCCAAAGGCAACAAACCCCAAAGAGACAAAGCACTACACTTCCTACAGCACATCTTGAGCATGTCGAGTTGCCGGCTTCATGCCCGAGTTGCCTCGGTATAGAGGCGGGAGCCCGTAAAAGATACAGGCGATGTGGTGCCCTTCCGGCGAGGAGGCGACGACCGGAGTTCCCGCGAGGAGATCGGAGTGGAGATGAAGACCGGAGGACTCGGATCAGTCGGTACATCTCTTCCCTTTTCTTGTTAGTAGCTTAGACTTGTTAATGGTTACGATCCGGATGTTTAGTGCGCGGTGGTGCCGGTTTGCTAAGTCCGCAAAATTAAAGTTTATCACCGTTTCCGCGTTTGGCCGTCGGGTTGACGGCCGGGGCGCCGCCGTGCACTTACACTTATGATTTGTTAACCATAGCCAAGTTCATAAGTTGTTAGAGGTAAAATATTATCAGGAATTTCAAGTGTTGAAATTTGCAATGAGATTGCATACCTTCTATGAGATAGTTGGATCCCGATACCCGCTGCGAGTAAGTATTACTCCTGGGAGAGTTTTGCACTTCACAATTAGCTAACCCATTAGGTGTCTAGAAAGGTGTCAACGTGGTTATGCCTCTGGAAAAATGAGGTTTACTTTAATTAGGTCCGTGCGAAAGCACGGGAAACCTCCCCAAAGTACCGACACTGGCCTGGCCGAACATTTAGCAAACTTATAAGGTGTAATTAATCCCGGCCAGTCTTACCTTTCAGGGTATAAAGGAAGATTTGATAAAAGCACTGAGAGTCATCTTGATTAGATAAAATAATAACCAATCTAATCTTGCAAGAGCATACGCAGAGTGTTTTTTCTCTCTCTCCTGGTAGCGACCGTAACATGTCTTAATCAAGATAATAATATGGATGTATTGACCGAACCTACTTATTATACTGAGCTAGGGAACGTTGGTTCTACTCTTCCTTATAATTGTTATAAGTCATGAGCAGGAAATAGGAAAATGCCAGGATTCCCATGCCACCCGATCGAAGAAAGAGCATATTGATGCATCTTCTTCAGGGGTGTTCGTTACCGAGAACCGTTTCCCAGTATGCTCTACGTTCTGGGTATTAGATATCAGATCAGGATCCCACATATGTAATCTGTTACATTGGATTAATAGAGGTAGAGAAATGGGATCGGGTGATGGTGTAATTGTTGCATCCAAATCGGTTGGTGGATATCATCTTCTATTACCAAGTAGTAATGCATTGATTCTGAACAAATGTTATTACATACCGAACCTGATATGCAATATTATATCAGACTCTTTATTAAGTAAAGAAGGATATAATTTTGTATTACAGGATAATATTATGAAATTTTTCCCGAATCAAAAGTTGATTGGATCAGGCACGTTATGAAATGACATATACGTTCTAAATCAAATCATAGTTCTAAATATACAGAACACACACAAGAGGAAGAGTTCATAAATGAACAAATCCTTCTTGTGGGATTGTAGATTAGGTCATATTAATGCGACACGACTCGCTATGTTAAATAAGGATGGATATTTGAATCCGTTCGAATTTTCATTTTATGAAACTTGCCAGTCATGTCTCAAAGGTAAAATGACCAAAACTCTGTTTACAGAAAACGGAGTAAGAGCTATTGAACTCTTGGGACTGAAACATAGTAATGTATGCGGTCCCATGTCTACACATCCCAGGAATGGTTTCTCATACTTTATTACATTCACTGATGATCTCTCAAGATTCAGACATATGTTCCTGTTGAAACACAAGTCTGAAGGTTTTGAGAAATTCAAAGAATATAAGTATGAAGTTGAGAACCAGATGGGTAAAAGTATTAAAATCCTTCGATCTGATCGGGGAGGAGAATACTTGAGCACGGAGTTCCTAGATTATTTAAAAGAGAATGGGATTCTCTCTCATCTTACTCCTCCATATACACCACAGCACAACGGTGTATCGAGGGGGAGAATCGCACCCTATTAGATATGGTGCGCTTTATGAAGAGTACAACTAAGTTACCTATTTCCTTTTAAAGTTATGCACTTGAGAAAGCTGCATACCTATTGAATAGGGTTCCGACCAAATTAGTGCCTACCACTCCATATGCGATATGGTATGGGAAGAGACCATCTCTTAAACGGGTTAAGATATGGGGTTGTCCAGCCTATGTTGAAAGGCAAAATTCGGACAAACTCGAGACAAGGTCAGTTCTGCAAGTTTGTTGGATATCCCAAACATTCATGAGGGTATATCTTCTACCACACCGAGGAACAAAAGGTATTTTTTTTCTCGGCATGCCACCTTTTTAGAAAAAGGAATTTCTTGAAAAACAAATTAGTGGTCATGCGGTAGAACTGGAAGAAATTCCAACTACACAAACTGCGACTGATGATTTAGTGGAACCAGAGGATTCGATAGTCTCTAACGAACTTCAGCCTCTCCGCCGATCTAGTAGGATTCCTCATCCACCTGAGAGATACTACGGTCTCCTCAGTGACGATGGGAGAGAGGATTGCATCATGGAAGATGATGACCCAACTAGTTTCAGGCAGGCCATCATGAGTGGGGACTCTGTGAAATGGCTGGATGCAATGCGATCTGAGATGGAATCCATGTACACCAACAAATTATGGACATTGCATGTTGCTCCTGAAGGGGTAAAACCCATCGGGAGCAAGTGGATCTTTGAGAAAGATACTTGGTGTAATGGAAAAGTTGAGACTTTAAATCTAGACTTGTAGCAAATGGTTTTCGTCAACAACTAGGTGTGGATTTTGATGAAACCTTTTCTCCAGTGGCTATGCTTAAGTCCATCCGGATCCTACTTGCCATCGCTGCAAACCATGACTACGAAATCTGGCAGTTGGACGTCAAGACCGCTTTTCTAAATGGTGATTTAGAAAGGAGGGTGTACATGGCAGCCAGAGGGCTTCGTAGGCAGTGGGAGCAGCGGAAAGGTGTGCAAGCTGCTTAAATCAATCTACGGGTTGAAGCAGGCATCGCGGAGATGGAACATCTTTTTTGATGTAGTAGCCAAAGAGTTTGACTTCGTCAGAAACATAGATGAACCTTGTATATAAAAGAAGGTTGTAGAGAGTAAGATTGTTTTCCTCGTATTGTACGTAGATGATATACTCTTGATAGGAAATGGTGTTCCTATGCTACACTCGGTCAAGCTCCTTTTATTACAAGGGTTCTCCATGAAAGATCTAGATGATACCTCTACATCTTGGGGATTAAGATCTATAGAGATAGATCTAAACGGATGTTGGGATTGTCCAAATCCAGGTACATTAACACCATACTAAAGAGGTTTAGTATGGAAGATTATAAACGTGGCAGTTCACCCACTTACTCAGGAATCACTCTCTCTAAAAAGATGTCTCCCAAGACTGATTTAGAGAGGGATCGCGTACAAAGGATACCCTATGCTACAGCAATATGCCCTATCATGTATGCGATGTTATGTACCAGACTAGATGTAGCTAAATCACTAGGTGTAGTGATCAGGAATCAATCGGATCTTGGGAGAATCACTGGACAACTGTGAAGGACATTCTTAAGTACTTGATAAGCACTAAAGAAATGTTCTTGGTGTATGGTAACGGTGAACTTTAGTGGGAATCCTTTACCGATTAGAGCTTCCAGAGTGATAAGGTCAACTGAAAGTCAGTCTCGGGTCTTGTCTTTACCCTCAGTGGAGGGACGGTATGATGGAAGAGTTCCAAGCTAGATACCGTAGCAGACTCGATGATAAAGGCTAAATACATCGCTACCAACGATACTGCCAAAGAGGCTGTCTGGATATTCCTTGTTCATGAGATAAACTTGGTTCCTACTATTGAGCGTCCAATACTAGTATTTTGATAACAATGGAGTTGTGGTTTTGGCTTAGGAACCCCGGTCCCATCAGTGATCCAGACATATTCTGAGACAGTATCATCTGATTAGGGAGATGATTGATCTCTAGGAGATCAAGGTTAAGAGAGCTGACGTGAAGAATAACACGGTGGATCCACTCATAAAGGCCTTTCCCAAGAGAGACTTTTTTGGGACGTTGGGTATGAGATACTACAACAACTGGCCTTAGTGCAAGTGGGAGATTATTAGTTGTATGTATTCCCTAGAGGCCATTATTGTACATGATTGTATATTTTAATGGATGCTTAGACATATATAGGGAGTGTTTCCCCAATCAGAGCAAAACTCTGTTCAAATTCCGAGATTTGAAATGAAGCGATGCTTCTGTTTCCCCCAATCGGAGCAAAGCTCTGTTTTGAAATTCAAAATTTGAAAATTGAAGCAACGCTTCAGATCCAGCGCTAGGCGCGCCACGTGTCAAACATGGATGCGCTAGCGCCAGGTGCGCTGCGCCCTAGACAGTGCACCCCCAATCAGAGCAAAGCACTATTTTGAAATTCAAAATTCAAAAATTGAATCAACGTTTCAGATCCAGCACTAGGCGCGCTGCGCTCCACGTGTCAAACACGGATGCGCTAGCGCAAGGTGCGCTGCGCCGTAGGCAATGCACCATGTGTGCACTAGCGTTAGGCGCGCTGCGTGCCACGTGTCAAACACAGGTGCGCTGCGCTCTGAGCAGCGCACCACGTGCAAAGCACGGGTACGCCAGCGCTGGAATTAAAAAATTCCCCACCCATAGATCAAAAGATCTAATAATGATAAATCATTAATCAGAATTAAAATTCTGTTTTGGAAACATTTTTCCAATCTTGTTAAAAACAAGAAGATTGCCTTCTGTAAAACAGAAGCCCTAGGATCAAAGATCTAACGGTTGGAAACATTCCCAAATCAATAAGAGAAAATTCTCTTTAACTGATTTAACAAATCAACATGCCCTATATAAAGGCCCCAAGACTTCAAGTCTGATATAGAGAAACCCCCCCCCCCCCCATAAACTTTGAGAAATTCAAAGAAAGAAGAGCAAGCTCTCAGCAAAAGAAGATTTTTTCTTCAAGGTAAAAAAATGGTGATGAACAAAGAGATGGATTCATCTCATAATTAAAAAGAAGAATTATCTTCTTAAAAAAGATCATAGATCTAAAAAGACCAAGGTCTTTCATAAAAGAGATCAAAATATCTCATCACATAATAAAGAAGAACATATTCTTCACACAGATCATTGATCTATAAAGGCAAAGCCTTTCAAAAATAAGAACTATTGTTCTTGAATCTTGAGACAAAGTCTCTTTTAAAAGAACATAAATTTGTTCACAGATCATAAAAATTGATCAAATACGCTTTGCGCTATTGAAATGCGCCTTGCGCTATGGAAATGCGCCTTGCGCTCTTGAACAGCGCTTCTGCGCTCCCTGAACCGGTGCTAAGCACCAAAATGCGCCACGTGTCAACCACGTATGCAACTTGCGCTTTGCGCTTCTAAATAGCGCACTGCGCTCATGGGCTGGCGCTCAGCGCCAAGCGCGCCACGTGTCACTCACGTGTGCGCCACTAAAATAGCGCTCAGCGCTCATAAATTAGCGCTAAGCGCTCATAAACTGGCGTACTGCGCTCATCATCTGGCGTCTAGCGCAGAACATGACACGTGTCCCTTACATGCACGCCACGTGGCAGAAGCGCGATGCACTTTTTGATCGGCGCAAAGCGCCTAGCGCATCATAGGTTGCGCTGACAGAACACAAGTTGTTCTTTAATGAGCCAGAGCTCTGCTGAATGCTTTGCATTCAATACAAGACAAAAATGTCAAGATCTAATGCTCAGCATTATTAAAAAGGCCAAGCCCAAATAAGGGCTCAATAGCCAGATAAACAAAATGTTTAAATGTTTATTGGACTTAGCCCAATATTGGCCATAAGTCCTCAACTTATATTTAATTGAGCCCATCTGCTCTTGAATATTTAACAGATCTTAGTCCCAAATTGGACTACAGATCTTTCAACCAACTCATACCGGTTCGAGGGTACATTTTTTTACTCCTCTGATATTTGTCGTTGTAATCTTTCAACGTCTTCAGAGAGGTGACGGGTCCCGACAACCATACATCTTATATACTATGACGTCTTTAAACTGGACTGTGGGGTCCTTAAACTCACGGACTACGATGTCCTTAACCTGGACTGTAGGGTCCTTAAACTTATGGACTAAGATGTCCTTAAACTTTATAGACTATGACGTCTTTAAACTACGGACTGTGGGGTCCTTAAACTCATGGACTACGATATCCTTAATCTCGGACTGTGGGATCCCTTTAAACCCACGGACTATGATGTCCTTAACCTGGACCAAGATGTCCTTAAACTAACATTGGACCGTAAAGACCTTAAACTAATCGACCGCAATGTCCCTAAAATAAACAACAGAGGCCAAATGCTCTCTTGTTGGATCTAAATGATCCTGTTAAGTTGATCTCAGTCTAAAAAATATTAGACTAACGTATCCTTAACAAACGTTTAAGTTGATCTTAGTCTAAAATTTGGCTAACGTATCCTTAAACCCAACCCCCAAACCCAAATCTAAGAAGATACGGATTTGGAATAATCCATGCCCTACGGGAGACAACATAAATTAGTCTCTGTATACAATCCACGGGCAACCATAAACAAAACAAACACCCACGACATGAAGTGACCATTTGGAGAAGGAGAAAGTTGTTACCGCGATGCGGTAGCGTAATTAACTGCAGGGGCTTGCGCCTGCAGGGAAGAGCGTCCCCACAATCAAAAATCCCTCAAACGAGATGGAATCTGACAAAGTCTGCTACATCGGCTGCATCCGTTTAAACCTTCGATACACGGTGCCATAAATCAACTTGGCATCTTCGGAGAGGTGGACGGATAGCACCAATTAGCATCTGCCCTGAAATTCAGGCGAGACGTCCGCCGCATCTTCGTCCGCGTCTTTCGGTGGGGAACAAATACCGGCACGCTTGGTGGGACCTTTTCCTCTTTCCACTCCACACTTCGTGCGTCATGTTCGCGAACGAATCGCGGTTTAATATGGTTGCCCTTGGGTTCGAGGTACTAAGATTTGGTGTCTTGCTCCGTGCAAAAAATGAAAGATCAATGTTGTCTACTTGCACGAAATGCTCCGGCTGCAACTGCAACTCACGTTCCGCCTCATCCGGAGGTATAGCTTACGGGCCCCAGGCGACCTCCCTGTTCATAATGCCGGTAGAGCAGGTGACGCAGGCTACCACCGGGTTGTTCTTCGGGACCATGCTCTCACCAGTGAGCGTTAACATCCCGCTGCTGCAAGAAGCGCAAAAGAAGTCGGTCTTTGATCGGCTCACTACCGCCACAACCCCTCTCAACGGGTCATCCAATGTTAAGCCAATAGCATCAGACTTCGATAGGCTGAGCCTGAACATCAATGGGCTCGTCAAGAAGCCTACGATACCTGAAGCGGCCATCCCAAAACAGATAGCCATTCCTGCTCTCGAGGTCACTAAAGAAGCTTCTCCCGTCAAAGGATCAGTCTTTACGAGGCTGGCCACTCCGGCTCCCGTTCCTGCTCAAAGGTCTGTCTTTGACAGATTGGATACTGCTGCTCAACGGACGTCGGTCTTCAAGAGGCTGGTACCAGAAACGCCTCACCAGAACAGGGGGCATGACAAAGCCATCCCCATAGCCGAACCAACACCATCTGCGCGACATGCTCGCCGTCGTCACTAGCACCGAGTACGGAAGGCTAGGGGCAGCTCTCCGTCTGGATTTACTCCACCAGCTCCAAGGGTGGAGATCGATACTGATGTTCCAACCGAGAACAACTTTGAATTGCTTAACAAAGTGCGCAGGAACTCTCCTACTGCAGTGCTGAAGAGATCTCCTCCACCCATGGAGAATGCACCGAAGGCGAAGCCAGAACAACCCCCTCAGCAGCTTTCTTCCAAAATTTACAAAGTCTGGCAACAGGTTCAGGACTCAGTAATCGATCAAGATTACCCTCGCCGACAAAAGAAAGTGAAAGTTCAGCAAGAAGAGTACTATCTTGCCAAGCCACAAAAGGCAACAGCTGTTTGGGTGCCCGCTGCAACGGCCCTCTCGACTTCAATTGCTCAAAAAATAAGGAGGCCAGAAAAAGCCCCTGTGACTACGGCAGACCACAAAGACACTAAGCCAAAACGCCCCAAGTCTGAGGGCATAATGGTGCATACTGTTTATATGGCGTCCGGAAAGAAGGAAAGCCGCGCTTCGACGGGTCACCGACCGCTCACCCGATCCGTGACAAAAGCCCAGGAGCAGCAACAGAAGCTTCAGGAAATGCTAACGCAAATGGCCGCACTCACCGGGCCAAAAGAAAGCCTGGAGGTATCATCAGAACAGCATCATGAACAAGAAACCGATGCTGACTTCCTCCGCAGAGTCCTTGAAAAGAAGGACAGAGAGGCCGCAGAACAAGCGGCTAATATAAAACGAATGGCGCTTCTCTTCCAAGACATGGTCGGGATGATGTTATAGCCGGAACCTCCAGTTGAAGATCCCCTGATCATCATTGAAGACGACAGAGGGGAGACATCGAACCCTCCTCTGGCTCTTTCAGCAGCAAAAGAGGAAACTATTTCCAAGGCCGCTCTGGATGACTACATTGCTCAGCAAATACGAGCTCACCAGGAGAATGAGGCAGCCAGCCAGGTTGTTAAAACTGGGCGACCATATCCAGACTGGTATGACCAGATATAGTATCCGCCGGGATACACGATCCCTAAATTCCAGGTGTACAAGGGGACAGGCAATCCCCATCAACATGTCGCTCAGTTCAGGGCTCTTTGCGGAAACACCGGGGGTGATGATAAACTTTTGCTCCGTCAATTCGTCGGCAGCTTGTCAGAAACGGCCTTCGAATGGTACTCTGAACTCCCGAACGACTCCGTCAAGACTTTTGCGGAAATGGAGCTATTATTCACCCAGCGATTCGCGAGTGCTAGTTAACGCACCTCGATTACAGCATTAATTAACGCTAAGGTGAAACCTGGTGAAACGTGCGTTCAATATGCAATACGATGGCGGAATCTGTGGTCGAAATGCGAAAAACGCATCGAAGAAGCGCCGGCGGTGGGCATGTTCGTGGGCACTCTTGATCCACAGGCGACCATCTCCCAGTTCATGATGTTTTTCAAGCCGACTACTTTCCAGGCCTTGATTGACAAGCTGGCCTAAATGGACCAGATGGGTCATAGACCATCTTCCTCGAAAGTAGAGCCTCGGAACGAGAAGGGAAAGGGGAAAGTGACCGTCGTCGGTAATGCTCAATAGCGGCCCAGTGGTCTGAGACCAGTTGATCGCCAAAATAATAGAACTCGATCTCTCGAAGATAAAATGAGACGCCCTTACTCGTTCCCTCGGGACAAGACGAAGAGGTTGTTCGAGCTTGCACTGCGCAACAGGCTCATCAATCTGCCGGAGCCAAGATGCCCAGCGCAACCGGGCGACATTAGCAATCCTAACTATTTCCCTTATCACCGAATGTTGGGCCATCCGATCGAGGATTGTTACATCTTCAAAAGCTGGATAGAAGATCAGTACCAGCAGGGCAAATTCGTATTATCTGAGAATTGGAAGGTGAACCCGCCTCGGCCACACACTCCCAAGAAGACGGATACACCGGGGACATCATGCTCTTTCATAGAAGAAGCTCCATGGGAGGTCGCTCTTTCAGCCAAGACTAAAAGAATGCTGAAGGATCTCCACACATGTCCGGCAATTAGGTGGAAGAATCCACCGGAACCTGAGATCATCGAGGGGATGCTGAAGCCGCGCCCAACTCCAAAGATCGGTGGTGATGACCAAAGCACACACACCCAGCCGTCAAAATCTTCGAAGAAGAAGAAAAAATCCAAGAAGCCTGGTGACAAGCGCACGGACCTGCAAAAGCAGATTGACGTGCTGGAAGAGTATAACCAGAAGGCGCGGACTCTAGTCACACTTCAAGAGTTTCTCAGCCACGTCCTTGAGGACGGAGATGATGAAGAAGACTCGTCCGATGAATCTGAAGATTATATAGCAAGCTGCCATGTGATCTCTCACTCGTCGATAGACAATGAAGAAGCTCCTTGCACCGAGAAACTGGGGGCAAATCCTGAACAGGGATTTCCAGGGACATCAGACGAAATGATTGATGCATTCCTGAACGAAGATCTTTTAAAAAGCAAAGCTGATCGGGAGCGTGAGACGACCATTTTTAAAAAAGCAAAACGCCGGCGGCTGGACGAAAGAGTTGAAACTCTCCTGCCGGATCGAAGTACATCCGCCACAAATAAAAGCAGGTTCAAGATGAGGAAAAGGTTCGCTAAAGCCATCTCGATGGGAATGAATTTGCCACCCTCCGAAGCGAATGCTCTTGGTGAAGCAGAAACACATCCTAGCTACTGCTTATATCATCGAAAGATTGCGCACCCCACCGAAGAGTGCAACGCTTTTAAAAGATGGTGGCAGGGATATGTTGTTCACCGGCAACATTTCAAGCGGATGAAACGAAAAACTTGTCAGGAGCAAAGAAGTACGACCGTAGAGCGTAAAAGAACTACCGGCAACTGTCGCATGGTCAACGCAGGGGGGATCACAAGTTCTCACCTTCGGGAGCGACTCTGACGAAGAAATGACTCTTGGCCCTCTCTTTAAAGAGTCTGCCTTAGGAAAAGAGGAAGAACCGAAGAACTGCGAAAATATTCAGCTGCACAATCGTACGCTGCCCGAAAAGAATATTGGGCCCTCGAAATGGGTCAAATAGAAAAGACAAGGGGAAAGAAAAAGTCCCTGAGGATATCATCCTTGAGGACCAAGCCGTCAAAGAGCTGACAGCCAAGGACCAGCCAAAGAAAAACAAGGTGGACTACAACGTTCTGGCACACTTGAGGAAGATACCCTCGCAGCTCAGTATTCTCGATGCCCTTCTGCTATCCAAAGAGGCGAGAGATTCGCTGATCAAGGCGTTACAGGAACCCGAGCAATTCTAAGCTTTCCTCATCGAAGAAAAGATGAAGGACGAACTGGAATAAATACACACAGCCGATATCACCTCGGACTCTGCGGTTCTCACCAAGCCGGGCTGAAGATGAAGCTGAAGATCAAACGGATGGGTTATTATTGGCCCACGATGATTCAAGATTGCCTCGAATACATAAAGCAGTGCCACGCGTGCCTGATTCACGGAGATTTTATCCATCGGCATCCAAATCCACTACATCCAACAGTAGCTAGCTGGCCGTTCGAAATGTAGGGGACTGACATAATCGTCCCCATCGAACTAGCATCGTCCAGAAGACATCGATTCATTTTGGCGACAACTGATTACTTCTCCAAATGGGCAGAAGCATTACCGCTGAGGGAAGTGAAGACGGAGAATATCCTCCATTTTTTCAAGACACACGTCATCTATCGGTTTGGAACTCCGAGACGGATCATCTCCGATAACGGGCCAGCCTATAGAAGCCACAAGATCATCCGCTTCGCACAACAGCATAACATAGACTGGAGATACTCCTCAGTTTATAATCCTCGAGCTAACGGTCTAGCTGAGGCTTTCAACAAGACCTTGAAGAAAATTGTAAAAATGACGGTGTCGCGAAATAAGAAGGACTGGCATGAGAGACCGCATGAAGCTCTCTGGACGTATCGAACTACGTTCAAAATGGCCACGAACACAACGCCGTACGCATTGGTATTCGGTACAGAAGCGGTACTCCCCTCGAGATAGAGTTACCCTCTCTACGAGTGGCAGTTTATTACGAGCTAACGGATGAAGAGAATGCTCACCTTCGGCTTGAGGAGCTCGATGCCCTTGATGAAACCCGGCTCATAGCGCAACAAAATCTTGAGGCTTATAGAGCAAAGATGACATGCTCATACAAAAGATTGACTAGGCCGAGGACATTCCGCCAAGGCGAACTCGTACTAGTGGTCAAAAGACCTATGATCCCCAATCGTACCAAACGGGGGAAATTCGAGCCGAACTATGAAGGCCCGTATATCATAGACAAGGTCTACCAGGGTGGGGCCTATCTACTCATGGACATGCATGGTGAAAGACCCTTCAGGCCAATAAATGGTCGCTTCCTGAAAAAATACTACGGCTGACGGGTCACGGCCTAGGTCAATGATAGATGATGACGATTATGTCCGCTCGTTATCTTCCTAAGCCCAAACTCTATAAGGAGTAGCCGAACAACGGACCGAAACGTCTTTAAACTAACGACGGACCGAAATGTCCTTAAACTAACAACGGACCGAAACGTCCTTAAACTAACAACGGACCGAAATGTCCTTAAACTAACAACGGACCGAAACGTCCTTAAACTAACGACGGACCACTACATCCTAAAACTAGCTGTTGACCGAGACGTCGATAAACTACTGTGGATTGCAATATCCCAAGGAAATACAAAAAAAAAACGGTATGTCCATAAGCGAAAAGAGCACGGATGAAAACCCGAGATGGCTCCATGAGTAAAAACAACATGGCTACCGGCGAGTTTTGTGAAAACCCGAAAGAGCGCAATTTCGTTAAAAAGACACTTGCAAGGTCCTCTCGACCCTGTAAGGAGAAACCACCTGCGTGAGATCCTTACGATTCACAAAGGAGCAACACACTTAGGGATCCCCACGATTCCTAGGGAGAAATTACACTTGCAAAATCCTCACGACTCGTAAGGAGAACCCTCTTATGAGACCCTCAGGGCTCATAAGATTCAAAAGTCTTAAGCTACAGGGATCTGAACCTGTTCTTAAGCGACCACCACAACCTCCAATGCTGCCCTACAAACGGCTCAATGCTGACCGTTGTATACAATCCACGGGCGTGAATAAACATTCCCTAACGAAGCCCCATCCGTGACTAGGGATATGTTTACACAATGAACAGCTCTTGTAAGTCCTCTCGACTTAAAAGGAGAAAATACTCTTGTAGGATCCTTACGACTTACGAGAAGCCATACACTTAGGAGTCTGTTCATAACATAATTTTGCATTCTTATAGACCCCATTCTTATTCATTTTACAAATAAACAGGTGTTTTTGATCCATGTCTGCTACATAGTTGCAGGTTACAGGTTCTCAGAACAAAAACAGTGAAAAAGATGAAAAGACGATACAAAAGTGAGAATACAATCAATAAATGATGGAATCTTGATCATGCCTACATTTTGAGGGACAATGAAAATCAATGAACAAGTTCACTAAGCAAAAAGGCATCGCAAGGTTCAAGACTTCGACACGAAGCAACGGTAATAGTCCACTACATTATTCACTGGGGAGATCTGGAAGAGAACTAGAAGACATTCTGAAGAACCAACTGAAGAAACAAGAAGACAAATTCAACCAGACAGAAGACCAGAAAACTGAGCCCACAAGCACCCTACTTGGCCACGGAACCGCGTCCAAACCTGGCTTTTGGCCGTGGATCCACGGCCATGTTGAACCCGGGTCGGTGGAAATTTCTTTGACGGTGGGCGGCACGTTGACTAGTCTTCCTAGGGGTATATTTGTAAAAGCAGATGTGTGTCGATTATAACCCTAGGGTTTCTATGCTTTATAAATAGAAGCCCTAAAACTTGTTTTAGGTTATGCCTCTTTTCAATGAATAAAATTTAGAATTCCTATCATGTTTTGAGAGCATCAATTTTGTAAGTAGTTTCTTTTATTTGCCCTAGTCTTAATTTTTATTTCTGCCCTAGTTTAATTTAGATTAGAACTTTTTATTAATCTGCCGTAGTTAGATAATTAATCTCTTAAATTGAAAACTCATAAAAATCATGTTTTTCATAGATCCCTTAATGAGCGAGTAGTTCCTCGCTTGTTAGGGTTAGGAATAGGGAAGGTTTGAGAGATGCAAATCTCTCACCCCTTTCTTGCCCATCACATATTAATTATTAGGACTCCATGCATACATACACATACCGTTCCCTACGGCACCCTACCCACGAAGTAACGGTGATACCGTAGTATAAAAGACCGGTTGTGCATGTTTTCTATGGAGGTTAGGGTAAGGATTAAGAAAGGACGGACAAGGACCTAGAGGAAGAAACATCTTTTCTTCCCAATCGTCCTAATCCCCTTTATTAATAATTACCATAACACCTAAAGAGATCTAATTTAGGGCATTGAAAGCGGTGGGAAATCTTTAACTTTCCAAACTTAACCCAAACCTAACCCTAGCAAGATTTCTAATCCTAGTCTAAATCAACTTAGCTTTTAGTGATAAAGATCCAAACACCATTTGGAATTAACTCGTTAGAACAATTAGGAAATACACAACATCCCTGTGGACCGACCCGTACTCACCGGCTAGCTACTAAGCGACATCGTTCTTGATTGCGGTAAAAATATTTTTGATCACAAAACATCGTATAAATCAAATGGCGCCGTTGCCGGGGATGGCGTAGTATTTTCTTTTTGCAATTTCGGGTTAATATAAAATTAAAAAAATCATAAAAACTGAAAAATTAAAAAAAAAATATAAAAAACTTATCATCTCTTTATTGTTTGAAGGGTGTTTCGTGTGAATTTTGGCAGGATCAACGAATGAGTTCGGATCTGGAAAAATCAAGAAATCAAAACAGAAAACCCTAAATCTGAACAACAGAGGAAAGTCAAACCTGAGGAGCAGAAAAATTTTTGGGAACCGAGCCGCAGATCAGACCGCGGAACCGCGGCGGGAGACACCCTTTGGCGGCGGAAACGCGGTTGTGGGGTCGAGTCAGCACGTGGAAAAATCTCTGTTTACTTCCTTTCTCCTTCTCTGCAACCCTAATATCTCCTCTGTAAAATTTGCCTGAAGGATTCTTTGCGCTAAAAATCTCTCCCCCTTCTAATAATTGATCTTATGCAGGATTCTTTGTGCCGTGCTAAAAATAAAAAAAAATTGCTTGCAAGTTATTGTTTACTGTTTTGCATATTTAATTGGACTTTAAGGGGCTTGAAACCAATCCATATTGGGTGGGGATTTCATCACCCTTCCCAGGACCCCAGAAATCATATAAGGCATATTGCATTGACCATCATTTAATTAAAAAATATTAGACTCAGCCCTAAGGACTTCGCGTTCAATAGGACAGAGGAATAGTTGTAGGCATCGACCGTTGATCCTAACCTGACTTTGTGGTGTCTAGGCAAGTGTTTCTAAGGCGAGCGGTTACTTAATTAGGCCCACTACTTTCGTGGTGGAGAACCTCCCACTTACCTGGCACTTACCTGGCCACAATTGGCGCTGAAGAGGCATTTTGAGGTCCTACTTCTTGCCTTTTGGAACAGTTAGGAGCTGTCTAGCTGACCTAGGTGACCCTAGATCTAGGCCTGATTGTGCATCTGTGGTTGATTGAACGTGTGTCTAAGCCTTTTTATCGAAAATCTTTTTTTGCAAAAAGCACCGCATAAAAAGAAAAAAAAATTACAAAAACTTGCAGCTTGTCGCTAAGAGATCCGTGCACACCCTACTTACATCCACTTTCTTCTCATTGACGTTTTCTTACCCCTACATTCTGTTTTTCACCTTTTTGACTACACTACCTCTTTAGTGTATGTCTGGTTGGACTAGGGACACTAGTGCCCGATTAGTCCGTGTCTCGTTGGTACCGACCGACGAAGCTTTCGACTCCGAAGTCGAAATTCCTTCCACTTACTTACCTTCACCTTCATATTCTTCCTCCGAAGGGATGTCGGGATATAATCCTAACAACACCTTACCCATGGGACCGATTCCACCTCCGTTATGTGCAAATAAACCGCAACACCCACTTGTTGAAGCGCCCCAACGAATCGCGCTCCAGGATCTTTTCTACCCGATCCGCACCGCCTTACCTACTTGTCTTTCACTCCCACCGGCAAATGGGGACAACTTTGAGATCAAACCCCACTTCATCAACATGTTGCCAAAATTTCACGGGCTGGAATCCGAAGATGCCTATATCTTCATAAACAAATTCCAAAATGTTTGCGCAATGATAAAAACAACCCAATTATCAGATGACGCTATAAGGCTAAGGGTCATTCCTTTCACCTTATGCGACTTAGCCAAGAAGTGGTTATACAGCACAGCATCACATTCAATTAAAAATTGGGAAGAGTTTGTTAAAGCTTTTCTTAAAAAGTTTTACCCACATCATAAGACCGCGAGAATTCGCAATGAGATTATCCAATTTTCCCAGCTTCCTTCCGAACCCTTTTGGAAGTGTTTTGAAAGATTCAAAGACCTACTTGTTCAATGCCCTCACCATGGTATCGAAAATTGGCAATTTTGCCAAACTTTATATGAGAGATTGAACTCAGCAACGAAGCAGTTACTGGAAACCATTTGTCAAGATCACTTTCTAACCAAATCTAGTGAGGTAGCGTGGCAGTTTCTCGACGATCTTGCTGAACAAACACTTCAGTGGGAAAGCACCAAGACCACTTCATCTTCTTCTATTGGTCAGTCTAGGGTAGGCATACATCGGTTAGATATGTCGATAGCAATGAAGGCCGAGATGGTCGCACTTATGAAAAAACTAGAAGCAATTGAGACCAAAATCTCATCGCCTTCTCCTGACCCTGCTTTACCCCCACGAACTGTTTGTGCTTGTTATTCGGATCCATCACATCTTACCGAAGAGTGTCCTTACAATCCACCTGCTCAAGGACAAGATCACGTCAATGCTTCCTTTCAGCAACGACAAAGAAATGATCCATACTCTTCGACTTATAATCCGGGTTGGAGGAGTCACCCAAATTTTGCTTGGAATCAAAATCAGCAATTTCAAGGAAACAACAACTTTCAAAGGCCTCCTCCTCCACAACAATAAGCACCTCCACAAACTCAATACCAGCAACCTTTCCACCCACAACCTTACCAATACCAAATGAAAAATTTTGTGCCCAACAACTCTTACCCTCAAAACAATTTTGTTCAACCAAATAATGATAAGGTTACCTCGCTAGAAAGAAATCTAGATGCGTTCCTAAAGCAATCTACACAATCCGCAGCAAGGTTGGAGACTTCCATTCAATCTTTGGTGCAAAACAGTACTTCACACGATCAAAGTATCAAATCTATTGAGGCACAAATTGCACAACTCAATGCTGCGTTGAGCGAGCGAGAAAAGGAAAAGCTTCCATCCCAACCACTGCCAAATCCAGGTCACGCGCATGGAGCATATGAACAGCAAAATCATAACGTAAATGGTGTGACCACATTGAGATCCGGAAAAGTGTTACACAATAACGTGGGTATTAATAATGACACCCCTGCCGGTGGTTCTTCTTCATCTTCTTCTTCTTCACCTTCATCTTCTTCGTTAGAGCCTATTCTTCATTCTTCACAAGGCTCTACTTCTTCTACTTCGAACGGACCCACTTCTCACATCACGAAAACATCTACATGGGGATCCGTTCCAACTCCACAATCTGCTCCACAAAAATTGGACTCAACAAATTTTCAAAATGTTCATTTTCCAAACAGGTTGAGATCCAATAAACCAACTCCACAAATGGAGAAGATTGTAGAGTTGTTCAAACAGGTCAGCATAAATATACCTCTCTTGGATGCAATCCAACAACTCCCTTCATACGCGAAAATCTTAAAGGACTTATGCACCAAGAAGAGGAAGTCACAAGTACCAAAGAAAGTTTTCATGGCTAGTTCTATTAGTGGTGCTCTTGTCCAATCTTTACCCCAAAAGCAAAAGGACCCCGGCTGTCCTACTATTTCGATAACAATTGGGGACAAGAACATAAATAAAGCACTATTAGATCTTGGTGCTAGTGTCAATTTGCTACCATATTCAGTGTACGAGCAATTAGGCGTTGGAGAGCTTAAACCCACTCATTGTACTCTCCAAATGGCCGACCGATCCATCACCCATCCTAGGGGTGAGTTAGAGGATGTGTTAATTAGAGTAGGGGATTTCATTTTCCCCGTTGACTTTATTGTTATGGATACACAACCTGTAGCTAATCCTCGGAGTCAAATTCCGGTGATACTTGGTCGACCATTCCTTGCGACTTCCAATGCGGTGATCAATTATCGTAATGGTTCAATGAACTTATCTTTTGGAAATATGACGATTGAACTCAACATTTTTAAGTTGGGGAATCAGCCTTCCGAGCCTAATGCTAGTATACTTGATGTTTGCTCGATCCACGAGATTACGGAGGAGGACTGTGAGCTCGAAAAATTTCTGTTCGATCACAGCAGTGTTGACGCCTCTAGTGCGTTCCTCCTAGAATCCGACACAGCTTTCACGCCGGACAACGATTATGAGTGTTTCACCTTTTTGGACGATTTTGAAGACTCGCCATCTGAGTTTGAGTCTTTTGATTTTTCGGATGAGTTAGTTGAACCATCCGACTCGGTTGCGTACACTCGATTTGAACCGTTAATGGAATCCTTCAAGTTTGAAACAGTTTCACCAATGCTACCTTCAATTGTTTCACCTCCTAAACTCGAACTAAAGATTTTGCCGTCGCACCTTAAATATGCTTACTTAGGTGAGAATGAGACCCTTTCCGTTATCATATCGGCCTCTCTAGCTCTCGAGCAAGAGAAGGCCCTTTTAATGGTCTTACAAAATAATCGGCAAGCTTTTGACTGGTCTGTGACGAACATCAAGGGGATTAGTCCCCTCATAGTTGAACATCATATACACTTGATGGATGATGCCAAGCCAGTGAGGGATCCACAAAGTCGCCTCAACCCCATAATGAAATAGGCTGTCAAGAAGGAGATTGTAAAATATCTTGATAGTGGTATCATTTACCCTATCTCGGATAGCCAGTGGGTTAGCCTCATTCATGTTGTCTCAAAAAAATCGGGCATTACGGTCATAACCAATGAGGCAAATGAGTTAATACCTACTCGCACCCAAACTGGGTGGCGAGTTTGCATCGACTATAGAAAACTAAATGCCACGACAAAGAAAGACCACTTTCCGTTACCTTTCATTGACCAAATGCTAGAACGATTGGCTGGGCATGAGTTTTACTGCTTTTTGGATGGATATTCCGTCTATAACCAAGTCCCCATGGCCGAAAAGGATCAAGACTAGACCACATTTACTTGTCCTTTCGGTACTTTTGCTTATCGTCGCATACCCTTTGGGTTATGCAATGCACCTGCTACATTTCAGCGGTGTATGATGGGGATCTTTTCAAACATGGTTGAAAAGTTTTTGGAGATTTTTATGGATGATTTCTCCATTTTGGTGACTCCTTCGACGAGTGTTTTCTACACCTTAACGCGGTTCTTACCCGCTGTAGGGATAAGAACCTCATATTAAATTGGGAGAAGTGCCACTTTATGGTACGAGAGGGTATTGTCTTAGGACATGTCATCTCGCAAAACGGCATAGAGGTTGATAAAACCAAGATTGAAGTCATTTCTAATCTTCCTCCTCCTAAATGCGTCAAATACATCCGAGCTTTCCTTGGCCATGGCGGTTTTTATAGACGGTTCATCAAGGATTTTAGTAAGATTGCTAGACCCTTGACTCTCTTATTGGCCAAGGACACAACATTTGATTTTGACTCAACTTGCATGGAAGCGTTCAAGTCATTGAAACACTCTCACATTTCTGCGTCCATTCTTTCATCTCCAGACTGGACGCACCCTTTTGAAATTATATGCGGCGCAACAGATTTCGCCATTGGTGTTGTCCTTGGACAGCACATTAATAAGATGCCGCACGTAATTTATTACGCTAGCCGAACATTAAATGATGCCCAACTGAACTACACAACAACAGAAAAAGAATTTTTAGCACTTGTGTTTGCACTTGAAAAATTCCGGCCTTATTTAATCGGCTCTCCAGTGATTGTGTACACGGATTATTCAGCTCTTCGCCACCTTTTTGCGAAGAAGGATGCTAAATCGCGGCTAATACGTTGGATCCTCTTGCTACAAGAGTTTGACTTTGTCATAAGGGACAAAAGAGGATGTGAAAATGTAGTGGCTGATCACCTTTCACGACTTCCTTCTTCGCCTATACTTGAAATTCCAATTAAAGATGTTTTTCCCGATGAGCAACTCTTAACCGTGTCTTGCGAACCTTGGTTCGCTGATATATTAAACTAGTTGGCCACCGGTCTAATACCTAAAGATTGGTCGAAACAGGATAAACTCTGATTCTTGTCCCAAGTAAAGCATTTTTACTGGGATGAACCGTATCTTTTTAAATACTGTTCCGCCAAATCATTCGTCAGTGTGTACCTGAAAATGAGTTTAAGAGTGTGCTGTTTTTTTGCCACGATCAAGCGTGTGGCGGGCACTTTGACCCAAAGAAGACAGCCGAGAAAATCCTGCAGTGTGGTTTCTATTGGCCACGTCTCTTTAAAGATGCATATGAATACTGCAAGACATGCTCCCGGTGCCAACCAATATTTGAGCCGGATATCGTGGAGAAACGAAATGCCACTCCAACTAATTTTGGTTGTGGATATTTTTGATGTTTGGGGAATAGACTTCATGGGACCATTTCCCAATTCTTTTGGGAATGTGTATATTCTTTTGGCTGTTGACTATGTGTCAAAATGGGTCGAGGCTGTGCCTAGCCAAACGAATGATAACAAGGTTGTCGTTCGATTTCTTAAAGAACATATCTTTTCTCGGTTTGGGCACCTTCGAGCAATTATAAGTGATAATGGATCTCACTTCTGCAATAGGACTTTTGAGTCCTTAATGCGCAAATATTCTATTATACACAAGCTGTCAACACCGTATCATCCCCAAACATGTGGGCAAGCCGAGGTTTCGAATCGGCAATTTAAACAAATCTTGGAGAAAACGGTTTCTAAAAACCGTAAAGATTGGTCACACAAACTTCTTGATGCACTATGGGCATTCCGTACTGCATACAAGACCGATCTTGGTATGTCTCCATACCGGCTTGTTTATGGGAAGGCTTGCCACCTCCCAGTTGAGATTGAGCACAAGAAATTTTGGGCAATTAAGGAGTTGAATTTATCAATGGGAGATGCGGACAACAATCGAAAGCTGCAACTAAACGAACTAGAAGAGCTGCGGGATGAGGCTTATGATAATGTTGTCATTGTTAAAAAACGAACTAAGGTGTTCCATGACAAACATCTTATGCGCAAAACGTTTAAACCTGGTCAACAGGTTTTACTCTATGACACTCGGTTACACTTTCACCCCGGCAAGCTCAGATCTAGGTGGAAAGGGCCGTTTTTAGTGCGCACCGTATATCCGCACGGTGCGGTAGATCTTGAAAATCCGGAGGACGGTACTTTATTTAAAGTAAACGGACATCGACTGAAACCGTTCCTCACTGCGGACCTGTCGGAGGAGCTCCTGTTTTTGCAGGAGCCGATTTACACCGATTGATCTTCCTCCAGTTTACCCCCAAATTTTTGATCTTCTTGCCAAAACTTTATTTCCGATAAGTCTGGGGGTGTGTATCATTTGTAAATATATAAGTACAAAATAACATAAAAAATAAAAAAATTTGAAAAAGAAAAAAAAATTGGACATTTTTGTAAAATTGCAGAATAAATAAATAAAATAAAATTTTATTTGCAGATAAATTCCTCTTTTTGGAGGGGTCTATCTACAAATATCCATCATATGTCCCTATTTAAAGAGCTCGAGCCCCCCTCTCTGCTATAACCCTAATTTTCACACTCTCTCAAACCCTAGCCGATGCACCCTCTTTCCTGCAGAGAGAAACCAGAGCGCCGCCTCCATCGTGCCGCGAAACTGCCTCCATAGCTTGCTGCCGCCGCGCAACCGCCGCCGTCTCTGTTCTTCGCCCCCTAAAATTTTCATGGGAGGTATGCTTGCTCAAAACACCCTCTGTTTTTCAAAATTTTAGATCTGTAGAACACATCATGGCACATAGCATGCAGTTAGAAAGAGATTTTTCGCAAGTTTTCTCACATGAAATATATGGTAGTTATTTCGCGAACGAAATCGCGCGTAGGGGTTGGAATTATTTAATATACAATCACCCTTATGTATTTGCATTGCCGGAATTAGTAAACCAATTTTACGAGTCTATGGAGGATGGGTGTCTCACCCTACTGGGTTTTATTAAATTGCAATGGGGCGATCGCGAAATTATAATTGATAGGGATATAATACACGAGGTCACACTAATACCTCGCATACCTGCACATGACCAACCCCTTCAATTCGAGGATACATGCCCCTGATGGGCAACGATTGCTCAAGGGAGCTGCGAAAGGGTATCCAAGCATGAACCCTTTTCGCGAATGTTTTGACTGTGTGCCGGTAGGCACAAAATAATATTTTTGGTAGCTCCCATAATACAACATTTTTCACACCCTCCTTACATATTGTGCACACTCTTATGACGAAGAACCCACGTTTTGATATGTGCACAGTATTACTCAACTCTATAGGTGCGGGTAAACGGGCCGCTAATTACCCTTGTCCCATGCTGGTTACACAATTATGTCGATATTTCCTCCCCGCGGAGGAGTTCAAATTTTATTTGCATGGAGGCATTCCGGTCAGACCTCTTATTGAGGGAGTGTCTACGTCCTACTCTCGACTGACAGATGTATGGTCGAGGACCGAATCGGCAGAGAATGTATTTGCCCGCACTCCAAGCTCTAGCTCGACCGCGAGCGAAGGCGAAATGACCACTCTTGAGCTTGCACAATTGATGAGGAGAGCAGTTAGGGGTATTGATGCTTTGAGGGAGGAATTTAGGGCAACAACGAGGGAGCACGACCGTCGATTGACGGAGGTTGAGCGGGGTATTCAAACCCAGTTGGCTAGGGAAGAGCGTTCACGTTCACGCTCGAGAGCGCGGTGTGGGGCCGAGCAGTGAGGGCGCTGCTTTGGTTAAGTTTGGGGGAGATGGTGGTTGTATATAGTTATCTTTTGCATTGCATATTTTTAATTTTTTGTATATATTTTTCTTTTCCTTTTGCATATTTAAATTCTGCATTGCATCCTAATATAAAAATCATAAAAATAGAAAAAAAAATAGAAAAAGAAAAATCAAATAAAAACTGAAAAATTATAAAAATTAAAACATTCAATTTTGGACTTAATCGACTTGAGTTTGACAAATAGGTTAACTTGCTAGGAAAAACTAGATCCTAGACTTAGTAAATTAAAAACCCTAAAAATAACATTTCTTAAAATTTAACGGTAGAAAGTATATGTCTTTGTAGTTTATTTAGAAATAGGCAAATTTCGAGTTAACTTCTTGGGCTAAGTTAAAACAAGGGAAAAGTATTGATATCTTTATTAGAGTATAAGTTTGAAAAATAATTCCTAAGCTTAAGTCTAAATTCTGAAAATATATACCCTATAAAATTGCACAAACACGAACCTTGAAACTTGGAATAGTAGGAGAGACCTTGAAATGCTCTTGTCTAAAGTCCTTAGTACGAAGAAAAATAAAAAAAATATACAAGTGTGAATAAAGAAAAAAAATGAACACTGATTTTTGTAATTACTTAAGGCTGCAAAAATAGAAAAAATATTTAGCAAGGGTGCTTCATCACCTAGTGCCTTAGACCAACTGGTTTGGGAGTCACTGCTAAAGCCTTATGTGTTACAAGACTAGAAATTACGCTTTAATGTGCAAACATATTTTGTAATCGATTGTTGGTACCTCAAGAAGTATTAACGATCGTATGAAGAATGTGTAAGAAAAATTCATCTAAAAATTCACCAATTAAGAAGTGCTTTGGACGACGGACAAGAGTATGATAGCTTGATTTGAATTTCCAAGTGTAGGGGTGATATATACACACACGTAGGGGTATGTGATTGGGGTCTAGATAAGAGATAGGAATGAAGAATAGGACTTATGTATTTAGTAGAGATGATAAAAATTCCTAAGTTGAGATAGAACCCTAGAAGGAAAACTTAAAAGATTCTAAAAGCTAAGTAAGTCTACAGAACATATATAATCTTAAGTTAAATAATAAGGAAGCGTGAAGAATACGGGTGAATAATTTCTGAGTCAAAGATGATAGAGTTCTTATTAGAAAACCTAATTGGAGAATAAAAGTCGATAAGCCAAAATGATAGGATTTTGTGGGTAGTATCCGCTGAAAACCCTCAGGAGACAACACTCCTCCTACTAGGGACCCTCTAGAAGTTTAATGGCTTGTTGCACGAGCTCAGTGCAATCTCGTTTCCCTGCGAAAGTGAGGCTAGGTTTTTTCCAAGAATAAAACTAGGTTTGCTGGAGGACAAGCAAAAGATAAGTTTGGGGGTATTTGTTCATACCATAATTTTGCATTCTTATAGACCCCATTCTTATTCATTTTACAAATAAACAGGTGCTTTTGATCCATGTCTGCTACATAGTTGCAGGTTACAGGTTCTTGGAACAAAAACAGTGAAAAAGATGAAAAGACGATACAAAAGTGAGACTACGACCGATAAATGATGGAATCTTGATCTTGCCTATATTTTGAGGGACAATGAAAATCAATGAACAAGTTCATTAAGCACAAAGGCAGCGCAAGGTTCAAGATTTCGACACGAAGCAACGGTAATAGTCCACTACATTATTCACTGGGGAGATCTGGAAGAGAACCAGAAGACATTCTGAAGAACCAACTGAAGAAACAAGAAGACAAATTCGACCAGACAGAAGACCAGAAAACTGAGCCCACAAGCACCCTACTTGGCCGCGGAACCGCGGCCAAACCTGGCTTTTGGCCGCGGATCCGCGGCCATCTTGAACCCGGGTCAGTGGAAATTTCTTTGACGGTGGGTGGCGCGTTGACTAGTTTTCCTAGGGGTATATTTGTAAAAGCAGATGTGTGTCGATTGTAACCCTAGGGTTTCTATGCTTTATAAATAGAAGCCCTAAAACTTGTTTTAGGTTATGCCTCTTTTCATTGAATAAAATTCAGAATTCCTATCATGTTTTGAGAGCATCAATTTTGTAAGTAGTTTCTTTTATTTGCCCTAGTCTTAATTTTTATTTCAGCCCTAGTTTAAATTTATTCTCTGCCCTAGTTTAATTTAGATTAGAACTTTTTATTAATCTGCCATAGTTAGATAATTAATCTCTTAAATCGAAAACTCATAAAAATCATGTTTTTCATAGATCCCTTAATGAGCGAGTAATTCATCGCTTGTTAGGGTTAGGAATAGGGAAGGTTTGAGAGATGCAAATCTCTCATCCCTTTCTTGCCCATCACATATTAATTATTAGGACTCCATGCATACATACACATACCGCTCCCTACGGCACCCTACCCATGAGGTAACGGTGATACCGTGGTATAAAAGACCGGTTGTGCATGTTTTTTATGGAGGTTAGGGTAAGGATTAAGAAAGGACGGACAAGGACCTATAGGAAGAAACATCTTTTCTTCCCAATCGTCCTAATCCCCTTTATTAATAATTACCATAACACCTAAAGAGATCTAATTTAGGGCATTGAAAGCGGTGGGAAATCTTTAACTTTCCAAACTTAACCCAAACCTAACCCTAGCAAGATTTCTAATCCTAGTCTAAATCAACTTAGCTTTTAATGATAAAGATCCAAACACCATTTAGAATTAACTCGTTAGAAAAATTAGGAAATACACAACATCCCTGTGGACCGACCCGTATTCACCGGCTAGCTACCAAGCGACGCCGTTCTTGATTGCTATATTTTTTATCACAAAACATTGTACAAATCAGAGTCCTCACGAATCCTAATGAGAAAACGCACATATGTGATCCTCACGACTCGTAGGGAGAAATACCTTCATGAGACCCTTACGGCTCATGAAGTCAAAAGCCTTAGTCGACAGGATCCTAACTCTGTTCGCTAAGCCACCTTTGTTCGACATCGACAGAGGCAAATGATGATTCGCTCCTGGCAATATTCCAGTTGTAGCGGTGTTGATGCCAAAATCGGTGTCTAACTCCAAGCTTACGACAAAGAAGCTAGCGAACCACACATGCATACGAAATAGCCGAAATGATGGGGCAATTTGCAACAAAATCAGCATGTAAAAATGTATGCATGCAAAATAGCCGAAATGATTGGGCTACTCGCAATAAAAAGCAGCGAGTAAAAATAAAATAAATAGCCGAAATGATTGGGCACCGCGAAAAATAGCCAAAATGATTGGGCAATCGTGACCTTCGCGATATAAAAGCTGAAATGATAGAGCATCGCGGAAAGAAATAAAGAAAAATGAAATTTATGCCCTACGGGTAATATCACATCAATCCCTATATACAATCCAGGGGCGCAAACAAAGAAGGAATCACACCTTCCCTCCCCAGACTCCATCAGAAAACGAAGCCAAATCTCGACGGTTCAGGGATAGCCTAGAGATCATCAACAGCGTTCCTCCCCATTCCAGCAGGATTCAGACGCTGCAATCAACCCTGGAGCTACGGCTAACCCTCTACTCCAAATCTCGATGGTTCACAGACAACCTGGAGACAACTTCGATATTCGTCTCATTACAACAGACGCTACGTCATTCACATGACCCCGTTTCGGAAATACGTCATCTACATGACCCCGTTGCGGAAATACGACATCCACATGACCCCGTCGCGGAAATATGACATCCACATGACCCCGTCGCGGAAATATGTCATCCACATGACCCCGTCGCGGAAATATGTCATCCACATGACCCCGTTTCGGAAATATGTCATCCACATGACCCCGTCACGGAAATACGCCATCGACATGACCCCGTCTCGGAAATACGTCATCCATATGACCCCGTCTCGGAAATACGTCATCCAGATGACCCCGACACGAAAATACGTCATCCACATGACCCCGTCTCGGAAATACGTCATCCACATGACCCCGTTTCGGAAATACGTCATCCAAATGACCCCGTCTCGGAAATACGTCATCTACATGACCCCGTCTCGGAAATACGTCATCCACATGACCCTGTCATGGAAATAGGTTATCCATATGACCCCGTCTCGGAAATATGTCATCCATATGACCCCGTCTCAGAAATACGTCATCCACATGACCCCGTCTCGGAAATAAGTCATCCACATGACCCCGTCTCGGAAATACGGCATCCACATGACCCCGTCTCGGAAATACGTCATCCAAATGACCCCGTCTCGGAAATACGTCATCCACATGAGCCCGTCACGGAAATACATCATCCACATGACCACGTCTCGAAAATACGTCATCCACATGACCCCGTCATGGAAATACGTCATCCACATGACCCCGTCGTGGAAATACGTCATCTACATGACCCCGCCTCGGAAATACATTACCCAATGACGCCGTGAAATGCGGATAACGTCAATCTCATTAAACACTTACGGGTCCTCTCGACTTATAAGGAAGAAAACTCTCTTATAAGATCCTTACGACTTATAAGGGAAAACGCGCTTAAGAATCCTCACGATTTCTAAGGAGAAAATATACCTACGAGATATTCACGACTCGTAGGGAGAAAAGTCTTTATGAGACCCTCACGGCTCATAAAGTTGAAAAGTCTTAGGTAACAAATTTGAACCTGCTTCCTAAGCCATCACTACCCTTCAAAGAAGCCAAAACAAGATGCTCACTCTATCATCTACCGGCTATGCTTGCTAAAGTGACATGCCGGCAACAAATAAAAGAGAAAAAAGTGACGAAGAGAACATTTGATTCGCATTTGGTTAAGCATACATGTTCATGCACGTGCAAAAGATTCAGTACATAAAAAAAATACGCTGAAATGAGGAATTTGCCATTCATACTTTGAAAAGTTCTTACAATCATGAAAGCAGTAAATGAAAACATCATCAAAATGATTACAATGGTAAAACCTCAGATCCAGGGCATGGATTGAGGAATTCGAAAATAAGGCCGTCTAGAATCTTTCTGGCCTTTCTGACCATTCTCGTATGCCTCCTCTCGCGCTCACTAGTGTCGAGATCCTCGCCAATGTCCTCCTCCCTTTGATAAGAAGCGATTATCGTCATCTGTTGGAAAGTTTGATGCAAAATATCAATGAGCTTATCTCGCCGCTTCTTCGAGATCAGGCACGATAGGTACACTGAATGCACCTTGTCTTCGGCATCATCCAGCGCATTAAGCGGCATGGCTTCGTGAAACCTAGGAAGTGCTCCCCAAATTGCTCCCACTACGATTTTCAAGAGAGCGGAATTGCGAGGAAGCAGTCGACCGACGTTTGCATACAGACGATCCATAATCTCCGTACATTAGGCATCTGTAAACTCTTGGTTCTGGAAACGGCCCTGTGCGCGAATATCCTCATAAGAGATAAACTCGTTCAGACTATATAAATGAACAGCCATAGTGCCTGAAAAGAAACATCATTAAAAGATTAGTAATAAGGAAAAACAGGCACAGGGATTTAAATGACTCTTGATATCCCCATGGAGAAAACAAATTCTAATTATGAAACCTAACAAATTTGAATTTGCGAGAAATCCTAATAAAAGGAAAGGAATCTCATTTAATGAGCGACCCCTCGGGTCAAGGAATTAAACTCCTCGAAAGCAATGCTCTGCAGACAGGAATGATACCTGTCAAAATCAATTAAGAAGGGAATTAATGATTCCCCGAGAATTCTAAGAGCCATGCTCTGTAAAGATGGTGGAATAACCCATATCAGAATACTTAAAAGATTCTCTTAGGATTTAAGAGCTGAGGAGAGCAAAGCTCTGTTAATGAAACCCTAAAGGGGTTTTCTTTAGATCTATGATCTAAGTAGAGCAAAAAACTCTGATAACGAGTGAAACTCTAGATTATTAATTAATTCCTTCAAAGATTTATCTTTACCTAAAAAAAATCTGACAGAGTTTTAACTCTTAACTTTCTTTAAAAAGAGAGCAATGCTCTGAAGAAGAGATAATTCTCGGAAAAAAGATGAACAATGGACATCTCAGAGGGCCAAAGGCCCTAATTATAGGCATTGAGAGCCGCTTCAACTTCCATAAGTTGATCCAACGACTGAGATGCTACCACCGCCGCACTCACGTATGGGCCACGTAAGCGCAACGGTGGGGGGCATTTGTTTCCCCAATCAGAGCAAAGCTCTGTTCAAATTCCGAGATTTGAAATGAAGCAACGCTTCTGTTTCCCCCAATCAGAGCAAAGCTCTGTTTTGAAATTCAAAATTTCGAAAATTGAAGCAATGCTTCAGATCCAGCGCTTGGCGCGCTGCGCGCCACGTGTCAAACACGGATGTGCTAGCGCCAGGTGCGCTGCGCCCTAGGCAGTGCACCCCCAATCAGAGCAAAGCTCTATTTTGAAATTCAAAATTCAAAAATTGAAGCAACGCTTCAGATCCAGCGCTAGGCGTGCTGCGCGCCACGTGTCAAACACGGATGCACTAGCGCCAGGTGCGCTACGCCCTAGGCAGTGCACTATGTGTGAAGTAGCGCTAGGCGCGCTACGCGCCACGTGTCAAACACAGGTGCGCTAGCGCAAGGTGTGCTGCGCTCTTAGCAGCGCACCACGTGCAAAGCACGGGTGAGCCAGCACTGGAATTAAAAAATTCCCCACCCTTAGATCAAAAGATCTAATAATGATAAATCATTAATCAGAATTAAAATTCTGTTTTGGAAAGATTTTTCCAATCTTGTTAAAAACAAGAAGATTGCCTTCTGTAAAACAGAAGCCCTAGGATCAAAGATCCAACGGTGGGAAACATTCCCAAATCAATCAGAGAAAGATCTCTTTAACTGATTTAACAAATCAACTTGCTCTATATAAAGGCCCCAAGACTTCAAGTCTGATACAGAGAACCCCCTCCCCCCCCATAAACTTTGAGAAATTCAAAGAAAGAAGAGCAATCTCTCAGCAAAAGAAGATTTTTTTCTTCAAGGTAAAAAAATGGCGATGAACAAAGAGATGGATTCATCTCATAATTAAAAAGAAGAATTATCTTCTTAAAAAAGATCATAGATCTAAAAAGACCAAGGTCTTTCATAAAAGAGATCAAAAGATCTCATCACATAATAAAGAAGAACATATTCTTCACACAGATCATTGATCTATAAAGGCAAAGCCTTTCAAAAATAAGAACTATTGTTCTTGAATCTTGAGACAAGGTCGCTTTTAAAAGAACATAAATTTGTTCACAGATCATAAAAATTGATCAAATGCTCTTTGCGCTATTGAAATGCGCTTTGCGCTATCGAAATGCGCCTTGTGCTCTTGAACAGCGCTTCTGCGCTCCCTGAACCGGTGCTAAGCACCAAAATGCACCACGTGTCAACCATATATGCAACTTGCGCTTTGCGCTTCTAAATAGCGCACTGCGCTCATGGGCTGGCGCTCAGCGCCAAGCGCGCCACATGTCACTCACGTGTGCGCCACTAAACTAGCGCAATGCGCTCATAAATTAGCGCTCAGCGCTCATAAACCGGCGCACTGCGCTCATCATCTGGCGCCTAGCGCAGAACATGACACGTGTCCCTTACATGCGCGCCACATGGCAGAAGCGCACTGCACTTTTTGATCGGCGCAAAGCGCCTAGCGCACCATAGGTTGCGCTGACAGAACACAAGTTGTTCTTTAATAAGCCAGAGCTATGCTGAATGCTTTGCATTCAATACAAGAAAAAAGTGTCAAGATCTAATGCTCAGCATTATTAAAAGGGACAAGCCCAAATAAAGGCTCAATAGCCAGAATAAACAAAATGTTTAAATATTTATTGGACTTAGCCCAATATTGGCCATAAGTCCTCAACTTATATTTAATTGAGCCCATCTGCTCTTGAATATTTAACAGATCTTAGTCCCAAATTGGACTATAGATCTTTCAACCAACTCATACGGGTTGGAGGGTACATCTCTTTAATCCTCTGATATTTGTCCTTGTAATCCTTCAACCTCTTCAGAGAGGTGAAGGGTCCCGACAACCATACATCTGACGTCTTTAAAATGGACTGTGGGGTCCTTAAACTCACGGACTACGATGTCCTTAACCTGGACTGTGGGGTCCTTAAACTCATGGACTACGATGTCCTTAAACTTTATAGACTATGACGTCTTTAAACTACGGACTGTGGGATCCATAAACTCATGGACTACGATGTCCTTAATCTCGGACTGTGTGGTCCCTTTAAACCCACGAACTACGATGTCCTTAATCTGGACCGAGATGTCCTTAAACTAACATTGGACCGTAATGTCCTTAAACTAATCGACCGCAATGTCCTTAAACTAAACAACAGAGGAAAAATGCTCTCTTGTTGGATCTAAATGATCCTGTTAAGTTGATCTTAGTCTAAAAAAAATTAGACTAACGTATTCTTAATAAACGTTTAAGTTGATCTTAGTCTAAAATTAGGCTAACGTATCCTTAAACCCAACCCCCAAACCCAAATCTAAGAAGATACGGATTTAGACTAATCCACGCCCTACGGGGGACAACATAAATTAGTCTCCGTATACAATCCACGGGAAACCACAAACAAAACAAACACCCACGACACGAAGTGACCATTTGGAGAAGAAGAAAGTTGTTACCGCGATGCGGTAGCGTAATTAACTGCAGGGGCTTGCGCCTGCAGGGAAGAGCGTCCCCACAATCAAAAACCCCTCAAATGAGGGGGAATCTGACGAAGTCTGCTACATCGGCCGCATCCGTTTAAACCTTCAATACATGGTGCCATAAATCAACTTGGCATCTTCAGAGAGGTGGACGGATAGCACCAATTAGTATCTGCCCCGAAATTCAGGAGAGACGTCCGCCGCGTTTTCATCCGCGTCTTTCGGTGGGGAACAAGGAGGACATTCTCGCTCAACATGATAGTATGCTATATGGTTACTCTTTATCTTAACATGTGTACTTGTACCGTCTCTCTGTTACATGTTGATAAAACCCTTAGGATGTATACTTGACTACCAGGATTTTAATGGAGATCATACTAGTGGGGCCATAGTAGTCCATAAGTACATCCTTTAATTATTCATAGTCGAGGGAGTATCGAGACGGGGCATCGATATTCCAGAGTAGACTAGTGTGTACAATTCATGACCCCGTATGAGGAGATGGTTGATCCCACAACATTGGTGTTTGACATCAGAGAATGTGTACAGGTGCTCATTGAAGAATGGGTACATCGAACATGACTCACCGAGAACTCCTAGATGGTATTATAGCTCACGTCAGATAGCAGTTCTCTGATGACACTGGTACAGGTTAGTCTGTTGACCCGAGATCGTCATAGAGTCTTGTGTGATTCCCACTTTGCTTTGATTTCCACCCTATCACGCTCAAGAGGAGTTGTGCAAACAAGTGGTTTTTAGGTACAGTCTTGAGTCACATGGAGGCAATGAGCGATAAGAGGGGATTTCGTCTCTCCCCGGTATTGGGGGTTGATGTTGTGTTATGCTCGATTGGCCATAACAGGAAATCTTTGCCCAGGGTTGCTGAGATTTACTGGTAAGTGTTATCAGTAGTTTCTCGAACCATTATGAGTCTCGCATCGGCATGACTTATCAAGCTATTGGGGTCTAACGTTTACCACCCCCACGCTAGATATGCGACATATCAAACGAAGAGACCGGACTGTACGGTAGTGTTACTTATTGGATTCGCGGGAGTATGAGCAAGCTTGCTTGTTAATCTTCTGATCGCTCAATACCCGGGTAGCCATTACGTTCAGTTAGTACCGCTGACGGCTTGTGGGTAACTGATATGATCATTACCTACTGCCGGCGTATTGACGAGTCTTTAGAGTCCTACATAGAGGTTTCCTAGCTCAAGCGAAACGAAGTAGGGTACATATGTGATATGTGCGGGGCCGAGATTAATACGTGTATATGATACCGTATTCTAATCTCCCGATATGTGATATCGGTCGGTTATATGAGATATAGCCGGGTTATTGAATTAAGTGTTGATTCGATAAGATGATATATATGATATTAGTCGGTTGTAAGCGATACAGCCGGGTTATTAAATCAAGTGTTGATTTAATAATTTAATGTATGATTATATATTTTATATATTATTATACATTATCTAATATTAGCTCACTTAAGAATTTCTTTTTCTCACTTGTACATTTAATATATATGTGATATATATTATTGTATTTTTTTCTTTGTTTCATACTTGATGATACATTATGCATGGGTGTATGAGACTCATACCATACCATAAGATAATTATGGTGAATATTTATTTAGAGAATAAACAAAATTAGGTGGAAATAAGCAAGGCTAAGAGGCTTGGAGAAGCTTGTGGAAGCTTTGACTTAAGTCCACTAATTTTGTTTTTACTTTAGATATTTATTAATCCAACCATTATCTTTAGTCATGGTTAAGTCTCTACAATGATCATATATGATATTTTCTCATCCATGATTACCATTCATTCCATTCTTGACTTCATCTTCTTCATCTCAAGTTAGCTCACTAGGTTTTCTTGAGGTGAAGAAACAGAGTGAGAAAAATTATTCTAAAGTGAGCAAAATTCCTACTTCATCAATCTATACTAGACTAGCCATTTAGTATAGGTTGTTTGCTTCACTAATTCTCAATTGGTGAAGAGATAGCTTGAGTTGGAGATTCCTCGACGTAGATCATTTTCGGCCTTAAAGATCTTTAAGCAAGCTTGTTCCTTTCGCCTAGTGGAGCCTAACGAGAGTCCGGGAGATCACTAGTTGGAGCGAAGGGACTACTACATGGAGCTTTAGAAGTGAAGGACCGGTCTATAAAGGTTTTATTTCTTGTTCACTTAGAGTAAAGATGTTTACTTGCATAGTATTACCCTAATTCTCTAGCTAGATCCTCGGTTTCAGGTTTCTTAGTACTCTAAGTTTTTTAAAATTGCATGCCCGATGCCTTGGAAAACATAGTGAGGATGCTATGGAACTCGGCAAATATAATGGCTAAAATTAAGGGATTCAGATAGCTGAAAATAAGGGATTTATATGGTGGTCAATGGTTGACTATAGTAACATATAATGAAAGATTCAATGCATTGTATATAATTGTAAAACTATCCCTATCTGTAAAATAATATAAATAGAGCTTTGTATGCCAAGTGAAGACAGTGAATGAAATTGAAATTATTCTCCACTCTCTTTTTTCTCTTCTGTTTACTTTGTTCATAAAAACACAACTGCCAGAACAACTGAGATTGCAGAAGTATATCGCAACGAATCTGCAAGAAAAGAAGCATAACTCTATCAGCGATCGATCATTCTAAGTATTGAACTACATTCTAAATTCAACCTCGTTGTAGCGGTGAATAATTACTCGTACCTGCATGCCTGGAGCATGCCAATGGAGCAAAAACAGAAAGGCTTGTACATAGAAGAACAAAAAAATGACCATTCCACCAATGATGCCCAAACCATTCTTCTAATACACCAGAGTGTTAAGTGTCGCCGCTAAAGGATGTTCCAAAAAGCACGTCGCCTTGCCAAGATGTAAATATCCAATATAAGAAAGTAGAATTGATAAAAATAGGACATTGTTTTCAGAACAAATTAACCGGTCAATTAGCATGATTTTCAGTTTGTAATTTGCTAAAAATTAATTATCAAGGATCTTGCTGCTCGTCCCATTCACCGCGGGTAGCTTCCTTCCCAACAATGCCATGAAATCCCTCATCATGAGGTAGACGAGTAGCTTCCTGTCCGGCCCCTCCATGGCGGATAGCTTCTCGGCCAACAACGCCGTGGATCCAAAGCTCTCATCAAGAGACAGCCGGGTAGCTTCTTGCTCGACCCATTCACCGCGAATAGCTTCCTGTCCAACAATACCGTGAATCCAAAGCCCTCATCACGAAGCAGCCGGGTAGCTTCCTGCCCGGCCCATCTACTGCGGGTAGCTTCCTGTCCAACAACGCCGTGGATCCAAAACCCTCATCACGAGGCAGCTGGGTAGCTTCCTGCCCGACTTAAGCTGTGAATCCAAATCCTTCATGTGAGGCCGGAAGACAGCTTCTTGCCCATCACACTTATTCACGGCAGGTAGATTCTTATCCAGCCTAAACCATGAATCCAAAGCCCTCATATGAGGTCGGTGGACAACTTCTTGCTCGTCGCACCCACTCATGGTCCTGGAGACACCACGTCGCAGCCGATCATTGGATGCCTTCCTCTTACACGGACCCGAACAAACGAACCGACGTCTCCATTATGGCGCCGCCCTCTCAGTGATCCGCTGACGTCATCGAGGATCTGCGTGAAAATTAAGGCGTGCGGTAAAATGCCGTGTGAACTCGGAGATCGAAGAGACTCAACAGATAAACACTATGTCATTCCCAGACAATCCACTGCGAAGAATTCTCGGCACCAAGCTGAATAGAGAAAACTGAGCGGACCACTCTTGGCCCGACCCATAAATAGGTCGGAACGAGAGTGGGGTGCTAATGATAATACTCATAAGTGTAAATCTCCCAGATCATGACACGTAGCAGATGACATGTCACCCACGTAAGCCCACTAGATTCCTAGGGACTACAGAACTGGAATAAGCATGATGCAAAGGGAACGTTCCTCGGGGCCTCTTCCCCGAGGCTCAGTCCGAAGAATAGGCTACGACCTCTCGGGGCCTCCGTTCGACGCATTCCTCCCTCGCCTAAACCATCAGCCCATTACTCGACTCTAATCTATCCTATAGCTGATATTTTTCAGCTCCATTGCTCGTTTCTGAGCTATCTTATAGCTGAGATTCCTCAACGTTCATGTATGGCCTGGAGCATGGGGACGAGCACCTCTGTTACGGCTCCGTGTATCTCGCCACAACGGGATCTCCGCTGCTCCACGTCCCGCATCCCACGCTAGCATATCTTGCCATTAATGAGTGTATCTCGTCATTAATGGGTGTATCCTTCCATCAACGCGAACGTGATGTAGGAGCGCAACGGACGGCAAGAATCTTGCATCAGCTCGCTCTAATGCGACCCCTATATAAACCCCTCCTCCAGACGATTCAGGTAACTCGAATTGAATCCAATACGCCGCTACTCTGCCCATCTATTTCTCGGTACTTACTTGATCCTCGGAGGGTCTTACGGTGGTTTACCACCTCGGGACTTCATTTGCAGGTAGCTCGGCGTTAACAACAACCAACAACCCATTGAGATTCATACCCAACCTTCATCACAGTTCTCAACCGTTCAGTCCCACTGGCCGTAAGATCGGCGGAGGACAATATCTGAGGAAGAGTCCGATCTCTATTAGAAAGGCATGTTCTTTTATTATTATTTTTCTCTTTACATATTAGAACTAGAAAAGAGAAACCTTTCCCTTTTATTTGACAGGTTTTATTTTGCATATATAAGATCTCACTCTTAGTTCTAATTTTGATATTTTATTCTTTCTCGTTACAGATTAAATATAGAAAAGAATGATCTTCCCCTTCTTTTGACAAGTTTTATTTTTGCATCTGATCATTTCAAAGGCATCTCACAAAATAGTTATAAAATAAGAGAATTATATCGATCTATATAGCACGGACTCAGGTACAGATACAAGAAACGATACGAATTCACAGATGCACAACCTTTCAAAAACCTAGGATACATGATACATTTTATGTCACACCCCGCTTTCCAAAATACGTAAATACGGTACGTGACAAAGCCAACCATGCTATTTATGGCGAGAAAAAATCCTTCCATAGTCACATTACGGCTGTCAATCAGATAGCAAGAACAGTAAATAAAATCTAACTATTACATGTCCATTTGCCGCCATAGATTATAAACAAGAAATGTATAGCGGAAACAAATAAAGATCCAATAAAGAAATAATATCTAGCTCACGCCCCTTATGAGATCACAACAATAAATTTAAACTATGGAAATAAAATAACTAAATATCTCTAAAACTAATCATCAAGCTCCTTATTGCTCAGGTTGCATGTCAAAATACTCTTGATTTTCCTGCGACAAAGTCAAAAGAACTGGGCCATGCAAAACCCAGATGTCGGTGCATCATAGATATCAATAATAATAGTAATAACCAGAATGGGATGCTATGATGAAACATGAATATAAATCAAAACCGCAGGTATAAAACGGTAGTTATATGTGTGTCATGTGTATCCTAAAGCATGTGCTTCTAAATTATCTATTCTACAAGTCTTTAAAATCAATTAATAAAATAGTCGATATAACTTAATAGTATCTCGTGCGTGCCCGGAACCACGGTCAAGACTCTCGGGGCTGAATTCGAGACGTACCGCTAAGCAGTATAAATAGGATTTCATGTACAGACGAATGATGTCAGCATCATCATTCCGAGGCCCAAAGCCCGTATCGACTGATCAGTCTCTGGAAGTAGTGAACTGTTGAGTTACAAGTTATGTTTCATTATTGATTTCCCCTTTTCCTCCAGATTTTATATTCAAGTCAGGTATTAACGATATCTATCTAATGCCAACACAGGATCAAGCGTATACAGGTCTTATCTATCTAGACAACAAGTCATGTCTATCAGGACAATAAGTAAGGATTGTCGGTGTTAGTAATAATCCAAGTAACAGGTCTAGTAATGTGTCATGAACATGTCAAGCAGTGTGTTTACACGATAAATACTTGATGGAAAACAGTAACCAGTTATCTAAATACCGTAGAAATAACTAATGTATATTAATTAAAATATAAAATTAATTAATTAACTAATTTACTATATATATACACCTGTGTGTAGTAATATTTACGTCTGCTACTAAACATACTGTTTTATAAGTAAAAGATCATGAATTACAATGAAATTATATTGAAACTATAACGAACTAGCATACAACCAGATAAACTTGTTATTGGTACAATACAAATTAATACTATAATATTGTAAAATGATATTACTTGCTAAACAATATAATGCGTACACTTTAAATAATTGTATAAAATTGGTATAGGTAAAATAATATGTTGCAAGTTTAAGAACTTGCATCAATTGATATACTCACGACGAAATACGAATTTTCCAAACGACGGCGACGTTCGAAATCACGATGTATACGTGACCTTAGCCAAACGACTGTGTATTGGTCTGAGATACTCGCTGGTGCTCTGTGGAATTCCCATAGGCTGGTACTTGGGTCGAAGGCGACGGCGACGAGTCGGGATTCGCCGGCGACGAGATGAAGTCGAGTTTCGAACTTGGAAAAGAAGATAAGAGAGAGAAAGAGATGAAGGGAGGTCTGGGTTTGAGGAGGTGTCGACTGGAGATGGGATCTGGGTCGTGTTCGTCAGCGGGGAACTAGGGTGGCGACAGCGGTCGGCTCCGGTGAACAACGATAGAGGACGAGAAGAAGAAGAAGATGCCGGGGATGAGAGCTTTGGGTCACGTCGAAGGAGAGGAGAAGAGGTCGCTGGGTAGGCAACGAGACGATGAGGCAACGCCGACGCCGACGCCGACGCCGAGGTCGGAAAACAAGGAAGTGCGGTGAGGTGATCGAAGGACAAGAAGAAAAGAAAGAGAAGGTGATGCCGAGGGTGGTGTAGGTGGTGAAAGGAATGCTGGCGATGACAAGAGGGAAGGAGTGATGAGGGTAATGGCGGTGGTAATCGGGTTCAGAAGACGGCAAGAAGGGAAGACGAAGGAAGTGGGTTTTGGGTTATGATGGTTGGAGCTCAGGCAAGGTCTTGGGTAAGGGAGGAAGGAGGTGGTGACATGGAAGAGGAAGTGGAGATGATACTTTGTGAACATTCCTCGGGACCTCGTCTCCGAGGAATCACCCAACCTATCGGAGCCCTCCCAGGGTACCCCCCATATTCGCCTTGCAAACAGCCTTCAGCTTGCCTCCGAGCTCTCCTATAGGCTTGAGCTTCCTCGGCCTCCCGATTCGTCTCCGAGCTATTGCAGGTCTGAGCTTCCTCGGCCTTCTTCGGGTAGGCCAAGCTTCCTCGGCTCTCCTGACCAACCGAGAACGCAGAGCCCAAGCGCCTCCGCAACGGCTCTGTGTATCTCGCCAAATGCGAGATATCCGCCGCGAGATATCCGCCGCTCCACGTTTCGCGTCCACAATGGATCCAAACACTTCAATCTTTGAAAATAAATTTTAGGTTGAGATTTTTTTAAGGAAAATATTTTTGAACCCGACTACTTTTGTTATGAATATAAACATTTCAATTTTAAGCGGGCTAACGCTGCTTTTACTTAAGCGGACGTCTAGGCCTCTTTTTAGAACATTTCCGTAAGTTAATATATTTGTAAATATCTCTGCGTGTGGTTGTACTTTATAATTTCCATGTGCGCAATCCTTTATTCTACCGAGTATGACCACCTAATTTTGGTCGCTCCTTTCTCTGTCTTTCATCTTGATTTTCTATCTACCTTTTCTTTTCAATTTATACAAAAGTATGTTAAATAAAAGGTTTTTATGCTTATTTTCGTTATGATTCCCAAGCTGGCTCAAGTCACTAAGGAAGATATTTTCATATGAAAATAAGGAAGATATTATCATGTGTATAATCAAGCTTTTTTTAGATCGACATTCTCAACATATTTTTATTCTGATATTTTAGTGTGATTAAATTTTCAGAATCAAAATTTTCATAATAGTTGCACTCGAGTTTATGTTACCCAGTGCAAGAACATGGCCTGCTAAACATATATATTTTCTCAATCCTTGTCATATCTTTAAAGTTTAGGTATTATTGCACAATCTATTCAATTCTCACATGATATATCTTTAAAGTTTAGGTATTTTTGCACAATCTATTCAATTCTCACATGATGTGTGTTGTTGCGTAAAGGCTCAGATTTCGGCTCAAAGGGTTTTCAACAGCAGAATACCATGTTAGAATTAATCCAAATTATCTTCTCAACATTCCTTACTAATACTATTAGAAGTTTTGATACACCCATTGACTTCCAACAGATGATGCATTTTATTTCGAAGCAAACCAAACAACAAAGCTTGATAAGTTGAACAACGGTCTTACAGCATGAATCAAATTATTTTTCTTATTTTACCCAAAAAAATAAAAATTCTAACCCCTATTTTACCACATAATTTATATATGAAAAATGTGTATGAAAACTTCAAAGAAATAAATATGGGCAACATTATATATATAAATAATTAAATGTTAATTAAACAATTACATTAAAACTACATGAAGGACAACACTAAACTTAAGAACAAATGTTGCAACCTTGTTTTCTTTTTTTTTTTTATCTTTTTCTCCTGCAGCAAACAAAAATAGAAAGCTCACTAAGTTCCACAACAATTCTAAAACTTATTTTTTTACCCCCATTTTTGGTAACAAATTCATAAATCCATTTGCTGAAATGCTACATGGTCTTTCATGCAACTCATTATATACAAATTGCGCACTGAAATGTGTTGCTAAAATGTAGGGAAAATGGTTTAGGGATCATGTAAGATCATTATATATAGCGATTCCAATCGAGAGAACTGCGAGAACGATAATAAAAACCGACATCATCTTGTCCCGCCTGGTCGCTACGCTGTGATGATCCCTGAAACAAAGCAAAAAATAAATAAATAAAATTGTGAAACATTGCCTTAACCGCCTTTTCTCTCTCTCTCTTTTTCTTTAACTTTAAGAAGTGAAAGGTTGTTTCCTGCAATTTACCATGATTTTTCCAATCTTTCTATATTCTTGGGACTCATATAGATTGCAGTTTGCTCCTTATAAGTGATTTTAATTGCAGAAAACCACCTGAAATTTGCCATGTAGCAGGACATACCATCCTTTTCTTTAACTTATAAAGGTGAAGGGTGTTATTTAGAGCCTTAATTTTTCAAACCAAATCTGAAAAGAATATCAAGAAATCACCTGAGGGTTATAGCAGCAGGAAAAATAAAGCCAATGCAGACTGCAGCGGCTGTGGAAAACGAATCCCAAATGCACGGAATCAAATTCGCAAACATGAAAACCATTGAGAGCAGCCCCACGGTAACAGATGCAAATCTGTTGTTGTTAGAAAACGAAGGCGGCCACAATGGAAGTAAAAGGTCGTTGACGTTGAGGCGAAGGGCAAAGAAGATGACTGGGAAAGCTAGCATGAGGTGAAGTGCATAGCTCACTCGAACAATGTCAGTGAGAACAGAGCTATATCGGATATCAAGCTTAGAATTGAAGTTAATGAGTACATCGTCGAGGATATGTTCGCCAAAGAGGAAGTAAGCACAGAAGCCTGTGGCTATGTAGAGTATAGAACATAAGAGAAGCGAAGTCCTCACAATGCATTGAAACAACAAAGGGTTTTTGACCTCGTTTTCTATACTGTGAACTGCAAAAAAAAAAATCAAAGAAGAAACAGATAATAAAAATGAGTAGAACAAGAGAAGGGTATTTTAGGTAATTTATGTAATAATTTTATCCTAGTTAGTTGTTGGGATTATGTCTCGTATCCGAATATGCATTTATGGATATGGTCAATTAGACCCTAGCATAATAAAACAATTCATTGATAACATGAAAGTAGAAAAGTCACAATAACAAGAGAAAGAAACAGAAATAATAATTTTCCAAAAAAATCATCCCTCGGACAAAAAAAAATTTATTGACTAGTGATCAACATTCATCCAACAAAATCTTCAAAAACCATCGATAAATTAAGTGGATTTCATCTTTTTATGCACTTGCCTAAAAATGTAGCATAGTATAAATTTTATGATGTAGAACCAAAGAAGAAGCTTTTTTATCATGGAAGATCCTAGAATTTCTTTCAACCCAAATGCACCAACAAAATACCATGAAAAACATATCCTGATCATTTCTAGTATTCTTCTTAGCACTTATGGTTCGCCACTTTGTCCATAACAAGAACATTGATGTCGGCTTTCCTTTAATCTTCCATAAATTCCATATAGATTTTATAAAGGAACGTCTTAGAAAAATATGCTCAATTGTTTCTGGTTCTACGTTGCACATAACACATAAATAACACATAAAGTCCCTTTGTTAACACCTGTATTGGTTCTGCGTTGCATTTATGGGCCATTTAGGCCGGGTCACCTATAGGTTTTTAGTACTATAGATATCTCTCTTGTGGGTGAGAGATAGTGGGCTTGAGAGACGTAATGTGAGTATGAGGGCTTTGTGCCTCCCCTTTCTTGTATGAGAGCAAGAGAGGGGAGATGACAGAGTGAGAGAGCTTCGTTAGGAGCTTTATAATCTCCTCATAGATCAATATAATTTTAATGCTTGTTTTTGCCCTCTAGATGTACCGAGGTGGTCGAACCATGCTACATCCGATGTTTTTCTTCTTTATGGTGTGAACCATGTGATTGTGTTATCTATCTTGTGTTTTAGATGTAGTGAGGTGGTCGGAACCCCCAACATTAATGATATGAATAGAGAGGCAGCCCTCATATACCTTTTCCCCCCAAATGTATGTCAAGATTATGAGATTCACACACTAGCCACGTTATCAGAACACATGTACTTAGAGCATATTAGCATAATTGTAGTCAAACATTCGACGCCTTTCTCAGTACCAACCATTGGAGTTGAAACTATATTTATTTTATTTAGTTGAAATTCAGTTTTTGAGTTTATAGATTATGTTATATTTCTCATCTCATGAACAAGATATAGCACTTATTCTACTACCCTTCAGTTTGTAGCAAATGGCTATTTTTCTTGCAATGCCGACAAAATGAATTAGAAATGGAAAAAATGATTGTTTATCGAACAACTATTTACTCATAAATTTGTAAAAATCTAAGTATCAACAAAGGAAGTGCCTACCGTAGTAATGACAGACAAATGCGGTGACAAGAACCGGGACTGCGGTGAATAGATTCCAGACTGATGCCAAATTATTTATCTCTGGCAGCAATCTTGGTGTCTCTATACCTCTCTTCACGAATTTGAGAATCAGAATTGCAACTGTGACGACAACAAACAGAACTGCCAGAACAAATGAGATTGCAGATGTATATCGCAACGAATCTGCAAGAAAAGAAGCAGAACTCTATCAGTGATCAATCATTCTAAGTATTGAACCGGATTCTAAATTCAACCTCGTTATAGCGGTGAATAATTATCCGTACCTGCACGCCTGAAGCATGCCAAGGGAGCAAAAACAGAAAGACTTGTACATAGAAGAACAAAAAATCGACTGTTCCACCAATGATGCCCAAACCATTCTTCTAATACACCAGTGTGTTGAGAGCCACCGCTAGAGGATGTTCCAGAAAGCACGTCGCCTTGCCAAGATGTAAATATCCAATATAAGAAAGTAGAATTGATAAAACGAGGACATTGTTTTCAGAACAAATTAACCAGTCAATCGGCATGATTTTCAGTTTGTAATTTGCTAAAATTAGTTATCAAGGATCTTTTGCGAGTTGACGTTGGTTTGAGCATCTGGTTTGAAATGCAAGGGGAAAGAAAAGTCTCACACAGTCACAAGTTTTAAAAATAAAAAAACAAATAACTCCAAGTTTAGATTCATATTTTCGCAGATAACAGCCACCAAAATGAGCAAAAATGGAGTGTGCGACCATATACGAATACTCTCACTTTGAATAGACTAGAGTTAAAAGGAAAAAGATGATTGTGAGTTGACGTCGGTTTCAGCAAACTGAAAACACATGTCATAACACTCCAGTATAGTTATGCAGTTGGTGAACATTAAAACCAATTAAATAACAGGGTCATGCAATAGCCAAAAATAAATTTGAGTCGATCTGCATTTGATAACTTTTAATATAGAGATTGACCCTAGAGGTGTTACATAGTAAACCAGTTGAAGGGTGACAAGTGTTAGAAATAAAGGAACTAAAACAGAATTGAAATTTTAGATTTTAAAGTTTACCAATAATAATCATGTAGACAACCATTACGCCGATATTGCTCAGAAACACGCAAATTTGCAGAATCATCCTCCATCTTCCCCCAAATGCATCCTCCATCACTCCTCCATATGAACCTCCGTATGAATTCACCTTCCCTGCCCGGCTAAATTTAATCAACATCTTAACCGAGTAATCGGTGAGGAAAGCCACAAACACAATCATAGCAATTCCGGGGATTAAGCCCAACACTTTCATTGTCACGGGCAAAGTCATGATCCCAGCTCCAACTATGGTATTGGATAGATTGGACACTGCACTCAAAAAGGAAGGGCCTTTCGGTTCATCTGAGTCATCGGAAGGTCTATTCGGTTCTTGTGAATCATCGGGAGGGCTATTCGGTTCTTGTGAATCATCGGAAGGGCTATTCAGTTCTTGTGAATCATCAGAATCCGCCTCTTTGCTTTGTAGAAGAGGTACAGTATTGGTTTCCATCTCTGCCTATTCTTTCGCCTTCGCTGTAGCAATTACAAAGACAATCAAGAACAAAAACCCGTCTCAAAATTCACACTTTTAAGCAAACTTTTAGTCAAGGACTAGGGTTTCAAGCATGGAACCAATCCATTGTAGAATGGGTTTCAAAGATTAATACATCACAAGATCGGCTAAATGTCTTAACTAGATATCTTTTACAAAGAACACTTTATCAAGAAGACCATTTTCTTAACACCTCACCATCAAAACTAGCACTAAGATGGAGATGAAGATGATGTTAGCAAGATTTTATTAAGCAAGGCGTAGAATTTTTTTTAAAAAAACTACCGAAAACTGCAGCAGCAGCTGCAGCATTGATCTCATTTTCATTAAAAGAAATTTGGAGAAAACCCCAAAAAACGGTAGCCACTACAAAGAAACTCAAAGAAAACCAAGAACCCATCTCAAAGTTCACATTTTTAAGTAAAATTTCAATCAAGAACTTGACTTTCAAGCATGAAACAATCTTAAAGATATTTAAGCTACTAAGGCTTAGATATATCACAAAATCAACTAACATGTCGTAATTCATCTCTTTAACAATGAATAATAATCAAGAAAGATCATAGGCATGAAGATTAAGAGAATGATAGCAAGAATTTTTACGTACCCCTCCCCTAATGAGATGCAGAGAACTGCAGCAGCTTCAGGTCCCTTTCAAAGAGAAAATGGTTCAAAATGAGAAGAAAAATTCTCTATAAATTAAGACCATAAGCATGCACATATATACGACTTTGAATGGCGTTTTATGTAATATTGGAGAAAAGTATGGGCTGTTTTCATCCGTGTCAAAACATTATTATTTACATGATTACCCAAGAGTTTAACTGAGTTTTGTACACAACACATGAATACAACAACATGCATATGCATTGTTGGTTTTGCTACATTTGGAGGATTTGAATAGGGGATCTCTTGTAAAGAGTGTTATCGTTAGATATTAATCTCCTTCCACAGTAATGTTCACTTCTTTTTACCTAGGTTGTATGGACACTTCCGTCATATTGCTGTGTTTGTGTCCAACACATATTAAACGCCAACATGCATTTGCATGACACTTGTATGACAATATCGAACATGTATATATACGTATCAAACACATTATATATGTGTCGTATGTATGTTGTATGTATGTCTTACACATGTACATGATTTTAGTATGCTATAATTATCATGTGCCTTTTTGGATGCAGTCCTTTTTATTTATTTTTTCATGTTTTATAAGAGAGTTGTGTCTATGCATGTCCAACTTCCGTCTATTTCTTGACCCTCCAAGCAATATAAAGAAGAAGTATAAAAGTTATAGGGCTTTAGATGAGATTCATTTGATTCTTTCGCTGGTGCCTCTGTCTTGGAGATTGCAAAAAAAATATCTTGGGATGAAATGGAGTTGAAATTGGTATTATTAGTTGACATTGGAGAGTAGATGAAACATGACAATTGACTTCAGACTTATGATCCTATGTAATCATTAGGATGTATTTACTTGGATGTTAGACTCGTTACATTTTCTTGTATATGTTGTTGTAGCAGTTTTATATTTCTTATATAAAATAATATATATTTGTGTTCCTGTATCCCAAATTTTGGGATTTTTCCATCTCCCTGTATCGCATCGTATCGTGTCCGTGGCCGTGTAACCTTGCTTTTCACAGACACAGGCGATAGAAATTGATGAATTAACTAAAATGTATGCATCAAAATAGTGAGATATTGATGAACATTAATGAATTTAGGGGGGAGGGGGGGCGCATTTAGCATGAATAAATGAATGGATATGGATACATGAAGATATTTTAGTTAAATATAATTAAAATAATAATAATAATAACAATGATATAAATTTTAACTCATGAAGCATATGCAACCTTCGCAAACTTTTTAAATTAGAAAGGTCAATGAAAATATGTGCTTGATATGAAAATCCAAGTATAGATTACCTTTTGGATGACTGCTGCTCTCAAACTCCCAACCACTCCAAAGCTCAAAAGCTGAGGCCTTGTATATCTTCTCTCATCCCCAAAAATGAAAGGGGTGTGTGTGTGTGTGCGCGCGCGCGCGCGTGTGTGTGCATGCGTGTGTCCCAGAAAATGATATGCGTGTGTGCATGCGCGTGTGTCTATAGCCCAGAGACTATTGTGTTTATGCTTGTTTTAGTATCTGCTATGATCTTTAAATGAAACACGGTGACGATCCTATCTTCACTCACAGCACAAAACTATTTCAAACTACAGTCAACTCACACAAACTCTAGGGGCTTGGAGTAGCCCATTGGTGCGGCTTGGAGTAGCCCATGGGGGAGACCCGGGTTCAAGTCTAGGGTATCCCATTAATGAGGGGTCCCTAATTTATCCCACCTATTATCTCAAAATTCACACAAACTTTAAATTGAAAAGCAAGTTCTCTGTGAAGCTCTGATATGTCTCACAACTTCCCCTATTCATGAAACTCAACTAAATTCAGCAATTCTCTTCATCTTCAATCTCACTTAACAATGATGCACGAGTCCTAGCGTTTCATGAGGCATCAACTATTCGTAAGATTTATCTATACGATGTTTTGGGGATGAGATCATACCTGCACGATCGAACCATCGGCTCGAAACCTCCTGAAAATCTCTTCCCGAGCTTCTCAACACAAGCACTCCTGTCCTTTCCTCGCAATTCAGGATGAAGAGAAGGAGACCTGTCTCCCATATTGAGACATTTTGCCTTCATACTATGTTTCCAGGAAGCAAAACTATTGTGTTAAGCCTTGGCTTTCTGATATGGGAAATGAAGTGGATCGAATCTTGCGAGTATTTTAGAAGGAAAACAGATAAAATATAATAATAATAAAAAAGAACCGGATATACATAGATCTCCCAATTGTGGTGTGTCAAGATTTTCAAGATTCTCAGACTATCAACTATCGAACATAACCTTCTAGTTAGCTTGAGATAAGTTCAAGTATTATGAAAGAGAGAAGAATATCAAATTGATTTACCATTTATCAGGTTAGTAAGGCACTGAGCCTCAGTTCATAAAAATATAGTAACGAGCATGGTTAAACATGATACTGAAATTCCTCAAAAATCAATTCATCCGATCCATCTACTCTCTAGAAAGCAAGAAACCCAATACATATTCGAGATATATTTTCAATTAAAAAATGTTGTAGGACTTGAATATCAGTTCAATATTTAGCATATAACATAGAGGCGATCTGATTCCTGTTCTGAATTAGTTGATGTTCACCTGCCAATGCTTTTGAGAAATAAATATCTTTGACACATACTGACAATATGAAATTTCTAAATTTATTTTCAACATAACAGTCGAAAGTGTATAATGATCGATGTTTCGATCGTAGCCTTATAATTGGTGCCATCTGTGATTATATGACAATGGAAGGTGGGTATCTATCTCCTTGTTTAAGGCGTCTGCGGCATTCCCTTTCCTGATTATGCTATGCGTTAGTAATAAAACTCTTGAAACAAAACAAAGCTGATTGATGCAAAAGAAAGTGTCAATCAAAGCAAATTATAGTAACTTTATGCAATATATAATATATGTTTTATATATGAGAATATATTTGTATACTTTTCTATTATATATATATATATATATATATATATATATATATATATATATATATATATATATATGAAAAATGGAATTGTTAGATGGAAATTTGCCTGGCCAGCTCTGGAAAAAAGAAAAGAAAAGAAAAGAAAAAAGAAAGATAAGTGGTCCACTCAGATACTGAATATTGCACTTCTATAGATTTGAAAGTGAAAAAAAATCTCTGAGAAAGATATGCTTCTAAGATGACCAAATATCAAAACATAATGACATAACGATCAAAGAGTTTTGATCCGACATTTGCTTAATATCCCCTAACACCTTTTGCGGCTACACAAAGATCAAACTCTAGAAACAAAATAAACAAGATAGACGCAAATCAGTCTGAGTTGCTACAAATTATAGAACGCCAAGTTTGCTTCTACGGCAAGCAAAGAGGTTAGGATAGCTTCGTCGGCTTCTTAGGTGAGAAGATACGGTTCAATGCACAGGAAGAGATCAAGCTGGCTTTCAACAGATCCAATACCTGCATCAGAGGAAGGTATTGAAAGTTCCATCAGAGAATAAACAACAACAAAATCACTTCTGGGAGAAAAAACAACAACTGGTAGAAGAGTACTGTCAACTAAATTATATCAAGAAAAATAGAGGATTGGAACACTTGACCTTAGCTTCTCCGAGTGTGACCTCCTTCTCTACTAAGTTGCTGATAGGCTCTTTGAGTTGCTTGATCACATCGACTGCAGAGGCGGGTGAAAGCGGTGTTATAGCCATATCATCAGTAACCGTGAACCTAACCGAATTCTTTGCATAACCTCCTCCTTTTTTTGTACTTGAATTTGGAAGCTTTGGATTCACCTCGTTTGTGGTTACCACATCTATATTATGCTTGCACTTAGTTTTTTTTATCGATATTCGTTACATTAAACCAGCAGGTTTGACATCCGTGCGCGTTGGTTCTGATGGACACATCAGCTTCAATCCCTAGTATTTGGTTGTTGCAGTTAAAATGCGGGTAGAGCTTCGGGGACAGTAACATGTTCTTGGATTCCGTGGACATGATACAATTGTTACCGGCAGACAAGACCTCGACGCTGGTGTACAAGTTGTCGACACAACCGACGGAGGACTGCTTGTCCAATAGCTTCACAATGGATCCAAGTGGGAAGGTTAGGAAGGAGAGGAGGACATCTGCAAAGTCATTCCCTACTTCAGCAGAGATAACCTTTCCTGTCCTTTTGTTTTGAAGAAGCTTCATACGTACTGTCTTTCTCAAATTTACAGCTTCTGCACCACCTTCCAATTTGATCTGAGGGGTCTCTATAAGCTCACATTCTTCTTCTTGGTAGTCAATTGATTCCTTTCTCCGTAGGAAAACATCAGTAAGTGGTGTCTTTGATACCAATAGCCTCCTTAGTATAGCGAAAATCTGAGACAGAAAAACCAATTATACAAGGTTGGTTTGTCTATAAAAATGGTTTTAACTAAATGTATATTTGTTTTACCTGAACCCTGCGAACATTCACAATCCGCGTCTCAAGGGTAGTTGCATCTTTGATCCCTAGCTTTTGAAGCAGAGAAAGGGTAGCCGTTACACTGCCGGGTGCTACATTCAAGTCATCGCTGATAACATAAGTTGCTGCTCCTTTCAGAAACACATAATTTTTTCCATCATTATTTTTCGGTGTCCATTCAACACCTTTATCCATAGGTTTTCCACAAGGACAGCGAACACCACATACCGAACTGTAAAGGCGGCTGGTATCGGTGAAGCAAGCAAATGTTGGGCACCTATAAAACCGACGAGGGTTTAAATCATCAACGACATACACGAACAAATCTTCACATAGCCGTTCAGCCTTACTTCTAGGCTTCAGCAACATATCCTTACATGCTTCGGTCTCAAAATACTTGACGTCAAGATTTTCCACACTCTCATACAGCTTGTCCATGCATTTAATCGATGATCGCTTGTTTAGGAGTCTGACGATGGTACCCATGGGCAAAGTCAAGAAGCTCAAAAGTACATCTACAAAATCCTTTTCCGCTTCGGCAAACACCACCCTATTCTCTTCCTTATCAACAACAAGCTTCACTCTAATAAAGGCCATGGTAATTGAGGATTATATCTTCTGCAGATTCGCTCAGACCCCAACTCTCACCGTTTAATGAATATAGACTGTTTGGTTCCTCGTAATGGCAAAGTTAGGAATTTAGAATTGATACAATACCAAAATATATCAATAACTTTAGCATAATTTCAAAAATAATCCAAAACGATCGATGAATATCAAAACATGAACCATCTATTATATCAGTTAAAACATCTTTAAATTACACTATTTTTATGCTAATATGAAATATTTATTGTTAATTGCAATAGAGTATGAATTTGTATACAATCATATTGTACAACTATGCAACAAAAATATTTTCCAATTAATTAATCTTCAAGTTCTAATTTAGATTCATCATTGTAAGAACGTCAAGGGTCAAATAAAATTTACAAAACCCTCAAGAAGTTTTTTTTAAAAAAAAAGAGAGAGAAGAAAAATGATATATAGAAGTTGTAGCATCATTAACAAGCAAACTTGTATAAGAAATATTTCACATAAAAATTGAAACAAACCTTCTTCTTAATTAAAGCTTCAATTCAAATAATGCGTTCCGAGTTGAATTTCTTCGTTTGGAACTAATGACTTTCTTTTCTGGTAAAAGTATATATAGAGCGGAGAGAGAAAGATTTGAGTAAAAAATTATGGATTTTATTGGATTTTATTGTTTGTATTTAATATTTAAATAGATAACCATCTAAATTAATTTGATTTTGTTGGATAACTGTTATTTCTTATCCTCCAAAAGTAAATAAAAAATCACTTTGAAATCTAAACTAATTTTTGCCTCTAACCACATCATTATTCACACCAACTTTATTTTTTTTTTACTTTCTTAGTCCAAACCTACCATATTTTTTAATATAGAGAAAGTACTAGGTCCAGAAAGTACTTTCTTTTGAGGTCCCTTTATAATTCATGTGTTCCCTCAGTAAATTATATAACTACCTGAAAAGGCAAGACAAAAATAAATACTCAAAGTACAACTTATCCAATTACATTCTTTTTCTTGGTCCAATTTTATAATACTCTAAGCAGTTTTTGAGTTGCCCGCACAGGGATTTTTCCGAACCCCTAGCTCAGGACCCAACCCACCCACCCCCAACCCCGGTGCGGATCCGTTAAGTAAGGGTTGTTAAGTAAGGGTTCGTGTTTTTTTCAAATTCATAAACTTTTTCATGTGGCGTCCTACGAACGATCTGTTCTGTTCACGTTGTTCGACACATCTTAGATAGTGTACGGATGAAAAACCGTATCGAACGGAAGTGTTTTGCATGTGTAGAAACATATGGATTTATTTCGACCGAACGAATTTTAGAATTTTAGTACAAGGTTTGACACATGCATAACACTTCCGATTGATGCGATTTTTCACGGCTTAGTGCATGCAACTAAGCCGGTCATGTCTTGGGCGAAAAATAAAATGCTCCAAGTTCGCCAGTAATATGTGCATAGGTATACATAGATGCACTTAACTTCTCAAAAATTGTTCTCTCAGTGCCACTAATGTTTGTAAACAGGTCCATGAATTCTAAGTGCCACTAATGTTTGTAAACAGGTCCACTAATTGTTCTCTAAGTGCCACTAATTTTGTTGGATAACTGTTGTATGTTTTCCACTAGGCTGCTCAAGAGGTAGGGGAGGCGGCTTTAATAGTTTAATTGAAGCCATCAACAGAAATAGTAATGGATCAATTTTCTAAATCTCAGATATGAGGATCGCATCGGTCCGAAGATTTTCATATCGGATATCATGATATACAAGATGATATTTTCTAAATATGGATTTCTCAAGTTTTGCATTATAAAATATTAAAAATATAGCTTAACATAAAAGGTTAGCTTTCTCAAAGAAATTCATCCTCAATAGTTCAATGGTGAGGAATTGACCACAGGTTTGAATCTCAGAAATTCCGAAAAATCATCCAATGTTTTTCAGAATTTCAAGGCCTTGGAGGCATCAATCTTCGAAAACACAGCCTCCAAAAAAAAGAAGCGGAAAGATGTACAAATTAATTTTTGAAACATACTGAACATTAAAAAAGAGAGAAACACGGGGAGAGGGGAAGAGAGGGGTACCAATATGGGGTTCATCGATCTTCGTCGAATGTGAGGGTTCGTCCATATTTGAAGATGAGAGAATAGGAGAAGACAAGATTTAGGGTTTCATTTTCAGAAAAATTCAAAATTTCAAGGAGAGGAGAGGGAATATTGATGTTTGTTTTTTTTCATTTTTAACTAGTCACGATATATAGGCAGATATGATATTTATGTACAATCATATTGTACAACTATGCAACAAAAATATTTTCCAATTAATTAATCTTCAAGTTCCAATTTAGATTCATCACTGTAAGAACGTCAAGGGTCAAATAAAATTTACAAAACCATCAAAAAGTTTTTTTTTTAAAAAAGAGAGAGAAGAAAAATGATATATAGAAGTTGTAGCATCATTAACAAGTAAACTTGTATAACAAATATTTCTCATAAAAATTAAAACAAACCTTCTTCTTAATTAAAGCTTCAATTCAAATAATGCCTTCCGAGTTGAATTTCTTCTTTTGGAACTAATGACTTTCTTTTCTGCTAAAAGTATATATAGAGTGGAAAGAGAAAGATTTGAGTGAAAAATTATAGATTTTATTGGATTTTATTGTTTGTATTTAATATTTAAATAGATAAACATCTAAATTAATTTGATTTGTTGGATAACTGTTATTTCTTACCCTCCAAAAGTAAATAAAAATCACTTTGAAATCTAAACTAATTTTTGTCTCTAACCACATCATTATTCACACCAACTTTCTTTTTTTAGTTTCTTAGTCCAAACCAACTATATTTTTTCATATAGAGAAAGTACTTGGTCCAGAAAGTACTTTCTTTTGGCGTGCCTACTATCCTTGGACGCCAACCCACCCACCCCCAACCCCCGGTGTGGATCCATTAAGTAGGGGTTCGTGTTTTTTCAAATTCACGAACTTTTTCGTGTGGCGTCCTACGAACGATCCGTTCCGATCACCTTATTCATTTGACAAATCTTAGATAGTGTATGGATGAAAAGTCGCATCGATCGGAAATGTTTTGCATATGTAGAAACATATGGATTTATTTTAGCCGAACGAATTTTGAAATTTTAGTACTAGGTTTGACACATGCAAAACACTTCCGATTGATGCGATTTTTCACGGCTTAGTGCACGCAACTAAGCCGGTCATGTCTTGGGCGAAAAATAAAATGCTCCAAGTTTGCCAATAATAAGCAATTAACCGTAGGTTCGAATCTCAGAAATTCTCAAAAATTATCCAATTTTTTTTCAGAATTTCAAGGTCTTGGAAACTGACCCTGAAGATGCACAAATTAATTTTTGGAACATACTCAACATTAAAAAAGAGAGGAACACAGGGAGAGGGGAAGAGAGGGGTACCAATTTGGAGTTCGTTGATCTTCGTCGAATGTGAGGGTTCGTCAATCTCTAAAACACGGAAAGATGTATGTATTATTTTTGAAAAGTACCCAACATTTAAATTTAAAAAAAAAGAGAGAAAAACACGGGGAGAGGGAAAGACGAGATTTAGAGTTTCATTTTCAGAAAAATTCAAAATTTCAAGGAGAGGAGAGGGAATATTGATTTTTTTTTTCATTTTTAACTAGTTACTTTGTTACGGATCGGGTGTTGGTCTGTTTGAATACTACCTAAAACCCAAAACAAGATTTTTGAGAAAAAATCACCATATATAGGCAGATACGATATTTACGTAATATCGACAGATATTTTCTAAAAATTGAAAAAAGTTATAATTTTAAGATATTGTTTCTTCTCCAAACCGATATATTGACAATATATATTGGATATATATTTAGAATATTGTTATGAATACACACACATACATAATAGATAGATAAATGAAAATCATGTGTTTTTTAGGCTTATGACAATACCACAATGAATAAGATTTATACTATTGATGATCGACATTTTGCAACCACTTAATGTGCACAAAATTATATACAAAGTGCATATTCTCATTTACGAATATTTTAACATATGCAGAACGAGTTAGCTATCCCAATGCATTATCTCTTTACTCATTAGGGTTTATATATATACCTTAAAATATGTTGAAATGGAACTCATATGTAATGAGGATTTCTATCTCATCTACACTTGGCTTCCATTTATAAGTATTGTAAACTTTGGTCCTTTGGTAACCTTAGAGGGTATTGTCCAATGTAGTTGTAAACTATGTAACTTACGTTCGGATACGGATACAGATATGGGATATGATACAATGCAGATTCGCGGATTCACATTGTTCTTTAAAAAAAAACGAGGATACGAGATACGTTTTTATATCCACTATTAATTAAATAAATATGGATATTAAGATGTAATATAAATATATGATGATATATATAAATAATGGCATCATGTTGGATATTGCACTTTCAAATTTTCAAGAGTAACAGGAGAGGTGTCGATTCAAGAGAGGTTGATGAAACATTTACAGTCTGAGCAAATCCGAAAGAATCCGAAAATTTGCAAGAGTTATTTCATGATAACTAAGCTCGTTACAGTATATAGTAAGGCTACTCAGGCAAGATTAGAAACAGGTAACTGATTTTGAGATCCTCAGTTACTTATAATTTAAGTATTTATGTAGTTTTCATTATAGACATTTCAAAATGCTGCTAGGAAACATTGTTCTTCTTTTGGAAAGGCGTGTTCTTTGATTTTTTATTTTTATTTTTCTCTTTGCAGATTAGAACTAGAAAAGAGAAACCTTTCCCCTTTATTTGACAGGTTTTATTTTGCATAAGATCTCACTTTTAGTTCTAATTTCGATATTAATTTATTCTTTCTCTTTACAGATTAAAAATAGAAAAGAATGATCTTTCCCCTTCTTTTGGCAAGTTTTATTTTTGCATCAGATCATTTAAGAGAATATATCTGATATAGCTCTGTTCTCACAAAATAGTTATCAAATAAGAGAATCACATCGATCTATATAGCACGGATACAGGATACGATACGGATTCATGGATGCACAACCTTTCAAAAACCTAGGATACATGATACATTTTATATCGATTTTAAATAAAATATTAAAAATATATATTAAGATATACGTATAAATATATAATAACATACAAAAATAATGGCATTAAGTTAGATATTCAATACACTGTCAAAGTTTTAAGAGTCTTAATTTTTTAGAAAGAGATGAGAAGCGTCGATTCGAAAGAGGTTTATTGCATGTTTATGATAACGAAGTTGTTAGAATATTAGATATATTTTCTCAATCCTTGTCTTATCTTTAAAGTTTAGGTATTATTGCACAATCTATTCAATTCTCACATGATGCCTGTTCAGATTTTGGCTCAAAGGGTTTAATTTCAACAGCAGAATACCATATGTTAGAATACAAATTATCTTCTCAGCATTCCTTACTAATACTATTCGAAGTTTTGATACAGTGATTAACATATAGAAGTTCTGACACCCATTGACTTTCAACATATGATGCATTTTATTTCTAAGCAAACCTAACAATAACTTGATAAGTCGAACAACAGTCTTACGGCATGAATCAAATTATTTTTCTTATTTTACCCAAAAAAAATAATTTCTAACCCCTATTTTACCACATAATATATATATGAAAAATGTGTTTGAAAACTTCAAAGAAATAAATATGGGAAACATTAAATATATAAATAATTAAATGCTAATTTAACAATTACATTAAAACTACATGAAGGACAACACTAACATAACAACAAATGTTGCAACCTTTTCTTCTTTTCTATTTTTATCCTTTTCTCGTGCAGCAAACAAAAATAGCAAGCTCACTAAGTTCCACAAAAATTCTAAAACTTAATTTTTGTACCCCCATTTTCGGTAACAAATTCATAAATCCTTTTGCTGAAATGCTACAGTCTTTCTTGCAACTCATTATATACAGATTGTGCACTGAAATGTATTACTAAAATGTAGGGAAAATGGTCAAGGGATCATGTAAGGTCATTATATATAGCAATTCCAATCGACAAAAGAACGATAATAAAAACCGACATCATCTTATCCCGCCTAGTCGTTACGCTGTGACGATCCCTGAAACAAAACAAATAAATAAATAAATAAAATTGTGAAACATTGCCTTGACCGCCTTTTTTCCCTTTTCTTTGACTTTAAGAAGTGAAGGTTGTTTCCTGCAATTTTCCAAGATTTTTCCAATCATAAACTGAACTGAGAATGCCATTTTTTCAATCTTTATATATTCTTGGGACTCATATTGATTGCGGTTTGCTCGTTATTAGTGATTTTAATTGCAGAAAACTACCTGAAATTTGCCATGTGGCAGGACATACCATCCTTTTCTTTAACTTGTAAAGGTGAAAGGTGTTATTTTAAGCGATTTAGAGCCTTAATTTTTCAAACCAAATCTTAAAAGAACATCAAGAAACCACCTGAGGGTTATAGCAGCAGGATAAATAAAGCCAATGCAGACTGCGGCTGATGTAGCAGACGAATCCCAAATGCTCGGATTCAAATTCGCAAACGTGAAAACCAATCTGTGGTTGTTAGAAAACGAAGGCGGCCACAATAGAAGTAAAAGGTCGTTGACGTTGAGGCGAAGGGCAAAGAAGATGACTGGGAAAGCTAGCATGAGGTGAAGTGCATAGCTCACTCAAACAATGTCAGTGAGAACAGAGTTATATCGGATATCAAGCTTAGAATTGAAGTTAATGAGTACATCGTCGAGGATATGATCGCCAAAGAGGAAGCAAGCGCAGAAGCCTGTGGCTATGTAGAGTATAGAACATAAGAGAAGCAAAGTCCTCACAATGCATTGAAACAACAAAGGGTTTTTGACCTCATTTTCTATACTGTGAACTGCAAAAATAAAAAATAAAAAAATCAAAGAAAAAAACAGATAATAAAAATGAGTAGAAAAAGAGAAGGGTATTTTAGGTAATTTACATAATAATTTTATCCTAGATAGTTGTTGGGATTATGTCTGTGTCAGAATATGCATTTATGGATATGATCAATTAGACCCTAGCATAATAAAACAATTCATTGATAATATGAAATTAGAAAATTTACAATAACAAGAGAAAGAAACAGAAATAATAATTTTCCAAAAAAAAAAACATCCCTCAAACAAAACAAAAAAATATTGACTACATAGTGATCAACATTCATCCGACAAAATCTTCAAAAAGCGTCCGTAAATTAAGTGGATTTCATTTTTTTAAGCGCTTGCCAAGAAATGCAGCATAGTATAAATTTTATGATGTAGAACCAAAGAAAAAGCTTTTTTTTATTATGGAAGATCCTGAAATTTCTTTCAGCCAAAATGCATGAACAAAATATCATGAAAAACATATCCCGATCATTTCTAGTATTTTTCTTAGCGCTTTTGTTTCGCCACTTTTTCCATATCAAGAACATTGATATTACAACGTCTTAGAAAAATATGCTCAATTGTTTCTGGTTCTACGTTGCACAGAACTCATAAAGTCCCTTTGTCAACTCCTTTTCTGGTTCTACATTGCATTTATGGGCCATTTAGGCCGGGTCACCTATAGGTTTTTAGTACTATAAATCTCTCTCTTTTGGGTGAGAGATAGTGGGCTTGAGAGACGTAATGTGAGTATTGAGGGCTTTGTGCCTCCCCTTTCTTGTGTGAGAGCAAGAGAGGGGAGATGACGAGTGAGAGAGCTTCGTTAGGAGCTTTATAATCTCCTCATAGATCAATATAATTTTAATGCTCGTTTTTGTCATGTAGATGTAGGCTGAGGTGGTCGAACCATGCTACATCCGGTGTTTTTCTTCTTTATGGTGTGAACCTTGTGATTGTGTTATCCATCTTGTGTTGAAATTCAATTTTTGAGTTTATAGATTGTATCATATTTCTCATCTCATGAACATGATATAGTTCTTATTCTACTACCCTTCAGTTTGTAGCAAATGGCTATTTTTCTTGCAATGCCGATGAAATGAAGTAGAAATGGAAAAAGCTATTGTTTATCGAACAACTATTTCCTCATAAATTTGTAAAAATCTAAGGATCAACAAAGGAAGTGCCTACCGTGGTAATGACAGACAAATGCAGTGGCAAGAACCGGGACTGCGGTGAACAGATTCCAGACTGATGCAAAATTATTTATCTCTAGTAGCAAGCTTGGTGTCTCTATACCTCTGTTAACTAATTTGAGAATCAGAATTGCAACTGCGACGACAACAAACTGTGACTGGAGATAGTATATCAGTCAATGTCAAACTATAGTAGCTTATAATGGTTGATTATAATGGCTAAAATTAAGTGTGTGAACAAAGATAGTATATCGGTCGATGGCTAATTATAGAACCTTATAATGCTTGATTATAAAGGCTAAAATTAAGGGATTCATAGGGCTGAAAATAAAAGATTTATATGTTGGTCAATGGTTAACTATAGTAATGTATAATGAGGGATTCAATACATTGTATATAATTGTAAAACTATCCTTAGCAGTAAAATATTATAAATAGAACCTTGTATGCCAAGTGAAGCCAGCGAATGAAATTGAAAATATTCTCCACTCTTTTTTCTCTTCTGTTTACTTTGTTCATATGGTATCAAAGTCATATGATTCTTAAGTGTTAATTGTCTTGCATTCCGGATTCCATTCCGACCATCTTTTTAGTGACCATCCGGATTCTACTCCGGCTATCATTTAGACATCTCCTTCTTGTTCATCTCTAGTTTCTTTCCTTGGGTCCTCTCATAGAGCCGCACCAGCATCATCGTCTTATCATGAAATTAGACGGAAAGAATTACTTCTTATGGGCATCCTATCAGAAACTTCCTAGAAGGACAAGACTTATGGGACGACATCAATGGAGTTACCAAATGCTAGTAGACAATGCATCCGTTTCCAAGTGGATGATCAACAATGCCAAAATAAAGACTTGGATTATGGAGTCTGTTGAGAGTTCTGTTGCGGTGAACTTAAGTCCGCTGACCACTGTCAAAGAAATGTGGAACTACCTCGAACGCATCTATAAACAAAGCAACAAGGCTCGCCTATATCATCTTGATGAAGAGATAAGTTTTTTATTACAAGAATCTCGTAGTATTCAAATATTTTATTCTGTTATGATGAAGATTTGGAATGAAATTGACATGATAGATTCTGATATCCCTAAAGAAGGTTTTGAAACAGTAATTAAATTACGGCAACAATCCCAATGTAGGCAATTTTTTGATGAAAATGTAATCCGATCTTAAACATGTTCGTGCTACTATTCTGACTCTTAATGTCAGTCTTAGTCTGGTAGAGATCTTACATAAACTTATGGCCGAAAAGTCTCGTTTGACGTCTCTTTCAACCGTTAGACCCACACTTGATGCAGCTCTACTTAGAAGCACATACAAAGACAAAGTTCGTGACTTCAGCAAGGTTGAATGCTTCAATTGTCATGAGATGGGGCATCTATCATATCAATGCAAAAGAAAGAAAGGCAACAATTCTTTATTCTGTAGATATTGCAAAGAGTAAGGCCATTTGATAGAAGATTGCAAGAAATGCCCAATAAAACGAGGATCTCTAAAGCCTCAATCACAACCTTCAGCATCTTCGTCCTCTGCATTTCATGTTGCTGCTTTGCCATCTCCTTCTCAGGTTGATTCAAATCCGAATATCTCTGCTCAGCCCTCTACTCTTTCACCAAAATTCATCCAACAAGTCATTCAAGCTCTCCATGCTTTTGGTTTTGGTAAGACTTCCTTCTCTAACTCATGAGTTGTAGACTCTGGAACCACCCATCATATGACGGGAAATTTAAATGTTCTTCATTCTATCATGCCATATGATAAAAATGAAAAAATATTTGTTGCAAATGGACAAACTCTTCCTATTACTAAGGTTGATTCATTGATAATAATACCTCCAGATTCACCATCCTTGTTATTTTCCAACATCCTATACATCCCTAACCTTTCTGCTAATTTAATCTCGGTTAGTCAGCTTATGAAACAAAACTGTATTTTCTCATTTTCTTCTTCTGGTTGTCTTATACAGGATCTGCAGATCGGGAAAGTGATTGGGAGAGGCCATAGGAAAGGGGAACTCTTCATGCTGGACTTGGGAACACCATCAAATTCACCTACTTGTTTTCTTACTCCTTTTTCTGATGAAATCAATTCCTCAAATAAATTATGGCGGCTTGGGCATTGTCGCTTTGGCCACTCACATTCTTTGAATTTGAATTCTTTATTTTCCTCCAGTGCTTTTTTAGACAAACTTGACTATAAGTCAAGAATTATTAACAATACTGAAGATTGTGCTCTTTCAAAATCTCATATTTTACCATTTAGAAGAAATGAGAATCATGCTATTTCTTCCTTTGATCTTGTCCACACTGATATTTGGGGACCATCCTCTATTGGTTCATTAGCTAGAAAACTCTACTGTGTTCCTTTTGTCGATGATTGGTCACGATTCTCTTGGGTTTATTTTCTAAGACATAAATCTGAGGTTCTGCAGGTTTAAAAATACTTCCATGCAATAGTTTAAACTCAATTTGGCAAGAAAATAAAAATTTTGTGCAGTGATTCGGGAGGTGAATATATGTCTCAACAATTTACAACATTTCTTACTGAAGAATGAGTCATTCATCAACGAAGCTGCCGTCACCAACCACAACAAAATGGAGTTGCAGAAAGAAAGTATAAACATCTATTGGAGACAGCTCGTGCTTTGTGCTTTCATGCAAAATTTCCAAAGATTTTTTGGGCTCAAAGTATCCTAACAATAAACTTCTTGATCAATAGGCTACCAATTCTATTATAGGAAATGTTTCTCCATTGAAGAAGCCGCATGGGTACTCTCTAAATTACAATTTATTGCGGATTTTTGGGTGAACCTGCTTTGTCCTTCTTCTTAGTTCTCAACGCTCCAAACTTGAAGCTAAGTTGGTGAGATGCATTTTTCTTGGATATTCTGAAACACAAAAAAGATATCGCTGCTATGATTGGAAGCAAGACAAATGAGGATTTCTCAAAATGTCATATTCTTTGAAGATACCCCATTTTTTCTAATCATTCTAGTTCCTCACAATCTGTTAGCTCTACTATTCATTTATCTTTGTTTCCTAACACTTCACAAGTTGAAAGCAATGAAGCTCACCATCATATGCCTCACCCTTCATCAACTTCGGCTTTAGATAACACTATCTTTTCACCTTCTCCTCCACTTTGTCAGTCCACTCGTACAATTAGGCTACCTGACCGTATTTCGTTATTTTCCTCACTTACACCTTTATATATTCCTCATTCCTATAAGAAAACTGCAGATAGTGCAGAATGGAGCCATACTATGAAGGAAGAACTTGAGGCTTTAGGGTTTAACCACACTTGGGACATGGCACCAACACATCTAGATTATCCAGTGGTGGGATGTAAATGGTTGTACACAATCAAATTGAAGTCTGATGGTTCTTTGGATCGTTATATAGCTCGTCTTGTAGCACAAGGCTTCAAACAGAAGTATGGTATGGATTATGAAGAAACTTATGCGCCAGTTGCCAAAATTACTACAGTCCGTACTTTGATTGTTGTTGCTGCCCTTAAGAATTGAGATATTTATCAAATGGATGTGAAAAATGTGTTCCTTAATGGCGATTTATCTGAAACTGTTTACATGAAACCTCCTCCAGGCTACAATGCTCCTCCTCAGATTGTTTGTAAATTACGGAAAGCACTCTATGGCTTGAAACAGGCACCACGAGCTTGGTTCTCTAAACTAACAGCTGTGCTTCAACAAGCTGGTTACTAATAAAGTTATAATGATTATTCGTTGTTTATCTCCTCAACCGATAAAGGGTATATTTTGGTCTTGGTTTACGTTGAAGATATTTTGATTACTGGTGATAATCGTCAAGGTATTCAATAATTCAAACAGACTCTCGAACAATCATTTCTTATGAAAGGTCTTGGTATTGCAACTTATTTTCTCAGGTTAGAGATATCTAAGCACACTAACGGATATTTTCTTAGTCAGCGGAAATATACTCAAGATCTTATTGATTTGGCTAGGCTCATAGAAGATAAAATCGCCGACACTCCACTTTAGTTGAATGTGAAGTATGGTCATACAGATGGACATCCAATCCCTGATCCAACACTATATCGTCGGCTAGTTGGAAGCTTAGTCCATCTCACTGTCACTCGTCCAGACATCGCCCACACGGTGCAGATTGTAAGTCAATTTGTTTCTGATCCTCGCACATTACATTTAACAACAGTCTATAGTATCATTCGATATCTCTGTTCCACTCCAATAATAAGATTATCCTATCTTACCACTTATAGTACTGAGTTACGAGGTTTTTGTGATGCTGATTATGCTGGATGCAGAGACACATGTAGATCTACCACGGGATATTGTATTTTCTTAAGGAGTTCTCTATTGTCATGGAAATCGAAGAAGCAACCTACTATCTTTAAATCTTCCACTGAAGCAGAACATCGGGCGATGTCATCTGCTTGTGATGAAATTATTTGGCTTCAACGACTTTTAAAGTATTTTAGTATTCACTTAAAGGCTCCCACCTCACTATTTTGTGGCAATGAAAGTGCCGTCAAGATTGCAAGCAAGCCAGTATTTCACGAGCGCACTAAATATATTGAGATAGATTATCATTTTGTCCGTGAGAAATTTAAACAAGGTCTCATTTCACTTCCTCATATTCCATCCAAAGAGCAACTCGCAGATTTCTTTACAAAGTCTCAAACTAAAAAGCGCCATGATTTTTACAATGGCATACTGATGATGACCCACCATCAGTTTGAGGGGGTGTGACCAGAGATAGTATATCGGTCAATGACTAACTATAGTAGCTTATAATGGTTGATTATAATGGCTAAAATTAAGGGTGTGACCAGAAATAGTATATCGGTCAATGGCTAGCTATAGTAGTTTATAATGGTTGAATATTGTTAGTTGTATGTATGCCCTAGAGGCTATTATTCTATATGATTGTATATTATAATGGATGCTTGAACATATATAGGGATGACTTTCTTGCTCGACATGATAGTATGCTATTTGGTTACTCTTTATCTTAACATGTATATTTGTACTGTCTCTCTATTACATGCTGATAAAGCCCTTAGGATATGTACTTGACTACTAGGATTATGATGGAGATCATACTAGTGGGGCCAGAGTAGTCCATAAGTACATCCTTTAATTGTTCCTAGTAGAGAGAGTATCGAGATGGGGCATCGATATTCCAGAGTAGACTAGTGTATACGATTCTTGACTCTGTATTGGGCGATGGTTGATCCCACAACCATTGGTGTTTGACATCAGAGAATGTGCACAGGTGCTCATTGGAGAATGGATACACCGAATAGGACTCGCCGAGAACTTCTAGATTGTATTATACCTCATGTCAGATAGCAGTTCTCTGGTGACACTGCTATAGGTTAGTCTGTTGACCCGAGATCGTCATAGAGTCTTGTGTGATTCCCACTGTTCTTTGATTTCCACTCTACCACATTCAAGAGGATTTGTGCAAACATGTGGTTTTTGGGTACAGTCCCAAGTCACATGGAGGCAATAAGTGATAGGAGAGAATTTCGTCTCTCCCGGTATTAGGGGTTGATGTTGCTTTGCGCTCGATTGGCTATAACAGGAAATCTCTGGCCAAGGTTGCTGAGATTTACTAGTAAGTGTTATCAGTAGTTTCTCGAATCGTTATGAGACTCACATCGGCATGACTTATCAAGCTATTGGGGTCTAACGTTTACCACCCCCAGGCTAAATATGCGACATATCAGACGAAGAGACTGGACTGTACAGTAGTATTATTTATTGGATTAACAGGAGTATGAGCAAGCTTGCTTGCTGATCTTCTGATCGCTCAATACTCGAGTAGCCGTTACGTTCATCTAGTACCGCTGACGGCTTATGAGTAACTGATATGATCATTATTTACTGTCGGCGTATTGACAAGTCTTTAGAGTCCTACACAGAGGTTTCCTGGCTCAAGAGAAACGAAGTAGGGTACATATGTGATATGTGTGGGACCGAGATTAATACGTGTATGTGATACCGTATTCTAATCTCGTGATATATGATATCGGTCGGTTATATGAGATATAGCTAGTTTATTGAATCAAGTGTTGATTCGATAAGATGATATATATGATATTAGTCGGTCATATGTGATACAGCCGGGTTATTAAATCAAGTGTTGATTTAATAATTTAATGTATGATTATATATTTGATATATTATTATACATTAACTAATATTAGCTCACTTAAGAATTTCTTTTTCTCACTTGTTCATTTAATATATATGTGATATATATTATTGTATTTTTTTCTTTGTGTCATGTTTGATAATACATTGTACATGGGTGTATGAGACTCATACCATACCATAAGATAATTAGGGTGAATATTTATTTAGAGAATAAACAAAATTAGGTGGAAATAAGCATGGCTAAGAGGCTTGGAGAAGCTTGTGGAAGCTTTGACTTAAGTCCATTAATTTTGTTTTTGCTTTAGATATTTATTAATCCAACCATTATCTTTAGCCATGGTTAAGTCTCTACAATGATCATATATGATATTTTCTCACCCATGGTTGACATTCATTCCATCCATTCCATTCCATTCTTGACTTCATCTTCTTCGTCTCAAGTTAGCTCACTAGGTTTTTTTGAGGTGAAGAAACAGAGTGAGAAAAATTATTCTAAAGTGAGCAAAATTCCTACTTCATTAATCTATACTAGACTAGTCATTTAGTATAGGTTATTTGCTTCACTAATTCTCAATTAGTGAAGAGGTAGCTTGAGTTGGAGATTCATTGACGTAGATCATCTTCGAAGATCTTTAAGCAAGCTTGTTTCTTTTGCCTAGTGAAGCCTAACGAGAGTCCGGGAGACCACTACTTAGAGCGAAGGGACTACTACATAGAGCTTTAGAAGTGAAGGATCGATCTATAAAGGTTGTATTCCTTGTTCACTTAGAGTAAAGATGTTTACTTGCATAGCGTTACCCTAATTCTCTAGTTAGATCCTCGGTTTCGGGTTTCTTAGCACTCTAGGTTTTTTAAAATTGCATGCATGATGCCTTGGAAAACATAGCGAGGGTGCTAAGGAACCCAGCAGTGGTATCAGAGCCAAGTTAGAGCATTAGGAGTGGTCTAGACGACGTTAAAGTGTTCGATCGAACGTCAAAACCCTATTTTCCTATGCTCTCTGGAAATTTTTCCAAATGTTGGATTTTCCAAATTAAAAATTACCAAAAAATTATGCAGGGTTTTCTATGGATCCCCAAGAAAAATGATGGCCCAACTCGACCGTACGACCGTGGAACCACGGCCAAACCCTAGGGTTTACGACGGTTCCGCGGCGCCGTAGGTGAGGCAGGAAGCGTGCCTTTCTTGTGCTGATCCGTTGGTACTAGGTGCACTGTCTGGGTATTTTTAATCATGCTCAAGTGTTGAGCTCTCTGGGGATTTTGGGAACTCGTTGATTCAATCGAAATGTTTAATATAGTCTAGCTATCTGTGATATGTGATACAATATTTGGAATTCACAATAATTAGTTTTATGAAAATTAGTTTGAATTTTATAAATCTAGCAATTTAGTCTCATTTGATCGGTTGCCACGGGGTTTTGATTTGAATCAAAACTCTGTCGCAATCACGTAGCGTACGTGGATACTCGTCAGGTAACATTACTAGATAGCCACGCCCCATAGCCCCGACCAAGTGACTATAGGAGAATCCCGTTGCCAAAAGCATCCCCTCGGGTACTCACGGACGTGGTGTTCCGCCTAAGTGCATTTCGTAGATGACATCGGGGGTGCGGCCGTCTACTAAAGTTTCCGATGAGCATTCGATCAGGTTGTCGGGAAACTTGTTGAATTGTCCGACTTGTTATTGAAAAGTGTTTTCAATATCGAGACTAAAATGCGGCGTTTATAATGTTAGGCATGAAATTCGGAATATGAGATATTCCGGGTTTATGATGTCTATGGAATTCATTTGTTTAGGCATGAAATCCGAAGTATGTAATATTTCGGGTTTATGATGTTGCGGATTACAATTGTTGTAATTTTCACTTTCTTTTCTATGATATTATGTGTAATATATAGGGTATCGCCGGTTTCATTGCTATACGTTAACGACAATTGGGATACGCATATTTACTTATGTTGATGTCATGTGATGTTATATGTTGCTGTGATATGTTATATTGGATCGTCGTGTTTGAATAGCTGGGGTTTTTTTATGTGAGATGAGAGTTTTTCATTTTCATTCATATAAAAACTTGTGTGTAATATTCTTTTATTGGGAAACTTTCGGGTTGAGGATGATGTCACCATTGATATATATTATTTACTTTTCCGCATTATGATAGACCCAAGGAGGGGAGCATAAGTAACCGGGTTCTAGAGTCCAGTAGGAGACCATCTCGAGGAGTCGTGACCGGGTCTCCTAACTCTAGAATTGGCAGGGTTGCTTGCCGCTCTGATAGGGGTCTAGGGATGTAGGTTTGGCTATTCATCGCGACCGTAGAATTCGTATTTTTTACTAGCTTAATTTAAAACACGGAACTCCTAGTATATCCAATATTTCATATGTTGACTTCTACTGCAATGTTCTGTGATGAGATCATATAACTGCGTGAGACGAATGTTACTGTTATATATATGATATATAATAGACGTTGCTTATGTTTTGCACCCGCGCTAGTCTAGCCCCCACTTTGCCGGTAGTTAAGTAACATAACGGTGAAGACGGGGCCCTATGGAGAATGCGGATGGCATAAGCATACGTTGTATTTTCGTTTCTTTATCTGTAATGCTTAGGAAGCATAAATGATGGGACTTCATTAATGAGATTAATGAAAAAGAAAGAAACCTAATGATGTTGTGGAATCAAATTTTCAAAACTGGTAGCTCTAGTTCTTAATTTGCATAGTGGTATTCCTTGTAGAATATCCGGCACCTCATTCGATGAGGAAAAAGCCGAGATCCCTTCACCGGGAGTGACCTCTTTAGCAGAAGCTAGCAGATGCTACACCCACTCGGTTTATTTTGAAAAACACATGATTTTAAAAGCGGAGCTTAAACCACTCATTTTCAAATCACTCGATTCTACAACGATATCAAGTTCATTACGCAAAAGGTTTTCTTAAAAACCTGTTGTAGCCCTCCATCATTTCAGATGAGTGCTATTTAGTATTCGTGATACGTTTGTTGACCATAGCCAAGACTTAGTGTGCGGTAGCTAATTAGCGCTTATCTGCAACCATATGATGTGATTGGATTAGGGTAATCGTATGGCTTTGTTGACCATAGCCAAAGGTCGTACGGGTGAGTTTAATTCAATCAGGAAATGACGAGTTGAACTTGGCTAGCACTTATGATTTGTTAACCATAGCCAAGTTCATAAGTTGTTAGAGGTAAAATATTATCAGGAATTTCAAGTGTTGAAATTTGCAATGAGATTGCATACCTTCTATGAGATAGTTGGATCCCGATACCCGCTGCGAGTAAGTATTACTCCTGGGAGAGTTTTGCACTTCACAATTAGCTAACCCATTAGGTGTCTAGAAAGGTGTCAACGTGGTTATGCCTCTGGAAAAACGAGGTTTACTTTAATTAGGTCCGTGCGAAAGCACGGGAAACCTCCCCAAAGTACCGACACAGGCCTGGCCGAACATTTAGCAAACTTATAAGGTGTAATTAATCCCGGCCAGTCTTACCTTTCAGGGTATAAAGAAAGATTTGATAAAAGCACTGAGAGCCATCTTGATTAGATAAAATAATAACCAATCTAATCTTGCAAGAGCATACGCAGAGTGTTTTCTCTCTCTCTCCTGGTAGCGACCGTGACATGTCTTAATCAAGATAATAATATGGATGTATTGACCGAACCTACTTATTATACTGAGCTAGGGAACGTTGGTTCTGCTCTTCCTTATAATTGTTATAAGTCATGAGCAGGAAATAGGAAAATTCCAGGATTCCCATGCCACCCGATCGAAGAAAGAGCATATTGATGCATCTTCTTCAGGGGTGTTCGTTACCGAGAACCGTTTCCCAGTATGCTCTACATTCTGGGTATTAGATATCAGATCAGGATCCCACATATGTAATCTGTTACATGGGATTAATAGAGGTAGAGAAATGGGATCGGGTGATGGTGTAATTGTTGCATCCAAATCGGTTGGTGGATATCATCTTCTATTACCAAGTAGTAATGCATTGATTCTGAACAAATGTTATTATATACCGAACCTGATATGCAATATTATATCAGACTCTTTATTAAGTAAAGAAGGATATAATTTTGTATTACAGGATAATATTATGAAAATTTTCCAGAATCAAAAGTTGATTGGATCAGGCACGTTATGAAATGACATATACGTTCTAAATCAAATCATAGTTCTAAGTATACAGAACACACACAAGAGGAAGAGTTCATAAATGAACAAATCCTTCTTGTGGGATTGTAGATTAGGTCATATTAATGCGACACGGCTTGCTATGTTAAATAAGGATGGATATTTGAATCCGTTCGAATTTTCATTTTATGAAACTTGCCAGTCATGTCTCAAAGGTAAAATGACCAAAACTCTATTTACAGGAAACGGAGTAAGAGCTATTGAACTCTTGGGACTGAAACATAGTAATGTATGCGGTCCCATGTCTACACATCCCAGGAATGGTTTCTCATACTTTATTACATTCACTGATGATCTCTCAAGATTCAGACGTATGTTCCTGTTGAAACACAAGTCTGAAGCTTTTGAGAAATTCAAAGAATATAAGTATGAAGTTGAGAACCAGATGGGTAAAAGTATTAAAATCCTTCGATCTGATCGGGGAGGAGAATACTTGAGCACGGAGTTCCTAGATTATTTAAAAGAGAATGGGATTCTCTCTCATCTTACTCCTCCATATACACCACAACACAACGGTGTATCGGGGGGAGAATCGCACCCTATTAGATATGGTGCGCTTTATGAAGAGTACAACTAAGTTACCTATTTCCTTTTAAAGTTATGCACTTGAGAAAGCTGCATACCTATTGAATAGGGTTCCGACCAAATTAGTGCCTACCACTCCATATGCGATATGGTATGGGAAGAGACCATCTCTTAAACGGGTTAAGATATGGGGTTGTCCAGCCTATGTTGAAAGGCAAAATTCAGACAAACTCGAGGCAAGGTCAGTTCTGCAAGTTTGTTGGATATCCCAAACATTCATGAGGGTATATCTTCTACCACACCGAGGAACAAAAGGTATTTTTTTCTCGGCATGCCACCTTTTTAGAAAAAGGAATTTCTTGAAAAACAAATTAGTGGTCATGCGGTAGAACTGGAAGAAATTCCAACTACACAAACTGCGACTGATGATTTAGTGGAACCAGAGGATTCGATAGTCTCTAACGAACTTCAGCCTCTCCGCCGATCTAGTAGGATTCCTCATCCACCTGAGAGATACTACGGTCTCCTTAGTGACGGTGGGAGCGAGGATTGCATCATGGAAGATGATGACCCAACTAGTTTCAGGCAGGCCATCATGAGTGGGGACTCTGTGAAATGGCTGGATGCAATGCGATCTGAGATGGAATCCATGTACACCAACAAATTATGGACATTGCATGTTGCTCCTGAAGGGGTAAAACCCATCGGGAGCAAGTGGATCTTTAAGAAAGATACTTCGTGTAATGGAAAAGTTGAGACTTTAAATCTAGACTTGTAGCAAATGGTTTTCGTCAACAACTAGGTGTGGATTTTGATGAAACCTTTTCTCCAGTGGCTATGCTTAAGTCCATCCGGATCCTACTTGCCATCGCTGCAAACCATGACTACGAAATCTGGCAGTTGGACGTCAAGACCGCTTTTCTAAATGGTGATTTAGAAAGGAGGGTGTACATGGCAGCCAGAGGGCTTCGTAGACAGTGGGAGCAGCGGAAAGGTGTGCAAGCTGCTTAAATCAATCTACGGGTTGAGGCAGGCATCGCGGAGATGGAACATCTTTTTTGATGTAGTAGCCAAAGAGTTTGACTTCGTCAGAAACATAGATGAACCTTGTATATAAAAGAAGGTTGTAGAGAGTAAGATTGTTTTCCTCGTATTGTACGTAGATGATATACTCTTGATAGGAAATGGTGTTCCTATGCTACACTCGGTCAAGCTCCTTTTATTACAAGGGTTCTCCATGAAAGATCTAGATGATACCTCTACATCTTGGGGATTAAGATCTATAGAGATAGATCTAAACGGATGTTGGGATTGTCCCAATCCAGGTACATTAACACCATACTAAAGAGGTTTAGTATGGAAGATTATAAACGTGGCAGTTCACCCACTTACTCAGGAATCACTCTCTCTAAAAAGATGTCTCCCAAGACTGATTTAGAGAGGGATCGCGTACAAAGGATACCCTATGCTACAGCAATATGCCCTATCATGTATGCGATGTTATGTACCAGACCAGATGTAGCTAAATCACTAGGTGTAGTGATCAGGAATCAATCGGATCTTGGGAGAATCACTGGACAACTGTGAAGGACATTCTTAAGTACTTGAGAAGCACTAAAGAAATGTTCTTGGTGTATGGTAACGGTGAACTCTAGTGGGAATCCTTTACCGATTAGAGCTTCCAGAGTGATAAGGTCAACTGAAAGTCAGTCTCGGGTCTTGTCTTTACCCTCAGTGGAGGGACGGTATGATGGAAGAGTTCCAAGCTAGATACCGTAGCAGACTCGATGATAAAGGCTAAATACATCGCTACCAACGATACTGCCAAAGAGGCTGTCTGGATATTCCTTGTTCATGAGATAAACTTGGTTCCTACTATTGAGCGTCCAATACTAGTATTTTGATAACAATGGAGTTGTGGTTTTGGCTTAGGAACCCCGGTCCCATCAGTGATCCAGACATATTCTGAGACAGTATCATCTGATTAGGGAGATGATTGATCTCTAGGAGATCAAGGTTAAGAGAGCTGACGTGAAGAATAACACGGTGGATCCACTCATAAAGGCCTTTCCCAAGAGAGACTTTTTTGGGACGTTGGGTATGAGATACTACAACAACTGGCCTTAGTGCAAGTGGGAGATTATTAGTTGTATGTATTCCCTAGAGGCCATTATTGTACATGATTGTATATTTTAATGGATGCTTAGACATATATAGGGAGTGTTTCCCCAATCAGAGCAAAACTCTGTTCAAATTCCGAGATTTGAAATGAAGTGATGCTTCTGTTTCCCCCAATCGGAGCAAAGCTCTGTTTTGAAATTCAAAATTTGAAAATTGAAGCAACGCTTCAGATCCAGCGCTAGGCACGCCACGTGTCAAACATGGATACGCTAGCGCCAGGTGCGCTGCGCCCTAGACAGTGCACCCCCAATCAGAGCAAAGCACTGTTTTGAAATTCAAAATTCAAAAATTGAAGCAACGTTTCAGATCCAGCGCTAGGCGCGCTGCGCGCCACGTGTCAAACACGGATGCGCTAGCGCAAGGTGCGCTGCGCCGTAGGCAATGCACCATGTGTGCTCTAGCGTTAGGCGCGATGCGTGCCACGTGTCAAACACAGGTGCGCTGCGCTCTGAGCAGCGCACCACGTGCAAAGCACGGGTACGCCAGCGCTGGAATTAAAAAATTCCCCACCCATAGATCAAAAGATCTAATAATGATAAATCATTAATCAGAATTAAAATTCTGTTTTGGAAAGATTTTTCCAATCTTGTTAAAAACAAGAAGATTGCCTTCTGTAAAACAGAAGCCCTAGGATCAAAGATCTAACGGTTGGAAACATTCCCAAATCAATCAGAGAAAATTCTCTTTAACTGATTTAACAAATCAACATGCTCTATATAAAGGCCCCAAGACATAGAGAAACCCCCCCCATAAACTTTGAGAAATTCAAAGAAAGAAGAGCAAGCTCTCAGCAAAAGAAGATTTTTTCTTCAAGGTAAAAAAATGGTGATGAACAAAGAGATAGATTCATCTCATAATTAAAAAGAAGAATTATCTTCTTAAAAAAGATCATAGATCTAAAAAGACCAAGGTCTTTCATAAAAGAGATCAAAATATCTCATCACATAATAAAGAAGAACATATTCTTCACACAGATCATTAATCTATAAAGGCAAAGCCTTTCAAAAATAAGAACTATTGTTCTTGAATCTTGAGACAAAGTCTCTTTTAAAAGAATATAAATTTGTTCACAGATCATAAAAATTGATCAAATACGCTTTGCGCTATTGAAATGCGCCTTGCGCTATGGAAATGCGCCTTGCGCTCTTGAACAGCGCTTCTGCGCTCCCTGAACCGGTGCTAAGCACCAAAATGCGCCACGTGTCAACCACGTATGCAACTTGCGCTTTGCGCTTCTAAATAGCGCACTGCGCTCATGGGCTGGCGCTCAGCGCCAAGCGCGCCACGTGTCACTCACGTGTGCGCCACTAAAATAGCGCTCAGCGCTCATAAATTAGCGCTAAGCGCTCATAAACTGGCGTACTGCGCTCATCATCTGGCGTCTGGCGCAGAACATGACACGTGTCCCTTACATGCACGCCACATGGCAGAAGCGCGATGCACTTTTTGATCGGCGCAAAGCGCCTAGCGTATCATAGGTTGCGCTGACAGAACACAAGTTGTTCTTTAATGAGCCAGAGCTCTGCTGAATGCTTTGCATTCAATACAGGACAAAAATGTCAAGATCTAATGCTCAGCATTATTAAAAAGGCCAAGCCCAAATAAGGGCTCAATAGCCAGATAAACAAAATGTTTAAATGTTTATTGGACTTAGCCCAATATTGGCCATAAGTCCTCAACTTATATTTAATTGAGCCCATCTGCTCTTGAATATTTAACAGATCTTAGTCCCAAATTGGACTACAGATCTTTCAACCAACTCATACCGGTTCGAGGGTACATTTTTTTACTCCTCTGATATTTGTCGTTGTAATCCTTCAACGTCTTCAGAGAGGTGACGGGTCCCGACAACCATACATCTTATATACTATGACGTCTTTAAACTGACTGTGGGGTCCTTAAACTCACGGACTACGATGTCCTTAACCTGGACTGTAGGGTCCTTAAACTCATGGACTAAGATGTCCTTAAACTTTATAGACTATGACGTCTTTAAACTACGGACTGTGGGGTCCTTAAACTCATGGACTACGATATCCTTAATCTCGGACTGTGGGATCCCTTTAAACCCACGGACTATGATGTCCTTAACCTGGACCAAGATGTCCTTAAACTAACATTGGACCGTAAAGACCTTAAACTAATCGACCGCAATGTCCCTAAAATAAACAACAGAGGCCAAATGCTCTCTTGTTGGATCTAAATGATCCTGTTAAGTTGATCTCAGTCTAAAAAATATTAGACTAACGTATCCTTAACAAACGTTTAAATTGATCTTAGTCTAAAATTAGGCTAACGTATCCTTAAACCCAACCCCCAAACCCAAATCTAAGAAGATACGGATTTGGAATAATCCACGCCCTACGGGAGACAACATAAATTAGTCTCTGTATACAATCCACGGGCAACCACAAACAAAACAAACATCCACGACATGAAGTGACCATTTGGAGAAGGAGAAAGTTGTTACCGCGATGCGGTAGCGTAATTAACTGCAGGGGCTTGCGCCTGCAGGGAAGAGCGTCCCCACAATCAAAAATCTCTCAAACGAGGTGGAATCTGACAAAGTCTGCTACATCGGCTCCATCCGTTTAAACCTTCGATACACGGTGCCATAAATCAACTTGGCATCTTCGGAGAGGTGGACGGATAGCACCAATTAGCATCTGCCCTGAAATTCAGGCGAGACGTCCGCCGCGTCTTCGTCCGCGTCTTTCGGCGGGGAACAAATACCAGCACGCTCGGTGGGACCTTTTCCTCTTTCCACTCCACACTTCGTGCGTCATGTTCGCGAACGAATCGCGGTTTAATATGGTTGCCCTTGGGTTCGAGGTACTAAGATTTGGTGTCTTGCTCCGTGCAAAAAATGAAAGATCAATGTTGTCTACTTGCACGAAATGCTCCGGCTGCAACTGCAACTCACGTTCCGCCTCATCCGGAGGTATAGCTTACGGGCCCCAGCGACCTCCCTGTTCACAATGCCGGTAGAGCAGGTGACGCAGGCTACCACCGGGTTGTTCTTCGGGACCATGCTCTCACCAGTGAGCGTTAACATCCCGCTACTGCAAGAAGCGCAAAAGAAGTCGGTCTTTGATCGGCTCACTACCGCCACGACCCCTCTCAACGGGTCATCCAATGTTAAGCCAATAGCATCAGACTTCGATAGGCTGAGCCTGAACATCAATGGGCCTGTCAAGAAGCCTACGATACCTGAAGCGGCCATCCCAAAACAGATAGCCATTCCTGCTCTCGAGGTCACTAAAGAAGCTTCTCCCGTCAAAGGATCAGTCTTTACGAGGCTGGCCACTCCGGCTCCCGTTCCTGCTCAAAGGTCTGTCTTTGACAGATTGGATACTGCTGCTCAACGGACGTCGGTCTTCAAGAGGCTGGTACCAGAAACGCCTCGCCAGAACAGGGGGCATGACAAAGCCATCCCCATAGCCGAACCAACACCATCTGCGCGACATGCTCGCCGTCATCACTAGCACCGAGTACGGAAGGCTAGGGGCAGCTCTCCATCTGGATTTACTCCACCAGCTCCAAGGGTGGAGATCGATACTGCTGTTCCAACCGAGAACAACTTTGAATTGCTTAACAAAGTGCGCAGGAACTCTCCTACTGCAGTGCTGAAGAGATCTCCTCCACCCATGGAGAATGCACCGAAGGCGAAGCCAGAACAACCCCCTCAGCAGCTTTCTTCCAAAATTTACAAAGTCTGGCAACAGGTTCAGGACTCAGTAATCGATCAAGATTACCCTCGCCGACAAAAGAAAGTGAAAGTTCAGCAAGAAGAGTACTATCTTGCCAAGCCACAAAAGGCAACAGCTGTTTGGGTGCCCGCTGCAACGGCCCTCTCGACTTCAATTGCTCAAAAAATAAGGAGGCCAGAAAAAGCCCCTGTGACTACGGCAGACCACAAAGACGCTAAGCCAAAACGCCCCAAGTCTGAGGGCATAATGGTGCATACTGTTTATATGGCGTCCGGAAAGAAGGAAAGCCGCGTTTCGACGGGTCACCGACCGCTCACCCGATCCGTGACAAAAGCCCAGGAGCAGCAACAGAAGCTTCAGGAAATGCTAACGCAAATGGCCGCACTCACCGGGCCAAAAGAAAGCCTGGAGGTATCATCAGAACAGCATCATGAACAAGAAACCGATGCTGACTTCCTCCGCAGAGTCCTTGAAAAGAAGGACAGAGAGGCCGCAGAACAAGCGGCTAATATAAAACGAATGGCGCTTCTCTTCCAAGACATGGTCGGGATGATGTTATAGCCGGAACCTCCAGCTGAAGATCCCCTGATCATCATTGAAGACGACAGAGGGGAGACATCGAACCCTCCTCTGGCTCTTTCAGCAGCAAAAGAGGAAACTATTTCTAAGGCCGCTCTGGATGACTACATTGCTCAGCAAATACGAGCTCACCAGGCGAATGAAGCAGCCAGCCAGGTTGTTAAAACTGGGCGACCATATCCAAACTGGTATGACCAGATATAGTATCCGCCGGGATACACGATCCCTAAATTCCAGGTGTACAAGGGGACAGGCAATCCCCATCAACATGTCGCTCAGTTCAGGGCTCTTTGCGGAAACACCGGGGGTGATGATAAACTTTTGCTCCGTCAATTCGTCGGCAGCTTGTCAGAAACGGCCTTCGAATGGTACTCTGAACTCCCGAACGACTCCGTCAAGACTTTTGCGGAAATGGAGCTATTATTCACCCAGCGATTCGCGAGTGCTAGTGAACGCACCTCGATTACAGCATTAATTAACGCTAGGGTGAAACCTGGTGAAACGTGCGTTCAATATGCAATACGATGGCGGAATCTGTGGTCGAAATGCGAACAACGCATCGAAGAAGCGCCGGCGGTGGGCATGTTCGTGGGCACTCTTGATCCACAGGCGACCATCTCCCAGTTCATGATGTTTTTCAAGCCGACTACTTTCCAGGCCTTGATTGACAAACTGACCTAAATGGACCAGATGGGTCATAGACCATCTTCCTCGAAAGTAGAGCCTCGGAACGAGAAGGGAAAGGGGAAAGTGACCGTCGTCGGTAATGCTCAATAGCGGCCCAGTGGTCTGAGACCAGTTGATCGCCAAAATAATAGAACTCGATCTCTCGAAGATAAAATGAGACGCCCTTACTCGTTCCCTCGGGATAAGACGAAGAGGTTGTTCGAGCTTGCACTGCGCAACAGGCTCATCAATCTGCCGGAGCCAAGATGCCCAGCGCAACCGGGCGACATTAGCAATCCTAACTATTTCCCTTATCACCGAATGTTGGGCCATCCGATCGAGGATTGTTACATTTTCAAAAGCTGGATAGAAGATCAGTACCAGCCGGGCAAATTCGTATTATCTGAGAATTGGAAGGTGAACCCGCCTTGGCCACACACTCCCAAGAAGACGGATACACCGGGGACATCATGCTCTTTCATAGAAGAAGCTCCATGGGAGGTCGCTCTTTCAGCCAAGACTAAAAGAATGCTAAAGGATCTCCACACATGTCCGGCAATTAGGTGGAAGAATCCACCGGAACCTGAGATCATCGAGGGGATGCTGAAGCCGCGCCCAACTCCAAAGATCGGTGGTGATGACCAAAGCACACACACCCAGCCGTCGAAATCTTCGAAGAAGAAGAAAAAATCCAAGAAGCCCGTGAAGCCTGGTGACAAGCGCACGGACCTACAAAAGCAGATTGACGCGCTGGAAGAGTATAACCAGAAGGCGCGGACTCTAGTCACACTTCAAGAGTTTCTCAGCCACGTCCTTGAGGACGGAGATGATGAAGAAGACTCGTCCGATGAATCTGAAGATTATATAGCAAGCTGCCATGTGATCTCTCACTCGTCGATAGACGATGAAGAAGCTCCTTGCACCGAGAAACTGTGGGCAAATCCTGAACAGGGATTTCCAGGGACATCAGACGAAATGATTGATGCATTCCTGAACGAAGATCTTTTAAAAAGCTAAGCTGATCGGGAGCGTGAGACGACCATTTTTAAAAAAGCAAAACGCCGGCGGCTGGACGAAAGAGTTGAAACTCTCCTGCCGGATCGAAGTACATCCGCCACAAATAAAAGCAGGTTCAAGATGAGGAAAAGGTTCGCTAAAGCCATCTCAATGGGAATGAATTTGCCACCCTCCGAAGCGAATGCTCTTGGTGAAGCAGAAACACATCCTAGCTACTGCTTATATCATCGAAAGATTGCGCACCCCACCGAAGAGTGCAACGCTTTTAAAAGATGGTGGCAGGGATATGTTGTTCACCGGCAACATTTCAAGCGGATGAAACGAAAAACTTGTCAGGAGCAAAGAAGTACGACCGTGGAGCGTAAAAGAACTACCGGCAACTGTCGCATGGTCAACGCAGGGGGGATCACAAGTTCTCACCTTCGGGAGCGACTCTGACGAAGAAATGACTCTTGGCCCTCTCTTTAAAGAGTCTGCCTTAGGAAAAGAGGAAGAACCGAAGAACTGCGAAAATATTCAGCTGCACAATCGTACGCTGCCCGAAAAGAATATTGGGCCCTCGAAATGGGTCAAATAGAAAAGACAAGGGGAAAGAAAAAGTCCCTGAGGATATCATCCTTGAGGACCAAGCCGTCAAAGAGCTGACAGCCAAGGACCAGCCAAAGAAAAACAAGGTGGACTACAACGTTCTGGCACACTTGAGGAAGATACCCTCGCAGCTCAGTATTCTCGACGCCCTTCTGCTATCCAAAGAGGCGAGAGATTCGCTGATCAAGGCGTTACAGGAACCCGAGCAATTCTAAGCTTTCCTCACCGAAGAAAAGATGAAGGACGAACTGGAATAAATACACACAGTCGATATCACCTCGGACTCTGCGGTTCTCACCAAGCCGGGCCGAAGATGAAGCTGAAGATCAAACGGATGGGTTATTATTGGCCCACGATGATTCAAGATTGCCTCGAATACATAAAGCAGTGCCACGCGTGCCTGATTCACGGAGATTTTATCCATCGGCATCCAAATCCACTACATCCAACAGTAGTTAGCTGGCCGTTCGAAATGTAGGGGACTGACATAATCGGCCCCATCGAACCAGCATCGTCCAGAAGACATCGATTCATTTTGGCGACAACTGATTACTTCTCCAAATGGGCAGAAGCATTACCGCTGAGGGAAGTGAAGACGGAGAATATCCTCCATTTTTTCAAGACACACGTCATCTATCGGTTCGGAACTCCGAGACGGATCATCTCCGATAACGGGCCAGCCTATAGAAGCCACAAGATCATCCGCTTCGCACAACAGCATAACATAGACTGGAGATACTCCTCAGTTTATAATCCCCGAGCTAACGGTCTAGCTGAGGCTTTCAACAAGACCTTGAAGAAAATCGTAAAAATGATGGTGTCGCGAAATAAGAAGGACTGGCATGAGAGACCGCATGAAGCTCTCTGGGCGTATCGAACTACGTTCAAAACGGCCATGAACACAACGCCGTACGCATTGGTATTCGGTACAGAAGCGGTACTCCCCTCGAGTTAGAGTTACCCTCTCTACGAGTGGCAGTTTATTACGAGCTAACGGATGAAGAGAATGCTCACCTTCGGCTTGAGGAGCTCGATGCCCTTGATGAAACCCGGCTCATAGCGCAACAAAATCTGGAGGCTTATAGAGCAAAGATGACATGCTCATACAAAAGATTGACTAGGCCGAGGACATTCCGCCAAGGCGAACTCGTACTAGTGGTCAAAAGACCTATGATCCCCAATCGTACCAAACGGGGGAAATTCGAGCCGAACTATGAAGGCCCGTATATCATAGACAAGGTCTACCAGGGTGGGGCCTATCTACTCATGGACATGCATGGTGAAAGACCCTTCAGGCCAATAAATGGTCGCTTCCTGAAAAAATACTACGGCTGACGGGTCACGGCCTAGGTCAATGATAGATGATGACGATTATGTCCGCTCGTTATCTTTCTAAGCCCAAACTCTATAAGGAGTAGCCGAACAACGGACCGAAACGTCTTTAAACTAACGACAGACCGAAATGTCCTTAAACTAACAACGGACCGAAACGTCCTTAAACTAACAACGGACCGAAATGTCCTTAAACTAACAACGGACCGAAACGTTCTTAAACTAACAACGGACTGAAACGTCCTTAAACTAACGACGGACCACTACGTCCTAAAACTAGCTGTTGACCGAGACGTCGATAAACTACTGTGGATTGCAATATCCCAAGGAAATACAAAAAAAAACGGTATGTCCATAAGCGAAAAGAGCACGGATGAAAACCCGAGATGGCTCCATGAGTAAAAACAACATGGCTACCGGCGAGTTTTGTGAAAACCCGAAAGAGCGCAATCTCGTTAAAAAGACACTTGCAAGATCCTCTCGACCCTGTAAGGAGAAACCACCTGCGTGAGATCCTTACGATTCACAAAGGAGCAACACACTTAGGGATCCCCACGATTCCTAGGGAGAAATTACACTTGCAAAATCCTCACGACTCGTAAGGAGAACCCTCTTATGAGACCCTCACGGCTCATAAGATTCAAAAGTCTTAAGCTACAGGGATCTGAACCTGTTCTTAAGCGACCACCACAACCTCCAATGCTGCCCTACAAACGGCTCAATGCTGACCCTTGTATACAATCCACGGGCGTGAATAAACATTTCCCTAACGAAGCCCCATCCGTGACTAGGGATATGTTTACACAATGAACAGCCCTTGTAAGTCCTCTCGACTTAAAAGGAGAAAATACTCTTGTAAGATCCTTACGACTTACGAGAAGCCATACACTTAGGAGTCTGTTCATAACATAATTTTGCATTCTTATAGACCCCATTCTTATTCATTTTACAAATAAACAGGTGTTTTTGATCCATGTCTGCTACATAGTTGCAGGTTACAGGTTCTCAGAACAAAAACAGTGAAAAAGATGAAAAGACGATACAAAAGTGAGAATACAATCAATAAATGATGGAATCTTGATCATGCCTACATTTTGAGGGACAATGAAAATCAATGAACAAGTTCACTAAGCAAAAAGGCATCGCAAGGTTCAAGACTTCGACACGAAGCAACGGTAATAGTCCACTACATTATTCACTGGGGAGATCTGGAAGAGAACTAGAAGACATTCTGAAGAACCAACTGAAGAAACAAGAAGACAAATTCAACCAGACAGAAGACCAGAAAACTGAGCCCACAAGCACCCTACTTGGCCGCGGAACCGCGTCCAAACCTGGCTTTTGGCCGTGGATCCACGGCCATGTTGAACCCAGGTCGGTGGAAATTTCTTTGACGGTGGGCGGCACGTTGACTAGTCTTCCTAGAGGTATATTTGTAAAAGCAGATGTGTGTCGATTATAACCCTAGGGTTTCTATGCTTTATAAATAGAAGCCCTAAAACTTGTTTTAGGTTATGCCTCTTTTCAATGAATAAAATTTAGAATTCCTATCATGTTTTGAGAGCATCAATTTTGTAAGTAGTTTCTTGTATTTGCCCAAGTCTTAATTTTTATTTCTGCCCTAGTTTAATTTAGATTAGAACTTTTTATTAATCTGCCGTAGTTAGATAATTAATCTCTTAAATTGAAAACTCATAAAAATCATGTTTTTCATAGATCCCTTAATGAGCGAGTAGTTCCTCGCTTGTTAGGGTTAGGAATAGGGAAGGTTTGAGAGATGCAAACCTCTCACCCCTTTCTTGCCCATCACATATTAATTATTAGGACTCCATGCATACATACACATACCGCTCCCTACGGCACCCTACCCACGAAGTAACGATACCGTAGTATAAAAGACCGGTTGTGCATGTTTTCTATGGAGGTTAGGGTAAGGATTAAGAAAGGACGGACAAGGACCTAGAGGAAGAAACATCTTTTCTTCCCAATCGTCCTAATCCCCTTTATTAATAATTACCATAACACCTAAAGAGATCTAATTTAGGGCATTGAAAGCGGTGGGAAATCTTTAACTTTCCAAACTTAACCCAAACCTAACCCTAGCAAGATTTCTAATCCTAGTCTAAATCAACTTAGCTTTTAGTGATAAAGATCCAAACACCATTTGGAATTAACTCGTTAAAACAATTAGGAAATACACAACATCCCTGTGGACCGACCCGTACTCACCGGCTAGCTACTAAGCGACATCGTTCTTGATTGCGGTAAAAATATTTTTGATCACAAAACATCGTATAAATCAAATGGCGTCGTTGCCGGGGATGGCGTAGTATTTTCTTTTTGCAATTTCGGGTTAATATAAAATTAAAAAAATCATAAAAACTGAAAAATTAAAAAAAATATAAACAACTTATCATCTCTTTATTGTTTGAAGGGTGTTTCGTGTGAATTTTGGCAGGATCAACGAATGAGTTCGGATCTGGAAAAATCAAGAAATCAAAACAGAAAACCCTAAATCTGAACAACAGAGGAAAGTCAAACCTGAGGAGCAGAAAAAATTTTGGGAACCGAGCCGCAGATCAGACCGCGGAACCGCGGCGGGAGACACCCTTTGGCGGCGGAAACGCGGTTGTGGGGTCGAGTCAGCACGTGGAAAAATCTCTGTTTACTTCCTTTCTCCTTCTCTGCAACCCTAATATCTCCTCTGTAAAATTTTCCTGAAGGATTCTTTGCGCTAAAAATCTCTCCCCCTTCTAATAATTGATCTTGTGCAGGATTCTTTGTGCCGTGCTAAAAATAAAAAAAAATTGCTTGCAAGTTATTGTTTACTGTTTTGCATATTTAATTGGACTTTAAGGGGCTTGAAACCAATCCAGATTGGGTGGGGATTTCATCACCCTTCCAAGGACCCCAGAAATCATATAAGGCATATTGCATTGACCATCATTTAATTAAAAAATATTAGACTCAGCCCTAAGGACTTCGCGTTCAATAGGACAGAGGAATAGTTGTAGGCATCGACCGTTGATCCTAACCTGACTTTGTGGTGTCTAGGCAAGTGTTTCTAAGGCGAGCGGTTACTTAATTAGGCCCACTACTTTCGTGGTGGAGAACCTCCCACTTACCTGGCACTTACCTGGCCACAATTGGCGCTGAAGAGGCATTTTGAGGTCCTACTTCTTGCCCTTTGGAACAGTTAGGAGCTGTCTAGCTGACCTAGGTGACCCTAGATCTAGGCCTGATTGTGCATCTGTGGTTGATTGAACGTGTGTCTAAGCCTTTTTATCGAAAATCTTTTTTTGCAAAAAGCACCGCATAAAAAGAAAAAAAAATTACAAAAACTTGCAGCTTGTCGCTAAGAGATCCGTGCACACCCTACTTACACCCACTTTCTTCTCATTGACGTTTTCTTACCCCTACATTCTGTTTTTCACCTTTTTGACTACACTACCTCTTTAGTGTATGTCTGGTTGGACTAGGGACACTAGTGCCCGATTAGTCCGTGTCTCGTTGGTACCGACCGACGAAGCTTTCGACTCCGAAGTCGAAATTCCTTCCACTTACTTACCTTCACCTTCATATTCTTCCTCCGAAGGGATGTCGGGATATAATCCTAACAACACCTTACCCATGGGACCGATTCCACCTCCGTTAGGTGCAAATAAACCGCAACACCCACCTGTTGAAGCGCCCCAACGAATCGCGCTCCAGGATCTTTTCTACCCGATCCGCACCGCCTTACCTACTTGTCTTTCACTCCCACCGGCAAATGGGGACAACTTTGAGATCAAACCCCACTTCATCAACATGTTGCCAAAATTTCACGGGCTGGAATCCGAAGATGCCTATATCTTCATAAACAAATTCCAAAATGTTTGCGCAATGATAAAAACAACCCAATTATCAGATGACGCTATAAGACTAAGGGTCATTCCTTTCACCTTATGCGACTTAGCCAAGAAGTGGTTATACAGCACAGCATCACATTCAATTAAAAATTGGGAAGAGTTTGTTAAAGCTTTTCTTAAAAAGTTTTACCCACATCAGAAGACCGCGAGAATTCGCAATGAGATTATCCAATTTTCCCAGCTTCCTTCCGAACCCTTTTGGAAGTGTTTTGAAAGATTCAAAGACCTACTTGTTCAATGCCCTCACCATGGTATCGAAAATTGGCAATTTTGCCAAACTTTATACGAGAGATTGAACTCAGCAACGAAGCAGTTACTGGAAACCATTTGTCAAGATCACTTTCTAACCAAATCTAGTGAGGTAGCGTGGCAGTTTCTCGACGATCTTGCTGAACAAACACTTCAGTGGGAAAGCACCAAGACCACTTCATCTTCTTCTATTGGTCAGTCTAGGGTAGGCATACATCAGTTAGATATGTCGATAGCAATGAAGGCCGAGATGGTCGCACTTACGAAAAAACTAGAAGCAATTGAGACCAAAATCTCATCGCCTTCTCCTGACCCTGCTTTACCCCCACGAACTGTTTGTGCTTGTTATTCGGATCCATCACATCTTACCGAAGAGTGTCCTTACAATCCACCTGCTCAAGGACAAGATCACGTCAATGCTTCCTTTCAGCAACGACAAAGAAATGATCCATACTCTTCGACTTATAATCCGGGTTGGAGGAGTCACCCAAATTTTGCTTGGAATCAAAATCAGCAATTTCAAGGAAACAACAACTTTCAAAGGCCTCCTCCTCCACAACAATAAGCACCTCCACAAACTCAATACCAGCAACCTTTCCACCCACAACCTTACCAATACCAAATGAAAAATTTTGTGCCCAACAACTCTTACCCTCAAAACAATTTTGTTCAACCAAATAATGATAAGGTTACCTCGCTAGAAAGAAATCTAGATGCGTTCCTAAAGCAATCTACACAATCCGCAGCAAGGTTGGAGACTTCCATTCAATCTTTGGTGCAAAACAGTACTTCACACGATCAAAGCATCAAATCTATTGAGGCACAAATTGCACAACTCAATGCTGCGTTGAGCGAGCGAGAAAAGGAAAAGCTTCCATCCCAACCACTGCCAAATCCAGGTCACGCGCATGGAGCATATGAACAGCAAAATCATAACGTAAATGGTGTGACCACGTTGAGATCCGGAAAAGTGTTACACAATAACGTGGGTATTAATAATGACACCCCTGCCGGTGGTTCTTCTTCATCTTCTTCTTCTTCACCTTCATCTTCTTCGTTAGAGCCTATTCTTCATTCTTCACAAGGCTCTACTTCTTCTACTTCGAACGGACCCACTTCTCACATCACGAAAACATCTACATGGGGATCCGTTCCAACTCCACAATCTGCTCCACAAAAATTGGACTCAACAAATTTTCAAAATGTTCATTTTCCAAACAGGTTGAGATCCAATAAACCAACTCCACAAATGGAGAAGATTGTAGAGTTGTTCAAACAGGTCAGCATAAATATACCTCTCTTGGATGCAATCCAACAACTCCCTTCATACGCGAAAATCTTAAAGGACTTATGCACCAAGAAGAGGAAGTCACAAGTACCAAAGAAAGTTTTCATGTCTAGTTCTATTAGTGGTGCTCTTGTCCACTCTTTACCCCAAAAGCAAAAGGACCCCGGCTGTCCTACTATTTCGATAACAATTGGGGACAAGAACATAAATAAAGCACTATTAGATCTTGGTGCTAGTGTCAATTTGCTACCATATTCAGTGTACGAGCAATTAGGCGTTGGAGAGCTTAAACCCACTCATTGTACTCTCCAAATGGTCGACCGATCCATCACCCATCCTAGGGATGAGTTAGAGGATGTGTTAATTAGAGTAGGGGATTTCATTTTCCCTGTTGACTTTATTGTTATGGATACACAACCTGTAGCTAACCCTCGGAGTCAAATTCCGGTGATACTTGGTCGACCATTCCTTGCGACTTCCAATGCGGTGATCAATTATCGTAATGGTTCAATGAACTTATCTTTTGGAAATATGACGATTGAACTCAACATTTTTAAGTTGGGGAATCAGCCTTCCGAGCCTAATGCTAGTATACTTGATGTTTGCTCGATCCACGAGATCACGGAGGAGGACTGTGAGCTCGAAAAATTTCTGTTCGATCACAGCAGTGTTGACGCCTCTAGTGCGTTCCTCCTAGAATCCGACACAGCTTTCACGCCGGACAACGATTATGAGTGTTTCACCTTTTTGGACGATTTTGAAGACTCGCCATCTGAGTTTGAGTCTTTTGATTTTTCGGATGAGTTAGTTGAACCATCCGACTTGGTTGCGTACACTCGATTTGAACCGTTAATGGAATCCTTCGAGTTTGAAACAGTTTCACCAATGCTACCTTCAATTGTTTCACCTCCTAAACTCGAACTAAAGATTTTGCCGTCGCACCTTAAATATGCTTACTTAGGTGAGAATGAGACCCTTTCCGTTATCATATCGGCCTCTCTAGCTCTCGAGCAAGAGAAGGCCCTTTTAATGGTCTTACAAAATAATCGGCAAGCTTTTGACTGGTCTATGACGAACATCAAGGGGATTAGTCCCCTCATAGTTGAACATCATATACACTTGATGGATGATGCCAAGCCAGTGAGGGATCCACAAAGTCGCCTCAACCCCATAATGAAATAGGCTGTCAAGAAGGAGATTGTAAAATATCTTGATAGTGGTATCATTTACCCTATCTCGGATAGCCAGTGGGTTAGCCTCATTCATGTTGTCTCAAAAAAATCGGGCATTACGGTCATAACCAATGAGGCAAATGAGTTAATACCTACTCGCACCCAAACTGGGTGGTGAGTTTGCATCGACTATAGAAAACTAAATGCCACGACAAAGAAAGACCCCTTTCCTTTACCTTTCATTGACCAAATGCTAGAACGATTGGCTGGGCATGAGTTTTACTGCTTTTTGGATGGATATTCCGTCTATAACCAAGTCCCCATGGCCGAAAAGGATCAAGACTAGACCACATTTACTTGTCCTTTCGGTACTTTTGCTTATCGTCGCATACCCTTTGGGTTATGCAATGCACCTGCTACATTTCAGCGGTGTATGATGGGGATCTTTTCAAACATGGTTGAAAAGTTTTTGGAGATTTTTATGGATGATTTCTCCATTTTGGTGACTCCTTCGACGAGTGTTTTCTACACCTTAACGCGGTTCTTACCCGCTGTAGGGATAAGAACCTCATATTAAATTGGGAGAAGTGCCACTTTATGGTACGAGAGGGTATTGTCTTAGGACATGTCATCTCGCAAAACGGAATAGAGGTTGATAAAACCAAGATTGAAGTCATTTCTAATCTTCCTCCTCCTAAATGCGTCAAATACATCCGAGCTTTCCTTGGCCATGGCGGTTTTTATAGACGGTTCATCAAGGATTTTAGCAAGATTGCTAGACCCTTGACTCTCTTATTGGCCAAGGACACAACATTTGATTTTGACTCAACTTGCATGGAAGCGTTCAAGTCATTGAAACACTCTCTCATTTCTGCGTCCATTCTTTCATCTCCAGACTGGACGCACCCTTTTGAAATTATATGCGACGCAACAGATTTCGCCATTGGTGTTGTCCTTGGACAGCACATTAATAAGATGCCGCACGTAATTTATTACGGTAGCCGAACATTAAATGATGCCCAACTGAACTACACAACAACAGAAAAAGAATTTTTAGCACTTGTGTTTGCACTTGAAAAATTCCGGCCTTATTTAATCGGCTCTCCAGTGATTGTGTACACAGATTATTCAGCTCTTCGCCACCTTTTTGCGAAGAAGGATGCTAAATCGCGGCTAATACGTTGGATCCTCTTGCTATAAGAGTTTGACTTTGTCATAAGGGACAAAAGAGGATGTGAAAATATAGTGGCTGATCACCTTTCACGACTTCCTTCTTCGCCTATACTTGAAATTTCAATTAAAGATGTTTTTCCTGATGAGCAACTCTTAACCGTGTCTTGCGAACCTTGGTTCGCTGATATATTAAACTAGTTGGCCACCGGTCTAATACCTAAAGATTGGTCGAAACAGGATAAACTCCGATTCTTGTCCCAAGTAAAGCATTTTTACTGGGATGAACCGTATCTTTTTAAATACTGTTCTGCCAAATCATTCGTCAGTGTGTACCTGAAAATGAGTTTAAGAGTGTGCTGTTTTTTTGCCACGATCAAGCGTGTGGCGGGCACTTTGACCCAAAGAAGACAGCCGAGAAAATCCTGCAGTGTGGTTTCTATTGGCCACGTTTCTTTAAAGATGCATATGAATACTGCAAGACATGCTCCCGGTGCCAACCAACATTTGAGCCGGATATCGTGGAGAAACGAAATGCCACTCCAACCAATTTTGGTTGTGGATATTTTTGATGTTTGGGGAATAGACTTCATGGGACCATTTCCCAATTCTTTTGGGAATGTGTATATTCTTTTGGCTGTTGACTATGTGTCAAAATGGGTCGAGGCTGTGCCTAGCCAAACGAATGATAACAAGGTTGTCGTTCGATTTCTTAAAGAACATATCTTTTCTCGGTTTGGGCACCTTCGAGCAATTATAAGTGATAATGGATCTCACTTCTGCAATAGGACTTTTGAGTCCTTAATGCGCAAATATTCTATTACACACAAGCTGTCAACACCGTATCATCCCCAAACATGTGGGCAAGCCGAGATTTCGAATCGGCAATTTAAACAAATCTTGGAGAAAACGGTTTCTAAAAACCGTAAAGATTGGTCACACAAACTTCTTGATGCACTATGGGCATTCCGTACTGCATACAAGACCGATCTTGGTATGTCTCCATACCGGCTTGTTTATGGGAAGGCTTGCCACCTCCCAGTTGAGATTGAGCACAAGAAATTTTAGGCGATTAAGGAGTTGAATTTATCAATGGGAGATGCGGACAGCAATCGAAAGCTGCAACTAAACGAACTAGAAGAGCTGCGGGATGAGGCTTATGATAATGTTGTCATTGTTAAAAAATGAACTAAGGTGTTCCATGACAAACATCTTATGCGCAAAACGTTTAAACCTGGTCAACAGGTTTTACTCTATGACACTCGGTTACACTTTCACCCCGGCAAGCTCAGATCTAGGTGGAAAGGGCCGTTTTTAGTGCGCACCGTATATCCGCACGGTGCGGTAGATCTTGAAAATCCGGAGGACGGTACTTTATTTAAAGTAAACGGACATCGACTGAAACCGTTCCTCACTGCGGACCTGTCGGAGGAGCTCCTGTTTTTGCAGGAGCCGATTTACACTGATTGATCTTCCTCCATTTTACCCCCAAATTTTTGATCTTCTTGCCAAAACTTTATTTCCGATAAGTCTGGGGGTGTGTATCATTTGTAAATATATAAGTACAAAATAACATAAAAAATAAAAAATTTGAAAAAGAAAAAAAAATTGGACATTTTTGTAAAATTGCAGAATAAATAAATAAAATAAAATTTTATTTGCAGATAAATTCCTCTTTTTGGAGGGGTCTATCTACAAATATCCATCATATGTCCCTATTTAAAGAGCTCGAGCCCCCCTCTCTGCTATAACCCTAATTTTCACACTCTCTCAAACCCTAGCCGACGCACCCTCTTTCCTGCAGAGAGAAACCAGAGCGCCGCCTCCATCGTGCCGCGAAACTGCCTCCATAGCTTGCTGCCGCCGCGCAACCGCCGCCGTCTCTGTTCTTCGCCCCCTAAAATTTTCATGGGAGGTATGCTTGCTCAAAACACCCTCTGTTTTTCAAAATTTTAGATCTGTAGAACACATCATGGCACATAGCATGCAGTTAGAAAGAGATTTTTCGCAAGTTTTCTCACATGAAATATATGGTAGTTATTTCGCGAACGAAATCGCGCGTAGGGGTTGGAATTATTTAATATACAATCACCCTTATGCATTTGCATTGCAGGAATTAGTAAACCAATTTTACGAGTCTATGGAGGATGGGTGTCTCACCCTACTGGGTTTTATTAAATTGCAATGGGGCGATCGCGAAATTATAATTGATAGGGATATAATACACGAGGTCACACTAATACCTCGCATACCTGCACATGACCAACCCCTTCAATTCGAGGATACATGCCCCTGATGGGCAACGATTGCTCAAGGGAGCTGCGAAAGGGTATCCAAGCATGAACCCTTTTCGCGAATGTTTTGACTGTGTGCCGGTAGGCACAAAATAATATTTTTGGTAGCTCCCATAATACAACATTTTTCACACCCTCCTTACATATTGTGCACACTCTTATGACGAAGAACCCACGTTTTGATATGTGCACAGTATTACTCAACTCTATAGGTGCGGGTAAACGGGCCGCTAATTACCCTTGTCCCATGCTGGTTACACAATTATGTCGATATTTCCTCCCCGCGGAGGAGTTCAAATTTTATTTGCATGGAGGCATTCCGGTCAGACCTCTTATTGAGGGAGTGTCTACGTCCTACTCTCGACTGACAGATGTATGGTCGAGGACCGAATCGGCAGAGAATGTATTTGCCCGCACTCCAAGCTCTAGCTCGACCGCGAGCGAAGGCGAAATGACCACTCTTGAGCATGCACAATTGATGAGGAGAGCAGTTAGGGGTATTGATGCTTTGAGGGAGGAATTTAGGGCAACAACGAGGGAGCACGACCGTCGATTGACGGAGGTTGAGCGGGGTATTCAAACCCAGTTGGCTAGGGAAGAGCGTTCACGTTCACGCTCGAGAGCGCGGTGTGGGGCCGAGCAGTGAGGGCGCTGCTTTGGTTAAGTTTGGGGGAGATGGTGGTTTTATATAGTTATCTTTTGCATTGCATATTTTTAATTTTTTGTATATATTTTTCTTTTCCTTTTGCATATTTAAATTATGCATTGCATCCTAATATAAAAATCATAAAAATAGAAAAAGAAAAATCAAATAAAAACTGAAAAATTATAAAAATTAAAACATTCAATTTTGGACTTAATCGACTTGAGTTTGACAAATAGGTTAACTAGCTAGGAAAAACTAGATCCTAGACTTAGTAAATTAAAAACCCTAAAAATAACATTTCTTAAAATTTAACGGTAGAAAGTATATGTCTTTGTAGTTTATTTAGAAATAGGCAAATTTCGAGTTAACTTCTTGGGCTAAGTTAAAACAAGGGAAAAGTATTGATATCTTTATTAGAGTATAAGTTTGAAAAATAATTCCTAAGTTTAAGTCTAAATTCTGAAAATATATACCCTATAAAATTGCACAAACACGAACCTTGAAACTTGGAATAGTAGGAGAGACTTTGAAATGCTCTTGTCTAAAGTCCTTAGTACGAAGAAAAATAAAAAAAAAAATATACAAGTGTGAATAAAGAAAAAAAATGAACACTGGTTTTTGTAATTACTTAAGGCTGCAAAAATAGAAAAAATATTTAGCAAGGGTGCTTCATCACCTAGTGCCTTAGACCAACTGGTTTGGGAGTCACTGCTAAAGCCTTATGTATTACAAGACTAGAAATTACGCTTTAATGTGCAAACATATTTTGTAATCGATTGTTGGTACCTCAAGAAGTATTAACGATCGTATAAAGAATGTGTAAGAAAAATTCATCTAAAAATTCACCAATTAAGAAGTGCTTTGGACGACGGACAAGAGTATGATAGCTTGATTTGAATTTCCAAGTGTAGGGGTGATATATACACACACGTAGGGGTATGTGATTGGGGTCTAGATAAGAGATAGGAATGAAGAATAGGACTTATGTATTTAGTAGAGATGATAAAAATTCCTAAGTTGAGATAGAACCCTAGAAGGAAAACTTAAAAGATTCTAAAAGCTAAGTAAGTCTACAGAACATATATAATCTTAAGTTAAATAATAAGGAAGCGTGAAGAATACGGGTGAATAATTTCTGAGTCAAAGATGATAGAGTTCTTATTAGAAAACCTAATTGGAGAATAAAAGTCGATAAGCCAAAATGATAGGATTTTGTGGGTAGTATCCGCTGAAAACCCTCAGGAGACAACACTCCTCCTACTAGGGACCCTCTAGAAGTTTAATGGCTTGTTGCACGAGCTCAGTGCAATCTCGTTTCCCTGCGAAAGTGAGGCTAGGTTTTTTCCAAGAATAAAACTAGGTTTGCTGGAGGACAAGCAAAAGATAAGTTTGGGGGTATTTGTTCATACCATAATTTTGCATTCTTATAGACCCCATTCTTATTCATTTTACAAATAAACAGGTGCTTTTGATCCATGTCTACTACATAGTTGCAGGTTACAGGTTCTTGGAACAAAAACAGTGAAAAAGATGAAAAGACGATACAAAAGTGAGACTACGACCGATAAATGATGGAATCTTGATCTTGCCTATATTTTGAGGGACAATGAAAATCAATGAACAAGTTCATTAAGCACAAAGGCAGCGCAAGGTTCAAGATTTCGACACGAAGCAACGGTAATAGTCCACTACATTATTCACTGGGGAGATCTGGAAGAGAACCAGAAGACATTCTGAAGAACCAACTGAAGAAACAAGAAGACAAATTCAACCAGACAGAAGACCAGAAAACTGAGCCCACAAGCACCCTACTTGGCCGCGGAACCGCGGCCAAACCTGGCTTTTGGCCGCGGATCCGCGGCCATCTTGAACCCGGGTCAGTGGAAATTTCTTTGACGGTGGGTGGCGCGTTGACTAGTCTTCCTAGGGGTATATTTGTAAAAGCAGATGTGTGTCGATTGTAACCCTAGGGTTTCTATGCTTTATAAATAGAAGCCCTAAAACTTGTTTTAGGTTATGCCTCTTTTCATTGAATAAAATTCAGAATTCCTATCATGTTTTGAGAGCATCAATTTTGTAAGTAGTTTCTTTTATTTGCCCTAGTCTTAATTTTTATTTCAGCCCTAGTTTAAATTTATTCTCTGCCCTAGTTTAATTTAGATTAGTACTTTTTATTAATCTGCCATAGTTAGATAATTAATCTCTTAAATCGAAAACTCATAAAAATCATGTTTTTCATAGATCCCTTAATGAGCGAGTAATTCATCGCTTGTTAGGGTTAGGAATAGGGAAGGTTTGAGAGATGCAAATCTCTCACCCCTTTCTTGCCCATCACATATTAATTATTAGGACTCCATGCATACATACACATACCGCTCCCTACGGCACCCTACCCACGAGGTAACGGTGATACCGTGGTATAAAAGACCGGTTGTGCATGTTTTTTATGCAGGTTAGGGTAAGGATTAAGAAAGGACGGACAAGGACCTAGAGGAAGAAACATCTTTTCTTCCCAATCGTCCTAATCCCCTTTATTAATAATTACCATAACACCTAAAGAGATCTAATTTAGGGCATTGAAAGCGGTGGGAAATCTTTAACTTTCCAAACTTAACCCAAACCTAACCCTAGCAAGATTTCTAATCCTAGTCTAAATCAACTTAGCTTTTAATGATAAAGATCCAAACACCATTTAGAATTAACTCGTTAGAAAAATTAGGAAATACACAACAACCCTGTGGACCGACCCGTATTCACCAGCTAGCTACCAAGCGACGTCGTTCTTGATTGCTATATTTTTTATCACAAAACATTGTACAAATCAGAGTCCTCACGAATCCTAATGAGAAAACGCACATATGTGATCCTCACGACTCGTAGGGAGAAATACCTTCATGAGACCCTTACGGCTCATGAAGTCAAAAGCCTTAGTCGACAGGATCCTTACTCTGTTCGCTAAGCCACCTTTGTTCGACATCGACAGAGGCAAATGATGATTCGCTCCTGGCAATATTCCAGTTGTAGCGGTGTTGATGCCAAAATCGGTGTCTAACTCCAAGCTTACGTCAAAGAAGCTAGCGAACCACACATGCATACGAAATAGCCGAAATGATGGGGCAATTTGCAACAAAATCAGCAAGTAAAAATGTATGCATGCAAAATAGCCGAAATGATTGGGCTACTCGCAATAAAAAGCAGCGAGTAAAAATAAAATAAATAGCCGAAATGATTGGGCACCGCGAAAAATAGCCAAAATGATTGGGCAATCGTGACCTTCGCGATATAAAAGCTGAAATGATAGAGCATCGCAGAAAGAAATAAAGAAAAATGAAATTTATGCCCTACGGGTAATATCACATCAATCCCTATATACAATCCAGGGGCGCAAACAAAGAAGGAATCACACCTTCCCTCCCCAGACTCCATCAGAAAACGAAGCCAAATCTCGACGGTTCAGGGATAGCCTAGAGATCATCAACAGCGTTCCTCCCCATTCCAGCAGGATTCAGATGCTGCAATCAACCCTGGAGCTACGGCTAACCCTCTACTCCAAATCTCGATGGTTCACAGACAACCTGGAGACAACTTCAATATTCGTCTCATTACAACAGACGCTACGTCATTCACATGACCCCGTTTCGGAAATACGTCATCTACATGACCCCGTTGCGGAAATACGACATCCACATGACCCCGTCGCGGAAATATGACATCCACATGACCCCGTCGCGGAAATATGTCATCCACATGACCCCGTCGCGGAAATATGTCATCCACATGACCCCGTTTCGGAAATATGTCATCCACATGACCCCGTCACAGAAATACGCCATCGACATGACCCCGTCTCAGAAATACATCATCTACATGACCCCGTCTCGAAAATACGTCATCCATATGACCCCGTCTCGGAAATACGTCATCCAGATGACCCCGTCACGGAAATACGTCATCCACATGACCCCGTCTCGGAAATACGTCATCCACATGACCCCGTTTCAGAAATACGTCATCCAAATGACCCCGTCTCGGAAATACGTCATCTACATGACCCCGTCTCGGAAATACGTCATCCAAATGACCCTGTCATGGAAATAGGTTATCCACATGACCCCGTCTCGGAAATACGTCATCCACATGACCCCGTCTCGGAAATACGTCATCCACATGACCCCGTCTCGGAAATAAGTCATCCACATGACCCCGTCTCGGAAATACGGCATCCACATGACCCCGTCTCGGAAATACGTCATCCAAATGACCCCGTCTCGGAAATACGTCATCCACATGAGCCCGTCACGGAAATACATCATCCACATGACCACGTCTCGAAAATACGTCATCCACATGACCCCGTCACGGAAATACGTCATCCACATGACCCCGTCGTGGAAATACGTCATCTACATGACCCCGCCTCGGAAATACATTACCCAATGACGCCGTGAAATGCGGATAACGTCAATCTCATTAAACAATTACGGGTCCTCTCGACTTATAAGGAAGAAAACTCTCTTATAAGATCCTTACGACTTATAAGGGAAAACGCGCTTAAGAATCCTCACGATTTCTAAGGAGAAAATATACCTACGAGATCTTCACGACTCGTAGGGAGAAAAGTCTTTATGAGACCCTCACGGCTCATAAAGTTGAAAAGTCTTAGGTAACAAATTTGAACCTGCTTCCTAAGCCATCACTACCCTTCAAAGAAGCCAAAACAAGATGCTCACTCTATCATCTACCGGCTATGCTTGCTAAAATGACATGCCGGCAACAAATAAAAGAGAAAAAAGCGACGAAGAGAACATTTGATTCGCATTTGGTTAAGCATACATGTTCATGCACGTGCAAAAGATTCAGTACATAAAAAAAATACGCTGAAATGAGGAATTTGCCATTCATACTTTGAAAAGTTCTTACAATCATGAAAGCAGTAAATGAAAACATCATCAAAATGATTACAATGGTAAAACCTCAGATCCAGGGCATGGATTGAGGAATTCGAAAATAAGGCCGTCTAGAATCTTTCTGGCCTTTCTGACCATTCTCGTATGCCTCCTCTCGCGCTCACTAGTGTCGAGATCCTCGCCAATGTCCTCCTCCCTTTGATAAGAAGCGATTATCGTCGTCTGTTGGAAAGTTTGATGCAAAATATCAATGAGCTTATCTCGCCGCTTCTTCGAGATCAGGCACGATAGGTACACTGAATGCACCTTGTCTTCGGCATCATCCAGCGCATTAAGCGGCATGGCTTCGTGAAACCTAGGAAGTGCTCCCCAAATTGCTCCCACTACGATTTTCAAGAGAGCGGAACTGCGAGGAAGCAGTCGACCGACGTTTGCATACAGACGATCCATAATCTCCGTACATTAGGCATCTGTAAACTCTTGGTTCTGGAAACGGCCCTGTGCGCGAATATCCTCATAAGAGATAAACTCGTTCAGACTATATAAATGAACAGCCATAGTGCCTGAAAAGAAACATCATTAAAAGATTAGTAATAAGGAAAAACAGGCACAGGGATTTAAATGACTCTTGATATCCCCATGGAGAAAACAAATTCTAATTATGAAACCTAACAAATTTGAATTTGCGAGAAATCCTAATAAAAGGAAGGGAATCTCATTTAATGAGCGACCCCTCGGGTCAAGGAATTAAACTCCTCGAAAGCAATGCTCTGCAGACAGGAATGATACCTGTCAAAATCAATTAAGAAGGGAATTAATGATTCCCCGAGAATTCTAAGAGCCATGCTCTGTAAAGATGGTGGAATAACCCATATCAGAATACTTAAAAGATTCTCTTAGGATTTAAGAGCTGAGGAGAGCAAAGCTCTGTTAATGAAACCCTAAAGGGGTTTTCTTTAGATCTATGATCTAAGTAGAGCAAAAAACTCTGATAACGAGTGAAACTCTAGATTATTAACTAATTCCTTCAAAGATTTATCTTTACCTAAAAAAAATCTGACAGAGTTTTAACTCTTAACTTTCTTTAAAAAGAGAGCAATGCTCTGAAGAAGAGATAATTCTCGGAAAAAAGATGAACAATGGCCATCTCAGAGGGCCAAAGGCCCTAATTATAGGCATTGAGAGCCGCTTCAACTTCCAAAAGTTGATCCAACGACTGAGATGCTACCACCGCCGCACTCATATATGGGCCACGTAAGCGCAACGGTGGGGGGCATTTGTTTCCCCAATCAGAGCAAAGCTCTGTTCAAATTCCGAGATTTGAAATGAAGCAACGCTTCTGTTTCCCCCAATCAGAGCAAAGCTCTGTTTTGAAATTCAAAATTTCGAAAATTGAAGCAATGCTTCAGATCCAGCGCTAGGCGCGCTGCGCGCCACGTGTCATACACGGATGTGCTAGCGCCAGGTGCGCTGCGCCCTAGGCAGTGCACCCCCAATCAGAGCAAAGCTCTATTTTGAAATTCAAAATTCAAAAATTGAAGCAACGCTTCAGATCCAGCGCTAGACGTGCTGCGCGCCACGTGTCAAACACGGATGCACTAGCGCCAGGTGCGCTATGCCCTAGGCAGTGCACTATGTATGAAGTAGCGCTAGGCGCGCTACGCGCCACGTGTCAAACACAGGTGCGCTAGCGCAAGGTGCGCTGTGCTCTTAGCAGCGCACCACGTGCAAAGCACGGGTGAGCCAGCACTGGAATTAAAAAATTCCCCACCCTTAGATCAAAAGATCTAATAATGATAAATCATTAATCAGAATTAAAATTCTGTTTTGGAAAGATTTTTCCAATCTTGTTAAAAACAAGAAGATTGCCTTCTGTAAAACAGAAGCCCTAGGATCAAAGATCCAACGGTGGGAAACATTCCCAAATCAATCAGAGAAAGATCTCTTTAACTGATTTAACAAATCAACTTGCTCTATATAAAGGCCCCAAGACTTCAAGTCTGATATAGAGAACCCCCTCCCTCCCATAAACTTTGAGAAATTCAAAGAAAGAAGAGCAATCTCTCAGCAAAAGAAGATTTTTTTCTTCAAGGTAAAAAAATGGCGGTGAACAAAGAGATGGATTCATCTCATAATTAAAAAGAAGAATTATCTTCTTAAAAAAGATCATAGATCTAAAAAGACCAAGGTCTTTCATAAAAGAGATCAAAAGATCTCATCACATAATAAAGAAGAACATATTCTTCACACAGATCATTGATCTATAAAGGCAAAGCCTTTCAAAAATAAGAACTATTGTTCTTGAATCTTGAGACAAGGTCGCTTTTAAAAGAACATAAATTTGTTCACAGATCATAAAAATTGATCAAATGCTCTTTGCGCTATTGAAATGCGCCTTGTGCTCTTGAACAGCGCTTCTGCGCTCCCTGAACCGGTGCTAAGCACCAAAATGCACCACGTGTCAACCACATATGCAACTTGCGCTTTGCGCTTCTAAATAGCGCACTGCGCTCATGGGCTGGCGCTCAGCGCCAAGCGCGCCACATGTCACTCACGTGTGCGCCACTAAACTAGCGCAATGCGCTCATAAATTAGCGCTCAGCGCTCATAAACCGGCGCACTGCGCTCATCATCTGGCGCCTAGCGCAGAACATGACACGTGTCCCTTACATGCGCGCCACATGGCAGAAGCGCACTGCACTTTTTGATCGGCGCAAAGCGCCTAGCGCACCATAGGTTGCGCTGACAGAACACAAGTTGTTCTTTAATAAGCCAGAGCTATGCTGAGAGAAAAAAGTGTCAAGATCTAATGCTCAGCATTATTAAAAGGGACAAGCCCAAATAAAGGCTCAATAGCCAGAATAAACAAAATGTTTAAATATTTATTGGACTTAGCCCAATATTGGCCATAAGTCCTCAACTTATATTTAATTGAGCCCATCTGCTCTTGAATATTTAACAGATCTTAGTCCCAAATTGGACTACAGATCTTTCAACCAACTCATACGGGTTGGAGGGTACATCTCTTTAATCCTCTGATATTTGTCCTTGTAATCCTTCAACCTCTTCAGAGAGGTGAAGGGTCCCGACAACCATACATCTGACGTCTTTAAACTGGACTGTGGGGTCCTTAAACTCACGGACTACGATGTCCTTAACCTAGACTGTGGGGTCCTTAAACTCATGGACTACGATGTCCTTAAACTTTATAGACTATGACGTCTTTAAACTACGGACTGTGGAATCCTTAAACTCATGGACTACGATGTCCTTAATCTCGGACTGTGGGGTCCCTTTAAACCCACGAACTACGATGTCCTTAATCTGGACCGAGATGTCCTTAAACTAACATTGGACCGTAATGTCCTTAAACTAATCGACCGCAATGTCCTTAAACTAAATAACAGAGGAAAAATGCTCTCTTGTTGGATCTAAATGATCCTGTTAAGTTGATCTTAGTCTAAAAAAAATTAGACTAACGTATTCTTAATAAACGTTTAAGTTGATCTTAGTCTAAAATTAGGCTAACGTATCCTTAAACCCAACCCCCAAACCCAAATCTAAGAAGATACGGATTTAGACTAATCCACGCCCTACGGGTGACAACATAAATTAGTCTCCGTATACAATCCACGGGAAACCACAAACAAAACAAACACTCACGACACGAAGTGACCATTTGGAGAAGAAGAAAGTTGTTACCGCGATGCGGTAGCGTAATTAACTGCAGGGGCTTGCGCCTGCAGGGAAGAGCGTCCCCACAATCAAAAACCCCTCAAACGAGGGGGAATCTGACGAAGTCTGCTACATCGGCCGCATCCGTTTAAACCTTCAATACATGGTGCCATAAATCAACTTGGCATCTTCAGAGAGGTGGACGGATAGCACCAATTAGTATCTGCCCCGAAATTCAGGAGAGACGTCCGCCGCGTTTTCATCCGCGTCTTTCGGTGGGGAACAAGGAGGACATTCTCGCTCAACATGATAGTATGCTATATGGTTACTCTTTATCTTAACATGTATACTTGTACCGTCTCTCTGTTACATGTTGATAAAACCCTTAGGATGTATACTTGACTACCAGGATTTTAATGGAGATCATACTAGTGGGGCCATAGTAGTCCATAAGTACATCCTTTAATTATTCATAGTCGAGGGAGTATCGAGACGGGGCATCGATATTCCAGAGTAGACTAGTGTGTACAATTCATGACCCCGTATGAGGAGATGGTTGATCCCACAACATTGGTGTTTTACATCAGAGAATGTGTACAGGTGCTCATTGAAGAATGGGTACATCGAACATGACTCGCCGAGAACTCCTAGATGGTATTATAGCTCACGTCAGATAGCAGTTCTCTGATGACACTGGTACAGGTTAGTCTGTTGACCCGAGATCGTCATAGAGTCTTGTGTGATTCCCACTTTGCTTTGATTTCCACCCTATCACGCTCAAGAGGAGTTGTGCAAACAAGTGGTTTTTAGGTACAGTCTTGAGTCACATGGAGGCAATGAGCGATAAGAGGGGATTTCGTCTCTCCCGGTATTGGGGGTTGATGTTGTGTTATGCTCGATTGGCCATAACAGGAAATCTTTGCCCAGGGTTGCTGAGATTTACTGGTAAGTGTTATCAGTAGTTTCTCGAACCATTATGAGTCTCGCATCGGCATGACTTATCAAGCTATTGGGGTCTAACGTTTACCACCCCCACGCTAGATATGCGACATATCAAACGAAGAGACCGGACTGTACGGTAGTGTTACTTATTGGATTCACGGGAGTATGAGCAAGCTTGCTTGTTAATCTTCTGATCGCTCAATACCCGGGTAGCCATTACGTTCAGTTAGTACCGCTGACGGCTTGTGGGTAACTGATATGATCATTACCTACTGCCGGCGTATTGACGAGTCTTTAGAGTCCTACATAGAGGTTTCCTAGCTCAAGCGAAACGAAGTAGGGTACATATGTGATATGTATGGGGCCGAGATTAATACGTGTATATGATACCGTATTCTAATCTCCCGATATGTGATATCGGTCGGTTATATGAGATATAGCCGGGTTATTGAATCAAGTGTTGATTCGATAAGATGATATATATGATATTAGTCGGTTGTAAGCGATACAGCAGGGTTATTAAATCAAGTGTTGATTTAATAATTTAATGTATGATTATATATTTTATATATTATTATACATTATCTAATATTAGCTCACTTAAGAATTTCTTTTTCTCACTTGTACATTTAATATATATGTGATATATATTATTGTATTTTTTTCTTTGTTTCATACTTGATGATACATTATGCATGGGTGTATGAGACTCATACCATACCATAAGATAATTATGGTGAATATTTATTTAGAGAATAAACAAAATTAGGTGGAAATAAGCAAGGCTAAGAGGCTTGGAGAAGCTTGTGGAAGCTTTGACTTAAGTCCACTAATTTTGTTTTTACTTTAGATATTTATTAATCCAACCATTATCTTTAGTCATGGTTAAGTCTCTACAATGATCATATATGATATTTTCTCATCCATGATTACCATTCATTCCATTCTTGACTTCATCTTCTTCATCTCAAGTTAGCTCACTAGGTTTTCTTGAGGTGAAGAAACAGAGTGAGAAAAATTATTCTAAAGTGAGCAAAATTCCTACTTCATCAATCTATACTAGACTAGCCATTTAGTATAGGTTGTTTGCTTCACTAATTCTCAATTGGTGAAGAGATAGCTTGAGTTGGAGATTCCTCGACGTAGATCATTTTCGGCCTCAAAGATCTTTAAGCAAGCTTGTTCCTTTCGCCTAGTGGAGCCTAACGAGAGTCCGGGAGACCACTAATTGGAGCGAAGGGACTACTACATGGAGCTTTAGAAGTGAAGGACCGGTCTATAAAGGTTTTATTTCTTGTTCACTTAGAGTAAAGATGTTTACTTGCATAGTATTACCCTAATTCTCTAGCTAGATCCTCGGTTTCAGGTTTCTTAGTACTCTAAGTTTTTTAAAATTGCATGCCTAATGCCTTGGAAAACATAGTGAGGATGCTATGGAACTCGGCAAATATAATGGCTAAAATTAAGGGATTCAGATAGCTGAAAATAAGGGATTTATATGGTGGTCAATGGTTGACTATAGTAACATATAATGAAAGATTCAATGCATTGTATATAATTGTAAAACTATCCCTATCTGTAAAATAATATAAATAGAGCTTTGTATGCCAAGTGAAGACAGTGAATGAAATTGAAATTATTCTCCACTCTCTTTTTTCTCTTCTGTTTACTTTGTTCATAAAAACACAACTGCCAGAACAACTGAGATTGCAGAAGTATATCGCAACGAATCTGCAAGAAAAGAAGCATAACTCTATCAGCGATCGATCATTCTAAGTATTGAACTACATTCTAAATTCAACCTCGTTGTAGCGGTGAATAATTACTCATACCTGCATGCCTGGAGCATGCCAATGGAGCAAAAACAGAAAGGCTTGTACATAGAAGAACAAAAAAATGACCATTCCACCAATGATGTCCAAACCATTCTTCTAATACACCAGAGTGTTAAGTGTCGCCGCTAAAGGATGTTCCAAAAAGCACGTCGCCTTGCCAAGATGTAAATATCCAATATAAGAAAGTAGAATTGATAAAAATAGGACATTGTTTTCAGAACAAATTAACCGGTCAATTAGCATGATTTTCAGTTTGTAATTTGCTAAAAATTAATTATCAAGGATCTTGCTGCTCGTCCCATTCACCGTGGGTAGCTTCCTTCCCAACAATGCCATGAAATCCTACATCATGAGGTAGACGAGTAGCTTCCTGTCCGGCCCCTCCATGGCGGATAGCTTCTCGGCCAACAACGCCGTGGATCTAAAGCTCTCATCAAGAGACAGCCGGGTAGCTTCTTGCTCGACCCATTCACCGCGAATAGCTTCCTGTCTAACAATATCGTGAATCCAAAGCCCTCATCACGAAGCAGCCGGGTAGCTTCCTGCCCGGCCCATCTACTGCAGGTAGCTTCCTGTCCAACAATGCCGTGGATCCAAAACCCTCATCACGAGGCAGCTGGGTAGCTTCCTGCCCGACTTAAGCTGTGAATCCAAATCCTTCATGCGAGGCCGGAAGACAGCTTCTTGCCCATCACACTTATTCACGGCAGGTAGATTCTTATCCAGCCTAAACCATGAATCCAAAGCCCTCATATGAGGCCGGTGGACAACTTCTTGCTCGTCGCACCCACTCATGGTCCTGGAGACACCACGTCACAGCCGATCATTGGATGCCTTCCTCTTACACGGACCCGAACAAACGAACCGACGTCTCCATTATGGCGCCGCCCTCTCAGTGATCCGCTGACGTCATCGAGGATCCGCGTGAAAATTAAGGCGTGCGGTAAAATGCCGTGTGAACTCGGAGATCGAAGAGACTCAACAGATAAACGCTATGTCATTCCCAGACAATCCACTGCGAAGAATTCTCGGCACCAAGCTGAATAGAGAAAACTAAGCGGACCACTCTTGGCCCGACCCATAAATAGGTCGGAACGAGAGTGGGGTGCTAATGATAATACTCATAAGTGTAAATCTCCCAGATCATGACACGTAGCAGATGACATGTCACCCACGTAAGCCCACTAGATTCCTAGGGACTACAGAACTGGAATAAGCATGATGCAAAGGGAACGTTCCTCGGGGCCTCTTCCCCGAGGCTCAGTCCGAAGAATAGGCTACGACCTCTCGGGGTCTCCGTTCGACGCATTCCTCCCTCGCCTAAACCATCAGCCCATTACTCGACTCTAATCTATCCTATAGCTGATATTTTTCAGCTCCATTGCTCGTTTCTGAGCTATCTTATAGCTGAGATTCCTCAACGTTCATGTATGGCCTGGAGCATGGGGACGAGCACCTCTGTTATGGCTCCGTGTATCTCGCCACAACGGGATCTCCGCTGCTCCACGTCCCGCATCCCACGCTAGCATATCTTGCCATTAATGAGTGTATCTCGTCATTAATGGGTGTATCCTTCCATCAACGCGAACGTGATGTAGGAGCGCAACGGACGGCAAGAATCTTGCATCAGCTCGCTCTAATGCGACCCCTATATAAACCCCTCCTCCAGATGATTCAGGTAACTCGAATTGAATCCAATACGCCGCTACTCTGCCCATCTATTTCTCGGTACTTACTTGATCCTCGGAGGGTCTTACGGTGGTTTCCCACCTCGGGACTTCATTTGCAGGTAGCTCGGCGTTAACAACAACCAACAACCCATTGAGATTCATACCCAACCTTCATCACAGTTCTCAACCGTTCAGTCCCACTGGCCGTAAGATCGGCGGAGGACAATATCTGAAGAAGAGTCCGACCTCTATTAGAAAGGCATGTTCTTTTATTATTATTTTTCTCTTTACAGATTAGAACTAGAAAAGAGAAACCTTTCCCTTTTATTTGACAGGTTTTATTTTGCATATATAAGATCTCACTCTTAGTTCTAATTTTGATATTTTATTCTTTCTCTTTACAGATTAAATATAGAAAAGAATGATCTTCCCCTTCTTTTGACAAGTTTTATTTTTGCATCTGATCATTTCAAAGGCATCTCACAAAATAGTTATAAAATAAGAGAATTATATCGATCTATATAGCACGGACTCAGGTACAGATACAGGAAACGATACGAATTCACAGATGCACAACCTTTCAAAAACCTAGAATACATGATACATTTTATGTCACACCCCGCTTTCCAAAATACGTAAATACGGTACGTGACAAAGCCAACCATGCTATTTATGGCGAGAAAAAATCCTTCCATAGTCACATTACGGCTGTCAATCAGATAGCAAGAACAGTAAATAAAATCTAACTATTACATGTCCATTTGCCGCAATAGATTATAAACAAGAAATGTATAGCGGAAACAAATAAAGATCCAATAAAGAAATAATATCTAGCTCACGCCCCTTATGAGATCACAACAATAAATTTAAACTATGGAAATAAAATAACTAAATATCTCTAAAACTAATCATCAAGCTCCTTATTGCTCAGGTTGCTTGTCAAAATACTCTTGATTTTCCTGCGACAGAGTCAAAAGAACTGGGCCATGCAAAACCCAGATGTCGGTGCATCATAGATATCAATAATAATAGTAATAACCAGAATGGGATGCTATGATGAAACATGAATATAAATCAAAATCGCAGGTATAAAACGGTGGTTATATGTGTGTCATGTGTATCCTAAAGCATGTGCTTCTAAATTATCTATTCTACAAGTCTTTAAAATCAATTAATAAAATAGTCGATATAACTTAATAGTATCTCGTGCGTGCCCGGAACCACGGTCAAGACTCTCGGGGCTGAATTCGAGACGTACCGCTAAGCAGTAAAAATAGGATTTCATGTACAGACGAATGATGTCAGCATCATCATTCCGAGGCCCAAAGCCCGTATCGACTGATCAGTCTCTGGAAGTAGTGAACTATTGAGTTACAAGTTATGTTTCATTATTGATTTCCCCTTTTCCTCCAGATTTTATATTCAAGTCAGGTATTAACGATATCTATCTAATGCCAACACAGGATCAAGCGTATACAGGTCTTATCTATCTAGACAACAAGTCATGTCCATCAGGACAATAAGTAAGGATTGTCGGTGTTAGTAATAATCCAAGTAACAGGTCTAGTAATGTGTCATGAACATGTCAAGCAGTGTGTTTACACGATAAATACTTGATGGAAAACAGTAACCAGTTATCTAAATACCGTAGAAATAACTAATGTATATTAATTAAAATATAAAATTAATTAATTAACTAATTTACTATATATATACACCTGTGTGTAGTAATATTTACGTCTGCTACTAAACATACTGTTTTATAAGTAAAAGATCACGAATTACAATGAAATTATATTGAAACTATAACGAACTAGCATACAACCAGATAAACTTGTTATTGGTACAATACAAATTAATACTATAATATTGTAAAATGATATTACTTGCTAAACAATATAATGCGTACACTTTAAATAATTGTATAAAATTGGTATAGGTAAAATAATATGTTGCAAGTTTAAGAACTTGCATCAATTGATATACTCACGACGAAATACGGATTTTCCAAACGACGGCGACGTTCGAAATCACGATGTATACGTGACCTTAGCCAAACGACTGTGTATTGGTCTGAGATACTCGCTGGTGCTCTGTGGAATTCCCATAGGCTGGTACTTGGGTCGAAGGCGACGGCGACGAGTCAGGATTCGCCGGCGACGAGATGAAGTCGAGTTTCGAACTTGGAAAAGAAGATAAGAGAGAGAAAGAGATGAAGGGAGGTCTGGGTTTGAGGAGGTGTCGACTGGAGATGGGATCTGGGTCGTGTTCGTCAGCGGGGAACTAGGGTGGCGACAGCGGTCGGCTCCGGTGAACAACGATAGAGGACGAGAAGAAGAAGAAGATGCCGGGGATGAGAGCTTTGGGTCACGTCGAAGGAGAGGAGAAGAGGTCGCTGGGTAGGTAACGAGACGATGAGGCAACGCCGACGCCGACGCCGACGCCGAGGTCGGAAAACAAGGAAGTGCGGTGAGGTGATCGAAGGACAAGAAGAAAAGAAAGAGAAGGTGATGCCGAGGGTGGTGTAGGTGGTGAAAGGAATGCTGGCGATGACAAGAGGGAAGGAGTGATGAGGGTAATGGCGGTGGTAATCGGGTTCAGAAGACGGCGAGAAGGGAAGACGAAGGAAGTGGGTTTTGGGTTATGATGGTTGGAGCTCAGGCAAGGTCTTGGGTAAGGGAGGAAGGAGGTGGTGACATGGAAGAGGAAGTGGAGATGATACTTTGTGAACATTCCTCGGGACCTCGTCTCCGAGGAATCACCCAACCTATCGGAGCCCTCCCAGGGTACCCCCCATATTCGCCTTGCAAACAGCCTTCAGCTTGCCTCCGAGCTCTCCTATAGGCTTGAGCTTCCTCGGCCTCCCGACTCGTCTCCGAGCTATTGCAGGTCTGAGCTTCCTCGGCCTTCTTCGGGTAGGCCAAGCTTCCTCGGCTCTCCGGACCAACCGAGAACGCAGAGCCCAAGCGCCTCCGCAACGGCTCTGTGTATCTCGCCAAATGCGAGATATCCGCCGCTCCACGTTTCGCGTCCACAATGGATCCAAACACTTCAATCTTTGAAAATAAATTTTAGGTTGAGATTTTTTTAAGGAAAATATTTTTGAACCCGACTACTTTTGTTATGAATATAAACATTTCAATTTTAAGCGGGCTAACGCCGCTTTTACTTAAGCGGACGTCTAGGCCTCTTTTTAGAACATTTCCGTAAGTTAATATATTTGTAAATATCTCTGCGTGTGGTTGTACTTTATAATTTCCATGTGCGCAATCCTTTATTCTACCGAGTATGACCACCTAATTTTGGTCGCTCCTTTCTCTGTCTTTCATCTTGATTTTCTATCTACCTTTTCTTTTCAATTTATACAAAAGTACGTTAAATAAAAGGTTTTTATGCTTATTTTCGTTATGATTCCCAAGCTGGCTCAAGTCACTAAGGAAGATATTTTCATATGAAAATAAGGAAGATATTATCATGTGTATAATCAAGCTTTTTTTAGATCGACATTCTCAACATATTTTTATTCTGATATTTTAGTGTGATTAAATTTTCAGAATCAAAATTTTCATAATAGTTGCACTCGAGTTTATGTTACCCAGTGCAAGAACATGGCCTGCTAAACATATATATTTTCTCAATCCTTGTCATATCTTTAAAGTTTAGGTATTATTGCACAATCTATTCAATGCTCACATGATATATCTTTAAAGTTTAGGTATTTTTGCACAATCTATTCAATTCTCACATGATGTGTGTTGTTGCGTAAAGGCTCAGATTTCGGCTCAAAGGGTTTTCAACAGCAGAATACCATGTTAGAATTAATCCAAATTATCTTCTCAACATTCCTTACTAATACTATTAGAAGTTTTGATACACCCATTGACTTCCAACAGATGATGCATTTTATTTCGAAGCAAACCAAACAACAACGCTTGATAAGTTGAACAACGGTCTTACAGCATGAATCAAATTATTTTTCTTATTTTACCCAAAAAAATAAAAATTCTAACCCCTATTTTACCACATAATTTATATATGAAAAATGTGTTTGAAAACTTCAAAGAAATAAATATGGGCAACATTATATATATAAATAATTAAATGTTAATTAAACAATTACATTAAAACTACATGAAGGACAACACTAAACTTAAGAACAAATGTTGCAACCTTGTTTTCTTTTTTTTTTTATCTTTTTCTCCTGCAGCAAACAAAAATAGAAAGCTCACTAAGTTCCACAACAATTCTAAAACTTATTTTTTTACCCCCATTTTTGGTAACAAATTCATAAATCCATTTGCTGAAATGCTACATGGTCTTTCATGCAACTCATTATATACAAATTGCGCACTGAAATGTGTTGCTAAAATGTAGGGAAAATGGTTTAGGGATCATGTAAGATCATTATATATAGCGATTCCAATCGAGAGAACTGCGAGAACGATAATAAAAACCGACATCATCTTGTCCCGCCTGGTCGCTATGCTGTGATGATCCCTGAAACAAAGCAATAAATAAATAAATAAAATTGTGAAACATTGCCTTAACCGCCTTTTCTCTCTCTCTCTTTTTCTTTAACTTTAAGAAGTGAAAGGTTGTTTCCTGCAATTTACCATGATTTTTCCAATCTTTCTATATTCTTGGGACTCATATAGATTGCAGTTTGCTCCTTATAAGTGATTTTAATTGCAGAAAACCACCTGAAATTTGCCATGTAGCAGGACATACCATCCTTTTCTTTAACTTATAAAGGTGAAGGGTGTTATTTAGAGCCTTAATTTTTCAAACCAAATCTTAAAAGAATATCAAGAAATCACCTGAGGGTTATAGCAGCAGGAAAAATAAAGCCAATGCAGACTGCAGCGGCTGTGGAAAACGAATCCCAAATGCACGGAATCAAATTCGCAAACATGAAAACCATTGAGAGCAGCCCCACGGTAACAGATGCAAATCTGTTGTTGTTAGAAAACGAAGGCGGCCACAGTGGAAGTAAAAGGTCGTTGACGTTGAGGCGAAGGGCAAAGAAGATGACTGGGAAAGCTAGCATGAGGTGAAGTGCATAGCTCACTCGAACAATGTCAGTGAGAACAGAGCTATATCGGATAGCAAGCTTAGAATTGAAGTTAATGAGTACATCGTCGAGGATATGTTCGCCAAAGAGGAAGTAAGCACAGAAGCCTGTGGCTATGTAGAGTATAGAACATAAGAGAAGCGAAGTCCTCACAATGCATTGAAACAACAAAGGGTTTTTGACCTCGTTTTCTATACTGTGAACTGCAAAAAAAAAAATCAAAGAAGAAACAGATAATAAAAATGAGTAGAACAAGAGAAGGGTATTTTAGGTAATTTATGTAATAATTTTATCCTAGTTAGTTGTTGGGATTATGTCTCGTATCCGAATATGCATTTATGGATATGGTCAATTAGACCCTAGCATAATAAAACAATTCATTGATAACATGAAAGTAGAAAAGTCACAATAACAAGAGAAAGAAACAGAAATAATAATTTTCCAAAAAAATCATCCCTCAGACAAAAAAAAATTTATTGACTAGTGATCAACATTCATCCAACAAAATCTTCAAAAACCATCGATAAATTAAGTGGATTTCATCTTTTTATGCACTTGCCTAAAAATGTAGCATAGTATAAATTTTATGATGTAGAACCAAAGAAGAAGCTTTTTTATCATGGAAGATCCTAGAATTTCTTTCAACCCAAATGCACCAACAAAATACCATGAAAAACATATCCCGATCATTTCTAGTATTCTTCTTAGCACTTATGGTTCGCCACTTTGTCCATAACAAGAACATTGATGTCGGCTTTCCTTTAATCTTCCATAAATTCCATATAGATTTTACAAAGGAACGTCTTAGAAAAATATGCTCAATTGTTTCTGGTTCTACGTTGCACATAACACATAAATAACACATAAAGTCCCTTTGTTAACACCTGTATTGGTTCTGCGTTGCATTTATGGGCCATTTAGGCCGGGTCACCTATAGGTTTTTAGTACTATAGATATCTCTCTTGTGGGTGAGAGATAGTGGGCTTGAGAGACGTAATGTGAGTATGAGGGCTTTGTGCCTCCCCTTTCTTGTATGAGAGCAAGAGAGGGGAGATGACAGAGTGAGAGAGCTTCGTTAGGAGCTTTATAATCTCCTCATAGATCAATATAATTTTAATGCTTGTTTTTGCCCTCTAGATGTACCGAGGTGGTCGAACCATGCTACATCCGATGTTTTTCTTCTTTATGGTGTGAACCATGTGATTGTGTTATCTATCTTGTGTTTTAGATGTAGTGAGGTGGTCGGAACCCCCAACATTAATGATATGAATAGAGAGGCAGCCCTCATATACCTTTTCCCCCCAAATGTATGTCAAGATTATGAGATTCACACACTAGCCACGTTATCAGAACACATGTACTTAGAGCATATTAGCATAATTGTAGTCAAACATTCGACGCCTTTCTCAGTACCAACCATTGGAGTTGAAACTATATTTATTTTATTTAGTTGAAATTCAGTTTTTGAGTTTATAGATTATGTTATATTTCTCATCTCATGAACAAGATATAGCACTTATTCTACTACCCTTCAGTTTGTAGCAAATGGCTATTTTTCTTGCAATGCCGACAAAATGAATTAGAAATGGAAAAAATGATTGTTTATCGAACAACTATTTACTCATAAATTTGTAAAAATCTAAGTATCAACAAAGGAAGTGCCTACCGTAGTAATGACAGACAAATGCGGTGACAAGAACCGGGACTGCGGTGAATAGATTCCAGACTGATGCCAAATTATTTATCTCTGGCAGCAATCTTGGTGTCTCTATACCTCTCTTCACGAATTTGAGAATCAGAATTGCAACTGTGACGACAACAAACAGAACTGCCAGAACAAATGAGATTGCAGATGTATATCGCAACGAATCTGCAAGAAAAGAAGCAGAACTCTATCAGTGATCAATCATTCTAAGTATTGAACCGGATTCTAAATTCAACCTCGTTATAGCGGTGAATAATTATCCGTACCTGCACGCCTGAAGCATGCCAAGGGAGCAAAAACAGAAAGACTTGTACATAGAAGAACAAAAAATCGACTGTTCCACCAATGATGCCCAAACCATTCTTCTAATACACCAGTGTGTTGAGAGCCACCGCTAGAGGATGTTCCAGAAAGCACGTCGCCTTGCCAAGATGTAAATATCCAATATAAGAAAGTAGAATTGATAAAACGAGGACATTGTTTTCAGAACAAATTAACCAGTCAATCGGCATGATTTTCAGTTTGTAATTTGCTAAAATTAGTTATCAAGGATCTTTTGCGAGTTGACGTTGGTTTGAGCATCTGGTTTGAAATGCAAGGGGAAAGAAAAGTCTCACACAGTCACAAGTTTTAAAAATAAAAAAACAAATAACTCCAAGTTTAGATTCATATTTTCGCAGATAACAGCCACCAAAATGAGCAAAAATGGAGTGTGCGACCATATACGAATACTCTCACTTTGAATAGACTAGAGTTAAAAGGAAAAAGATGATTGTGAGTTGACGTCGGTTTCAGCAAACTGAAAACACATGTCATAACACTCCAGTATAGTTATGCAGTTGGTGAACATTAAAACCAATTAAATAACAGGGTCATGCAATAGCCAAAAATAAATTTGAGTCGATCTGCATTTGATAACTTTTAATATAGAGATTGACCCTAGAGGTGTTACATAGTAAACCAGTTGAAGGGTGACAAGTGTTAGAAATAAAGGAACTAAAACAGAATTGAAATTTTAGATTTTAAAGTTTACCAATAATAATCATGTAGACAACCATTACGCCGATATTGCTCAGAAACACGCAAATTTGCAGAATCATCCTCCATCTTCCCCCAAATGCATCCTCCATCACTCCTCCATATGAACCTCCGTATGAATTCACCTTCCCTGCCCGGCTAAATTTAATCAACATCTTAACCGAGTAATCGGTGAGGAAAGCCACAAACACAATCATAGCAATTCCGGGGATTAAGCCCAACACTTTCATTGTCACGGGCAAAGTCATGATCCCAGCTCCAACTATGGTATTGGATAGATTGGACACTGCACTCAAAAAGGAAGGGCCTTTCGGTTCATCTGAGTCATCGGAAGGTCTATTCGGTTCTTGTGAATCATCGGGAGGGCTATTCGGTTCTTGTGAATCATCGGGAGGGCTATTCAGTTCTTGTGAATCATCAGAATCCGCCTCTTTGCTTTGTAGAAGAGGTACAGTATTGGTTTCCATCTCTGCCTATTCTTTCGCCTTCGCTGTAGCAATTACAAAGACAATCAAGAACAAAAACCCGTCTCAAAATTCACACTTTTAAGCAAACTTTTAGTCAAGGACTAGGGTTTCAAGCATGGAACCAATCCATTGTAGAATGGGTTTCAAAGATTAATACATCACAAGATCGGCTAAATGTCTTAACTAGATATCTTTTACAAAGAACACTTTATCAAGAAGACCATTTTCTTAACACCTCACCATCAAAACTAGCACTAAGATGGAGATGAAGATGATGTTAGCAAGATTTTATTAAGCAAGGCGTAGAATTTTTTTTAAAAAAACTACCGAAAACTGCAGCAGCAGCTGCAGCATTGATCTCATTTTCATTAAAAGAAATTTGGAGAAAACCCCAAAAAACGGTAGCCACTACAAAGAAACTCAAAGAAAACCAAGAACCCATCTCAAAGTTCACATTTTTAAGTAAAATTTCAATCAAGAACTTGACTTTCAAGCATGAAACAATCTTAAAGATATTTAAGCTACTAAGGCTTAGATATATCACAAAATCAACTAACATGTCGTAATTCATCTCTTTAACAATGAATAATAATCAAGAAAGATCATAGGCATGAAGATTAAGAGAATGATAGCAAGAATTTTTACGTACCCCTCCCCTAATGAGATGCAGAGAACTGCAGCAGCTTCAGGTCCCTTTCAAAGAGAAAATGGTTCAAAATGAGAAGAAAAATTCTCTATAAATTAAGACCATAAGCATGCACATATATACGACTTTGAATGGCGTTTTATGTAATATTGGAGAAAAGTATGGGCTGTTTTCATCCGTGTCAAAACATTATTATTTACATGATTACCCAAGAGTTTAACTGAGTTTTGTACACAACACATGAATACAACAACATGCATATGCATTGTTGGTTTTGCTACATTTGGAGGATTTGAATAGGGGATCTCTTGTAAAGAGTGTTATCGTTAGATATTAATCTCCTTCCACAGTAATGTTCACTTCTTTTTACCTAGGTTGTATGGACACTTCCGTCATATTGCTGTGTTTGTGTCCAACACATATTAAACGCCAACATGCATTTGCATGACACTTGTATGACAATATCGAACATGTATATATACGTATCAAACACATTATATATGTGTCGTATGTATGTTGTATGTATGTCTTACACATGTACATGATTTTAGTATGCTATAATTATCATGTGCCTTTTTGGATGCAGTCCTTTTTATTTATTTTTTCATGTTTTATAAGAGAGTTGTGTCTATGCATGTCCAACTTCCGTCTATTTCTTGACCCTCCAAGCAATATAAAGAAGAAGTATAAAAGTTATAGGGCTTTAGATGAGATTCATTTGATTCTTTCGCTGGTGCCTCTGTCTTGGAGATTGCAAAAAAAATATCTTGGGATGAAATGGAGTTGAAATTGGTATTATTAGTTGACATTGGAGAGTAGATGAAACATGACAATTGACTTCAGACTTATGATCCTATGTAATCATTAGGATGTATTTACTTGGATGTTAGACTCGTTACATTTTCTTGTATATGTTGTTGTAGCAGTTTTATATTTCTTATATAAAATAATATATATTTGTGTTCCTGTATCCCAAATTTTGGGATTTTTCCATCTCCCTGTATCGCATCGTATCGTGTCCGTGGCCGTGTAACCTTGCTTTTCACAGACACAGGCGATAGAAATTGATGAATTAACTAAAATGTATGCATCAAAATAGTGAGATATTGATGAACATTAATGAATTTAGGGGGGAGGGGGGGCGCATTTAGCATGAATAAATGAATGGATATGGATACATGAAGATATTTTAGTTAAATATAATTAAAATAATAATAATAATAACAATGATATAAATTTTAACTCATGAAGCATATGCAACCTTCGCAAACTTTTTAAATTAGAAAGGTCAATGAAAATATGTGCTTGATATGAAAATCCAAGTATAGATTACCTTTTGGATGACTGCTGCTCTCAAACTCCCAACCACTCCAAAGCTCAAAAGCTGAGGCCTTGTATATCTTCTCTCATCCCCAAAAATGAAAGGGGTGTGTGTGTGTGTGCGCGCGCGCGCGCGCGCGTGTGTGTGCATGCGTGTGTCCCAGAAAATGATATGCGTGTGTGCATGCGCGTGTGTCTATAGCCCAGAGACTATTGTGTTTATGCTTGTTTTAGTATCTGCTATGATCTTTAAATGAAACACGGTGACGATCCTATCTTCACTCACAGCACAAAACTATTTCAAACTACAGTCAACTCACACAAACTCTAGGGGCTTGGAGTAGCCCATTGGTGCGGCTTGGAGTAGCCCATGGAGGAGACCCGGGTTCAAGTCTAGGGTACCCCATTAATGAGGGGTCCCTAATTTATCCCACCTATTATCTCAAAATTCACACAAACTTTAAATTGAAAAGCAAGTTCTCTGTGAAGCTCTGATATGTCTCACAACTTCCCCTATTCATGAAACTCAACTAAATTCAGCAATTCTCTTCATCTTCAATCTCACTTAACAATGATGCACGAGTCCTAGCGTTTCATGAGGCATCAACTATTCGTAAGATTTATCTATACGATGTTTTGGGGATGAGATCATACCTGCACGATCGAACCATCGGCTCGAAACCTCCTGAAAATCTCTTCCCGAGCTTCTCAACACAAGCACTCCTGTCCTTTCCTCGCAATTCAGGATGAAGAGAAGGAGACCTGTCTCCCATATTGAGACATTTTGCCTTCATACTATGTTTCCAGGAAGCAAAACTATTGTGTTAAGCCTTGGCTTTCTGATATGGGAAATGAAGTGGATCGAATCTTGCGAGTATTTTAGAAGGAAAACAGATAAAATATAATAATAATAAAAAAGAACCGGATATACATAGATCTCCCAATTGTGGTGTGTCAAGATTTTCAAGATTCTCAGACTATCAACTATCGAACATAACCTTCTAGTTAGCTTGAGATAAGTTCAAGTATTATGAAAGAGAGAAGAATATCAAATTGATTTACCATTTATCAGGTTATGAATCATGTTAGTAAGGCACTGAGCCTCAGTTCATAAAAATATAGTAACGAGCATGGTTAAACATGATACTGAAATTCCTCAAAAATCAATTCATCCGATCCATCTACTCTCTAGAAAACAAGAAACCCAATACATATTCGAGATATATTTTCAATTAAAAAATGTTGTAGGACTTGAATATCAGTTCAATATTTAGCATATAACATAGAGGCGATCTGATTCCTGTTCTGAATTAGTTGATGTTCACCTGCCAATGCTTTTGAGAAATAAATATCTTTGACACATACTGACAATATGAAATTTCTAAATTTATTTTCAACATAACAGTCGAAAGTGTATAATGATCGATGTTTCGATCGTAGCCTTATAATTGGTGCCATCTGTGATTATATGACAATGGAAGGTGGGTATCTATCTCCTTGTTTAAGGCGTCTGCGGCATTCCCTTTCCTGATTATGCTATGCGTTAGTAATAAAACTCTTGAAACAAAACAAAGCTGATTGATACAAAAGAAAGTGTCAATCAAAGCAAATTATAGTAACTTTATGCAATACATAATATATGTTTTATATATGAGAATATATTTGTATACTTTTCTATTATATATATATATATGAAAAATGGAATTGTTAGATGGAAATTTGCCTGGCCAGCTCTGGAAAAAAGAAAAGAAAAGAAAAGAAAAAAGAAAGATAAGTGGTCCACTCAGATACTGAATATTGTACTTCTACAGATTTGAAAGTGAAAAAAAATCTCTGAGAAAGATATGCTTCTAAGATGACCAAATATCAAAACATAATGACATAACGATCAAAGAGTTTTGATCCGACATTTGCTTAATATCCCCTAACACCTTTTGCGGCTACACAAAGATCAAACTCTAGAAACAAAATAAACAAGATAGATGCAAATCAGTCTGAGTTGCTACAAATTATAGAACGCCAAGTTTGCTTCTACGGCAAGCAAAGAGGTTAGGATAGCTTCATCGGCTTCTTAGGTGAGAAGATACGGTTCAATGCACAGGAAGAGATCAAGCTGGCTTTCAACAGATCCAATACCTGCATCAGAGGAAGGTATTGAAAGTTCCATCAGAGAATAAACAACAACAAAATCACTTCTGGGAGAAAAAACAACAGGTAGAAGAGTACTGTCAACTAAATTATATCAAGAAAAATAGAGGATTGGAACACTTGACCTTAGCTTCTCCGAGTGTGACCTCCTTCTCTACTAAGTTGCTGATAGGCTCTTTGAGTTGCTTGATCACATCGACTGCAGAGGCGGGTGAAAGCGGTGTTATAGCCATATCATCAGTAACCGTGAACCTAACCGAATTCTTTGCATAACCTCCTCCTTTTTTTGTACTTGAATTTGGAAGCTTTGGATTCACCTCGTTTGTGGTTACCACATCTATATTATGCTTGCACTTAGTTTTTTTATCGATATTCGTTACATTAAACCAGCAGGTTTGACATCCGTGCGCGTTGGTTCTGATGGACACATCAGCTTCAATCCCTAGTATTTGGTTGTTGCAGTTAAAATGCGGGTAGAGCTTCGGGGACAGTAACATGTTCTTGGATTCCGTGGACATGATACAATCGTTACCGGCAGACAAGACCTCGACGCTGGTGTACAAGTTGTCGACACAACCGACGGAGGACTGCTTGTCCAATAGCTTCACAATGGATCCAAGTGGGAAGGTTAGGAAGGAGAGGAGGACATCTGCAAAGTCATTCCCTACTTCAGCAGAGATAACCTTTCCTGTCCTTTTGTTTTGAAGAAGCTTCATACTTACTGTCTTTCTCAAATTTACAGCTTCTGCACCACCTTCCAATTTGATCTGAGGGGTCTCTATAAGCTCACATTCTTCTTCTTGGTAGTCAATTGATTCCTTTCTCCGTAGGAAAACATCAGTAAGTGGTGTCTTTGATACCAATAGCCTCCTTAGTATAGCGAAAATCTGAGACAGAAAAACCAATTATACAAGGTTGGTTTGTCTATAAAAATGGTTTTAACTAAATGCATATTTGTTTTACCTGAACCCTGCGAACATTCACAATCCGCGTCTCAAGGGTAGTTGCATCTTTGATCCCTAGCTTTTGAAGCAGAGAAAGGGTAGCCGTTACACTGCCGGGTGCTACATTCAAGTCATCGCTGATAACATAAGTTGCTGCTCCTTTCAGAAACACATAATTTTTTCCATCATTATTTTTCGGTGTCCATTCAACACCTTTATCCATAGGTTTTCCACAAGGACAGCGAACACCACATACCGAACTGTAAAGGCGGTTAGTGTCGGTGAAGCAAGCAAATGTTGGGCACCTATAAAACCGACGAGGGTTTAAATCATCAACAACATACACGAACAAATCTTCACATAGCCGTTCAGCCGTGCTTCTAGGCTTCAGCAACATATCCTTACATGCTTCGGTCTCAAAGTACTTGACGTCGAGATTTTCCACACTCTCATACAACTTGTCCATGCATTTAATCGACGATCGCTTGTTTAGGAGTCTGATGATGGTACCCATGGGCAAAGTCAAGAAGCTCAAAAGTACATCTACAAAATCCTTTTCCGCTTCGGCAAACACCACCCTATTCTCTTCCTTATCAACAACAAGCTTCACTCTAATAAAGGCCATGGTAATTGAGGATTATATCTTCTGCAGATTCGCTCGGACCCCAACTCTCACCGTTTAATGAATATAGACTGTTTGGTTCCTCGTAATGGCAAAGTTAGGAATTTAGAATTGATACAATACCAAAATATATCAATAACTTTAGCATAATTTCAAAAATAATCCAAAACGATCGATGAATATCAAAACATGAACCATCTATTATATCAGTTAAAACATCTTTAAATTACACTATTTTTATGCTAATATGAAATATTTATTGTTAATTGCAATAGAGTATGAATTTGTATACAATCATATTGTACAACTATGCAACAAAAATATTTTCCAATTAATTAATCTTCAAGTTCTAATTTAGATTCATCATTGTAAGAACGTCAAGGGTCAAATAAAATTTACAAAACCCTCAAGAAGTTTTTTTTTTAAAAAAAAAGAGAGAGAAGAAAAATGATATATAGAAGTTGTAGCATCATTAACAAGCAAACTTGTATAAGAAATATTTCACATAAAAATTAAAACAAACCTTCTTCTTAATTAAAGCTTCAATTCAAATAATGCGTTCCGAGTTGAATTTCTTCGTTTGGAACTAATGACTTTCTTTTCTGGTAAAAGTATATATAGAGCGGAGAGAGAAAGATTTGAGTAAAAAATTATGGATTTTATTGGATTTTATTGTTTGTATTTAATATTTAAATAGATAACCATCTAAATTAATTTGATTTTGTTGGATAACTGTTATTTCTTATCCTCCAAAAGTAAATAAAAAATCACTTTGAAATCTAAACTAATTTTTGCCTCTAACCACATCATTATTCACACCAACTTTATTTTTTTTTTACTTTCTTAGTCCAAACCTACCATATTTTTTAATATAGAGAAAGTACTAGATCCAGAAAGTACTTTCTTTTGAGGTCCCTTTATAATTCATGTGTTCCCTCAGTAAATTATATAACTACCTGAAAAGGCAAGACAAAAATAAATACTCAAAGTACAACTTATCCAATTACATTCTTTTTCTTGGTCCAATTTTATAATACTCTAAGCAGTTTTTGAGTTGCCCGCACAGGGATTTTTCCGAACCCCTAGCTCAGGACCCAACCCACCCACCCCCAACCCCGGTGCGGATCCGTTAAGTAAGGGTTGTTAAGTAAGGGTTCGTGTTTTTTTCAAATTCATAAACTTTTTCATGTGGCGTCCTACGAACGATCTGTTCTGTTCACGTTGTTCGACACATCTTAGATAGTGTACGGATGAAAAACCGTATCGAACGGAAGTGTTTTGCATGTGTAGAAACATATGGATTTATTTCGACCGAACGAATTTTAGAATTTTAGTACAAGGTTTGACACATGCATAACACTTCCGATTGATGCGATTTTTCACGGCTTAGTGCATGCAACTAAGCCGGTCATGTCTTGGGCGAAAAATAAAATGCTCCAAGTTCGCCAGTAATATGTGCATAGGTATACATAGATGCACTTAACTTCTCAAAAATTGTTCTCTCAGTGCCACTAATGTTTGTAAACAGGTCCATGAATTCTAAGTGCCACTAATGTTTGTAAACAGGTCCACTAATTGTTCTCTAAGTGCCACTAATTTTGTTGGATAACTGTTGTATGTTTTCCACTAGGCTGCTCAAGAGGTAGGGGAGGCGGCTTTAATAGTTTAATTGAAGCCATCAACAGAAATAGTAATGGATCAATTTTCTAAATCTCAGATATGAGGATCGCATCGGTCCGAAGATTTTCATATCGGATATCATGATATACAAGATGATATTTTCTAAATATGGATTTCTCAAGTTTTGCATTATAAAATATTAAAAATATAGCTTAACATAAAAGGTTAGCTTTCTCAAAGAAATTCATCCTCAATAGTTCAATGGTGAGGAATTGACCACAGGTTTGAATCTCAGAAATTCCGAAAAATCATCCAATGTTTTTCAGAATTTCAAGGCCTTGGAGGCATCAATCTTCGAAAACACAGCCTCCAAAAAAAAGAAGCGGAAAGATGTACAAATTAATTTTTGAAACATACTGAACATTAAAAAAGAGAGAAACACGGGGAGAGGGGAAGAGAGGGGTACCAATATGGGGTTCATCGATCTTCGTCGAATGTGAGGGTTCGTCCATATTTGAAGATGAGAGAATAGGAGAAGACAAGATTTAGGGTTTCATTTTCAGAAAAATTCAAAATTTCAAGGAGAGGAGAGGGAATATTGATGTTTGTTTTTTTTCATTTTTAACTAGTCACGATATATAGGCAGATATGATATTTATGTACAATCATATTGTACAACTATGCAACAAAAATATTTTCCAATTAATTAATCTTCAAGTTCCAATTTAGATTCATCACTGTAAGAACGTCAAGGGTCAAATAAAATTTACAAAACCATCAAAAAGTTTTTTTTTAAAAAAGAGAGAGAAGAAAAATGATATATAGAAGTTGTAGCATCATTAACAAGTAAACTTGTATAACAAATATTTCTCATAAAAATTAAAACAAACCTTCTTCTTAATTAAAGCTTCAATTCAAATAATGCCTTCCGAGTTGAATTTCTTCTTTTGGAACTAATGACTTTCTTTTCTGCTAAAAGTATATATAGAGTGGAAAGAGAAAGATTTGAGTAAAAAATTATAGATTTTATTGGATTTTATTGTTTGTATTTAATATTTAAATAGATAAACATCTAAATTAATTTGATTTGTTGGATAACTGTTATTTCTTACCCTCCAAAAGTAAATAAAAATCACTTTGAAATCTAAACTAATTTTTGTCTCTAACCACATCATTATTCACACCAACTTTCTTTTTTTAGTTTCTTAGTCCAAACCAACTATATTTTTTCATATAGAGAAAGTACTTGGTCCAGAAATGCGATTTTTCACGGCTTAGTGCACGCAACTAAGCCGGTCATGTCTTGGGCGAAAAATAAAATGCTCCAAGTTTGCCAATAATAAGCAATTAACCGTAGGTTCGAATCTCAGAAATTCTCAAAAATTATCCAATTTTTTTTCAGAATTTCAAGGTCTTGGAAACTGACCCTGAAGATGCACAAATTAATTTTTGGAACATACTCAACATTAAAAAAGAGAGGAACACAGGGAGAGGGGAAGAGAGGGGTACCAATTTGGAGTTCGTTGATCTTCGTCGAATGTGAGGGTTCGTCAATCTCTAAAACACGGAAAGATGTATGTATTATTTTTGAAAAGTACCCAACATTTAAATTTAAAAAAAAGAGAGAAAAACACGGGGAGAGGGAAAGACGAGATTTAGAGTTTCATTTTCAGAAAAATTCAAAATTTCAAGGAGAGGAGAGGGAATATTGATTTTTTTTTTCATTTTTAACTAGTTACTTTGTTACGGATCGGGTGTTGGTCTGTTTGAATACTACCTAAAACCCAAAACAAGATTTTTGAGAAAAAATCACCATATATAGGCAGATACGATATTTACGTAATATCGACAGATATTTTCTAAAAATTGAAAAAAGTTATAATTTTAAGATATTGTTTCTTCTCCAAACCGATATATTGACAATATATATTGGATATATATTTAGAATATTGTTATGAATACACACACATACATAATAGATAGATAAATGAAAATCATGTGTTTTTTAGGCTTATGACAATACCACAATGAATAAGATTTATACTATTGATGATCGACATTTTGCAACCACTTAATGTGCACAAAATTATATACAAAGTGCATATTCTCATTTACGAATATTTTAACATATGCAGAACGAGTTAGCTATCCCAATGCATTATCTCTTTACTCATTAGGGTTTATATATATACCTTAAAATATGTTGAAATGGAACTCATATGTAATGAGGATTTCTCTCTCATCTACACTTGGCTTCCATTTATAAGTATTGTAAACTTTGGTCCTTTGGTAACCTTAGAGGGTATTGTCCAATGTAGTTGTAAACTATGTAACTTACGTTCGGATACGGATACGGATATGGGATATGATACAATGCAGATTCGCAGATTCACATTGTTCTTTAAAAAAAAAACGAGGATACGAGATACGTTTTTATATCCACTATTAATTAAATAAATATGGATATTAAGATGTAATATAAATATATGATGATATATATAAATAATGGCATCATGTTGGATATTGCACTTTCAAATTTTCAAGAGTAACAGGAGAGGTGTCGATTCAAGAGAGGTTGATGAAACATTTACGGTCTGAGCAAATCCGAAAGAATCCGAAAATTTGCAAGAGTTATTTCATGATAACTAAGCTCGTTACAGTATATAGTAAGGCTACTCAGGCAAGATTAGAAACAGGTAACTGATTTTGAGATCCTCAGTTACTTATAATTTAAGTATTTATGTAGTTTTCATTATAGACATTTCAAAATGCTGCTAGGAAACATTGTTCTTCTTTTGGAAAGGCGTGTTCTTTGATTTTTTATTTTTATTTTTCTCTTTGCAGATTAGAACTAGAAAAGAGAAACCTTTCCCCTTTATTTGACAGGTTTTATTTTGCATAAGATCTCACTTTTAGTTCTAATTTCGATATTAATTTATTCTTTCTCTTTACAGATTAAAAATAGAAAAGAATGATCTTTCCCCTTCTTTTGGCAAGTTTTATTTTTGCATCAGATCATTTAAGAGAATATATCTGATATAGCTCTGTTCTCACAAAATAGTTATCAAATAAGAGAATCATATCGATCTATATAGCACGGATACAGGATACGATACGGATTCATGGATGCACAACCTTTCAAAAACCTAGGATACATGATACATTTTATATCGATTTTAAATAAAATAATAAAAATATATATTAAGATATAAGTATAAATATATAATAACATACAAAAATAATGGCATTAAGTTAGATATTCAATACACTGTCAAAGTTTTAAGAGTCTTAATTTTTTAGAAAGAGATGAGAAGCGTCGATTCGAAAGAGGTTGATGAGACATTTACAAGTTCGAGAGAATCTGGGTTTTGAACTCCAATTCGCAGTCGAGGATGATTCATGAGGCGTTTCCAAATATCCATGCTTCATAGGCGTTGATGATACTTGCATTGATTTTCAAATTTATAATCTACTTCTGTTTGAATTTTTTGGTGCTTTATAAAAAAAGAAAAGAATATGACCAACGAAACATAACTACCATAACCTGATCATCCATACAACTTACAACCTAATCATTCATACAACTTATGAATATGATAACGAAGTTGTTAGAATATTAGATATATTTTCTCAATCCTTGTCTTATCTTTAAAGTTTAGGTATTATTGCACAATCTATTCAATTCTCACATGATGCCTGTTCAGATTTTGGCTCAAAGGGTTTAATTTCAACAGCAGAATACCATATGTTAGAATACAAATTATCTTCTCAGCATTCCTTACTAATACTATTCGAAGTTTTGATACAGTGATTAACATATAGAAGTTCTGACACCCATTGACTTTCAACATATGATGCATTTTATTTCTAAGCAAACCTAACAATAACTTGATAAGTCGAACAACAGTCTTACAGCATGAATCAAATTATTTTTTTTATTTTACCCAAAAAAAATAATTTCTAACCCCTATTTTACCACATAATTTATATATGAAAAATGTGTTTGAAAACTTCAAAGAAATAAATATGGGAAACATTAAATATATAAATAATTAAATGCTAATTTAACAATTACATTAAAACTACATGAAGGACAACACTAACATAACAACAAATGTTGCAACCTTTTCTTCTTTTCTATTTTTATCCTTTTCTCGTGCAGCAAACAAAAATAGCAAGCTCACTAAGTTCCACAAAAATTCTAAAACTTAATTTTTGTACCCCCATTTTCGGTAACAAATTCATAAATCCTTTTGCTGAAATGCTACAGTCTTTCTTGCAACTCATTATATACAGATTGTGCACTGAAATGTATTACTAAAATGTAGGGAAAATGGTCAAGGGATCATGTAAGGTCATTATATATAGCAATTCCAATCGACAAAAGAACGATAATAAAAACCGACATCATCTTATCCCGCCTAGTCGCTACGCTGTGACGATCCCTGAAACAAAACAAATAAATAAATAAATAAAATTGTGAAACATTGCCTTGACCGCCTTTTTTCCCTTTTCTTTGACTTTAAGAAGTGAAGGTTGTTTCCTGCAATTTTCCATGATTTTTCCAATCATAAACTGAACTGAGAATGCCATTTTTTCAATCTTTATATATTCTTGGGACTCATATTGATTGCGGTTTGCTCGTTATTAGTGATTTTAATTGCAGAAAACTACCTGAAATTTGCCATGTGGCAGGACATACCATCCTTTTCTTTAACTTGTAAAGGTGAAAGGTGTTATTTTAAGCGATTTAGAGCCTTAATTTTTCAAACCAAATCTTAAAAGAACATCAAGAAACCACCTGAGGGTTATAGCAGCAGGATAAATAAAGCCAATGCAGACTGCGGCTGATGTAGCAGACGAATCCCAAATGCTCGGATTCAAATTCGCAAACGTGAAAACCAATCTGTGGTTGTTAGAAAACGAAGGCGGCCACAATAGAAGTAAAAGGTCGTTGACGTTGAGGCGAAGGGCAAAGAAGATGACTGGGAAAGCTAGCATGAGGTGAAGTGCATAGCTCACTCAAACAATGTCAGTGAGAACAGAGTTATATCGGATATCAAGCTTAGAATTGAAGTTAATGAGTACAGCGTCGAGGATATGATCGCCAAAGAGGAAGCAAGCGCAGAAGCCTGTGGCTATGTAGAGTATAGAACATAAGAGAAGCAAAGTCCTCACAATGGATTGAAACAACAAAGGGTTTTTGACCTCATTTTCTATACTGTGAACTGCAAAAATAAAAAATAAAAAAATCAAAGAATAAAACAGATAATAAAAATGAGTAGAAAAAGAGAAGGGTATTTTAGGTAATTTACATAATAATTTTATCCTAGATAGTTGTTGGGATTATGTCTCGTGTCAGAATATGCATTTATGGATATGGTCAATTAGCATAATAAAACAATTCATTGATAAGAAATTTACAATAACAAGAGAAAGAAACAGAAATAATAATTTTCCAAAAAAAAACATCCCTCAAACAAAACAAAAAAATATTGACTACATAGTGATCAACATTCATCCGACAAAATCTTCAAAAAGCGTCCGTAAATTAAGTGGATTTCATTTTTTTAAGCGCTTGCCAAGAAATGCAGCATAGTATAAATTTTATGATGTAGAACCAAAGAAAAAGCTTTTTTTTATTATGGAAGATCCTGAAATTTCTTTCAGCCAAAATGCATGAACAAAATATCATGAAAAACATATCCCGATCATTTCTAGTATTTTTCTTAGCACTTTTGTTTCGCCACTTTTTCCATATCAAGAACATTGATATTACAACGTCTTAAAAAAATATGCTCAATTGTTTCTGGTTCTACGTTGCACAGAACTCATAAAGTCCCTTTGTCAACTCCTTTTCTGGTTCTACATTGCATTTATGGGCCATTTAGGCCGGGTCACCTATAGGTTTTTAGTACTATAAATCTCTCTCTTTTGGGTGAGAGGTAGTGGGCTTGAGAGACGTAGTGTGAGTATTGAGGGCTTTGTGCCTCCCCTTTCTTGTGTGAGAGCAAGAGAGGGGAGATGACGAGTGAGAGAGTTTCGTTAGGAGCTTTATAATCTCCTCATAGATCAATAAAATTTTATTGCTCGTTTTTGTCATGTAGATGTAGGCTGAGGTGGTCGAACCATGCTACATCCGGTGTTTTTCTTCTTTATGGTGTGAACCTTGTGATTGTGTTATCCATCTTGTGTTGAAATTCAATTTTTGAGTTTATAGATTGTATCGTATTTCTCATCTCATGAACATGATATAGCACTTATTCTACTACCCTTCAGTTTGTAGCAAATGGCTATTTTTCTTGCAATGCCGATGAAATGAAGTAGAAATGGAAAAAGCTATTGTTTATCGAACAACTATTTCCTCATAAATTTGTAAAAATCTAAGGATCAACAAAGGAAGTGCCTACCGTAGTAATGACAGACAAATGCAGTGGCAAGAACCGGGACTGCGATGAACAGATTCCAGACTGATGCAAAATTATTTATCTCTAGTAGCAAGCTTGGTGTCTCTATACCTCTGTTAACTAATTTGAGAATCAGAATTGCAACTGCGACGACAACAAACTGTGACTGGCGATAGTATATCAGTCAATGTCAAACTATGGTAGCTTATAATGGTTGATTATAATGGCTAAAATTAAGTGTGTGAACAAAGATAGTATATCGGTCGATGGCTAATTATAGTACCTTATAATGCTTGATTATAAAGGCTAAAATTAAGGGATTCATAGGGCTGAAAATAAAGGATTTATATGTTGGTCAATGGTTAACTATAGTAATGTATAATGAGGGATTCAATACATTGTATATAATTGTAAAACTATCCTTAGCAGTAAAATATTATAAATAGAACCTTGTATGCCAAGTGAAGCCAGCGAATGAAATTGAAAATATTCTCCACTCTTTTTTCTCTTCTGTTTACTTTGTTCTTATGGTATCAAAGTCATATGATTCTTGAGTGTTAATTGTCTTGCATTCCAGATTCCATTCCGACCATCTTTTTAGTGACCATCCGGATTCCACTCCGGCTATCATTTAGACATCTCCTTCTTGTTCATCTCTAGTTTCTTTCCTTGGGTCCTCTCATAGAGCCGCACCAGCATCATCGTCTTATCATGAAATTAGACGGAAAGAATTACTTCTTATGGGCATCCTATCAGAAACTTCCTAGAAGGACAAGACTTATGGGACTACATCAATGGAGTTACCAAATGCTAGTAGACAATGCATCCATTTCCAAGTGGATGATCAACAATGCCAAAATAAAGACTTGGATTATAGAATCTGTTGAGAGTTCTGTTGCGGTGAACTTAAGTCCGCTGACCACTGTCAAAGAAATGTGGAACTACCTCGAACGCATCTATAAACAAAGCAACAAGGCTCGCCTATATCATCTTGATGAAGAGATAAGTTTTTTATTACAAGAATCTCGTAGTATTCAAATATTTTATTCTGTTATGATGAAGATTTGGAATGAAATTGACATGATAGATTCTGATATCCCTAAAGAAGGTTTTGAAACAGTAATTAAATTACGGCAACAATCCCAATGTAGGCAATTTTTTGATGAAAATGTGATCCGATCTTGAACATGTTCGTGCTACTATTCTGACTCTTAATGTCAGTCTTAGTCTGGTAGAGATCTTACACAAACTTATGGCCGAAAAGTTTCGTTTGACGTCTCTTTCAACCGTTAGACCCACACTTGATGCAGCTCTACTTGGAAGCACATACAAAGACAAAGTTCGTGACTTCAACAAGGTTGAATGCTTCAATTGTCATGAGATGGGGCATCTATCATATCAATGCAAAAGAAAGAAAGGCAACAATTCTTTATTCTGTAGATATTGCAAAGAGTAAGGCCATTTGATAGAAGATTGCAAGAAATGCCCAATAAGACGAGGATCTCTAAAGCCTCAATCACAACCTTCAGCATCTTCGTCCTCTGCATTTCATGTTGCTGCTTTGCCATCTCCTTCTCAGGTTGATTCAAATCCGAATATCTCTGCTCAGCCCTATACTCTTTCACCAAAATTCATCCAACAAGTCATTCAAGCTCTCCATGCTTTTGGTTTTGGTAAGACTTCCTTCTCTAACTCATGAGTTGTAGACTCTGGAACCACCCATCATATGACGGGAAATTTAAATGTTCTTCATTCTATCATGCCATATGATAAAAATGAAAAAATATTTGTTGCAAATGGACAAACTCTTCCTATTACTAAGGTTGATTCATTGATAATAACACCTCCAGATTCACCATCCTTGTTATTTTCCAACGTCCTATACATCCCTAACATTTCTGCTAATTTAATCTCGGTTAGTCAGCTTATGAAACAAAACTGTATTTTCTCATTTTCTTCTTCTGGTTGTCTTATACAGGATCTGCAGATCGGGAAAGTGATTGGGAGAGGCCATAGGAAAGGGGAACTCTTCATGCTGGACTTGGGAACACCATCAAATTCACCTACTTGTTTTCTTACTCCTTTTTCTGATGAAATTAATTCCTTAAATAAATTATGGAGGCTTGGGCATTGTCGCTTTGGCCACCCACATTCTTTGAATTTGAATTCTTTATTTTCCTCCAGTGCTTTTTTAGACAAACTTGACTATAAGTCAAGAATTATTAATAATTCTGAAGATTGTGCTCTTTCAAAATCTCATATTTTACCATTTAGAAGAAATGAGAATCATGTTATTTCTTCCTTTGATCTTGTCCACACTGATATTTGGGGACCATCCTCTATTGGTTCATTAGCTAGAAAACTCTACCGTGTTCCTTTTGTCGATGATTGGTCACGATTCTCTTGGGTTTATTTTCTAAGACATAAATCTGAGGTTCTGCAGGTTTAAAAATACTTCCATGCAATAGTTTAAACTCAATTTGGCAAGAAAATAAAAAATTTGTGCAGTGATTCGGGAGGTGAATATATGTCTCAACAATTTACAACATTTCTTACTGAAGAATATGAGTCATTCATCAACGAAGCTGCCGTCACCAACCACAACAAAATGGAGTTGCAGAAAGAAAGTATAAACATCTATTGGAGACAGCTCGTGCTTTGTGCTTTCATGCAAAATTTCCAAAGATTTTTTGGGCTCAAAGTATCCTAACAATAAACTTCTTGATCAATAGGCTACCAATTCTATTGATAGGAAATGTTTCTCCATTGAAGAAGCTGCATGGGTACTCTCTAAATTACAATTTATTGCGGATTTTTGGGTGACCCTGCTTTGTCCTTCTTCTTAGTTCTCAACGCTCCAAACTTGAAGCTAAGTTGGTGAGATGCATTTTTCTTGGATATTCTGAAACACAAAAAAGATATCGCTGCTATGATTGGAAGCAAGACAAATGAGGATTTCTCAAAATGTCATATTCTTTGAAGATACCCCATTTTTTCTAATCATTCTAGTTCCTCACAATCTGTTAGCTCTACTATTCCTTTATCTTTGTTTCCTAACACTTCACAAGTTGAAAGCAATGAAGCTCACCATCATATGCCTCACCCTTCATCAACTTCGGCTTTAGATAACACTATCTTTTCACCTTCTCCTCCACTTTGTCGGTCCACTCGTACAATTAGGCTACCTGACCGTATTTCGTTATTTTCCTCACTTACACCTTTATATATTCCTTATTCCTATAAGAAAACTGCAGATAGTGCAGAATAGAGCCATACTATGAAGGAAGAACTTGAGGCTTTAGGGTTTAACCACACTTGAGACATGGAACCAACACATCTAGATTATCTAGTGGTGGGATGTAAATGGTTGTACACAATCAAATTGAAGTCTGATGGTTCTTTGGATCGTTATAAAGCTCGTCTTGTAGCACAAGGCTTCAAACAAAAGTATGGTATGGATTATGAAGAAACTTATGCGTCAGTTGCCAAAATGACTACAGTCCGTACTTTGATTGTTGTTGCTGCCCTCACTACTACAAATATGGGTTGCTCCTACGGATTTATCCGTAGGGGCAACCCACTGCCCCTACGGATATATACGTAGGGGCGAAAAAATACCCCGTAGGTGCAAAGGCCGCAGGTGCAAGTTGAGGTCCCGAACGTGCCCCTACGGACAAATTTATGCCCCTACGGATAACTCAGTAGGTGCTATAGCCCCTACGGAGTACCCCGTAGGGGTAATAAAATCATATATTTAATTTTTTTTTTTGAATATATTGTCGGTACCTACGGATAAATCCGTAGGTTCTATTACGTCCCCTACGGCTGTAGCCGTAGGGGATACAAAGTAGCCCCTACAAATATATCCGTAGGGGCCAGTCCCAACACACTGCACTGAGTTCGGGGGGAAAATATCAGGGAACCTGATATTTTGCCCCTACGGTTATATACGTAGGGGATACACAGTGGCCCCTACGTATATATCCGTAGGGGCACACCCCAACACCCTGCACTGATATCAGGTGGGAAAATATCAGGTTTCCTGATAGTTTGCCCCTACGGCTAACGCCGTAGGGGCAACATATATACCTACGGATTAATCCGTAGGTACATTTTGTCTGTATTTTTTTTTAAAAAAGTGCTGCTAGATTTTTTCCCGCCCTGTGCACAATACTATATACATCAATCAAATCATATATTGCAGTATTCATAATCACATCCCACGCATATATATAATATACAAAAGAAACCCAAAAACTGAATATGATATAAATTCAAACCAATATCAATATCGTTTCAAAATGTAGTACAATGTGATATAAATAAATACATGTTTCAAAAAATAAAAACCAAAAATCTACCCTAGTTCGGTCCAGCTCCACCTCCGAATAACGTTAAAATAACGCGCGCCTGCTCCTCGGTAAATACACTCTCCAATGCTACAGATAAGGGAGTCTGAGCGGCATGTGGAGCTGGCGTTGTGGTCTGCGCAGCCGCCGTCGAGATAGTCGCTTGCGGAGCCGCGGCTGCGGGAGTCTGAGTGGGCGGTGGAGCTACAGGAGCTGTCTGCGGAACCGCAGCCGATGTAGTGGCTTGCGGAGCCGCAGCCGAAGGAGATGCATGTGGAGGCTCGGCCGATCTACCCTGTCGCGTCTGGACATAACGTGTGTAAGAAACGTGTAAGAACTGTGTATTATTCGAATTCGTTTCATTATTAAGTTATTTCGAAACCCTGTTTGGATATCTAGTTTGGAAAAGCGTTATTTATTTTAATTACATATGTATGTATGATTAATCAAACTTAATTCTAAAACCAAATAAGCTCAAGCTACGTACTAATTATGGATATGTTGATATGTATATAATATGAAATGATATTTTACTATAAAGTAGTATACATACCAGCATCTCCTTCAACTCCTGAACGGTGGCCCTCAAGCTATCCAGTTCCTGATGGACATGCCGGCCACTGGAGACGGAGGAAGTAACCGCCGGGGTGGAGTCCAACCTCATATGGGCCCTGCTGGGGCCCAATCCCCGGCCTCTCTCCCAACCTCCGTGGTGCCCTCCGTGTGCGGCGTCCAGAACTGGGGTCAGCAGCCTCGGATCGTTCTGTCCGGTAAAATCGATCCCCGAGGCCTGGGCCTGCTCAACCACCCGCTCCTACACCCACATTAAGCAGTAAAGTATAAGTATAAAATTTAAACTTGAACCTTCCAAAACTAAAATTTCAAATTTGGGTAGAAAAAATATTAACACTTACGCAGTACTCCTGGGTAGCGACGTCGGGACATCGAAGCTCGTCCGTGGCGGGATCTGTCGAGGTGCCGTGGACGGCAAGATATGCGGACAGCACGCTCGGTGTACCACCTGACGCCACGGTCCGAGCTGTCTGCAATATTAGAAAGTAATTCTTAATATTAGAAATGTTAGAGAATAACTCTTAATATTGCAGAATATTAGAGAATAACTCTTAATTTACCGATAACTCCATGGCTCGAGTAATGTTCCTCGAGCCACCTGTGTAAGTGGGGCGACCCCTCTTCGCCGACTTCCTGTTCTCCGTATTCTGAGCGGCCTGTTTCTGCACAACGCATTAACATTTAGTTTTCTAATTAAGAAACACAAAGAAATAAATTATATCATAAATAATGAATTAAATTTAAAATACATACTCGTTTGCGTTCGGAGTCGAAATAAGCGCACAATATAGGCCATGTCTCTACGTCGACTCTCGCAAACGCCAGAGTAGATAGGAGGGCCGCTCTCTCTGCCTCGGGGGTCGCTATCCACAGGGAGTAGCAGTCGGCCTTCAGCTCATTCCTGTTGTATCGGACCTTGGCCTGCATGTTCTTCATCAGGCCATTGTACAGAGCATGAAGGTCGAGCACCCTCCCCGGGTGATCAGGGTCGGCTACAGGCTGAAAATCGTAATCCAACTGAAAATACAAAAAAACATTGTTATTAGATTGCAAGTGTTAATAATAAATATATTGGATAGATCAAATGAAAATATATATTAATACATACCTGAGCCTGTTCAAAGAAGAGGGCGAATGAGCGCTGGTGCTGCTCGCCCCACTCAACGTGAAGTGGATAGTTCTTCACGATCCGGCTCTCGTCCCCCAAATACCGGCCGAACCTCTCGGCATGAGGACCGGTATAGCGATAGTCAAGGGTAAAAAATAGGGGGAATGCTGCCTCCCCCCTAGCTCTATCAGGCCTCAGCCTATGGGACTGATTCGGGCCTCGAGTCCTCCTCTGGGGGTGGAGAGGTCCTGCGTCTGCACGAAATATCAAGACAATCAATAATAAGACAAAGTTGTATTAAGAATTCAAGTGTGATATATACCTCCGGTGAATAGCGCACGAGCCTGGGCCCGAGCAGCAGCACGAGCGGGACGATAGTTCCTCCGGTGAGGAACAACCGGGGTCCCGGACGCATCCCCTCCAACTGTAAAATAAACATCGACGCTAAATCTCCATGAAGTTCATATTTATTCTATAGAGCATATGTAAAATAAATAAATATTTTAAATTTATTCATACTAACCTGCAGACTATGCGGAGGGTATGGAAGCGGCAGGAGTGGCCCCTGTGGAAGGTGTGGACGCACCACCTATAATTAGACAATTAAAAATAGATTTTATAAGTAATTGCAAAAAGAATGTGTAGATCAATAATATAACGTTCTAAATCAATATGCATGCACTATAGGACATATAAACATACCCGCAGGTGCGGTGGTGTCACCACCTACAGCTAGACAATAATAAAAATTGCTAAGTAAGAGCAAAAGGAATGTGTATATTTATGATATAGCATTCTAAATCAATATACATACACTATATGATATATAAACATACCTGGAGGAGCGGGGGTGGCCTCTGTCCCAGATGTGGACGCATCACCAACAACTAGACAATCAAACATTGACAATATAAGTAATTTTTACATAAACATGCATGAATATCTGTAATATTACATTCAAAATGGATATGCGTGCAGTATACCTGGAGGTGTGGCCAAATCAACACGGAAGGAGGCATCCGAAGGGGTCTCCGATCTGGGTGCAAGACCGGCCCTCTGAAGCTCCCTACGGAGCTCTCCGGGCGGCAGAACCGCTCTGCCTCTGCCTCTGCCTCTGCCGCGGCTGGAGCTCCTGCCGCCCCTCGCTGCTCCCGACATCGTCATCAAATCTAGATAAACGGTTCGTGGACGCATTAGACAATCATTAAAAGTATTGACTATATATGATCTAGAGCGTAAAATGTGAAGTAATAATATAACATTACTGATAACCTTTTTCGTTTCGTGGGCGCATCATACATATCTACTTGGATTTCATCGTCGATGTCATTTCTAACCCACGTAACTTCATGATCGGTCGAAGACAACCCGTCCTTCGAAACAGACGGTCGGAGCACTTTAAGCCTTCTCTCTTCTTCGTCCTCATCGCTGTCCTCGTATTCTGGGACATCGTAGACATCTCTAGGTTTCCATCGGCATACAACACTCCACCCCGGATGCTTCAAACACTGTGAGTAGTATACTTGGAACGCTTGGTTCGGAAAGATAAACGGATCGTCCTGACCGTAAAATCGAAGTGTGTTCACACTTGTCAATCCATATTCATCTTTCCAGGTCCCAAGACTGCTTCTCCACTTGTCTGTATCGGTTCGCGGATCGTACCAAGTACAGTGGAATATATAAAAGGGTTCTGATCGTCCGGGATAGTGGATGCCGAGTATACAATTTAAGTGCCCATAGTAAATCACACCGTCAGATCCTACCGTCGCAATCCCACTGTTCTGAGTGATTCTAGATGTTTCTATGTCCTTAACTTCGAATTTGTATCCAAGGACACCAAATCCTTTGTAATGTGCAACCTCCATACTAGGAAATTGAGCTAAACATCTTGAATCACTCTCAAATGATGCAGACAAGTTCGGATCGTGGATCTAACAAAACAAATTTTACGATAAATACATAACGATACAAGTTTAGATTAAAACCGATAGCAATAAAATGTAATTCGAAGAACTTACATGCTCTGTGACCCAATCACAAAAATTATCCTGATGGTATTTTTCCAAACGCTCTTCGTTCCAATCAGGATGCCCCTCACGTACCTCGTTAAAATGAGTTCTGTTTTCGACAAATAATTGTGACATTAATATTATGTCATTTCATACACAAACACAGATATAACAATTAATCCAAAAGAACTTACTCTCTAATTTGTTCAAGACATACGCAATTAAGCAAGATAAACCGGTATATCTTGTTGATAAACATAGTGTCTACCCTCTTATACTCGGCTTTACCATATGGCCCGTCTTGAATTCTTCGTGGTCGGTTAAGCCTTGTCTCAATGTTCTCGTCCAGATAGCGGGAACAAAATGTGGTTGCTTCATCAAGAAGATAACCTTGCATGATAGAACCCTCTGGTCGATTTTTATTGCGTATATACTTCTTAAGAGTGTAAAGGTACCTAATGAGAATATGTTGAATAAATAAACACGGGCATACATGACAAAAATAAATTTATAAATTGCGCGAAACGAAAAATTTAACGTACCTCTCAACGGGATACATCCATCGATATTGTACCGGTCCGGCTAATTTCGCCTCAGTTGCAAGATGAACCGTCAAGTGTATTATGATATCGAAGAATGACGGTGGGAAAATACGCTCAAACTTGCAAAGTATCAACGCAATAGAATTTTCTAGTTTATCCAGCGTCGCAACCTCCAGCGTTTTAGCACACAACTCCCTGAAAAAACAACATAGGTCGTTGATTACCAGACCAACCGAGTCGGGGAGAGAAGTCCTGAGGGCTAATGGAAGAAGGTGCTCCACGATAACATGGTGGTCATGACTTTTCAGCCCATCGATCTTGCCCTTCACAATTTTTATTTTCTTGCTGAATGATCCTGAGAAGCCTGTGGGGACTTTCAAATCATGCAACACCTGCAGGAATCTTTTCTTCTCCGGTTGTGACATATGATAAGCGGCATTGGGAAGTACAAACTTGCCCGGTTTACCCGCTACCGGTTTAGGGTGCAGTTCACTTCTTATTCCCCACTCTTGTAGATCCATCCGGGCATTCATGTTGTCTTTCGATTTCCCGTCTTTACACAGAAGCAAGTTAAGTATGTGCTCTGATACTCCCTTCTCTATATGCATGACATCCAGACAATGACGCACTGAATTTGTAGACCAGTACGGAAGCTCGAAGAAAATGCTTAACTTGTTCCAATATTGTGGTTTGACCTGTCTCGTCGGATCCATCCCGAAGGTCACGTTATTGTAACCATCCCATTTAGCAGTCACGTCCTCTCCGGACAATGGGGATGGAGGCCCAAGAAGCTCCTGATGACCATCAAAGTGAACCGTGTCTAACCTATAGGGGTGGTCTGGAGGCAGAAAACGTCGATGGCCGCAATAACAAACCTTCCTGCTAAAATTCAAAAATTTTGATGTTGTGTGTTCATGGCAATGAGGACATGCTTTGTGACCATGTACGGACCAACCTGAAAGCATTCCATACGCAGGAAAGTCATTAATTGTCCACATTAAAGCCGCACGCAGTATGAAGGTTGTATTTGTGTTTGAATCATATGTCTCTACACCATCAATGAACAAAGTTTTCAGCTCCTCAATCAGAGGTCGGAGATAGACGTCGATATTGTTCCCCGGTGAGTTTGGTCCGTCGATAAGAAGAGGCATCATAAAGTATGATTGGTCCATAGCCAACCAAGGCGACAGATTATAAATTATCATTACAACGGGCCATGTACTGTGACTTCCAGCCATATAGTTGAATGGGCAGAAGCCATCGGCAGCCAGTCCGAGCCGGACATTGCGAGGATCGCTACTGAATATTGCGTGCCTCCTATCGAAATCCTTCCATGCCGGTGAATCTCTTGGATGGCTCATTTTTCCATTTTCGCTTGGAGGAGCACGGTGATGCCAAATCATTGCCTCGGCTGTTTTCTTGCACCTAAATAGCCTCTGTAGCCTCTGTGTTATGGGAAAATATCGTGCTATCTTCACAGGTATATCAGGCTTCTTATCAGAATCTTTCGGCTTATACCTGGCCTCTCCGCATGTTGGACACTCTTTCAAATCTGAATTCTCTTTCCGGTACAACACGCAATTTTTAGGACATGCTTGAATCTTCTCGCACTTTAGACCCAAATCAGACATCATTTTCTGGGCTTCGTACCAGCTTTCGGGCACATTATTTCCCGGAGGCATAGAATCTTTCAAGAACGAAAGAAGCATTGTGAATGACTTGTTTCTCCATCCATTTAGGCACTTAATTTGGTAAAGTTGGACGAACCATGAGAGGGTGGAATACTTCGCATTCTCATAAATTGGTTTCCTAGCATCATTCATGAAATTTTCATATTTATCCACACGCGGTCCTTGACCGGAAGGAATGTCATCTTCGGTACGAATAGATTCACCTAGGGCAGCCTCTACCATATCCTCCATTTCTTCTGATGGAAATAAATTTCCGTATCCTGCCGTATTACCGAATTCTTCTTCTTCTCCTGCCGCATTATCGTGTTCTCCTTCTTCTACCGCGGTACTGCATTCTTCTCCTTCCCCGTGATATTTCCAAATTGAATAAAGTCTAGTAAACCCATATTTTACAATATGAAGCTCTGCCAATTCTACCTTCCGCCAGTACTTATTGCCACATCTATCACACGGACAAAGAATCTTCTCTATTATGATCTTATTATGTGCTCGTGCAAATTCAAGGAAAGCAGCAACTCCTGCGACAAACTTAGATTGCATACGTTGTTTCCAATCCACATACATCCAGTCCTTAACTCTGACGTACTCATGGGCCATGTTAGACTGAATAACATATAAATTGTAGGTTATGCTGACTATATTGAGAAATATAAGAACGGGATAGTTACTGACAAAGAAGAAAATTCATGTATATGCTTTGTGTGTGCGTTTGTCGTTGAAAAGAATAAATTATCGCACGTTATGTTGACCGATAGACGGGGACTAAGTGGCGCTTTTAGTTTCATATATGGGTATCGATGGGAATATGAAGGTTTCATATTATCATATATTGGTTTTAACCCGAACATCTCGAGTCGCTCTCTGATTATGCGTTTGTATGTATGTGTTCCGGCTGTCGGGGGTAGGCTTCTATCCCATTAAGAATGTATAGAGCGAACGCCCATCACTTGTGCTTTCAACCGTTTCGAGTAAATTTCGGCAGCACCTCCCCGCTGTTCTCCGAGTACACTGTAATAGAATAGATAATCATTTCAAAGCTGTGAAACAACGTTGAAATGAACATCTAATCTATCTTTGTACACGGAGAACCAGCGGAAAGGTACCGACGAAATATCTCGAAACGGATGAAAACACAAGTGAATGAAGGCGTTTGCTTTATACATTCTTAACTTGTCCACACGGGACAAATCTATGGGTTACCATACGATTGAATTTTCTCGTCGCGTAGACTATACGACGGTTGTTAGTATCGAGCTATACTGTCCGATATTTAACAACCTTCGTATAGTTCTAGGTCACGACGAGCATCGCACGTATGTTAACCGATAGACGGGGACTAAGTGGCGCTTTTAGTTTCATATACGGGTATCGATGGGAATATGAAGGTTTCATATCATCATCGAGTATCATATATTGGTTTTAACTTGAATATTTAACGTGAATAAGTTTTACGTTTACGTTTCGTTATTAAGAGTTCGAAATTTCATGTTTAGGGTAAATTTTTCTTGCGTTTGTGGTAAAGTTGTACGTTTATGTTGTCATCGAGTATCCTATTGTAATGAACTAGTGTATCCTACTAAATAAATTAGTGCACCATAAACCTAAATAACCCAAATTAACCTAATTAACCACAATTAACCATAATTGTTATCCTAACAAAAATTATCACTATTTAACCCAATTTACCCAAATTAACCTAATTAACCCTAATCAACCCAAACTTAACCAAATTTACCCAAATTAACCAAATTAAGCCTAATCAACACCCTAACCTTTTCAAATTATCACTAATTAACCCAAATTAACCCTACACTGCAATTAACCCAAATTAACCATAGCCTCTAACCCTAAACATGACCCTAACCCTAACACTAACCCTAACCCTAAATACCATAACCCTAACCCTAACCCTTAACCCTAACCACAACCCGGCCAACACCAATCCCAACCCCAACCGAACCCTAATCCCAACCCCAACCCCAACCGGCCCCCTCCAAACCCTTACCCTAACCCCAACCCCAACCCCAATCGAACCCTAACCCTAACCACAACCCGGCCAACACCAATCCCAACCCCAACCGAACCCTAATCCCAACCCCAACCCCAACCCCAACCGGCCCCAACCGGCCCCAACCAAACCCTTACCCTAACCCCAACCCCAACCCCAATCGAACCCTAACCCTAACTGACCCGATGCCACCCCTACCCGAACCCAGATCCCTGAACCCTACCCCTAACATCATCAAAAGAGGGAAATAACAGTATTAAATTAGAAGTAAAAATTGGAAATTTACTAACCGCGGTGGAGGAGATGACGGAGGAGGCCAGTAGTCGACGATGCGATCGGCGACGAGTCAAGCACGGTTGCGACGTGGAAGTCGACGAGTCAAGCACGGTTGCGGTGGCGAGGTCAGGATGAGGACGTCGATGGCCGACGAGATCGGGATCGAGACGCGGGAACGGTCGTCGCGAGGCGCGAAACAATAAGAGAGAAGAAAAATTTGGGAACGGTGAGGGATTTTCTGTGCCTTTTTTTTTATTATTAACCCGTATACATGCCCCTACGGACTTAGCCGTAGGTTCTTTGTTTGCGCCACCGTAGGGCCAAACAATAAATTATGATTAAATATTTTTAAATTAAAATATAGAAAACCGTAGGGACAACAGTGGGCACCTACGGATTAATCCGTAGGGGCAATAAAAAATTGCCCCTACGGATTCCTTTATCCGTAGGGGCAACCCCTATTTGTAGTAGTGCCTTAAGAATTGAGATATTTATCAAATGGATGTGAAAAATGTGTTCCTTAATGGCGATTTATCTGAAACTGTTTACATGAAACCTCTTCCAGGCTATAATGCTCCTCCTCAGATTGTTTGTAAATTACGGAAAGCACTCTATGGCTTGAAACAGGCACCACGAGCTTGGTTCTCTAAACTAACAGCTGTGCTTCAACAAGCTGGTTACCAATAAAGTTATAATGATTATTCGTTGTTTATCTCCTCAACCGATAAAGGGTATATTTTGGTCTTGGTTTACGTTGAAGATATTTTGATTACTGGTGATAATCGTCAAGGTATTCAATAATTCAAACAGACTCTCCAACAATCATTTCTCATGAAAGGTCTTGGTATTGCAACTTATTTTCTCAGGTTAGAGATATCTAAGCACACTAACGGATATTTTCTTAGTCAGCGGAAATATACTCAAGATCTTATTGATTTGGCTAGGCTCATAGAAGATAAAATCGCCGACACTCCACTTTAGTTGAATGTGAAGTATGGTCATACAGATGGACATCCAATCCCTGATCCAACACTATATTGTCGGCTAGTTGGAAGCTTAGTCCATCTCACTGTCACTCGTCCAGACATCACCCACACGGTGCAGATTGTAAGTCAATTTGTTTCTGATCCTCGCACATTACATTTAACAACAGTCTATAGTATCATTCGATATCTCCGTTCCACTCCAATAATGAGATTATCCTATCTTACCACTTATAGTACTGAGTTACGAGGTTTTTGTGATGCTGATTATGCTGGATGCAAAGACACATGTAGATCTACCACGGGATATTGTATTTTCTTAAGGAGTTCTCTATTGTCATGGAAATCGAAGAAGCAACCTACTATCTTTAAATCTTCCACTGAAGCAGAACATCGGGCGATGTCATCTGCTTGTGATGAAATTATTTGGCTTCAACGACTTTTAAAGTATTTTAGTATTCACTTAAAGGCTCCCACCTCACTATTTTGTGGCAATGAAAGTGCCGTCAAGATTGCAAGCAAGCCAGTATTTCACGAGCGCACTAAATATATTGAAATAGATTATCATTTTGTCCGTGAGAAATTTAAACAAGGTCTCATTTCACTTCATCATATTCCATCCAAAGAGCAACTCGCAGATTTCTTTACAAAGTCTCAAACTAAAAAGCGCCATGATTTTTACAATGGCATACTGATGATGACCCACCATCAGTTTGAGGGGGTGTGACCAGAGATAGTATATCGGTCAATGACTAACTATAGTAGCTTATAGTGGTTGATTATAATGGCTAAAATTAAGGGTGTGACCAGAAATAGTCTATCGGTCAATGGCTAGCTATAGTAGTTTATAATGGTTGAATATTGTTAGTTGTATGTATGCCCTAGAGGCCATTATTCTACATGATTGTATATTATAATGGATGCTTGAACATATATAGGGATGACTTTCTTGCTCGACATGATAGTATGCTATTTGGTTACTCTTTATCTTAACATGTATATTTGTACTGTCTCTCTATTACATGCTGATAAAGCCCTTAGGATATGTACTTGACTACTAGGATTATGATGGAGATCATACTAGTGGGGCCAGGGTAGTCCATAAGTACATCCTTTAATTCTTCCTAGTAGAGAGAGTATCGAGATGGGGCATCGATATTCCAGAGTAGACTAGTGTGTACGATTCTTGACTCTGTATTGGGCGATGGTTGATCCCACAACCATTGGTGTTTGACATCAGAGAATGTGCACAGGTGCTTATTGGAGAATGGGTACACCGAATAGTACTCGCCGAGAACTTCTAGATGGTATTATATCTCATGTCAGATAGCAGTTCTCTGGTGACACTGGTATAGGTTAGTCTGTTGACCCGAGATCGTCATAGAGTCTTGTGTGATTCCCAGTGTGCTTTGATTTCCACTCTACCACATTCAAGAGGATTTGTACAAACATGTGGTTTTTGGGTACAGTCCCAAGTCACATGGAGGCAATAAGTGATGGGAGAGGATTTCGTCTCTTCCGGTATTAGGGGTTGATGTTGGTTTGCGCTCGATTGGCTATAACAGGAAATCTCTGGCCAAGGTTGCTGAGATTTACTAGTAAGTGTTATCAGTAGTTTCTCGAATCGTTATGAGACTCACATCGGCATGACTTATCAAGCTATTGGGGTCTAACGTTTACCACCCCCAGGCTAGATATGCGACATATCAGACGAAGAGACTGGACTGTACAGTAGTATTATTTATTGGATTAACAGGAGTATGAGCAAGCTTGCTTGCTGATCTTCTGATCGCTCAATACTCGAGTAGCCGTTACGTTCATCTAGTACCGCTGACGGCTTATGAGTAACTGATATGATCATTATTTACTGTCGGCGTATTGACGAGTCTTTAGAGTCCTACACAGAGGTTTCCTGGTTCAAGAGAAACGAAGTAGGGTACATATGTGATATGTGTGGGACCGAGATTAATACGTGTATGTGATACCGTATTCTAATCTCGTGATATATGATATCGGTCGGTTATATGAGATATAGCTAGTTTATTGAATCAAGTGTTGATTCGATAAGATGATATATATGATATTAGTCGGTCATATGTGATACAGCCGGGTTATTAAATCAAGTATTGATTTAATAATTTAATGTATGATTATATATTTGATATATTATTATACATTAACTAATATTAGCTCACTTAAGAATTTCTTTTTCTCACTTGTTCATTTAATATATATGTGATATATATTATTGTATTTTTTTCTTTGTGTCATGTTTGATGATACATTGTACATGGATGTATGAGACTCATACCATACCATAAGATAATTAGGGTGAATATTTATTTAAAGAATAAACAAAATTAGGTGGAAATAAGCATGGCTAAGAGGCTTGGAGAAGCTTGTGGAAGCTTTGACTTAAGTCCATTAATTTTGTTTTTGCTTTAGATATTTATTAACCCAACCATTATCTTTAGCCATGGTTAAGTCTCTACAATGATCATATATGATATTTTCTCACCCATGGTTGACATTCATTCCATCCATTCCATTCTTGACTTCATCTTCTTCGTCTCAAGTTAGCTCACTAGGTTTTCTTGAGGTGAAGAAACAGAGTGAGAAAAATTATTCTAAAGTGAGCAAAATTCCTACTTCATTAATCTATACTAGACTAGTCATTTAGTATAGGTTGTTTGCTTCACTAATTCTCAATTAGTGAAGAGGTAGCTTGAGTTGGAGATTCATCGACGTAGATCATCTTCGAAGATCTTTAAGCAAGCTTGTTCCTTTTGCCTAGTGAAGCCTAATGAGAGTCCGGGAGACCACTACTTAGAGCGAAGGGACTACTACATAGAGCTTTAGAAGTGAAGGATCGGTCTATAAAGGTTGTATTCCTTGTTCACTTAGAGTAAAGATGTTTACTTGCATAGCGTTTCCCTAATTCTCTAGTTAGATCCTCGGTTTCGGGTTTCTTAGCACTCTAGGTTTTTTAAAATTGCATGCATGATGCCTTGGAAAACATAGCGAGGGTGCTAAGGAACCCGGCAGTGGTATCAGAGCCAAGTTAGAGCATTAGGAGTGGTCTAGACGACGTTAAAGTGTTCGATCGAACGTCAAAACCCTATTTTCCTATGCTCTCTGGAAATTTTTCCAAATGTTGGATTTTCCAAATTAAAAATTACCAAAAAATTATGCAGGGTTTTCTATGGATCCCTAAGAAAAATGATGGCCCAACTCGACCGTACGACCGCGCAAACACGGCCAAACCCTAGGGTTTACGACGGTTCCGCGGCGCCGTAGGTGAGGCAGGAAGCGTGCCTTTCTTGTGCTGATCCGTTGGTACTAGGTGCACTGTCTGGGTATTTTTAATCATGCTCAAGTGTTGAGCTCTCTGGGGATTTTGGGAACTCGTTGATTCAATCGAAATGTTTAATATCATCTAGCTATCTGTGATATGTGATACAATATTTGGAATTCACAATAATTAGTTTTATGAAAATTAGTTTGAATTTTATAAATCTAGCAATTTAGTCTCATTTGATCGGTTGCCACGCGGTTTTGATTTGAATCAAAACTCTATCGCAATCACGTAGCGTACGTGGATACTCGCCAGGTAACATATATTACTAGATAGCCACGCCCCATAGCCCCGACCAAGTGACTATAGGAGAATCCCGTTGCTAAAAGCATCCCCTCGGGTGCTCGCGGACGTGGTGTTCCGCCTAAGTGCATTTCGTAGATGATATCGGGGGTGCGGCCGTCTACTAAAGTTTCCGATGAGCATTCGATCAGGTTGTCGGGAAACTTGTTGAATTGTCCGACTTGTTATTGAAAAGTGTTTTCAGTATCGAGACTAAAATGCGGCGTTTATAATGTTAGGCATGAAATTCGGAATATGAGATATTCCGGGTTTATGATGTCTATGGAATTCATTTGTTTAGGCATGAAATCCGAAGTATGTAATATTTCGGGTTTATGATGTTGCGGATTACAATTGTTGTAATTTTCACTTTCTTTTCTATGATATTATGTGTAATATGTAGGGTATCGCCGGTTTCATTGCTATACGTTAACGACAATTGGGATACGCATATTTACTTATGTTGATGACATGTGATGTTATATGTTGCTGTGATATGTTATATTGGATCGTCGTGTTTGAATAGCTGGGGTTTTTTTTATGTGAGATGAGAGTTTTTCATTTTCATTCATATAAAAACTTGTGTGTAATATTCTTTTATTGGGAAACTTTCGGGTTGAGGATGATGTCACCATTGATATATATTATTTACTTTTCCGTATTAGGATAGACCCAAGGAGGGGAGCATAAGTAACCGGGTTCTAGAGTCCAGTAGGAGACCATCTCTAGGAGTCGTGACCGGGTCTCCTAACTCTAAAATTGGCAGGGTTGCTTGCCGCTCTGATAGGGGTCTAGGGATGTAGGTTTGGCTATTCATCGCGACCGTAGAATTCGTATTTTTTACTGGCTTAATTTAAAACACGGAACTCCTAGTATATCCAATATTTCATATGTTAACTTCTACTGCAATATTCTGTGATGAGATCATATAACTGCGTGAGACGAATGTTACTGTTATATATATGATATATAATAGACGTTGCTTATGTTTTGCACCCGCGCTAGTCTAGCCCCCACTTTGCCGGTAGTTAAGTAACATAACGGTGAAGACGGGGCCCTATGGCGAATGCGAATGGCATAAGCATACGTTGTATTTTCGTTTCTTTATCTGTGATGCTTAGGAAGCATAAATGATGGGACTTCATTAATGAGATTAATGAAAAAGAAAGAAACCTAATGATGTTGTGAAATCAAATTTTCAAAACTGGTAGCTCTAGTTCTTGATTTGCATAGTGGTATTCCTTGTAGAATATCCGGCACCTCATTCGATGAGGAAAAAGCCGAGATCCCTTCACCGGGAGTGACCTCTTTAGCAGAAGCTAGCAGATGCTACACCCACTCGGTTTATTTTGAAAAACACATGATTTTAAAAGCGGAGCTTAAACCACTCATTTTCAAATCACTCGATTCTACAACGATATCAAGTTCATTACGCAAAAGGTTTTCTTAAAAACCTGTTGTAGCCCTCCATCATTTCAGATGAGTGCTATTTAGTATTCGTGATACGTTTGTTGACCATAGCCAAGACTTAGTGTGCGGTAGCTAATTAGCGCTTATCTGCAACCATATGATGTGATTGGATTAGGGTAATCGTATGGCTTTGTTGGCCATAGCCAAGGGTCGTACGGGTGAGTTTAATTCAATCAGGAAATGACGAGTTGAACTTGGCTAGCACTTATGATTTGTTAACCATAGCCAAGTTCATAAGTTGTTAGAGGTAAAATATTATCAGGAATTTCAAGTGTTGAAATTTGCAATGAGATTGCATACCTTCTATGAGATAGTTGGATCCCGATACCCGCTGCGAGTAACTATTACTCCTGGGAGAGTTTTGCACTTCACAATTAGCTAACTCATTAGGTGTCTAGAAAGGTGTCAACGTGGTTATGCCTCTGGAAAAACGAGGTTTACTTTAATTAGGTCCGTGCGAAAGCACGGGAAACCTCCCTCAAAGTACCGACACTGGCCTGACTGAACATTTAGCAAACTTATAAGGTGTAATTAATCCCGGCCAGTCTTACCTTTTAGGGTATAAAGGAAGATTTGATAAAAGCACTGAGAGCCATCTTGATTAGATAAAATAATAACCAATCTAATCTTGCAAGAGCATACGCAGAGTGTTTTTTCTCTCTCTCCTGGTAGCGACCGTGACATGTCTTAATCAAGATAATAATATGGATGTATTGACCGAACCTACTTATTATACTGAGCTAGGGAACGTTGGTTCTGCTCTTCCTTATAATTGTTATAAGTCATGAGCAGGAAATAGGAAAATGCCAGGATTCCCATGCCACCCGATCGAAGAAAGAGCATGTTGATGCATCTTCTTCAGGGGTGTTCGTTACCGAGAACCGTTTCCCAGTATGCTCTACGTTCTGGGTATTAGATACCAGATCAGGATCCCACATATGTAATCTGTTACATGGGATTAATAGAGGTAGAGATATGGGATCGGGTGATGGTGTAATTGTTGCATCCAAATCGGTTGGTGGATATCATCTTCTATTACCAAGTAGTAATGCATTGATTCTGAACAAATGTTATTACATACCGAACCTGATATGCAATATTATATCAGACTCTTTATTAAGTAAAGAAGGATATAATTTTGTATTACAGGATAATATTATGAAAATTTTCCCGAATCAAAAGTTGATTGGATCAGGCACGTTATGAAATGACATATACGTTCTAAATCAAATCATAGTTCTAAGTATACAGAACACACACAAGAGGAAGAGTTCATAAATGAACAAATCCTTCTTGTGGGATTGTAGATTAGGTCATATTAATGCGACACGACTCGCTATGTTAAATAAGGATGGATATTTGAATCCGTTCGAATTTTCATTTTATGAAACTTGCCAGTCATGTCTCAAAGGTAAAATGACCAAAACTCTGTTTACAGGAAACGGAGTAAGAGCTATTGAACTCTTGGGACTAAAACATAGTAATGTATGCGGTCCCATGTCTACACATGCCAGGAATGGTTTCTCATACTTTATTACATTCACTGATGATCTCTCAAGATTCAGACATATGTTCCTGTTGAAACATAAGTCTGAAGCTTTTGAGAAATTCAAAGAATATAAGTATGAAGTTGAGAACCAGATGGGTAAAAGTATTAAAATCCTTCGATCTGATCGGGGAGGAGAATACTTGAGCACGGAGTTCCCAGATTATTTAAAAGAGAATAGGATTCTCTCTCATCTTGCTCCTCCATATACACCACAGCACAACGGTGTATCGGGGGGGGGGGGGAGAATCGCACCCTATTAGATATGGTGCACTTTATGAAAAGTACAACTAAGTTACCTATTTCCTTTTAAAGTTATGCACTTGAGAAAGTTGCATACCTATTGAATAAGGTTCCGACCAAATTAGTGCCTACCACTCCATATGCGATATGGTATGGGAAGAGACCATCTCTTAAACGGGTTAAGATATGGGGTTGTCCAGCCTATGTTGAAAGGCAAAATTCGGACAAACTCGAGGCAAGGTCAGTTCTGCAAGTTTGTTGGATATCCCAAACATTCATGAGGGTATATCTTCTACCACACCGAGGAACAAAAGGTATTTTTTTTCTCGGCATGCCACCTTTTTAGAAAAAGGAATTTCTTGAAAAACAAATTAGTGGTCATGCGGTAGAACTGGAAGAAATTCCAACCACACAAACTGCGACTGATGATTTAGTGGAACCAGAGGATTCGATAGTCTCTAACGAACTTCAGCCTCTCCGCCGATCTAGTAGGATTCCTCATCCACCTGAGAGATACTACGGTCTCCTCAGTGACGGTGGGAGAGAGGATTGCATCATGGAAGATGATGACCCAACTAGTTTCAGGCAGGCCATCATGAGTGGGGACTCTGTGAAATGGCTGGATGCAATGCGATCTGAGATGGAATCCATGTACACCAACAAATTATGGACATTGCATGTTGCTCCTGAAGGGGTAAAACCCATCGGGAGCAAGTGGATCTTTGAGAAAGATACTTGGTGTAATGGAAAAGTTGAGACTTTAAATCTAGACTTGTAGCAAATGGTTTTCGTCAACAACTAGGTGTGGATTTTGATGAAACCTTTTCTCCAGTGGCTATGCTTAAGTCCATCCGGATCCTACTTGCCATCGCTGCAAACCATGACTACGAAATCTGGCAGTTGGACGTCAAGACCGCTTTTCTAAATGGTGATTTAGAAAGGAGCGTGTACATGACAGCCAGAGGGCTTCGTAGACAGTGGGAGCAGCGGAAAGGTGTGCAAGCTGCTTAAATCAATCTACGGGTTGAAGCAGGCATCGCGGAGATGAAACATCTTTTTTGATGTAGTAGTCAAAGAGTTTGACTTCGTCAGAAACATAGATGAACCTTGTATATAAAAGAAGGTTGTAGAGAGTAAGATTGTCTTCCTCGTATTGTACGTAGATGATATACTCTTGATAGGAAATGGTGTTCCTATGCTACACTCGGTCAAGCTCCTTTTATTACAAGGGTTCTCCATGAAAGATCTAGATGATACCTCTACATCTTGGGGGTTAAGATCTATAAAGATAGATCTAAACGGATGTTGGAATTGTCCCAATCCAGGTACATTAACACCATACTAAAGAGGTTTAGTATGGAAGATTATAAACGTGGCAGTTCACCCACTTACTCAGGAATCACTCTCTCTAAAAAGATGTCTCCCAAGACTGATTTAGAGAGGGATCGCGTACAAAGGATACCCTATGCTACAGCAATATGCCCTATCATGTATGCGATGTTATGTACCAGACCAGATGTAGCTAAATCACTAGGTGTAGTGATCAGGAATCAATCGGATCTTGGGAGAATCACTGGACAACTGTGAAGGACATTCTTAAGTACTTGAGAAGCACTAAAGAAATGTTCTTGGTGTATGGTAACGGTGAACTCTAGTGGGAATCCTTTACCGATTAGAGCTTCCAGAGTGATAAGGTCAACTGAAAGTCAGTCTCGGGTCTTGTCTTTACCCTCAGTGGAGGGACGGTATGATGGAAGAGTTCCAAGCTAGATACCGTAGCAGACTCGATGATAAAGGCTAAATACATCGCTACCAACGATACTGCCAAAGAGGCTGTCTGGATATTCCTTGTTCATGAGATAAACTTGGTTCCTACTATTGAGCGTCCAATACTAGTATTTTGATAACAATGGAGTTGTGGTTTTGGCTTAGGAACCCCGGTCCCATCAGTGATCCAGACATATTCTGAGACAGTATCACCTGATTAGGGAGATGATTGATCTCTAGGAGATCAAGGTTAAGAGAGCTGACGTGAAGAATAACACGGTGGATCCACTCATAAAGGCCTTTCCCAAGAGAGACTTTTTTGGGACGTTGGGTATGAGATACTACAACAACTGGCCTTAGTGCTAGTGGGAGATTATTAGTTGTATGTATTCCCTAGAGGCCATTATTGTACATGATTGTATATTTTAATGGATGCTTAGACATATATAGGGAGTGTTTCCCCAATCAGAGCAAAACTCTGTTCAAATTCCGAGATTTGAAATGAAGCGACGCTTCTGTTTCCCCCAATCGGAGCAAAGCTCTGTTTTGAAATTCAAAATTTTGAAAATTGAAGCAACGCTTCAGATCCAGCGCTAGGCGCGCTACGTGTCAAACATGGATGCGCTAGCGCCAGGTGCGCTGCGCCCTAGACAGTGCACCCCCAATCAGAGCAAAGCACTGTTTTGAAATTCAAAATTCAAAAATTGAAGCAACGTTTCAGATCCAGCGCTAGGCGCGCTGCGCGCCACGTGTCAAACACGGATGCGCTAGCGTAAGGTGCGCTGCGCCGTAGGCAATGCACCATGTGTGCACTAGCGTTAGGCGCGCTGTGCGCCACGTGTCAAACACAGGTGCGCTGCGCTCTGAGCAGCGCACCACGTGCAAAGCATGGGTACGCCAGCGCTGGAATTAAAAGATTCCCCACCCTTAGATCAAAAGATCTAATAATGATAAATCATTAATCAGAATTAAAATTCTGTTTTGGAAAGATTTTTCTAATCTTGTTAAAAATAAGAAGATTGCCTTCTGTAAAACAGAAGCCCTAGGATCAAAGATCCAACGGTTGGAAACATTCCCAAATCAATCAGAGAAAATTCTCTTTAACTGATTTAACAAATCAACATGCCCTATATAAAGGCCCCAAGACTTCAAGTCTGATATAGAGAACCCCCCCCCCCCATAAACTTTGAGAAATTCAAAGAAAGAAGAGCAAGCTCTCAGCAAAAGAAGATTTTTTCTTCAAGGTAAAAAAATGGTGATGAACAAAGAGATGGATTCATCTCATAATTAAAAAGAAGAATTATCTTCTTAAAAAAGATCATAGATCTAAAAAGACCAAGGTCTTTCATAAAAGAGATCAAAATATCTCATCACATAATAAAGAAGAACATATTCTTCACACAGATCATTGATCTATAAAGGCAAAGCCTTTCAAAAATAAGAACTATTGTTCTTGAATCTTGAGACAAAGTCTTTTTTAAAAGAACATAAATTTGTTCACAGATCATAAAAATTGATCAAATACGTTTTGCGCTATTGAAATGCGCTTTGCGCTATGGAAATGCGCCTTGCGCTCTTGAACAGCGCTTCTGCGCTCCCTGAATCGGTGCTAAGCACCAAAATGCGCCACGTGTCAACCACATATGCAACTTGCGCTTTGCGCTTCTAAATAGCGCACTGCGCTCATGGGCTGGCGCTCAGCGCCAAGCGCGCCACGTGTCACTCACGTGTGCGCTACTAAAATAGCGCTCAGCGCTCATAAACTGGCGCACTGCGCTCATCATCTGGCGTCTAGCGCAGAACATGACACGTGTCCCTTACATGCACGCCACGTGGCAGAAGCACAATGCACTTTTTGATCGGCGCAAAGCGCCTAGCGAATCATAGGTTGCGCTGACAGAACACAAGTTGTTCTTTAATGAGCCAGAGCTCTGCTGAATGCTTTGCATTCAATACAAGACAAATATGTCAAGATCTAATACTCAGCATTATTAAAAGGGCCAAGCCCAAATAAGGGCTCAATAGCCAGATAAACAAAATGTTTAAATGTTTATTGGACTTAGCCCAATATTGGCCATAAGTCCTCAACTTATATTTAATTGAGCCCATCTGCTCTTGAATATTTAACAGATCTTAGTCCCAAATTGGACTACAGATCTTTCAACCAACTCATACCGGTTCGAGGGTACATTTTTTTACTCCTCTGATATTTGTCGTTGTAATCCTTTAACGTCTTCAGAGAGGTGACGGGTCCCGACAACCATACATCTTATATACTAGGACGTCTTTAAACTGGACTGTGGGGTCCTTAAACTCACGGACAACGATGTCCTTAACCTGGACTGTAGGGTCCTTAAACTCATGGACTAAGATGTCCTTAAACTTTATAGACTATGACGTCTTTAAACTACGGACTGTGGGGTCCTTAAACTCATGGACTACGATATCCTTAATCTCGGACTGTGGGATCCCTTTAAACCCACGGACTATGATGTCCTTAACCTGGACCAAGATGTCCTTAAACTAACATTGGACCGTAATGTCCTTAAACTAATCGACCGCAATGTCCCTAAAATAAACAACAGAGGCCAAATGCTCTCTTGTTGGATCTAAATGATCATGTTAAGTTGATCTCAGTCTAAAAAATATTAGACTAACGTATCCTTAACAAACGTTTAAGTTGATCTTAGTCTAAAATTAGGCTAACGTATCCTTAAACCCAACCCCAAACCCAAATCTAAGAAGATACGGATTTGGAATAATCCACGCCCTACGGGAGACAACATAAATTAGTCTCCGTATACAATCCACGGGCAACCACAAACAAAACAAACACCCACGACATGAAGTGACCATTTGGAGAAGGAGAAAGTTGTTACCGCGATGTGGTAGCGTAATTAACTGCAGGGGCTTGCGCCTGTAGGGAAGAGCCTCCCCACAATCAAAAATCCCTCAAACGAGGTGGAATCTGACAAAGTCTGCTACATCGGCTGCATCCGTTTAAACCTTCGATACATGGTGCCATAAATCAACTTGGCATCTTCGGAGAGGTGGACGGATAGCACCAATTAGCATCTGCCCTGAAATTCAGGCGAGACGTCCGCCGCGTCTTCGTCCGCGTCTTTCGGCGGGGAACAAATACCGGCATGCTCGGTGGGACCTTTTCCTCTTTCCACTCCACACTTCGTGCGTCATGTTCGCGAACGAATCGCGGTTTAATATGGTTGCCCTTGGGTTCGAGGTACTAAGATTTGGTGTCTTGCTCCGTGCAAAAAATGAAAGATCAATGTTGTCTACTTGCACGAAATGCTCTGGCTGCAATTGCAACTCACGTTCCGCCTCATCCGGAGGTATAGCTTACGGGCCCCAGGCGACCTCCCTGTTCACAATGCCGGTAGAGCAGGTGACGCAGGCTACCACCTGGTTGTTCTTCGGGACCATGCTCTCACCAGTGAGCGTTAACATCCCGCTGCTGCAAGAAGCGCAAAAGAAGTCGGTCTTTGATCGGCTCACTACCGCCACAACCCCTCTCAACGGGTCATCCAATGTTAAGCCAATAGCATCAGACTTCGATAGGCTGAGCCTGAACATCAATGGGCCCGTCAAGAAGCCCACGATACCTGAAGCGGCCATCCTAAAACGGATAGCCATTCCTGCTCTCGAGGTCACTAAAGAAGCTTCTCCCGTCAAAGGATCAGTCTTTACGAGGCTGGCCACTCCGGCTCCCGTTCCTGCTCAAAGGTCTGTCTTTGACAGATTGGATACTACTGCTCAACGGACGTCGGTCTTCAAGAGGCTGGTACCAGAAACGCCTCACCAGAACAGGGGGCATGACAAAGCCATCCCCATAGCCGAACCAACACCATCTGCGCGACATGCTCGCCGTCGTCACTAGCACCGAGTACGGAAGGCTGGGGGCAGCTCTCCGTCTGGATTTACTCCACCAGCTCCAAGGGTGGAGATCGATACTGCTGTTCCAACCGAGAACAACTTTGAATTGCTTAAAAAAGTGCGCAGGAACTCTCCTACTGCAGTGCTGAAGAGATCTCCTCCACCCATGGAGAATGCACCGAAGGCGAAGCCAGAACAACCCCTCAGCGGCTTTCTTCCAAAATTTACAAAGTCTGGCAACAGGTTCAGGACTCAGTAATCGATCAAAATTACCCTCGCCGACAAAAGAAAGTGAAAGTTCAGCAAGAAGAGTACTATCTTGCCAAGCCACAAAAGGCAACAGCTGTTTGGGTGCCCGCTGCAACGGCCCTCTCGACTTCAATTGCTCAAAAAATAAGGAGGCCAGAAAAAGCCCCTGTGACTACGGCAGACCACAAAGACGCTGAGCCAAAACGCCCCAAGTCTGAGGGCATAATGGTGCATACTGTTTATATGGCGTCCGGAAAGAAGGAAAGCCGCGCTTCGACGGGTCACCGACCGCTCACCCGATCCGTGACAAAAGCCCAGGAGCAGCAACAGAAGCTTCAGGAAATGCTAACGCAAATGGCCGCACTCACCGGGCCAAAAGAAAGCCTGGAGGTATCATCAGAACAGCATCATGAACAAGAAACCGATGCTGAATTCCTCCGCAGAGTCCTTGAAAAGAAGGACAGAGAGGCCGCAGAACAAGCGGCTAATATAAAACGAATGGCGCTTCTCTTCCAAGACATGGTCGGGATGATGTTATAGCCGGAACCTCCAGCTGAAGACCCCCTGATCATCATTGAAGACGACAGAGGGGAGACATCGAACCCTCCTCTGGCTCTTTCAGCAGCAAAAGAGGAAACTATTTCCAAGGCCGCTCTGGATGACTACATTGCTCAGCAAATACGAGCTCACCAGGCAAATGAAGCAGCCAGCCAGGTTGTTAAAACTGGGCGACCATATCCAGACTGGTATGACCAGATATAGTATCCGCTGGGATACACGATCCCTAAATTCCAGGTGTACAAGGGGACAGGCAATCCCCATCAACATGTCGCTCAGTTCAGGGCTCTTTGCGGAAACACCGGGGGTGATGATAAACTTTTGCTCCGTCAATTCGTCGGCAGCTTGTCAGAAACGGCCTTCGAATGGTACTCTGAACTCCCGAACGACCCCGTCAAGACTTTTGCGGAAATGGAGCTATTATTCACCCAGCGATTCGCGAGTGCTAGTGAACGCACCTCGATTACAGCATTGATTAACGCTAGGGTGAAACCTGGTGAAATGTGCGTTCAATATGCAATACGATGGCGGAATCTGTGGTCGAAATGCGAACAACGCATCGAAGAAGCGCCGGCGGTGGGCATGTTCGTGGGCACTCTTGATCCACAGGCGACCATCTCCCAGTTCATGATGTTTTTCAAGCCGACTACTTACCAGGCCTTGATTGACAAGCTGGCCTAAATGGACCAGATGGGTCATAGACCATCTTCCTCGAAAGCAGAGCCTCAGAACGAGAAGGGAAAGGGGAAAGTGACCGTCGTCGGTAATGCTCAATAGCGGCCCAGTGGTCTGAGACCAGTTGATCGCCAAAATAATAGAACTCGATCTCTCGAAGATAAAATGAGACGCCCTTACTCGTTCCCTCGGGACAAGACGAAGAGGTTGTTCGAGCTTGCACTGCGCAACAGGCTCATCAATCTGCCGGATCCAAGATGCCCAGCGCAACCGGGCGACATTAGCAATCCTAACTATTTCCCTTATCACCGAATGTTGGGCCATCCGATCGAGGATTGTTACATCTTCAAAAGCTGGATAGAAGATCAGTACCAGCAGGGCAAATTCGTATTATCTGAGAATTGGAAGGTGAACCCGCCTCGGCCACACACTCCCAAGAAGACGGATACACCGGGGGCATCATGCTCTTTCATAGAAGAAGCTCCATGGGAGGTCGCTCTTTCAGCCAAGACTAAAAGAATGCTGAAGGATCTCCACACATGTCCGGCAATTAGGTGGAAGAATCCACCGGAACCTGAGATCATCGAGGGGATGCTGAAGCCGCGCCCAACTCCAAAGATCGGTGGTGATGACCAAAGCACACACACCCAGCCGTCGAAATCTTCGAAGAAGAAGAAAAAATCCAAGAAACCCGTGAAACCTGGTGACAAGCGCACGAACCTGCAAAAGCAGATTGACGCGCTGGAAGAGTATAACCAGAAGGCGCGGACTCTAGTCACACTTCAAGAGTTTCTCAGCCACGTCCTTGATGACGGAGATGATGAAGAAGACTCGTCCGATGAATCTGAAGATTATATAGCAAGCTGCCATGTGATCTCTCACTCGTCGATAGACGATGAAGAAGCTCCTTGCACCGAGAAACTGGGGGCAAATCCTGAACAGGGATTTCCAGGGACATCAGACGAAATGATTGATGCATTCCTGAACGAAGCTCTTTTAAAAAGCAAAGCTGATCGGGAGCGTGAGACGACCATTTTTAAAAAAGCAAAACGCCGGCGGCTGGACGAAAGAGTTGAAACTCTCCTGCCGGATCGAAGTACATCTGCCACAAATAAAAGCAGGTTCAAGATGAGGAAAAGGTTCGCTAAAGCCATCTCGATGGGAATGAATTTGCCACCCTCCGAAGCGAATGCTCTTGGTGAAGCAGAAACACATCCTAGCTACTGCTTATATCATCGAAAGATTGCGCACCCCACCGAAGAGTGCAACGCTTTTAAAAGATGGTGGCAGGGATATGTTGTTCACCGGCAACATTTCAAGCGGATGAAACGAAAAACTCGTCAGGAGCAAAGAAGTACGACCGTGGAGCGTAAAAGAACTACCGGCAACTGTCGCATGGTCAACGTAGGGGGATCACAAGTTCTCACCTTCGGGAGCGACTCTGACGAAGAAATGACTCTTGGCCCTCTCTTTAAAGAGTCTGCCTTAGGAAAAGAGGAAGAACCGAAGAACTGCGAAAATATTCAGCTGCACAATCGTACGCTGCCCGAAAAGAATATTGGGCCCTCGAAATGGGTCAAATAGAAAAGACAAGGGGAAAGAAAAAGTCCCTGAGGATATCATCCTTGAGGACCAAGCCGTCAAAGAGCTGACAGCCAAGGACCAGCCAAAGAAAAACAAGGTGGACTACAACGTTCTGGCACACTTGAGGAAGATACCCTCGCAGCTCAGTATTCTCGACGCCCTTCTGCTATCCAAAGAGGCGAGAGATTCGCTGATCAAGGCGTTACAGGAACCCGAGCAATTCTAAGCTTTCCTCACCGAAGAAAAGATGAAGGACGAACTGGAATAAATACACACAGCCGATATCACCTCGGACTCTGCGGTTCTCACCAAGCCGGGCCGAAGATGAAGCTGAAGATCAAACGGATGGGTTATTATTGGCCTACGATGATTCAAGATTGCCTCGAATACACAAAGCAGTGCCACGCGTGCCTGATTCACGGAGATTTTATCCATCGGCATCCAAATCCACTACATCCAACAGTAGCTAGCTGGCCGTTCGAAATGTAGGGGACTGACATAATCGGCCCCATCGAACCAGCATCATCCAGAGGACATCGATTCATTTTGGTGACAACTGATTATTTCTCCAAATGGGCAAAAGCATTACCGCTGAGGGAAGTGAAGACGGAGAATATCCTCCATTTTTTCAAGACACACGTCATCTATCGGTTCGGAACTCCGAGACGGATCATCTCCGATAACGGGCCAGCCTATAGAAGCCACAAGATCATCCGCTTCGCACAACAGCATAACATAGACTGGAGATACTCCTCAGTTTATAATCCCCGAGCTAACGGTCTAGCTGAGGCTTTCAACAAGACCTTGACGAAAATCGTAAAAATGACGGTGTCGCGAAATAAGAAGGACTGGCATGAGAGACCGCATGAAGCTCTCTGGGCGTATCGAACTACGTTCAAAACGGCCACGAACACAATGCCGTACGCATTGGTATTCGGTACAGAAGCGGTACTCCCCTCGAGATAGAGTTACCCTCTCTACGAGTGGCAGTTCATTACGAGCTAACGGATGAAGAGAATGCTCACCTTCGGCTTGAGGAGCTCGATGCCCTTGATGAAACCCGGCTCATAGCGCAACAAAATCTGGAGGCTTATAGAGCAAAGATGACATGCTCATACAAAAGATTCACTAGGCCAAGGACATTCCGCCAAGGCGAACTCGTACTAGTGGTCAAAAGACCTATGATCCCCAATCGTGCCAAACGGGGGAAATTCGAGCCGAACTATGAAGGCCCGTATATCATAGACAAGGTCTACCAGGGTGGGGCCTATCTACTCATGGACATGCATGGTGAAAGACCCGTCAGGCCAATAAATGGTCGCTTCCTGAAAAAATACTACGCCTGACGGGTCACGGCCTAGGTCAATGATAGATGATGACGACTATGTCCGCTCGTTATCCTCCTAAGCCCAAACTCTATAAGGAGTAGCCGAACAACGGACCGAAACGTCTTTAAACTAACGACGGACCGAAACGTCCTTAAACTAACAACGGACCAAAATGTCCTTAAGCTAACAACGGATCGAAACGTTCTTAAACTAACAACGGACCGAAACGTCCTTAAACTAACGACGGACCACTACGTCCTAAAACTAGCTGTTGACCGAGACGTCGATAAACTACTGTGGATTGCAATATCCCAAGGAAATACAAAAAAAAACGGTATGTCCATAAGCGAAAAGAGCACGGATGAAAATCCGAGATGACTCCATGAGTAAAAACAACAGGGCTACCGGCGAGTTTTGTGAAAACCCGAAAGAGCGCAATCTCGTTAAAAAGACACTTGCAAGGTCCTCTCGACCCTGTAAGGAGAAACCACCTGCGTGAGATCCTTACGATTCACAAAGGAGCAACACACTTAGGGATCCCCACGATTCCTAGGGAGAAATTACGCTTGCAAAATCCTCACGACTCGTAAGGAGAACCCTCTTATGAGACCCTCACGGCTCATAAGATTCAAAAGTCTTAAGCTATAGGGATCTGAACCTGTTCTTAAGCGACCACCACAACCTCCAATGCTGCCCTACAAACGGCTCAATGCTGACCCTTGTATACAATCCACGGGCGTGAATAAACATTTCCCTAACGAAGCCCCATCCGTGACTAGGGATATGTTTACACAATGAACAGCCCTTGTAAGTCCTCTCGACTTAAAAGGAGAAAATACTCTTGTAAGATCCTTACGACTTACGAGAAGCCATACACTTAGGAGTCTGTTTATACCATAATTTTGCATTCTTATAGACCCCATTCTTATTCATTTTACAAATAAACAGGTGTTTTTGATCCATGTCTGCTACATAGTTGCAGGTTACAGGTTCTCGGAACAAAAACAGTGAAAAAGATGAAAAGACGATACAAAAGTGAGAATACAATCAATAAATGATGGAATCTTGATCATGCCTACATTTTGAGGGACAATGAAAATCAATGAACAAGTTCACTAAGCAAAAAGGCATCGCAAGGTTCAAGACTTCGACACGAAGCAACGGTAATAGTCCACTACATTATTCACTGGGGAGATCTGGAAGAGAACTAGAAGACATTCTGAAGAACCAACTGAAGAAACAAGAAGACAAATTCAACCAGACAGAAGACCAGAAAACTGAACCCACAAGCACCCTACTTGGCCGCGGAACCGCGTCCAAACCTGGCTTTTGGCCGTGGATCCACGGCCATGTAGAACCCGGGTCGGTGGAAATTTCTTTGACGGTGGGCGGCACGTTGACTAGTCTTCCTAGGGGTATATTTGTAAAAGCAGATGTGTGTCGATTATAACCCTAGGGTTTCTATGCTTTATAAATAGAAGCCCTAAAACTTGTTTTAGGTTATGCCTCTTTTCAATAAATAAAATTTAGAATTCCTATCATGTTTTGAGAGCATCAATTTTGTAAGTAGTTTCTTTTATTTGCCCTAGTCTTAATTTTTATTTCTGCCCTAGTTTAATTTAGATTAGAACTTTTTATTAATCTGTCGTAGTTAGATAATTAATCTCTTAAATTGAAAACTCATAAAAATCATGTTTTTCATAGATCCCTTAATGAGCGAGTAGTTCCTCGCTTGTTAGGGTTAGGAATAGGGAAGGTTTGAGAGATGCAAATCTCTCACCCCTTTCTTGCCCATCACATATTAATTATTAGGACTCCATGCATACATACACATATCGCTCCCTACGGCACCCTACCCACGAAGTAACGGTGATACCGTAGTATAAAAGACCGGTTGTGCATGTTTTCTATGGAGGTTAGGGTAAGGATTAAGAAAGGACGGACAAGGACCTAGAGGAAGAAACATCTTTTCTTCCCAATCGTCCTAATCCCCTTTATTAATAATTACCATAACACCAAAAAAGATCTAATTTAGGGCATTGAAAGCGGTGGGAAATCTTTAACTTTCCAAACTTAACCCAAACCTAACCCTAGCAAGATTTCTAATCCTAGTCTAAATCAACTTAGCTTTTAGTGATAAAGATCCAAACACCATTTGGAATTAACTCGTTAGAACAATTAGGAAATACACAACATCCCTGTGGACCGACCCGTACTCACCGGCTAGCTACCAAGCGACATCGTTCTTGATTGCGGTAAAAATATTTTTGATCACAAAACATCGTATAAATCAAATGGCGCCGTTGCCGGGGATGGCGTAGTATTTTCTTTTTGCAATTTCGGTTTAATATAAAATTAAAAAAATCATAAAAACTGAAAAATTAAAAAAATATAAAAAAAAATTATCATCTCTTTATTGTTTGAAGGGTGTTTCGTGTGAATTTTGGCAGGATCAACGAATGAGTTCGGATCTGGAAAAATCAAGAAATCAAAACAGAAAACCCTAGATCTGAACAACAGAGGAAAGTCAAACCAGAGGAGCAGAAAAATTTTTGGGAACCGAGCCGCAGATCAGACCGCGAAACCGCGGCGGGAGACACCCTTTGGCGGCGGAAACGCGGTTGTGGGGTCGAGTCAGCACGTGTAAAAATCTCTGTTTACTTCCTTTCTCCTTCTCTGCAACCCTAATATCTCCTCTGTAAAATTTGCCTGAAGGATTCTTTGCGCTAAAAATCTCTCCCCCTTCTAATAATTGATCTTGTGCAGGATTCTTTGTGCCGTGCTAAAAATAAAAAAAATTGCTTGCAAGTTATTGTTTACTGTTTTGCATATTTAATTGGACTTTAAGGGGTTTGAAACCAATCCAGATTGGGTGGGGATTTCATCACCCTTCCCAGGACCCCAGAAATCATATAAGACATATTGCATTGACCATCATTTAATTAAAAAATATTAGACTCAGCCCTAAGGACTTCGCGTTCAATAGGACAGAGGAATAGTTGTAGGCATCGACCGTTGATCCTAACCTGACTTTGTGGTGTCTAGGCAAGTGTTTCTAAGGCGAGCGGTTACTTAATTAGGCACACTACTTTCGTGGTGGAGAACCTCCCACTTACCTGGCACTTACCTGGCCACAATTGGCGGTGAAGAGGCATTTTGAGGTCCTACTTCTTGCCCTTTGGAACAGTTAGGAGCTGTCTAGCTGACCTAGGTGACCCTAGATCCAGGCCTGATTGTGCATCTGTGGTTGATTGAACGTGTGTCTAAGCCTTTTTATCGAAAATCTTTTTTTGCAAAAAGCACCGCATAAAAAGAAAAAAAAATTTACAAAAACTTGCAGCTTGTCGCTAAGAGATCCGTGCACACCCTACTTACACCCACTTTCTTCTCATTGACGTTTTCTTACCCCTACATTCTGTTTTTTACCTTTTTGAATACACTACCTCTTTAGTGTATGTCCGGTTGGACTAGGGACACTAGTGCCCGATTAGTCCGTGTCTCGTTGGTACCGACCGACGAAGCTTTCGACTCCGAAGTCGAAATTCCTTCCACTTACTTACCTTCACCTTCATATTCTTCCTCCGAAGGGATGTCGGGATATAATCCTAACAACACCTTACCCACGGGACCGATTCCACCTCCGTTAGGTGCAAATAAACCGCAACACCCGCCTGTTGAAGCGCCCCAACGAATCGCGCTCCAGGATCTTTTCTACCCGATCCGCACCGCCTTACCTACTTGTCTTTCACTCCCACCGGCAAATGGGGACAACTTTGAGATCAAACCCCACTTCATCAACATGTTGCCAAAATTTCATGGACTGGAATCCGAAGATGCCTATATCTTCATAAACAAATTCCAAAACGTTTGCGCAATGATAAAAACAACCCAATTATCAGATGACGCTATAAGGCTAAGGGTCATTCCTTTCACCTTATGTGACTTAGCCAAGAAGTGGTTATACAGCACAGCATCACATTCAATTAAAAATTGGGAAGAGTTTGTTAAAGCTTTTCTTAAAAAGTTTTACCCACATCATAAGACCGCGAGAATTCGCAATGAGATTATCCAATTTTCCCAGCTTCCTTCCGAACCCTTTTGGAAGTGTTTTGAAAGATTCAAAGACCTACTTGTTCAATGCCCTCACCATGGTATCGAAAATTGGCAATTTTGCCAAACTTTATACGAGGGATTGAACTCAGCAACGAAGCAGTTACTGGAAACCATTTGTCAAGATCACTTTCTAACCAAATCTAGTGAGGTAGCATGGCAGTTTCTCGACGATCTTGCTGAACAAACACTTCAGTGGGAAAGCACCAAGACCACTTCATCTTCTTCTATTGGTCAGTCTAGGGTAGGCATACATCAGTTAGATATGTCGATAGCAATGAAGGCCGAGATGGTCGCACTTACGAAAAAACTAGAAGCAATTGAGACCAAAATCTCATCGCCTTCTCCTGACCCTGCTTTACCCCCACGAACTGTTTGTGCTTGTTATTCGGATCCATCACATCTTACCGAAGAGTGTCCTTACAATCCACCTGCTCACGGACAAGATCACGTCAATGCTTCCTTTCAGCAACGACAAAGAAATGATCCATACTCTTCGACTTATAATCCGGGTTGGAGGAGTCACCCAAATTTTGCTTGGAATCAAAATCAGCAATTTCAAGGAAACAACAACTTTCAAAGGCCTCCTCCTCCACAACAATAAGCACCTCCACAAACTCAATACCGGCAACCTTTCCACCCACAACCTTACCAATACCAAATGAAAAATTTTGTGCCCAACAACTCTTACCCTCAAAACAATTTTGTTCAACCAAATAATGATAAGGTTACCTCGCTAGAAAGAAATCTAGATGCGTTCCTAAAGCAATCTACACAATCCGCAGCAAGGTTGGAGACTTCCATTCAATCTTTGGTGCAAAACAGTACTTCACACGATCAAAGCATCAAATCTATTGAGGCGCAAATTGCACAACTCAATGCTGCGTTGAGCGAGCGAGAAAAGGAAAAGATTCCATCTCAACCACTGCCAAATCCCGGTCACGCGCATGGAGCATATGAACAGCAAAATCATAACGTAAATGGTGTGACCACGTTGAGATCCGGAAAAGTGTTACACAATAACGTGGGTATTAATAATGACACCCCTGCCGGTGGTTCTTCTTCATCTTCTTCTTCTTCACCTTCATCTTTTTCGTTAGAGCCTATTCTTCATTCTTCACAAGGCTCTACTTCTTCTACTTCGAACGGACCCACTTCTCACATCACGAAAACATCTACATGGGGATCCGTTCCAACTCCACAATCTGCTCCATAAAAATTGGACTCAACAAATTTTCAAAATGTTCCTTTTCCAAACAGGTTGAGATCCAATAAACCAACTCCATAAATGGAGAAGATTGTAGAGTTGTTCAAACAGGTCAGCATAAATATACCTCTCTTGGATGCAATCCAACAACTCCCTTCATACGCGAAAATCTTAAAGGACTTATGCACCAAGAAGAGGAAGTCACAAGTACCAAAGAAAGTTTTCGTGGCTAGTTCTATTAGTGGTGCTCTTGTCCAATCTTTACCCCAAAAGCAAAAGGACCCCGGCTGTCCGACTATTTCGATAACAATTGGGGACAAGAACAATAAAGCACTATTAGATCTTGGTGCTAGTGTCAATTTGCTACCCTATTCAGTGTACGAGCAATTAGGCGTTGGAGAGCTTAAACCCACTCATTGTACTCTCCAAATGGCCGACTGATCCATCACCCATCCTAGGGGTTGTAGGGTTGCTATGCACGCGCACAAGGGTCTACGAGGCATCAACCATGCCCGATTAAAAAATTAGCCGTGCCGAACAACCCGAATACGGATCTTTAAACTAGAGATTAGGCGAAAACTAACATGCTAAACACTTTAACACTAAGTGAGAGGGATTACAACCTTTGTAGATCCGGTCCTTCACTTCATATTCTCCGTGTTGTGGTCCCTTCGCTGCGATCATCGGGTTCCGGACTCTCGAGAGGTTCCACGAAGAGAAAGATGCAACCTTTGCTTCCGATCTTCGATACAATGATGATCTACCTTGAAGTTTCGTTAACACAAGCTAACACTCATGAAATGATGTGAACACCCTCATCTAAATGGTAAGGGAAGATGAGGATGATGAAGTAGGATTTTTGCTCTCTTTATTTATCTTTTTCTCATATATTTTCATCACAAAAATCAAAGCAAGAAAGCTTTATGAGCAAAGAAGAAGAAGGAAGAAGATGAACAATCTCATATCTTTTCTTTTGTGATGAATAATACAAAAGAGATAATGATCAATTATGCAACCATGGTTGACTTAACCATTGCAGAGAATTAACCAAGGGTTAGGGTTTGGGTTGAGTTAAGAATGAGTCACTTGAAAATATCTTTTCCAAAACAAAATAGAAAACCTTCTAGAATCTACTAGAAGTCATTAACCCAAATCAAACCCTAATCTTGATTAATCTTTATTAAACATGTTGCATTAGTTATCATATCATGTTACAATATTATATATCACATATATAATATTTATTGTAACAAAATAAAATAATACAATTAACATATATCGCATATATATCAATGTATTACCCGAGTGAGAAAAAGAATCTTTTAGTGAGCTAATATTAGTTAATGTAATTTAATATATCATATATATTATTATACATTAAATTATCGAATCAACACTTGATCTGAAAATCCGGCTATATCGCATATAACTGACTAATATTTATCCGTGCCGATTCATCGAATCAACACTTGATCCGATGACCCGGCTGATATCAAATATCGCGAGAATATAATACGGTATCTCATATCGTATTATCCTCAGTCCCGCACATATCACATACGTGCCCCTACTCCGTTTTGCCTGAGCCAAGAAACCTCTGTGTAGGACTCTAAAGAATCGTCAATACGCCGGCAGTAGGTGATGATCATATCAAACACCCACAAGCTGCAAGCGGTCAGCTAAACGTAAAAGCCACCCGGGTATTGAGCGCTCAGAAGATCAACAAGCAAGCCTGTACATTCTCCTGTGAATCCAAACAGTAACACTCCCGTACAGTCCGGTCTCGTCGTCTGATATGTTGCATATCTCGCCTAGGGGTGGTAAACGTCAGACCCCAGTAGCTCGATAAGTCGTGTCGATATGAGGTCTATAACAGTTCGAGAAACTACTGATAACACTTACCAGTAAATCTCAGCAACCCTGGCCAGGGATTTTCGGTTATAGCCAATCGAACACAGCACAACATCAACTCCCTATACCGGGAGAGACGAATCCCCTCCTATCGCTCATTGCCTCCATGTGATTCGGGACTGTACCCAAAAGCCACCTTTTTGCACGCCCTCTTGGATGTGGTATGATGGAAATCAAAGCACAGTGGGAATCACACAAGACTCTATGACGATCTCGGGTCAACAGACTACTCTGTACCAGTGTCACCGGAGAACTGCCATCTGACGTGAGGTATAATACCATCTGGGAGTTCTCGGCGAGTCCGTCCAGTGTACCCAGTCTCTACTAAGCACCCGTACACCATCCTTGATGTCAAACACCGATGGATATGGGATCATCCATCGCCCATCATATGGGTCAAGATGCGTATACGTTAGTCTACTCTGGTACATCGATGCCCTGTCTCGATACACTCTCGACTAGGAACAGTTATAGGATGTACTCGTCAACTACCGTGGCCCCACTAGTATGATCTCATCATAGTCCCAGTAGTCGAGTAATATCCTAAGGGCTTTATCAACATGTATACATAGAGACAATCAGAGTACATGTTAAGATAAAGTACAACCAGATAGCATACTATCATGTCGAGCAAGAAAGTCCTCCCTATATATGTCCAAGCATCCATTACAATATACATCGTATGTACAGTAATGGCCTCTAGGGCATATATATAACTAACAGGGGTGAGTTAGAGGATGTGTTAATTAGAGTAGGGGATTTCATTTTCCCCGTTGACTTTATTGTTATGGATATACAACCTGTAGCTAACCCTCGGAGTCAAATTCCGGTGATACTTGGTCGACCATTCCTTGCGACTTCCAATGCGGTGATCAATTATCGTAATGGTTCAATGAACTTATCTTTTGGAAATATGACGATTGAACTCAACATTTTTAAGTTGGGGAATCAGCCTTCCGAGCCTAATGCTAGTACACTTGATGTTTGCTCGATCCACGAGATCACGGAAGAGGACTGTGAGCTCGAAAAATTTCTGTTCGATCACAGCAGTGTTGACGCCTCTAGTGCGTTCCTCCTAGAATCCGACACAGCTTTCACGCCGGACAACGATTATGAGTGTTTCACCTTTTTGGACGATTTTGAAGACTCGCCATCTGAGTTTGAGTCTTTTGATTTTTCGGATGAGTTAGTTGAACCATCCGACTCGGTTGCGTACACTCGATTTGAACCGTTAATGGAATCCTTCGAGTTTGAACCAGTTTCACCAATGCTACCTTCAATTGTTTCACCTCCTAATCTCGAACTAAAGATTTTGCCATCGCACCTTAAATATGCTTACTTAGGTGAGAATAAGACCCTTTCCGTTATCATATCGGCCTCTCTAGCTCTCGAGCAAGAGAAGGCCTTTTTAATGGTCTTACAAAATAATCGGCAAGCTTTTGGCTGGTCTATGACGAACATCAAGGGGATTAGTCCCCTCATAGTTGAACATCATATACACTTGATGGATGATGCCAAGCCAGTGAGGGATCCACAAAGACGCCTCAACCCTATAATGAAAGAGGCTGTCAAGAAGAAGATTGTAAAATGTCTTGATAGTGGTATCATTTATCCTATCTTGGATAGCCAGTGGGTTAGCCTCATTCATGTTGTCTCAAAAAAATCGGGCATTACGGTCATAACCAATGAGGCAAATGAGTTAATACCTACTCGCACCCAAACTGGGTGGCGAGTTTGCATCGACTATAGAAAACTAAATGCCACGACAAGGAAAGACCACTTTCCTTTACCTTTCATTGACCAAATGCTAGAACGATTGGCTGGGCATGAGTTTTACTGCTTTTTGGATGGATATTCCGTCTATAACCAAGTCCCCATCGCCGAAAAGGATCAAGACTAGACCACATTTACTTGTCCTTTCGGTACTTTTGCTTATCGTCGCATACCCTTTGGGTTATGCAATGCACCTGCTACATTTCAGCGGTGTATGATGGGGATCTTTTCAAACATGGTTGAAAAGTTTTTGGAGATTTTTATGGATGATTTCTCCATTTTGGTGACTCCTTCGACGAGTGTTTTCTACACCTTAACGCAGTTCTTACCCGCTGTAGGGATAAGAACCTCACGTTAAATTGGGAGAAGTGCCACTTTATGGTACGAGAGGGTATTGCCTTAGGACATGTCATCTCGCAAAACGTCATAGAGGTTGATAAAACCAAGATTGAAGTCATTTCTAATCTTCCTCCTCCTAAATGCGTCAAATACATCCGAGGTTTCCTTGGCCATGCCGGTTTTTATAGATAGTTCATCAAGGATTTTAGCAAGATTGCTAGACCCTTGACTCTCTTATTGGCCAAGGACACAACATTTGATTTTGACTCAACTTGCATGGAAGCGTTCAAGTCATTGAAACACTCTCTCATTTCTGCGCCCATTCTTTCATCTCCAGACTGGACGCACCCTTTTGAAATTATATGCGGCGCAACAGATTTCGCCATTGGTGTTGTCCTTGGACAACACATTAATAAGATGCCGCACGTAATTTATTACGCTAGCCGAACATTAAATGAGGCCCAACTGAACTACACAACAACAGAAAAAGAATTTTTAGCACTTGTGTTTGCACTTGAAAAATTCCGGCCTTATTTAATCGGCTCTCCAGTGATTGTGTACACGGATCATTCAGCTCTTCGCCACCTTTTTGCGAAGAAGGATGCTAAATCGCGGCTAATACGTTGGATCCTCTTGCTACAAGAGTTTGACTTTGTCATAAGGGACAAAAGAGGATGTGAAAATGTAGTGGCTGATCACCTTTCACGACTTCCTTCTTCGCCTATACTTGAAATTCCAATTAAAGATGTTTTTCCCGATGAGAAACTCTTAACCGTGTCTTGCGAACTTTGGTTCGCTGATATAGTAAACTAGTTGGCCACTGGTCTAATACCTAAAGATTGGTCGAAACAGGATAAACTCCGATTCTTGTCCCAAGTAAAGCATTTTTACTGGGATGAACCGTATCTTTTTAAATACTGTTCCGCCAAATCATTCGTCGGTGTGTACCTGAAAATGAGTTTAAGAGTGTGCTGTTTTTTTGCCACGATCAAGCGTGTGGCGGGCACTTTGACCCAAAGAAGACAGCCGAGAAAATCCTGCAGTGTGGTTTCTATTGGCTACGTCTCTTTAAAGATGCATATGAATACTGCAAGACATGCTCCCGGTTCCAACATTTGGGCCGGATATCGTGGAGAAACGAAATGCCACTCCAACCAATTTTGGTTGTGGATATTTTTGATGTTTGGGGAATAGACTTCATGGGACCATTTCCCAATTCTTTTGGGAATGTGTATATTCTTTTGGCTGTTGACTATGTGTCAAAATGGGTCGAGGCTGTGCCTAGCCGAACGAATGATAACAAGGTTGTCGTTCGATTTCTTAAAGAACATATCTTTTCTCGGTTTGGGCACCTTCAAGCAATTATAAGTGATAATGGATCTCACTTCTGCAATAGGACTTTTGAGTCCTTAATGCGCAAATATTCTATTACACACAAGCTGTCAACACCGTATCATCCCCAAATATGTGGGCAAGCAGAGGTTTCGAATCGGCAAATTAAACAAATCTTGGAGAAAACGGTTTCTAAAAACCGTAAAGATTGGTCACACAAACTTCTTGATGCACTATGGGCATTCCGTACTGCATACAAGACCGATCTTGGTATGTCTCCATACCGGCTTGTTTCTGGGAAGGCTTGCCACCTCCCAGTTGAGATTGAGCACAAGAAATTTTGGGCAATTAAGGAGTTGAATTTATCAATGGAAGATGCGGACAGCAATCGAAAGCTGCAATTAAACGAACTAGAAGAGCTGCGGGATGAGGCTTATGATAATGTTGTCATTGTTAAAAAACGAACTAAGGTGTTCCATGACAAACATCTTATGCGCAAAACGTTTAAACCTGGTCAACAGGTTTTACTCTATGACACTCGGTTACACTTTCACCCCGGCAAGCTCAGATCTAGGTGGAAAGGGCCGTTTTTAGTGCGCACCGTATATCCGCACGGTGCGGTAGATCTTGAAAATCCGGAGGACGGTACTTTATTTAAAGTAAACGGACATCGACTGAAACCGTTCCTCACTGCGGACCTGTCGGAGGAGCTCCTGTTTTTGCAGGAGCCGATTTACATTGATTGATCTTTCTCCATTTTACCCCCAAATTTTTGATCTTCTTGCCAAAACTTTATTTCCGATAAGTTTGGGGGTGTGTATAATTTGTAAATATATAAGTACAAAATAACATAAAAAATATAAAAAATTTGAAAAAGAAAAAAAATTGGACATTTTTGTAAAATTGCAGAATAAATAAATAAAATAAAATTTTATTTGCAGATAAATTCCTCTTTTTGGAGGGGTCTATCTACAAATATCCATCATATGTCCCTATTTAAAGAGCTCGAGCCCCCCTATCTGCTATAACCCTAATTTTCACACTCTCTCAAACCCTAGCCGACGCACCCTCTTTCCTGCAGAGAGAAACCAGAGCGCCGCCTCCATCGTGCCGCGAAACTGCCTCCATAGCTTGCTGCCGCCGCGCAACCGCCGCCGTCTCTGTTCTTCGCCCCCTAAAATTTTCATGGGAGGTACGCTTGCTCAAAACACCCTCTGTTTTTCAAAATTTTAGATCTGTAGAACACATCATGGCACATAGCATGCAGTTAGAAAGAGATTTTTCGCAAGTTTTCTCACGTGAAATATATGGTAGTTATTTCGCGAACGAAATCGCGCGTAGGGGTTGGAATTATTTAATATACAATCACCCTTATGCATTTGCATTGCCGGAATTAGTAAACCAATTTTACGAGTCTATGGAGGATGGGTGTCTCACCCTACTGGGTTTTATTAAATTGCAATGGGGCGATCGCGAAATTATAATTGATAGGGATATAATACACGAGGTCACACTAATACCTCGCATACCTGCACATGACCAACCCCTTCAATTCGAGGATACATGCCCCTGATGGGCAACGATTGCTCGAGGGAGCCGCGAAAGGGTATCCAAGCACGAACCCTTTTCGCGAATGTTTTGACTGTGTGCCGGTGGGCACAAAATAATATTTTTGGTAGCTCCCATAATACAACATTTTTCACACCCTCCTTACATATTGTGCACACTCTTATGACGAAGAACCCCCGTTTTGATATGTGCACAGTATTACTCAACTCTATAGGTGCGGGTAAACGGGCCGCTAATTACCCTTGTCCCATGCTGGTTACACAATTATGTCGATATTTCCTCCCCGCGGAGGAGTTCGAATTTTATTTGCATGGAGGCATTCCGGTCAGACCTCTTATTGAGGGAGTGTCTACGTCCTACTCTCGACTGACAGATGTGTGGTCGAGGACCGAATCGGCAGAGAATGTATTTGCCCGCACTCCAAGCTCTAGCTCGACCGCCAGCGAAGGCGAAATGACCACTCTTGAGCATGCACAATTGATGAGGAGAGCAGTTAGGGGTATTGATGCTTTGAGGGAGGAATTTAGGGCAACAACGAAGGAGCACGACCGTCGATTGACTGAGGTTGAGTGGGGTATTCAAACCCAGTTGGCTAGAGAAGAGCGTTCACGTTCACGCTCGAGAGCGCGGTGTGGGGCCGAGCAGTGAGGGCGCTGCTTTGGTTAAGTTTGGGGGAGATAGTGGTTGTATATAGTTATCTTTTGCATTGCATATTTTTAATTTTTTGTATATATTTTTCTTTTTCTTTTGCATATTTAAATTCTGCATTGCATCCTTATATAAAAATCATAAAAATTGAAAAAAAATAGAAAAAGAAAAATCAAATAAAAACTGAAAAATTATAAAAATTAAAACATTCAATTTTGGACTTAATCGACTTGAGTTTGACAAATAGGTTAACTAGCTAGGAAAAACTAGATCCTAGACTTAGTAAATTAAAAACCCTAAAAATAACCTTTCTTAAAATTTAACGGTAGAAAGTATATGTCTTTGTAGTTTATTTAGAAATAGGCAAATTTCGAGTTAACTTCTTGGGCTAAGTTAAAACAAGGGAAAAGTATTGATATCTTTATTAGAGTATAAGTTTGAAAAATAATTCCTAAGCTTAAGTCTAAATTCTGAAAATATATACCCTTTAAAATTGCACAAACACGAACCTTGAAACTTGGAATAGTAAGAGGGACCTTGAAATGCTCTTGTCTAAAGTCCTTAGTACGAAGAAAAATAAAAAAATATACAAGTGTGAATAAAGAAAAAAAATGAACACTGGTTTTTGTAATTACTTAAGGCTGCAAAAATAGAAAAAATATTTAGCAAGGGTGCTTCATCACCTAGTGCCTTAGACCAACTGGTTTGGGAGTCATTGCTAAAGCCTTATGTGTTACAAGACTAGAAATTACGCTTTAATGTGCAAACATATTTTATAATCGATTGTTGGTACCTCAAGAAGTATTAACGATCGTATGAAGGATGTGTAAGAAAAATTCATCTAAAAATTCACCAATTAAGAAGTGCTTTGGACGACGGACAAGAGTATGATAGCTTGATTTGAATTTCCAAGTGTAGGGGTGATATATACACACACGTAGGGGTATGTGATTGGGGTCTAGATAAGAGATAGGAATGAAGAATAGGACTTATGTATTTAGTAGAGATGATAAAAATTCCTAAGTTGAGATAGAACCCTAGAAGGAAAACTTAAAAGATTCTAAAAGCTAAGTAAGTCTACAGAACATATATAATCTTAAGTTAAATAATAAGGAAGCGTGAAGAATACGGGTGAATAATTTCTGAGTCAAAGATGATAGAGTTCTTATTAGAAAACCTAATTGGAGAATAAAAGTCGATAAGCCAAATTGATAGGATTTTGTGGGTAGTATCCGCTGAAAACCCTCAGGAGACAACACTCCTCCTACTAGGGACCCTCTAGAAGTTTAATGGCTTGTTGCACGAGCTCAGTGCAATCTCGTTTCCCTGTGAAAGTGAGGCTAGGTTTTTTCCAAGAATAAAACTAGGTTTGCTGGAGGACGAGCAAAAGATAAGTTTGGGGGTATTTGTTCATACCATAATTTTGCATTCTTATAGACCCCATTCTTATTCATTTTACAAATAAACAGGTGCTTTTGATCCATGTCTGCTACATAGTTGCAAGTTACAGGTTCTCGGAACAAAAACAATGAAAAAGATGAAAAGACGATACAAAAGTGAGACTACGACCGATAAATGATGGAATCTTGATCTTGCCTACATTTTGAGGGACAATGAAAATCAGTGAACAAGTTCATTAAGCACAAAGGCAGCGCAAGGTTCAAGATTTCGACACGAAGCAACGGTAATAGTCTACTACATTATTCACTGGGGAGATCTGGAAGAGAACCAGAAGACATTCTGAAGAACCAACTGAAGAAACAAGAAGACAAATTCAACCAGACAGAAGACCAGAAAACTGAGCCCACAAGCACCCTACTTGGCCGCGGAACCGCGGCCAAACCTGGCTTTTGGCCGTGGATCCGCGGCCATGTTGAACCCGGGTCAGTGGAAATTTCTTTGACGGTGGGTGGCGCGTTGACTAGTCTTCCTAGGGGTATATTTGTAAAAGCAGATGTGTGTCGATTGTAACCCTAGGGTTTCTATGCTTTATAAATAGAAGCCCTAAAACTTGTTTTAGGTTATGCCTCTTTTCATTGAATAAAATTCAGAATTCCTATCATGTTTTGAGAGCATCAATTTTGTAAGTAGTTTCTTTTATTTGCCCTAGTCTTAATTTTTATTTCAGCCCTAGTTTAAATTTATTTTCTGCCCTAGTTTAATTTAGATTAGAACTTTTTATTAATCTTCCATAGTTAGATAATTAATCTCTTAAATCGAAAACTCATAAAAATCATGTTTTTCATAGATCCCTTAATGAGCGAGTAATTCATCGCTTGTTAGGGTTAGGAATAGGGAAGGTTTGAGAGATGCAAATCTCTCACCCCTTTCTTGCCCATCACATATTAATTATTAAGACTTCATGCATACATACACATACCGCTCCCTACGGCACCCTACCCACGAGGTAACGGTGATACCATGGTATAAAAGACCGATTGTGCATGTTTTTTATGGAGGTTAGGGTAAGGATTAAGAAAGGACGGACAAGAACCTAAAGGAAGAAACATCTTTTCTTCCCAATCGTCCTAATCCCCTTTATTAATAATTACCATAACACCTAAAGAGATCTAATTTAGGGCATTGAAAGCGGTGGGAAATCTTTAACTTTCCAAACCTAACCCAAACCTAACCCTAGCAAGATTTCTAATCCTAGTCTAAATCAACTTAGCTTTTAATGATAAATATCCAAACACCATTTAGAATTAACTCGTTAGAAAAATTAGGAAATACACAACATCCCTGTGGACCGACCCGTATTCACCGGCTAGCTACCAAGCGACGCCGTTCTTGATTGCTATATTTTTTATCACAAAACATCGTACAAATCAGAGTCCTCACGATTCCTAAGGAGAAAACGCACATACGTGATCCTCACGACTCGTAGGGAGAAATACCTTCATGAGACCCTTACGGCTCATGAAGTCAAAAGCCTTAGTCGACAGGATCCTAACTCTGTTCGCTAAGCCACCTTTGTTCGACATCGACAGAGGCAAATGATGATTCGCTCCTGGCAATATTCCAGTTGTAGCGGTGTTGATGCCAAAATCGGTGTCTAACTCCAAGCTTACGACAAAGAAGCTAGCGAACCACACATGCATACGAAATAGCCGAAATGATGGGGCAATTTGCAACAAAATCAGCAAGTAAAAATGTATGCATGCAAAATAGCCGAAATGATTGGGCTACTCGCAATAAAAAGCAGCGAGTAAAAATAAAATAAATAGCCGAAATGATTGGGCGCCGCGAAAAATAGCCATAATGATTGGGCAATCGTGACCTTCGCGATATAAAAGCTGAAATGATAGAGCATCGCGGAAAGAAATAAAGAAAAATGAAATTTATGCCCTACGGGTAATATCACATCAATCCCTATATACAATCCAGGGGCGCAAACAAAGAAGGAATCACACCTTCCCTCCCCAGACTCCATCAGAAAACGAAGCCAAATCTCGACGGTTCAGGGATAGCCTAGAGATCATCAACAGCGTTCCTCCCCATTCCAGCAGGATTCAGACGCTGCAATCAACCCTGGAGCTACGGCAAACCCTCTACTCCAAATCTCGATGGTTCACAGACAACCTGAAGACAACTTCGATATTCGTCTCATTACAACAGACGCTACGTCATTCACATGACCCCGTTTCGGAAATACGTCATCTACATGACCCCGTTGCGGAAATACGACATCCACATGACCCCGTCGCGGAAATATGTCATCCACATGACCCCGTCGCGGAAATATGTCATCCACATGACCCCGTTTCGGAAATATGTCATCCACATGACCCCGTCATGAAAATACGTCATCTACATGACCCCATCTCGGAAATACGCCATCGACATGACCCTGTCTCAGAAATACGTCATCTACATGACCCCGTCTCGGAAATACGTCATCTATATGACCCCGTCTCGGAAATACGTCATCCAGATGACCTCGTCACGGAAATACGTCATCCACATGACCCCGTCTCGAAAATACGTCATCCACATGACCCCGTTTCGGAAATACGTCATCCAAATGACCCCGTCTCGGAAATACGTCATCTACATGACCCCGTCTCGGAAATACGTCATCCGCATGACCCTGTCACGGAAATAGGTCATCCACATGACCCCGTCTCGGAAATACGTCATCCACATGACCCCGTCTCGGAAATACGTCATCCATATAACCCCGTCTCGGAAATAAGTCATCCACATGACCCCATCTCGGAAATACGGCATCCACATGACCCCGTCTCGGAAATACGTCATCCAAATGACCCCGTCTCGGAAATACGTCATCCACATGAGCCCGTCACGGAAATACATCATCCACATGACCACGTCTCGAAAATACGTCATCCACATGACCCCGTCACGGAAATACGTCATCCATATGACCCCATCTCGGAAATACGTCATCCACATGACCCCGTCGCGGAAATACGTCATCTACATGACCCCGCCTCGGAAATACATCACCCAATGACGCCGTGAAATGCGGATAACGTCAATCTCATTAAACACTTACGGGTCCTCTCGACTCATAAGGAAGAAAACTCTCTTATAAGATCCTTACGACTTATAAGGGAAAACGCGCTTAAGAATCCTCACGATTTCTAAGGAGAAAATATACCTACGAGATCCTCACGACTCGTAGGGAGAAAAGACTTTATGAGACCCTCACGGCTCATAAAGTAGAAAAGTCTTAGGTAACAAATTTGAACCTGCTTCCTAAGCCATCACTACCCCTCAAAGAAGCCAAAACAAGATGCTCACTCTATCATCTACCGGCTATGCTTGCTAAAGTGACATGCCGGCAACAAATAAAAGAGAAAAAAGCGACAAAGAGAACATTTGATTCGCATTTGGTTAAGCATACCTGTTCATGCACGTGCAAAAGATTCAGTATATAAAAAAAATACGCTGAAATGAGGAATTTGCCATTCATACTTTGAAAAGTTCTTACAATCATGAAAGCAGTAAATGAAAACATCATCAAAATGATTACAATGGTAAAACCTCAGATCCAGGGCATGGATTGAGGAATTCGAAAATAAGGCCGTCTAGAATCTTTCTGGCCTTTCTGACCATTCTCGTATGCCTCCTCCCGCGCTCACTAGTGTCGAGATCCTCGCCAATGTCCTCCTCCCTTTGATAAGAAGCGATTATCGTCGTCTGTTGGAAAGTTTGATGCAAAATATCAATGAGCTTATCTCGCTGCTTCTTCGAGATCAGGCACGATAGGTACACTGAATGCACCTTGTCTTCGGCATCATCCAGCGCATTAAGCGGCATGGCTTCGTGAAACCTAGGAAGTGCTCCCCAAATTGCTCCCACTACGATTTTCAAGAGAGCGGAACTGCGAGGAAGCAGTCGACCGACGTTTGCATACAGACGATCCATAATCTCCGTACATTAGGCATCTGTAAACTCTTGGTTCTGGAAACGGCCCTGTGCGCGAATATCCTCATAAGAGATAAACTCGTTCAGACTATATAAATGAACAGCCATAGTGCCTGAAAAGAAACATCATTAAAAGATTAGTAATAAGGAAAAACAGGCACAGGGATTTAAATGACTCTTGATATCCCCATGGAGAAAACAAATTCTAATTATGACACCTAACAAATTTGAATTTGCGAGAAATCCTAATAAAAGGAAGGGAATCTCATTTAATGAGCGACCCCTCGGGTCAAGGAATTAAACTCCTCGAAAGCAATGCTCTGCAGACAGGAATGATACCTGTCAAAATCAATTAAGAAGGGAATTAATGATTCCCCGAGAATTCTAAGAGCCATGCTCTGTAAAGATGGTGGAATAACCCATATCAGAATACTTAAAAGATTCTCTTAGGATTTAAGAGCTGAGGAGAGTAAAGCTCTGTTAATGAAACCCTAAAGGGGTTTTCTTTAGATCTATGATCTAAGTAGAGCAAAAAACTCTGATAACGAGTGAAACTCTAGATTATTAACTAATTCTTTCAAAGATTTATCTTTACCTAAAAAAAAACTGACAGAGTTTTAACTCTTAACTTTCTTTAAAAAGAGAGCAATGCTCTGAAGAAGAGATAATTCTCGGAAAAAAGATGAACAATGGCCATCTCAGAGGGCCAAAGGTCCTATTTATAGGCATTGAGAGCCGCTTCAACTTCCAAAAGTTGATCCAACGACTGAGATGCTACCACCGCCGCACTCACGTATGGGCCACGTAAGCGCAGCGGTGGGGGGCATTTGTTTCCCCGATCAGAGCAAAGCTCTGTTCAAATTCCGAGATTTGAAATGAAGCAACGCTTCTGTTTCCCCCAATCAGAGCAAAGCTCTGTTTTGAAATTCAAAATTTCGAAAATTGAAGCAACGCTTCAGATCCAGCGCTAGGCGCGCTGCGCGCCACGTGTCAAACACGGATGTGCTAGTGCTAGGTGCGCTGCGCCCTAGGAAGTGCACCCCAATCAGAGCAAAGCTCTATTTTAAAATTCAAAATTCAAAAATTGAAGCAACGCTTCAGATCCAGCGCTAGGCGCGCTGCGCGCCACGTTTCAAACACGGATGCGCTAGCGCCAGGTGCGCTACGCCCTAGGCAGTGCACTATGTGTGCGGTAGCGCTAGGCGCGCTACGCGCCACGTGTCAAACACAGGTGCGCTGCGCTCTTAGCAGCGCACCACGTGCAAAGCACGGGTGAGCCAGCACTGGAATTAAAAAATTCCCCACCCTTAGATCAAAAGATCTAATAATGATAAATCATTAATCAGAATTAAAATTCTATTTTGGAAAGAATTTTCCAATCTTGTTAAAAACAAGAAGATTGCCTTCTGTAAAACAGAAGCTCTAGGATCAAAGATCCAACGGTGGGAAACATTCCCAAATCAATCAGAGAAAGATCTCTTTAACTGATTTAACAAATCAACTTGCTCTATATAAAGGCCCCAAGACTTCAAGTCTGATATAGAGAAACCCCCCCATAAACTTTGAGAAATTCAAAGAAAGAAGAGCAATCTCTCAGCAAAAGAAGATTTTTTTTCTTCAAGGTAAAAAAATGGCGATGAACAAAGAGATGGATTCATCTCATAATTAAAAAGAAGAATTATCTTCTTAAAAAAGATCATAGATCTAAAAAGACCAAGGTCTTTCATAAAAGAGATCAAAAGATCTCATCACATAATAAAAAAGAACATATTCTTCACACAGATCATTGATCTATAAAGGCAAAGCCTTTCAAAAATAAGAACTATTGTTCTTGAATCTTGAGACAAAGTCGCTTTTAAAAGAACATAAATTTGTTCACAGATCATAAAAATTGATCAAATGCGCTTTGCGCTATTAAAATGCGCCTTGCGCTCTTGAACAACGCTTCTGCGCTCCCTGAACCGGTGCTAAGCACCAAAATGCGCCACGTGTCAACCACATATGCAACTTGCACTTTGCGCTTCTAAATAGCGCACTGCACTCATGAGCTGGCGCTCAGCGCCAAGCGCACCACATGTCACTCACGTGTGCGCCACTAAACTAGCGCAATGCGCTCATAAATTAGCGCTCAGCGCTCATAAACCGGCGCACTGCGCTCATCATCTGGCGCCTAGCGCAGAACATGACACGTGTCCCTTACATGCGCGCCACATGGCAGAAGCACACTGCACTTTTTGATCGGCACAAAGTGCCTAGCACACCATAGGTTGCGCTGATAGAACACAAGTTGTTCTTTAATAAGCCAGAGCTATGCTGAATGCTTTGCATTCAATACAAGAAAAAAGTGTCAAGATCTAATGCTCAGCATTATTAAAAGGGACAAGCCAAAATAAAGGCTCAATAGCCAGAATAAACAAAATGTTTAAATATTTATTGGACTTAGCCCAATATTGGCCATAAGTCCTCAACTTATATTTAATTGAGCCCATCTGCTCATGAATATTTAACAGATCTTAGTCCCAAATTGGACTACAGATCTTTCAACCAACTCATACGGGTTGGAGGGTACATCTTTTTAATCTCTGATATTTGTCCTTGTAATCCTTCAACCTCTTCAGAGAGGTGAAGGGTCCCGACAACCATACATCTGACGTCTTTAAACTGGACTGTGGGGTCCTTAAACTCACGGACTACGATGTCCTTAACCTGGACTGTGGGGTCCTTAAACTCATGGACTACGATGTCCTTAAACTTTATAGACTATGACGTCTTTAAACTACGGACTGTGGGATCCTTAAACTCATGGACTACGATGTCCTTAATCTCGGACTGTGGGGTCCCTTTAAACCCACGAACTACGATGTCCTTAACCTGGACCGAGATGTCCTTAAACTAACATTGGACCGTAATGTCCTTAAACTAATCGACCGCAATGTCCTTAAACTAAACAACAGAGGAAAAATGCTCTCTTGTTGGATCTAAATGATCCTGTTAAGTTGATCTTAGTCTAAAAAAAATTAGACTAACGTATTCTTAATAAACGTTTAAGTTGATCTTAGTCTAAAATTAGGCTAACGTATCCTTAAACCCAACCCCCAAACCCAAATCTAAGAAGATACGGATTTAGACTAATCCACGCCCTACGGGCGACAACATAAATTAGTCTCCGTATACAATCCACGGGCAACCACAAACAAAACAAACACCCACGACACGAAGTGACCATTTGGAGAAGAAGAAAGTTATTACCGCGATGCGGTAGCGTAATTAAATGCAGGGGCTTGCGCCTACAGGGAAGAGCGTCCCCACAATCAAAAACCCCTCAAACGAGGGGGAATCTGACGAAGTCTGCTACATCGGCCGCATCCGTTTAAACCTTCAATACATGGTGCCATAAATCAACTTGGTATCTTCAGAGAGGTGGACGGATAGCACCAATTAGTATCTGCCCCGAAATTCAGGAGAGACGTCCGCCGCGTTTTCATCCGCGTCTTTCGGCGGGGAACAAGGAGGACATTCTCGCTCAACATGATAGTATGCTATATGGTTACTCTTTATCTTAACATGTATACTTGTACCGTCTCTCTGTTACATGTTGATAAAACCCTTAGGATGTATACTTGGCTACCAGGATTTTAATGGAGATCATACTAGTGGGGCCATAGTAGTCCATAAGTACATCCTTTAATTATTCATAGTCGAGGGAGTATCGAGACGGGGCATCGATATTCCAGAGTAGACTACTGTGTACAATTCATGACCCCGTATGAGGCGATGGTTGATCCCACAACATTGGTGTTTGACATCAGAGAATGTGTATAGGTGCCCATTGAAGAATGGGTACATCGAACAGGACTCGCCGAGAACTCCTAGATGGTATTATAGCTCACGTCAGATAGCAGTTCTCTGATGACACTGGTACAGGTTAGTCTGTTGACCCGAGATCGTCATAGAGTCTTATGTGATTCCCACTGTGCTTTGATTTCCACCCTATCACGCTCAAGAGGAGTTGTGCAAACAAGTGGTTTTTAGGTACAGTCTTGAGTCACATGGAGGCAATGAGCGATAAGAGGGGATTTCGTCTCTCCCGGTATTGGGGGTTGATGTTGTGTTATGCTCGATTGGCCATAACATGAAATCTCTGCCCATGGTTGCTGAGATTTACTGGTAAGTGTTATCAGTAGTTTCTCGAACCATTATGAGCCTCGCATCGGCATGACTTATCAAGCTATTGGGGTCTAACGTTTACCACCCCCACGCTAGATATGCGACATATCAAACAAAGAGACCGGACTGTACGGTAGTGTTACTTATTGGATTCACGGGAGTATGAGCAAGCTTGCTTGTTAATCTTCTGATCGCTCAATACCCGGGTAGCCATTACGTTCAGTTAGTACCGCTGACGGCTTGTGGGTAACTGATATGATCATTACCTACTGCCGACGTATTGACGAGTCTTTAGAGTCCTACATAGAGGTTTCCTAGCTCAAGCGAAACGAAGTAGGGTACATATGTGATATGTGCGGGGCCGAGATTAATACGTGTATATGATACCGTATTCTAATCTCCCGATATGTGATATCGGTCGGTTATATGAGATATAGCTGGGTTATTGAATCAAGTGTTGATTCGATAAGATGATATATATGATATTAGTCGGTTGTAAGCGATACAGCCGGGTTATTAAATCAAGTGTTGATTTAATAATTTAATGTATGATTATATATTTTATATATTATTATACATTATCTAATATTAGCTCACTTAAGAATTTCTTTTTCTCACTTGTACATTTAATATATATGTGATATATATTATTGTATTTTTTTTCTTTGTTTCATACTTGATGATACATTATGCATGGGTGTATGAGACTCATACCATACCATAAGATAATTATGGTGAATATTTATTTGGTGAATAAACAAAATTAGGTGGAAATAAGCAAGGCTAAGAGGCTTGGAGAAGCTTGTGGAAGCTTTGACTTAAGTCCATTAATTTTGTTTTTACTTTAGATATTTATTAATCCAACCATTATCTTTAGTCATGGTTAAGTCTCTATAATGATCATATATGATATTTTCTCATCCATGATTACCATTCATTCCATTCTTGACTTCATCTTCTTCATCTCAAGTTAGTTCACTAGGTTTTCTTGAGGTGAAGAAACAGAGTGAGAAAAATTATTCTAAAGTGAGCAAAATTCCTACTTCATCAATCTATACTAGACTAGCCATTTAGTATAGGTTGTTTGCTTCACTAATTCTCAATTGGTGAAGAGATAGCTTGAGTTGGAGATTCCTCGACGTAGATCATTTTCGGCCTCAAAGATCTTTAAGCAAGCTTGTTCCTTTCGCCTAGTGGAGCCTAACGAGAGTCCGGGAGACCACTAGTTGGAGCGAAGGGACTACTACATGGAGCTTTAGAAGTGAAGGACCGGTCTATAAAGATTTTATTTCTTGTTCACTTAGAGTAAAGATGTTTACTTGCATAGTATTACCCTAATTCTCTAGCTAGATCCTCGGTTTCAGGTTTCTTAGTACTCTAAGTTTTTTAAAATTGCATGCCCGATGCCTTGGAAAACATAGTGAGGATGCTATGGAACTCAGCAAATATAATGGCTAAAATTAAGGGATTCAGATAGCTGAAAATAAGGGATTTATATGGTGGTCAATGGTTGACTATAGTAACATATAATGAAAGATTCAATGCATTGTATATAATTGTAAAACTATCCCTATCTGTAAAATAATATAAATAGAGCTTTGTATGCTAAGTGAAGACAGTGAATGAAATTGAAATTATTCTCCACTCTCTTTTTTCTCTTCTGTTTACTTTGTTCATAAAAACACAACTGCCAGAACAACTGAGATTGCAGAAGTATATCGCAACGAATCTGCAAGAAAAGAAGCATAACTCTATCAGCGATCGATCATTCTAAGTATTGAACTACATTCTAAATTCAACCTCGTTGTAGCGGTGAATAATTACTCGTACCTGCATGCCTGGAGCATGCCAATGGAGCAAAAACAGAAAGGCTTGTACATAGAAGAACAAAAAAATGACCATTCCACCAATGATGCCCAAACCATTCTTCTAATACACCAGAGTGTTAAGTGTCGCCGCTAAAGGATGTTCCAGAAAGCACGTCGCCTTGCCAAGATGTAAATATCCAATATAAGAAAGTAGAATTGATAAAAATAGGACATTGTTTTCAGAACAAATTAAACGGTCAATTAGCATGATTTTCAGTTTGTAATTTGCTAAAAATTAATTATCAAGGATCTTGCTGCTCTTCCCATTCACTGCGGGTAGCTTCCTTCCCAACAATGCCATGAAATCCCTCATCATGAGGTAGACGAGTAGCTTCCTGTCCGGCCCATCCATGGCGGATAGCTTCTCGGCCAACAACGCCGTGGATCCAAAGCTCTCATCAAGAGACAGCCGGGTAGCTTCTTGCTCGACCCATTCACCGCGAATAGCTTCCTGTCCAACAATACCGTGAATCCAAAGCCCTCATCACGAAGCAGCCGGGTAGCTTTCTGCCCGGCCCATCCACTGCGGGTAGCTTCCTGTCCAACAACGCCGTGGATCCAAAACCCTCATCACGAGGCAGCCGGGTAGCTTCCTGCCCGACTTAAGCTGTGAATCCAAATCCTTCATGCGAGGCCGGAAGACAGCTTCTTGCCCATCACACTCATTCACGGCAGGTAGATTCTTATCCAGCCTAAACCATGAATCCAAAGCCCTCATATGAGGCCGGTGGACAACTTCTTGCTCGTCGCACCCACTCATGGTCCTGGAGACACCACGTCGCAGCCGATCATTGGATGCCTTCCTCTTACACGGACCCGAACAAACGAACCGACGTCTCCATTATGGCGCCGCCCTCTCAGTGATCCGCCGACGTCATCGAGGATCCGCGTGAAAATTAAGGCATACGGTAAAATGCCGTGTGAACTCGGAGATCGGAGACTCAACAGATAAACGCTATGTCATTCCCAGACAATCCACTGCGAAGAATTCTCGGCACCAAGCTGAATAGAGAAAACTGAGCGGACCACTCTTGGCCCGACCCATAAATAGGTCGGAACGAGAGTGGGGTGCTAATGATAATACTCATAAGTGTAAATCTCCCAGATCATGACACGTAGCAGATGACATGTCACCCACGTAAGCCCACTAGATTCCTAGGGACTACAGAACTGGAATAAGCATGATGCAAAGGGAACGTTCCTCGGGGCTTCTTCCCCGAGGCTCAGTCCGAAGAATAGGCTACGACCTCTCGGGGCCTCCGTTCGACGCATTCCTCCCTCGCCTAAACCATCAGCCCATTACTCGACTCTAATCTATCCTATAGCTGATATTTTTCAGCTCCATTGCTCGTTTCTGAGCTATCTTATAGCTGAGATTCCTCAACGTTCATGTATGGCCTGGAGCATGGGGACGAGCACCTCTGTTACGGCTCCGTGTATCTTGCCACAACGGGATCTCCGCTGCTCCACGTCCCGCATCCCACGCTAGCATATCTTGCCATTAATGAGTGTATCTCGTCATTAATGGGTGTATCCTTCCATCAACGCGAACGTGATGTAGGAGCGCAACGGACGGCAAGAATCTCGCATCAGCTCGCTCTAATGCGACCCCTATATAAACCCTTCCTCCAGACGATTCAGGTAACTCGAATTGAATCCAATACGCCGCTACTCTGCCCATCTATTTCTCGGTACTTACTTGATCCTCGGAGGGTCTTACGGTGGTTTCCCACCTCGGGACTTCATTTGCAGGTAGCTCGGCGTTAACAACAACCAACAACCCATTGAGATTCATACCCAACCTTCATCACAGTTCTCAACCGTTCAGTCCCACTGGCCGTAAGATCGGCGGAGGACAATATCTGAGGAAGAGTCCGACCTCTATTAGAAAGGCATGTTCTTTTATTATTATTTTTCTCTTTACAGATTAGAACTAGAAAAGAGAAACCTTTCCCTTTTATTTGACATGTTTTATTTTGCATATATAAGATCTCACTCTTAGTTCTAATTTTGATATTTTATTCTTTCTCTTTACAGATTAAATATAGAAAAGAATGATCTTCCCCTTCTTTTGACAAGTTTTATTTTTGCATCTGATTATTTCAAAGGCATCTCACAAAATAGTTATAAAATAAGAGAATTATATCGATCTATATAGCACGGACTCAGGTACAGATACAGGAAACGATACGAATTCACAGATGCACAACCTTTCAAAAACCTAGGATACATGATACATTTTATGTCACACCCCGCTTTCCAAAATACGTAAATACGGTACGTGACAAAGCCAACCATGCTATTTATGGCGAGAAAAAATCCTTCCATAATCACATTACGGCTGTCAATCAGATAGCAAGAACAGTAAATAAAATCTAACTATTACATGTCCATTTGCCGTAATAGATTATAAACAAGAAATGTATAGCGGAAACAAATAAAGATCCAATAAAGAAATAATATCTAGCTCACGTCCCTAATGAGATCACAACAATAAATTTAAACTATGGAAATAAAATAACTAAATATCTCTAAAACTAATCATCAAGCTCCTTATTGCTCAGGTTGCTTGTCAAAATACTCTTGATTTTCCTGCGACAAAGTCAAAAGAACTGGGCCATGCAAAACCCAGATGTCGGTGCATCATAGATATCAATAACAATAGTAATAACCAGAATGGGATGCTATGATGAAACATGAGTATAAATCAAAACCGCAGGTATAAAACGGTGGTTATATGTGTGTCATGTGTATCCTAAATCATGTGCTTCTAAATTATCTATTCTACAAGTCTTTAAAATCAATTAATAAAATAGTCGATATAATTCAATAGTATCTCGTGCGTGCCCGGAACCACGGTCAAGACTCTCGGGGCTGAATTCGAGACGTACCGCTGAGCAGTAAAAATATGATTTCATGTACAGACGAATGATGTCAGCATCATCATTCCGAGGCCCAAAGCCCGTATCGACTGATCAGTCTCTGGAAGTAGTGAACTATTGAGTTACAAGTTATGTTTCATTATTGATTTCCCCTTTTCCTCCAGATTTTATATTCAAGTTAGGTATTAACGATATCTATCTAATGCCAACACAGGATCAAGCGTATACAGGTCTTATCTATCTAGACAACAAGTCATGTCCATCAGGACAATAAGTAAGGATTGTCGGTGTTAGTAATAATCCAAGTAACAGATCTAGTAATGTGTCATGAACATGTCAAGCAGTGTGTTTACACGATAAATACTTGATGGAAAACAGTAACCAGTTATCTAAATACCGTAGAAATAACTAATGTATATTAATTAAAATATAAAATTAATTAATTAACTAATTTACTATATATATACACCTGTGTGTAGTAATATTTACGTCTGCTACTAAACATACTGTTTTATAGGTAAAAGATCACGAATTACAATGAAATTATATTGAAACTATAACGAACTAGCATACAACCAGATAAACTTGTTATTGGTACAATACAAATTAATACTATAATATTGTAAAATGATATTACTTGCTAAACAATATAATGCGTACACTTTAAATAATTGTATAAAATTAGTATAGGTAAAATAATATGTTGCAAGTTTAAGAACTTGCATCAATTGATATACTCACGACGAAATATGGATTTTCCAAACGACGGCGACGTTCGAAATCACGATGTATACGTGACCTTAGCCAAACGACTGTGTATTGGTCTGAGGTACTCGCTGGTGCTCTGTGGAATTCCCAGAGGCTAGTACTTGGGTCGAAGGCGACGGCGACGAGTCGGGATTCGCCGGCGACGAGATGAAGTCGAGTTTCGAACTTGGAAAAGAAGATAAGAGAGAGAAAGAGATGAAGGGAGGTCTGGGTTTGAGGAGGTGTCGACTGGAGATGGGATCTGGGTCGTGTTCGTCAGCGGGGAACTAGGGTGGCGACAGCGGTCGGCTCCGGTGAACAACGATAGAGGACGAGAAGAAGAAGAAGATGCCGGGGATGAGAGCTTTGGGTCACGTCGAAGGAGAGGAGAAGAGGTCGCTGGGTAGGCAACGAGAAGATGAAGCAACGCCGACGCCGACGCCGAGGTCGGGAAACAAGGAAGTGCGGTGAGGTGATCGAAGGACAAGAAGAAAAGAAAGAGAAGGTGATGCCGGGGGTGGTATAGGTGGTGAAAGGAATGCTGGCGATGACGAGAGGGAAGGAGTGATGAGGGTAATGGCGGTGGTGATCGGGTTCAGAAGACGGCGAGAAGGGAAGACGAAGGAAGTGGGTTTTGGGTTATGATGGTTGGAGCTCAGGCAAGGTCTTGGGTAAGGGAGGAAGGAGGTGGTGACATGGAAGAGGAAGTGGAGATGATACTTTGTGAACATTCCTCGGGACCTCGTCTCCGAGGAATCACCCAACCTATCGGAGCCCTCCCAGGGTACCCTTCATATTCGCCTTGCAAACAGCCTTCAGCTTGCCTTCGAGCTCTCCTATAGGCTTGAGCTTCCTCGGCCTCCCGACTCGTCTCCGAGCTATTGCAGGTCTGAGCTTCGTCGGCCTTCTTCGGGCAGGCCAAGCTTCCTCGGCTCTCCTGACCAACCGAGAACGTAGAGCCCAAGCGCCTCCGCAACGGCTCTGTGTATCTCGCCAAATGCGAGATATCCGCCGCTCCACGTTTCGCGTCCACAATGGATCCAAACACTTCAGTCTTTGAAAATAAATTTTAGGTTGAGATTTTTTTAAGGAAAATATTTTTGAACCCGACTACTTTTGTTATGAATATAAACATTTCAATTTTAAGCGGGCTAACGCCGCTTTTACTTAAGCGGACGTCTAGGCCTCTTTTTAGAACATTTCCGTAAGTTAATATATTTGTAAATATCTCTGCGTGTGGTTGTACTTTATAATTTCCATGTGCGCAATCCTTTATTCTACCGAGTATGACCACCTAATTTTGGTCGCTCCTTTCTCTGTCTTTCATCTTGATTTTCTATCTACCTTTTCTTTTCAATTTATACAAAAGTAGGTTAAATAAAAGGTTTTTATGCTTATTTTCGTTATGATTCCCAAGCTGGCTCAAGTCACTAAGGAAGATATTTTCATATGAAAATAAGGAAGATATTATCATATGTGTATAATCAAGCTTTTTTTAGATCGACATTCTCAACATATTTTTATTCTGATATTTTAGTGTGATTAAATTTTCAGAATCAAAATTTTCATAATAGTTGCACTCGAGTTTATGTTACCCAGTGCAAGAACATGGCCTGCTAAACATATATATTTTCTCAATCCTTGTCATATCTTTAAAGTTTAGGTATTATTGCACAATCTATTCAATTCTCACATGATATATCTTTAAAGTTTAGGTATTTTTGCACAATCTATTCAATTCTCACATGATGTGTGTTGTTGCGTAAAGGCTCAGATTTCGGCTCAAAGGGTTTTCAACAGCAGAATACCATGTTAGAATTAATCCAGATTATCTTCTCAACATTCCTTACTAATACTATTAGAAGTTTTGATACACCCATTGACTTCCAACAGATGATGCATTTTATTTCGAAGCAAACCAAACAACAAAGCTTGATAAGTTGAACAACGGTCTTACAGCATGAATCAAATCATTTTTCTTATTTTACCCAAAAAAATAAAAATTCTAACCCCTATTTTACCACATAATTTATATATGAAAAATGTGTTTGAAAACTTCAAAGAAATAAATATGGGCAACATTATATATATAAATAATTAAATGTTAATTAAACAATTACATTAAAACTACATGAAGGACAACACTAAACTTAAGAACAAATGTTGCAACCTTGTTTTCTTTTTTTTATCTTTTTCTCCTGCAGCAAACAAAAATAGAAAGCTCACTAAGTTCCACAACAATTCTAAAGCTTATTTTTTTGCCCCCATTTTTGGTAACAAATTCATAAATCCATTTGCTGAAATGCTACATGGTCTTTCATGCAACTCATTATATACAAATTGCGCACTGAAATGTGTTGCTAAAATGTAGGGAAAATGGTTAAGGGATCATGTAAGATCATTATATATAGCGATTCCAATCGAGAGAACTGCGAGAACGATAATAAAAACCGACATCATCTTGTCCCGCCTGGTCGCTATGCTGTGATGATCCCTAAAACAAAGCAAAAAATAAATAAATAAAATTGTGAAACATTGCCTTAACCGCCTTTTCTCTCTCTCTTTTTCTTTAACTTTAAGAAGTGAAAGGTTGTTTCCTGCAATTTACCATGATTTTTCCAATCTTTCTATATTCTTGGGACTCATATAGATTGCAGTTTGCTCCTTATAAGTGATTTTAATTGCAGAAAACCACCTGAAATTTGCCATGTAGCAGGACATACCATCCTTTTCTTTAACTTATAAAGGTGAAGGGTGTTATTTAGAGCCTTAATTTTTCAAACCAAATCTTAAAAGAATATCAAGAAATCACCTGAGGGTTATAGCAGCAGGAAAAATAAAGCCAATGCAGACTGCAGCGGCTGTGGAAAACGAATCCCAAATGCACGGAATCAAATTCGCAAACATGAAAACCATTGAGAGCATCCCCACGGTAACAGATGCAAATCTGTTGTTGTTAGAAAACGAAGGCGGCCACAGTGGAAGTAAAAGGTCGTTGACGTTGAGGCGAAGGGCAAAGAAGATGACTGGGAAAGCTAGCATGAGGTGAAGTGCATAGCTCACTCGAACAATGTCTGTGAGAACAGAGCTATATCGGATATCAAGCTTAGAATTGAAGTTAATGAGTACATCGTCGAGGATATGTTCGCCAAAGAGGAAGTAAGCACAGAAGCCTGTGGCTATGTAGAGTATAGAACATAAGAGAAGCGAAGTCCTCACAATGCATTGAAACAACAAAGGGTTTTTGACCTCGTTTTCTATACTGTGAACTGCAAAAAAAAAAAATCAAAGAAGAAACAGATAATAAAAATGAGTAGAACAAGAGAAGGGTATTTTAGGTAATTTATGTAATAATTTTATCCTAGTTAGTTGTTGGGATTATGTCTCGTATCCGAATATGCATTTATGGATATGGTCAATTAGACCCTAGCATAATAAAACAATTCATTGATAACATGAAAGTAGAAAAGTCACAATAACAAGAGAAAGAAACAGAAATAATAATTTTCCAAAAAAATCATCCCTCAGACAAAAAAAATTTATTGACTAGTGATCACATTCATCCAACAAAATCTTCAAAAACCATCGATAAAGTAAGTGGATTTCATCTTTTTATGCACTTGCCTAAAAATGTAGCATAGTATAAATTTTATGATGTAGAACCAAAGAAGAAGCTTTTTTATCATAGAAGATCCTAGAATTTCTTTCAACCCAAATGCACCAACAAAATACCATGAAAAACATATCCCGATCATTTCTAGTATTCTTCTTAGCACTTATGGTTCGCCACTTTGTCCATAACAAGAACATTGATGTCGGCTTTCCTTTAATCTTCCATAAATTCCATATAGATTTTACAAAGGAACGTCTTAGAAAAATATGCTCAATTGTTTCTGGTTCTACGTTGCACATAACACATAAATAACACATAAAGTCCCTTTGTTAACACCTGTATTGGTTCTGCGTTGCATTTATGGGCCATTTAGGCCGGGTCACCTATAGGTTTTTAGTACTATAGATATCTCTCTTGTGGGTGAGAGATAGTGGGCTTGAGAGACGTAATGTGAGTATGAGGGCTTTGTGCCTCCCCTTTCTTGTATGAGAGCAAGAGAGGGGAGATGACAGAGTGAGAGAGCTTCGTTAGGAGCTTTATAATCTCCTCATAGATCAATATAATTTTAATGCTTGTTTTTACCCTCTAGATATACCGAGGTGGTCGAACCACGCTACATCCGATGTTTTTCTTCTTTATGGTGTGAACCATGTGATTGTGTTATCTATCTTGTGTTTTAGATGTAGTGAGGTGGTCGGAACCCCCAACATTAATGATATGAATAGAGAGGCAGCCCTCATATACCTTTTTCCCCCAAATGTATGTCAAGATTTTGAGATTCACACACTAGCCACGTTATCAGAACACTTAGAGCATATTAGCATAATTGTAGTCAAACATGCGACGCCATTCTCAGTACCAACCATTGGAGTTGAAACTATATTTATTTTATTTAGTTGAAATTCAGTTTTTGAGTTTATAGATTATATTATATTTCTCATCTCATGAACAAGATATAGCACTTATTCTACTACCCTTCAGTTTGTAGCAAATGGCTATTTTTCTTGCAATGCCGACAAAATGAATTAGAAATGGAAAAAATGATTGTTTATCGAACAACTATTTACTCATAAATTTGTAAAAATCTAAGGATCAACATAGGAAGTGCCTACCGTAGTAATGACAGACAAATGCGGTGACAAGAACCGGGACTGCGGTGAATAGATTCCAGACTGATGCCAAATTATTTATCTCTGGCAGCAATCTTGGTGTCTCTATACCTCTCTTCACGAATTTGAGAATCAGAATTGCAACTGTGACGACAACAAACACAACTGCCAGAACAAATGAGATTGCAGATGTATATCGCAACGAATCTGCAAGAAAAGAAGCAGAACTCTATCAGTGATCAATCATTCTAAGTATTGAACCGGATTCTAAATTCAACCTCGTTGTAGCGGTGAATAATTATCCGTACCTGCACGCCTGAAGCATGCCAAGGGAGCAAAAACAGAAAGACTTGTACATAGAAGAACAAAAAACCGACTGTTCCACCAATGATGCCCAAACCATTCTTCTAATACACCAGTGTGTTGAGAGCCACCGCTAGAGGATGTTCCAGAAAGCACGTCGCCTTGCCAAGATGTAAATATCCAATATAAGAAAGTAGAATTGATAAAACGAGGACATTGTTTTCAGAACAAATTAACCAGTCAATCGGCATGATTTTCAGTTTGTAATTTGCTAAAATTAGTTATCAAGGATCTTTTGCGAGTTGACGTTGGTTTGAGCATCTGGTTTGAAATGCAAGGGGAAAGAAAAGTCTCACACAGTCACAAGTTTTAAAAATAAAAAAACAAATAACTCCAAGTTTAGATTCATATTTTCGCAGATAACAGCCACCAAAATGAGCAAAAATCGAGTGTGCGGCCATATACGAATACTCTCACTTTGAATAGACTAGAGTTAAAAGGAAAAAGATGATTGTGAGTTGACGTCGGTTTCAGCAAACTGAAAACACATGTCATAACACTCCAGTATAGTTATGCAGTTGGTGAACTTTAAAACCAATTAAATAACAGGGTCATGCAATAGCCAAAAATAAATTTGAGTCGATCTGCATTTGATAACTTTTAATATAGAGATTGACCCTAGAGGTGTTACATAGTAAACCAGTTGAAGGGTGACAAGTGTTAGAAATAAAGGAACTAAAACAGAATTGAAATTTTAGATTTTAAAGTTTACCAATAATAATCATGTAGACAACCATTACGCCGATATTGCTCAGAAACACGCAAATTTGCAGAATCATCCTCCATCTTCCCCCAAATGCATCCTCCATCACTCCTCCATATGAACCTCCGTATGAATTCACCTTCCCTGCCCGGCTAAATTTAATCAACATCTTAACCGAGTAATCGGTGAGGAAAGCCACAAACACAATCATAGAAATTCCGGGGATTAAGCCCAACACTTTCATTGTCACGGGCAAAGTCATGATCCCAGCTCCAACTATGGTATTGGATAGATTGGACACTGCACTCAAAAAGGAAGGGCCTTTCGGTCCATTTGAGTCATCGGAAGGTCTATTCGGTTCTTGTGAATCATCGGGAGGGCTATTCGGTACTTGTGAATCATCGGGAGGGCTATTCGGTTCTTGTGAATCATCGGGAGGGCTATTCAGTTCTTGTGAATCATCAGAATCCGCCTCTTTGCTTTGTAGAAGAGGTACAGTATTGGTTTCCATCTCTGCCTATTCTTTCGCCTTCGCTGTAGCAATTACAAAGACAATCAAGAACAAAAACCCGTCTCAAAATTCACACTTTTAAGCAAACTTTTAGTCAAGGACTAGGGTTTCAAGCATGGAACCAATCCATTGTAGAATGGGTTTCAAAGATTAATACATCACAAGATCGGTTAAATGTCTTAACTAGATATCTTTTACAAAGAACACTTTATCAAGAAGACCATTTTCTTAACACCTCGCCATCAAAACTAGCACTAAGATGGAGATGAAGATGATGTTAGCAAGATTTTATTAAGCAAGGCGTAGAATTTTTTTAAAAAAAACTACCGAAAACTGCAGCAGCAGCTGCAGCATTGATCTCATTTTCATTAAAAGAAATTTGGAGAAAACCCCAAAAAACGGTAGCCACTACAAAGAAACTCAAAGAAAACCAAGAACCCATCTCAAAGTTCACATTTTTAAGTAAAATTTCAATCAAGAACTTGACTTTCAAGCATGAAACAATCTTAAAGATATTTAAGCTACTAAGGCTTAGATATATCACAAAATCAACTAACATGTCGTAATTCATCTCTTTAACAATGAATAATAATCAAGAAAGATCATAGGCATGAAGATTAAGAGAATGATAGCAAGAATTTTTACGTACCCCTCCCCTAATGAGATGCAGAGAACTGCAGCAGCTTCAGGTCCCTTTCAAAGAGAAAATGGTTCAAAATGAGAAGAAAAATTCTCTATAAATTAAGACCATAAGCATGCACATATATACGACTTTGAATGGCGTTTTATGTAATATTGGAGAAAAGTATGGGCTGTTTTCATCCGTGTCAAAACATTATTATTTACATGATTACCCAAGAGTTTAACTGAGTTTTGTACACAACACATGAATACAACAACATGCATATGCATTGTTAGTTTTGCTACATTTGGAGGATTTGAATAGGGGATCTCTTGTAAAGAGTGTTATCGTTAGATATTAATCTCCTTCCACAGTAATGTACACTTCTTTTTACCTAGGTTGTATGGACACTTCCGTCATATTGCTGTGTTTGTGTCCGACACATATTAAACGCCAACATTTGCATGACACTTGTACGACAATATCGAACATGTATATATACGTATCAAACACATTATATATGTGTCGTATGTATGTTGTATGTATGTCTTACACATGTACATGATTTTAGTATGCTATAATTATCATGTGCCTTTTTGGATGCAGTCCTTTTTATTTATTTTTTCATGTTTTATAAGAGAGTTGTGTCTATGCATGTCCAACTTCCGTCTATTTCTTGACCCTCCAAGCAATATAAAGAAGAAGTATAAAAGTTATAGGGCTTTAGATGAGATTCATTTGATTCTTTCGCTGGTGCCTCTGTCTTGGAGATTGCAAAAAAAAATATCTTGGGATGAAATGGAGTTGAAATTGGTATTATTAGTTGACATTGGAGAGTAGATGAAACATGACAATTGACTTCAGACTTATGATCCTATGTAATCATTAGGATGTATTTACTTGGATGTTAGACTCGTTACATTTTCTTGTATATGTTGTTGTAGCAGTTTTATATTTCTTATATAAAATAATATATATTTGTGTTCCTGTATCCCAAATTTTGGGATTTTTCCATCTCCCTGTATCGCATCGTATCGTGTCCGTGGCCGTGTAACCTTGCTTTTCACAGACACAGGCGATAGAAATTGATGAATTAACTAGAATGTATGCATCAAAATAGTGAGATATTGATGAACATTAATGAATTTAGGGGGGGGGGGGGGGGCTCATTTAGCATGAATAAATGAATGGATATGGATACATGAAGATATTTTAGTTAAATATAATTAAAATAATAATAATAATAACAATGATATAAATTTTAACTCATGAAGCATATGCAACCTTCGCAAACTTTTTAAATTAGAAAGGTCAATGAAAATATGTGCTTGATATGAAAATCCAAGTATAGATTACCTTTTGGATGACTGCTGCTCTCAAACTCCCAACCACTCCAAAGCTCAAAAGCTGAGGCCTTGTATATCTTCTCTCATCCCCAAAAATGAAAGGGGTGTGTGTGTGTGTGTGTGTGTGCATGCGTGTGTCCCAGAAAATGATATGCGTGTGTGCATGCGCGTGTGTCTATAGCCCAGAGACTATTGTGTTTATGCTTGTTTTAGTATCTGCTATGATCTTTAAATGAAACACGGTGACGATCCTATCTTCACTCACAGCACAAAACTATTTCAAACTACAGTCAACTCACACAAACTCTAGGGGCTTGGAGTAGCCCATTGGTGCGGCTTGGAGTAGCCCATGGGGGAGACCCGGGTTCAAGTCTAGGGTACCCCATTAATGAGGGGTCGCTAATTTATCCCACCTATTATCTCAAAATTCACACAAACTTTAAATTGAAAAGTAAGTTCCCTGTGAAGCTCTGATATGTCTCACAACTTCCCCTATTCTTGAAACTCAACTAAATTCAGCAATTCTCTTCATCTTCAATCTCACTTAACAATGATGCACGAGTCCTAGCGTTTCATGAGGCATCAACTATTCGTAAGATTTATCTATACGATGTTTTGGGGATGAGATCATACCTGCATGATCGAACCATCGGCTCGAAACCTCCTGAAAATCTCTTCCCAAGCTTCTCAACACAAGCACTCCTGTCCTTTCCTCGCAATTCAGCATGAAGAGAAGGAGACCTGTCTCCCATATTGAGACATTTTGCCTCCATACTATGTTTCCAGGAAGCAAAACTGTCGTGTTAAGCCTTGGCTTTCTGATATGGGAAATGAAGTGGATCGAATCTTGCAAGTATTTTACAAGGAAAACAGATAAAATATAATAATAAAAACGAACCGGATAAACATAGATCTCCCAATTGTGGTGTGTCAAGATTTTCAAGATTCTCAGACTATCAACTATCCAGCATAACCTTCTAGTTAGCTTGAGATAAGTTCAAGTATTATGAAAGAGAGAAGAATATCAAATTGATTTACCATTTATCAGGTTAGTAAGGCACTGGGCCTCCGTTCATAAAAATATAGTAACGAGCATGGTTAAACATGATACTAAAATTCCTCAAAAATCAATTCATCCGATCCATCTACACTCTAGCAAACAAGAAACCCAATACATATTCGAGATATTTTTTCAATTAAAAAATGTTGCAGGACTTGAATATCAGTTCAATATATAGCATATAACATTCCAAACAAGCATTTATTGGTCCAAAAGATCATGTATTAATCTAATACAAAATGTCTCTACAATTTTTATCATGTGTCAGTCCAAACAGTATGTCTACATAATTTCTATCATGTACCAGTTCAAATTAGCATGTCTATATTATCTCTATCATGTACTAACCCAAAGAAGTATATCTCCACAATTTCTATCACGTAGTAGTCTAAAGTAGCATGTCTGCACAATTTCTATCATGTATTAATCCAAATTACCTTACCAGTACAATTTCTTATTTATCTTGCATGGATGAGTTTGGTTACAAGCATATAACTTCAATTTATCAGTACATCAAAAAAAAGTATATAGTCAGTTCCATGGAGCAAGTGCACTAGCTAAAAAGAAAAAGCTCGAACTATATGAACAACCCACATTCTAAAAGGTTATACGATCAGTTTCAGGGTGTGTCAACACTGCATGCTACCATCCAAACACAGCATTCACATAATGCAGATGATAAGAAAGATAAAATAACAAATATGATATTTTTAGTTACAATACATTGAGATTTCCCGTGGCTGCCTACGAATCAGCTCGGCGGCTGTGGCGGGAGCCATGTGAGCTGTAAGATGACAGATCTGAACCATGTACCTCATCTCCTGCTGTTCCCGATGGCTGAGATATGTCCACACACATCTGCATTACCTGACACACCTTCTAGTGCACTTGATCTGCGATAGTTTGCTTAATTGATTCAACCTTTGCCTCCATAGACTGCTTCGCTGCATCTACCTGTGCCTGCATCTCCTCCCCACATTGCTGCCTGCTCCTTCATCCGCTCTTGATCCCTCTCCTCTAACTCACGGATTCTAATCCTTCGAGTGAAAGTTCTCTTGGCATTCCTGACAATCTTTCACTTTATCCCTCCACCAAGACCCCTCCCTTTTACCCTCCATTGTGTCTGTCGCTGAACTGATCAAGAATAGGGGAAGAATGTAAAGTTCATCCTCTTTTTTCATAGGCACATTTTTTTACGGCAAGCTCAAATTTCTCCTGTACTAATAACAAAATAAAGGATTTATCATATGATTCCACTTGAACTTTAAAGAATAACTTTTTATAGGAATTCTATTACATAAGAGCAGAACTAATGACGGAACCATGTGTCAGTTGTGCATCTTACCAAATTCTTTCAATAAATTCTTGTTGGTTTAGCTACACTTTAACGAATTATTTTATAAATGCATCAATTTTCTCTAAGAAAACCAAGTCATAATAGAGGGTATGATGGTTTACAGGGTAAATTTACAGGGTAAACCTACATAGGATGAATGCACTGTAATTTGCTCACATGTTTTCAATTGCTTTAATCATCTTTCCATATACTGGTTAAGGACTTAGACATAACAATGTCCATCATATGCACCAATATCTATCATATTTACACTTAATGATGCGACAATTCATGTAAGAAATTTAATTTTAGGCTTGTTATTAAACACTTTCTTTGTGCTCCAAGGTGGCAGGATTCTTAGCTTCGTGTGTACATAGCCACACCTCAGCCGGAGTGTAGTCTCACCCAACTCCATTCTCTGTATTTGGAATTGAATAATATATAGTATTATAGTGGATCCGATTAATAGAAAATTAATAAGTAACTACTTACAGCCTTGTAATCCGCCTGTGCCATCGAGATTGAGCCCTGTGTATCAACGGCATTGGGCTTACTTGTGGAATTACGGTTGGTGGACCTCGGCCTTGCATTCAACATAGATCACACGGTAAAAAAGAACAATTTTACGTGGAAAGTTTTAAACCATTAAACAAAAGAGATGGCAAGATATAAGGTGTAGGAGGTGCATAATTTAAGCATGAACTTTGAAAATGAATACAGTAATATCATTATATAAGTCGAGAACATTCACTACTTAGCAGCACAAGCATGAGCTGATTAAAAAGTGAAAATTTTGATGAAGGAAACAAGTATTAGAGTAATCCTGATAGTTAGATTCAAATAAGAGAAAAATATGCTGCAGGTTTCAAAAGTTGTGACATCAAAGCATTGCATCTAGAGAAAAAAGGCAGTTAGAGGAGTAGATAGCATTTGTATCACATTTATCAACTGATGACCAGCATAATGAACCCGTACGCTATAACATTTTCCGTAACTATTGGAGCTAATTATACTTCATGCAACACATATTCTTAAGCCAGCCAAACAATTAAGAGCAAGGTAAGATAAACAACTAAGAACATGAACTTCTTGTGAACCAATCACCTGCTTGTGTCCACTTGACCGATACTCAAACATTTGCAGCCAGTTTCCTCTGGGAACCTTCTTGTCAGTCACCTTAAGCATGGACTCTATGCGGCTGTCATCTACCTTTAACTGATGCTTCAAGTAAAACTTCAGCTTCCGGCAATGATCTATTACTTTACTTGGGATAATATCCTTGATCAAAATCCTTAACCTCATCAATGAAGTCACTTACATCCTCATTGACAAACTTGTAGTGCATCTGTTGATTGTAAAACATTAAAATTTTCAGAAACATCTATTTTAGATTAGAGCTGAGGATCTTTCTCACTAGAACTTTCAGAAAGTATTAACATTAGGAACTAATTTCCATATGCTTCAATAACATAAAAAAGAAAAAAATATATGGTTGTCTATCTCATTATTTCTGTTGTTCAGTAAATTAACTAGAAATGAGCCATGAAAGTTGGAGGATTTAAATATGTGTGTATAGCAGGGACATAGCTAAAAGAATTCCATTAACTTGTACATGCAAACTCAAAATTAAACAATTCTTTGTGCCGCGGGCGGTGGGGTTGGGGGGTGGGGGGGAGGGGGTCCCCTGAAGTACAAAAAAATCCTCAACATGCTCATCATGCCTATTAGACCACTACTCGTGGAGAGGATATCTTGAATATGTCCTCGCCTCCTCCTCTCTACGATAGGAGGCAAATTTCCACATTCACCAATCAGACCTAAGTTACTCCACTATAATATCCGGTTCAAAAAACATATATATCCATGGCCTGTTTCCAGGTTTGGATTTGCTGCTACCAGGATTTGTGGAACCTCTATTACGATGTGATGCCCCAAAGAATATCATATTTTTAACTCATATGGAACTTTGCAACCAATTTCAAGCACAATAACTGAATATGCAAGGTGAACAGAAAAACTTAATAGGAAAATATAATTAATTTCAATTAAACATATAACAAAAGCATCAAATAAGACTGATGATCATTAAGCCACAAAATATCATGCATAGCCATAACTCGTTTTTCCTAATCATTTAGCAAACCATTAATTACTTAATACATAAAATTAAAGACCGTAATTGCCAGCAAATCAAATAACATTACAAAATATATATATCGTTAGGATTTTTTACAGGCATGCAAGGAAGACGAGAAAAAATAAGAACATGCAACACCAATATTTAACGTGATTTGACCAAACCCGGCCTATATCCATGGGGCAAACATGAAAATCTCTTTATTAATGATCAAGAATATTGTTACACTTTATATTCACTCTCATCTCTCTCATATCTCAACTCTCATACAAATACAGACTACTTTCTCGTGAGTCCCTCCACTTTCAACTATGGATGACCACTATTCATCTCCTTCTTGAGACTACCCCTATGTGAACTATGTAGCACGGGTTCGGATTCATGGATTCGCAATTTTCCAACAACCAAGGATACGGGATATGTTTTATATCGATTTTAAATTAACTAAATATGAATATATATTAAGGTATGCATACCAAAATATAATAGTATAAATAAATAATGGCATTATGTTATATATTACATGCAGTTTCAAATTTTTGAGTACCTTAATTTTCGAGAGAAAGAAATGATGCGTCGATTTGAGAGAGGTTGGTGAGACATTCACAACTTCGAGCGAATCTGAAAGACTCCGATAGTTTCCGAGAGTTTCGGAGTCTCTCATGTGAATCTCTTTACCCTTCGTCTTTGCCGTCGTCTTCTCTTTCTCTTTTTCCCCCTCATGTTTGACCACTTTTCTCTAATGAGACCCTTCTTTATGTATACCACGAAATAATAAAACTCCTATTCCAATCGGAATCTCATCAAATCTGAAAAACAATCTCTAATAAATCTGAAAAACAATCTCTAACAAATCTCTTCATAAATTTTTTAACAAATCTTCAAATAACTCTACAACAAACTTTCATAATTAAACTCCTGAAATATCTCTTATAAATCTTCCAACAACTCTTCAAATAATTCTCCCACAAATTTTCCTAATTAATCTCCAAAACCAATCTTTACCAAAACCAAATCCTAGAAGGATTCGGACTCCATCAACTCTGCAACAAACCCTTCGCTCTTCATTAATTATCGACCCTTGAATACGAACCAATTCTCACACGCACGCACGCACGCACACACACATACGCACGTCATTGAGGTGCTCGAGGCTCAGTCACGGTCGTGAGGCTCGATATGACTGTCTCTGATCAATGGGCAACACTGCAGTTTTAAAGCAAATTAACATAGTACAGTATACATGCATCGACACATATACTTTCAATTAACCTGAATTTCATGAGAATATATACCAAATACAGATGGACTGGTGGCACCACCACTCCCCGATACCTCAGCATCTGTATGTGTTCGCCGCAGTGGATGACTCCTCGCGTCTTTCAGCTCATGAACCAATCTGGATGGAACCACTATAGCTACCTGAAAATGGCACATGCAAGGTTGAATGGAAAGTAATATATAAAAATGAATTCAATAATAAGTCAAAATGGATTGTATTTTGTATATTCTTTGTTACCTAATACGTTTACTCTTGTTGGGCATTTTATATAGTGGGACTATTATGCTAATTATATGTTACTTCTTTGTAAGCATCCATATATTCCATGCATGATCACTGACTCATTAACGTCCAAAGAAGTTAGACTTGGTTAGAAACAGAGGATTGAAGACATCTTATTGGTTCAAAATCTTCATCCTCTTCATCAATTATTGCGTTAGAATCCAGTTCTGTATTGAATTGTCGTCTAATAAACATGCTTCAACTATCTGAAGTGTTGAATACATGGTCTTACTTTTCAATAAGCTGATTTTGATTTCTGTCGGACATAAGAAAGTAATAACTATGCAATAATCTAATAGGTCGAGCAGGATAGAAAGCAAAAGATGCCAAAATCCTCAAATTAATAATGTCCTCAAGAGTGAATTAAACCAAAAAATTTACAAAATTATGGCTGCATATAGGATTACATATTCTAACTTTACTTGCGTCTGGCTAAATTTCACTAACAAACTAAAAAAAATTAACAAAGTTTGCCTATGTGAGGCAATTTATCGACCATTTCGTAAGCGTTCCAAAAGGGCAAATTTTTAAAAACCCACTGAATGAAGCATGAAGCCTTTAATAGCCACTACCCAAACAAAATCGATACAATGAAAATTAAGATTAAATCACCGAACATTAAGAAGTATATGAATGAAAAAATTATTTTAAAAGATGCATAGTTCCCTCAACTCAACCAAAAATTATTTCACTTATCTCCATAAAAAAGCAACATTAAACAGAGAATAAACAACACCGCAATGCTTCTGAAGGAGGTTCCTCCGAGAGTTTGTAAGTGGCTGCCTTGGCTTTTAAATTTTAGGCCGTAACCACAAGGCACGCAAACTCTAGTTTGTAAGTCGCTGCCTTGGCTTTTAAATTTTAGGCCCTCTTTGGGAATGAAGTTTAGATGCCCATGGTTTGTTCTTAGGGAAAAATGGTTCTAGCTCCATGGGTTGAAAAGCAATTGGAAAAAGGCACTGTGCTGATTGGCGTAAAACCTTTTGAACCTGGGGCAACATCCCTGCTTAGGTATCCCACAAGTTCATATTCCACAGGGTATGGTCTTCCACGTCGGTACGGTCTTTCTGCGACCCGGTTTCAATTACCAATGTTTTGACTTTGCTAGCAACTGAGCCTGCAATCTTGTCCTGGATGAACATGTCATTATTGACCGTTGAGGTTCCTCCCAGAGTTGAGTATGGCTGACTTTCATGGGGATGCCACATGCCTGGACCAGAGGGGAAGGCTGTTAGTTGTTTTGAGACCTCATCCTCTGACTTATAGGTGGATCCTTGCGTTTGTTTGTGTCTGCGTTCGAGCAACTTGGATCGTGATTTGTGCATTGACGCTCGTCATATTATCAAGTTTGGAATGGAGCATGGTCAACTCTTTATCTTTCTCTTGGAGCCGCTTTTGAAGGACTTGGAGCGATGTTCGTTCTGTGTTTTTGGGGACGTACATTGGATCATCCGAGCCTCTGGGAGTTGCAAAGTCTTTTTGCCTAGCCCGGTGAGTAGAGTCTTCATCATTGTCTGAGCCGAGCTGAGGTTGGGAAGTGGCAGCTACATCTGAACTAAGCTGGCTGGAAGAGACAGCCGTATCTTCATTTTGACTATGAAGTTTATGAGTACTTAGTCTTTTGATTTGGCATGGGAGTAGAGTTTGGTATGCCTTTGATGAGATCATGTTATTCTTTTGATTCTGAGGCTTAGACACGCCTCTTTGCCGTATTCTTTGAATTGTCGTTTTCTTGACCATTGTGGTTGTAAAATTTTTATGCACTAACTTCAAAGGTTAAAAATAGTTGCTGATTTCTATGGCAGATTCGACTTTTGTCGTAGGGAAACCATGCTCTTGGAACCCTATGAACTCCAACTTAGCAGGAGCCCTCGCTCTCTTAGCGGCACTATATTTCTATCTCAACTTTTTAATTTTGAGGTCTTGGTAGGCTTCTGCCTTCTTGGTAGCCACAGTGTGCGCTGACTAACTGAAAGTCTGGTAGCCACAGTGTGCGCTGACTAACTGAAAGTCTGGAGCAAACACTTAAGCATGCGGTTGTCCTAGGGCCTTACTTGGGCTTGCCCAAGATGTTTTGTTTACCCCTTTGGATTGGTAGTTTTGCCCCCAAAATGGAGCGACTGATAGACGATCGAACACAGGCTTAAGTTCTGGCTCGAGTAGTTTTTGCAATCATGATATTCGACCTTTTTCCCTCTTGAGGCCGGTTTGTACGTTTGGTGCACTGGAACCTCCGCAATAGGAGCATCGATGGCTGAAACGAATAGGATAGACCCAATGCTGTTCTACCCACTTCTGCATGAGTTCTGAGGGGAGAATCACTCCAGCAGTGGTCTTGAGCGTGCATGTGACGGGAGTCGCATTTGAAGCTAAGCTTGTTTTCGAAGACATGATTATTGAACTTTGATTTTGTTGACAGTTGATTTTGAAAATTGATACTGCATGAATGAGCATGATTTTAGTACAAAGAACAATACATATGTTGAATGAGTTCGCTTGATCGTTTGACTAGATATATGGGAGGAGAGAAAGGTATCATCAGACATGCCAGAATTTGTAGAGTGTTTTATGCCACCCATTGAGATAGATGCGCACGTGCATTAGGCATGTATAGATTTCCCCTACCTAGAGTAGACAGGGGTTTATTGACTATGATGATTCTTTCTCTAGTAGCCGCGGACAAAACTGCTGTTAATTACCCCTGCTCTTGACATGAGGAATCTCCGAATTAACAGGTCATATAGGTCTCATGCAAAGTCAGTGTCCAATATGCACGTATTGTTTTTTTGAAAGCAACCGGTTTCGGGTCACTCGGTTGTTGTTAAGTGTTGGCAACGAAGGTCGCTTTCCTTTTACCCTTTGCATTCCGAGGGTCCATTTTTGAAGAGGGAGGCCCATGGCCCATCTGGTCCATTTGGGCCAGCTTGTCGATCAAAACCTGGAAGGTGGTCGGCTTAAAGAACGTCATGAACTGGGATACAGTTGCCTGAGGATCGAGAGTCCCTATGAACATTCCCATGGCAAGAGCTTTTTCGATACGTTTTTCGCATTTCGACCTTAGGTTCTGCCATCGAATTGCGTATTGAACCCAGGTCTCTCCTGGCTTCACCCTGGCATTGATTAATGCCATGATCGGGGTGCGTTCGTTTGCCCTTACGAACCGCTATGTGAACAGTAGCTCCATTTCTGTGAATGTTTTGATGGAGTCATTTGGGAGCTCCGAGTACCATTCAAATGCCGTCTCTGACAAGCTGCCAACGGACTGACGAATCAGCAATTTGTCATCGCCTCCAGTATTGCTACACAAAGCTCTAAACTGAGCGACGTGCTGATGTGGATTTCCTGTTCCTTTGTAAACATGGAATTTGGGGATCGTATATCCCGGCGGGTATTTGATTTGATCATACTAGCCCGGATACGGTCGTCCAGTTCTGACAACTTGGCCAGCCGCTTCACTTGCTTGATGAGCTCGTATTTGTTGAGCTATGTAATCATCAAGGGCGGCTTTAGAGATCGTTTCCTCCCTAGCTGTCGATAAAAATGGAAGAGGGTTTGATATTTCCCTTCTGTCGTCCTCGATAATTATCGGCAGGTCTTCAGCTGGAGGTTTTGGTTGGATCATCATTCCAACCATGTCTTAGAACAGGAGCGCCATCTGTTTTATATTAGCAGCCTGTTCCTGGCTTTCTTATCCTTTCTTTACAGTACCCTTCGCAGGAACTCCGTATCGGTCTCCTGCTCCTGACGCTGTTCAGACGTTGCTTCCTGGCTTTCTTTTTGTCTGGTGAGTGCTGTCATTTTCGTCAGCATCTCCTGGAGCTTTTGTTGTTGCTCCTGAACCTTTGTCAACGACCGAGTTTGTGACCGATGACTCACGGAAGTACGGCTATCCTCTTTCCCGGAATCCATGTAGACCGTATGTACAACCATGCCCCCAGACTTGGGGCGTTTGGATCCATCACCTTTGGGATTTGCCGCCGGTGGTGGTATTTTCTCCGGCCTCCTCTTTTTGTGGAAGGTCGAAGTTGAAGGAGCCATTGTAGCAGGAGCATGCATGAAAGAAGTCCCTCGCTGTATGCTAGAGGGATGATTTTCCTCTTTTCGAACCTTCATTTTCTTCGATTGACGAGAGTAGTTCTTGTTGATTACAGAATCTTGGACTTTGCGCCAGACCCTGTGAATTCGGGAGGAGAGCCGTTGAGGGGACTGCTCCGTCTTTGCCTACGTCATGATTTCAGCAGGTGGTGGAGATTTCTTCAGCATTGCAGTTGGGGAGTTCTTCCGCACCCTCCTAAGCGGTTCAAAGCTGTTCCTGGTCGGAACAGCAGCATCAACTTTCACCATTGGAGTTGGTGGAGTAAGTCCAATTGGAGAGTTGCCCCCAGCTTTTCTCACTCGGCGCCAGTGGTGACATCGAGCGTGCCTTGCAGATGGGACCACCTCAGTTGTGGAAGCGGCTTTGTCATACCCCCTGCTTTGGTGAAGGGCTACTGCTGGTGCTAGCCTGTTGAAGAATGATGTCCGTTGAGAGGGGACGACCAATATTTCGAAAGCCGACTTTTTGGTAGGGGAAGCACTTTTGACGACCTCACCCATAGCAGGAGTTGAAATGGTCAATCTTGCGAGGACCGATCCTTTAGTAGGAGAAGCCCCTTTGACGACTTCACCTGCCAGAACTGGAATGGCTATCCGTTTCGGGATAACCCCTCAGGTATTGCGAGCCTCTTTGCGGGCCCACTTGAGCTTTGGTTCAGCCTGTTGAAGACTGAGATGGCAGACTTGGACGACCCATTGAGAGGGTCATGACGGTTGCAAGTCGATCGAAGACCAACTTTTTTTGAGCTTCCTATGATGCATTGGGGCACTGAAACTCGCTGGCGGGAGCATGGTCCCGAAAAACAATCTATTGGTGGTCTGAGTCACCTGCCCCACCGGCATTGAAAAGATGGAAGCCGCATTGGGCCTGTAAGTCACTCCTCCAGTCAGGGCGAAGCGGGAATTGTTTTTGCAGTTGGTGCAGCTGGAAGCCATTGATGTTCACCTTTTCTTTCTGCATAGGAGCAAGACACCGAATCTTAGTACCTCGAATCCAAGGACAACCATAGTAAACCGCGATTTTGTTCGTGAAACACGACACACAAAGTGTGGACTGGAAAGAGGAAAAGGTCCCACCGGGCGTGCCAGAATCTGTTTACTGCCGAAAACAGAGACGAACCGGGATGGATTGTCTTGCCTGAATTTGGGGGCAGATGCTATTTGGATTTATCCGTCCACCTCTCCGAAGATGCCAAGTTGATTTATGGCACCGTGTCTCGGAAGTTTGGACGGATGCGGCCGTTTTAGCAGATTTTGTTAGATTCCCCCTCGTTTATGAGGGGTTTTTTTTATTGTGGGGAGGCTCTTCTCTGCAGACGCAAGCTCCTGCAGTTAATTACGTTACTGCATCACGATAACCACTTTCTTCTGCTCCAGAAGTTCACTTCGTGTCATGCGTGTTGATTTTATTTTTGGTTGCCCGTGGATTGTATACAGAGACTAATTTATGTTGTCGCCCGTAGGGTGTGGATTAGTCCAAATCCGTATATTTTTAGGTTTGGGTTTGGGTTGATTTAAGGATCGTTGATCCGTTTTGAAATCATGACCGACTTAAATGTATAAAAGTAGTTGGGGGGCTCGGTTGGTTTTTTGTTAAGGATACGTTAGTCCAATTTGAGACTAAGATCTACTTAACAGGGTGTTAAGATTATTTTTGTTTCAGATCCAATAAGAGAGCATTTGGGGCTCTGTTGTTTTAGTTTAAGGACGTTTCGGTCCTTTATCGCCATTTTGGAGGTGAACTTGTAGTTTGAGGACATTTCGGTCTGTTGATCACCATTTTTGAGGTAAGGTTTTAGTTTAAGGACGTTACGGTCCATTGTCGTCATTTTGGAGGCAACATTTAGTTTAAGGACATTTCGGTCCGTTGTAGTTTAAGGATACTTCGGTCCGTTGTTCATCTTGCGCGCACGTGTATTTGTTACATGACGGGATGAGCAACGATGATATGGGATGCATCCAGTTTGGGGTGTGGTTTAATCTGGGGTGTACACATCAGTTTGGTAAGTGCACCAAAAAGCAGTTGGTAGTCGGGACCCGCCACCTCTCTGAAGACGTTGAGGAATTACAACGACATGTATCAGAGATGTAGAGAGATGTACCCTTGAACCAATTCCCGTGTTTGAGGAAAAAGGGATTAATGGTAAACCCGGGAATCATTAGTCGTATTTTGAGACTAAGATTTCCTCAGGGGAATGTGGGACGAATATCGTTTTGGGATATCAGTTGGAAGATCGATAGCCGTATTTGGGACTAAGATCAGTTTGGGAAGTAGTGAACCCATGGGCTCGGTTGATCTGGGTTAGGGACCTAGCCAACTAGGGCTTGGTCCACTCAGTTTTCTTTTTATTTGAAAAGAAGTGCTAAGCACTTGTTTGGGCTCAGTCCCCTTTTTTGTGCAAAATGTGTTGAGCACTTATGTAAGTTCTGACGCTCATATATTATCATGTGGGGCTTTCAGTCATGGGAATGGCCCAATAAGTGTTAAATACTTTACCCCTTTTTGTCTTTATATGGAGTGCTAAGAACTTTTATGGCGCCCATGTGCGAAGCACGTGAGGAGCTAGGCACTAGGTGCTGTCTAGTGAGTGCCAAGCACTTTTATGTTCTGTAGCGCCCACGTGAGAGTCACATAGGACGCTGGGCGCTGAGCGCTAGGCGTCGCTCACTGAGTGCTAATCACTCTTTTATTTTGTAGCGCCCACGTGAGAAGCACGTGGGGCGCGGGGCGCTGAGCGTCAGTCACTGAGTGCTAAGCACTCCTTTATATTATAGCGTCCACGTGAGAGACATATGGGGCGATGGGCGCTGAGAGCCAGTCACTGAGTGCAAAGTACTCCTTTATTTTTATTTACCTAATTTTCCAAGAAAAGAGTTCTTCTTCCTCGAGATTTTAATTCTCTACTCTTTCTGAAGCTTATGGGGGGTTTCTCCTTTTTAGACTTGAAGTCTTGGGTCCTTTATATAGTCGAGGCAAGTCTGTTGATTAGTTGAAGAAATCTCTTATTGAGAGATCCTAATTGATTTTGGGGATTTTACCCACCGTTGGATCTTTGATCCAAGTACTTCTATTTTACAGAAAACATTTTCTTATTTTTAACAAGATTAGGAAAATATTTACCCATACATAATTTATTCTGCAGATCGGTGATTTTAACGGTACTCTGTTTTACAGAGGGCAATCTTTCTTGTTTAGAAAGATTTGAGAAATATTTTCTCTCAACAGAATTTAATTCTGCATCCTGATGATTTATCATCTCCGTTGGATCTTTGATCCAACGGCTCTATTTAACAGAGAGTAGAATTTAATTCTATAAGGCGCCAATGCTCATGTGTTGTGCACGAGGGTGCTGCTCATATAAGAGTTTTTAACTCTGGCGCTGGCGTCCTCGTGGAAGGCACGTGAGGCGCTGCCTCTTGAGTTTTGTGTGCTTTGCACACGGGTGCTGCTCGTATATAAGTTTTTAACTCTGGCGCTGGCGCTCTCGTGGAAGGCACTTGAGGCGCTGCATCTTGAGTTTTGAATATAGCATTGCTCTTTTATTGGGAGAAACACCATATTTCAGTGCAGCGATGTAGACGCCGACCAAAATTCAAATCCCCAATGGCGAATGATGAGTCGCTCCTGGTACCATATTCCAGTGCAGAAAATTCTTCCAGTCCTACGGTTGGTTCCTAAGTTGACTACCGTATACAATCCATGGGCTCAAATGATTCTCATCATACCCATACCCCACCGCAATCACCAGTCCAGCGGCCGGTCTCCACCCTCGGAATTATGCTCCATTGGGAAGACCCAGCCATTTGTCCTCACGATACATGAGGAGAACAAACTTATGAGATCCTCTCGACTCATAAGAAAACACCTTCTTGGGATCCTTACGACTCACAAAGGAAAAACACACTTGGGAGTCCTCACGACACCTAAGGAGAAAATACACCTACGGGATCCTTTCGACTCGTAGGGAGAAAATGCTTTTATAGGACCCTTACGGCTCATAAAATTGAAAAGTCTTAGGGGATAGGGACATAAGCCTGTCTCCTAAGTCATCGCTCCCCAACGGGTAAAGGCAAATGATGAATTGCTCCTAGCACTTGTGCTCCAGTGTTAGCAACGCTGATGCCGACCCAACCCCAAAATTCCAAATTTTCGATCCAATAGACCTCTAAGTCTTTAAACTGAGAATAGATGACCTCTAAGTCGTTAAACTGGGAATAGATGACTCCTAAGTCGTTAAACTGGGAACGAGGAAAATCCCCTCATGGCAAATGATGATTCACTCCTGGTACCATATTCCAGTGTAGCGATGCTGATGCCAAACCAAAACCAAAATCCCAAATCCATTCATAGCAAATGATGATTCGTTCCTGGTACCAAAATCCAGTGTAGCAATACTGATGCCAAACCAAAACTAAAATCCCCAAATCCACTCATGGCAAATGATGATTCGCTCCTGGTACCATATTCTAGTGTAGCGATGCTGATGTCAACCCAAATCAAATCAAACCAACAACCTCTGCGGCAGAATCATGCTTTGTCTCAGAGTGTACCCCGTGTCGAAATCATGCTTCGCCTCGGAGTACCTTCTTTCCCTGTTGGAATTATGTTTCGACTGGGAATTGACCTTTGTGTCGGAATCATGCTTCTTCTCAGAGTGTACCTCGTGTCGAAATCATGCTTCGCCTCGGAGTATCTACCTTCCCTGTCGGAATTATGCTTTGCCTAGGAATCAGCCTCTACATAAAAAATAATGACACTCCGTGCCAGGGAAACGTCGACCACAGACACTCCATGCTGGGGACAAGTCAACTAGCGACCTTACTACCGAGCCAGGGGTGCAGCCTTCCAACTTCTCAATGCATTATTTCACCCCGTGGCTCGAGTTGCACGTGCTTGGTGTCTTCGGTATCCACAGAAGGCCTTCCTTTTATGACAGATGTAGTTCCCTCGGATCATGCGGCTAGTTGACGCATCCATCGTAAATCCGACACCGAGGGAAGCTAGGGGTTTGCTCCTTCGTCCATGCACGGTTGGAGATGGTATGTCCTTCACCGATAAAATTTTGACCGTCGGCCAGGAATCCGCGAAAACGGTGCTGCCATTGCAGGACATTTTTAAAGACGGGGCCTCTGTCTTGAAAGCTCAGGAGATTCTTCATCTATACTCCATCTGACCGGGCTTTCTCGTATTTAGGAAGAATGATGCGGCGTTGTTCATGAGATACAACCCGCATCATTTCGCCCAGCAGTTAAGCTACAATCAGGGCGTCCCGCTTGAGGCTTTCATGGCAGAACCTGCTGCTACCGAAGAGGGTATCCGAAGCGCGCTGCATCATTTTATGCGCCTAAACACAGGGTCCAACTTCTTCATCAGTGAACCGATCTGTGTTCCCAAGGCCCTGAATGTGTATGTGGCATGGTATCAACATTCGATGGGTGCCGTCATTAGGGAAGAAAAGCGATTGCTGCTTGATCGCAAGGGCACCGCCCCGGCTGTTAACCCCGCCGTTCCCTTGAAACGACGTACCATTGTCCGTCCTCCCTTGAGGGAAGCTGCTGCGGCTGTGGTACCGCATGATATACCTGAGCTGCCACTACCCCATGCTCCCGTTGAAGTGGTCGCTGTGGCGTCTCCTGAGTCCGTCTTGGGTGCGGAGATCGGGACTCGCCGTCCGAAGTTGCCCGCTAAACGCAAGCTCGTGTTACCGGCGACCGGTACTCGCTCGCAGAAGTAGAAGAAGAAGTCGATTCTTTCTGCAGACGTTGTACTCGGCCAGGAGACCCATGCTCCTTATAGCGAAGGCTTAAGCGAATACGGGACCAACGAGGGTCTATTCATGACGCCAGATGATACTGATTTGGAGGCTGCCATCGCAGCTTCCGAGCGACTGGCTAGCCACAAGGTAGGACTGATCACCCTCGCCGAGTCAGGTAATCTTCAGTCGTATCTTTTTGTTGTTGCATTACATTTTATTATCGTGTTTTGACTGACGCTTTTTTTAACAGGCGTTTCCACTGAAAAGGCTATCGCGGCTTCCCTCAAGACATTTGAGGAGGAAGAGAGGCTTCGCGTTTCGCTGGGCGTTGGTATGTTTGGGTTCATTGTGCCTTCATTCCCCTTTCTTATAGGTAATCTGACACCTTTTTCATATTATCCCAGGGACTACTTCGACTCAAGTTATCCCAAGTGCTATGCCGACTTCGTAGGGTGGTGCGGAGACGCTTCCAAGGCCGGCTACCCAAGTCCCAGCTTCCTCAGTATTACCAAAAGAGGCTTTACTTAAGCAACCGATGACGGATGCCATAATGGCTCCAGAGGTAGCTCCTGGCGCGGACGATAACGTCTCCTTGACGGATGTCCTAAGAAGATCAGCTCTGACGGCCCAGGCGGAAAAGAAGCGCAGAAGGCGTGCAGCAAGAGAACATAACGCCGCCTTGGCCGTAGGTGCAGGCTCGAGCGCTGTTTCCCCTGTCCCTTCTTCTTCAGAGGGTGTCCCGGTTTCCCTGTCTATCGCTTATAGACAAGCGATACGCGCGGCTCGGGAGGCAGCTATTCATACCATAATTTTGCATTATTTTATTCCCCATTCTTATTCAGTTTACAAATAAACAGGTGCTTTTTACCCATGTCTGGTACATAGTTGCAGGTTACAGGTTCTCGGAACAAAAACAGTGAAATTGATGAAAAAAGATGATACAAAGTGAGACTACGACCGATAAATGGTGGAATCTTGATCGTGCCTATATTTTAAGGGACATTGAAGATCAATGAACAAGTGCACAAAGCACAAAGGCAGCACAAGATTCAAGACTTCGACACGAAGCAACGGTAAAAGTCCACGACATTATGCACTGTGGAGATCTGGAAGAAAACTAGAAGACATTCTGAAGAACCAACTGAAGAAAGCAGAAGACACCAGCAACAGACATAACCCTAGGAAATTTCAGCCTAAAAGCCCAATAAATGGCCGCGGAACCGCGGCCAAACAGGGGTTTTGGCCGCGGTTCCGCAGCCGTGTTAAGCCCGTATTGGTGGAAATCTTTATGGAGCTGGCGGTGTGTTGACTAGTTCTTTTCTTAGGGGGTAAACTTGTAATTGCAGATATGACGCGATTGTAACCCTAGGGTTTCTATGTTCTATAAATAGAAACCTTAAAACTTGTTTTAGGTCATGCCACTTTTTATTTCATCTATTCAGATTTGTAAAATTCCTATGTAAATGTTTAGAGAGAGCCATCAATAAAGTAAGTAATTTTATTTCATTGCCTTAGTTTACATTTTATTATCTGCCCTAGTTAAATAGTTAGAAATGTTAATCAATTCCCTAATGAGTGAGTAGTCTCCTCGCTTGTTAGGGTTAGATTTGGGGAAGGCTTGAGATATGAAAATCTCTCACCCCTTTCTTGCCCACCACATATAATTAATAGGACTCTATGCATACATACACACACCGTTCCCTACGGCACTTTACCCCACGAGGTAACGGTGATACCGTAGTATAAACGACCGGTTGCGTATGTTTTCCATGGAGGTTAGGGTAAGAATTAAGAAAGGAAGGACTAGATCCTAGAGGAAGAAACATCATTTCTTCCCGATGGTACTAATCCCCTTTATTAATTGTTACCATAACATCTAAAGAGATCTAAATTAGGGCATAGAAAGCGGTGATGAAATCTTCAATTTCCAAACTTAACCTAAACCTAACCCTAGCAAGATTCTAGTCTTAGTATAAATCAGTTTAGTTTTTAGCGATAATCCATTCATACCGTTTGGAATTAACTCGTTAGACCAAATTAGGAAATACACAACATCCCTGTGGACCGACCCGTACTCACCGGCTAGCTACCAAGCGACGCCGTTCTTGATCGCGGTTACAAATATTTTTGATTCATCTTTTGAAGCGCAAGCACACTTAAATACCTTTAAATCAAAAGGCGCCGTTGCCGGGGATGGCGTAGTATTTTCTTTTTGCAATTTCGGGTTAATATAAATTGAAAAATCATAAAAAATAAAAAAATATAAAAATATAAAAATTTATCATCTTTTTATTGTTTGAAGGGTTTTTCGTATGAATTTTGCAGGATCGACGAACGAGTTCGGATCTGGAAAAATCCAGAGATCAAAACATAAAACCCTAGATCTGAACAACAGAGAAAAGTCAAACCAGAGGAGCAGAATTTTTTTCGGGAACTGATTCGCCGACTCCACTGCGACTCCGCCGCTGAAACAACCTTTCTGCCACGCATCTGCGGTCCTCTGGTGACGTCAGCGCGAGGAATCTGCACTGTAAGCTCTCTTTCTCTTTCCTTTGAACCACTGATATCTCCTCTGTAAATTTGCCTGCAGGATTCTTTGCGCTAAAAAATCTCTCCCCCTTCCAATACTTGATCTTATGCAGGATTCTTTGCGCCGCGGTTAAAAAATTGTTTGCAAGTGATTGTTTACTGCTTTGCATATCTAAACTGACTTTAAGGGGCTTGAAACCAATCCAGATTGGGTGGGGATTTCATCACCCTTCCCAGGACCCCAGAAATCACATAAGGCGTATTGCATTGACCATCATTTAATTAAAAAAGATTAGACTCAGCCCTAAGGACTTCGCGCTCAATAGGACAGAGGACCAGTTGTAGGCATCGACCGCTGATCCTAACCTGACTTTGTGGTGCCCAGGCAAGCGTGTCTAAGGCGAGTGGTTACTTAATTAGGCCCACTACTTACATAGTGGAGAACCTCCCACTTACCTGGCACTTACATGGCCATAATTGGCGGTGAACAGGCGGTTTGAGGTCCTACTTCTTGCCCTTTGGAACGGTTAGGAGCTGTCTAGCTGACCTAGGTGACCCTAGATCTAGGCCTGATTGTGCATCTGTGGTTGATTGAACGTGTGTCTAAGCCTTTTACCGAAAATCTTTTTTGCAAAAAAGCTCACATATAAAAAAAGGGAAGATCTTAACAAGAACTTGCAACTTGTCGCCAAGAAATCCGTGCACCCCACTTACACCCACTTCCTTCTCATTAACGTTTTCTTACCTCCACATTCTGTTTTTCACTTTTTGACTACACTACCTCTTTAGTGTATGTCCGGTTGGACTAGGGACACTAGTTCCCGATTAGTCCGTGTCTCGTTGGTACCGACCGACGAAGCTTTCGACTCCGAAGTCGAAATTCCTTCCACTTCCTTACCTTCACCTTCACATTCTTACTCCGAAGGGATGTCGGGATATAATCCTAACAACACCTTACCTTCGGGACTGATTCCACCTCCGTTAGGTGCGAATAACCCGCAACACCCGCCTGTTGAAGCGCCTCAACGAATCGCGCTCCAGGATCTTTTCTACCCTGTCCGCACGGCCTTACCTACTTGTCTTTCACTCTCACCGGCAAATGGGGACAATTTTAAGATCAAACCCCACTTCATAAACATGTTGCCAAAATTTCACGGACTAGAATCCGAAAATGCCTATATCTTCATAAACAAATTCCAAAACGTTTGCGCAAGTATGAAAACAACCAAATTATCAGATGATGCTATAAGGCTAAGGATCATTCTTTTCACCTTATGTGACTTAGCCGAGAAGTGGTTATACAGCACAACATCACATTCAATTAAAAATTGGGAAGAGTTTGTTAAAGTTTTTCTTAAAAAGTTTTATCCTCATCACAAGACCGCGAGAATTCGCAATGAGATTATACAATTTTCCCAGCTTCCTTCCGAACCATTTTGGAAGTGTTTTGAAAGATTCAAAGACTTATTCAATGCCCTCACCATGGTATCGAAAATTGGCAACTTTGCCAAACTTTATACGAGGGATTGAACCCAGCAACGAAGCAGTTGCTGGAAACCATTTGTCAAGGTCACTTTCTAACCAAATCTAGAGAGGAAGCTTGGCAGTTTCTCGAGGATCTTGCTGAACAAACACTTCAGTGGGAAAGCACTAAGACCACCTCATCTTCTTCTGTTGGTCAATCTAGAGCAGGCATACATCAATTAGATATGTCGATAGTAATGAAGGCCGAGATGGCCACACTTACGAAAAAGCTAGAAGCAATTGAGACTAAAATCTCATCGCCTTTTCCTGCCCCTGCTTTACCCCTACGAACTGTTTGTGCTTGTTTTTCGGATCCATCACACCTTACCAAAGAGTGTCCTTACAATCCACCTGTTCAAGGACAAGATCAAGTCAATGCTGCCTTTCAGCAAAGACAAAGAAATGATCCATACTCTTCGACTTATAATCCGGGTTGGAGGAGTCACCCAAATTTTGCTTGGAATCAAAATCAACAGTTCCAAGGAAACAAAAACTTTCAAAGGTCTCTTCCTCCACAACAACAAGCAACCCAACAAACTCAATACCAGCAACCTTTCCGACTACAACCTTACCCAAACCAAATGAACAATTTTGTGCCCAACAACTCTTACCCTCCAAACAATTTTGTTCAACCAAATGATGATAAGGTTACCCGCTAGAAAGAAGTCTAGATGCGTTTCTACAACAATCTACACAATCCGCAGCAAGATTGGAGACTTCCATTCAGTCTTTGGTGCACAACAATGCTTCACATGATCAAAAAATCAAATCTATTGAGGCCCAAATTGCACAACTAACTGCTGCGTTGAGAGAGCGAGAAAAATGAAAGCTTTCATCTCAACCATTGCCAAATCCCGGTCACACACCAACGCACATGTTGCATATGAACATCAAAATCATAATGTAAATGCGGTGACCACGTTGAGATCTGGAAGAGTGTTGCAAAATAATGCGGGTAATAGTGATGACACCCCCGCCGGTGGTTCTTCTTCATCTTCTTCTTTTCCATCATCTTCTTCTTTATCTTCATCTTCTTCGTTAGAGCCTATTCTTCATTCTTCAAAAGACTCTTCTTCTTCTGATCCGAATGGACCCACATCTCACTTCACGAACACACCCATACTGGGATCCGTTCCAACTCCACATTCTACTCCACAGACATTGGACTCAACAGATTTTCAAAATGCTCCATTTCCAAACAGGTTGAGATCCAATAAACCTACTCCACAAATGGAGAAGATTGTGGAGTTATTTAAACAGGTTAGCATAAATATACCTCTCTTGAATGCAATCCAACAAGTCCCTTCTTACGCGAAAATCTTAAAGGGCTTATGCTCCTCGAAGAGAAAGTCTCAGATACCCAAGAAAGTGCTAGTAGCTAGTGCCGTGAGCAATGCTATTAACCAACGTCAACCCTTACCCCAAAAACGAAAGGACCCTGGCTGTCCTACAATTTCAATAACAATTGGGGATAAGAACATCAATAGAGCACTTTTAGATCTTAGGTCTAGTGTTAACCTGCTTCCCTACTCCGTGTATGAGCAATTAGGTGTTGGAGAGTTGAAACCCACTCGTTGTACTCTCCAAATGGCTGATCGATCAATCACCCATTCTAGCTGTGAGTTAAAGGATGTGTTGATCAAAGTAGGGGACTTCATATTCCCCGTTGATTTTATTGTTTTGGACACACAACCTGTTGCTAACCCACGGAACTAAATTCCGGTGATCCTCGGTCGACCATTTTTGGCCACTTCCAATGCCGTAATAAATTGTCGCAATGGCTCTATGGCTCTATCCTTTGGAAAGATGTCTAGTGAGTTCAATATTTACAAGATAGGAAGTCTGCCATCCGTGCCTAAAACTAGTACACGAGAAGTTTGCTCTATTCACGAAATCACGCAGGAGGACTGCGAGCTTGAAAAGTTTCTTTTTGATGACAACAATTTTGATTCCACTAGTGCGTCCCTCCTGGAATCTAACACAGTTTGCACAACCGATGTTGTAAGTCCACGTTGCCTACCCCGGTGCTTACGGGGAGGCGGAAAACATAATAAAAAACGGATTTTTAATGACTTAGGCAACATGGACCTTGCTTGTGAGGATCTTTGCTAAACGAAAACTAGTTAAAGAAAACTAACAACTAGCTAAGTTGTAGAAAGGTTATACCTTGAGCTCGAACTCCTTCTCTCCTTGCTCGTCGGAATGGTAGAAAGGCCTCACCTTGCTTGTCTTCTTCCGTCAAAGAAGGATCCACCCGAAAGCCTCGACCTTTAGCTTCAACTCCAAGCTAGGAGTAACTAGAGTGCAAGAAATGCTAAGACTTGAACCCTAGAAGAGAGTAGAGAAGATCAAGTGAAGGTTTTTCTCAAGCTTTTTGTTTCTCAACACATGAGAGGGAGAGAGCTTGAGGGAGAGGATGAGCAAGAGAGAGAAAAGATATGAGAGAATGAATTATTAGTGAGCCATTCTCACTAATATGTGTGTGATATTTTAATTAATTAATTAGCTAGAAAATTGTCATGGTTTAATCAAGAGGTGACCATTATCATTTCAATATTAATGCAAATTGCAAGGATCAAAGAGTATCTTCCAAATGAAATGATCATGGTCAAAATGTCAACTTGGTCAACAAGTCAATGAAGTCAAAAAGGTCAACAACAACAACCATGCACAATAATTAAGCTAATTATTAATTAACAATAATACACACAAAAGCAATGGGGTTAATAAAATGACAATAGTCATTAACCCTAAACAAGGTCCTCTCCCTCAATCTCAAGCAACTGTGCATACGCACCCGCATTCGTGATCCGAGGAACACGAATACTCTGAGAAAAACCAATCTCAAATCATATACTAGGATCCGGCTTAAACCAAAGCCCGCTAGTATAAACTGTCCGGACAGCAAACGTGCACAAGTGCGCGGATGCGAACGAACCCTGTCGCAAAACCATGCGACCTCTACTCATTTTGCCTAAAGGCGGATAGCTCTCTGTGTGGGACTCTAAAGACTCGACACTACGCTGGCAGTGGGTTTAACCACAGACCGCAAGCGGCACTAGCTGTACGTAACGGTCCCCAGGTAGATGTCGATAAGAAGACTGACGAGGTGAACCCCATCTGCACTCCTACTGAGCCTGTATGTGACAGTCTCCGTACAGTCCGGTCTGTTCGTCTGATACATCGCATGGCGGGCCTAGGGGGGCGGTGAACGTCAGTCCCCTAATAGCGGTACAAGTCGTGTCGGAGTGAAGCCCAGAACACCCTGAGATAACACTGGAAGCCTACCAGTATATCTCGCTTGCCCTGGCCAGGGACTACTCGTGTAATGGCTCTCCTGGACACAGCGCGATGTCAACCCCGAATACCGGGAGAGACGAATCCTGTCTAACCGTCACTGCCTCCAAGTGCTTCGGGACTGCACCCAAAAACTACCTGTTTGCACGACTCCTTTGAGCCGTGGTAGGGTAGTAATCAAAGTGCAGTGGGAACACACTCGAGGCGAAGTGACAGTGTCAAGTCAGCGGACTAAGCTGTACTCATGTCACCTGGGAACTGATAACTGACGATAGGTATATTACCAACCAACAGTTCCCGACGAGTCCTGTCCAGTGTACTCGTAACCTAACGAGCACCCGCATACTATCCCAAGTACGACGTACTAACGGCTGTGGGACAGACCGTCTCCCACACTGGGATGAGAAGCGCATACGCTATTCTACTCCGGAGTATCGATGCCCAGTCTCGATAGTCCATCGACCAGGGACCTGTATAAGGATGTGCTTATAGATTACCCAGCTCCCACGAGTGCGAGCGCCATCACAACGCTGGTAATCAAGCAAGGATCCTAAGGGCTCTACTAATATGTATACCAGCAATATGCTAAAAGAAACATATGCACATATTAAAGCAGAGACAAACCAAGTAGCATACTACCATTTCGAGCAAGATTGTATATACAACTGTGAATATCCCAAGCTTCCATTAAGTAATATACAAACTAGTATGATACAGTAATGGCCTCTAGGGCATATACACTAACAATCTCCCACTTGCACTAAGGCCATGTACTGGCGTATCGAAGACCTATCATCTCGATCAGCCGCTTGAACTGAGTCTGGGGCAAGGCCTTGGTGAATGGATCTGCTGTGTTATCCTCTGATGCAACTCTCCGGACCTCGATCTCCTGGCGATCCACAATCTCCCTGATCAGGTGATACCGCCTTAAGATGTGTCTGGATTTCTGATGGGACCTGGGTTCCTTCGCTAAAGCTATAGCCCCGTTGTTGTCGCAATACAAAGGTATTGGGTCAACAATGGACGGAACCACCTGAAGTTCTTTCAAGAACTTCCTCATCCAGACAGCTTCTTTTGCGGCATCAGATGCAGCGATGTATTCCGCTTCCATAGTCGAGTCAGCAACGGTTTCCTGTTTGGAGCTCTTCCAACACACCGCCCCTCCATTGAGGGTAAAGACAAAACCCGACATGGACTTGGAATCATCCTTGTCACTCTGGAAGCTGGAGTCAGCAAAGCCTCAATCTGCAGGTCTTTTCCGCCATACACCAAGAACATCTCCTTAGTCCTTCTCAGGTACTTGAGAATGTTCTTTACTGCTATCCAATGTTTCTCCCCAGGGTTTGACTGATACCTGCTTACCACACTCAGTGCATAAGCCACATCCGGTCTGGTACACAACATCGCATACATTATAGAGCCTACCGCAGAAGCGTAGGGTATAATAGACATGCGATCCCTCTCCAAATCAGTCTTGGGAGACATCTCTTTGGAGAGGGTGATCCCGTGACAAGCCGGTAGATTACCGCGCTTGGAATCTTCCATACTGAATCTCTTCAGTATGGTGTCGATGTACCTGGACTGTGAGAGTCCTAATATCCTCTTGGATCTGTCACGGTAGATCCGGATACCCAGAATGTATGAGGCATCACCCAGGTCTTTCATGGAGAACCTGTGTGACAAGAACCCCTTGACAGATTGTAGCATAGGAATGTCATTTCCTATTAAGAGAATGTCATCCACGTATAAAACGAGGAATACTACAGTTCTCGCTACAAATCTACTATAGATGCATGGTTCATCTGGATTTTTGATAAAGCCAAATTCCTTGACCGTCTCATCAAAACAGATGTTCCAACTCCGCGATGCCTGTTTTAGTCCATAGATGGACTTAAGCAACTTGCACACCTTTCCGCTGCTCCCACTCTGAATGAAACCCTCTGGCTGATCCATATAGACACACTCCTCTAAATTTCCATTCAGAAAAGCGGTCTTTACGTCCATCTGCCAAATCTCATAATCGTGGAAGGCAGCAATGGCAAGAAGGATCCGAATGGATTTCAGCATAGCCACTGGAGAAAAGGTTTCGTCATAGTCCAAGCCAGGTCTTTGACGGAAACCCTTTGCTACAAGTCTAGCTTTATAGGTCTCAACCTGTCCATCTACACCAATCTTCCTTTTGAAGATCCACTTGCATCCTACGGGTTTTACCCCGTCTGGAGCAATGTCCAACGTCCATACTTTGTTGGTGTACATGGACTCCATCTCGGTCCGCATTGCATCCAGCCATTTTACCGAGTCGACGCTCTGAATGGCTTGCTGGAAGCTAGTAGGCTCATCACAATCTATGATGCAGTCCTCTCTATCCCCGTCAATGAGAAAACCGTAGTATCTCTCGGGCGGATGAGACTGCCTACTACTCCTGCGGAGTGGCATAGGAATGTCCTGTTCTTTCGAACCTTCTGGTTCCTCTAAACTTTCAGTAATGGTTTGTGGTTCTGGAATTTCTTCCAGTTCTACTGCGCTCCCGCTTATCTGATTTTCTAAAAACTCAGTTTCCAAGAAGCGGGCATGACGAGAAACAAGGACTTTTTGCTCCTCTGCGTAATAGAAGAGATACCCCTTGGAGTTCTTTGGGTATCCCACAAACTTGCACTATACTGAGCGCGCCTCGAGCTTGTCCGCATGCTGCTTTTTTACAAAAGCCGGACATCCCCATGTCTTAAAGGATTTAAGACAGGGTTTCTTCCCACTCCACATCTGATATGGTGTGGTAGGCACTGTTTTAGTAGGAACTTGGTTCAAGAGATGTGCAGCTGTTTCCAGTGCATAACCCCAGAAAGATCGCGGTAACTCAGCCTTACTCATCATGGACCGTACCATATCCAATAGGGTTCGGTTCCGTCTCTCCGATACACCGTTGTGTTGCGGAGTGTATGGAGGAGTAAGCTGAGAGAGAATTCCATTCTCTTTTAAATAATTCAGGAACTCGACACTTAAGTATTCTCCACCTCGATCCGATCTTAGAATCTTGATACTTTTGCCGGTCTGTTTCTCCACTTCACTCTTATATTCCTGGAACTTTTCAAAGGCCTCGGACTTATGTTTCATTAAGAAGACATAACCGTACCTTGAAAAATCATCCGTAAAAGTAATGAAGTAAGAGTAACCGCTTCGCGCATGTGTAGACATTGGACCGCACACGTCGCTGTGTACGAGTCCCAAGAGCTCGCTCGCTCTTTCTCCGTGTCCAGTGAACGGAGTCTTTATCATCTTTCCCATGAGACAAGATTCACAAGTGGCATAAGACTGATACTCGAACGGATCCAAGTATCCTTCTTTATGTAACTTAGTCAACCGTGTCTCATTGATGTGACCCAGTCTACAATGCCATAAGAAAGCCTGATTAATATTTGGAGACTTTCTTTTGTGTGTATTCTGGATATTGAAAACCTGTGGTTGGTTTAAAACGTATATACCGTTGTTCAATGTACCTGACCCAATCAAAACTTGATTAAGGTGAATGTTCACAATATTACTTACAAATGCAAATTCATAACCTTCTTTAGATAATAAAGATACAGAAATGATATTACAGGTTGCATTTGGTACATAATAACAACTATGCAAAACCAAAAAGTGTCCATCTGATAATCCCAGGTGATAGTCCCCCACGGCCTCAGCATCCATGCTAGCACCGTTCGCAACTCTGAGGGTCATGTCACCTGCCTTCAAAACTCTACGCTTTCTCAACGCCTGCAAAGAATTACAGATATGAGATCCCGATCCGGTATCCAATACCCAGGATGTAGAGTTTATTGATAGACAGTTTTCAATAACACACACACCTGAAGCTGAAGCTGCAACTCGCTTCAAATCCTGTGTTCTGGCTTTCCAAGCCTTGCAATCCTGTTTCCAGTGACCACTTTTGTGACAATAGAAGCATTCTTCCTTCCCCACCATCTTCCCCGCTACTTTTGTTGCTTTACCCTTTCCCTTCGTATCCACTTTACCGACACCGCCTCTTGGTTTGGCGGGGGCTTTCTTCTTCTTGCCCTTGGCTTTCGCCCTGGACCTAGAAGAGGAAGATCCTCCTACAAACAAAGTGGATTTCTCCCTACCCTTCTGTAGGGTGCCCTCAGCAGTCCTCAACATGTTCAGAAGTTCGGCAAGTTCAACCTCCTTTCCTTGCATGTTGAAGTTAAGAACGAACTGGGCGTAAGTGGAAGGAAGGGACTGGAGAATCAAATCGGTATAGAGTTCATTCTCCAACGTGGTCCCTAGGTCCGCGAGCTCCTCTATGTAGCCGATCATCTTAAGCACGTGGTCCGCTACCGATGATCCGACGGCCAACCTTGCCGAAAAAAGCTTCTTCGACACTTCGTATCTAGCGATACGAGACTGCTCTCTATACAGTTCTTTTGTATGGAGAAATATGGACTCTAGGTCCATATTCTCGTGCCTCCTCTGATGTTCATTGTCCATCGAGGCTAGTACGAGGCATCTGGCCCTCGCGCAATCTATCCCCCATGTCTTACGGATTTCTACATCCACGACGTTGGAGGTGGGACCCGGGACAGGGGGAGCTTTGGTGGTAAGTATATACCCCAGCTTGTCATAAGTGATAGCCATCTTGACATTCCTGAGCCAATCTTTGTAGTTTGGCCCTGTCAATATATTTTTATCTAACAGTAACTTAAGTCCGGTCATGTTGAATGGTCGCTGCAATTAGGAGAGAGAAAAGAAACACTTTAGCATGATGCTCTTGCAAGTTTAGAGTGGTTTTTAGTTTGTCTAAACTGGATGGCTCCCACTGTTTCTCGAATCCCTTCTCAAACCATAAAGAAAAGGATTAGCCGGGATCATTCTCACCGTACAATACTTGCTTAACCGTTCAGCCAGGCCAGTGTCGGTACTTCGAGGGAGGTTTTCCAACGCTTTCGCGAAGTTCCTTAATTAAATAACCTCTTTTCCCTGTGGGCGTAGCCCCGCTAACACCTTTCTAGGCACCTACTAGGTTTATAGCATTGATCGTTAAGTGAGAGTTTTCCCGAGGAGTAGCATATACTCACAGTAGGATCGGGATCCAAATATCATCGCGTGACGAAACTGAAGGAATCCTACCAGAATCACCACACTCCAAATGGTATGCAAATCTAGCAAGTTTCAGTACTTATGAAACTCCCGATGTGGATTTTTGCCCCATGCTCTTATGACCTTGACTAAGGCCAACAAATCATAAGTCACATGTCAAGTTCTACCCGTCGTTATCCAGGTTAATTTGAACCCACCCGTATCTACCCTTGACTATGGCCAACAAGGCAATACGACTGTCCCAAACCAACGCATTCTATCTATGCAACATATGAATACCCACCAGCTACCAAACACTGTGCCTTGACTAAGGCCAACAAACACAGCTTGAATACCGTTGAATATTCATATGAAACGACGGAGGGCTACGAATGGTTTTGGCGAAACCGTGAACGTAGTGAACTTGATATAATCGATGGAACGAGATAGCTTTTAAAAGGAGTGGTTCAAGCTCCGCGTTTAAAAGTTTAGTTTTGAAAAGAACCGAGTGGTTTTCAAAGTGTTCCATTCGACTTTTACTTGGTTTATTTCTTGCATTAGTTCTTTTAATGCGTCCCATCATTTAATCCTACCATTGCAGAAAACAACCAAAATATGACGTACGCTTATGCCATTCGCATTCGCCACGGGGCCCCGTCATCACCCGTTAGGTTACTTAACTAACGACAGAGCGGGGGCTGGGCTAGCGCGGCTGTAAAACATAAGCAACGCCTAAATAGTTATTATATATAAATATATAGCAATGATAGACATTACAGATCACAGATGAATACATTGGATATACTAGGAATCCGCAATGCGTTTGAGCCTGCAACGTAAAGCGGATTACACGGTCGCGGTGAATAGCCAATACCCCACCCAAGACCCCTACGGGTGCGGCAAACTACCCGCCAAGCACCCGAAGCGAAGCAACCTCCCTCACCACCGTGAGTAGGCCACTCGGCGCTTCGAGATACCTGGTAGTTTGTGCACCCCCTCCATGGGTCTATCCTAGGAGCAAAAACAGTAAAAAGAATTATACAATGACGGCTACAACCCCGACCCGGTTGTGCGGCCATACAAATAATATTATTACATCAATTTACATGTTACAAATGAATGAAAGAAAAAAAACGCTCATCTCACATCCACCCCGGCCATTCACCCGTGACAATCCAATCCATTCATATCCACAAACCAATAACAATCACAGATCATGTATAACCCCGACTAATCGTCTTATAGCGATTAGCCGACGTTCAATACATGCAAGCATCACAGATATAACCATCATAGTCAAAGTGCAGTGAAGTTCGGAAAAAATACAGAATTATAGGACCCCAAAAATAAATTTCTTTTCTGGAAAATCTGGGCACATATAATATATTTTAAAAATCCCAAAACCAACACAGACACACACTGCACGAAAAACGATGCACAGAAGACGACAAACGGCGGCGCTTCCGCGGCACATGGCTATCTCGTGCGGCGGAAGCGCGGCGGTTTGAATGAATTAGGGCATCGTTTTTCTTGGGTGTTCACACAAAACCCTGAGCCGAATTTACAAGTATAAAGTTTTTCATTTAGAGCAGAAAAAATTTCAACAGAAACTTAGGGTTTTTGTTTTTCCGGTTTTGTGATTTTTTCGGTTCCGAACTTCGTTACACTTCACTACCTAGCTAGTTTGAGTTTAGTTAGGCTCTGATACCACTGTAAGTCCACGTTGCCCACCCCGGTGCTTACGGGGAGGTGGAAAACATAATAAAAAACGGATTTTTAATGACTTAGGCAACATGGACCTTGCTTGTGAGGATCTTTGCTAAACGAAAACTAGCTAAAGCAAACTAACAACTAGCTAAGTTGTAGAAAGGTTATACCTTGAGCTCGAACTCCTTCTCTCCTTGCTCGTCGGAATGGTAGAAAGGCCTCACCTTGCTTGTCTTCTTCCGTCAAAGAAGGATCCACCCGAAAGCCTCGACCTTTAGCTTCAACTCCAAGCTAGGAGTAACTAGAGTGCAAGAAATGCTAAGACTTGAACCCTAGAAGAGAGTAGAGAAGATCAAGTGAAGGTTTTTCTCAAGCTTTTTGTTTCTCAACACATGAGAGGGAGAGAGCTTGAGGGAGAGGATGAGCAAGAGAGAGAAAAGATATGAGAGAATGAATTATTAGTGAGCCATTCTCACTAATATGTGTGTGATATTTTAATTAATTAATTAGCTAGAAAATTGTCATGGTTTAATCAAGAGGTGACCATTATCATTTCAATATTAATGCAAATTGCAAGGATCAAAGAGCATCTTCCAAATGAAATGATCATGGTCAAAATGTCAACTTGGTCAACAAGTCAATGAAGTCAAAAAGGTCAACAACAACAACCATGCACAATAATTAAGCTAATTATTAATTAACAATAATACACACAAAAGCAATGGGGTTAATAAAATGACAATAGTCATTAACCCTAAACAAGGTCCTCTCCCTCAATCTCAAGCAACTGTGCATACGCACCCGCATTCGTGATCCGAGGAACACGAATACTCTGAGAAAAACCAATCTCAAATCATATACTAGGATCCGGCTTAAACCAAAGCCCGCTACTATAAACTGTCCGGACAGCAAACGTGCACAAGTGCGCGGATGCGAACGAACCCTGTCACAAAACCATGCGACCTCTACTCATTTTGCCTAAAGGCGGATAGCTCTCTGTGTGGGACTCTAAAGACTCGACACTACGCTGGCAGTGTGTTTAACCACAGACCGCAAGCGGCACTAGCTGTACGTAACGGTCCCCAGGTAGATGTCGATAAGAAGACTGACGAGGTGAACCCCATCTGCACTCCTGCTGAGCCTGTATGTGACAGTCTCCGTACAGTCCGGTCTGTTCGTCTGATACATCGCATGGCGGGCCTAGGGGGGCGGTGAACGTCAGTCCCCTAATAGCGGTACAAGTCGTGTCGGAGTGAAGCCCAGAACACCCTGAGATAACACTGGAAGCCTACCAGTATATCTCGCTTGCCCTGGCCAGGGACTACTCGTGTAATGGCTCTCCTGGACACAGCGCGATGTCAACCCCCAATACCGGGAGAGACGAATCCTGTCTAACCGTCACTGCCTCCAAGTGCTTCGGGACTGCACCCAAAAACTACCTGTTTGCACGACTCCTTTGAGCCGTGGTAGGGTAGTAATCAAAGTGCAGTGGGAACACACTCGAGGCGAAGTGACAGTGTCAAGTCAGCGGACTAAGCTGTACTCATGTCACCTGGGAACTGATAACTGACGATAGGTATATTACCAACCAACAGTTCCCGACGAGTCCTGTCCAGTGTACTCGTAACCTAACGAGCACCCGCATACTATCCCAAGTACGACGTACTAACGGCTGTGGGACAGACCGTCTCCCACACTGGGATGAGAAGCGCATACGCTATTTTACTCCGGAGTATCGATGCCCTGTCTCGATAGTCCATCGACCAGGGACCTGTATAAGGATGTGCTTATAGATTACCCAGCTCCCACGAGTGCGAGCGCCATCACAACGCTGGTAATCAAGCAAGGATCCTAAGGGCTCTACTAATATGTATACCAGCAATATGCTAAAAGAAACATATGCACATATTAAAGCAGAGACAAACCAAGTAGCATACTACCATTTCGAGCAAGATTGTATATACAACTGTGAATATCCCAAGCTTCCATTAAGTAATATACAAACTAGTATGATACAGTAATGGCCTCTAGGGCATATACACTAACAGATGTTGATTACGAATGTTTCACTTTTTTGGATGATTTTGATGACTCACCGCCTGAGTATGAGTCATTTGAATTTTTGGATGAGTTAGTTGAACCATCTGATTCGGTTGCTTACAGTGATTTCGAGCCATTGTTGGAATCCTTTGAGTTCGAGGTAGATTCCCCAAATTTACTTTTGATTGTTTCGCCTCCGAAACTCAAACTCAAGCCCCTGCCATTTCACCTTAAATACGCTTACCTAGGTGAGAATGAGACCTTTCCCGTTATCATATCGGCCTCTTTAGCCCTCGAGCAAGAGAAAGCTCTTTTAATGGTCTTACAAAATAACCGGCAAGCTTTCGGCTGGACTATGGCGGACATCGAGGAGATTAGTTCCCTCATAATTGAATATCATATGCATATGATGGATGATGCCAAGTCAATAAAGGATCCACTGAAATATCTCGGGGATTGTGTGGATAATCAAGATCCTCCTTTAGAAGTTGAACCACCCCCTTTTCTTTTAATAAGCTACGAGAATGCCAATATTCCATCGATTTTTGATCATTCACATTCTCATTTTGATTCATCATCACCTCCTATCTCTTAACTTCCACGTACATACAGACACTTTTCATACCACCACTTATCTCTTCCCCAATTCTTCTTGGCTCGGTACAACATGTTCTTCTACCGACCGATGCTTTACACAGATAAAATTTTACTGGTTGGGTTGACTTTTGGTCTTTGCAAAGTTCGGCATTGACTTGTAACATCGTTTAACTGAAGTTTGGGGGGAACCTTGTTGTATATATATTTTGTTTTGTTTTTCTTTTAAATAAAAAAAATAAAAAATAAAAAAATTTATAAATAAATAAACAGGGGAGTGCCGACATTTTGACCCTCTTGGTGTAGCTTGACAGTGAGGACACTGTCAAGTTTAAGTTTGGGGATATGCTCGGTAAGCCTTCTTCCTTCGCATTCATGTGTATATTTTTGCATTTGCATACTTATTTTAAAACCCATAAAAATTGAAAATTTTTAAAAATTATAAAAAAATTAAAACATTCAATTTTGGCCATAATTGACTTGAGTTTGACAAACAAGTTAACTAGCTAGGAACAACTAGATCTTATACTTAATAAATTAAAAACCCTAAAAATAACATTTCTTAAAATTTAACGGTAGAAAATATATGTATTTGTAGTTTACTTAGAAATAGGCAAATTTTGAGTTCACTTCTTGGGCTAAGTTAAAATAAGGGAAAAATATTGATATTTTTTATTAAAGTATAAGTTTGAAAAATAATTCCTAAGCTTAAGTCCAAATTCTGAAAATATATACCCTACAAATTGCACAAACACGAAGCTTGAAACTTGGGATAGTAGAAGAGACCTTGAAATGCTCTTGTCTAAAGTCCTTAGTACGAAGAAAAAATTAAATAAAATAAAAATACAAGTGTGAATAAAGAGATAATAAAAAATGAACACTGATTTTTGTGATTACTTAAGGCTGCATTAATAGAAAAAATATTTAGCGAGGGTGCTTTATCACCTAGTGCCTTAGATCAACTGGTTTGGGAGTCACTGCTATAAGCCTTAGGTATTACAAGACTAGGAATTACGCTTTAATGTGCAAGCACATTTTGTAATCGATCGTTGGTACCTCAAGAAGTATTAACGGTCGTATGAAGAATGTGTGAGCATTTTCATCTAAAAATTCACCAATTGAAATGTGCTTTGGACGACGGACAAGAGTATGATAGCTTGATTTGAATTTCCAAGTGTAAGGGTGATATATACACACACGTAGGGGTATGTGATTGGGATTTAGATAAGAGATAGGAATGAAAAATAGGACTTATATCTTTAATAGAGATGATAAAAATTCCTAAGTTGAGATAGAACCCTAGAAGGAAAACTTAAAAGATGGCAAAAGCTAAGTAAATTCACAAGAATATATATAATCTTAATTTAAATGATAAGGAAGCTTGAAGAATACGGGCGGATAATTTCTGAGTCGAAGATAATAGAGTTCTTGTTAAGAAACCTAATTGGAGAATAAAAGTCAATGGGCCTAATTGATAGGATTTTGTGGGTATTATCCGCTGAAAACCCTCAGGAGACAACACTCCTCCTACTAGGGACACCTAGAGGTTTAACGGCTTGTTGCACGAGCTCAGTGCAATCGCGTTTCCCTGCGAAAGTGAGGTTAGGATTTTGTTGAGAATAAAACTATGTTTGCTCGAGGACGAGCAAAAGATAAGTTTATGGGTATTTGTTCATACCATAATTTTGCATTATTTTATTCCCCATTCTTATTCAGTTTACAAATAAACAGGTGCTTTTTACCCATGTCTGGTACATAGTTGCAGGTTACAGGTTCTCGGAACAAAAACAGTGAAATTGATGAAAAAAGATGATACAAAGTGAGACTACGACCGATAAATGGTGGAATCTTGATCGTGCCTACATTTTAAGGGACATTGAAGATCAATGAACAAGTTCACAAAGTACAAAGACAGCACAAGGTTCAAGACTTCGACACGAAGCAACGGTAAAAGTCCACGATATTATGCACTGTGGAGATCTGGAAGAAAACTAGAAGACATTCTGAAGAACCAACTGAAGAAAGCAGAAGTCACCAGCAACAGACATAACCCCAGGAAATTTCAGCCTACAAGCCCAATAAATGGCCACGGAACCGCGACCAAACAGGGGTTTTGGCCGCGGTTCCGCGGCCGTGTTAAGCCCGTATTGGTGGAAATCTTTGTGGCGCTGGCGGTGCGTTGACTAGTTCTTTTCTTAGGGGGTAAACTTGTAATTGCAGATATGACGCGATTGTAACCCTAGGGTTTCTATGTTCTATAAATAGAAACCCTAAAACCTGTTTTAGGCCATGCCTCTTTTTATTTCATCTATTCAGATTTGTAAAATTCCTGTGTAAATGTTTGGAGAGAGCCATCAATAAAGTAAGTAATTTTATTTCAATGCCTTAGTTTACATTTTATTATCTGCCCTAGTTAGATAGTTAGAAATGTTAATCAATTCTCTAATGAGTGATGAAAATCTCATTAACGGAAGTAATCAATTCCCTAATTAATTGCCTTAGTTTACATTTTATTATTGTATGCATAGTCTCCTCGCTTGTTAGGGTTAGATTTGGGGAAGGCTTGAGATATGAAAATCTCTCACCCTTTTCTTGCCCACTACATATAATTAATAGGACTCTATGCTTACATACACACACCATTCCCTACGGCACTTTACCCCACGAGGTAACGGTGATACCGTATTATAAACGACCAGTTGCGTATGGTTTCCATGGAGGTTAGGGTAAGAATTAAGAAAGGAAGGACTAAAACCTAGAGGAAGAAACATCATTTCTTCCCGATGGTACTAATCCCTTTTATTAATTGTTACCATAACACCTAAAGAGATCTAAATTAGGGCATAAAAAGCGGTGAGGAAATCTTCAATTTCCAAACTTAACCTATACCTAACCTTAGCAAGATTCTAGTCTTAGTATAAATCAGTTTAGTTTTTAGCGATAATCCATTCACACCGTTTGGAATTAACTTGTTAGACCAAATTAGGAAATACACAACATCCCTGTGGACCGACCCGTACTCACCTGCTAACTACCAAGCAACGCCATTCTTGATTGCGGTTACAAATATTTTTGATTCATCTTTTGAAGCGCAAGCATGCTTAAATACCTTTAAATTAGCAGCCGAAAGGCCATCTCAAGGTAATGTAACTTTGGGTCTTTTTATTAAAATTTGATCCTCAGATTCTCATACGTTATGCCCTGCAGGGCTGAGTCCTGATGAGGAAGTGGTAGGTGAAACGGCGGCAACCACTGAGCCTGAAGTGGCAACTCTTTCTCAAGAGTCTGGAACTGCCCCAACTGCCACTCTTTCCCCTTGAGGTTCCTTGTCATTGCCAGGCGCTGCGAGTATCAAGACGGCTCTCGTGGAGTCGGGGGATGAAGCTACGAGTGGCGAAACCATTCCAATGGAGGAGGGTGAAGTAGTCGCTGCACCCAGTGACGCCCTTGTCGCGGTTTTGACCGGCGACTCATCAGGTAGATTTTAGGTCATTGCTTTCCTTTTCATTCTGCAATCTCTTTCAATCTCTTCTAACAGTATTTCGTTCATTTCTAATGCAGGTATAGTGTGCATTGAGGTTGTGATACCTGAAGAAGCACCACCAGTTGCCGCTATGACGGTTGTTCCCCCTTCGTCTCCTCTTATATCTTCTCAACTGCTGAAAGGTATGGGTTTGCGATTAATTTAAATCGGGGACAACATTTTTCGTGTACTGATTATGCATTATCGTAATCTTGCAGGAGTTCTCTTTGATCATCTGTATCAAGTGTTGAACCCTCACTTCTCCTTCCAGTCGGAGATTAACCTGCCCGCTGGTGTCGGTGAGTATCTTTTCGACCGATGTCTTTCCTTTTCTTTAACGGGAAGCCATGTCATTGCTAATTCTTCTTTGCGTTACTCGTAACCTTACAAATTGAAGGAGGGGACGAGGGTATCGTCGCGCCGGTACTCCCCGCTCTGCCCCCTGTCGCAGCCAGTATAGTAAACTCTATTGTTCGTGTATCTTCTTTATTCCTTAACCCGTCATCTGATTATGATCTGTTTTGCAGCGATCATACCGACTCTAGCTCTGTTCGAGACTCATATCATAATGCCGACAGGGCCCTTTTCCAGACGTCCATCTTCAAAAGGCGTTGTGACCAGTCTGCGTATGTTGAGCGATTATATCGAGGAGCTTGACGTGGAGGCCCCTACATTCGCTGCAGATTTTGCCGCCGAGATTAATCCAATGCTGGCGACGCTTGTGAACTTCCATAACGAAGGCGTTGTTGAGTCTTAGGTTAACCACTGCAGGAAGATTGAGGCCTGCCTGCATGAGCTTGAGCTTAGGCATCCTGCTACTGAAATGTTGGCTTTGAAGGGCTGCATGGGTTGAGCAGAGCGTGTCCTTCCTCCGCCATTTTGAGCAAGAAGTGACTTTGAGGCGGAAGGAACATAATGAGGCTTCGGGTGAATCTGCCCGGCTGCGCGCCCAGGTCAAAGCGAATGCCGCGCAACTGAGAGCCGTCTTTGACAACTTGCAGCGATGTATTTCGGACGGGATGAGGCGGAAGCTCGACTCTATTGAGCAGGTTACACAGAGTCACGAAGCTGCCCAACGGGAAATCGATGAGAAGGTTTCATCGTGCTTGCAGCAAAAGGCTCGGATTGAAGCAGAGCTGGCCATGGCGGCCGATCATGAGAAGGTGTTGAGAGGAGTGCGCGAGCAGCTAGCTGATTTATCGAAGACGCTTCCTTCTCAGTAACTGTTTTGTATAGATTGAACACTTGTAATCTTTGAATAACATGTATCCATTTTTTTATTCTTTCATATGATTCAACTTGTACTCCATTTAATTCATGAATAAAAGATACACATTTTTGTTCTACTGTTGCTTTCTTCTCTTTTCTTTGTTGCCGGCATGTTACTTTAATAAGCGTGGCCTGTAGATAGTAGAGAAGATTTCATCTTAGCCTCCTTGTAGGGTAGCGATGGCTTAGGAAGCAAGTTCAGGTCTGCTGCCTAAGACTTTTCAACATTATGAGCCGTGAGGGTCTCATAAATACTTTTCTTCCTGCGAGTCGAGAGGATCTCGTAGGTGTATTTTCTCCTTAAGAATCGTGAGGATTCCTAAGGGTGTTTTCTCTTGAGAGTCGTAAGGATCTCACAAGAGAATTTTCTCCTTACAAGTTGAGAGAACTCGTAAGTGATTACTTCCTTTCTTGCCAACGTTTGACCTGTAGAAAATCTACCTTGAACTCTTTGCGAGGCAACGATGGATTGGGAGACAGGGTTATGATCTGCCACCCAAGACTTTTCAACTTTATGAGCCGTGAGGGTCTCATAAAGACTTTTCTCCCTACGAGTCGAGAGGATCTCGCGGGTGTGGTTTCTCTTTAGGAATCATGAGGATTCCCAAGTGCGTTTTCTCTTGAGAGTTGTAAGGATCTCACAAGAGAATTTTCTCCTTACAAGTTGAGAGGACTCGTAAGTGATTGATGAGGTTGATATTATCCGCATTTCACGGGGTCAGGGGCTGACTTTATCCGCATTTCATGGAGTCGGGGGTTGACTTTATCTGCATTTCATGAAGTCAGGGGTTGACCTTATTCGCATTTCATGGGGTCAGGGGGTTGTCTTAATCCGCATTTCACGGGGTCAGGGGGTTGCTCTGGACGTTTCCCACGGGGCCAGGATTGATTTTAACCATGTTCTACGGGGCCAGGATTTGCTCTGGACGTTTCCCACGGGGTCAAGATTGACATTAGTCGTGTTCCACGGGACCAGGATTTGCTCTGGGCATTTCCCATGGGGTCAAGATTGGCATTAGCCGTGTTCCACGGGACCAGGATTTGCTCTGGGCGTTTCCCATGGGTCAGGATTGACATTAGCCATTTTCCACGGGACCAGGATTTGCTCTGGGCATTTCCCATGGGGTCAGGATTGATATTAGCCGTGTTCCATAGGACTAGGATTTGCTCTGGACGTTTCCCACGGGGTCAGGATTGACATTAGCCGTGTTCTACGAGACCAGAATTTGCTCTCGACGTTTCCCACGGGGTCAGGATTGACATTAGCCGTGTTCTACGAGACCGGGATTTGCTCTGGATGCTTCCCACGGGGTCAGGATTGACTTTAACCGTGTTCTACGGGGCCAGGATTTGCTCTGGACGTTTCCCACGGGTCAGGATTGACATTAGCCGTGTTCCACGGGACCAGGATTTGCTCTGGACGTTTCCTACGGGGTCAGGATTGATATTATCCGTGTTCTACAAGACCAGGAGGGGTTGAATCTCGGTTGTCTGTGCACCGTCGAGTCATGGAACTAGGAACTTTGCCGCGGCTCCGATTTGCTGATGTTGCGTATGTTGTAATGAGACGAATGTTGAGATGATCTCTAGGCTGTCTGTGAACCATAGAGTCTTGGAACTAGGGACTTTTCCATGGCTCGGTGGTTGATTGTCGCGTTTGAATCTTGCTGGAATGAGAAAGAACACTATTGTTGGTCTCTAGGTTGTAGTTGTGGCCGTCGAGACTTGGAACTAGGGATTTTGCCATGGCTCCTCTTAATTGTCATGTCCGAATCCTGCTGGAATGAGGAGGAACACTGTTTTTGGTCTCTAGGCTGTAGAGGTGGTCGTCAAGACTTGGCTCTCTTTCAGATGGAGCCTGGTGGGAAGGTATGGTTCCCTCTTTGTTTGTGCCCCTGGATTGTATACAGGGATCGATGTGATCTCATCTGTAGGGCAAAAAGTTTCATTATATATATTTTTCTTTCCACGATGCTCTATCATTTCAGCTTTTATATCGTGAAAGTCGCGATTGCCCAATCATTTCGGATATTTTTTGCGGTGCCCAATCATTTCGGCTATTTTTGTATGCATACATTTTTACTTGCTGATTTTGTTGCAAGTTGCCCCATCATTTCGGCTATTTCATATGCATTTATGGCTCGCTGACTTTTGCCGTGAGTATAGACTTGGAATTTGATACCGATTTAGGCATCAGCACCGCTACAACTGGGATATTGCCAGGAGCGAATCATCATTTGCCTCTGTCGATATCGAACAAAGGTGGCTTAGCAAACAGGGTTAGGATCCTGTTGACTAAGGCTTTTGTCTTTATGAGCCGTAAGGGTCTCATAAAGGTATTTCTCCCTACGAGTCATGAGGATCTCGTAGGTGCGTTTTCTCCTTAGGGATCGTGAGGATTCCTAAGTGTATGGTCTCTTATGAGTCGTAAGGATCTTACAAGAGTGTTTTCTCCTTATAAGTCGAGAGGACTTATAAGGGTTGTTCACCGTGTGAACATATCCCTAGTCGCGGGTGAGCCTTTGTTAGGGAAATGTTTATTCGTGCCCATGGATTGTATAAAAAGGTCAATATTGAACCGCTTGTAGGGCAGCATTGGAGATTGTGATGGCTTAAGAACAGGTTCAGATCTCTGTAGCTTAAGGCTTTTGAACCCTGTGAGCCGTGAGGGTCTCAAAAGGGAATTCTCCTTATGAGTCATGAGGATCTCGTAAGTGTAATTTCTCTTTAGGAATCGTGGGGATCCCTAAGTGTGTTGCTCCCTTGTGAGTCGTAAGGATCTCACGCAGGTATTTTCTCCTTACAAGGTCGAGAGGACCTTGCAAGTGTCTTTTAACGAGATTGCGCCCTTTCGGGTTTTCACAAACTCACCGGTAGCCCTGCTGTTTTTACTCACGGAGCCCTTTTGGGTTTTCATCCGTGCCCATCTCGCTTATGGACGTACCGCTTTTTTATTTCCTTTTTTTATCATCGTCGTCAGCCTTGGGATGCTGCGGTCCGTAGTAGTTTATAGACGTCTCGGTCAATAGCCATTTTTAGGACATAGTGGTCCATCGTTAATTTAAGGACGTTTCGGTCCGCAGCCAGTTTTAGGACACAGTGGTCCATCGTTAGTTTAAGGACGTTTCGGTCCGTGTGCCGGCTACTACTTATAGAGTTTGTTCTTAGGAAGATAGCGAGCGGACATAAGCGTCGTCATCTATCATTGACTTAGGCCGTGACTCGTCAGGTGTAGTATTTTTTCAGGAAGCGACCATTTATTGGCCTAAAAGGTCTTTCACCATGCATGTCCATGAGTAGATAGGCTCCACCCTGGTAAACTTTGTCTATGATATACGGGCCTTCATAGTTCGGCACGAATTTCCCCCGTTTAGCACGATTGGGGATCATAGGTCTTTTGACCACTAGCACGAGTTCGCCTTGGAGGAATGTTCTCGGCCTAGTCAATCTTTCATATGAGCTGTCATCTTTGCTTTATAAGCCTCCAGGTTTTGTTGCGCCATGAGCCGGGTTTCATCAAGGGCGTCGAACTCCTCAAGCCGAAGGTGAGCATTTTCTTCGTCTGTTAGCTCGTAGTGAACCGCCACTCATAGAGAGGGTAACTCTATCTTGAGGGGGAATACCGCTTCTGTGCCGAATACCAATGCATACGGCGTTGTGTTTGTGGCCGTTTTGAATGTGGTCCGGTACGCCCAGAAAGCTTCATGCAGTCTCTCGTGCCAGTCCTTCTTATTTTTGGACACCGTCTTTTTCACGATCTTCGTTAAGGTATTGTTGAAAGCCTCAGCTAGACTGTTAGCTCGAGGATTGTAGCCCGAAGAGTATCTCCAGTCTATATTATGCTGTTGTACGAAGCGGCCGATCTTGTGGCTTCTGTAGGCTGGCTTGTTATCGGAGATAATCCGTCGCGGAGTGCCGAAGCGGTAAATGACGTTGTTCACCGCCGAAAACCGGGAAGACAAACGTCTTGCCTGAATTTGGGGGCAGATGCTAATAGGTGCTGTCCGTCCACCTCTCCGAAGATGCCAAGTTGATTTATGACACCACGTATCGAAGGTTTAAACGGATGCGGCCGATATAGCAGACTTCGTCAGATTCGCCCTCATAATGAGGGGTTTTTGATTGTGGGGATGCTCTTCCCTGCAGGTGCAAGCCCCTGCAGTTAATTACGTTATTGCATCGCGGTAACAACTTTCTCCTTCTCAAGATGGTCACTTCGTGTCGTGTGTGTTTGTTTTGTTTTTGGTTGTCCGTGGATTGTATACGGAGACTAATTTATGTTGTCGCCCGTAGGGCGTGGATTAGTCAAAATCTGTATCCTCTTAGATTTTGGTTTGGGGGTTGGGTTTAAGGGTACGTTAGTCTCATTTGAGACTAAGATCAACTTAAACGTTTGTTAAGGATACGTTAGTCTTATTTTTAGAATAAGATCAACTTAACGGGATCGTTTAGATCCAACAAAAGAGCATTTGGACTCTATTGTTTAGTTTAGGGACATTGCGGTCGATTAGTTTAAGGATATCACGGTCCAATATTAGTTTAAGGACATCTCGGTCCAAGGTTAAGGACATCATAGTCTGTGAGTTTAAAGACATCACAGTCAAGGTTAAGGACATCATAGTCTGTGAGTTTAAAGACCTCACAGTCAAGGTTAAGGACATCATAGTCCGTGAGTTTAAAGACCTCACAGTCAAGGTTAAGGACATTATAGTCCGTGAGTTTAAAGACCTCACAGTCAAGGTTAAGGACATCATAGACTATGGGCTTAATGACCCCACAGTCCATGAAATGTATGGTTGTCGGGACCCGTCACCTCTCTGAAGACGTTGAAGAATTACAACGACAAATATCAGAGGAGTTCAGAGATGTACCCTTAAACCGATGTGGGTTGAGAGACCTGTAGTCTAATTAGTGCTAAGATCTGTGATTTATGAGCATATGAACTCAATTAATCTGAATTGAGGACTTATGGCCAATTTGGGCTAAGTCCATTCAATTACAATGTTCAACATTTGTTTTTGGAGTTGTTGTATGTGTGTTTGAGTCCAATCCCCTTAAAAATGCTAAGCATTGGTTTGGTCTCTGACAATGTTTTGTCTTTAGTTGAATGCTGTGCATTTATCATAGCTCCATGCTTATTCAAAGAACAATTTATGTTCTGTCCAAGCGCATATAAAAGTATGTGGTGCACTTGGCACTAGCACCAGATATGAAACGCTAATGCGCTTAGCGCTTTGCGCTAAATGAAGAGTGCTGATGCGCTTTGCGCTAGATGTGGAGCGCTGATGCGCTTTTAGTTGAAGCATTAAGGCGTTTGGCGCTGATGCCATATAATGAGTGCAATGCGCTTTTAATAATGCAGCGCACACGTGAGGAGCACGTGGCGTGCTTAGCGCTGAGTGCTAGCCAATGAGCGCCGTGCGCCGTGTTTGAAGCGCTATGGTACTGCAGTGCTTTACTCTAGATGAAGAGCACTAAGGCACTTTTGAATTAGGAGCGCTAAGGCTCTTATTAGATTAGGAGCGCTAAGACTCTTCTTAGGTTAACTTTGCGCTCTGAAGATTATCTGTTCTATGATAAGAGACTTCGTCTCAAGATTCTAAGAACAAAGTTCTTAGTTCATAGGAGATATTTCAATCTCTCTTTTTTGATGAAAGGCTTTGCCTTTATGGATCTGTGATCCTAAGTGAATTGAATAATTCTCCCCCCTTTATAATGAGATGTTCATAATCTCGTTTGGGAAAGACAACTTTGTCTTATAAATCTATGATCTGTGAAAGAAATAAATACTTCTGTTTATATTGAGACGATTTTGTCTGTATATTCTTTTTACCTTAAAAAAGAATTGTCTTCTTTTGCCGAGAACTTCTTCTTCTTCTTGAGATTTTCTCAAAGTTTATGGGGGGTTCCTCTTTTTGAGAATTGAAGTCTTGGGGCCTTTATATAGGGCAAGATGGTTTATTCAATCAGTTAAGAAGATATTTTCTCCAATTTATTTGGGGAATTTCCCATCGTTGGATCTTTGATCCAAGGGATTCTGATTTACAGAAGGTAATCTTCTTGTTTTCTTACCAAGATTGGGAAATCTTTCCATACAGAATTTATTCTGTCATTTAGTAATTTTTATTTACCATTGGATCATTGATCCAACGGTGCTATGATTTACAGAGTACAATCTTGTTCTTTGGAAATATTTTGAGAAATCTTTCCTTAACAGAATTTAATTCTGGTTAATTAATGATTTATCATTATTATTAGATCTTTGATCTAACGGTGGGGAGATTTTAGTTCCAGTGCTAGCGCTTATGCGCTCTGCCCATGGTGCGCTATTTGGAGCGTAGCGCTCTTAGCGCTAGCGCACACGTGCTTTGGACGTGATGCGCTACTTGTAGCGCAGCACATCTAGCGCTAGCGCCTATGCGCTTTGCACGGGGTGCGCTAGTTATAGCGCAGCGCTCTTGGTGCTGCATCTAAAGCACTCTTTTATTGGAGGTGTCTTTTCACCCTCCTTTTAAGCCAAACTTATATTCCCCAGAACTTTCATTTTCCAGGTCTTGGAAATAGCTCTACTATGCACAAATTTTCCTATGCATAGTCTTCATAATCTGAAGCAAAGCTTCTTTCTTTTCTCGTCTCCAAAGAACCCTCTCAACTATGTCTTGTAACCTCTCACATGCTCGTCGACAACTATAGGAAGTGTCCATCCAGGACATTGTTCCTCGCTTTGCTGCGCGCTTGGTGGATCCTGCTCTTACGGATGACCAATGAGACGCAGCGCTGTACGAGCTCTTGACTCGTATAGGATCTCCTCTCCCCCCACACTCTATTTGGCTTCGGATGATCCTTACGTCCATGCTCGCCGATATTCCCCCTCCTCCAGCAGAGATGACCTCGGCAATGCTGGATGCTGCTGAAGACAAGATCGAGTGCTTTTTCGAGGTGCATTTGATCACTAAAGCCCTGAGGGATTGCTCTGTCCATTTGCTGAGCTAGATACGGGCTCGTCGGGTCATTATCTTCACTTTCTCTGGTGAGTGCGGCGCTGATCGACGGGTGGCTACTCCTCAAGAAGATCGCCGTTTTGACATGGTGGAGAAGACAGAGAGGGAACTGGATAATCTTATTCTTAGCTTTGCAAACCCATGTCCTTTTGATCCCATGTTTGGCGATCTGTTTATATTGTAATAAAAAATGTCTAATTAAGTATTTTATTATCTGCCAAGTGCTCCTCTTATTTTTAATTCGTTGTTATTCCTTTGTCAGGCGTTTATGCGCTGCATAACTTAACTTGTTATAACTAGGCGCAAGTAATGAAGTGCTCTTGGAGCTTTGCGCTCTCGTGCTTTGCACGTGCGCGCCATTTCAGAGTCTTTGACTCTTAGTGCTGGCGCATTCACTGCTGGCGCTCTTCACGAAGCGTCGCTTCATTTCAAATCTCGAAATTTGAACAGAGCTTTGTTCTGATTGGGGAAACAGATGCCCCCACCGTTGCGCTTACGTGGCCCACACGTGAGTGCAACGGTGGCAGCATCTCCGCCGTTGGATCAACTTTTTGGAAGTTGAAATGGCTCTCAATGCCTATAAATAGGGCCTTTGGCCCTCTGAAATGACCATTGTTCATCTTCTTTTCTGAGAATTATTTCTCCTTCAGAGCATTGCTCTCTTCTTTAAGAAATCTCTTAAAAAAAACTCTGCCGGATATTTTCTTTTTGGTAAGATTCGAATTCGTTATCAGAGGTTTGCTCTATTTGGATCATGGATCTGAAAAAGAAAACCTTTTTAGGATTTCTTTCGACCCATTGATGAAGAATTCTTGGAATTCACTTTATAGATCTTAAAGATCTCGAAGTTTTTACTTTTGCCGAAAGCTTTGCTTTCAAGGTTTCTTGATGGATCATTTCATTCTCTTTACAGAGCATGGATCTTTAGAATTCTCGGGGAATTTTTAAATTTCCTTCATAATTGATTTTGACAGGTGTCACTCTTGTTTGCAGAGCATTGCTCTCGAGGAGTTTAACTCCTTCGCCCGAGGGACCTTTTGACGAAATTCTTTTTAGGATTTCTCTCTTAACTTCATAGAATTAAATCCATTGGGTGATTTAATTAGCACTTATTCCCATCTTGGGATATCAAGAGTTGTTTAAATCCCGTGTCTGTTTCAATAAGCTTTTCTTAATCAGTCTGTCCTCTAACTCTCACTAATTTTCCTTTTCAGACGTTATGGACACTCACATGTATGACCTCAATGAGATTATTTCTTACGGGGACATTCACGCACTCCGCCGTTCCCAAAACCAAGAATTCACAAATTCCCAGTGTGCTGAAATTATGGGCCGCTTTGATGCATACAATGGCCGACTGCTTCCTCGTCGTTCCTCCCTCTTGAAGCTTATCGTGAGAGCGATCTGGGAAGCGCTTCCCTTATTCTTTCTAGGCATGCCGCTTAAGGTATTGGACGACGCCGAAGATAAGGTGCACTCGGTGTATCTGATGGGCATAATCTCAAAGAAAAGGAGAGATAACCTTGTTGATATCCTGCATCAAGCTTTTCAGCAGGCGGCGATACTTGCTTCCTATCGAAGGGTAGAGGACATCAGTGGGGATCCTGATGCTTGTGATCGTGAAAGGATGCACACGAAGATGGTCTGAGAGGCTCGAAAATTTTTGGATAGCCTCACCTTTGAATTTCTCAATCCGTGTCCTGGATTTGATGTCTTGCCATTGTAATCATTTTGATTATGTTTTCGTCTACTGCTTTCATTATTGTAAGAACTTTTCGAAGTATGAATAGCAAATTCCTCATTTCCATGTGTCTATCTTACGCACTAAATCTTTTGCACATGCATGAATGGGTATGCTTTAAACGTTTAACCGAATGCAAATAAAATGTTCTCCTTGTCGCTTTCTTCTCTTTTCTCTATTGCCAGCGTGTTACCTAATAAGCATAGCCTGTAGATGATAGAGGGAGCATTCCGTTTTGAATTCTTCGAGAGGCAGTGATGGCTTAGAAAGCAGGTTCAGATCTGCTGTCTAAGGCTTTTCAACTTCATGAGCGTTTAGGGTCTCATAAAGACTTTTCTCCCTATGAGTCGAGAGGATCTCGTAGGTGTATTTTCTCCTTAGGACTCGTGAGGATTCCTAAGTGTGTTTTCTCTCGAGAGTCGTAAGGATCTCACAAGAGAGTATGCTCCCTTACGAGTCGTGAGGACCCGTAAGTGATGGGTGAGGTTACCATTATCCGCATCTCACGGAGTCAGGAGTTGCTCTGGATGCTTCCCACGGGGACAGTTTGACATAGCCGTGTTCTGCGAGGACTAGGCTCCGCTCTGGATGTTTCTTATGGGGTCAGGATTGATATAAGCCGTGTTCCGCGTGACCAAGAATTTGCTCTGGATGCTTCCCACGGGGTCGGTTTGACATAGCCGTGTTCTGCGAGGAATAGGCTCCGCTCTGGACGTTTCCTATGGGGTCAGAATTGACATAAGCCGTGTTCCACGTGACCATGAATTTGCTCTAGATGCTTCCCACGGGGTCGGATTGACATAGCCGTGTTCTGCGAGGACCAGGATCCGCTCTAGACGTTTCCCACGGGGTCAGGATTTACATAGGCCGTGTTCTACGTGACCAGGAATTTGCTCTGGATGCTTCCCACGGGGTCTGATTGACATAGTCGTGTTCTGCGAGGACCAGGATCCGCTCTGGAAGTTTCCTACGGGGTTAGGATTGACATAGGCCGTGTTCCACGTGACCAGGAATTTGCTCTGGATGCTTCCCACGGGGTCGGATTGACATAACCGTGTTCTGTGAGGACCAGGCTCCGCTCTGGACGTTTCCCACAGGGTCAGGATTGACATAGGCCGCGTTCCACGAAACCAGGAATTTGCTCTTGATGCTTCCTACGGGGTCGGTTTGACATAGCCGTATTCTGCGAGTACCAGGATCCGCACTGGACGTTTCCCACGGGATCAGGATTGACATAGGCCGCGTTCCACGAAACCAGGATTTTTCTCTGGATGCTTGATTGTTGAAGAAATTCTATGTTTGTGTAAATCGAATAAAACGAATAAGTTTCTTTGTGTCGGTATTTAGAAAATGAATATAGTTCACAACCAAAGAATTGTTTGACCGCAATCAACTACGGTGTCGGATGTAGATCGTTAGCGAGTGCGGATCGTCCACAGGGATAGTGCAATCGTTCGTGTTTCGAATTAGATGAGTCGAAACTTTAAGGAAAAGAAAAGAAAACAATTTATGATTTGTAATTGCATTTCAAGAAAGAGAAAAATCTAGATCTAAGAATGCATTAAAATCAAGAAGTGGTAATTTGTGATGATTTTTCCAACCAAATATCAAGAATCGAAATTAGGCTCGTAGGAATCGATCGGATCTATAGATGTGATGCAATCTCACGATGACGTATTCTTATCCTTCGATGAATTGATACTAGATCGATGATGATCGACGAGAATTAGAGATTTCTAGTGAAACTAGGGTTTCATCATTTATCCCTTGTTCCTTTGTCGATATCATTCTCATTCTAGCCTCTAGTAAATTCAAGAAATGATCGTAGATCCCTAATTTCGAGCGATCACAATCAAGAAAGTATCGCAACGAAACTAGGTCATCGATTCTTGAATTTACTAGGGTTTACAAAACTCGTAGAACTTAAGAATCGTATTAAGATTTGTTACATCATAATTCTATTGATCGTCACGACTCCTTTACGAGCGGAGTTTTACTCAAACATCACAACACGAACTACAATTACAAATTGAGATCGAATCATGATGCAAGAATTTAAAGAAAGCAAGATTAAAGAATTTCACCTTTTATTTATATCAACAATTTCATTACAATCGCTCAAGAACTACAAGAGGAAGAACTCGATCGTCGATTTGGCTTCGCTCGTCTCCGTGAGTCGCGGATCGGCTTGGATCACTTGCTCGATTGGAGATCGGCTCCGCTCCTAAAAGGTTGAAGGGCTTCTCGCTTGATTGGTACTCGGGATCTTGAATTTGGATTGGAATTAGGGTTAGGGTTTCGCACAAGTCTTGTCACTAGACTTGTGGAAGAAGATGAAGATAGATGTTGAAGAATGAGGAGGTAATCAACAACCTTTTAACCCTAGATCTAGGCTCCTATTTATAGATTATCAAAACCCTAGATCTAGGCTTTTAAATTTGAATTTCCCTCCAAAAGTTTGTTGAGGAGATTTGAATTTCCCTCCAAAAGTTTGTTGAGGAGAAGCTTCTAGATGAAGTTGTTAAGCCGAGCCTTCTAGATGTGCCATGTGGAGAATCGGGAGTCTTCTGGAAGCTTAGGCAGTTACAAGAAGCACGTGGAGGAAATTTGAGCCAATGACGTCATCAAAGCGCCGCGGAACCGCGACGCTTTGGAAGCGTTGGGGCTTAGGATTTTTGCTACTTGTTTGGGCTGATAGTTATGGGCTTTTCTGATATGTTGAATTTCCAAATGAATCCCTGATCATTTCCAGATCTCTGGCCTTTGAGTTGGCGTATTTTTCAGCACTGTTTTCATAATTCTGGCTCGGTTTCTGGACTTTCCTGCATAATTTCACCGAGACAAGAGTTGCTCAATAAAAGGATGATGCGATGCCATGAAATGCAGTCAATTTCCTTTATAGTGCCGGTTTTAGAGTCTAACACATGCAATCTGATATTTCAGAGATGTTTTGCTAATATGTGCTATATGAATGCCGAACACTTCTAGATGAGTGCAAATGATAGGGAAATTGCCGTGTTAAAAATGCAGTATTTTCGACTGATCAATGCTTCCCACGGGGTCTGATTGACATAGGCCGTGTTCTGCGAGGACCAGGCTCCGCTCTGGATATTTCCCATGGGGTCAGGATTGACATAGGCCATGTTCCACGTGACCAGGAATTTGCTCTGGATGCTTCCCACGGGGTCTGATTAACATAGCCGTGTTCTGCGAGGACCAGGCTCCACTCTGGGCGTTTCCTACGGGGTCAGGATTGACATAGGCCGCGTTCCACGAAACCAGGAATTTGCTCTGGATGCTTCCCACGGGGTCTGATTGACATAGCCGTGTTTTGCAAGGACCAGGATCCACTCTGGACGTTCCCCACGGGGTCAAGATTGACATAGGCTGCGTTCCACGTAACGAGGAAGTTTGATCTGGATACTTCCCATGGGGTCTGATTGACATAGGCCGTGTTCTGCGAGGACCAGGCTCCGCTATGGACGTTTCCCACGGGGTCAGGATTGACATAGGCCGTGTTCCATGAAACCAGGATTTTGCTCTGGATGCTTCCCATGGGGTCTGATTGACATAAGCCGTGTTCTGCGAGGACCAGGCTCCGCTCTGGACGTTTCCCACAGGGTCATGATTGACATAGGCCGTGTTCCACGTGACCAGGAATTTGCTCTGGATGCTTCCTACGGGGTCTGATTGACATAGCCGTATTCTGCAAGGACCAGGCTCCTCTCTGGACGTTTCCTACGGGGTCAGGATTGACATAGGCCGCGTTCTACGAAACGAGGAATTTGCTCTGGATGATTCCCATGGGGTCTGATTGACATAGTCGTGTTCTGGGAGGATCAGGATCCGCTCTGGACGTTTCCTACGGGGTCAGGATTGACATAAGCCGCATTCTACGTAACCAGGAAGTTTGCTCTGGATGCTTTCCACGGGGTCTGATTGACATAGGCCGTGTTCTGCAAGGACCAGGCTCCGCTCTGGACGTTTTCCACGGGGTCAGGATTGACATAGGCCGTGTTCCATATGACCAGGAATGGTTGACTCTCGGTTTTTGTGCATCGTCGAGTCATGGAACTGGGAATTTTGCCGCATCTCCGATTTGTTGATGTCGTGTCTATTGAAATGAGACAGATATTGAGATGATCTCCAGGCTGTCTGTGAACCATTGAGATTTGGCTTCTTCTTCTGATGGAGCCTGGGGAGGGAAGGTGTGATTCCTTCTTTGTTCACGCCCCTGGATTGTATACAGGGATTGATGTGATATCACCTGTAGGGAAAAAAGGTTTCATTTTATATATTTTTCTTTCCGCGATGCTCTATCATTTCAGCTTTTTATATCGCGAAGGTCGTGATTGCCCAATCATTTCGGCTATTTTTCGCGGTGCCCAATCATTTCGGCTATTTGTTTTATTTTTTACTCGCTACTTTTTATTGCGAGTTGCCCAATCATTTCGGCTATTTAGTATGCATACATTTTTACTTGCTGATTTTCAAGTTGCCCCCATCATTTCGGCTATTTCGTATGCATTTGTAATTCACTGGCTTTTTGCTCCAAGCTTGGAATTAGACACCGATTCCGACATCAGCATCGCTACAACTGGGATATTTCCAGGAGCGAATCATCATTTGCCTCTGTCGATGTCGAACAAAGGTGGCTTAGCAAACAGGGTTAAGATCCCGTCGACTAAGACTTTTGACTTCATGAGCCGTAAGGGTATCATAAAGGTATTTCTCCCTACGAGTTGTGAGGATCTCGTAGGTGCGTTTTCTCCTTAGGAATCGTGAGGATTCCTAAGTGTGTGGTCTCTTATAAGTCGTAAGGATCTTACAAGAGTGCTTTCTCCTTATAAGTCGAGAGGGCTTACAAGGGGGTTCACTGTGCAAACATATCCCTAGTCACGGATGAGACTTTGTTAGGGAATGTTTATTCGTGCCCGTGGATTGTATACAAGGGTCAAGACACTTGTAGGGCAGCATTGGAGGTTGTGGTTGCTGCTTAAGAGCAGGTTCAGATCCCTGTAACTTAAGGCTTTTGAATCCTATGAGCCGTGAGGGTCTCGTAGGAGGGTTCTCCTTACGAGTCGTGAGGATCTCGCAAGTATAATTTCTCTTTAGGAATCGTGGGGATCCCTAAGTGTGTTGCTCTCTTGTGAGTCGTATAGATCTCACGCAGGTGGTTTCTCCTTACAGGGTCGAGAGGACCTTGCAAGTGTATTTTAACGAGGTTGCGCCCTTTCGGGTTTTCATAAAACTCGCCGGTAGCCCTGCTGTTTTTACTCACGGAGCCCTTTCGGGTTTTCATCCGTGCCCATTTTGTTTATGGACATACCTTTTTTTTGTCAGCCTTGGGTGCTGCAGTCCACAGTAGTTTATCGACGTCTTGGTCAACAGCCAGTTTTAGGACATAGTGGTCCATCGTTAGTTTAAGGACGTTTCGGTCTGTCGCCAGCTTTAGGACATAGTGGTCCATCGTTAGTTTAAGGACATTCCGGTCCGTTGTTAGTTTTAGGACATTTCGGTCCGTCGCTAATTTAAGGATATTTTGGTCCGTTGTTAGTTTTAGGACATTTCGGTTCGTTGTTAATTTAAGGACATTTCGGTCCGATGAAAAGGAAGCCGGCTACTACTTACAGAGTTTAGGCTTAGGAAGATAGTGAGCGGACATAGGCGTCGTCATCTATCATTGACCTAGGCCGTGACTCGTCAGGCGTAGTATTTTTTTAGGAAGCGACCGTTTATTGGCCTGAAAGGTCTTTCACCATGCATGTCCATGAGTAGATAGGGTCCACCCAGGTAAACTTTGTCTATGATATACGGGCCTTCGTAGTTCAGCTCGAACTTCCCCCGCTTGGCACGATTAGGGATCATAGGTCTTTTGACCACTAGCACGAGTTCGCCGTGGCGGAATGTTCTCGGCATAGTCAATCTCTCATATTAGCGCGTCATCTTTGCTTTGTAAGCCTCCAGATTTTGTTCTGCCTGTAAGTCTACGGTAGCGCCCCGGCCGTCTGTCCGAGGCCAAAATGCGGAAACGAAACTTTTCTTTAAACTAGAAACCGGCGCTACCACATACTAGAAACCCGGATCGGACCATCAACCTACTACTAGCTAACTAGAGAAAGGGTAGAGAGCTATACCGAGTGATCCGTGTCCTTCGGTCTTTGGCCACTGTTTACCCCAATCAGAGCAAAGCTCTGTTCAAATTCCAAGGAGGGAGATGAAGCAACGCTTCATCTTCCCCCAATCGGAGCAAAGCTTTGCTTTGAAAATTTAAACTTTAATAAATGAAGCAACGCTTCAGATTCTTTGCGCTGCGCGCAACGCGCCACGTGTCAAAAGCTGATACATCAGCGCAGCGCCTGAGGCAACGCGCCCAATCAGAGCAAAGCTCTATTTAAAACAAAATTAAAGGAAGCAACGCTTCAGTTGCGCAAGCGCTGCGCTGCGCGACACGTGTCTGCGCAGTTGCGCACGCACAGCTGCGCAAGCGCTGCGCTGCACGACGCGTGTCTGCGCAGTTGCGCAAGCACAGCCGCGTAAGCATTGCGCTGCGCGACACGTGTTTACGCAGTTGCGCAAGCTCTGCGCTGCGCGACACGTGTCAAGCGCTGGGGCGTTTACGCCAAACAGAATTAAAAATCTAATAAGATCTTTCTGTTCTTGTTAAAACAAGAAGATTTTCTTCTGTAAAATAGAAGCCCTTGGATCAAAGATCCAACGGTGGGGAAAATTCTCCAAGTCACTCAGAGAAAGATCTCTTTAACAAATTTAACTAATTTTTGGGCACTATAAAAAGGACCCTAGACCTCAATTCAAAGACATCAACATTTACTGAGAAATTAAAAACTTCAAACAGAGAGAGCTCTGAAGAATTGGAGAGAATTCCTCAAGAACAAAAAAAAGGTAAAAACCTTTAGGAAAAAGAGAAAATTCTCTTATGAACAGATCATTGATCTGAGAACAAGATCAAGGATCTCGAATAAAAAAAAGAATATAAATAAATAATAATAAGTGCTTTGCACTTTTCTATGAACCATTGGTTCCTTGAGATAAGAAAAACAAGAAGAACTTGTTTTTTTTTTTATCTAAATTAGATCAAGAAAACAAACAGTGCTTTGCACTTCTTTTATGAACCACTGGTTCTTTAAAAAACAAGAAAAAACTTGTTTTCTTTGATCTAAAATTGATCCAAAAGAATAAGAACAGTGCCCAACACTTGCCAAAACTGCACTATTGCGCAAGCCGCCAGGAAGCGCCACGTGTCAGCAGTGCAACAACGCAGCGCGCTGCGCTGTTGCGCTTGCGCTCACCAGAGCGTGACACGTGTCACCTCCACGAGCGCTTGCGCTCATTAATTGGCGCAAAACGCCTGACAAGCCATGTGGGGCACTGTCAGAGTATTTAATGCTCTGCATTATTAAGAAAAGTGACAGAGCCTAATTAAAAGGCCTAACAGGCCTAATAAAAAATGCTATGCATTTTAAAAAAAAGGGGCAGAGCCCAACCAAAATAAAGAAAAATAATACAGTAAACGGGCAAGGGCCTAGCACAGGTCCAATAGGCCAAAGACAAAAGAATCTTGAAACTGGACTTAGCCCAGTCATGGCCATAAGTCCTCAAATTAAATTGACTGAACACGGCTGCTCCCTAAATCAATTTATATCCGGTTCGAGGGTACATCTCCGAACTCCTCTGACACTTATCGTTGTAGTCCTTCAACGATGTCAGAGAGGTGACGGGTCCCGACGACCACACATCCATATGGACTGCGGGTTCCTTAAACTCGTGGACCGAAACGTCCTTAAACTAATATTTACCCCAAAATGGGAATGTTGGACCGAAACATCCTTAAACTAATGATGGACCACCACGTCCCTAAACTGGCGATAGACCACCACGCCCCTAAACTGGAACATGGACCACCACGTCCCTAAACTGGCGATGGACCACCACGTCCCTAAAATGGAATATGGACCCCTATGTCCCTAAACTGGAACATGGACCACTATGTCCCTAAACTGGAACAATAGAGCCCCCAAATGCTCTTTTGTCGGATCCAAACGATCCTGTTAAGTTGATCTTAGTCTCAAATCAGACTAACGTATCCTTAACAAACGTTTAAGTCGATCTTAGCCTAAATATGGCTAACATATCCTTAAACCAAAACACCAAACCCAAATCTAAGTAAATACGGATTTGGACTAATCCACGTCCTACGGGCGACGATATCGCTTAGTCTCCGTATACAATCCACGGGCAACTACAAACAAAACAAACATACACGACACGAAATGAAATTCTAGAGAAGGAGAAAGTTGTTACCGCGATGCGGTAGCATAATTAACTGCAGGGGCTTGCGCCTGCAGGGAAGAGCGTCCCCACAATCAAAAACCCCTCAAGCGAGGGGGGATCTGACGAAGTCTGCTACATCGGCCGCATCCGTCTAAACCTCCGATACACGGTGCCATAAATCAACTTGGAATCTTCGGAGAGGTGGACGGATAAAACCAAATAGCATCTGCCCCGAATCTCAGGCAAGACGTCCTAATGTCTCGGCCGCCATTCGGAGGGGAAAAGATTCTAGCACGCCCGGTGGGACCTTTTCCTCTTTCCACTCCACACTTCGTGTGTCGTCTTCGCGAACGAATCGCGGTTTGTTAATGGTTGCCTTTGGATTTCAAGTTACTAAGATTTGGTTTTTTGCCTGGCGCAGAACTCAAGCATCAATGGCCTCTAACTGCACGAACTGCTCAAAGTACCACTGCAACGGACGCTCCACCTCACCTGGAGGTGTAGCATATGGGCCTCAAGCGGCCTCCTTCCTCGCTCTGCCGGTAGAAAAGGTGACCCAGGCTACCACCGGCCTGTTTTTCGGGACTATGATCCCACCTGCAAGCTTCTCTACGCCAATACCTGCACCAGAAGCGAACAAGAAGTCGATCTTCGACCGGCTCACTGCTACGACAGCCCCTGTCAACGGGTCGTACGCTACCAAATCAACAGCCTCTGTCTTCGCCAGGCTGGATCAGAACTCTGAGGGGCCCGCTAGGAAGCTCATGAACTCTAAAATGGCTGTCCAAAGGAAGGCAACAGCCGCTACTCTGGAAGTCATTAAGGCGGCTTCTCTCGTCAAAGAGTTAGTCTTTTCAAGGCTGACTATTCCTGCTCCTGCCCTTGCTCGAGGATCTGTCTTCGACAGGTTGAATATTACCCCTCAAAGGACAACCTCAGTCTTTAAGAGGTTAACACCAGCGACGCCTCATCCAGACAGGGGGCAAAAAGAAGCTGTCTCTATCTCCGAGCCAGTCCCAACGTCTCGTCATGCTCGACGTCGCCATTGGCGACGAGTAAGGAAGACATAGGGCAACTCCCCCTCGGGGCTAACTCCACCGGCTCCAGTGGTGGAAGTCAACGCTGCTGTTCCAACTGGGAACAGGTTTGAACTGCTGAGGAGGGTACGTAAGAACTCTCCAACCGCTACACTGAAAAGATCTCCTCCACCCGCGGAGAGAATTCCGAAAACAAAGCAGGAACAGCCCCCTCAACGGCTGTCTTCAAAAATTTATAAAGTTTGGCGGAGAGTTCAAGACACCGTAATTGACCCAGATCGCTCTCATCAACAGAAAAAGGCGAAAGTGGAAAAGGAAAAAGACCGTCCGATCAAACAGGAAAGGATGACAGTCACCAGGGTGCCCACTGCAACGGCCCCCTTAACTTCAACGGCCTACAAAAGAAGAAGGCCGGAGAAAACCCCCGCACCTGCGGTAAATGCCAAAAGTGATGAACTTAAACGCCCTAAGTCTGGGGGCATAATAGTTCATACAGTATACATGGCATCGGGAAAGGAGGACAGCCGTGCGTCCACGGGTCATAGACCGCTCACACGGTCAGTGACCAAAGCTCAGGAGCAACAGCAAAAGCTCCAGGAAATGATGACAGCGATGACCGCACTCACTGGGCCAAAAGAAACCCCTGAAACGTCCTCGGATGAACGTCAGGAACAAGAAACTGACGCTGAGTTCTTTCGTCGCATATTGGAGAAGAAGGATAAAGAGGCTGCGGAACAAGCAGCCAGCATATAGAAAATGGCCCTCCTGTTCCAAGACATGGTAGGCATGATGATTCAACAAGATCCCCCTGCTGAAGATCCTCCGATCATCCTGGAAGACGATAGGGGAGAAACGTCAAATCCTCCACCGGCTCTGTCAACAGCCAAGGAGGAGGCAATCTCCAAAGCCGACCTAGACGAATATATAGCTCAGCAGATCCGGGTTCTCAAGCGACTGAAGCAGCGGATCAGGTCGTAAAAACGGGGGACCATATCCGGGCTGGTACGACCAGATCAAGTACCCGCCAGGTTACACGATACCAAAATTCCATGTGTATAAGGGGACTGGCAATCCCCACCAGAATGTTGCCCAGTTCAGGGCGCTTTGCGGCAACACTGGCGGTGATGATAAATTGTTGCTCCGTCAGTTCGTTGGTAGCTTATCAGATACAGCGTTCGAGTGGTATTCTGAGCTCCCGAACGACTCTATCAAGACCTTTGTTGAAATGGAACTGCTGTTTACCCAACGTTTCGCGAGTGCCAGCGAGCGTACCCCGATAACGGCATTGATTAATGCCAGGGTGAAGCCGGGCGAGACATGGGTCCAATATGCTATACGGTGGCGTAATTTATGGTCAAAATGCGAGCAGCGCATAGAAGAAGCTCCTGCAGTGGGAATGTTTGTTGGAACCCTCGATCTGCAAGCAACCATCTTGCAATTTATGATGTTCTTCAAGCCGATCACCTTCCAGGCACTAATCGACAAGCTGGCGCAAATGGATCAGATGGGCCATAGACCCCCTCTTCCAAAGCCGGACTCCCGAAATGACAAGGGGAAGGGAAAAGCGATCGTTGTCGCTAATGCTCAACAACAACCGAGCAACTCGAAGCCGTTTGTTCGTCAAAATAATATGCGCCCGTACGTAGCCCTTGAGGAGAGGCTAGGACGTTCTTACTCTTTTCCCCGTGATAAAACGAGAAGGTTATTCGAGCTGGCATTGCGCAACCGACTCATAAATCTGCCGGATCCAAAACGTCCGTCGCAACCAAGTGATGTCAAAGAGCCCAACTACTGTCCTTATCATCGAGTACTGGGTCATCCGATCGAAGATTGCTACGTCTTCAAAAATTGGCTTGAAGACCAGTACCGACAGGGCAAGTTCGCATTGTCCAACAAATGGAAGGTGAATCCACTGCAGCCACACACCTCTAAAGGAATGAATACGCCGGGGGCAACATGCTCTGTCGTTGAAGAAGCTCCTTGGGAGGTTGTATTATCAGCCAAGACAAAGAGGATGCTAAATGATCTTCGAACATGCCCAGCGATTAAGTGGAAGAACCTGTTGGAACCGCAGGTCATTGAAGGGATGTTGAAGCCTCGTCCAACTCAAAAGATCGATGGAGGAGGCCCAAGCATTCATAACTAGCCGTCGAAATCTTCGAAGAAGAAGAAGAAGAAATCCAAGAAGCCTGTGAAGCCTAGCGACAAGCACACAGACTTACAAAAACAAATTGACGCGCTGGAGGAATACAACCAGAAGGCACAGACTCCCATTACATTCCAAGAGTTCCTCAATCACGTCTTTCAAGAGGAAGATGAGGGAGAAAGTTCATCTGAGGAATATGAAGAATACGTGGCAAGCTGTCATGTGATTTCCCATTCGTTCGTAGACGATGAGGAGACTCCTTGCACTGAAAAGCTGGGAGCAGATCCTGAACCAAAAATTTTGGGGCCATCGGACAAGGTAATTGACGCATTCCTTAATGAAGCTCGGTTGAAAAGTAAAGCTGATCGAGAACGCGAGGTGGTCATATTTGAAAGGGCCAAGCGCCAGCGACTAGATGAAAGAGCTGAGACGCTCCCACTGGAGCAAAATATCTCCACTATCGATAAAAGAAAATTCAAGATGAGGAAAAGGTTTGCTAAGGCCATATCAATGGGCATGAAGCTACCATCCTTCGAAGGAAAAATTACTGGTGAAATGGAAATGCACCCCTCCTATTGCTTATATCATCAGAAAGTTTCACACCCCACTCAAGAGTGCAAAGCTTTCGATAGATGGTGGCAAGGATATGTTGCTCATCGACAACATTTTAAGCGGGAGAAACGTAAAACTCGTCGGGAGCGGAAAAATATGACCGAAGGGTTTAACAGAGCTACCGGCGATTGTCTCATGGTTAACGCCGGGGGATCATAGGTGCCTACATTCGGGAGCGATTCTGATGAGGAGATGGAGCTTGGCCCTCTCTTTAAAGAGTCCACCTCGGGAAAAGAAGAAGAGTCGAAGGTTTAAGAAAATATCCGGCTACGTAATCGCACGCTTCCCGAAAAGAATCTCGGACCCTCAAACAGAAAAGATAAAGGGAAAGAAAAGGTCTCTGAAGATATCGACTTAGATGACCAAGTTGTAGAGGAGCTAAATGCCAAGGACCCGCCGAAGAAAAATAACGTGGATTACAACGTCTTAGCGCATCTGAGGAAGCTACCCTCACAGCTCAGCATTCTTGATGCCCTTTTGCTATCAAAGGAGGCGAGAGATTCGTTAGTCAAGGCACTACAGGATCCGGGGCAATTCCAAGTTTTCCTGGCCGAGGAAAAGATGAAGGATGAATTGGAGGAAGTGCACATAGCCGATGTCGCTTTTGGTGATGAAGACCTTCTCCTTGGGACATGTGAACACAATCGCCCCCTTTACGTCTCAGGATACTGCCACGATATAAAGATAGGCAAGATCCTGATCGACAATGGATCCTCCGTTAATCTCCTCAATGTGCGGGTGTTAAAAGAAATCTGCATGAGCGTCCAACACCTTGCTCAGGACAAGATCACCATTTCCGGGTTCGACTCCCAGTCATCAAGAACTCTCGGGTCTGTGATACTGACGCTACGCTTTGGGCTACTCATCACGGACATTAAGTTCCACGTCATAGACGCCAAGACATGCTACAATGCTCTGCTCGGCCGACCGTGGTTACACGAGTACAACGTCATCCCTTCTACACAACATCAGTGTATGAAATACGCTAAGGATGGTCTCGAGTATACCGTGGCAGGAGAATTGAATACGTTTTCCGTGAGTGAAGTCCGCAAATATGAAGATGCCAAGTACTTCTTACCGGATTTCGAAGACACAGAAAGGTGTCACAAGCCGGAAAACAAAGCTAACGCCACCATCCCTGTCTTCGGCAGTGATGCCGAGGAGGAAGAGGATATAGTGTATTCGGGTCCGCCCCAATACAACAAGCCAGGGCCACCTGCTCCTACGTTGATCTTCGGTAGTGACTCGGAGGACGAGGTCCATACTATATTCTCTGCTCGGCCTTTAATACAAACGTCAGCTGACGAAGAACAAAGTCTACAAATCGCCATGGTGCCGCTTAAACACCGTAAAGAATTGGATGCACTTGATATTTACAATGTAGAAGAGCTGCAAACGTTCTATATCCCTCCCAGACGAGAAAGAAAAAAAGCAATTCTATTCTACCGCTCTGAAGAAACCAAAGTGGAGAAAGAAATCTGGCATGGCGCGGATCCTACGCTTGACAGGCTTCAACCCATTCGTCTCCCCAGATATTATACAGTAGGCTTGAAAAGGTTGCTGAAACGCCAAGGGATATCCTTCAAGCAGACCGTTCGAAATGCCAAGTTCTATGACAAAGTCTGGAACGTTCCCGGGACTCAACGCAAACTGCCTAATGGGAGAATGGAGACAAAAGGGCTTGGATACATCCGGTCAAAGAAATGAGAGCTACTAAACAGCTGCTATGTCATGTATGATTTCGATGAAGAAGCGGATGCTCAATGGGAGGAGGCTAATCCTGAGACAGTGAAAGTTCCAGATGCAAAAGAGCCCAGTCCGTCGTTCGAAGAACAAATGGACAAACATATAAGGGAAGCTGGTCAAAAAGTCCGAGACGACCATAACCGCGAAATGGTCATCTACGAGAAAGCCAAAACGCAACGCCTTCTCCAACAAGCTTTGAAGGATGAAGATGCCGCCCCCTGTCAACCTGTTATAAAAAAGGCTCGACGCAGAGGAAGAAATAAGTCGAAACGCGAAAAAGGCGCTCAACAGCAACAAAGCGGGGCTAAAAGGCCATGCAAGCGGGAACCAAGCGGTTCCGATCTATCCCTCATGAGAAAAATGGGTCGAGCATACTCTTTTCCTCGGGACAGGACGAAGAAAATACTTGACCTCGCTTTAAAATATCAGATGCTTACACTGCCGGAGTCTAAACACCCCGAACAAGCAGGCGAAGTCTCTCACCCGTACCATTGCCCTTATCACCGAGTGATAGGGCACCCTCTCGAGGACTGCTTCACCTTCAAGAATTGGGTTGAAGATTAGTATCAGCTTGGCAAGTTCGCTCTGTCCGACAACTGGAGGGTAGCGCCGCCACAGAAGCACGAACCCAATGCTACGGAAGAAGAACCAGTTCCACATTGGGATTGGAAGCGAATTCGTATTTGTCACGTGATAACGATATCAAAAGAAGAGCCCGAGAACATGGATGACCTTCCCTGGTGCTTCGAAAACAGCAACGAAGAGGTAATCTCAGAATTCCCACCAGCGCCAAAAGAGCTGGAAGATGGAATCCATACCACCGCAGATAACCTTAAGAAAATTGAGTTGGGAACGGCGAATGACCCGCGACCGACATTCATCAGCGAGCTGCTATCTGAAGAAAGGGTGGCTGCGTTAAAGGACGTGCTTCTACAGCATAGAGATTGCTTCGCGTGGAAATATTCCGAAATGCCGGGACTAGATCCAGAAATTGCTGTGCACAGATTGGCGATATCTCCGGACGTCAAGCCGGTCAAACAGGCACCGAGAAGAATGCGGCTCGAGCTTGAGATGAGCATCAACGCCGAGGTCAAGAAGTTAATTGACTCTGGCTTTATCCAGGAGGTTCAATATCTTGAATGGATCACTAACATCGTCCCGGTGATGAAGAAAAATGGGACGGTGCGCATATGCGTGGACTTTCGGGATCTCAACAAAGCCTGCCCGAAGGATGATTTCCCGGTGCCAGTCACCGAACTGATGATAGACAATATGTCCACTCATGAGGTTTTCTCCTTCATGGATGGTTCATCAGGGTATAATCAGATAAAGATGCATCTCGAAGACCAGAAGCATACCGCTTTCCGGACCCCTTTGGGAATATTTTGTTACAAGGTGATGCCCTTCGGTCTAAAGAACGCCGGCGCCACCTATTAGAGGGCCATGACGAAGATCTTCGATGACCTTATACATGAAATCGTTGAATGTTATATCGACGACCTCGTGGTCAAGAGCAAATCATACGAGGAAAATCTCGAGCATCTAAAGACTGTATTTCGACGCCTTCGACAATACAACTTGAAGATGAACCCTCTTAAGTGTGCGTTCGGGGTTTCCTCAGGTAAATTCCTGGGATTCATCGTCCAACACCGAGGTATCGAAATAGATCCGTCAAAGATCAAAGCGATCATGGAAATGCCTCCACCGAGAACTCTCAAACAGTTGCGGTCTCTCCAAGAGAAGCTCGCGTATATACGACGATTTATAGCCAACCTTTCAGGCAAGTGCCGTCCTTATAGCCATTTGATGAAGAAGGGAACCCCGTTCGTCTGGGATCAAAAATGCCAAAGCGCGCTAGACGAGATCAAGCAATACCTGCAGAACCCGCCAGTGTTGGCTGCTCCGGTCAAGGGAAAGCCCCTCATTCTTTATACAACCGCTCTCGAAGGCTCCTTAGGCGCATTATGGGCACAAGAGAACGATCAAGGGAAGGAAAGCGCACTCTACTACTTAAGTCGAGTTCTGCTGGGAGCAGAAAGCAACTACTCTCCCATTGAAAAACACTGCCTGGCGTTGATCTTTGCGATAACAAAGCTCAGGCATTATGCATTGGCGCACGAAGTCCGTCTCATCTCGAAGGTGGACCCCCTTAAATATTTGATGTCGAAGGCCATATCGACAGGTCGACTCGCTAAATGGGCCCTGCTCTTGATGGAGTTTTCGATAACCTATCAACCTCTCAAGGCAGTGAAAGGCCACGCCATCGCCGACTTCCTCGCTGAGCACCCGATACCTGCCGATTCTCCTTTAAATTGTGAGTTGCCAGACGAACACGCGTTTGACACTATCGATGGGAACTCTATTTTGATGGAGCGACTTCCATGAAGAAGCGCAAACAAAGTACGCCAATAATCAAATCGGGGGTAGGCCTTATCTTCGTGACTCCACAAGGAGGGATAATGCGCTTTTCTTTTTCCTTGACAGAGCCGAGGACGAATAACGAAGCCGAATATGAAGCCTTGATAGCAGGTCTCGAGATCGCCATCGACATGGGAATTGAAAACCTTCTCGTATATGGAGATTCCCAGCTGGTCATTAGTTAAGTAAACGGCGACTACCAAACGTGCAAGCCAAAGTTGGTAAAGGACGGTGAAAAGGTGCAACAACTGTTGACCCAAATTCCCTCCTACACTTTGGAAAGCATACCGCGCGCGGAAAACAGCAAAGCAGACGCGTTGGCCAAGCTTGCTAAAGAATTGGCTGATGAGAACCTCGATGATGTCAGAATCGTGGTACAGAGCCGTCGCGTGCTTTCCCCAGCAGAAATATCTCCGGAATCATCCGAAGAAAAAGGAGCGAGTGAGCAGACGACCCTGCAAATAAAAGATTGGGAAAATACCAAGGATTGGAGAGAAGTCTTTATAGACTACTTCAAATATCGTCGAACGCCCGAAGATGCGTCCTCAAGACATCAGCTTATGAAACGAGCTCTGTCTTTCGCCTTCATCAATGATACTCTGTACAAGAGGTCGTTTGATTCTTTATGGTTGAGATGCCTGGGACCTGATGAAGCGAAAAGAGTCGTCCAGAAAGTTCATGACGGACTCTGCGGTTCTCACCAAGCGGGCCCAAAGATGAAGTTGATGATCAAACGGATGGGCTATTACTGGCCCACGATGATCCAGGACTGCCTCGAATATGCGAAGCAATGCCACTCGTGCCAAATTCATGGGGACTTCATCCACCAGCATCCAAATCCACTACATCCAACGGTGGCTAGCTGGCCATTCAAAATGTGGGGAACTGATATAGTCGGCCCTATCGAACCAGCATCGTCCAGGGGACATCGTTTCATCCTGGCGACGACTGACTACTTCTCCAAATGGGCAGAGGCAGTACCGCCGAGGGAAGTTAAGACGGAGAATATCCTCCATTTCTTCAAGACGCACGTCCTATATCGGTTTGGAACTCCACGACGGATCATCTCCGATAACGGGCCAGCTTACAGAAGCCACAAGATCAGTCGCTTCGCGCAACAACACAATATAGACTGGAGATATTCCTCGGTTTATAATCCGTGAGCTAACGGTCTAGCTGAGGCCTTCAATAAGACCTTAACAAAGATTATGAAGAAGACAGTGTCCCGAAATAAGAAGGACTGGCATGAAAAACTGCAAGAGGCTCTTTGGGCGTATCGAACTACGTTCAAGACAGCCACAAACACAACGCCATATGCGCTGGTCTTCGGTACAGAAGCAGTACTCCCTCTCGAGATAGAGTTACCCTCTCTAAGAATGGCAGTCCACTGCGAGCTAATAGATGAAGAAAATGCTAACCTTCGGCTTGAAGAGCTTGATGCCCTTGAAGAAATACGGCTCATGGCGCAACAAAATCTGGAAGCTTATAAAGCAAAGATGATGCGCTTATATGAAAGATTGACCCGACCGAGGACATTCCGCCAAGGCGAACTCGTGCTAGTGGTTAAAAGGCCCATGATCCCCAATCGCGCCAAGCGGGGAAAATTCGAGCCAAACTATGAAGGCCCTTACATCATAGATAAGGTCTACCAGGGTGGGGCCTATCTACTCATGGACATGCACGGTGAAAGGCCTTTCAGGCCAATAAACGGTCGCTTCCTAAAGAAATACTACGCTTAATGAGCCACAGCCTAGGTCAATGATAGATGACGACGACTATGTCCGCTCGCTATCTTCCTCAGCTCAAGCTTTATAAGCAGTAGCCAGCTTTCTCAATGCCGGACCGAAACGTCCTTAAACTAATACCGCAGCATCCTTAGGCTGACAAAATAAAAAAATATAAAAATAATATAAATAAATAAAAACGGTATGTCCATAAGCAAAAAAAGGCACGGATGAAAACCCGAAAGGACGCCGTGAGTAAAAACAGTAGGGCTACCGGCGAGTGTTCGTGAAAACCCGAAAGGGCGCGACCTCGTAAAAAAAAAGAGAAGAAGAAAATAAATAAAAAATAAAATAAAAACGGTATGTCCATAAGAAAAATGGGCACGGATGAAAACCCGAAAGGGCTCCGTGAGTAAAAACAGCAGGACTACCGGCGAGTGTTTGTGAAAACCCGAAAGGACGCAACCTCGTTAAAAGACACTTATAAGGTCCTCTTGACCTTGTAAGTAGAAACCACCCGTGTGAGATCCTTACGACTCACAAGGGATACAACACACTTAGGGATCCCCACGATTCCTAAGGAGAAAATACACTTGCGAGATCCTCACGACTCGTAAGGAGAACTCTCTTATGGGACCCTCACGGCTCATAAGAGTTGAAAGTCTTAAGTTACAGAGACCTAAACCTGTGCTTAAGCAACCCCCACAACTTTCGATATTGCCCTACAAGTGGTTCAATACTGACCCTTGTATACAATCCACGGGCGCGAATAAACATTTCCCTAACCAAGATCCATCCGTGACTGGGGATATGTTCGCATGACCCTTGTAAGTCCTCTCGATTTACAAAGAGAAAACCCTCCTGTAGGATCCTTATGACTTACAGAGAAACAAACACTTAGGAATCCTCATGATTCCTAAGGAGAAAATACACCTACAAGATCCTCACGACTTGTAGGGAGAAATACCTTTGTGAAACCCTTACGGCTCATGAAGTCGAAAGCCTTAGTCGACAGGACCTTAACCCTGATCGCTAAGCCACCTTTGTTTGACATCGACAGAGGCAGATGATGATTCGCTCCTGGTAATATCCCAGTTGTAGCGGTGCTGATGCCGAAATCGGTGTCTAATTTCAGGTTTACGGCGGAAAGCCAGTAGGCCGCACATGTATACGAAATAGCCGAAAGGATGGGGCAACTTGCAATAAAAAGCAGCAAGTAAAATGTATGCATGCAAAATAGCCGAAATGATTGGGCAACTCGCAATAAAAAGCAGCGAGTGAAAACAAAATAAACAGCCGAAATGATTGGGCACCGCGAGAAATAGCCGAAATGATTGGGCAATCGCGACCTTCGCGATATAAAAGCTGAAATGATAGAGCATCGCGGAAATAAAACAAAAAAAATGATGATAAAACTTTGGTCCTACAGTTGAGATCACATCGATCCCTGTATACAATCCAAGAGCGCAAACAAGAAAGGGAACCATACTTTCCCAACAGGCTCCGCCAGAAAACGAAGCCAAATCTCGACGGTTCATCCCAACTCCGAAGAAACCAGTGTCTTCGGCAAATACCTCAACTCAGGGAAACAAACAATCCTTGATGAGAGACTCCTGATCCGCGTCGACTCGCAGAGCAACCAGTGTCTCCGTGGGAAATTCTCGACTCGTTTCAACACCAGGGAAACAAATAATCCTTGGCACCAGGGAAACAAATAATCCTTGGCAAATACCTCAACTCAGGGAAATAAACAATCCTTGATGAGAGCCTCCTGATCTGCGTCGACTCGCAGAGCAACCAGTGTCTCCGTGGGAAATTCTCGACTCGTCTCAACACCAGGGAAACAAATAATCCTTGGCACCAGGGAAACAAATAATCCTTGGCAAATACCTCAACTCAGGGAAACAAACAATCCTTGATGAGAGCCTCTTGATTTGAATCGACTCGCAGAGAAACCAGTGTCTCCATGGGAAATTCTCGATTCGTTTCAACACCAGGGAAACAAATAATCCTTGGCAAATACCTCAACTCAGGGAAACAAACATCCTTGACGAGAGCCTCCTGATTCGCATCGACTCGCAGAGAAACCAGTGTCTCCGTAGGAAATTCTCGATTCGTTTCAACACCAGGGAAACAAATAATCCTTGGCAAATACCTCAACTCAGGGAAACAAACATCCTTGACGAGAGCTTCCTGATTCGTGTCGGCTCGCAGAGAAACCAGTGTCTCCGCGGGAAAATTCCCGTTTCGTCTCAACTTGCAAGATGAAGCCTCAGGCAGCAGGGACTAAAAAACTTTCTTGCTGAACAATGGGACCCTGCAAGTCGATCTAAAACGGTCTCTTGCATACTATTCACGGGTCTCACTCTCCAAAGTCGAGTTTCGACAAGGAGGGAAACAACCGCTTACGGGTCCTCTCGACTCGTAAGAAGGAAAAATTCTCTTATAGGATCCTTACGACTTATAAGAGAAAACACACTTAGGAATCCTCACGATTCCTAAGGAGAAAACCCACCTACGAGATCCTCTCGATCCGTAGGGAGAAAAGTCTCTATGAGACCCTCACGGCTCATAGAGTTGAAAAGTCTTAGGCGACAGATCCGAACCTGCGGCCTAAGCCATCGCTATCTCTTGAAAAAAAAAACTAAGTTATCTGCCAATCATGTTTACTGAGGCAGCATATGGATAATAAAAGAAAGAAGAAGCGACAGAAAGAACATCCGATTTACAAGCATTCGAGACACACTCATTTATGTATAGGCAAAAGACTCAGAACGAGAAATAAGACAGACTGAAATGGAAATTTTCTATTCATATCATAAAAAGGGGTCCTTACAATCACAGAGAAATAGATAATAACATTATTAAAATGTTTACAAAGGTATAACCTCAAACCCAGGACATGGATTGAGGAACTCGAAAGTGACCCTATCTATGACTTTCCAAGTCTCGCGGACCATCCTGGTGTGCTTTCTTTCGCGAGCACAAGCGTCAGGGTCCCCCCTGATGTCTTCCACCCTCCGATAAGCAGCGAGTATGGCAGATTGTTGAAAGACCTCGTGCAAGAGATCGACAAGACTGTCTCGCCGTCTCTTCGAGATAAAGTTCATCAGGTACACCGAGTGCACCTTATCCTCGGCGGCATCCAACGCCCTAAGCGGCACACCGGAACAGAATAGGGGAAGCGCTTCCCAGATGGCTCCCACGATAAGCTTAAAAAGAGAGGAACGTCGGGGAACCAGTGGACCGTTGTATGCGTCGAAGCGGCTCATGATTTCAGCACACTCCGCGTTTGTGAACTCTCGATTTTGAGAGCGGCCAAGTCGGCGGATGTCCCCGTAAGAGATGATCTCGTTAAGAGCATACATGTGGGCGTCCATTGTTCCTGTAAAAGAAGATCAACAGAATTAGTAGACCGACTGATTAAGCGAATTCTTGTTAAAAAAAAAGAGCACAGAGAGTTAAAACTCCTCGAGAGCAACGCTCTGCAGACAGGAGTAACACCTATCAAAATCAATAATGAAGAGAATTCGAAGAAAATCCCCTAAGAACATTGAGAGCTTTGCTCTGAAAAGATGATATAATTATAATAATAATATAAAATGCCATCTTTAACTTCCAAGATCCATGAAGAACTCTTAAGAGTTTTTCTATATGATTTGGAAGGAGCAAAGCTCCATTAATGAATCGAGAAAATCCAAGGGAAATCTTTTAAGAGAGCAGAGCTCTATTAATGGAACCCTAACAGGGTTCTCCTTAGTCCTCTTTAGACCCCTTTAGAGCAAAGCTCTGCTAAATGAAACCCTAAATGGGTCTTCTTTAGATCAGGGATCTATTGAGAGCAAGGCTCTGTCAATGAAAATTAATCTAATTCAATTTAATTTAATTCAAACTAAAATTTTTACCTAAAAGTTTTAAGAGTTTAACTCTTGAAGTTCTTGAAAACAAAGAGCAGGGCTCTGAGTTCTGAAAGTGAAATTTTAAAGATGAAAATCATCTGTTGAGGACCAAAGGTCTTATTTATAGACATCAAATGACCTTTCAACTTCCAAAAGTTGCCGTAACGGTTGGAATTCTTCCACCGTTGCGCTCGCGTTTGGGGCCACGTAAGTGCAACGGTGGGGCATTTTTTTACCCCAATCAGAGCAAAGCTCTGTTCAAATTCCAAGGCGGGAGATGAAGCAACGCTTCATCTTCCCCCAATCGGAGCAAAGCTTCGCTTTGAAAATTTAAACTTTAATAAATGAAGCAACGCTTCAGATTCTTTGCGCTGCGCGCAATGCGCCACGTGTCAAAAGCTGATACATCAGCGCAGCGCCCGATGCAACGCGCCCAATCGGAGCAAAGCTCTATTTAAAACAAAATTAAAGGAAGCAACGCTTCAGTTACGCAAGCGCTGCGCTGCGCGACACGTGTCTGCGTAGTTGCGCAGGCATAGCTGCGCAAGTGCTGCGCTGCGCGACACGTGTCTGCGCAGTTGCGCAAGCACAGCTGCACAAGCGCTGCGCTGCACGACGCGTGTCTGCGCAGTTGCGCAAGCACAGCCGCACAAGCATTGCGCTGCGCGACACGTGTCTGCGCAGTTGCGCAAGCACAACTGTGCAAGCGCTGCGCTGCGCGACACGTGTCAAGCGCTGGGGTGTTTACGCCAAACAGAATTAAAAATCTAATAAGATCTTTCTGTTCTTGTTAAAACAAGAAGATTTTCTTCGGTAAAACATAAGCCCTTGGATCAAAGATCCAACGGTGGGGAAAATTCCCCAAATCACTCAGAGAAAGATCTCTTTAACAAATTTAACTAATTTTTGGGCACTATAAAAAGGACCCTAGACCTCAATTCAAAGACATCAACATTTACTGAGAAATTAAAAACTTCAAACAGAGAGAGCTCTGAAGAATTGGAGAGAATTCCTCAAGAACAAAAAAAAAGGTAAGAACCTTTAGGAAAAAGAGAAAATTCTCTTATGAACGGATCATTGATCTAAGAACAAGATCAAGGATCTCGAATAAAAAAAAAGAATATAAATAAATAATAATAAGTGCTTTGCACTTTTCTATGAACCATTGGTTCCCTGAGATAAGAAAAACAAGAAGAACTTGTTTTCTTTGATGTAAATTAGATCAAGAAAACAAACAGTGCTTTGCACTTCTTTTATGAACCACTGGTTCTTTAAAAAACAAGAAAAAACTTGTTTTTTTTGATCTAAAATTGATCCAAAAGAATAAGAACAGTGCCCAGCACTTGCCAAAACTGCACTATTGCGCAAGTCGCCAAGAAGCGCCACGTGTTAGCAGTGCAACAGCGCAGCGCACTGTACTGTTGCGCTTGCGCTCACTAGAGCGTGACACGTGTCACCTCCACGAGCGCTTGCGCTCATTAATTGGCGCAAAATGCCTGACAAGCCATGTGGGGTACTGTCAGAGTATTTAATGCTCTGCATTATTAAGAAAAAGGACAGAGCCCAATTAAAAGGCCTAACAGGCCTAATCAAAAATGCTATGCATTTTAAAAAAAAAGGGCAGAGCCCAACCAAAATAAAGAAAAATAATACAGTAAACGGGCAAGGGCCTAGCACAGGTCCAATAGGCCAAAGACAAAAGAATCTTGAAACTGGACTTAGCCCAGTCATGGCCATAAGTCCTCAAATTAAATTGACTGAGCACGGCTGCTCCCTAAATCAATTTATATCCGGTTCGAGGGTACATCTCCGAACTCCTCTGACACTTATCGTTGTAGTCCTTCAACGATGTCAGAGAGGTGACGGGTCCCGACGACCACACATCAATATGGACTGCGGGGTCCTTAAACTCGTGGACCGAAACGTCCTTAAACTAATATTTACCCTAAAATGGGAATGTTGGACCGAAACGTTCTTAAACTAATGTTGGACTGAAACGTCCTTAAACTAATGATGGACCACCACGTCCCTAAACTGGCGATGGACCACCACGTCCCTAAACTGGAACATGGACCACCACGTCCCTAAACTGGCGATGGACCACCACGTCCCTAAACTGGAATATGGACCCCTATGTCCCTAAACTGGAACATGGACCACTATGTCCCTAAACTGGAACAATAGAGCCCCCAAATACTCTTTTTTCGGATCCAAACGATCCCGTTAAGTTGATCTTAGTCTCAAATCAGACTAACGTATCCTTAACAAACGTTTAAGCCGATCTTAGCCTAAATACGGCTAACGTATCCTTAAACCAAAACACCAAACCCAAATCTAAGTAAATACGGATTTGGACTAATCCACATCCTACGGGCGACGATATCTCTTAGTCTCCGTATACAATCCACGGGCAACCACAAACAAAACAAACATACACGACATGAAGTGAAATTCTGGAGAAGGAGAAAGTTGTTACCGCGATGCGGTAGCGTAATTAACTGCAAGGGCTTGCGCCTGCAGGGAAGAGCATCCCCACAATCAAAAACCCCTCAAGCGAGGGGGAATCTGACGAAGTCTGCTACATCGGCCGCATCCGTCTAAACCTCCGATACACGGTGCCATAAATCAACTTGGCATCTTCGGAGAGGTGGACGGATAAAACCAAATAGTATCTGCCCCGAATCTCAGGCAAGACGTCCTAATGTCTCGGCCACCATTTGGAAGGGAACAGCCACCATCCCGATCTCCTCGCGGCATCTCTAGTCTCGATCTCCTCGTCGGAAAGGCACCACATCACCGAGTCTTTTTACGGGCTCCTACCTCTGAACCGAGGCAACTCGGACATGAAGTTGGCTAGCCGACGTGTCCAAGATTGCTGTAGACTGAGTGTAGAATTCTATGTCTCAAGGAGTTAATGAACTTGCTATTTTAGATGGAGGAATGAACTATGGAGATGAGCTAGAATGAATTTGCAAGAATCAACCTCTTTCCTTTTGCAACCAAGATATACTATTTTTTTTCTCCACCAAAAAAAAAATGCACCTCATCATAGTGGCCGTCCATGGAATCTCAAAAGGAGAGGGGGTGAGCACAAATAATGTGAGTGGTGAGCATAATAGAAAAGAGTGGGTGATAATGAGGAATAATGGTCACAACAAAGGTCTTATACAAATCCAATCACATAAATGCAAAGGAAATGATTCAAAAAGAATCAACCTCAACACTTACCATCAACCATCAACTATTTCCACAAAAACGCCCTTCCTTTTTGCTAATTTGCACATATGCAAATAAGCCCCTCCATGGAAAATTCAGCCAAGGAAAGAAACAAAGAAAAATGGCCAAAACGGAATGCAAACTGGCAACTTCAAAAAAAGCGATCCCGTAATAAATTACAGGAAAACCCCACGACTGTATATACATACCCGCATTTGTATTCCGACCGAATACAAATGCAATGAGACAAAATCTACACTGTAAAATACTAGGATCCGGCTTAAACCAAAGCCCGCTAGTATTATCCGTCCGATCATGATCTGTGCAATACCGCACGTATAAGATCGAACCCTGCCATATATCATACGGCCTCTACAACGTTTCGCCCGAAACTTGAGAAACTGTCTGTGGGGGACTCTAAAGACTCGTCAATACCTTGGCTGTGGATTTAACCACTAGCACGTCAGAGGTATTAGCCGTACGTAACAGGCTAGCAGGTATTGACCAAAAGGGAAGTCGATGAGCGAACTCATCCTGACACCCTACTGAGCCTGTCAGTGATAATATCCGTACAGTCTGGTCCGTTCATCTATGAGCATCGCATGTCGGGCTTAGGGGGTTGGTGAAAGTCAGACCCCAAAAGCGGTACAAGTCGTGTCGGAGTGTAGCCCAGAACACCCTGAGATACTACTGGAATATCTACTAGTAAATCTCCTGCCTTGGCCAAGGACTTCGTGTAATGGCTCTCCTAGACACAGCGCGACCTCACCCCCAATACTGGGAGAGATGAACCCTTGTCGATCCGGTCACTGCTTCCATGTGGCTCGGGGACTGTACCCAACTAAAACCTGTTTGCACGACTCCTTTGAGCCGTGGTAGGGTAGTAATTACAGCACTGTAGGAACTCACACGAGACAAATGATGATCTCAGGTCGATGAACTAACCTGTACACATGTCACCAGGGAACTGCTATCTGACGTCAGGTATAATACCAACTAGCATGTTCCCGGCGATTCCTGTCCGGTGTACTCATAACCCAATGAGCACCTGTATACATCTTAGGTGAACCAACTGACACCAGTGGCTTGTGAGACCGGTCATCGCCCCTCGTCGGGGTTTCGACTGTATACACTAGTCTACTCTGGAGTATCGATGCCCTGTCTCGAAAACTCCCACGACTAGGGACCTTTTAAGGATGTACTTATAGACCCCATCTCCCATGTATATGATCTCCATCATACTGCTGGCCATCAAGAAAGAATCCTAAGGGCTCTATCAACGCGCAATAGTGACCTGTAAGGTCACCTAAAGCAGTACACGATGATAAAGACAAACCATGGCAGCATACTATTCTTTATCAACGTATAATGTCACCTAAAACATGTATACGATGATAGAGAGAAACCAGATAGTATACAAATCTCTTGAGTAAGACTGTCCTACCGGTATAGGTCCTCCCTCAATCATTGCAATCACGTTCCTGTGATCCAATAATTGACTCTGAGGGCACTATATCCAACAATCTCCCACTTGCACTTAAGGCTAATTATTGCGATGTCGCATACTCACAGCCCGTGTGATACCGAACACCCAACTCCTTTACTAATCAGTCTCACAAAGCTCGTTTGCGAAACTCTTGCGTTCGAGGAATAGACTCAGCTAGTGGATCCGCCCCGATGTTTCTTTCTATGTCTCTCTTTATCTCAAGTTCGCGGAGAAAGCCATCTCCCGAAATGAGCAATACCTGTCTTAGAATATGTCTGGATATCTGATGGGACCTAGTTCATAAATGAACTCCAAATCCAAACTTCTTAGACTGTATCGTCAACTAAAACCAATCTGTATCCTGCGCCATGCCTCCCTCAGTATCTGCTTGGACCACCTGTCCAAAATACTGCCCCTCGTCAGAGGGAAAACTACAACTCTGACAGTCACTCTGTCATTCAGGTCAACTTGGAAGCCTGGAATGATAATCGTTTCCTATAAGAGGCTGTTGTTATCATATCCCTAGAACATCCACTTAGGTTCTAAAACTGCTTCCGAATGTTTCTCCAGAATTGGATCAATATCTTATTGCATCTACTGCAAAAACAATATCTGGTGTGGTACTTGACATCTCATGATTGACTCAATTGCCTAAGCAAGTGATCTTCCAGTCATGTACATCCCTCTCCCCTTTAGTCTGTAAGACACCTTTAGAGAGGGTGACTCCATCACCTGTAGGTACACTCCCGTGCCAGGAGTCATCCATTCTAAAACACCTTAAGAATGCTGTCTAAGTACCCAGATTGGGAAACTACCCAAATCTAGATCTAAAACCATAGATCCAGTAACCAGAATGTCTGATATAATATCCAAGTCCTATTTGGAGAACCCACTGTGTGACAACCAAAATATAACCGATCGTAGTATAGGAATTTCACTTCCTACTCTGTATGTCATCCAAATACCAGGACATCACACCCTACTACCTTCTTAACAGACCCATCCCCTATTTTGATGAAGTCAAATCTATAACTGTCACATCAGAAATAGATGATCTATCTCCGCTATTTCTGCTTTAGTCTATAAATAGACATAAGCCACTTGTCCACTATGCTTCCGCTGCTCCCACTGACTACGACAACCCTCTGGCAGAGTCATATAGACGTACACTTCTAAAGCTAGTTTAGAATGACGCTATACTCATCCTCCTGTCGGGTCTCACTGTCTGGAACAACAGTAATGGCAATTCTGGGTAAACAAGAACCTCCCTGTCACCGTCTTTGAGGCTACCGGAGTACCTCTCAGGTGCCTGAGGTTACCCACCATATCTGCGGAGTGGCCAATGGAATGTCAAACCAGATCGAATCTTTAGGTTCTCATCAAATTTTTAGTAATCGTTTGTGGTTCTGGAATCACTTCCAGTTCTACCATACTCCCACTACTGTTTTCTGAAAAAAAATCCATGTTTATTAAAACTGTGGCGAGTCAAGAATAATATCACTATTGATCTTCCAGATGGTAGAAAGTCAACCCTCGTCATAGCCCGGGTCAACCCACAAACTGCCATTACTGAAACGTGCCTTGAGTTATCCAGAGTCTGGTTTTAATCATAAGCCGGACAACTCCCCGTACCTTAACATCGTTAAGATATGAACCGTTCTATATCCAATATAGAAACAGAGGCACTGATTTAATTGAAACCAGATTCAAATCATGCAGCTGTCTCCAGTGCATGTCAACTAAATGGAAAGAGGCCGATCGGCATTACTCAACTTAGGAGTGCTTCCAATTATGAGTAATCTGAAAAAGAAGCAAGTTCTCTTAATCATTACTATCAACCGAATACTATACACAAGTATCTACATCTTCGATCACTTTGAAGAATCCCGATACTTGCAGTACCTGGTTCTCTACTTTACTCTTATACCTATAACTTCTCAAAACTTGGACCTTGTGTTTCTACGAAACACATGTCTAAGAACCAGAGAAGTCATAAGTAAACAGAATATAGTACGAGTACCAACCCCTCTGTCCACATGGACACTGGACAACATACAATACTCTGTATAAGTCCCTTGAGTCTAATAACTCATTCCCTGTGTGTCGTAGGTTGAAAAGTGTACTTATGGTTAAGAAGAATTACACCACAGTTTAATGCTCCTTACCTAACCATCCACTGATATAGGTAAATATCATGGACATAATTTCAAAAAGGTATATCTCACTCTATAAAAATAGACGTACAGATATATCAATTTGAAATTGGTGCACAACAACGGATATTCAAAACCAAATATTTGCCGTCCGGCAAACAATCCAGGCAATTTCCTCAAATATTGCCAATTACAACGAATCCCGATATAATGAGGATGATCACCCAATTCCCAATAACTTACTCCCACTCATCATCTGTAAAACCATACAGATGTGATATTCATACCTGGTAAATACATACCCTGGAGCAAGTGTCTAATTGGGAAATCAGTTTTCTTTTAACAGTACACATCGAAACTGAAATATTGAAATGTTTCGTAGGGGTATCCGGGTATTCCTAGTAATGCCTCTTCCATTATCATATTCACAACTGTAACCGTATATTTCTTTGCCATCTCTCCAAATCCTTTCATATGTCTTTAGTCATTACTTTCTGTACACCACTTTAGGCCAAATGGTTTTCTTCCTTCCCTACCGTTCGGCACCAGCCTATGGTTTGGAAGTAGACTATCCAATAAGCATAATGGGTGTACTGTCCTAATCCTATGAGCACTCGCAACCCGAGAGAAGGTAAAGATAAAAGACACCTGAATAAACCTTATTCCTATTTCTCCTGAACCAGAATTCATCCCCGAACTGGAACAAGTTCCTTCGAGTTCGTATATAACCATACGATGGAGTTTCCAAATAACTGTGGATCTTCGTAGTGATACGGAGTGTTCTGGAGAAATACAAAGGTGATATAGGATTGGCGAAGAAATACTTGGTTTGGTCGTGAATAGCAGTTGCAATTTACTTTGCTCTCTTTCTAATCCCTTTATTTGTCTTTACTTAATACCTTCTGTATACCATCGTTAGGCCAATTGGTTTTCTTCATTCCCCATCTTTCGGCACCTGCCTATGGTTTGGAAGAAGACTATCCAATTAGCGTAATAGGTGTACTATCCCCTAATCCAAGGGGCACTCGTAACCTGAGAGAAGGTAAAAGGAAAAGACAACTGAATTGTCCTATTCGTTTTCTCCAGAACCAGAAACTATCCTCGAATCTGGAACAAGTTCCTTCGAGTTAGTATATAACCATACGATGGTTTTATCCAATGGAAGTGGACGTTCGTAGTAATACGGGGTGTTCTGGAGAAAAGGGTAAAAGTAGGAGTGGCAATGAGGTATGCAACTCTGACAATCCAAAAGCCAGTGTTTAAGAAGGTTCGGTTAATTTTGGTCACGGAGTCATAGTCAAGGGTCGGGCCATGGTCGCTGCCAAAGAGAGAGAGAAAAGAAACACTCAGCATGCACTCTAACCTAGATCAGAATGGTTGTCACTTTATCTAATCAGGAAACCTCCCACTGTAACGTCAAATTCTCCTCCAAATCTGAAAGAAGAATTAGTCGGGATCACCCGAGGAGTAAACCAACTCATCAGTGGGAATCGGGATCTAACTATCATCGCATGATAACGTGATGGAATCCACTCACGTTATCACACTCCAGAAGGTATGCGCATGCCTGGCAAGTTTAAGTTTCTTTAGAAACTCCCGATGTGATTTTTACCCCATGCTCTTATGACCTTGACTAAGGCCAACAAATCATAAGTCACATGTCAAGTTCTACCCGTCATTGTCCAGGTTAATTTGAACCCACCCATACAAGCCCTTGACTAGGGCCAACAAGGCTGTACGACTGTCCCAAATCAACGCATCTATCTATGCTGCAGAAAAGTAACAAATAGCTACCATACACTATGCCTTGACAAAGGCCAACGCACATAGCATGAATACTAAGTGCTACCCGTCTAAAATGACGGAGGGCTACGAATTGTTTTTGGCGAAAAACCTTTAACGTAATGAACTTGATATCGTTGAAGGAACCGGATAGCTTTTTATAAAAATATAGTGGCGAAAACCTTTGATAAAGAGGTCACTCCCGGTGAAAGGATCTCGGCTCTTTCCCCATAGAATGAGGTGCAAGATATTCCAACTGAATACCACGATGCAAAGTAAAAGGTAATCGGCTATAGTGATGTTATTGCCCTGATGCAAACTTCTGTCCAAGGGGTCACTCCCGGTGAAGGGATCTCGGCCCTTACCTCGTCGACTGAGGTGCTGGATATTCATAACCGAATACCACTGTGCAAAACAAAAGAGAACGTCCTTGCAATAACAGCTTTTTGAAAAATTGTTCCAACAACATCAGAATAGGTTTGTTTAGCTTGCATTGATCTGAATCATCGCAGTTCCATCAATTGATCACACTACAAAAGAACGAAAATAATGATGTACGTATATGCCATCCGCGTTCGCCACTGGGTCCCGTTATCACCCGTTAGGTTACTTAACTAACGATAGAGCGGGGACTGGACTAGCGCGGGTGTAAAACATATACAACATCTACTAGTATATATATCAATATATAATAATCGCTCAAGGCGTGATAAAATGCAACATCACAGAAATGTAATAAGCATCACAGAATAATACAGATATCTGGGATCCCCAGGTTTCATAGAGCCGCTACTGAAACCCGACGTTCCCCTGGTCGTGTGGATAGCCTGTGCAATGAAATCCTAGACCCCTACGGGCGCGCCAAGTTACCCGCCAAAACCTGAAGCGAGGCAACCCCCTTCAACAAAGTGAATGGACCACCCAACACTTCACGGAATCCGGTAACTTGAGCACCCCTCCTTGGGTCAACCTGTACCCACTACGAGTGCGGCGAATAGCCCGCCAATTCTAGAGTGAAGCCCCCCCGTTTCAAAGCCATAAGATGCGGGCCCGTTGCCCTCTAGAACCCGGGTATCCGTGCACCCTTCCGCGGGGTAATCCTAGCACAGAAAGTAAAATATATACAACGGGTACATCGACCTCAGCCCGGTCGTGCCCCAAAAAAATAATATACAAACAGGCAGTGACGGCAGTCCACATATCGGACGCTCACCCCGCAATATCAAATGTACAAATATAACCAAACTGTACTACCATTGCATCCAGGCTATCCACCATGACAAATCCGCAACATCACAGCACAACACAGACCATCAACGTGAATGTCACGTTCGCAAATCCGTCTAAAAGGGCTATAGCTGTTAGTGTATATGCCCTAGAGGCCATTACTGTATCATACTAGTTTGTATATTACTTAATGGAAGCTTGGGATATTCACAGTTGTATATACAATCTTGCTCGAAATGGTAGTATGCTACTTGGTTTGTCTCTGCTTTAATATGTGCATGTGTTTCTTTTAGCATATTGCAGGTATACATATTAGTAGAGCCCTTAGGATCTTTGCTTGATTACCAGCGTTGTGATGGCGCTCGCACTCGTGGGAGCTGGGTAATCCATAAGCACATCCTTTTACAGGTCCCTGGTCGTTGGACTATCGAGACAGGGCATCGATACTCCGGAGTAGACTAGCGTATGCGCTTCTCATCCCAGTGTGGGAGACGGTCTGTCCCACAGCCGTTAGTACGTCGTACTTGGGATAGTATGCGGGTGCTCGTTAGGTTACGAGTACACTGGACAGGACTCGTCGGGAACTGTTGGTTGGTAATATACCTATCGTCAGTTATCAGTTCCCAGGTGACATGAGTACAGCTTAGTCCGCTGACTTGACACTGTCACTTCGCCTCGAGTGTGTTCCCACTGCACTTTGATTACTACCCTACCACGGCTCAGAGGAGTCGTGCAAACAGGTAGTTTTTGGGTGCAGTCCCGAAGCACTTAGAGGCAGTGACGGTTAGACAGGATTCGTCTCTCCCGGTATTGGGGGTTGACATCGCGCTGTGTCCAAGAGAGCCATTACACGAGTAGTCCCTGGCCAGGGCAAGCGAGATATACTGGTAGGCTTCCAGTGTTATCTCAGGGTGTTCTGGGCTTCACTCCGACATGACTTGTACCGCTATTAGGGGACTGACGTTCACCGCCCCCTAGGCCCGCCATGCGATGTATCAGACGAACAGACCGGACTGTACGGAGACTGTCACATACAGGCTCAGTAGGAGTGCAGATGGGGTTCACCTCGTCAGTCTTCTTATCGACATCTACCTGGGGACCGTTACGTACAGCTAGTGCCGCTTGCGGTCTGTGGTTAAACCCACTGCCAGCGTAGTGTCGAGTCTTTAGAGTCCCACACAGAGAGCTATTCGCCTTTAGGCAAAACGAGTAGAGGTCGCATGGTTTTGCGACAGGGTTCGTTCGCATCCGCGCACTTGTGCACGTTTGCTGTCCGGACAGTTTATACTAGCGGGCTTTGGTTTAAGCCGGATCCTAGTATATGATTTGAGATTGGTTTTTCTCATTGTGTTCGTGTTCCTCGGATCACGAATGCGGGTGCGTATGCACGGTTGCTTGAGATTGAGGGAGAGGACCTTGTTTAGGGTTAATGACTATTGTCATTTTATTAACCCTATTGTTTTTGTGTGTATTATTGTTAATTAATAATTAGCTTAATTATTGTGCATGGTTGTTGTTGTTGACACTTTGACTTTGTTGACTTGTTGACCAAGTTGACAATTTGACCATGATCATTTCATTTGGAAGATGCTCTTTGATTCTTGCAATTTGCATTAATAATGAAATGATAATGGTCACCTCTTGATTAAACCATGACAATTTTCTTGCTAATTAATTAATTAAAATAACTCACACATATTAGTGAGAATGGCTCACTAATATTTCATTCTATCATATCTTTTCTCTCTCTTGCTCATCCTCTCCCTCAAGCTCTCTCCCTCTCATGTGTTGAGAAACAAAAAGCTTGAGAAAAACCTTCACTTGATCTTCTCTACTCACTTCTAGGGTTCAAGTCTTAGCATTTCTTGCACTCTAGTTACTCCTAGCTTGGAGTTGAAGCTAAAGGTCGAGGCTTTCGGGTGGATCGTTCTTTGACGGAAGAAGACAAGCAAGGTGAGGCCTTTCTACCATTCCGACGAGCAAGGAGAGAAGGAGTTCGAGCTCAAGGTATAACCTTTCTACAACTTAACTAGTTGTTAGTTTGTTTTAGCTAGTTTTCGTTTAGTAAAGATCCTCACAAGCTAGGTCCATGTTGCCTAAGTCATTAAAAATCCAATTTTTATTATGTTTTCCGCCTCCCCGTAAGGGCCGGGGTGGACAACGTGGACTTACAGTGGTATCAGAGCCTAACTAAACTCAAACTAGCTAGGTAGTGAAGTGTAACGAAGTTTCGAAACCGAAAATCCAAAAACCGAACTTTTGAAAAACCCTAGTTTCTGTTGAAATTTTTTCTGCTCAAAATAGAAAACTTTATATTTGTAAATTCGTCTCAGGGTTTTGTTTGAACACCCATGAAAAACGACACAGAGATTCGTTCAAACCGCCGCCCTTCCGCGGCACGAGGTAGGCATGTGCCGCGGAAGCGCCGCGGTTTGTCGTCTTCTCTGCATCGTTTTTCGTGCAGTGTGTGTTGTTGTTGGTTTTGGGATTTGTAGGATATATTATATTTGCCCAGATTTTCCAGAACTAAAATTTACTTTTGCGGGCCTATAAATCCGTATTTTTCGGAACTTCACTACGCTTTAACTATATCGGTTATATCTGTAATGCTTGCATGTATTGAACGTCGGCTAATCGCTATAAGACGATTAGTCGGGGTTATACATGATCTGTGATTGTTGTTGGTTTGTGGATATGAATGGATTGGATTGTCGCGGGTGAATGGCCGGGGTGGATGTGAGATGAGCGTTGTTTTTCTTTCATTCATTTGTAACATGTAAATTGATGTAATAATATTCTTTGTATGGCCGCACAACCGGGTCGGGGTTGTAGCCGTCATTGTATAATTCTTTTTACTGTTTTTGCTCCTAGGATAGACCCATGGAGGGGGTGCACAAACTACCGGGTATCTCGAAGTGCCGAGTGGCCTACTCACGGTGGTGAGGGAGGTTGCTTCGCTTCGGGTGCTTGGCGGGTAGTTTGCCACACCCGTAGGGGTCTTGGGTGGGGTATTGGCTATTCACCGCGACCGTGTAATCCGCTTTGCGTTGCAGGCTCGAACGCATTGCGGATTCCTAGTATATCCAATGTATTCATCTGTGATCTGTAATGTCTATCATTGCTGTATATTTATATATAATAACTATTTAGGCGTTGCTTATGTTTTACAGCCGCGCTAGCCCAGCCCCCGCTCTGTCGTTAGTTAAGTAACCTAACGGGTGATGACGGGGCCCCGTGGCGAATGCGAATGGCATAAGCGTACGTCATATTTTGGTTGTTTTCTGCAATGGTAGGATTAAATGATGGGACGCATTAAAAGAACTAATGCAAGAAATAAACCAAGTAGAAGTCGATTGGAACACTTTGAAAACCACTCGGTTCTTTTCAAAACTAAACTTTTAAACGCGGAGCTTGAACCACTCCTTTTAAAAGCTATCTCGTTCCATCGATTATATCAAGTTCACTACGTTCACGGTTTCGCCAAAACCATTCGTAGTCCTCCGTCATTCCACATGAATGGTCAAAAGTATTCAAGCTGTGTATTTTGGCCAAAGTCAAGGCATAGTGATTGGTAGCGTTTGGGCATTCATGTGCAGCATAGATAGATGCGTTGATTTGGGACAGTCGTGCTGCCATTTTGGCCAAAGTCAAGGGTAGGTACGGGTGGGTCCAAATTAACCAGGAGAATGACGGGTAGAACTTGACATGTGACTTATGATATTTTGGCCAAAGTCAAGGTCATAAGAGCATGGGGCAAAAATCCACATCGGGAGTTTCATAAGTACTGAAACTTGCTAGATTTGCATACCATTTGGAGTGTGGTGATTCTGGTAGGATTCCTTCAGTTTCGTCACGCGATGATATTTGGATCCCGATCCTACTGTGAGTATATGCTACTCCTCGGGAAAACTCTCACTTAACGATCAATGCTATAAACCTAGTAGGTGCCTAGAAAGGTGTTAGCGGGGCTACGCCCACAGGGAAAAGAGGTTATTTAATTAAGGAACTTCGCGAAAGCGTTGGAAAACCTCCCTCGAAGTACCGACACTGGCCTGGCTGAACGGTTAAGCAAGTATTGTACGGTGAGAATGATCCCGGCTAATCCTTTTCTTTATGGTTTGAGAAGGGATTCGAGAGACAGTGGGAGCCATCCAGTTTAGACAAACTAAAAACCACTCTAAACTTGCAAGAGCATCATGCTAAAGTGTTTCTTTTCTCTCTCCTAATTGCAGCGACCATTCAACATGACCGGACTTAAGTTACTGTTAGATAAAAATATATTGACAGGGCCAAACTACAAAGATTGGCTCAGGAATGTCAAGATGGCGATCACTTATGACAAGCTGGGGTATATACTTACCACCAAAGCTCCCCCTGTCCCAGGTCCCACCTCCAGCGTCGCGGATGTAGAAATCCGTAAGACATGGGAGATAGATTGCGCGAGGGCCAGATGCCTCGTACTAGCCTCGATGGACAACGAACATCAGAGGAGGCACGAGAATATGGACCTAGAGTCCATATTTCTCCATACAAAAGAACTGTATGGAGAGCAGTCTCGTATCGCTAGATACGAAGTGTCGAAGAAGCTTTTTTCGGCAAGGTTGGCCGTCGGATCATCGGTAGCGGACCACGTGCTTAAGATGATCGGCTACATAGAGGAGCTCGCGGACCTTGGGACCACGTTGGAGAATGAACTCTATACCGATTTGATTCTCCAGTCCCTTCCTTCCACTTACGCCCAGTTCGTTCTTAACTTCAACATGCAAGGAAAGGAGGTTGAACTTGCCGAACTTCTGAACATGTTGAGGACTGCTGAGGGCACCCTACAGAAGAGTAGGGAGACATCCACTTTGTTTGTAGGAGGATCTTCCTCTTCTAGGTCCAGGGCGAAAGCCAAGGGAAAGAAGAAGAAAGCCCCCGCCAAACCAAGAGGCGGTGTCGTTAAAGTGGATACGAAGGGAAAGGGTAAAGCAACAAAAGTAGCGGGGAAGATGGTGGGGAAGGAAGAATGCTTCTATTGTCACAAAAGTGGTCACTGGAAACAGGATTGCAAGGCTTGGAAAGCCAGAACACAGGATTTGAAGCGAGTTGCAGCTTCAGCTTCAGGTGTGTATGTTATTGAAAACTGTCTATCAATAAACTCTACATCCTGGGTATTGGATACCGGATCAGGATCTCATATCTGTAATTCTTTGCAGGCGTTGAGAAAGCGTAGAGTTTTGAAGGCAGGTGACATGACCCTCAGAGTTGCGAACGGTGCTAGCATGGATGCAGAGGCCGTGGGGGACTATCACCTGGGATTATCTGATGGACACTTTTTGGTTTTGCGTAGTTGTTATTATGTACCAAATGCAACCTGTAATATCATATCTGTATCTTTATTATCTAAAGAAGGTTATGAATTTGCATTTGTAAGTAATGTAGTGAACATTCACCTTAATCAAGTTTTGATTGGGTCAGGTACATTGAACAACGGTATATACGTTTTAAACCAACCGCAGGTTTTCAATATCCAGAATACACACAAAAGAAAGTCTCCAGAAATTAATAAAACTTTCTTATGGCATTGTAGACTGGGTCACATCAATGAGAGAAGATTGACTAAGTTACATACTGAAGGATATTTGGATCCGTTCGAATATCAATCGTATGCAACTTGTCAATCCTGTCTCAAAGGAAAGATGACAAAGGCTCCGTTTTCTGGACACGGAGAAAGAGCGAGCGAGCTCTTGGGACTCGTACACAGCGACGTGTGCGGTCCAATGTCTACACATGCGCGAAGCGGTTTTTCTTACTTCATTACCTTTACGGATGATTTTTCAAGGTACGGTTATGTTTTCTTAATGAAACATAAATCCGAGGCTTTTGAAAAATTCCAGGAATATAAGAATGAAGTAGAAAAACAAACCGGCAAAAGTATCAAGATCCTAAGATCGGATCGAGGAGGAGAATACTTAAGTGCCGAATTCCTGAACTACTTAAAAGAGAATGGAATTCTCTCTCAGCTTACTCCTCCATACACTCCGCAACATAATGGTGTATCGGAGAGAAGGAACCGGACCCTACTGGATATGGTACGGTCCATGATGAGTAACGCTGAGTTACCACGATCGTTCTGGGGATATGCGCTAGAATCAGCAGCATACCTTTTGAACCGAGTTCCAACTAAGACTGTGCCTACTACACCATATGAAATGTGGTGTGGGAAGAGACCCCATCTTAATCACATTAAGACATGGGGATGTCCAGCTTTTGTAAAAAAGCAGCATGCGGACAAGCTCGAGGCACGCTCAGTACAGTGCAAGTTTGTGGGATATCCGAAGAACTCCAAGGTATATTACTTCTATTGCGAAGAGGAACAAAAAGTCCTTGTTTCTCGCCATGCCCACTTTCTAGAACATCAGTTCATAGAAAAAGAATTAAGTGGGAACGCAATAGAACTGGAAGAAATTCCAGAACCGCAAGCTATTACTGAAAGCTTAGTAGAGCCAGAGGGTTCGAAAGATCAAGACATTCCCGTGCCACTCCGCAGGAGTAGTAGGCAGTCTCATCCGCCCGAGAGGTACTACGGTTTTCTCATTGACGGGGATAGAGAGGACTGCATCCTAGATTATGATGAGCCTACTAGCTTCCAGCAAGCCATTCAGAGCATCGACTCGGTAAAATGGCTGGATGCAATGCGGACCGAGATGGAGTCCATGTACACCAACAAAGTATGGACGTTGGACATTGCTCCAGACGGGGTAAAACCCGTAGGATGCAAGTGGATCTTCAAAAGGAAGATTGGTGTAGATGGACAGGTTGAGACCTATAAAGCTAGACTGGTAGCAAAGGGTTTTCGTCAGCGACCTGGTTTGGACTATGACGAAACCTTTTCTCCAGTAGCTATGCTGAAATCCATTCGGATCCTTCTTGCCATCGCTGCTTTCCACGACTATGAAATTTGGCAGATGGACGTAAAGACAGCTTTTCTAAATGGTCATTTAGAGGAGTGTGTCTATATGGACCAGCCAGAGGGTTTCATTCAGGGTGGGAGCAGCGGAAAGGTGTGCAAGTTGCTCAAGTCCATTTATGGACTCAAGCAGGCATCGCGGAGTTGGAACATCTGCTTTGATGAGACGGTCAAAGAATTTGGCTTTATCAAAAATCCAGATGAACCATGCATCTATTGTAGATTTGTAGCGAGAACTGTAGTATTCCTCGTTTTATACGTGGATGACATTCTCTTAATAGGAAATGACATTCCTATGCTACAATCTGTCAAGGGGTTCTTGTCACACAGGTTCTCCATGAAAGACCTGGATGATGCCTCATACATTCTGGGTATCCGGATCTACCGTGACAGATCCAAGAGGATATTAGGACTCTCACAGTCCAGGTACATCGACACCATACTGAAGAGATTCAGTATGGAAGATTCCAAGCGCGGTAATCTACCGGCTTGTCACGGGATCACCCTCTCCAAAGAGATGTCTCCCAAGACTGATTTGGAGAGGGATCGCATGTCTATTATACCCTACGCTTCTGCGGTAGGCTCTATAATGTATGCGATGTTGTGTACCAGACCGGATGTGGCTTATGCACTGAGTGTGGTAAGCAGGTATCAGTCAAACCCTGGGGAGAAACATTGGATAGCAGTAAAGAACATTCTCAAGTACCTGAGAAGGACTAAGGAGATGTTCTTGGTGTATGGCGGAAAAGACCTGCAGATTGAGGCCTTTGCTGACTCCAGCTTCCAGAGTGACAAGGATGATTCCAAGTCCATGTCGGGTTTTGTCTTTACCCTCAATGGAGGGGCGGTGTGTTGGAAGAGCTCCAAACAGGAAACCGTTGCTGACTCGACTATGAAAGCGGAATACATCGCTGCATCTGATGCCGCAAAAGAAGCAGTCTGGATGAGGAAGTTCTTGAAAGAACTTCAGGTGGTTCCGTCCATTGTTGACCCAATACCTCTGTATTGCGACAACAACGGGGCTATAGCTTTAGCGAAGGAACCCAGGTCCCATCAGAAATCCAGACACATCTTAAGGCGGTATCACCTGATCAGGGAGATTGTAGTTCGCCAGGAGATCGAGGTCCGGAGAGTTGCATCAGAGGATAACACAGCAAATCCATTCACCAAGGCCTTGCCCCAGACTCAGTTCGAGCGGCTGATCGAGATGATAGGTCTTCGATACGCCAGTACATGGCCTTAGTGCAAGTGGGAGATTGTTAGTGTATATGCCCTAGAGGCCATTACTGTATCATACTAGTTTGTATATTACTTAATGGAAGCTTGGGATATTCACAGTTGTATATACAATCTTGCTCGAAATGGTAGTATGCTACTTGGTTTGTCTCTGCTTTAATATGTGCATGTGTTTCTTTTAGCATATTGCAGGTATACATATTAGTAGAGCCCTTAGGATCTTTGCTTGATTACCAGCGTTGTGATGGCGCTCGCACTCGTGGGAGCTGGGTAATCCATAAGCACATCCTTTTACAGGTCCCTGGTCGTTGGACTATCGAGACAGGGCATCGATACTCCGGAGTAGACTAGCGTATGCGCTTCTCATCCCAGTGTGGGAGACGGTCTGTCCCACAGCCGTTAGTACGTCGTACTTGGGATAGTATGCGGGTGCTCGTTAGGTTACGAGTACACTGGACAGGACTCGTCGGGAACTGTTGGTTGGTAATATACCTATCGTCAGTTATCAGTTCCCAGGTGACATGAGTACAGCTTAGTCCGCTGACTTGACACTGTCACTTCGCCTCGAGTGTGTTCCCACTGCACTTTGATTACTACCCTACCACGGCTCAGAGGAGTCGTGCAAACAGGTAGTTTTTGGGTGCAGTCCCGAAGCACTTGGAGGCAGTGACGGTTAGACAGGATTCGTCTCTCCCGGTATTGGGGGTTGACATCGCGCTGTGTCCAAGAGAGCCATTACACGAGTAGTCCCTGGCCAGGGCAAGCGAGATATACTGGTAGGCTTCCAGTGTTATCTCAGGGTGTTCTGGGCTTTACTCCGACACGACTTGTACCGCTATTAGGGGACTGACGTTCACCGCCCCCCTAAGCTCGCCATGCGATGTATCAGACGAACAGACCGGACTGTACGGAGACTGTCACATACAGGCTCAGTAGGAGTGCAGATGGGGTTCACCTCGTCAGTCTTCTTATCGACATCTACCTGGGGACCGTTACGTACAGCTAGTGCCGCTTGCGGTCTGTGGTTAAACCCACTGCCAGCGTAGTGTCGAGTCTTTAGAGTCCCACACAGAGAGCTATTCGCCTTTAGGCAAAACGAGTAGAGGTCGCATGGTTTTGCGACAGGGTTCGTTCGCATCCGCGCACTTGTGCACGTTTGCTGTCCGGACAGTTTATACTAGCGGGCTTTGGTTTAAGCCGGATCCTAGTATATGATTTGAGATTGGTTTTTCTCATTGTGTTCGTGTTCCTCGGATCACGAATGCGGGTGCGTATGCACGGTTGCTTGAGATTGAGGGAGAGGACCTTGTTTAGGGTTAATGACTATTGTCATTTTATTAACCCTATTGTTTTTGTGTGTATTATTGTTAATTAATAATTAGCTTAATTATTGTGCATGGTTGTTGTTGTTGACACTTTGACTTTGTTGACTTGTTGACCAAGTTGACAATTTGACCATGATCATTTCATTTGAAAGATGCTCTTTGATTCTTGCAATTTGCATTAATAATGAAATGATAATGGTCACCTCTTGATTAAACCATGACAATTTTCTTGCTAATTAATTAATTAAAATAACTCACACATATTAGTGAGAATGGCTCACTAATATTTCATTCTATCATATCTTTTCTCTCTCTTGCTCATCCTCTCCCTCAAGCTCTCTCCCTCTCATGTGTTGAGAAACAAAAAGCTTGAGAAAAACCTTCACTTGATCTTCTCTACTCACTTCTAGGGTTCAAGTCTTAGCATTTCTTGCACTCTAGTTACTCCTAGCTTGGAGTTGAAGCTAAAGGTCGAGGCTTTCGGGTGGATCGTTCTTTGACGGAAGAAGACAAGCAAGGTGAGGCCTTTCTACCATTCCGACGAGCAAGGAGAGAAGGAGTTCGAGCTCAAGGTATAACCTTTCTACAACTTAACTAGTTGTTAGTTTGTTTTAGCTAGTTTTCGTTTAGTAAAGATCCTCACAAGCTAGGTCCATGTTGCCTAAGTCATTAAAAATCCAATTTTTATTATGTTTTCCGCCTCCCCGTAAGGACCGGGGTGGGCAACGTGGACTTACAATAGCAGTTAGACAGGATTTACCGATCAAGTGACATTCACGGTCGCAGATATAATGTAAATTGTGAACTAACATGTTTAAAATTTTCGATCGACTAAGTTTCCCGAAGTGGGCCCCAAGCACAACTGTAGCACTCAAAATAAATCTGGGCCCAAACAGAATATACCATAAACCCCAATTCCAAGTCAGAGACCTACTGAAGAAATTTGGTGCACTGTGGCTATAGTACGGCGGTGGATCCGCGGCCAAAACGTGGTTTTGGCCGCAGATCCGCCGCGCTACAGTAAAATCAGCCCACCAAATTTTCTTAGTTTTCTTAGAAAAGCCTGCACATATTTCTGCAACATACCAAATAATTTTTCCAGCACAAATGAAAATCGACAGAAACTGCATTTTTGAAATTGTGGTTTTTGGAATTTTTGTTCGATCAAAATTCTAAACACGCTAGAGCAAGCTAGTAAAGGTTAACGGCGTGGCTCTGATACCATGTAAGTCTACGGTAGTGCCCCGGTCGTCTGTCCGATGCCAAAATGCGGAAACGAAACTTTTCTTTAAACTAGAAACCAGCGCTACCGCATACTATAAATCCGGATCGGACCATTAACCTACTACTAGCTAACTAGAGAAAGGGTAGAGAGCTATACCGAGCGATCCGTGTCCTTCGGTCTTTGGCCACCATCCCGATCTCCTCGCGGCATCTCCGGTCTCGATCTCCTTGTCGGAAAGGCACCACATCACCGAGTCTTTTTACGGGCTCCCACCTCTGAACCGAGGCAACTCGGACACGAAGTTGGCTAGCCAACGTGTCCAAGATTGCTGTAGACTGAGTGTAGAATGCAATGTCTTAAGGGGTTAATGAAGTTGCCATTTTAGATGGAGGAATGAACTATGGAGATAAGCTATAATGAATTTTCAAGAATCAACCTCTTTCCTTTTGCAACCAAGATATACTAATTTTTTTCTCCACAAAAAAAAATGCTCCTCATCATAGTGGTCGGCCATGGAATCTCAAAAGGAGAAGGGGTGAGCACAAATAATGTGAGTGGTGAGCATAAGAGAAAAGAGTGGGTGATAATGAGGAATAATGGTCACAACAAAGGTCTTATACAAATCCAATCACATAAATGCAAAGGAAATGATTCAAAAAGAATCAACCTCAACACTCACCATCAACCATCAACTATTTCCACAAAAAAACCCTTCCTTTTCGCTAATTTGCACATATGCAAATAAGCCCCTCCATAGAAAATTCAGCCAAGGAAAGAAACAAAGGAAAATGGCCGAAACGGAATCCAAACTGGCAACTTCAAAAAAAGCGATCCCGTAATAAATTACAGGAAAACCCCTCGACTGTATATACATACCCGCATTTGTATTCCGACCGAATACAAATGCAATGAGACAAAATCTACACTATAAAATACTAGGATCCGGCTTAAACCAAAGCCCGCTAGTATTATCCGTCCGATCATGATCCGTGCAATACCACACGTATAAGATCGAACCCTGCCATATATCATACGGCCTCTACAACGTTTCGCCCGAAACTAGAGAAACTGTCTGTGGGGGACTCTAAAGGTTCGTCAATACTTTGGCTATGGATTTAACCACTAGCACGTCAGAGGTATTAGCCATACGTAACGGGCTAGCAGGTATTGACCAAAAAGGAATTCGATGTGCGAACTCATCCTGACACCCTACTGAGCCTGTCAGTGACAATATCCGTACAGTCCGGTCCGTTCGTCTATGAGCATCGCATGTCGGGCCTAGGGGTTGGTGAAAGTCAGACCCCCAAAAGCGGTACAAGTCGTGTCGGAGTGTAGCCCAGAACACCCTGAGATACTACTGGAATACCTACCAGTAAATCTCCTGCCTTGGCCAAGGACTTCGTGTAATGGCTCTCCTAGACACAGCGCGACCTCACCCCCAATACCGGGAGAGACGAACCCCTGCCGATCCGCTCACTGCCTCCATGTGGCTCGGGACTGTACCCAACTAAAACCTGTTTGCACGACTCCTTTGAGCCGTGGTAGGGTAGTAATCAAAGCACAGTGGGAACTCACACGAGACAAATGACGATCTCATGTCGATGAACTAACCTGTACACATGTCACCAGGGAACTGCTATCTGACGTCAGGTATAATACCAACTAGCATGTTCCCGGCGAGTCCTGTCCGGTGTACTCATAACCCAATGAGCACCTATATACATCTTAGGTGAACCAACTGACACCAGTGGCTTGTGAGACCGGCCACCGCCTCTCGTCGGGGTCTCGACTGTATACACTAGTCTACTCTGGAGTATCGATGCCCTGTCTCGAAAACTCCCACGGCTAGGGACCTTTTAAGGATGTGCTTATAGACCCCAGCTCCCACGTATATGATCGCCATCATACTGCTGGCCGTCAAGCAAGAATCCTAAGGGCTCTATCAATGCACAATAGTGACCTGTAAGGTCACCTAAAGCAGTACATGATGATAAAGACAAACCATGGTAGCATACTATTCTCTATCAACGTGTAATAGCGAACTACAATGTCACCTAAAACATGTATACGATGATAGAGAGAAACCAGATAGTATACAAACCTCTCGAGTAAGACTGTCCTACCGGTATAGGTCCTCCCTCAATCATTGCAATCATGTTCCTGTGATCCAATAATTGACTCTGAGGGCACTATATCCAACAGTGCCATGAGCCGGGTTTCATCGAGGGCATCGAGCTCTTCAAGCCGAAGGTGAGCATTTTCTTCATCTGTTAGCTCGTAGTGAATGCCACTCGTAGAGAGGGTAACTCTATCTCGAGGGGGAGTACCGCTTCTGTGCCGAATACTAATGCATACGGCGTTGTGTTCTTGGACGTTTTGAACGTAGTTCGATATGCCCAGAGAGCTTCATGCAGTCTCTCATGCCAGTCCCTCTTATTTCGAGACACCGTCTTTTTCACAATCTTCGTCAAGGTCTTGTTGAAAGCCTCAGCTAGATCGTTAGCTCGGGGATTATAGACCAAAGAATATCTCCAGTCTATGTTATACTGTTGTACGAAGCGGCTAATCTTGTGGCTTCTGTAGGCCAGTCCGTTATCGGAGATAATCCGTCGCGGAGTGCCGAACCAGTAAATGACGTGTGTCTTGACGAAATGGAGGATATTCTCCGTCTTCACTTCTCTTAGCGGTACTGCTTCTGCCCATTTGGAGAAGTAATCGGTTGTCGCCAAAATGAATCGATGTCCTCTGGACGATGCTGGTTCGATGGGGCCAATAATGTCAGTTACCCACATTTCGAACGGCCAGCTAGCCACCATTGGATGTAGTGGATTTGGATGCTGATAGATGAAGTCCCCATGAATCTGGCACGAGTGGAATTGCTTCGCGTATTCGAGGCAGTCCTGGATCATCGTGGGCTAATAGTAGCCCATCCTTTTGATCTTCAGCTTCATTTTCGGGCCGGCTTGGTGAGAACCGCAAAGTCCGTCGTGAGTTTCTTGGACGACTCTCTTTTCCTCTTCAGGTCCTAGGCATCTCAGCCACAGAGAATAAACTGATCTCTTATATAGAGTATCATTAACGAAGGCGAAGGACAGAGCTCGTTTCATAAGCTGATGTCTTGAGGACGCATCTTCAGGCGTTCGACGGGATTTGAAGTGGTCTATATAAACTTCTCTCCAATCCATAGGCTTTTCCTGATCTTTTATTTGTAGGGCCATTTGCTCGGTCGTTTCCTTTTCTTTGGAAGACTCCGAAGATATTTCTGCCGGTGCGAGATCCTGACGGCTTTGCACAACGATCCTCACATTATCGAGGTTCTCGTCGGCCAATTCTTTAGCGAGCTTGGCTAATGCATTCGCCTTGCTATTTTCCGCACGCGGTATGCTTTCCAAGGTGCATGAAGGAATTTGAGTCAGCAGTTGCTGTACCTTCTCTCCGTACTTCACCAGTTCTGGCTTGCACGTTTGATAGTCGCCGTTTACTTGACTAACGACCAGTTGGGAGTCTCCGAATATGAGGAGGTTTTCAATTCCCATGTTGATAGCGATCTCGAGACCTGCTATCAAAGCTTCATACTCGTCTTCATTATTCGTCCTCGGCTCTGTTAAGGAGAAGGCAAAGCGCATTATCCCTCCTTGTGGAGTCACGAAGATGAGGCCCACCCCAGATTTGAATATGGGGGTGTTTTGTTTGCGCTTCTTCATGAAAGATGCTCCATCGAAATAGAGTCCCACTGGGTATCATTCTCTCTTTTCTCCCCGTCGATCGTGTCAAACGCGTGCTCGTCTGGCAATTCACAGTTCAAAGGAGAATCGGTGGGTATTGGATGCTCAGCGAGGAAGTCGGCGATGGCCTGGCCTTTCATTGCCTCGAGGGGTCGATAAGTTATCGAGAAATCCATCAAGAGCAGGGCCCATTTAGCGAGCTGTCCTGTTAATATAGCTTTCGACATCAAATATTTGAGAGGATCCATCTTTGATATGAGATGGACCTCATGTGCCAATGCGTAGTGCCTGAGCTTCTTTACCGCGAAGATCAACGCTAGGCAGTTTTTTTCGATGGAAGAATAATTGCTTTCTTCCCCCAGTAGAACTCGACTCAAATAGTAGAGGGGCTCTCTCCTTCCCTTGGTCGTTTTCTTGTGCCCATAATGCACCTAGAGAACCCTCAAGGGCGGTTGTATACAGAATGAGAGGCTTTTCCTTGACTAGAGGTGTCAGCACCGGCGGATTCTGCAGGTATTGCTTGATTTCGTCTAGCGCACTTTGGCATTTGTGGTCCCAGAAGAAAGGAGTCCCTTTCTTTATTAGGTGACTGTAAGGGCGGCATTTGCCGGAGAGATTGGTTATGAACCGTCGGATATATGTGAGCTTTCCTTGGAGAGACCACGGTTGCTTGAAAGTCGTTGGCGGAGGCATTTTCATGATCGCCTTGATCTTTGACGGATCTATCTCGATGCCTCGGTGTCGGACGATGAATCCTAGGAATTTGCCCGAGATAACTCCGAACGTGCATTTGAGAGGGTTCATCTTTAAGTTGTATTGCCGAAGGCGTTGAAATATGATCTTCAGATGTTCTTGTAACATTTCAGAAAAATAAAATATTATTTTTGGGAATTTTTATAATTTAATATTAATTTTAATGAATATTTTAATATTTCGGTATAATTAAATACCGATAAATTGGGAAAAATTTGGAAAATTATAGAAATTACTAAAAAGAGCGTGTTTTATGTGAATTAAGCAAATTTTAAGTTTTTATGATTAATTTGACAGTAATTTTGTGCTAATCGCGATTAAAAATCGCTAATCGGATTTTAAGCGGGTTTTGTGCAAAACATGCACCATATCATTTCACACTTGTGTTACATTTTCCTACATGGCTTTATTTTCATTTTTCACTCTTTGCTTTGGGTTCACTATTGAGGAGAGAAGGAAATAAAAGAAAAACAAAAGAAAAGGAAAAATGAATAAAAAATGAAGTATGGGCAAGTGAGAGAAAGTGAGGGGTCAAAGGAGAGCCATGCCCATGTGTTCCTTCTTCTTCCTCCATCATTTTCTCCCCCCATTTCCCTCATAGCTACTGTCCTTATCTCCCCCCTCCTCAAATCATCACAAACACACCCAAAAACAACCCAAAACCTAATCCCCACTTCACAAAAAAGGTGCACAAGCTCACAAGCTACATTTTGGACCAGGAAAGTTGGTATTTTGGTGCTGTAGGGGGATTCATGAGTGTCTAATGAGGTAAACCTTTCACAATTAGTGTAGTATTTCAAGTGCTTTAGCCTTATTTCAAGTTTAAAATCGTTTTGGCGAAGTTTAGTGAACTTTGAAATCTCAAGTTGGGAATTAGGGTTTGATTTGAGTAGAGATGGTGCAATTGAACTCTTGTGGTGACCTTAAACCCCTCCCAATTGATAGAAACCCAGACCAACCCAACTGAAACCCAAAAATACGGATTTACAGAACTTTTTAATGTCTGTTTGTGAGTTTTAGGGTGTGCAAGGAAATCTGGAATGAACCGGGGCATTTACTAGAAAAGTAAACAATACCAAAGACCTAGTGGGACCTATAGGAAGACACCCTACCAATACGAGACATTTCCTCCATGCCAAAACCGGCCTGGCCAGAATTTTGGGTCATGTGGCCGCCTCCACTGATTAATTAGGTGCCCAGGTTGCTTCAGCAGGTCATATTCACACTATATATCACCCCAGTGTTGTTTGCTTGCCTTGTTTTGGCCTGCGTCAAAATCTGGGACCACTTTCTCTAGTTGCTGCTTTGATTCGAGCAATGGTTTTCCGTATTTTAAATTCTGGATTTTTGTATTTGTGCTTTATCTCGGTCACTTGACGTTTGTACGTCTATCCCGAGTGTTATTGGATTGAGTTGCGAGATGCAAACTATAGGTTCTAACCTATAGGCTTTTAAGCGTGTCGTTTTGGTTTCGATTTAGCTTTAATCCGATGCGATACGTATGACATGTAGGTACCCCTACGACGATTCGAGACGATGAAGAAGATGACGGCGGCATCAACATCGGCAAGCAAGACGCAAGGTGAGTAGATTATATCTACGGGGGAAGTCGGGTGGATGGCGTATAGCACCCCCGCAGTTCGCTATTTAGTAGACTATATATATACTATATATGATAGCTTTATGCGTGACATGGATATTCTAGATGTGATTAGGTGTACTATGGTTAGATTAGGGTTTAGAAGTAAACTAGTATAGTTTCCCAGTTGCGAACCCTAGAATAGGTTTACACCCACACGCACACACATGCTTACTTGTTATACTTATACCTGGATGATGAGGATAGTGGATGATATTTGGAGATGATTCGATGAGATTGGGCATAGTGCCATGAGATCGGTGATATAATGTGGTTCGTATTTGGGATACGACATGAGATTTTAGCGGGCCTTTGGACGTGTGTTTTACACACGCATTTATATTTACAAAGATGGTATCGGTTTGTACTAGACTTAGATCAGTACCCCAGATCATGAGATATGATGATAAGGATACCGGATAATTGATGAGATGAATGTGATATTGACCCGTACCCGGATTTGGGATGTCGTGCAATGATTTACCGTACGAGCTTTATTTGATGATAAGATCCGCACTCATGACTCGAGGATGTCATATTGTATCGTACGCGGTACCATTGAGGCATGATCACCGACTATTATATTTATATATATATATATATCGACTCAGATTTTGGTGGTTTTCATACCCCTCCCGATTAGCTTGTTAGTTAGATCTGTAGTTTGCTTAGTAGATGTTAGGCTAGACCGAGTCATACCTATTTCAAAACTAACGAATCGGGAGTATTTTAAAGACAGGCAAAGGGATTCTACGGATATTTTCAAAAGACGCTCCTTTTCTTAAAAACACCGTAGCCCTTATTTTACAAAAAAAAACCCGATTCGTCTTATTTCAAATGGCAAAACCGTATGACATTTTTATATGGATATAGATTCTTCACTATTGTGTTTATTAGTCGATTTTTGCATATTCTTACTATTCGCACCGCATTGCATGTGTAAATGTAATTATTGTTATATTAAAACCATGCTGTCAGGACACCAGCACCATTATCGATGATGCGTATGTTTCACGTACACCTGCTTTCCGGCTCACACACTTCATCATCGATAATTTCCATGTCACTACACAGTAGGATTATTGCATCAGGATATGACCCCTTGCATAGTATACTTGTGCACATACATATTGTACACTCATACTTGTGCACATACCTATTGTACACTCATACTTGTGTACTTACATATTGTACACTCATACATGTGCACATACATATTGTACACTCATACTTGTGCACATACCTATTGTACACTCATTCTTGTGTACTTACATATTGTACACTCATACTTGTGCACATACATATTGTACACTCATATTTGTGCACATACGTATTGTACACTCATACTTGTGTACTTACATATTGTACACTCATACTTGTGCACATACATATTATACACTCATGCTTGTGCACATACATATTGTACACCCATGCTTGTGCATATACATATTGTACACTCATACTTGTGCACATACCTATTGTACACTCATACTTATGCACATACATATTCTACACTCATACTTGTGCACATACCTATTGTACACTCATACTTGTGGACTTACATATTGTACACTCATACTTGTGCATATACATATTGTACACCCATTCTTGCATACATACGTATTTGCACATACATAGATGATTCTGGCTTGATTTGGAGATTTGGGAACCGCAAGATACTTTTTAAAACTGATTCATTTTAAAGGAGCGGTCTTCCCACGATATGTGCATATTACTGTTTTGTGTTGCATGATATACTGATATGCTCACATTTCTTTTATATGTCGCATACATCGTGCTTTATGATTATACGTATTGAGAGATGTTGTTTCCATGATATTCTGGATTTGGGAACCATGGTCATTTCAAAATAAAGTATGTATTGTTTTAAAACCAGGTTACCCTTGATATGATATTTCAGTATGTCCACCATGTGTTTTCTCGGTTCTGAGAGTGGCATGTGAAACCCGATTCGAGGAGCGGTAGGCACCGTCTGCAGGTACATGGTGGACCCGGTGAGGTACTCTGGGGCAAGAAGACTCGTATATGTTGGACGGAGAGCCTGGCAGGTGACCCGAGGATGAATGACTAGGATATGTGGTTCGTTCGCTTACCCCGACACGAGGTCATCAGATTGATTGATTCCAGCTAGAGACGACTCCACGCAGGTTCGTTGGTAGTCGATGGAGACGATCGAATGTCAGGAACCCATTTCCAAGTTTAAAGTATTCGGAAGATAATGCAGGTAAGGCTATGGATCCTCTAGAAGAATGAAACCCTAACTCGACGCAATGACCATGGAACGCCTTCGAACCTTAGGGTTTGCGGCAGTTTAGCGGTGCCATTTGTGAGGCTTGGGTTTGCCCTTCTACGGTTGGTCCACAGGTACTGTGGCATATACTGGAATACTATTAAACTGTACTCAAGATGTTGATCTCTTGGGGGATTATGAGGTTCTGACAAATCGATCGAATGGTTCGACATCTTTCGGATATCATGTGATGGGATACATTGCTTGGGAGACTCCAGATACGAGTATAGCCGTTAGAGCGCAGTCCATGCAGCCACGAGAAGACGAGTCTGAATCAGTCGACATTGGAGCAGAGTGGAGTAAAGAGTTCGCACGAGATTTCGACGAGATGACGTTCCACTCTGCTGACATCAGAGATGCGATACGCATGCAGAGGCGTTGCATGTGGATATATCTTCCAGAAGGAGTCATGATGAGAATGCAGCCGTTCCGGAACAAGAAACAGATATAGTAAGGGTGGTAACTTCCGGGCAATTCGGCAGAAACGAGATTTGAAAGAGACCTCAACAGGACCTTTCTAGAATACTATATTAGAAGACTTGGACTAGGGATCAGTCATGTTGTGCACACCTAGGAGACCAGTAAGCTGACCGGGTTCGGATAGAGGACCTCACCCAGATGCGTTGTGAATTGATCAAGAATGGACGGGAATGGAGTATACCTCCGCAGGTTGGGACGAGTTCCTGATGACGTGTTCGGCTAGATATCTTCCACAGAGTGATGAAAATACCGAGTTCGTGATTTCGAGTCCGTGTGAGAGACTTCGGATTGACCGTAGCCGAGAACATTTGCAGTGCGCAGATAGAGACGTGACGTCAAAGTGGACAATGATATAGACAAGTGGGACAAGAGGTTCGTGCAAGATGCTGACGAGCGGTTGCTACTCCCATTAAGATTAAAGGTCGGATATGTCTACAGAGGCATTGGGATGCGACCAGTTTCCGAGGAAATGCTGTGCTGAGGACGCAGACATCCAGAGAGCGAGAAAAAAATTATGCAAGAGTATCAGCCTCCGTACAGTTCGGCATAGGCGAGATCGGAAGAGACTTTGAGCAGGATTCCTTCCAAGACACCGCTGCGATAAGAATTGCACCCAGGATCAGATGTGTGATGTGTATTCAGAGTATCAGAGGTCGGCGCCAGTGACGTGTTGCTTTACGAGTGGTCGTGAGGATTGACCGAGAGATGACAAGAGAAGTGCCAGGACGGAATCGTCCCCGTTAGCACACTTGACATGGCCGATGAGCCGATGGATTGCGAGATTGGTAATCCACAGAGGAGATAAGGACCTAGAGACAGAGGACGCCAGACCATGAACAGGAGACAAGTAGATATCTTGCGCTGCTGGCATTGGATGCACCGACACCTTCTCGACCTTGAAGGAGGAAATATTGACGATAATATTTATGATTTGTGATTTGGTGATTAGATTATCACGTATCCGTCACCTTGGCTTTCGGTATTTTGGGCGATCTATTCGCATGATTTAGACTTGATGACTGAGTTCCATGATATTTGTTTTCGTGCACCATGGTTGCACCTACTGGGTATTCATATTTGTGCACAGTTATTGCACCTGATTTCGTTTTTGTGCCTTGGCTTCACATGCTTATGACTTCATGGATTTCATACAGTTGGGTTGATTTTGTGCATATGGCATGCACCCGATTTGATTTTTGCACTCGGTATAGTTCATATATGGTTGCAGTACTGTGATACGTATTTTGTGCACTACAGTTGTACATGACTTCGATTTGATGTTATTGGAGGTATTGATTTTGACTTCATGCCTAGGGTATGCATATGTTTTGACTTATGCTTCCGGCATAGTTTTCATGCACTTTTATTGTTTTGATTTAGTTTGTGCACGCTGATGCACATGGTTGTGAGATTATATACCACGGTATACCTGATTTGGATTGAACTTTATTGTATACCGTCGATTTCGGTTATGATATTGATGTTGATTTCGTGCACTCTGTACCTTTGATTTAGATTCTATTCGTGCATGATAGATGCACCTGATTTTGGACTTTCGCACATGTTGGGCGTCTGTTATGAGATGCGATTTTGGTGCACACCAGATGCACTAAATCGAGATTTTTCGTGTATATCAGATGCACCTGAATTGCTGTTAGGCACACCCGTTGCCTATGACAGATGTTTTGTGCACACCCATTGCTCTTAGATGTTGTTTCTGTGCACATGTATGGTACATATATGGATTTTGATTTCCATGCGCACCAGATGCACGTAGCATTCATATGCACATTTTGGGGATTGATTTCTTATGGACCAGTACGTTTTCATGATATTTGTTATTTGTTTTCGTACTGAGCAGGACTAGTCCGAGGACAGTACCCGGATATATTTTGCATGCATTGAAAGTTATCAAAGGGATTTCCAAAGGAAAGCTATAGTCTCAGTATTTACCTACGTGTCTGATATGACACGAAACGTTTAAGCAAGGAAACCCTTCTAAATTGTATTCAAAAACAGCGGGACGTACATATTAAACAAAGGATAAGTATATATATAGCTATTTTCTTACAATAGACGTCCGCCACTGTGCCGCGATACGCGCGTCGCTGTTCAGTTGATAAAACTGCACATTTGTTATTACATTTTTCCTACTATTTCTATATTAAAAAGGTCTTTATTATAATATATCATACATATGAGGGTTTATCTGTAAAAATACTTATTTCCATGTGTTGATATATTATAATAAGCATTTGGTAGGAAAATGTATGCAAATAATATCATTGACCTAATCCTAGTAGAACAAAGTCTACTAAATATTATTTAAGTTGTTGTGCAGAATTTTCAGGTCTTAAATCAAGGAAATCAAGTTGTTAAAGCTAACCTGCCTAATTAAGAAAGCAAAACTTGGAGACCAAGTCTGACAGCAACTACGAGAAGATTTCAAGGATCTAAAGGTCCCAGATATTGCCACATGTCACAAGGATGAAGCCCTAAAAAATTGATGAAGTGATCCCCACCCTTGGCCGCGGATCCACGGCCAAACCCCCCTGTTGGCCGCGGATCCGCGGCATGATAGGGGAGTTAGAGTGTGCAATTTTCTAGGGTGAATCTCTACTGTTAGCTTCCAATTTTGGAAGCTAAATTTCTGGCTTTTGGGGTATAAATAAGGACCGAGAGCCTCTTTGAAAAATTATCAAGTCGACGCGATCACGAAGTCCAAGACGGCTCACGCATCCAAGCTGATCATCAACTGTTCGTCTACCTCCTTGGAAGAGATCGAGAAGCAAGCTAGTCTTTGTAATCATTTTCTAAGGAATCAAAGTGTAATGAATATTGTTGATTAATAAAGGTAGTTCTTTTTCCTATTCTATTTCTTCGTAGTTTAATTATGCATTTTCTCTCCATCTCTTCTTCTCCCAACATGCGCGAGTAATTCTCCGCTTGTTATGGTTCGTAAGATTAGGGTAGGCTAATAGATGATGAACATCCCTAAACCCTTTTTAAGTCCTATAAAGTTTATGAACTTTATCAAAAGAATCATTAACATCCTAATCGGGCGCGCTAACAATTCTTTGTTAGTTCCGACCGCGATTAGAGATTAGATTAATGATTGTTTTGGAAAAGGCTAGATATGAACGGAGTTCCGTGTCGAGATAAGGGTTAAGAGTGAGATTCCTTTTCCTTCCAGAAACCCTAATCTACACGCATCACCGTCGTTCTAGTTTTAAATCTATTAAAGGATAAAAAGGGTAACTTTTAATTAATCGTCAATGACTACTAAATCCTAAGGAACCCTACAAGCTCCCTTATTATATTAACTACATCCCTAAAATAATCTAGATCTATATTTTTTCATTCTTTCTTAACGTAGATCTAGAAACCATTCTTCAAAATTCTTTATTCCTCCTCTCTTTTTCAACACATCTAAAGTAAGAGTAAAAGATTCAACGTTTCCCTGAGGACGATCCGTACTCACCTCGGTCTAGCTACACGCGACACCGTTCTGATTGCGGTTAACTACAAACACACTCTTTCGAACCAATCAGTCGCACAGCAACATGAAAGGTTTAGCATGCATTTCTTTCAGATGTTTACATGTACAGATTTTATGTTTATATGTATAGTTTTGATGTATATCATATTGGTTTTTGAATTGGATTTAGACATTGATATCTTCACCATGACTCCGATGATTGTGGGATGCTTGACGGAGTTTTGATTTTGAGTTATCTGCTCATTGTTCATGCGCGTGCATTATGCTATGATGCGTTTTATGTATTGATGATTTCGAAGCCCCGACGACTTGGACTTTTTACTGAAATGTTTTAGTTTTTGAGGGGTTTAAACTTAAATTCGGGGATCGAATTTCTTTAAGGAGGGAAGATTGTAACATATCAGAAAAATAAAATATTATTTTTGGGAATTTTTATAATTTAATATTAATTTTAATGAATATTTTAATATTTCGGTATAATTAAATACCGATAAATTGGGAAAAATTTGGAAAATTATAGAAATTACTAAAAAGAGGGTGTTTTATATGAATTATGCAAATTTTAAGTTTTTATGATTAATTTGACACTAATTTTGTGCTAATCGCGATTAAAAATCGCTAATCGGATTTTAAGCGGGTTTTGTGCAAAACATGCACCATATCATTTCACACTTGTGTTACATTTTCCTACATGACTTTATTTTCATTTTTCACTTTTTGCTTTGGGTTCACTATTGAGTAGAGAAGGAAATAAAAGAAAAACAAAAGAAAAGGAAAAAGGAATAAAAAAATGAAGTATGGTCAACTCAGAGAAAGTGAGGGGGTCAAAGGAGAGCCATGCCCATGTGTTCCTTCTTCTTCCTCCATCATTTTCTCCCACCATTTACCTCATAGCTGTTGCCCTTATCTCCCCCCTCCTCAAATCATCACAAACACACCCAAAAACAACCCAAAACCTAATCCCCACTTCACAAAAAAGGTGCACAAGCTCACAAGCTACATTTTGGACGAGGAAAGTTGGTGTTTTGGTGCTGTAGGGGGATTCATGAGTGTCTAATGAGGTAACCCTTTCACAATTAGTGTAGTATTTCAAGTGCATTAGCCTCATTTCAAGTTTAAAATCATTTTGGAGAAGTTTAGTGAACTTTGAAATCTCAAGTTGGGAATAAGGGTTTGATTTGAGTAGAGATGGTGCAATTGAACTCTTGTGGTGACCTTAAACCCTTCCCAAATGATAGAAAACCAGACCAACCCAACTGAAACCCAAAAATACGGATTTACAGAACTTTGCAATGTCGGTTTGTGAGTTTTAGGGTGTGCAGGGAAATCTGGAATGAACCGGGGCATTTACTAGAAAAGTAAACAATACCAGAGACCTAGTGGGACCCCATAGGAAGACACCCTACCAATACGAGACATTTCCTCCATGCCAAAACCGGCCTGGCCAGAATTTTGGGTCATGTGGCCGCCTCCTGATTAATTAGGTGCCAAGGTTGCTTCAGCAGGTCATATTCACACTATATATCACCCCCAGTGTTGTTTGTTTGCCTTGTTTTGGCCTGAGTCAAAATCTGGGACCACTTTCTCTAGTTGCTGCTTTGATTCGAGCAATGGTTTTCCGTATTTTAAATTCTGGATTTTTGTATTTGTGCTTTATCTCTGTCACTTGACGTTTGTACGTCTATCCCGAGTGTTATTGGGTTGAGTTGCGAGATGCAAACTATAGGTTCTAACCTATAGGCTTTTAAGCGTGTCGTTTTGGTTTCGATTTAATTTTAATGCGAGGCGATACGTATGACATGTAGGTACCCCCACGACGATTCGAGACAATGAAGAAGATGACGGCGGCATCAACATCGGCAAGCAAGACGTAAGGTGAGTAGATTATATCTATGGGGGAAGTCGGGTGGATGGCGTATAGCACCCCCGCAGTTCGATATTTAGTAGACTATATATATACTATATATGATAGCTTTATGCGTGACATGGATATTCTAGATGTGATTAGGTGTACTATGGTTAGATTAGGGTTTAGAAGTAAACTAGTATAGTTTCCCAGTTGCGAACCCTAGAATAGGTTTACACCCACACGCACACACATGCTTACTTGTTATACTTATACCTGGATGATGAGGATAGTGGATGATATTTGGAGATGAGTCGATGAGATTGGGCATAGTGCCATGAGATCGGTGATATGATGTGGTTCGTATTTGGGATACGACATGAGATTTTAGCGGGCCTTTGGACGTGTGTTTTACACACGCATTTATATTTACATAGATGGTATCGGTTTGTACTAGACTTAGATCAGTACCGCAGATCATGAGATATGATGATAAGGATACCGGATAATTGATGAGATGAATGTGATATTGACCCGTATCCGGATTTGGGATGTCGTGCAATGATTTACCGTACGAGCTTTATTTGATGATAAGATCCGCACTCATGACTCGAGGATGTCATATTGTATCGTACGCGGTACCATTGAGGCAGGATCACCGACTATTATATTTATATATATATATATATCGACTCAGATTTAGGTGGTTTTCATATCCCTCCCGATTAGCTTGTTAGTTAGATCTGTAGTTTGCTTAGTAGATGTTAGGCTAGACCGAGTCATACCTATTTCAAAACTAACGAATCGGGAGTATTTTAAAGACAGGCAAAGGGATTCTACGGATATTTTCAAAAGACGCAACTTTTCTTAAAAACACCGTAGCCCTTATTTTATAAAAAAAAACCTGATTCGTCTTATTTCAAATGGAAAAACCGTATGACATTTTTATATGGATATAGATTCTTCACTGTTGTGTTTATTAGTCGATTTCTGCATATTCTTGCTATTCGCACCGCATTGCATGTGTAAATGTAATTATTGTTATATTAAAACTATGCTGTCAGGACACCAGCACCATTATCGATGATTCGTATGTTCCACGTACACCTGCTTTCCGGCTCACACACTTCATCATCGATAATTTCCTTGTCACTACACAGTAGGATTATTTCATCAGGATATGACCCCTTGCATGGTATACTTGTGCACATACCTATTGTACACTCATACTTGTGTACTTACATATTATACACTCATACATGTGCACATACATATTGTACACTCATACTTGTGCACATACCTATTGTACACTCATTCTTGTGTACTTACATATTGTACACTCATACTTGTGCACATACGTATTGTACACTCATACTTGTGCACATACGTATTGTACACTCATACTTGTGCACATACGTATTGTACACTCATGCTTGTGCACATAAATATTGTACACTCATGCTTGTGCACATACCTATTGTACACTCATACTTATGCACATACATATTGTACATTCATACTTGTGCACATACCTAATGTACACTCATACTTGTGGACTTACATATTGTACACTCATACTTGTGCATATATATATTCTACACCCATTCTTGCATACATACGTATTTGCACATACATAGATGATTCTGGCTTGATTTGGAGATTTGGGAACCGCAAGATACTTTTTAAAACTGATTCATTTTAAAGGAGCGGTATTCCCACGATATGTGCATATTACTGTTTTGTGTTGCATGCTATACTGATATGCTTACATTTCTTTTATATGTCGCATACATCATGCTTTATGATTATACGCATTGAGAGATATTGTTTCCATGATATTCTGGATTTGGGAACCGTGGTCATTTCAAAATAAAGTATGTATTGTTTTAAAACCCGGTTACCCTTGATATGATATTTCAGTGCGTCCACCATGTGTTTTCTCGGTTCTGAGAGTGGCATGTGAAACCCGATTCGAGGAGCGGTAGGCACCGTCTGCGGGTACATGGTGGACCCGGTGAGGTACTCCGGGGCAAGAAGACTCGTATATGTTGGACGGTGAGCCTGGCAGGGGAGTACTACCTGTTAGTTATATGTATGCCCTAGAGGCCATTACTATACATAGGATGTATATTGTAGTGGATACTTGGACATATATAGGGATGACTTTCTTGCTCGATATGATAGTATGCTATCTGGTTACTCTTTATCTTAACATGCATACTGATTGTCTCTCTGTTACATGTTGGTAAAGCCCTTAGGATGTGTACTTGACTACCTGGACTATGATGCGGATCATACTAGTGGGGACATGGTAGTCCATAAGTACATCCTTCAAGGTCCCTAGTCGTGGGTGTATCGAGACGGGGCATCGATATACCAGAGTAGACTAGCGTATACCTTCTCGACCCATACAGATGGGCGATGGATGATCCCATATCCATTGGTGTTTGACATCAGAGATGATATACGGGTGCTCAGTAGAGACTGGGTACACTGGACGGACTCGCCGAGAACTCCCAGATGGTATTATACCTTACGTCAGATGGCAATTCTCTGGTGACACTGGTACAGGTTAGTCTGTAGACCCGAGATCGTCATAGAGTCTTGTGTGGTTCCCACTGTGCTTTGATTTCCACCTTACCACGTCCAAGAGGGCATGCAAAACGGTGGTTTTTGGGTACAGTCCCGAATCACATGGAGGCAATGAGCGATAGGAGGGGTTTCGTCTCTCCCGGTATAGGGAGTTGATGTTGCGCAGTGTTCGATTGGCTATAACAGGAAGTCCTTGGCCAAGGCTGCTTTAGGGATTTACTGGTAAGTGTTACCAGTAGTTTCTCGACCTGTTATGAGACTCATATCGACACGACTTATCGAGGTATTGGGGTCTGACGTTTACCACCCCTAGATGAGATATGAGACATATCAGACGAACAGACCGGACTGTACGGGAAGTGTTACTCGTTCGATTCACAGGAGTGTGAGCGGGCTTGCTCGTTGATCTTCTGATCGCTCAATACCCGGATGGCCATTATGTTAGTTATATGTATGCCCTAGAGGCCATTACTGTACATAGGATGTATATTGTAGTGGATGCTGGGACATATATAGGGAGGACTTTCTTGCTCGACATGATAGTATGCTATCTGGTTACTCTTTACCTTAACGTGTATACTGATTGTCTTTCTGTTACATGTTGGTAAAGCCCTTAGGATGTGTACTTGACTACCTGGACTATGATGCAGATCATATTAGTGGGGACATGGTTGTCTATAAGTACATCCTTCAAGGTCCCTAGTCGTGGGTGTATCGAGACGGGGCATCGATACACCAGAGTAGACTAGCGTATACCTTCTCGACCCATACAGATGGGCGATGGATGATCCCATATCCATTCGTGTTTGACATCAGAGATGATATACGGGTGCTCAGTAGAGACTGGGTACACTGGACGGACTCGCCGAGAACTCCCAGATGGTATTATACCTTACGTCAGATGGCAGTTCTCTGGTGACACTGGTACAGGTTAGTCTGTAGACCCGAGATCGTCATAGAGTCTTGTGTGGTTCCCACTGTGCTTTGATTTCCACCTTACCATGTCCAAGAGGGCATGCAAAACGGTGGTTTTTGGGTACAGTCCCGAGTCACATGGAGGCAATGAGCGATAGGAGGGGATTCGTCTCTCCCGGTATAGGGAGTTGATGTTGCGCTGTGTGCGATTGGCTATAACCGAAAATCCCTGGCCAGGGTTGCTGAGATTTACTGGTAAGTGTTACCAGTAGTTTCTCAAACTGTTATAGACCTCATATCGAAACGAATTATCGAGCTATTGGGGTCTGACGTTTACCACCCCTGGGCAAGATATGCGACATATCAGACGAACAGAACAGACTGTACGGTAAGTGTCACTGGTTGGATTCACAGGAGTGTGAGCGGGCTTGCTCGTCGATCTTCTGATCGCTCAATACCCGGGCGGCCGTTACGTTTAGCAGACCGCTTGCGGCTTGTGGGTGTTTGATATGATCATCACCTGTTGCCGGCGTATTGACGAGTCTTTAGAGTCCTACACAGAGGTTTCCTGGCTCAAGCGAAACGAAATACGAGCGCATATGAGATATGTGCGGGACCGAGAATAATGCGTGTATGTGATACCGTATTCTATTCTCGCGATTTCTATCATCGGCAGGTTATATGTGATATAGCCGGGTTACCGAATCAAGTGTTGATTCGATACATTGATACACTTGATACTAGTCGGTTATATGCGATATGACCGGATCATTAAATCAAGTGTTGATTTAATGATTTAATGTATAATTATATATTTGATATATTACTTTGCATTAACTAGTATTGGTTCACTTTAAATGGATTTTCTCACTTGATGTGCACATTGTATATGTGATATACTTTTGTGCATTTGATTGTATCATGTTTGATGATACATGAGGGTTTGTGTGTGTGATTAAACCATGGTTATGTTAATGGTTAGGGTTTTGTTTATTTACTTATTCATTTATTTATTTATTCATTTTGGAAAGACGAAGAGAAATGGTGGCTTGATTTGTTTTCTAGTTGAAGCTTCATGAAGCTTTGAATAAGTCCACCATTTTTGTTTCATGCTTAACCCTAACCATTAAACCTAACCTTAGTTTATTCTCTACACCTAACTATGGTTGCAAATATGATAAGTATCATATTATTTCCTATTTTTTAAAAAGACTTATCACATTCTTTTTCTTCTTCTTCTTCTTCAAGAAGAAGAGAGCTTGCAACCTTCAATGGCGATTTCATGAAAAGAGTGAGAAATCCAATTCTAAAGTGAACCCACTTCCTATTTCTTCATCCTCTACCACTTGCCAAGTAGTATAGGGTGTTTTCTTCACAAGTTTCATGACTTGGTGTAGTTGGAGCTTGATCTTGAGTTGCCTCGACGTAGATCATCTTCGGCATCGAAGTCGACGACCTAGCCCGCCCATTTCTCCGATGAAGCCGGCGCTAGAGCCCGGGATCCGATGATCGCAGCGAGGAGACATCATCACGGAGCTATGGAGGTGGAGGACCGGATCTACAAAGGTTGTATTTCCGTTCACTTATTAGTAAAGCAGTTTACTAGTTGCATGTTTCGCCTATTCATCTAGTTAACGATCCGTATTAGGGTTTGTAGGCACATGAAATTTTTTGAATTGGCCATGTTTGATCTGTTGTGAGACTTCATTAGTGTGCCTAGGAACCCTACAGTGGTATCAGAGCCTAGCTAGAGCCTTAAGCGATGCACAGACGGAGTTAGAAGTCCGATCGAACCGAAACCCTAACTCAAAAATGCTCTCTGTACATTTTTTCAAAACTGGGTTTTTTCCAGATTAAAAATGCTTAAAAAATTTAGCAGGAAATTCTAAGAATTACGGTGCAAAAACGACCAAAAGATACTCTTAAAGCGCGGCGGAACCGCGGCAGAAGCATTGCTTCTGCGGCGGTTCCGCGGCCAAATTATGTGATTACGTTTCCATTTTTGCACAGTAATTTGTCTCTTCAGGTGCTGAGTTTTCTGGGAATTTTTAATGTTTACTTAAGAGTTAAGTTTTCTGGGTTTTATTGGGAGTTCGCAGATTCGATCGGATTATCTGACTTTGTCTATGTGTCTTTCCGGGTAATTTTTGAATATGTTAAAAAGTTCGACCGGATATAAATACCCACTTTTTCCCCTGTCGGGAAATTTCCAAGTGTTGGATTTTTCCGTAGTTTAATAATGTTCTAAGTAGTGCAAGTAACGCGATGGACCCTCTAGAAGACAACAAACCTTAACTCGATTATGTGACAGTCTTGAACTGCCCTTTGAACCTTCAGGTTTGGGGCAGTACGGCGTGTCACATGTGAGGCGTTGGCTTGACCCTTCAACGGCTGGACCGAAGGTACTGAGGCATGAAGTGAATGTTTTAAAACTTATTTCATGTGTTGATCTGTATCGGGAAAACGTGGGTGTTTGAATGTTCGATCGGAAAGTTTAACATTTTCTATTTATCTGGAATGGGATACAACAATTGGAATTCACAAGTTTTTATGAGATAGCTGATATGAATGTTATAAGAATAGCACTTTATTCTCACTTGATCGGTTGCCACGGAATTTTGATGTGATCAAAAGTCCGTCGCAATCACGTAGCATACGCGGATACTCGCCGGGTAAACTTTGTTAGTTATATGTATGCCCTAGAGGCCATTACTATACATAGGATGTATATTGTAGTGGATGCTTGGACATATATAGGGAGGACTTTCTTGCTCGACATGATAGTATGCTATCTGGTTACCCTTTACCTTAACGTGTACACTGATTGTCTCTCTGTTACATGTTGGTAAAGCCCTTAGGATGTGTACTTGACTACCTGGACTATGATGCGGATCATACTAGTGGGCACGTGGTAGTCCATAAGTACATCCTTCAAGGTCCCTAGTCGTGGGTGTATCGAGACGGGGCATCGATACACCAGAGTAGACTAGCGTATACCTTCTCGACCCATACAGATGGGCGATGGATGATCCCATATCCATTGGTGTTTGACATCAGAGATGATATACGGGTGCTCAGTAGAGACTGGGTACACTGGACGGACTCGCCGAGAACTCCCAGATGGTATTATACCTTACGTCAGATGGCAGTTCTCTGGTGACACCGGTACAGAGTAGTCTGTTGACCCGAGATCGTCATAGAGTCTTGTGTGGTTCCCACTGTGCTCTGATACCACTGTAGGGTTCCTAGGCACTCTCAAGAGGTCTCACAAGGCATCAACCATGCCAATTTCAAATTTAACGGTGCCGAGAAACCCTAGACTAGATCGTTAACTAGAATTTTAGGCGAAAAATGAAACTAGTTTACAACTAAACTAAAAGAACGGAAATACAACCTTTGTAGATCCGTTTCTCCACCTCCATAGCTCCATGATGAAGTCCTCTCCGCTGTCCAAATCGAACCATGACTGGGTTTTTTCCAGATTAAAATTTTCTAAAAAATTCAGCAGGGTCTTGTTAGAATTACTGTGAAATTCGTGGGGCTAATTCGACAAAAGTGCGGCGGAACCGCGGCAGAAGCCTGGCTTTTGCGGCGGTTCCGCGGCCATTTGATGACGTCACCCTTCCTATTTTGCACAGTAATTCCTCTTTTACAGTGCTGAGTTTTATAGGAATTTTTAATATTTGTTCAAGAGTTGAATTTTCTGGGTTGTTTTGGGAATTCGGTGTTTCGATCGGAGTATCAGATTTTGTCTATGTGGCTTTCCGGATAAATTTTAGAATATGTTAAAAAGTTCGACCGGATATAAATACCCAATTTTTCCCCTGTCGGGAAATTTCCAAGTGTTGGATCTTTCCGTGGTTTAACAACGTTCTAAGTAGTGCAAGTAACGCAATGGACCCTCTAGAAGACAACAAACCTTAACTCGATTATGTGACCGTCTTGAACTGCCCTTTGAACCTTCGGGTTTAGGGCAGTACGGCATGCCACATGTGAGAAGTTGGCTTGACCCTTCTACGGCTGGACCGTTGGTACTGAGGCATGAACTGGATGTTTTTAGACTTATTTCATGTGTTGAGCTGTATCGGGAAAACTTGGGTGTTCGACTGTTCGATCGGAAAGTTTAACATTTTTTGTTTATCTGGAATGTGATACAACAATTGGAATTCACAAGCAGTTATGAGATAACTGAATGAATGTTATAAACATAGCAGTTTAGTCTCACTTGATCGGTTGCCACGGAATTTTGATGTGATCAAAAGTCCGTCGCAATCACGTAGCGTACGCGGATACTCGCCGGGTAAACTTAATAGACAGCCTCACTCCATAGCCCCGACCAAGTGACTGTAGGAGAACCCCGTCGCCGAAAGAATCCATTCGGGTGCTCGCGGCAGCGGTGTTCCGCCTTGGTGCACTTTGTCGACGGCATCGGGGGTGCGGCCGCCTATTGAAGTTTGCGACGAGCATTCGATCAGGATGTCGGGAATCTTGTTGAATTGCCCGACTTGATATTGAAAAGTGTTTTCGATTTTGAGACTAAAATGCGGGGTTTATAATTATTAGGCATGTGATGTCTAAGTAATTCATTTGATTAGGCATGCGATGTCTAAAGAGATTGCGGATTCCAACTGTTGTAGTTTTACACTTTCTTTTCTGTGACCGTAAGTGTAATATGTGATATCGCCGGTTTCGTTGCTATATGTCAACGACAATTGGGATGTACATATTTACTTACGTTGATGACATGTGATGTTATGTGTTGCTGGATATGTTATATTGGATCGTCGTGTTTGAATAGCCGGGGTTTTTTTTATGTGAGATGAGTGTTTTTCATTTTCATTCATGTAAAAACTTGTATGTAATATTCTTTTATTGGGGCACTTCCAGGTTGCGGAAGTTGTCACCGTTGATGTATATTATTTACTTTTCCGCACTAGGATAGACCCAAGGAGGAGGGCACAAGTAACCGGGTTCTGGAGTCCAGTGGGAGACCAACTCGAGGAGTCGAGTCAGGGTCTCCTAACTCTAGAATTGGTAGGGTTGCTTGCCGCTCTCGTAAGGGTCTAGGGGTGTGGGTTTTGGCTATTCATCGCGACCGTGGAATCCGTGTTTTATACTGGCTCGTATTGAAAACACGGACGTCCTAGTATATCCAATATTTCATATGATTCTTCTGCTGCGATATCTGTGATGTGATCATGTGATGTTCTGTGATAGATACTGTATATAGTATATATGATATATTATATAGGCGTTTACTTATGTTTTACACCCGCGCTAGCCCTGCCCCGCTCTGCCGTTAGTTACCTAACCTAACGGTGCACGAGGGGACATCGAGGCGAATGCGGATGGCATAAGTGTACGTCGTATTTATCTGTGATGTTTAGGTACTTAAATGATGGGACTTCATTAATGTGATTAATGAAAGAAAAGAAACCTAAGATGTTGTGGAATCGAATTTCAAAATAAAACAAGTAGCTACAGTTCTTGCTTTGCACAGCGGTATATATATGATATATCCTGCACCTTATTCGATAAGGAAAGGACCGAGATCCCTTCACCGTGAGTGACTCCTTTAGCAATAACTGGCAGATGCTACAACTCTCGGTTTTTCTTTTGATTGCTTCTATAGCTTCTGCTTTGCACAGTGATATATATGATATATCCCGCACCTGATTCGACGAGGAAAGTACCGACGATCCCTTCACCGGGAGTGACTCCTTTAGCAAAACTAGAAAAGCCTCAAAGACACTCCATTTCAAAATTCATTCGATCCTACAACGATATCAAGTTCATTACGCAATAGGTTTTCAGAAAAACTTGTCGTAGCCCTCCGTCATTTCAGATAAGTACTAGTTAGTATTCGTGCTGCGGTAGTTTGGCCTCCGTCAAAGCGTAGTGTACGGTAGCTAACTAGTGCTTATCTGCTAGCATATGATGCGATTGGATTAGGGTATTCGTACGGCGTTGTTTGGCCTCCGTCAAGGGTCGTGCGGGTGGGTTTAATTCAATCAGGAAATGACGGGTTGAACTTGACTAGCGGACTATGGGTAGTTTGGCCTCCGTCAAGGTCATAGGACGCTAGGGGCAAAACTTTATCGGGAATTTCAAGTGTTGAAATTTGCAATAAGATTGCTTACCTTCTATGAGATAGTTGGATCCCGATACCCACTGCGAGTAATTGTTACTCCTGGGAGAGTTTTATACATTACAATTAGCCGATCAAGTAGGTGTCTAGAAAGGTGTTAATGGGGTTACGCCTCTGGGAAAACGAGGTTTACATTAATTAGGTTCGTGCGAAAGCACGGGGGACCTCCCTCAAAGTACCGACATTGGCCTGGCTGAAAGATTGGCGAACTTGTAGTGTGTAATTAATCCCGGCTAGTCTTTCCTTTTAGGGTTTGAAGGAAGATTTGATAAAAAGCAGTGGGAGCCATCCTGATTAGATAAAATAATAACCAATCTGATCTTGCAAGAGCGCACGCTGAGTGTTTTCTTCTCTCTCTCTCCAGGTAGCGACCATATCACGCCTTAATCAAGATAATAATACGGAATATTGACCGAACCCGCTTGTTATACTGAGCTGGGGAACGTTGATCCCGCTCCAACTTATAATTGTTATAAGACAGAGCAGGAAATAGGGGAATACCAAGATTCCCATGCCGCCTAAACGAAGAGAGTGCATGCTGATGTATCATCTTCGGGTGTGTTCAGTATACAGAACTGTTTCTCAATGTCCTTTACGTCCTGGGTATATGATACCGGATCAGGATCCCGCATATGTAATATGTTACATGGGCTACAGATAGGTAAAGAACTGAGAACGGGTGATAAGTTTCATGAGGCAGAAAATGGGGAAAGAGTTGCAGCCAAGTCTGTCGGTCACTGTCACCCTGTATTACCAATACATTGATTCTGAACGAATGTTATTAGATACCGAACCTGATATACAAAATCATATCAGTCTCTTTATTAGTAAAGAAATGATAAAATTTTTTATTGATGGATAATGTTTTGAACATTTCCTATATCAAAAGTTGATCGGTTCATGCACGTTATCTAAAAGCATTGATGTTCTAAATCAAACTACAGTTCTTAGTTTACAGAACACACACAAGAGGAAGAGTTCAGAAATGAACGGATCCTTCTTGAGGTATTGTAGACTAGGTCATATCAATGCGACCCGACTAGCTGGAGTTACATTTAGATGCATATTTAAATCAGTTTGAATTTATATCTTGTGAAACTCGCCAGTCATGTCACAAAGATAAAATGACCATAGCTCTGTTTATTGGAAACAGAGAAAGAGTTAGTGAACTCTTGGGATGATACATGTTGATGTATGTAGGTCCCCAGTCTACACATGCCAAGACCGGTTCTTTATACTTCATTACGTTCTCTGATGATCTCTCAAGATTTAGACATATGTTCATTTTGAAACACAAGTCTGAATCTTTTGAGATATTCACAGAATATAAGTTAGAAGTAGAGAACCAAAATACGGGTATAAGTATTATGTCCTTTGATGTGATCGAGGAGGAGAATACTTGTGCACGGAAATCCTGGACTATTCTAAAGGAGAATGAGATTCTCTCTCAGCCTTACTCCTCCGTATACACCAAAGCACGTTGGTATATCGGAGCGGAGCAGTCACACCCTATATAATATGGTGTGCTCTATGATGAGTACTACTGAGTTACCTATTTCCTTTAAGGAGTTACGCACTTATGAAGTTGCATACCTATTGAATAGGGTTCCAATCAAATCAGCTGCCTACCGCTTCATATGTGATATGGAAAGGGAAGAGCCCATATCTTAAGTTAGTTAAGATTTGGGGTTGTCCGGCCAGTGTCTAAAAGCAAAATCCGGACAAGCTCGAGGCAAGATCTGTTATGTAGAATTGGAAATGTTCCAGCTATACAAACTGCAGCTGATGATTTGATAGAACCAAAGGATTCAGTAGAATCCAACGAACCTCAGCCTCTCCGCCGATCTAGTAGGGTTCCTCACCCACCTGAGAGATACTTCGGTTTCTCTATGACAGTGGGAGCGAGGATTACATCATGAGATGATGACCCAACTAGTTTCGAGCTGGCCATCAAGAGTGGGACTCTGTAAGAATGGCTGGATGCTTAGCGATATGAGATGGAATCCTTATACACCAACAAAGTATGGACTTTAGTTGCTATATCTGAAGGGTTAAATCCCCATCAGGAGCAAGTATATCTTGAGAAGATTACTTGGTGTACATGGAAAAGTTGAGACTTTCAAAGCTAGACTTGTTAAAGGTTTTCGTCATCGACCAGGCGTGGATAGTGGTGAAACCTTTTTCCAGTGGCTATGCTTAAGTCCATCTAGATACCTACTTGCCACGGCTACATACCATGCCTACGATATCTGGCAGTTGGGTGCCATGACTGCTTTTCTAGATGGTGTTTCAGAAGAGTGAGTCTGTAAGTACACAGCCAGAGGGCTTCGTAGATAGTGGGAGCAGCGGAAACGCGTGCAAGATGTTTTATGTGATAAAGCAGGCATCGCGGAGTTGGAACGTCTGTTTTGATGTCTTAGTCAAAGAGTTTGACTTCATCAAAATGGTAGATGAACCTTGTATATACAAAAAGGTAGTAGGGAGTATGGTGGTGATCCTCGTAGAGTACGTGGATGACATACTCTTGATAGGGAAGAAGTTTCCTATGCTACGCTCGATCAATCTCCGCATATCACAAGGATTCTCCATATAGGATCAAAGTGATACCTCCTAAATCCTGAGTTTTGGATCTATGAGATAGATTTAATTGGATGTTAGGATTCTCACTAGTTGTAGTGAGATGGTATCAATCGATCCTGGGGAGAATCACTGGAAGTGTTCCAGGGTGATAAAGACGACTGAATGTCAGTCGCAGGCATTGTCTTTACCCTCAGTAAAGGGACGGTATGTTGGAAGAGTTTCAAGCTAGATACCGTGGCATACTAGACGATAAAGGCAGGATACATCGCTACTACAGATGCTACCAAAGAGGATGTTTGGGTGTATATTAGTTCATGAGATGAACTACGTTCCTACCATTGTGAGACAATGGAGTTGTGGCTTATGCCAAGGAACGCAGGTCCCATCAGTGATCCAGACTTATTCTAAGGCAGTATCGCCTGATCATGGAGATGGTTGATCTCCAGGGTCATCGAGGTTAGGAGAGCAGACTCAGAGGATAACACGGCGGATCCACTCACGAAGGCCTATTCCCAGAGAGAGACTTTTATGGGATGGTTGAGTATGAGATACTACAACCACTGCTATCAGATGGCCCTAGTGCAAGTGGGAGATTGTTAGTTATATGTATGCCCTAGAGGCCATTACTATACATAGGATGTATATTGTAGTGGATGCTTGGACATATATAGGGAGGACTTTCTTGCTCGACATGATAGTATGCTATCTGGTTACCCTTTACCTTAACGTGTACACTGATTGTCTCTCTGTTACATGTTGGTAAAGCCCTTAGGATGTGTACTTGACTACCTGGACTATGATGCGGATCATACTAGTGGGCACATGGTAGTCCATAAGTACATCCTTCAAGGTCCCTAGTCGTGGGTGTATCGAGATGGGGCATCGATACACCAGAGTAGACTAGCGTATACCTTCTCGACCCATACAGATGGGCGATGGATGATCCCATATCCATTGGTGTTTGACATCATAGATGATATACGGGTGCTCAGTAGAGACTGGGTACACTGGACAGACTCGCCGAGAACTCCCAGATGGTATTATACCTTACGTCAGATGGCAGTTCTCTGGTGACACTGGTACAGAGTAGTCTGTTGACCCGAGATCGTCATAGAATCTTGTGTGGTTCCCACTGTGCTTTGATTTCCACCTTACCACGTCCAAGAGGGCGTGCAAAACGATGGTTTTTGGGTACAGTCCTGAATCACATGGAGGCAATGAGCGATAGGAGGGGATTCGTCTCTCCCGGTATAGGGAGTTGATGTTGCGCTGTGTTCGATTGGCTATAACCGGAAATCCCTGACCAGGGTTGCTGAGATTTACTGGTAAGTGTTACCAGTAGTTTCTCGAACTGTTATAGACCTCATATCGACACGACTTATCAAGCTATTGGGGTCTGACGTTTACCACCCCTAGGCGAGATATGCGACATATCAGACGACGAGACCGGACTGTACGGTAAGTGTTACTGGTTGGATTCACAGGAGTGTGAGCGAGCTTGCTCGTCGATCTTCTCATCGCTCAATACCCGGATGGCCGTTACGTTTAGCAGACCGCTTGCGGCTTGTGGGTGATTGATATGATCATCATCTGCTGCCGGCGTATTGACGAGTCTTTAGAGTCCTACACAGAGGTTTCCTGGCTCAAGCGAAACGAAATAGGAGCGCATATGAGATATGTGCGGGACCGAGAATAATGCGTGTATGTGATACCGTATTCCATTCTCGCGATGAATGTATCGAATGGTTGTATGCGATATAACCTAGTTATCGAATCGAGGATTGATTCGATAAATCGATACATTGGATATTAGTCGGTCATATGCGATATGACCGGATCGTTAAATCAAATGTTGATTTGATGATTTAATGCATAATTATATATTTGATATATTACTTTGCATTAACTAGTATTGGTTCATTTAAATTGGATTTTCTCACTTGATGTGCACATTGTATATGTGATATACTTTTGTACACTAGTATGTATCATGTTTGATGATACATGCTAACTTGAGTATGTGTAAAGATTAAACCATGGCTGTGTAATGGTTAGGGTTTTCCTTTTATTTATTTATTTATTCATTTATTTATTTCTTTATGGAAAAGATAATGAGAGAAAATGGTGGCTTTCTTTGTTTGATATTGAAGCTTCATGAAGCTTTGACTAAGTGACCATTTTGTCACATGCTTAACCCTAACCATTCCCACTAACCATAGTTTAGTCTCTACACTTGACCATGGTTGGTAAATGATAAGTATTCTTATTATTTTCATTTTACAAAATAACTTATCATATTATCATCTTCATCTTCTTCAAGAATGAAACTATGCCACCATCAATGGCAACTTGAGAATAAGAGTGAGAAATCCAATTCTAAAGTGAACCCACCTCCTATTTCTTCATCCTCTACCTCTTGCCAAGTAGTAGAGTGTGTTTTCTTCACAAGTTTCATGACTTGGTGAAGTGGGAGCTTGATCTTGTGATGCCTCGACGTAGATCATCTTCGGCATCGACGTCGACGACCTAGCCCGCTTTTTCTCCGATGAAGCCGATGCAAGAGTCATGGTTCGATTTGGAAAGCGGAGATGACTTCATCATGGAGCTATGGAGGTGGAGAAACGGATCTACAAAGGTAGTATTTTCGTTCTTTTAGTTTAGTTGTAAACTAGTTTCATTTTTCGCCTAAAATTCTAGTTAACGATCTAGTCTAGGGTTTCTCGGCACCGTTAAATTTGAAATTGGCATGGTTGATGCCTTGTGAGACCTCTTGAGAGTGCCTAGGAACCCTATAAACTTAATAGACAGCTACACCCCATATCCCCGACCAAGTGACTGTAGGAGAACCCCGTCGCCGAAAGCATCCGTTCGGGTGCTAGCGGCAGCGGTGTTCCGCCTTGGTGCACTTCGTCGACGGCGTCGGGGGTGCGGCCGTCTACTAAAGTTTACGACGAGCATTCGATCAGTTTTTCGGGAATCTTGTTGAATTGCCCGACTTGATATTGAAAAGTGTTTTCGATAATGAGACTAAAATGCGGGGTTTATAATCGTTAGGCATGTGATGTCTAAGGAATTCATTTGATTAGGCATGCGATGTCTAAGAAGGTTGCGGATTCCAACTGTTGTAGTTTTTCACTTTCTTTTTTGTGACCATAAGTGTAATATGTGATATCGCCGGTTTCGTTGCTATATGCCAACAACAATTGGGATACGCATGTTTACTTACGTTGATGACATGTGATGTTATGTGTTGCTGGATATGTTATATTGGATCGTCGTGCTTGAATAGCCGGGTTTTTTTTATGTGATATGAGTGTTTTTCATTTTCATTCATGTAAAAACTTGTATGTAATATTCTTTTATTAGGGCACTTCCAGGTTGCGGAAGTTGTCACCGTTGATGTATATTATTTACTTTTCCGCACTAGGATAGACCCAAGGAGGAGGGCACAAGTAACCGGGTTCTGGAGTCCAGTGGGAGACCAACTCGAGGAGTCGAGTCCGGGTCTCCTAACTCTAGAATTGGTAGGGTTGCTTGCCGCTCTCGTAGGGGTCTAGGGGTGTGGGTTTGGCTATTCATCGCGACCGTGGAATCCGTGTTTTATACTGGCTCGTATTGAAAACACGGACGTCCTAGTATATCCAATATTTCATATGATTCTTCTGCTGCGATATCTGTGATGTGATCATGTGATTTTCTGTGATAGATACAGTATATAGTATATATGATATATTATATAGGCGTTACTTTTGTTTTACACCCGCGCTAGCCCTGCCCTGCTCTGCCGTTAGTTACCTAACTTAACGGTGCACGAGGGGATATCGAGGCGAATGCGGATGGCATAAGTGTACGTCGTATTTATCTGTGATGTTTAGGTGCTTAAATGATGGGAATTCATTAATGTGATTAATGAAAGAAAAGAAACCTAAAGATGTTGTGGAATCGAATTTCAAAATAAAACAGGTAGCTACAGTTCTTGCTTTGCATCGCGGTGTTCCTTGTAGAACATCCTGCACCTTATTCGATAAGGAAAGGACCGAGATCCCTTCACCGAGAGTGACTCCTTTAGCAATAACTGGCAGATGCTACAACTCTCGGTTTGTCTTTTGATTGCTTCTATAGTTTCTGCTTTGCACAGTGATATATATGATATATCCCGCACCTCATTCGACGAGGAAAGGGCCGACGATCCCTTCACCGGGAGTGACCCTTTTAGCAAAACTAGAAAAGCCTCAAAAGTACTCCATTTCAAAATCATTCGATCCTACAAGGATATCAAGTTCATTACGCAATAGGTTTTCAGAAAAACCTGTCTTAGCCCTCCGTCATTTCAGATAAGTGGTAGTTAGTATTCGTGCTGCGTTTGTTGGCCTGCGTCAAGGCGTAGTGTGCGGTAGCTAACTAGTATTTATCTGCTTATGCATATGATGCAGATTGGATTAGAGTAGTCGTGCGACTTTGTTGGCCTGCGTCAAGGGTCGTGCGGGTGGGTTTAATTCAATCGGGAAATGACGGGTTGAACTTGACTAGCGCACTATGGTTTGTTGGCCTGCGTCAAGGTCATAGGACGCTAGGGGCAAAATTATCGGGAATTTCAAGTGTTGAAATTTGCAATGAGATTGCATACCTTCTATGAGATAGTTGGATCCCGATACCCACTGCGAGTAATTGTTACTCCTGGGAGAGTTTTACACATTACAATTAGCCGATCAAGTAGGTGTCTGGAAAGGTGTTAACGAGGTTACGCCTCTGGGAAAATGAGGTTTACTGTAATTAGGTCCGTCCGAAAGCACGGGGAACCTCCCTCAAAGTACCGACACTGGCCTGGCTGAAAGATTGGCGAACTTGCAGCGTGTAATTAATCCCGGCTAGTCTTTCCTTTTAGGGTTTGAAGGAAGATTTGATAAAAACAGCGGGAGCCATCCTGATTAGATAAAATAATAACCAATCTGATCTTGCTAGAGCGCACGCTGAGTGTTTTCTTCTCTCTCTCTCCTGGTAGCGACCTTATCACACCTTAATCAAGATAATAAAACGGATATATTGACCGAACCCGCTTGTTATACAGAGCTGGGGAATGTTGGTCCTGCTCCAACTTATAAATGTTATAAGACAGAGCAGGAAATTGGGGAGTACCAGATTTCCCGTGCCGCCTAAACGAAGAAAGTGCATACCGATGCATCATCTTCGGGTGTGTTCATTACAGAGAACTGTTTCTCAATGTCCTTTACGTCCTGGGTATATGATACTGCATCAAGATCCCGCATATGTAATCTGTTACATGGGCTATAGATAGGTAAAGAACCGAGAACGAGTGATAAGTTTCATGAGACAGAAAACCGGGCAAATGTTGCAGCCAAGTCTGTTGGTCACTGTCACCCTGTATTACAAATACATTGATTCTGAACGAATGTTATTAGATACCGAACCTGATATACAAAATCATATCAGTCTCTTTATTAGTAAAGAAGGATATAATTTTGTATTGTTGGATAATGTTTTGAACATTTCCTATATCAAAAGTTGATCGGTTCAGACACGTTATCTAAAAGCATTGATGTTCTAAATCAAACTACAGTACTTAGTATATAGAACACATACAAGAGGAAGAGTTCAGATGTGAACGAATCCTTCTTGAGGCATTGTAGACTAGGTCATATCAATGCGACCCGACTGGCTGAAGTTGCATTTAGATGCATATTTAAATTAGTTTGAATTTACATCTTGTGAAAACTTGCCGGTCATGTCACAAAGATAAGATCACCACAGCTCTGTTTATTGGAAGCAGAGAAAGAGTTAGTTGAACTCTTGGGATGATACATGTTGATGTATGTAAGGTCCCCTGTCTACACATGCCAAGACCGGTTCTTTGTACTTCATTACATTCTCTGATGATCTCTTTAGATTCAGACATATGTTCCTGTTGAAACACAAGTCCAAACCTTTTTGAGATATTCACAGAATATAAGTTAGAAGTAGAGAACCAAAATACGGGTATAAGTATTATGTCCTATGATGAGATCAGGGAGGAGAATACTTGTGCATGGAATTCCTGGACTATTCTAAAGGAGAATGAGATTCTCTCTCAGCATTACTCCTCCGAATACACCACAGCACAACGTTGTATCGGGGTGGAGCAATCACACCCTATATGATATGGTGTGCTCTATGATGAGTACTCCTGAGTTTCCTATTTCCTTTTGGGAGTTATGCACTTATGAAGTTGCATACCTATTGAATTGGGTTCAAATCAAATCAGTTGCCTACCACTTCATACGTGATATGGAAAGGAAAGAGCCCATATCTTAAGTTAGTTAAGATTTGGGGTTGCCCGGCCTATGTCTAAAAGCAAAATCCGGACAAGCTCGAGGCAAGGTCTGTTATATAGAACTGGAAATGTTCCAGCTATACAAACTGCAGCTAATGATTTGACAGAACCAAAGGATTCAATAGTTTCCAACGAACCTTAGCCTCTCCGCCGATCTAGTAGGGTTCCTCACCCACCTGAGAGATATTTCGGTTTCTCTATAACAGTGGGAGCGAGGATTGCATCATGAGATGATGACCCAACTAGTTTCGAGCTGGACATCAGGAGTGAGACTCTGTAAGAATGGCTGGATGTTTATTGATCTGAGATGGAATCCTTATACACCAACAAAGTATGGACTTTGGTTGCTATATCTGAAGGGTTAAATCCCCATCAGGAGCAAGTATATCTTGAGAAGATTACTTGGTGTAGATGGAAAAGTTGAGACTTTCAAAGCTAGACTTGTTAAAGGTTTTCGTCATCGACCAGGCGTGGATAATGATGAAACCTTTTTCCAGTGGCTATGCTTAAGTCCATCCAGATCCTACTTGCCACGGCTACATACCATGACTACGATATCTGGTGGTTGGGTTCCATGACTGCTTTTCTAAATAATGATTTAGAAGAGAACGTCTATAAGAACACAGCCAGAGGGCTTCGTAAACAGTAGGAGCAGCGGAAACGCGTGCAAGATGTTTTATGTAATAAAGCGGGCATCGCGGAGTTAGAACGTCTGTTTTGATGTCTTAGTCAAAGAGTTTGACATCATCAAAATGGTAGATGAACCTTGTATAAACAAAAAGGTAGTAGGGAGTATGGTGGTGATCCTCGTAGAGTACGTGGATGACATACTCTTGATAGGGAAAGAGTTTCCCATGCTACGCTCGGTCAATCTCCGCTTATCACAATGATTCTCCATATAGGATCAAATTGATACCTCCTAAATCCTGGGTTTTGGATCTATGAGATAGATCTAATTGGCTATTAGGATACTCACAAGTTGTAGTGAGAAGGTATCAGTTGATCCTGGGGAGAATCACTGGAAAGGTTCCATAGTGATAAGGATGACTGAATGTCAGTCACAGGCATTGTCTTTACCCTCAGTAAAGGGATGGTATGTTGGAAGAGTTCCAAGCTAGATACCGTGGCATACTAGACGATAAAGGCTGGATACATCGCTACTTAAGATGCTACCAAAGAGGCAGTCTGGATGTATATTTGTTCATGAGATGAACTTAGTTCCTCCCATTGTGTGACAATGGAGTTGTGTCTTTTGCCAAGGAACGTCCGTCCCATCAGTGACCCAGACGTATTCTGAGGCAGCATCACCTGATCATGGAGATAGTTGATCTCCAGGATGATCGAGGTTAGGAGAGCAGACGCAAAGGACAACACGGCGGATCCACTCACAAAGGCCTTTTCCCTGAGAGAGACTTTTATGGGATGGTTGAGTATGAGATACTGCAACCACTGCTACAGATGGCCCTAGTGCAAGTGGGAGATTGTTAGTTATATGTATGCCCTAGAGGCCATTACTGTACATAGGATGTATATTATAGTGGATGCTGGGACATATATAGGGAGGACTTTCTTGCTCGACATAATAGTATGCTATCTGGTTACTCTTTACCTTAACGTGTATACTAATTGTCTCTCTATTACATGTTGGTAAAGCCCTTAGGATGTGTACTTGACTACCTGGACTATGATGCGGATCATACTAGTGGGGACATGGTAGTCTATAAGTACATCCTTCAAGGTCCCTAGTCGTGGGTGTATCGAGACGGGGCATCGATATACCAGAGTAGACTAGCGTATACCTTCTCGACCCATACAGATGGGCGATGGATGATCCCATATCCATTGGTGTTTGACATCAGAGATGATATACGGGTGCTCAGTAGAGACTGGGTACACTGGACGGACTCGCCGAGAACTCCCAGATGGTATTATACCTTACGTCAGATGGCAGTTCTCTGGTGACACTGGTACAGGTTAGTCTGTAGACCCGAGATCGTCATAGAGTCTTGTGTGATTCCCACTGTGCTTTGATTTCCACCTTACCACGTCCAAGAGGGCGTGCAAAACGGTGGTTTTTGGGTACAGTCCCGAGTCACATGGAGGCAATGAGCGATAGGAGGGGATTCGTCTCTCCCGGTATACGAAGTTGATGTTGCGCTGTGTTCGATTGGCTATAACCGGAAATCCGTGTCCAGGGTTGCTGAGATTTACTGGTAAGTATTACCAGTAGTTTCTCGAACTGTTATAGACCTCATATCGACACGACTTATCGAGCTATTGGGGTCTGACGTTTACCACCCCTAGGCAAGATATGCGACATATCAGACGAACAGACCGGACTGTACGGTAAGTGTTACTGGTTGGATTCACAGGAGTGTGAGCGGGCTTGCTCGTCGATCTTCTGATCGCTCAATACCCGGGAGGCCGTTACGTTTAGCAGACTGCTTGCGGCTTGTGGGTGTTTGATATAATCATCACCTGCTGCCGGCGTATTGACTAGTCTTTAGAGTCCTACACAGAGGTTTCCTTGCTCAAGCGAAACGAAATAGGAGCGCATATAAGATATGTGCGGGACCGAGAATAATGCGTGTATGTGATACCGTATTCTATTCTCGCGATTTGTATCATCGGCAGGTTATATGTGATATAGCCGGGTTACCGAATCAAGTGTTGATTCGATACATTGATACACTTGATACTAGTCGGTTATATGCGATATGACAGGATCATTAAATCAAGTGTTGATTTAATGATTTAATGTATAATTATATATTTGATATATTACTTTGCATTAACTAGTATTGGTTCACTTTAAATGGATTTTCTCACTTGATGTGCACATTGTATATGTGATATACTTTTGTGCATTTGATTGTATCATGTTTGATGATACATGAGGGTTTGTGTGTGTGATTAAACCATGGTTATGTTAATGGTTAGGGTTTTTTTATTTACTTATTCATTTATTTATTTATTCATTTTGGAAAGATGAAGAGAAATGGTGGCTTGATTTTTTTTCTAGTTGAAGCTTCATGAAGCTTTGAATAAGTCCACCATTTTTGTTTCATGCTTAACCCTAACCATTCAACCTAACCTTAGTTTATTCTCTACACCTAACTATGGTTGCAAATATGATAAGTATCATATTATTTCCTATTTTTTAAAAAGACTTATCACATTCTTTTTCTTCTTCTTCTTCTTCAAGAAGAAGAGAGCTTGCAACCTTCAATGGTGATTTCATGAAAAGAGTGAGAAATCCAATTCTAAAGTGAACCCACTTCCTATTTATTCATCCTCTACCACTTGCCAAGTAGTATAGGGTGTTTTCTTCACAAGTTTCATGACTTGGTGAAGTTGGAGCTTGATCTTGAGTTGCCTCGACGTAGATCATCTTCGGCATCGACGTCGACGACCTAGCCCGCCCATTTCTCCGATGAAGCCGACGCTAGAGCCCGGGATCCGATGATCGCAGTGAGGGGACATCATCACGGAGCTATGGAGGTGGAGGACCAGATCTACAAAGGTTGTATTTCCGTTCACTTATTAGTAAAGCAGTTTACTAGTTGCATGTTTTGCCTATTCATCTAGTTAACGATCCGTATTAGGGTTTGTAGGCACATGAAAATTTTTGAATTGGCCATGTTTGATCTGTTGTGAGACTTCATTAGTGTGCCTAGGAATCCTACACATTACGTTTAGCAGACCGCTTGCGGCTTGTGGGTGTTTGATATGATCATCACCTGCTGCCGGCGTATTGACGAGTCTTTAGAGTCCTACACAGGGGTTTCCTGGCTCAAGCGAAACGAAATAGGAGCGCATATGAGATATGTACGGGATCGAGAATAATACCAGAATGTGATACTGTATTTTATTCTCGCGATTTGTATCATCGGTCGGTTATATGTGATATAGCCGGGTTACCGAATCAAGTGTTGATTCGATAAATTGATACACTTGATATTAGTAGGTTATATGCGATATGACCGGATCGTTAAATCAAGTGTTGATTTAATGATTTAATGTATAATTATATATTTGATATATTACTTTACATTAACTAGTATTGGTTCACTTAAGATTGATTTTCTCACTTGAATGTGCACATTGTTTATATGTGATATATGCAAGTGTACATGTTTGTATCATGCTTGATGATACAAACAAGTTGTGTGTATGATACTTGAACCAAATCAAAGTTAGATTAGGGTTTACTATTTTCCTAAACAAATAACAAAAGAGTGTGACTTTGGTCAAAGTTATCAAGCTTCATGATGCTTGATAAACATTGACAAAGTCAACTCTCTTTGTCATTTGTTTAAGATATTAGCTAACCCAACCCTTAACCTTATGCAATGGTTAATTCTCTACATGAGTTAAGCATGAGGGCTTAACTCAACCATGGTGCCATGATTAAAAGGATAAGTATTCATATTATTCTTTTAATTCATATGATTCTTTTCTTCTTCTTCATCTTCATCAAGCTCACAAAAGCTTGAGAGCTCCAATGGTGCTATGAGAAAAAGTGTGAGAAATCCAATTCTAAAGTGAACCCACTTCCTATTTCTTCATCCTTTACCACTTTCCATGTAGTATAGGATGTTCTCTTCACAAAGTTTTTGACCAAGTGAAGGAATAGCTTGAGTTTGAGTCTCCCCGACGTAGATCATCTTCGGCCTCGAAGTCAATGACCTAGTCCGATCATTTCTCCGACGAAACCATCGCTAGAGTCCAGGATCTGATGATCGCAGTGGAGGGACGTCAACACGGAGCTAAAGAAGTGGTGGACCGGATCTACAAAGGTTGTAATCCCTTTCACTTATTAGCAAAGTTGTTTGCTTGCTTGTAGTTTCGCCTTTACTTCTAGTTAACGATCTATATTAGGGTTTTTCGGCACCGGAAAATTTTTGTTTGGCATGGTTGATGCCTTGTGGAACCTCTTGAGTGTGCCTAGTAACCCTATAGTGGTATCAGAGCCTAGCTAGAGATTTAGGCGAAGTGTAGACGATGTTAGAAATCCGATCGAACCCCGAAACCCTAACTCAAACCCTTTTCTGTACATTTTCTGAAAATGTGGTTTTTTCCAAATTAAAAATATCCAAAAATTACAGCAGGGTATTATAAGAGTTACTGTGAAGCACGTGAGCCCAAGTCCACCAAAGCGCCGCGGAACCACGGCCCCACCCTAGCATGTGCGGCGGTTCCGCGGCCACAATATTGATTCTTGGTACGCTCTTTGCACAGTAATATCCTATATTGATCACCGTGTTTTCTGGGTAATTTTAACTTATACTCAAGTGTTGAGTTTTCTGGGTTGTATTGGGAGTTCGACGATTCGATCGGAATCTTTAACTTTGTCTGTGTTTTTCCGGATAATTTACAATATGTTAAAAAGTTCGATCGGATATAAATACCCAATTTTTCCCCTGCCGGGAAATTTTCAAGTGTTGGATCTTTCCGTAGTTTGAAAACGTTCTAAGTAGTGCAAGTAACGCGATGGACCCTCTAGAAGACAAAAAACCTTAACTCGATTATGTGACCGTCTTGAACTGCCCTTTGAACCTTCGGGTTTGGGGCAGTACAGCGTGCCACATGTGAGGCGTTGGCTTGACCCTTCTACGGCTGGACCGTTGGTACTGTGGCATAAAGTGGATGTTTTAAACTTATTTCATGTGTTGAGCTGTTTCGGGAAAACTTAGGTGTTTGATTGTTCGATCGGAAAGTTTAACATTTTCTATTTATCTGGAATGTGATACAATATTTGGAATCCATAAGTAGTTATGAGATAACTGATTTGGATGTTATAAACATAGCACTTTAGTCTCACTTGATCGGTTGCCACGGAATTTTGATGCGATCAAAAGTCCATCGCAATCACGTAGCGTACGCGGATACTCGCTGGGTAAACTTAATAGACAACCATGCTCCATAGCCCCGACCAAGTGACTGTAAGAGAACCCCGTCACCAAAAGTATCCGTTCGGGTGCTCGCGGCAACGGTGTTGCGCCTTAGTGCACTTTGTCGACGGTAGCTAGGGATGCGGCGGCCTACTAAAGTTTGCGACGAGCATTTGATCAGAATGTCGGGAATCTTGTTGAATTGCCCGACTTGATATTGAAAAGTGTTTTCGATAATGAGACTGAAATGTGGGGTTTATAATTGTTAGGCATGTGATGTCTAAGGAATTCATTTGGTTAGGCATGTGATGTCTAAAGGGGTTGCGGATTCCAACTGTTGCAGTTTTACACTTTCTTTTTTGTGACCGTAAGTGTGATATGTGATATCGCCGGTTTCGTTGCTATATGTCAATGACAATTGGGATGCGCACATTTACTTACGTTGATGACATATGATGTTATGTGTTGCTGGATATGTTATATTGGATCATCGCGTTTTGAATAGCCGGGGGTTTTATGTGAGATGAGAGTTTTTTTTTATTTTCATTCATGTAAAATTAATTGTATGTAATATTCTTTTATTGGGGCACTTCCAGGTTGCGGAAGATGTCACCATTGTATATTATTTACTTTTCCGCACTAGGATAGACCCAAGGTGGAGGGCACAAGTAACCGGGTTCTAGAGTCCAGTGGGAGACCAACTCGAGGAGTCGAGTCCGGGTCTCCTAACTCTAGAATTGGTAGGGTTGCTTGCCGCTCTCGTAGGGGTCTAGGGGTGTGGGTTTGGCTATTCATCGCGACCATGGAATCCGTGTTTTATACAGGCTTGTATTGAAAACACGAACGTCCTAGTATATCCAATGTTTCATATGATTCTTCTGCTGCGATATCTGTGATGTGATCATTTGATGTTCTGTGATAAATACTGTATATGATATATATGATATATTATATAGACGTTACTTATATTTTACACCCGCGCTAGCCCTGCCCCGCTCTGCCGTTAGTTATTTAACCTAACGGTGCACGAGGGGACATCGAGGCGAATGCAGATGGCATAAGTGTACGTCATATTTATCTATGATGTTTAGGTGATTTAAATGATGGGACTTCATTAATATGATTAATGAAATAAAAGAAACCTAAAAGATGTTGTGGAATCGAATTTTCAAAAACAGGTAGCTACAGTTCTTGCTTTACATCGCGGTGTTCCTTGTAGATCATCCTGCACCTTATTCGATAAGGAAAGGACCGAGATCCCTTCACCGGGAGTGACTCCTTTAGCAATAACTGGCAGATGCTACAACCCTCGGTTTGTCTTTTGATTGCTCCTATAGTTCTTGCTTTGCACAGCGGTATATGTGATATATCCTGCACCTTATTCGATAAGGAAAGGGCCGACGATCCCTTCACCGGGAGTGACCCCTTTAGCAAAACTAGAAAAGCCTAAAAAACACTCCATTTTAAAATCATTTGATTCTACAACGATATCAAGTTCATTACGCAATAGGTTTTAAGAAAAACCTATCGTAGCCCTCCGTCATTTCAGATAAGTACTAGTTAGTATTCGTGCTGCGGTAGTTTGGCCTCCGTCAAGGCGTAGTGTACGGTAGCTAACTAATGCTTGTCTGCTAGCATACGATGCGATTGGATTAGGGTATTCGTACGGCGTTGTTTGGCCTCCGTCAAGGGTCGTGCGGGTGGGTTTAATTCAATCAGGAAATGACGGGTTGAGCTTGACTAGCGGACTATGGGTAGTTTGGCCTCCGTCAAGGTCATAGGACGCTAGGGGCAAAATTATTAGGAATTTCAAGTGTTGAAATTTGCAATGAGATTGCATACCTTCTATGAGATAGTTGGATCCCGATACCCGCTGCGAGTAATTGTTACTCCTGGGAGAGTTTTACACATTACAATTAGCCGATCAAGTAGGTGTCTAGAAAGGTGTCAACGGGTTACGCCTTTAGGAAAACGAGGTTTACATTAATTAGGTTCGTGCGAAAGCACGAGGAACCTCCCTCAAAGTACCGACACTGGCCTGGCTGAAAGATTGGCGAACTTGTAGCATGTAATTAATCCCGGCTAGTCTTTCCTTTTAGGGTTTGAAGGAAGATTTGATAAAAAACAGTGGGAGCCATCCTGATTAGATAAAATAATAACCAATATGATCTTGCAAGAGCGCACGCAGAGTGTTTTCTTCTCTCTCTCTCTCCAGGTAGCGACTATATCACGCCTTAATCAAGATAATAAAACGGATATATTGACCGAACCCGCTTGTTATACTGAGCTGGGGAACGTTGGTCCCGCTCTAACTTATAAATGTTATAAGATAGAGCAGGAATTAGGGGATTACCAGAATTCCCGTGCCGCCCAAACGAAGAAAGTGCATGTTGATGCATCATCTTCGGGTGTGTTCGTTACACAGAACTGTTTCTCAGTATCCTTTACGTCCTGGGTATGTGATACCAGATCAGGATCCCGCATATGTAATTTGTTACATGGGCTACAGAAAGGTAGAGAACTGAGAACGGGTGATAAGTTTCATGAGACAGAAAACAGTGCAAGTGTTGCAGCCAGGTCTGTTGGTCACTGCCACCCTGTATTACCAGAATACATTGATTCTGAACAGATGTTATTAGATACCGAACCTGATATACAAAATCATATCAGTCTCTTTATTTAGATAAAGAAGGATATAATTTTGTATTGTTGGATAATGTTTTGAACATTTCCTATATCAATAGTTGATCGGTTCAGGCACGTTATATAAAAGCATTGACGTTCTAAATCAAACTACAATTCCTAGTATACAGAACACACACAAGAGGAAGAGTTCAGAAATGAACGAATCTTTCTTGAGGCATTGTAGACTAGGTCATATCAATGCGACCCGACTGGCTGAAGTTACATTTAGAAGCATATTTAAATTAGTTTGAATTTACATCTTGTGAAACTTGCCAGTCATGTCACAGAGATAAGATGACAATAGCTCTGTTTATTTGAAACAGAGAAAGAGTTAGTGAACTCTTGGGATTAATACATGTTGATGTATGAAGGTCCCCAGTCTACACATGCTAAGATCGGTTCTTTGTACTTCATTACATTCTCTGATAATCTCTCAAGATTCAGACATATGTTCCTGTTGAAACACAAGTCCGAACCTTTTGAGATATTCACAGAATATAAGTTAGAAGTAGAGAACCAGAAACGGGTATAAGTATTATGTCCTTTGATGTGATCAAGGAGGAGAATACTTGAGCACGAAATTCCTGGATTATTCTAAAGGAGAATGAGATTCTCTCTCAGCATTACTCCTCCGAATACACCACAGCTAGTCGGTGTATCGGGGCGGAGAAAAAACACCCTATGTGATATGGTGTGCTCTATGATGAGTACTACTGAGTTTCCTATTTCCTTTTAGGGAGTTATGCACTTATGAAGTTGCATACCTATTGAATAGGGTTCCGATCAAATCAGATACCTACCATTTCATATGAGATATGGAAAGGGAAGAGCCCATCTCTTAAGTCAGTTAAGATTTGGGGTTGTTCGGCCTATGTCTAAAAGCAAAATCCGGACAAGCTCGAGGCAAAGTCAGTTCTGTGGAAGTTTATTGGATATCCCAAGCATACGCAAGGGAATATCTTCTACCTAACCGAGGAACAAAAAATGTTTTGTTTCTCAGCATGCCACCTTTATGAAAGGGAATTTCTTGTGAAGAAATAAGTGGACATGAGGTAGAACTGGAAAGAGTTCCAGCTATACAAACTGCAGCTGATGATTTGGTAGAACCAAAGGATTCAATAGCAACCAACGAACCTCAGCCTCTCCGCCGATCTAGCAGGGTTCCTCACCCACCTGAGAGATACTTTCGTTTCTCTATGACAGTGGGAGCGAGGATTGCATCATGAGATGATGACCTAACTAGTTTCGAGCTAGCCATCAGGAGTGGGACTCTGTAAGAATGGCCGGATGCTTATCGATCTGAGATGGAATCCTTATACACCAACAAAGTATGGACTTTGGTTTCTTTATCTGAAGGGTTAAATTCCCATCAGGAGCAAGTATATCTTGAGAAGATTACTTGGTGTACATGGAAAAGTTGAGACTTTCAAAGCTAGACTTGTTAAAAGTTTGCATCATTGACCAGGTATGGATTATGATGAAACCTTTTCTAAGTAGCTATGCTTAAGTCCATCCAGATCCTACTTGCCACGGCTACATACCATAACTACGATATCTGGCGGTTGGGTGTCATGACTGCTTTTCTAAATAAAGATTTAGAAGAGATAGTCTATAAGTACACAGTCAGAGGGCTTCGTAGACAGTGGGAGCAGCGGAAACGTGTGCAAGATGTTTTATGTGATAAAGCAGGCATCGCGGAGTTGGAACATCTGTTTTAATGAGTTAGTCAAAGACTTTGACATCATCAAAATGGTAGATGAACCTTGTATATACAAAAAGGTAGTAGGGAGTATGAGATGGTGATCCTCGTAGAGTACGTGGATGACATACTCTTGATAGGTAAGGAGTTTCCTATGCTATGCTCGGTCAATCTCCGCTTATCACAAGGATTCTCCATAGGGGTTGATCACTGGAAAGGTTCCAGGGTGATAAGGACGACTGAATGTCAGTCACAGGCATTGCCTTTACCCTCAGTAAAGGGACGGTATGTTGGAAGATTTCCAAGCTAGATACCGTGGCATACTAGATGATAAAGGCTGGATACATCGTTACCAAAGATGCTACCAAAGAGACAGTCTGGGTTTATATTAGTTTATGAGATGAACTTTGTTCCTCCCATTGTGTGACAATGGAGTTATGGCTTATGCCAAGGAACGCCCGTTCCATCAGTGATCCAGACATATTCTTAGGCAGTATCACCTGATCGTGGAGATGGTTGATCTCCAGGGGATCGAGGTAAGGAGAGTAGACTCAGAGGACAACACGTCGGATCCACTCACAAAGGCTTTTTCCCAGAGAGAGACTTTTATGGGATGGTTGAGTATGAGATACTACAACCACTGCAATCAGATGACCCTAGTGCAAATGGGAGATTGTTAGTTATATGTATGCCCTAGAGGCCATTACTATACATAGGATGTATATTGTAGTGGATGCATGGACATATATAGGGATGACTTTCTTGCTCGATATGATAGTATGCTATCTGGTTACTCTTGTTAGTTATGTATATGCCCTAGAGGCCATTGTTGTACATATGATGTATATTATGATGGATGCTTAGATATATACAGAGAGGACTTTCTTGCTCGTCATGATAGTATGCTATTTGGTTTCACTTTATCTTAACATGTTGACTTGTATTGGTTTACTGTTTTTCTCTCACATGTTGATAAAGCCCTTAGGATCTGTACTCGACTACTGGGACTATGATGAGATCATACTAGTGGGGCCACGGTAGTCGATGAGTACATCCTATAATTGTTCCTAGTCGAGGGTATATCGAGACAGGGTATCGATACACCAGAGTAGACTAGCGTATACGCATCTTGACCCATATGATGGGAAATGGATGATCCTATATCCATCGGTGTTTGACATCAGAGATGGTGTACGGGTGCTCAGTGGAGACTGGGTACACTGGACGGACTCGCCGAGAACTCCCAGATGGTGATATACCACACGTCAGATGGCAGTTCTCCGGTGACACTGGTACAGGGTAGTCTGTAGACCCGAGATCGTCATAGAGTCTTGTGTGATTCCCACTGTGCTTTGATTTCCACCTTACCACGTCCAAGAGGGCGTGCAAAACGGTGGCTTTTGGGTACAGTCCCGAATCATATGGAGGCAATGAGCGATAGGAGGGGATTCGCCTCTCCCGGTATAGGGAGTTGATGTTGTGCTGTGTTCGATTGGCTATAACTGGAAGTCCCTGGCCAGGGCTGATATAGAGATTCACTGGTAAGTGTTACTAGTAGTTTCTCGACCCGTTATGAGCCATACATCGACACGACTTATCGGTTACTGGGGTCTGACGTTTACCACCCCTAGATATGATATGCGACATATCAGACGAACAGACCGGACTGTACCGGAGTGTTACTGATTGGATTCACAGGAGAACGCACAGGCTAGCTTGTTGATCTTCTGATCGCTCAATACCTGAGTGGCTGTTACGTTTAGCTGACCGCTTGCAGCTTGTGGGTGTTTGATATGATCATCACCTGCTACCGGCGTATTGACGATTCTTTAGAGTCCTACACAGAGGTTTCTTGGCTCAGGCGAAACGGAGTAGAGGCACATATGTGATATGCGCAGGACCGAGGATAATGCGATATGAGATACCGTATTATATTCTCGCGATATTTAGATATGAACCGGTTCATCGGATCAAGTGTTGATTCGATGAATCGGTACATGATATATTAGTCGGTAATATTCGATATAGCCGGATCGTCGGATCAAGTGTTGATTCGATGATTTAATGTATAATAATATATGTGATATATTGTATTACATTATCTAATATAGGCTCGCTTTATTATTTCATTTTCTCACTGGATGATACATTGATATATATGCGATATATGTTAATTGTATTATTTTCTTTTGTTGCAAATATATAATATATATATGATATATATTATTGTGACATGATATGATTTATTGTTAAACATGTTTAAGGATAATTAAATGTGGTTAGGGTTTGATTAGGGTTAGTTGATTCATGCACCTTCTAGAAGCTTTATCTTTTGTCATGGTTAAGATATTTTTTTGATGACACATTGCTAACCAAACCAAACCCTAACTCTAGTTGTTTCTCTACACATTATTAGCCACTCATCCTTGACCATGGTTTATACATCAATCATATACTTTTATTTCTATTCATCACAAAAGGATTGATCATTATCATTTTCCATTATCATCTTCTTCTTTCTTGAAAAAGCTCACTAGAAATTCTTTATGTGATGAAAAAATATGAGAAAATGATTTAAAAAGAAAGCATAAATACTAATCTCTCATCCTCATCTCATCTAGCCCATGAGATTAGTGTGTTCATCTCTTTTGAGTAAGAAAGCTTAAGTCTTTGCAACTTCGACGTAGATTATCGGAGATTTGGAACACTTCAAGCTAGCATGGATCGTTCGAGTCGTGGAGCCTCTCATGAGTCCGGGAGATCATGGATCGCGGCAAAGGGACTTCTACTCGGAGCTTGTGAAGTGAAGGAGCGGACAACAAAGGTTGTAATCCCTCACACTTAGATAAAAAGTTATCATCTTGCATGTTTAACCCTAATAATCTAGCAAAGATCCCGGCTTTGGGTTGTTCGGCACGTCTAATTTTTTATCCGGGCATGTTTGATGCCTTATGAACCTTCACAAGAGTGCCTAGGAACCCTACAGTGGTATCAGAGCCTAACTAGAGCATTAGGCGACGTGTTTACGAAGTTAAAACTCCGATCGAACCCGAACCGACAAAATTTACCCCCTCTCTGGAAATTTTTCAAAAACTGGGATTTTTCTGAATTAAAAATACGTAAAAAAATCAGCAGGGAATTCTAAGAATTACCATGAAACACGGGCCCACAATTCCTCTAAACGGTGGCGGAACCGCGGCGAAAACATGCTTTTCGCGGCGGTTCCGCGGCGGAATTATGGATTGGTGACACATGTTTTTCATGGTAATATCCGTAGGTGCTTGTTGATGCTTCTGGGTATTTTTAATCTGTTTCAAGTGTTGAATATTCTGGGGTTTGTTTTGTAATAGTAGACTCGATCGGAAATTTTAAATTCGTATTTCTTTCCGGATATTTAGAAACTGTTAAACTAGTTGAACGGATATCATTAACCCACTTTTTCCCGGCACGTAAAACTTTCAAGTGTTGAATTTTTATCGGGTTTAAATCTTTCGGAAAAATTGTACAAGTTAAGCGATGGACCCTCTAGAAGACAACAAACCTTAACTCGATTATGTGACCGTCTTGAACTGCCTTTTGAACCTTCGGGTTTCGGGCAGTACGGCATGCCACATGTGAGGCGTTGGCTTGACCCTTCTACGGCTGGATCACTGGTACTTTGACATATTCTGGGATTATTTGAACTCCGCTCAAGAGTTGAGCACTTTAGGAAATTTTGGGTATTTGATTATCTGTTCGAAAAGTTTAATAATGTCTATTTATCTGGAATGTGATACAATATGTGGAATTCATAGAGTTAGGCATGAAATGCGAAGTATGTGATATTTCGGATTTACGATGTCTAAAGTGATTGTGGATTCCAAATGTTGTAGTTTTACACTTTCTTTTCTGTGACCGTAAGTGTAATATGTGATATCGCCGGTTTCGTTGCTATATGTCAACGACAATTGGGATGCGCATATTTACTTACGTTGATGATATGTGATATTATGTGTTGCTGTGATATGTTATATTGGATCGTCGCGTTCTGAATAGCCGGGGGTTTTATGTGAGATGAGGGTTTTTATTTTCATTCATGTAAAATTCATTTGTAATGTAATATTCTTTTATTTGGGGCACTTCCAGGTTGAAGTTGATGTCACCAGTGTATATTATTTACTTTTCCGCATTAGGTAGACCCAAGGAGGGGAGCACAAGTAACCGGGTTCTAGGGTCCAGTAGGAGGCCATCTCGAGGAGTCGAGACCGGGTCTCCTAACCCTAGAATTGGCAGTGTTACTTGCCGCTCTCGTAGGGGTCTTGGGATGTGGGTTTGGCTATTCGTCGCGACCGTGGAATCCGTGTTTTATACAGGCTCGTATTGAAAACACGGACGTCCTAGTATATCCAATATTTCATATATGTTCTTCTGCTGCAATGTTCTGTGATGAGATCATATTACTGCCTGAGACGAATGCTTATACTATATATATATATTGATATATAAATATTACTGCTTTCGTTTCTTCAGTGATGCTTAGGAAGCATAAGCTGATGGGATATTTATTAATGAGATTAATAAAAAGAAAAGAAACCTAAAGATGTTGTAGAATCAAAACTTTATAAAAAGGGTAGCTACAGTTTTGCTTTGCACAGTGATATATATGATATATCCTGCACCTTATTCGATGAGGAAAGAGCCGACGATCCCTTCACCGGGAGTGACCTCTTTAGCGAAACTGGCAGATGCTACAAAACTCGGTTTGTCTTTTGATTGCTTTTAGAGTTTTGCTTTGCACAGCGGTATATATGATATATCCTGCACCTTATTTGATGAGGAAAGGGCCGACGATCCCTTCACCGGGAGTGACCCCTTTAGCGAAACTAAGAAAAGCCTCAAAAACACTCTTTTTTCAAAAACTACTTGATTCTACGACGATATCAAGTTCATTACGCTCATGGTTTTCTGAAAAACCTGCGTAGCCCTCCGTCATTTTAGATAGATATTATTTAGTATTCGTGCTACGTTTGTTGGCCTGCGTCAAGACATGGTGTGCGGTAGCTAACTAGTATTTATCTGTTTATGCATATGATGCAGATTGGATTAGGGTAGTCGTGCGACTTTGTTGGCCTGCGTCAAGGGTCGTGCGGGTGGGTTTAATTCAATCAAGAAATGACGGGTTGAACTTGACTAGCGCACTATGGTTTGTTGGCCTGCGTCAAGGTCATAGAACGCTAGGGGAAAAATATTATCGGGAATTTCAAGTGTTGAAATTTGCAATGAGATTGCATACCTCCTATGAGATAGTTGGATCCCGATACCCACTGCGAGTAAGTGTTACTCCTGGGAGAGTTTTACACAGGACAATTAGCCGATCAAGTAGGTGTCTAGAAAAGTGTTAACGGGGTTACGCCTCTGGGAAAATGAGGTTTACTTTAATTAGGTCCGTGCGAAAGCACGGGGAACCTCCCTCAAAGTACCGACACTGATCTGGCTGAAAGATTAACGAAATTGTAGGGTGTAATTAATCCCGGCTAATCTTACCTTTTAGGGTTTTAAGGTAGATTTGATAAAAACAGTGGGAGACATCCTGATTAGATAAGATAATAACCAATCTAATCTTGCAAAAGCATATGCTAAAGTGTTTTCTTCTCTCTCTCTCCAAGTAGCGACCATGTCAGGCCATAATCAAGATAATAATATGGATGTATTGACTGAACCCGATTATTGTACTGAGCAAGAGAACGTTGGACCCGTTCTTTCTTATAAGAGTTATAAGACTGAACAGGAAACAGGAGAATATCTGGATTCTCACGCCGCCCAAAAGAACATGCATGTTGATGCATCTTCTTCGGGTGTGTTAGTTATTGAGAACTGTTTCTCAGTTCACCCTACGTCCTGGGTATTAGATACCGGATCAGGATCCCACATATGTAAATTGTTACATGGGCTACGAAAAGATAGAGAACTAGGAAAAGGTGATCATTCCGTTCAAGTAGGGAACGGTGTAAGTATTGTAGCCAAAGCAGTTGGCGAATATCACCTTGTATTACCAAGTCGTAATACACTGATTCTAAATGAGTGTTATTATATACCGAACATGATGTGCAATATTATATCAGTTTCTTTATTAAGTAAAGAAGGATATAATTTTGTAGTAAAGGATAATGTTATGAACATATTCCTAGATCAAAAGTTGATTGCATCAGGCTCGTTACATAATGGCATATTCATTCTAAATCAGAATACAGTCCTAAATATACAAAACACACACAAGAGGAAAAGTTCAGAAATGAACGAATCCTTCTTGTGGCATTGTAGACTTGGTCATATCAATGCGACACGACTGGCTAAGTTACATAAGGATGGTTATTTGAATACGTTCGAATTATCATCTTATGATACTTGCCATTCATGTCTCAAAGGAAAAATGATCAAAGCTCCGTTTAGTGGACACGGAGAAAGAGTTACTGAACTCTTAGGACTGGTACATAGTGATGTATGCGGTCCCATGTCTACGAATGCCAGGAACGGTTCTTCCTACTTCATTACATTCACTGACGATCTCTCTAGATTCGGACATGTGTTCCTGATGAAACACAAGTCTGAAGCTTTTGAGAAATTCAGAGAATATAAGCACGAAGTAGAGAATCAAACGGGCAAAAGTATTAAGATTCTTCGATCTGATCGAGGAGGTGAATACTTAAGCAGTGAGTTCCTAGATTATCTAAAAGAGAATGGGATTCTCTCTCAGCTTACTCCTCCTTATACACCACAGCACAACGGTGTATCGGAACGAAGAAATCGCACCCTATTAGATATGGTGCGCTCGATGATGAGTACGGCTGAGTTACCTATTTCCTTCTGGGGGTATGCACTGGAGACAGCTGCAGACCTATTGAATATGGTTCCCACCAAATCTGTGCCAACCACTCCATATGAGATATGGAAAGGAAAGAGACCATATCTTAATTATGTTAGGATATGGGGTTGTCCGGCATATGTGAAAACACAAAATCCGGACAAACTCGGCGCAAGGTCTATTCTGTGCAAGTTTATTGGATATCCCAAACATTCGCGCGGGTATATCTTCTACCACACCGAAGAACAAAAGGTGTTTGTTTCTCGGCACGCCACCTTTTTAGAAAAGGAATTTCTTGAAAAAGAAATTAGTGGCTCTGAGGTAGAACTGGAAGAAGTTCCAGCAGAACAAACTACAACAGATGATTTAGTGGAACCAGAGGATTCAGTAGTACCCGACGAACCCCAGCCTCTCCGCCGATCTAGTAGGGTTTCTTATCCACCTGAGAGATACTACGGTTTTTTCATTGATGGTGGAAGCGAGGACTGCATCATGGATGATGATGAACCGACTAGTTTCGAGCAGGCCATCACGAGTGGTGACTCTGTGAAATGGCTAGATGCAATGCGATCTGAGATGGAATCCATGTACACCAATAAAGTATGGATTTTGGAAAATGCTCCTGAAGGGGTAAAACCCATTGGGAGCAAGTGGATTTTTAAAAAGAAATTTGGTGTAGATGGAAAAGTTAAGACTTTCAAAGCTAGACTTGTAGCAAAGGGTTTTCGTCAACGACCAGGTGTGGATTATGACGAAACCTTTTCTCCAGTGGCTATGCTTAAGTCCATCCGGATCTTACTTGCCATTGCTGCATACCATGACTACGAAATCTGGCAAATGGATGTTAAGACCGCCTTTCTAAACGGTGATTTAGAAGAGAGCGTGTACATGACTCAGCCAGAGGGCTTCGTAGATAGTGGGAGCAGCGGAAAGGTGTGCAAGCTGCTTAAATCCATTTATGGGTTAAAGCAAGCATCGCGGAGTTGGACCATCTGTTTTGATGTTGTAATCAAAGAGTTTGACTTCATCAAAAATATAGATGAACCTTGTATTTATAAGAAGGTAGCAGAGGGTAAGGTAGTCTTTCTCGTATTGTACGTGGATGATATACTCTTGATAGGAAATGATATTCCTATGCTGCAATCAGTAAAGCTCTTCTTATCACAGAGATTCTCAATGAAAGATCTAGGTGATGCCTCCTGCATATTGGGAATCATGATCTATAGAGATAGATCTAAACGGATACTGGGATTGTCCTAATCCAGGTACATTGACACCATACTAAAGAGGTTTAGTATGGAAGAATCCAAGCGTGGGAACCAACCCACGATCTCTGGACTCACTCTCTCCAAAGAGATGTCTCTGAAGACTGATTTGGAGAGAGCTCGCATGCAAGGGATACCCTATGCTTCGGCAGTAGGCTCTATCATGTATGCGATGCTATGTACCAGACCCGATGTAGCATACTCACTAAGTGTAGTGAGTCGGTATCAAGCAGATCCTGGAGAGAGTCACTGGACAGCTGTGAAGAACATTCTCAAGTACTTACGAAGGACTAAGGAGATGTTCTTGGTGTATGGTAACGGAGAACTCCAGGTGGAGTCCTTTACCGATTCCAGCTTTCAAAGTGATAAGGACGACTCTAAGTCGCACTCGGGATTTGTCTTTACCCTCAATGGAGGGGCGGTATGTTGGAAGAGTTCCAAACAGGATACCGTTGCAGACTCGACGATGGAGGCTGAATACATCGCTGCCAACGATGCTGCCAAAGAGGCTGTCTGGATAAAGAAGTTCATTAGTGAACTTGGTGTGGTTCCATCCATTGAGCATCCAATACCTCTGTATTGCGATAACAATGGAGCTGTGGCTTTGGCCAAGGAACCCAGGTCCCATCAGAAGTCCAGACATATTCTGAGGCGGTATCACCTGATCAGGGAGATAGTTGATCGCCGGGAGATCGAGGTCAGGAGAGTAGATACGAAGGACAACACTGCGGATCCATTCACGAAGGCTATTCCCTAGATACAGTTTGAGAGATTATTCGGGATGCTAGGTATGAGATACTACAGCAGCTGGCCTTAGTGCAAGTGGGAGACTGTTAGTTATGTATATGCCCTAGAGGCCATTGTTGTACATATGATGTATATTATGATGGATGCTTAGATATATACAGAGAGGACTTTCTTGCTCGTCATGATAGTATGCTATTTGGTTTCACTTTATCTTAACATGTTGACTTGTATTGGTTTACTGTTTTTCTCTCACATGTTGATAAAGCCCTTAGGATCTGTACTCGACTACTGGGACTATGATGAGATCATACTAGTGGGGCCACGGTAGTCGATGAGTACATCCTATAACTGTTCCTAGTCGAGGGTATATCGAGACAGGGCATCGATACACCAGAGTAGACTAGCGTATACGCATCTTGACCCATATGATGGGCGATGGATGATCCCATATCCATCGGTGTTTGACATCAGAGATGGTGTACGGGTGCTCAGTGGAGACTGGGTACACTGGACGGACTCGCCGAGAACTCCCAGATGGTGATATACCACACGTCAGATGGCAGTTCTCCGGTGACACTGGTACAGGGTAGTCTGTAGACCCGAGATCGTCATAGAGTCTTGTGTGATTCCCACTGTGCTTTGATTTCCACCTTACCACGTCCAAGAGGGCGTGCAAAACGGTGGCTTTTGGGTACAGTCCCGAATCACATGGAGGCAATGAGCGATAGGAGGGGATTCGTCTCTCCCGGTATAGGGAGTTGATGTTGTGCTGTGTTCGATTGGCTATAACTGGAAGTCCCTGGCCAGGGATGATATAGAGATTTACTGGTAAGTGTTACTAGTAGTTTCTCGACCCGTTATGAGCCATACATCGACACGACTTATCGGTTACTGGGGTCTGACGTTTACCACCCCTAGACATGATATGCGACATATCAGACGAACAGACCGGACTGTACGGGAGTGTTACTGATTGGATTCACAGGAGAACGCACAGGCTAGCTTGTTGATCTTCTGATCGCTCAATACCTGGGTGGCTGTTACGTTTAGCTGACCGCTTGCAGCTTGTGGGTGTTTGATATGATCATCACCTGCTACCGGCGTATTGACGATTCTTTAGAGTCCTACATAGAGGTTTCTTGGCTCAGGCGAAACGAAGTAGAGGCACATATGTGATATGTGCAGGACCGAGGATAATGCGATATGAGATACCGTATTATATTCTCGCGATATTTAGATATGAACCGGGTCATCGGATCAAGTGTTGATTCGATGAATCGGTACATGATATATTAGTCGGTAATATTCGATATAGCCGGATCGTCGGATCAAGTGTTTATTCGATGATTTAATGTATAATAATATATGTGATATATTGTATTACATTATCTAATATAGGCTCGCTTTATTATTTCATTTTCTCACTGGATGATACATTGATATATATGCGATATATGTTAATTGTATTATTTTCTTTTGTTGCAAATATATAATATATATATGATATATATTATTGTGACATGATATGATTTATTGTTAAACATGTTTAAGGATGATTAAATGTGGTTAGGGTTTGATTAGGGTTAGTTGCTTCATGCACCTTCTAGAAGCTTTATCTTTTGTCATGGTTAAGATATTTTTTTGATGACACATTGCTAACCAAACCAAACCCTAACTCTAGTTGTTTCTCCACACATTATTAGCCACTCATCCTTGACCATGGTTTATACATCAATCATATACTTTTATTTCTATTCATCACAAAAGGATTGATCATTATCATTTTCCATTATCATCTTCTTCTTTCTTGAAAAAGCTCACTAGAAATTCTTTATGTGATGAAAAAATATGAGAAAATGATTTAAAAAGAAAGCATAAATACTACTCTCTCATCCACATCTCATCTAGCCCATGAGATTAGTGTGTTCATCTCTTTTGAGTGAGAAATCTTGAGTCTTTGCAACTTCGACGTAGATCATCGGAGATTTGGAACACTTCAAGCTAGCATGGATCGTTCGAGTCGTGGAGCCTCTCATGAGTCCGGGAGATCATGGATCGCGGCAAAGGGACTTCTACTCGGAGCTTGTGAAGCGAAGGAGCGGACTACAAAGGTTGTAATCCCTCACACTTAGATAAAAAGTTATCATCTTGCATGTTTAACCCTAATAATCTAGCAAAGATCCCGGCTTTGGGTTGTTCGGCACGTCTAATTTTTTATCCGGGCATGTTTGATGCCTTATGAACCTTCACAAGAGTGCCTAAGAACCCTACAGCTCTTTACCTTAACATGCACACTGATTGTCTCTCTGTTAAATGTTGGTAAAGCCCTTAGGATGTGTACTTGACTACCTGGACTATGATGCGGATCATACTAGTGGGGACATGGTAGTCTATAAGTACATCCTTCAAGGTCCCTAGTCGTGGGTGTATCGAGACGGGGCATCGATATACCAGAGTAGACTAGCGTGTAGCTTCTCGACCCATATAGATGGGCGATGGATGATCCCATATCCATTGGTGTTTGACATCAGAGATGATATACGGGTGCTCAGTGCAGACTGGGTACACTGGACGGACTCGCCGAGAACTCCCAGATGGTATTATACCTTACGTCAGATGGCAGTTCTCAGGTGATACTGGTACAGGTTAGTCTGTATACCCGAGATCGTCAAAGAGTCTTGTGTGATTTCCACTGTGCTTTGATTTCCATCATACCACGTCTAAAAGGGCATGCAAAAAGGTGGTTTTTGGGTACAGTCCCGAATCACATGGAGGCAATGAGCGATAGGAGGGGTTTCGTCTCTCCCGGTATAGGGAGTTGATGTTGCGCAGTGTTCGATTGGCTATAACAGGAAGTCCTTGGCCAAGGCTGCTTTAGGGATTTACTGGTAAGTGTTACCAGTAGTTTCTTGACCCGTTATTAGCCTCATATCGACACGACTTATCGAGTTATTGGGGTCTGACGTTTACCACCCCTAGACGAGATATGCGACATATCAGACGAACAGACCGGACTGTACGGGAAGTGTTACTCGTTGGATTCACAGGAGTGTGAGAGGGCTTGCTCATTGATCTTCTGATCGCTCAATACCCGGGTGGCCGTTACGTTTAGCAGACCGCTTGCGGCTTATGGGTGTTTGATATGATCATCACCTGCTGCCGGCGTATTGACGAGTCTTTAGAGTCCTACACAGGGGTTTCTGGCTCAAGAGAAACGAAATAGGAGCGCATATGAGATATGTGCGGGATCGATAATAATACCAGTATGTGATACTGTATTCTATTCTCACGATTTGTATCATCGGTCGGTTATATGTGATATAGCCGGGTTACCGAATCAAGTGTTGATTCGATACATTGATACACTTGATATTAGTCGGTTATATGCGATATGACCGGATTGTTAAATCAAGTGTTGATTTAATGATTTAATGTATAATTATATATTTGATATATTACTTTACATTAACTAGTATTGGTTCACTTAAGATTGATTTTCTCACTTGAATGTGCACATTGTTTATATGTGATATATGCAAGTGTACATGTTTGTATCATGCTTGATGATACAAACAAGTTGTGTGTATGAGACATGAACCAAATCAAGGTTAGATTAGGGTTTACTATTTTCCTAAACAAATAACAAAAGTGTGTGACTTTGGTCAAAGTTATCAAGCTTCATGAAGCTTGATAAACATTGATAAAATCAACTCTCTTTGTCATTTGTTTAAGATATTAGCTAACCCAACCCTTAACCTTATGCAATGGTTAATTCTCTACATGAATTAAGCATGAGGGCTTAACTCAACCATGGTGCCATGATTAAAAGGATAAGTATTCATATTATTCTTTTAATTCATATGATTCTTTTCTTCTTCATCATCTTCATCAAGCTCACAAAAGCTTGAGAGCTCCAATGGTGCCATGAGAAAAAGAGTGAGAAATCCAATTCTAAAGTGAACCCACTTCCTATTTCTTCATCCTCTACCACTTGCCATGTAGTATAGGGTTCTCTCTTCACAAAGTTTTTGACCAAGTGAAGGAATAGCTTGAGTTTGAGTCTCCCCGACGTAGATCATCTTCGGCCTCGAAGTCAATGACCTAGTCCGATCATTTCTCCGACGAAACCATCGCTAGAGTCCAGGATCCGATGATCGCAGCGGAGGGACGTCAACATGGAGCTAAAGAAGTGGTGGACCGGATCTACAAAGGTTGTAATCCCTTTCACTTATTAGCAAAGTTGTTTGCTTGCTTGTAGTTTCGCCTTTACTTCTAGTTAACGATCTATATTAGGGTTTCTCGGCACCGGAAAATTTTTGTTTGGCATGGTTGATGCCTTGTGGAACCTCTTGAGTGTACCTAGTAACCCTACACTACCTACCGGTGATTGTATTTGAGCTCAGCGGATATCCGGAGGATACCGACCGGAGTTGAGAGATGATGCGGTCCGATCCGGACTTACGGAGCCCGTGGGCCGATCTGGACTGACGGAGCCCTATATATATGAGGATTTACATGCCGATGCTAGGCACAGGTTTCATGATGTTTTCGAGTGTCGATGCTAGACACTCAGGTTCCATAATTTTGATATGTCGCGAGCGACACATGTTGATTTACATCCTCATACTTCCATGCATATGCTTTATGATATTTACATGCATGATGCTTATTGTAATTGGGTGACACGTGGACGAGATCCACATACATACAGACATTGATTACATAGTTGGATGATATCCATATACTTATAAACTTCATGATATAGTGGACATTGATTCATGTTGATTACATTGATCATACCTCATATTTATGATATGTTGTTACCTGAGGCACTGACACGAGCACATGGGATTACACTTATGCATAGATGTTTACCCTGGCCACCTTTTCATGCTTCAGACTTATTCATTTTGAGGATATATTATTACCGATCGTTTGGCCTCGGATTGAGTCATACATATGATTTCTGCTCTGCGATATTTTCTATTCACGAGTTGGTAACTCACCCCCATTGTGCCACAGTTCTTGCAGGTTTTGCCTTACAGGTTTCATTGCGGCTTTTCTGGCATACTGCTTCCTTTCTGGGTGATTGCTTTGGTAGGTGGGTTCACTCGCATCGTGACCACCCTTGTATTTATTTTAGTCAGTTGTATCTAGTAATTCTATCAACCAAACTTGTATATTGTTTCAGACTTAGAAAACCAGTTGTGTATTATTTCGACCTTAGAGTCGCACGTTGTAGTATTATGGTTTTCATGATGTTTTTGAGTTTCTTTTTGAGTTTTGATCCTCGCCCTTCGGCGTTGTATATTATATTGCTTGCTTGGTTATGACCATCGATTGACGTAGAGCTAGCTCCCGCTTGGGGATGCATTTTTATCATTATGCATGTATTATTCTTGTTGTACCCTGTTCGGGGCCAGTATTTATAAAGGAAACTTTGCCGAAATTTTCAGAAAAGACTATAGATTTTGAAAAATGCATATTCGGCTTACTTATTTAAAAACCTTGTTTTTAAAACATATTTTCTTCACTTCTTAAAACTATTTTTCCTTCATTTATTATTTAAAATGGTTTTAGATTTCTGGGCTTTCGGCTTACTTGAATTAGATGAGGTCCTATAGACTTCATATGATTCAAGGGCCAGTCACGTGCTATTTCGGGTCGTGACAGTTCTAAATGTTCCTCGTATGATTTGCTTTTAACTACGAGGTTATCGATATTGCATTCGTCGATTTCATGTATGAGGTCATCGAAAATCTTCGTCATGGCCCTCTGATAGGTGGCACCGGTGTTCTTTAGACCGAAGGGCATCACCTTATAGCAGAATTTGCCCAAAGGAGTCCGGAAAGCGGTATGCTTCTGGTCTTCGGGTTGCATCTTTATCTGATTGTATCCTGATGAGCCATCCATGAAGGAGAAAATTTCGTGAATGGACGTATTATCTATCATCAGCTCAGTGACTGGTACTGGGGAGTCGTCCTTCGGGCAGGCTTTATTGAGATCCCGGAAGTCCACACATATGCGCACCGTCCCATTTTTCTTCATCAACGGAACGATGTTGGTGATCCAGTCAGGATACTGAAGTTCTTGGATGAAGCCGGAGTCTATTAGCTTCTTGACCTCGGCGTTGATGCCCATCTCAAGCTCGAGCCGCATTCTTCTTGGTGCTTGTTTGATCGGCTTGACGTCCGGAGATATTGCCAATTTGTGGACGGCAATCTATGGATCTAATACTGGCATCTCGGAATAGTTCCATGCGAAGCAATCTTTATGCTGCATGAGCACGTCCTTTAGCATAGCCACCTTTTCTTCAGACAAAAGCTCGCCGATGAATGTCGGTCGTGGGTCATTTGTCGTCCCCAAGTCAATTTTTGTGAGGTTATCTGCGGTAGTATGTATCCCATCTTCCAGCTCTTTTGGCGCCGGTGGAAACTCTGAGATCACCTCTCCATCATCGTTTTCGAAGCACCAGGAGAGGTCATCCATATTCTCGGGCTTTTTTTCTGACAGCGTTATCACATGGCAGGTACGAGATCGCTTCCAAGACCGATGTTGATCTGGTTCTACTCTCACCGCATACGTGGCTTTTGGTTCATGCTTCTGCAGCGGAGTTATCCTCCAGCTACTGGATAGAGCGAACCTGCTTTGCTGATACTGGTCTTCTACCCAGTCTTTGAATGTGAAGCAGTCTTCGAGAGGATGTCCTATTGCCCGATGGTAGGAGCAATAGTCCGGGTGAGAGACTTCGCCTGCTTGCTCGGGGTGGACTCCGGGAGGGTAATCATTTGATGTTTTAAGGCAAGATCAAGTATCTTCCTTGTCTTGTCTTGGGAAAAAGAATACGCTCGACCCATCTTCTTTATAAGAGACGAATCCTGGTTTCTCGATTCTCGATTGCATGGCTTCTTGGTCCCGCTTTGTCGTTGTCGAACGCCTTTCCTGCTCTTTGATTTATTTTTGCCTCTGCGTCGGGCCTTTTGTATGACGGGTTGACAAGGAAGAGCGTTTTCATTTTTCGCAGCATGTTGAAGGAGACGTTGCATTCTGGTTTTCTCGTAGATGTCCATTTCGCGATTATGGTCGTCTCGAACCTTTTGCCCCGCTTCCCTTATAAGCTTGTCCATTTATTCTTCGAACGACGGGCTCGGTATTTTCATGAAGGGAGCTCGTTTTGGTTCAGGGTTAGCATCTTCCCACAGAGCATCTCCTTCTTCAACGAAGTCATGTATGACGCGGTAGTCACGGAATAGCTCCCGTTTCTTGGATTGAATATATCCAAGCCCGATCGTTTCCATTCTCTCGTTGGGCAACTTTCGTTGAGTTCCGGGGACGCGCCAGATCCTGTTATAGAACTGAGCTTGTCGAGCAGTCTTCTTAAGGGGCACGCCTTGGTGCCTCAACAGTCTTTTTAATCCGTCTGTGTAATATCTGAGCAGACGGATGGGCTGGAGCCTGTCAAGCGTAGAATCCGCACCATGCCAAATTTCTTTCTCCACTCTAGTTTCCGTGGATTGATAAAAGAGGATTACCTTTTCTTCTGGCTGAGGCACTGTTTCCTCGGAGGGACGTAGAATGTGTGGAGTTCTTCCACACCGTAGGTACCAAGCGCGTCTAGCTCTTTATGATGCTTTCGCGGAACCATGGCAACTTGCAAACTTTGATCTTCATCAGCGAAGGCCTGAATTGATGGCCAAACAGAAAATACGACATTGACTTCATCTTCCGAGTCACTGCCGAAGATCAACATAGGGATGGACGGTCCCGGCTTATTGCATTGGGACGGCCCTGAATAAACTATTTCTTCTTCCTCTTCGGTGTTACTCCTGAAGACCGGAATAGTGGTGATAGCTTTGTTCTTGTCCTCCGGTTTGCGACATCTTTCTGTGTCTTCGAAATCAGGCAGGAAGTATTTGGCATCCTCATATTTGCGGACCTCGTTCATGGAGAATGGGTTTAGCTCTCCTGTCACATTATACTCGAGACCATCCTTGAAATACTTCATACACTGATGTTGTGTAGAAGGGATGATATTGTACTCGTGTAACCAAGGCCGGATGAGCAAAGCATTATAACATGTCTTAGCGTCAATGATATGAAACTTGATGTCCGTGACAAGCAGCCCAAAGCGTAACATTAGTATCACAGACCCGAGCGTCTGTGATGACTGGGAGTCGAACCTGGAGATGGTGATCTTATCCCGAGCGAGGTGTTGAATGCTCATGCATATCTCCTTCAACACTCTTACATTGAGGAGGTTAACGGAGGACTCATTGTCAACCAGGATTTTTCCTATCTTGATATCATGACAGTATCCGGAGACATATAGGGGACGGTTATGCTCACACATCCCGAGGAGGAGGTCTTCATCACCGAAGGTGATATCGGCCGTGTGTACTTCTTCCAGCTCGTCCTTCATCTTTTCTTCGGCGAAGAAAGTTTGGAACTATTCAGGCTCTTGCAGTGCCTTGATCAAAGAATCTCTTGCTTCTTTTGATAGCAGAAGGGCGTCAAGAATGCTGAGCCGCGAAGGTATCTTCCTCAAGTGTTCCAGAACATTGTAGTCCACCTTGTTTTTCTTTGACGGGTCCTTAGCTGTCATCTCTTTGACAACTTGATCTTCTAGGGTGATGTCCTCAGGGACTTTTTCTTTTCCTTTATCCTTTTTTTTGAAGCCTGGTTGGCTTGTCCGAGATTCTTTTTAGGCAGCGTGCGATTGCGCAGCTGAATGTTCTCGCAGTTCTTCGGTTCTTCCTCTTTTCCCGAGGTGGACTCTTTAAAGAGAGGGCCAAGAGTCATTTCTTCGTCAGAGTCGCTCCCGAAGGTGAGAACTTGCGATCCCCCAGTGTCGACCATGTGACAGTTGCCGGTAGTTCTTTTACGCTCCTCGGTCGTATTTCTTTGCTCCCGACGAGTTTTTCGTCTCATCCGCTTGAAATGTTGCCGGTGAGCAACATATCCCTGCCACCATCTTTTAAAAGCGTTGCACTCTTCGGTGGGGTGCTCAATCTTTCAATGATATAAGCAGTAGTTAGGATGTATTTCCGCTTCACCAGGAGTGGTTCCTTCGGAGGGTGGCAGCTTCATTCCCATCGATATGGCTTTGGCGAACCTCTTCCTTGTCTTAAACCTTCTTTTATTTGCGGCGGATGTACTTTGATCTGGTGGGAGTGTTTCAACCCTTTCGTCCAGTCACCGGTGTTTGGCTTTTTCAAATATGGTCATCTCACGCTCTCGAGCAGCTTTGTTTTTAAGAAGAGCTTCGTCCAGGAATGCATCAATCATTTCGTCTGATGGCCCTAGATGTTCCGGCTCAGGATCTACCCCAGTTTCTCTGCATAAGGAGCTTCTTCATCGTTTATCGACGAGTGAGAGATCACATGGCAGCTTGCTACATAATCTTCAGGCTCATCCGACGAGTCTTCTCCATTGTCATCATCTCCATCCTCAAGGACGTGGCTGAGAAATTCTTGGAGTGTGACTGGAGTCCACGTTTTTTGATTATATTCTTCCAACGCGTCAATCTGTTTTTGCATGTCCGTGCGCTTGTCACTAAGCTTCACGAGCTTTTTGGTCTTCTTCTTCTTCTTCGAAGACTTTGATGGCTGGGTGTGAGCGCTTTAGCTATCACCACCAATCTTTGGAGTTGGGCGCAGTTTCAGCATTCCCTCGATGATCTCGGGTTCCAGTGGATTTTTCCACCTGATCGCCGGGCATGTTTGGAGATCCTTCAGCATTCTTTTAGTCTTGGTTGAAAGAACGACCTCTCATGGATCTTCTTCTATGAAAGAGCATGATGCCCCCGGTGTGTCCGTCTTCTTGGGAGCATGTAGCTGTGGCGGGTTCACCTTCCAATTCTCGGACAGCGCAAACTTGCCCTGTTGGTATTGGTCTTCGATCCAGCCTTTAAAGACGAAGCAATCTTCAATTGGATGGCTTACCGTTTGATGGTAGGGGAAATAATTGGGACTATTAACCTCGCCAGGTTGCAACGGTCATTTTGGATTCGGCAGATTTATGAGTCTATTGCGCACCGCTAGCTCGAACAATCTCTCCGTTTTGTCCCGTGGAAACGAATAAGGGCGCTTCATCTTCTCATTATAGAATTGCCGCCTCTCGTCTAGGCGACCAATTATTTTTGGGCCACTGGGCTGCTGTTGAGTATTCGCGACGAAGGTCGTCTTCCCTTTACCCTTTTTGCTCCGCGGCTCTAGCTTTGAAGGAGACGGTCTATGACCCATCTGGTCCATTTGGGCCAGTTTGTCGATCAAGGTCTGGAACGTAGTCGTCTTGAAGAACATCATAAATTGGGAAATAGTCGCTTGAAGATCAAGTGTGCCTACGAACATGCCCACGGCCGGCGCTTCTTCGATGAGCTGCTCACATTTTGACCACAAATTCTGCTATCGTATTGCGTATTGAACCCATGTCTCGCCAGGTTTCACCCTGGCATTGATCAATGCCGTTATTAGGATGTGTTCACTAGCACTCGCGAAACGCTGGGTGAATAGTAGCTCCATCTCTGGAAAAGTTTTGACGGAGTCGTTCGGGAGTTCAGAGTACCATTCGAACGCTGTCTCTGACAAGCTGCCGACGAACTGGCGAAGTAGTAGTTTATCGTCGCCTCCGTTATTGCCATATAGAGCCCTGAACTGGGCAACATGCTGATGTGGATTTCCTATCCCTTTATATATATGGAATTTAGGGTTCGTATATCCCGGCGGGTACCTTATTTGGTCATACCATCCTGGATATGGTCGCCTAGTTTTAACAATTTGGCTGGCCACTTCATTCGCCTTGTGAGCTCGTATTTGCTGAGCGATGTAGTCATCCAAGGCGGCCTTAGAGATTGTCTCTTCTTTGGCTGTTGAAAGAGCCTAAGGAGGGTTCGATGTCTCCCCTCTTTCGTCTTCAACGATGATCGGGGGGTCTTCAACAGGAGGTTCCGGCTGTAACATCATCCCAGCCATGTCTTGGAACAAAAGAGCCATTCGTTTTATATTGGCCGCCTTCTCCGCAGCCTTTTTTTCTTTCCTCTCAAGAATTCTTCGGAGGAACTCAGTATCAGTTTCTTGTTCCCGATGCTACTCCGAGGTCTCTGGATTTTCTTTTAGCCCAGTAAGTGCGACCATTGCAGTCAGCATCTCTTGAAGTTTCTCTGCTGTTGTTCCTGAGCCTTCGTCATCGATCGGGTAAGCGGTCGATGGCCCGTAGAAGCACGACTTTCCTCTTTTCCGGAAGCCATATAAACGGTATGTGTTACCATGCCCCCAAACATGCGGCGTTTAGATTCGACGTCCTTGCGGTTTGCCGCATTCATGGGGATTTCTCTGGCCTCCTTCTCTTGTGAGCAGTTGAAGTCGAAGGGGCCGTTGCAGCGGGCACCCAGACAGATGACGTCTTCTGTGGTACCACGAGATGGCTCTTTTCTTCCTGAGCTTTGAGCTTCTTTGGCAGGCGAGAGTAGTCCTAGTTAATCACCGATTCCTGGACCTGTCGCCAGACTTTATAAATTTTGGAGGACAGCCACTGAGGGGGCTGCTCCGTCTTCCTTTCTGTAGTAATCTCCATAGGTGTAGGAGATCTCTTCAGCACGGCAGTCGGAGAGTTCTTGCGAACCCTTCTAAGTGATTCAAAGTTGTTCCCAGTTGGAACAGCAGCATTGATTTCCACCATGGGAGCTGGCGGAGTTAGTCCAGAAAGGGAGTTGCCCCCAGCCTTCCTTACTCGGCGCCAGTGACGACGGCGAGCATGTCGTGCGGATGGAGTTAGTTCAGCTATAGAGATGGCGTCGTCATGCCCCCTGTCTTGACGGAGGGTTGTCGCCGGTGTCAGCCTTTTGAAGACTGACGTTCGCCGATAAGTAATGTCCAACCTATCGAATACAGACCTCTGGGCAGAGGTGACTTCTCCTGAAGCGGGAGCCGGAGTGGCCAGCCTTATGAAAACTGACTTCTTGTCAGGAGAAGCCTTTCCAATAATTTCGTCCGCTTGAGTCGAGATGGCTATCCGCTTTTGGATGGCTGCTTCAGGTATTGCGGGCTTGTTGGCGTTCTGGCCCGGTCTGTTGAAAACTGAGGTAGTGGAGTTGGGCGACCCATTGAGAGGGGCCACAATAGTTGTAAGCCGATCAAAGACCGACTTCTTCTGAGTTTCTTATGTTGGTACATGAGCGCTGAAGCTCGTTGGCGGGTGCATGGTCCCGAAGAACAATCTAGTGGTGGCCTGAGTGACCTGCTCCACCGGTATAGCAAAGATGGAGGCCGCTTGGGGCTCGTAAGTCACTCCTTCGGACGGGACGGAGCGAGAGTTGCAGTTGCAGTTAATGCAGGTTGAAGCCATTGATCTTCTGTTTTCTGCACGGAATAAGACACCAAATCTTAGTACCTCGAACCCAAGGGCAACCATATCAAACCGCAATTCGTTCGCGATCACGACGCACGAAGTGTGGATGGAAAGAGAAAAAGGTCCCACCGGGCGTGCCAGAATCTGTTCACCACCGAAAACCGGGAAGACAAACGTCTTGCCTGAAATTGGGGGCAGATGCTAATAGGTGCTATCCGTCCACCTCTCCGAAGATGCCAAGTTGATTTATGACACCACGTATCGAAGGTTTAAACGGATGCGGCCGCAGACTTCGTCAGATTCCCCCTCATGATGTGGGGTTTTTGATTGTGGGGACGCTTTTCCCTGCAGGCGCAAGCCCCTGCAGTTGATTACGCTACCGCATCGCGGTAACAACTTTCTCCTTCTCCAGATGGTCACTTCGTGTCGTGTGTGTTTGTTTTGTTTTTGGTTGCCCGTGGATTGTATACGGAGGCTAGTTTATGTTGTCGCCCGTAGGGCGTGGATTAGTCCAAATACGTATCCTCTTAGATTTAGGTTTGGGGTTGGGTTTAAGGATACGTTAGTCTCATTTGAGACTAAGATCAACTTAAACGTTTCTTAAGGATACGTTAATCTTATTTTTAGACTAAGATAAACTTAACGGGATCGTTTAGATCCAACAAAAGAGCATTCGGACTCTATTGTTTAGTTTAGGGACATTGCGGCCGATTAGTTTAAGGACACTATGGTCCAATGATAGTTTAAGGACATCTCGGTCTAAGGTTAAGGACATCATAGTCCGTGAGTTTAAAGACATCACAGTCAAGGTTAAGGACATCATAGTCCGTGAGTTTAAAGACCGCGCAGTCAAGGTTAAGGACATCATAGTCCATGGGCTTAAGGACCCCACAGTCTATGAAATGTATGGTTGTCGGGACCCGTCACCTCTCTGAAGACGTTGAAGAATTACAACGACAAATATCAGAGGAGTTCAGAGATGTACCTTTAAACCGATGTGGGTTGAGAGACCTGTAGTCCAATTAGGACTAAGATCTGTGATTTATGAGCATATGAACTCAATTAATATGAATTGAGGACTTATGGCCAATTTGGGCTAAGTCCATTCAATTACAATGTTCAACATTTGTTTTTGGAGTTGTTGTATGTGTGTTTGAGTCCAATCCCCTTAAAAATGCTAAGCATTGGTTTTGTGTCTGACAATGTTTTGTCTTTAGTTGAATGCGGTGCATTTATCATAGCTCCATGCTTATTCAAAGAACACTTTATGTTATGTCCAAGCGCATATAAAAGTATGTGGTGCACTTGGCACTAGCACCATATATGAAGCGCTAATGCGCTTAGCGCTAAATGAAGAGCGCTGATGTGCTAGATGTGGAGCGCTGATGCGATTTTAGTTGAAGCGTTGAGGCGTTTGGCACTGATGCCATATAATGAGCGCAAGACGCTTTTAATAATGCAGCGCACACGTGAGGAGCACGTGGCGCGCTTAGCGCTGAGCGCTAGCCAATGAGCGCAGTGCGCTGTGTTTGAAGCGCTATGGTACTGCAGCGATTTGCGCTAGATGAAGAGCTATAAGGAACTTTTGAATTAGGAGCGCTAAAGCTCTTATTAGATAAGGAGTGCTAAGGCTCTTCTTAGGTTAACTTTGCGCTCTGCAGATTATCTGTTCTTTGATAAGAGACTTCATCTCAAGATTCTAAAAACAAAGTTCTTAGTTCATAGGAAATATTTCAATCTCTCTTTTTTGATGAAAGGCTTTACCTTTATGGATCTGTGATCCTAATGGAATTTAATACTTCTCCCCCCTTTATAATGAGATGGTCATAATCTCGTTTGTGAAAAACAACTTTGTCTTATAGATCTATAATCTGTGAAAGAAGTAAATACTTTTGTTTATATTGAGACGATTTCGTCTGTATATTCTTTTTACCTTAAAAAAGAATTGTCTTCTTTTGCCGAGAGCTTTTTCTTCTTCTTGATATTTTCTCAAAGTTTATGGAGGGGTGTTCCCCTCCGAACAACGGGGACGCGACCGCGCAGGTTTGTCTTGCCTGAAATTCGGGGCAGATGCTAATTGGTGCTATCCATCCACCTCTCCGAAGATGCCAAGTTGATTTATGGCACCGTGTATCGAAGGTTTAAACGGATGCGGCCGATGTAGCAGACTTCGTCAGATTCCCCCTCGCTTGAGGGGTTTTTGATTGTGGGAACGCAGTTCCCTGTAGGCGCAAGCCCCTGCAGTTAATTAAGCTACCGCACCGTGGTAACAACTTTCTCCTTCTCCATATAGTCATTTCGTGTCATGGGTGTTTGTTTTGTGTTCGGTTGCCCGTGGATTGTATACGGAGACTAATTTGTGTTGTCGCCCATAGGACGTGGATTATTCCAAATCCGTATCTTTTTTAGATTTTGGTTTGGGGGGTTGTGTTTAAGGATACGTTAGCCTTATTTGAGGCTAAGATCAACTTAAACGTTCGTTAAAGACACGTTAGTTTAATTTTAGACTAAGATCGACTTAACGGGATCGTTTAAATCCGACAAGAGAGCAATTGGGGCCTCTATTGTTTAGTTTAGTGACATTGCGGTCGATAAGTAGTTTAAAGACATTACGGTCCAATGTTAGTTTTAAGACATTGCGGTCAAGGTTAAGGACATCATAGTCCATGAGTTTAAGGACATCACAGTCCAGTGTTAGTTTTAAGACATCACGGTCGAGGTTAAGGACGTCATAGTCCATGAGTTTAAGGACCCCACAGTCCGGTATTAGTTTTAAGACGTCACGGTCGAGGTTATGGACGTATAGTCCGTGAGTTTAAGGACCCCACAGTCCGGTATTAGTTTTAAGACATCACGGTCGAGGTTAAGGACGCCATAGTCCATGAGTTAAAGGACCCCACAGTCCGTAGCAGTGTGTGGTTGTTGGGACCCGTTACCTCTCTGACGACGTTGAGGAATTACAACGACGGATATCAGAGGAGTAAAGAGATATACCCTTGAACCAGGTGTAAATTGATTGGAAGAGAAGATGGGCTCAGTTCAATTTAAATTGAGGACTTATGGCCAAAATTGAGCTAAGTCCAGTTAAAAAAATGTTTAACATTTTTATTTATGTTCTGCCTATTAGGCCTTTACTTAGGCTCTGCCCTTTTAATAATACATAGCATTGGGCCCTGTAATTAAATGCATAGCATTTATCAGGAGCAAAATAGTGGTCTGATAGTGCGCCACGTAGCTTGTCAGGCGCTTTGCGCCAATCAAAGAGCGCAATGCGCTAGCGCATGCGAAGGTGACATGTGTCGCGTTCTGAGCTAAGCGTAAGTCTATTAGCGCACTGCGCTTTCTGAATGCGTTGCGCCAGTGCGCTGCGCCAGTGAATGACACGTGGCGCGCTCTGGCGCAGTGCGCCAGTCCAAGAGCGCTGTGCGCTATTTTTAGAAGTGCAAAGCGCAAGCCGTTCTGTGTTTGACACGTGGCACGTTTGGCGCAGTGCGCCAGTCCAATAAGCGCAAAGGCGCATTTCAAGAGTGCAAGGCACTGTCCAATAGCGCAGAGCGCATTTTGATCAAATTCAGATCAAAGAACAAGTTTTTTATTCTTTTCTTCAAAAGAGGCATTGCCTCAAGATCCAAGAACCAAGGTTCTTATTCTCCTCAAAAGGCTATGCCTTTATAGATCAAAAGATCTATGAATGAAGTAAATTACTTCTTTTTAATCTTTTATAATTTGATCTTTTTCTTTTTAATTAAAGATCTTGATCTTTTTCTTAGATCTTTGATCTTTTTAGAAGAGATTTCTTCTTTTTGTGAAATGTTTTCATCTCTGTTCTTCAAGAATTAAGTTCTTTACCTTTAAAGATGAAGAAAATGATCTTCTTTCTTCAAAGGCTTGCCTTTCTTTCTCTTTGAGTTTTTTTCTCAAAGTTTGCAGAGGGTTCTCTCTATCTGAGACTTGAAGTCTTGGGGCCTTTATATAGGGCCAATTGATTTGTTAAGTTAGTTATAGAGATCTTTCTCTGATTGATCTAGGGATATTTCCCCACCGTTGGATCTTTGATCCTAAGGCCTCTATTTTACAAAAGATAATCTTCTTATTTTAATAAGATTGGAAAGATCTTTCTAGAACAGAATTTTAATTCTGATTAATTAATAATTTATTATTTAAATTCCAGTGCTGGCGCAATTGGCGCTAGCGCACCTGCGTTTGACACGTGGCGCGCAGCGCGCCTGTGTTTGACACGTGGCGCGCAGCGCAGAGCGCAGCGCGCTGCGCTAGCGCGCCTATGTTTGACACGTGACGCGCAGCGCAGAGCGACTGCGCTAGCGCACCTCTATTTGACACGTGGCGCGCAGTGCAGAGCACAAGGGATCTGAAGCGTTGCTTCATTTTAAAATTTGAATTTTGAAACAGAGCTTTTCTCTGATTGGGGGTGCGCTGCCTTGGGCGCAGCGCTCTTGGCGCTGGCATGTCTTCTTTTGACACGTGGCGCGCAGCGTGCAGCGCAAGGAATCTGAAGCGTTGCTTCAATTTTTGAATTTTGAAATTCAAACAGAGCTTTGCTCTGATTGGGGGAAACAAATGCCCCCCACCGTTGCACTCACGTCGCGCACACGTGAGTGCAGCGGTGGCAACATCTGAGCCCTTGGATCAACTCAGAAGCTGAGGAGGCGCTTCAGCGCCTATAAATAGGACCCTTGGTCCTCAGATGATTATCATCTTCAAGAATTTTTATCTCAGAGTCTTGCTCTCATTTCCAAGAACTTCAAGAGTTAAAACTTTAGAAAATTTTAGGTAAAAAAATTAAATTAGATTAAATTAATTTTAATTAACAGAGCCTTGCTCTCATAGATCTTTTGATCTAAATAAAACCCCTTTGGGGTTTCATAAACAGAGCCTTGCTCTCAAGAACCCATAGATCTAAATAGATCTTTCCTTAGGGTTTCTTAGCCCATGGGTCAGAGCTCTGCTCTTTTGATAATGTATAGATCTTTTGATCTTTCGATGAAGAACTCTTAAGAGTTTTTTCATGGATCTTTAAGATTAAAATTGGAATTTTTTTTGATGAATTATATCATCTTTTCAAAGCAAAGCTCTCAATGTTCTCGGGGGATTTCTTTAAATTCCTTTCATAACCGATTTTGACAGGTGTCACTCCTGTCTGTAGAGCATTGCTCTCGGGGAGTTTAATTTCCTGTACCTGTTTTGAATCAGAAATTGCTTAATCAGTCCGTCTGCTGATTTTTTTGATTTTCTTTTTCAGGAGTAATGGACTCCCACATGTACGATCTCGACGAGATTATCTCTTACGGGGACATCCGCCGACTCGGCCGTTCTCAGAATCGAGAATTCACAAACGCCGAGTGTGCCAAAATTATGAGCCGCTTTGATGCATATAATGGTCAACTGCTTCCCCGGCATTCTCCTCTTCTGAAGCTTATTGTGGGAACAATCTGGGGAGCGCTCGCTCTATTCTATGCCGGCGTGCCACTTAGAGCATTATATGCCGCTGAAGATAAGGTGCACTCGGTGTATCTGATGAACCTAATCTCGAAGAGACGGCGAGACAATCTTGTTGATCTCCTGCACCAGGCTTTTCAACAGTCTGCCATACTTGCTGCCTATCGGAGGGTGGAGGACATCCGTGGGAATCCCGACGCTCGTGCTCGCGAAAGAAAGCACACTAGGATGGTTCGCCAGGCTTGGAAAATTCTGGACAAGGTCACTTTTGAGTTCCTCAATCCATTTCCTGGATTTGAGGTTTTGCCATTGTAATTACTTTAGTAGCATCTTTGTTTATTGCTTTCATAATTGTAAGAACCCTTTTTTTTGAAGTATGAATGGCAAATTTCTCATTTCATCTTGTCTTATTTCACGTACTAAATCTTTTGCACATGCATGAATGGGTATGTCTCGAACGCTTAATCAAATGCAAATCGGATGTTCTTTCTGTCGCTTTCTTCTCTTTGCTGTGTTGTTTGCCATGTGATTTTAGCAAGTGTGGTCTGTAGATAGCGTATAGCTGTCAGTCTTAGGCTCTTTGTAGAGTGGTTATAGCTTAGAAAATAGGGTTAAGGTCTGTCACCTAAGACTTTTCAACTTTATGAGCCGTGAGGGTCTCATAAAGAATTTTCTCCCTATGGGTCGAGAGGATCCCGTAGGTGTAATTTTCTTCTTAACAATCGTGAGGATTCCTAAGTGTGTTTTCTTTTGAGAGTAGTAAGGATCTCACAAGAGAATTTACTCCCTTACGAGTCGTGAGGACCCGCAAGTGATGGGTGAAGTTACCTTTATCCGCATTTCACGGAGTCAGGGGTTGCTCTGGATGCTTCCCAAGGTTTCACTGCCGTGTTTGGCGAGGACCAGGCTCCTCTCTAGACGTTTTCCAGGATACCGTAGTTTAAAGACATCGCGGTCGAGGTTAAGGACATCATAGTCCGTGGATTAAGGACTCCACAGTCCGTTGTTAGTTTAAAGACATCACGGTCGAGGTTAAGGACATCATAGTCCATAGGTTTAAGGACTCCACAGTCCAATGTTAGTTTTAAGACATCACGGTCGAGGTTAAGGACATCATAGTCCGTGAGTTTAAGGACCTCACAGTCCAATGTTAGTTTTAAGACATCACGGTCGAGGTTAAGGACATCATAGTCTGTGGATTTAAAGACTCCACAGTCCAATGTTAGTTTTAAAACATCACGGTCGAGGTTAAGGAAATCATAGTCCGTGGATTTAAGGACTCCATAGTCCAATGTTAGTTTTAAGACATCACGGTCGAGGTTAAGGACATCATAGTCCGTGAGTTTAAGGACCTCACAGTCCGCGAAATGTGTGGTTATTGGGACCTGTCACCTCTTTGAAGACGTTGAGGAATTACAACTACAAATATTAAAGGAGTGAAGAGATGTACCCTTGAACCAAGGTAAAATCAGTTTAAAATCATTTTGGTTGATTGTTACTTTTAAGATATCATGGTCGAGGTTAAGGACATCATAGTCCGTGAGTTTAAGGACCACACAGTCTGATGTTTGCTCTGGATGCTTCCTACGAGTTCACTGCTGTGTTTGGCGAGGACCAGGCTCCGCTCTGGATGCTTCACACAGGTTCACTGCCGTGCTCTGCGAGGACCAGGATCCGCTCTGGACGTTTTCCACGGGGTCAGAAGTGACGTTATCCGTGTTCCACGTGACGAAGAATTTTGCTCTAGATTCTTCCCACGGGTTCACTGCCGTGTTCGGCGAGGACTAGGCTCCGCTCTGGATGCTTCACACGGGTTCACTGCCGTGCTCTGCGAGGACCAGGATCCGCTCTGGAAGTTTTCCACGGGGTAAGAAGTGACATAATTCGCGTTCCATGTAGCCAGGAATTTTGCTCTGGATGCTTCCCACGGGTTCATTGCCGTGTTCTGCGAGGACCAAGCTCCGCTCTGGACGTTTTCCACGGGGTCAGAAGTGACATAATCCGCGTTCCATGTAGCCAGGAATTTTGCTCTGGATGCTTCCCATGGGTTCACTGCCGTGTTCGGCGAGGATCAGGCTCCGCTTTGGATGCTTCATACGGGTTTACTGCCGTGCTCTGGGAGGACCAGGATCCGCTCTGGACGTTTTCCACAGGGTCAGAAGTGACGTTATCCGTGTTCCACGTAACCAGGAATTTTGCTCTAGATGCTTCCCACGGGTTCACTGCCGTGTTCGGCGAGGACTAGGCTCCGCTCTGGATGCTTCACATGGGTTCACTGCCATGCTCTGCGAGGACCAGGATCCGCTCTGGATGTTTTCCACGGGGTCAGAAGTGACGTTATCCGTGTTCCACGTAACCAAGAATTTTGCTCTAGATGCTTCCCACGGGTTCACTGCCGTGTTCGGCGAGGACTAGGCTCCGCTCTGGATTCTTCACACTGGTTCACTGCCGTGCTCTGCGAGGACCAGGATCCGCTCTGGACGTTTTCCTCGGGGTCAGAAGTGACATAATCCACGTTCCACGTAGCCAGGAATTTTGCTCTAGATGCTTCCCACGGGTTCATTGTCGTGTTCTGCGAGGACCAGGCTCCGCTCTGGACATTTTCCACAGGGTCAGAAGTGACATAATCCGCGTTCCACATAGCCAGGAATTTTGCTCTGGATGCTTCCTACGGGTTCACTGCCGTGTTCGGCGAGGACCAGGCTTCGCTCTGGACGTTTTCTACGGGGTCAGAAGTGACATAATCCGCGTTCCACGTAGCCAGGAATTTTGCTCTGGATGCTTCCCACGGGTTCGCTGCCGTGTTCGGCGAGGACAAGGCTCCGCTCTGGATGCTTCACACGGGTTCATTGCCGTGCTCTGCGAAGACCAGGATCTGCTCTGGACGTTATCCACGGGGTCAGAAGTGACATAATCCGCGTTCCACGTAGCCAGGAAGGGTTGACTTTATCCGCATTTCACGGAGTCGGAAATTGACTTTCCGTCATCTGTACACCGCCGAGTCATGGAACTGGGAGTTGCCGATGTTCCGCTTTACTTGATGTTGTGTCTGCTGAGACGAATGTTGAGATGATCTCCAGGCTATCTATGAACCATTGAGATTTGGCTTCTTCTTCTGATGAAATCTGGGGGAGGCGGAATGTGATTCCTTCTTCGTTTGCGCCCCTAGATTGTATACAGGGATTAATGTAATATCACCTGCAGGGCATAAATTTCATTCATTTATTTTTTTATTTCTTTTCCGCGATGCTCTATCATTTCAGCTTTTATATCGCGAAGGTCGTGATTGCCCCATCATTTCGGCTATTTTTCGCGGTGCCCAATCATTTCGGCTATTTATTTTATTTTTACTCGCTGCTTTTTATTGCGAGTTGCCCAATCATTTCGGCTATTTTGCATGCATACATTTTTACTTGCTTATTTTGTCGCAAGTTGCCCCATCATTTCGGTTATTTCGTATGCATGTGTGGCTTGCTGTTTTTTCGCTGAAAGTTTTGGATTAGACACCGATTTCGGCATCAGCACTGCTACAACTGGGATATTGCCAGGAGCGAATCATCATTTGGCTCTGTCGATGTCGAACAAAGGTGGCTTAGTAAACAGGGTTAGGGTCCTGTCGCCTAAGGCTTTTGACTTCATGAGCCGTAAGGATCTCACAAAGGTATTTCTCCCTATAAGTCGTGAGGATCTTGTAGGTGTGTTTTCTCCTTAGGAATCGTAAGGATTCCTAAGTGCATGTTCCCCTGTAAGTCGTAAGGATCTTACAAAAGGGTTTTCTCCTTATAAGTCGAGAGGACTTACAAGGGTTGTTCACCATGCGAACATATCCCTAGTCACAGATGGGACTTGGTTAGGGAAATGTTTATTCGCGCCCGTGGATTGTATACAAGGGTCAGCATTGATCCGCTTGTAGGGCAATATCGGAGGTTGTGGGGGTTGCTTAAGAACAGGTTCAGGTCTCTGTAACTTAAGACTTTCAAATCTTATGAGCCGTGAGGGTCCCATATGAGGGTTCTCCTTACGAGTCGTGAGGATCTCGCAAGTGTAATTTCTTCTTAGGAATCATGAGGATTCCTAAGTGTATTGCTCCCTTGTGAGTCATAAGGATCTCACGCAGGTGGTTTCTCCTCACAAGGTCGAGAGGACCCTGTAAGTGTCTTTTAACGAGGTTGCGCCCTTTCGGATTTTCATAAACACTCGCCGGTGGCCCTGCTGTTTTTACTCACGGAGCCCTTTCGGGTTTTCATCCGTGCCCATTTTGCTTATGGACATACCGTTTTCTCTTTTTTTTTATTCTTTTCTTTTTCTAACGAGGTTGCGCCCTTTCGGGTTTTCACAAGACTCGCCGGTAGCCCTGCTGTTTTTACTCATGGAGCCCTTTCAGGTTTTCATCCGTGCCCATTTTGTTTATGGACATACCGTTTTCTTTCTTTTTATTTATTTTTTTTTATCAGCTTTGGGATGCTGCAATCCACCGTAGTTTCTCGACATCTCGGTCAACAGCTAGTTTTAGGACATAGTGGTCCGTCATTAGTTTAAGGATGTTTCGGTCCGCTGTTAGTTTAAGGATGTTTTGGTCCGTTAACCAGCTACTACTTATAGAGTTTTGGGCTTAGGAAGATAGCGAGTGGACATAGTCTTCGTCATCTATCATTGACCTAGGCCGTAACTCGTTAGGCATAGTATTTCTTCAGGAAGCGGCCGTTTATCGGTCTGAAAGGTCTTTCGCCATGCATGTCCATGAGTAGATAGGCTCCACCCTGGTAGACCTTGTCTATAATGTACGGGTCTTTCGCCATGCATTTCCATGAGTAGATAGGCTCGAAGGATCCCGTGGGTGTGATTTCTCCTTAGGAGTCGTGAGGACCCCCAAGTGTGTTACTCCTTTGTGAGTTGTAAGGATCTCACGCGGTAATTTTCTCCTCACAAAGTCAGGAGGACTTTGCGAGTGCATTTCATCTCTTTTTCACGAGTTTGCGCCCTTTCGGGTTTTCACAAACTCGCCGGCAGTCCTGCTGTTTTTACTCACGGAGCCCTTTCGGGTTTTCATCTGTGCCCATTTTGCTTGTGGACATACTATTTTTTTCCATTTTTTTGGGGGATTGGGGAGCGATTGGGATCGTTTTACGGCCGTGGATCGTATACGGTTTTGCAGGATGTATGATCCAGACCGTAGGGCCTAAAAAAAATTCGGGACCTTATCGGCGTCTGCATCGCTGCACTGGAATATGGTACCAGGAGCGACTCATCATTCGCTGTTGGGGAATGGGATTTGGAATTTGGTTGGCGTCTGTATCGCTACATTGGAATACGGTACCAGGAGCGACTCATCATTGGCCACTTGGGGGTTGGAGAGCGATGGCTTATGAGACAGGTTTAGATCCCTGCCACCTAAGACTTTTCAATTTTATAGGCCGTGAGGATCCCATAAAAGCATTTTCTCCCTACGAGTCGTAAGGATCTCGCAGGTGTATTGGACTCCCAAGTGTGTTTTTCCTTCGTGAGTCGTAAGGATCCCACGAAGGTTTGTTCTCCTCATGTATCATGAGGACACATGAGTGGATTTCCCTCGTTCCCAGTTTAATGACTTAGAGGTCGACTTTTTCGAGTTTAACGACTCAGAGGTCATCTGTTTCCAGTTTAACGACGTGGTGGTCATTTGTTTCTAGTTTAACGACTTAGAGGTCTACTGTCTCCAGTTTAACGACTTAAAGGTCATCTTTTTCCAGTTTAACGACTTAGTGGTCATCTATTTCCAGTTTAAAGACTTAGAGGTCTACTGTTTCCAGTTTAACGACTTAAAGGTCATCTGTTTCCAGTTTAACGACGTGGTGGTCATCTGTTTCTAGTTTAACGACTTAGAGGTCTATGGACGGCGAGCTTGGAATTTTGGGGTAGGGGCCGGCATCAGCGTTGCTAACACTGAAGCACACGTGCCAGGAGACATTCATCATTTGCCTATTCCTGTTGGGGAGCGATGTCTTAGGAGACAGGTTTAGGTCCCTATCACCTAAGGCTTTTCAATTTTATGAGCCGTGAGGGTCCCATAAAAGCATTTTCTCCCTGCGAGTCGTAAGAATCCCGCATGTGTATTTTCTCCTTAGGAGTCGTAAGGACTCCTAAGTGTGTTTTTCCTTTATGAGTCGTAAAGATTCCATAAAGGTTCGTTCTCCTCATGTATCGTGAGGACACATGAGCGGGTCTTCTCAATGGATCATAACTCCAAAGGCGGAGACCAGCCGCGTAACTGGTGATTGTGGTGGGGCATGGGTATGAAGAGAATTATTTGAGCCCGTGGATTGTATACGGTAGTCAATTTAGGGACTGGCCGTAGGGCTGGGAGAATTTTGGAAATTTGAATTTTTGTTGGCGTCCGCATCGCTGCACTGGAATATGGTACCAGGAGCGACTCATCATTCGCCTTTTTTTTGTTTTTTTTTGTTTTTTTTTTTGCATTTTTTTTACCGCGATTGCTCTATCATTTCAGTTTTTCTTATCGCGAAGATCGCAATCGCCCTATCATTTCGGCTATTTATTCGCGGTTACCCCATCATTTCGTCTTTATTTTCATCTTTATTTTACTCGCTGATTTTTATTGCGAGTTGCCCCATCATTTCGGCTTTTCTTTATTTTTCTTTTATTTACACATTTTTTTGTTTATTTACATATATATGTATACATATATTTTTACATTCCCAGTTTAACGACTTAGAGGTCGATTGTTCCCAGTTTAACGACGTGGTGGTCCTTTTTGCTTATCCCAGCTCCTTGAATTTTGATCTTGGCGGAGCTATGTTGATGACTTAGCTCTGTGGCTTGCCGATACATCCGAGGATTGTGAGGTTTTTCCAAGCTTATATTGGTCCTATGCCCAGTCGTTGAAAACACAGCAATCTTCAATGGCATGACTCACCACCCTATGGTATGGGCAGTATATGGGATTGCCAGTCATATTCATTTCATATAGCCTTTTTGGAATAGGCAGTTGCAGACCGTTGTTCAAGTCCTCCTCGAATATATTGCGGACCTCATCCCTCCTGAAGGAGTACACCTTCTTCTTTCTCTCCATTAGAGTAGGTGCCCTCACTGATGCTGGTCTTTGAGGCCGATCAGTCTTTGGTTCGTCCTTTTCAAATAATGGCACATGTCCAGGAGAATTAGGTTCCCGAAAGGCTTCAGTCTCCATTTGCATGAAATCGGCGGTCGTAGCTTGACTGTTTGCTAACACAGCTTTAGACGGTTCTATCTCTCCCGTCTTGTATTGCCTTTCGACCCAATCTTTGAAGACGAAGCAGTCCTCAATGGCATGACCTATCACCCTGTGATAGGGGCAATATTTTGGGTCATCGGTCATATTCGCTTCTTGCGGTCTCTTTGATTCTGGCAGTTGTAGACCGTTTCTTAGGGCGTCCCTGAATATCTTGTGGACTTTTTCCCTTTTGAAGGAATAGACTTTTTCCAGTTTCTCTTTCAGAGGCGATTCCCCCCTGGCGTATGTATCAGAGGGACTGGAGGCTGATTGCGGCCATTTTTCGCGAAGGCGCTCCGCTGTTAGGTTGGAGGGGATATCAGTTGGCTGCCTCCGGGTATCAATCCCTGGCTCATGAACCAAAATTTGATTCTGCTGTAATTGCAATTAGGCGACTTGGGTCGCGAGATCTGCCGCGATGTTTGCCAATTCGTCGACCTTGGACTGTACCCTGGCTAACTTCTCATCCCTGTCCTGAAGCTGCCTCTGAAGCTATCGGAATAACGCTTGTTCTGTAGCTCCGGCTATGACAACCGGGTCATCTTTATTGCCTGAGCTCAATTCCGCAGGAACCACGGGATCCTCTGGCTTATCGGCCTGAGCGGGCTCTTCATCACTTAGATCGAGCCAATGCTGGGTAGCGTCAATCATATCATCACCATGGCTGTGAAGAAGAGGAGTATTTGTTTCTTCATGTCCGACCATGTAGACAGTGCGAACCACGTACCCAGCCATCTCTTTATCTTTGGCGGCTGATCTCGCGGAGCGGTCCGGGCCTTGGAAATTCATAAATTTTAACATGGCTAGAGCTTTAGCCCTTTTGTTAGCTCTGTATCTGAGCCGCTTCTGCCTCAGCTTCTCTGCCTTGAGCGCTTGGCAGGCTTCTGCTCTTCGGGAAGCCGCCATAGGCTGAGTGACGGGGAGGCTTGAGAAGACACACAATCGAGCAGTTGTCAGAGGCGCCGCTGGAGCTTGCCCGAGATTCCTTGTAGCTTTGTTTGTGTTGATGGCCTTGCCCTCAGCTGAGGCCAAGGAAAGTCGTTCAAACACCGACTTGCGTTTGTGTTGGGGCGCCCTAGCGACCTTGACATTTGGCCTTTTCCCCTTTGAGACCGGTTTGTCTGTTATCGGAGCTTGAGGAACTGGGACGGCGTTAGCTGACACGAACATAATAGAGACAAATGGTAGCGGCTCCTCCTCCCATTGTCGCCCAAGACTGGCCGGAAGGACTGTCCTGGAATCCATCTTCATCGTGTAGGAGACGGGAGCCGTGTCGAGAGTTGAGCTTGTCCATGGAGACATTTTTGCTGGGAACGTAGATTGCAATTTGAAATTTGTTAACCTGCATAAAGAAGCATGATTTCAGTACAGGCGGTCGATATGTATATTGATTGAGTTCGCATGAATGCTTAACCCAAAATATGCGAGGAGAGATTGGTCCCGCCGCTTGTCAGGCGTACTATAGATTCCCCCATCCAAGGGTAGGTCAGGGTTTAATGATTGTGGGGATCCGAACCTCCGGCAGCCGCAGACTAAACTGTCGTTAATTACCCTTCGCCTTTGGAGCGAGGGAACCTCCGATTGACGGGTTAAACTGGTCATGCGAACTCAATGTGCAGTGTGCATGTGATGTGTTTTGAAAGGGGGGTTTGGATATGTTGGGAGCCACGCAGAGTTTTTCCGGGGGTCCTGCTACCCGGATAGCTGGCTGGGGGTCAAGAGGGCTAGCAGCCCCCTTGCGGGGTGCGGGGCAGCGCCCATGTTCCGGCCAAAAATTTCTGCGCAAAGGAGTCCAAGGTATCGAATGGCAGCGATACGCTTAAGGAAATGCGAACCAATATCTTCCGGCCTGTATTTTGATAAATTTCCGAAGAAGGAAGTATTAAATTCTGATGGTATTGGAAACATCTCGAAAAACCATTCGATTTGATATATTATGGGCTTCATAATTCATCCGAGATCAAAAGTTATGAGCAAATATGCTATGCACTGTTCCCTGATTAAAAATCAGGAATTATCTCAATGAGGTATCACGTGCTCGCACGTGATCAATGGTCACGTGTTGACACGTGATAGTTAAAACAGAAATAAAAACAAATGGCTGAAGGAAATACCTCAATGAGGTATCACGTGCTCACACGTGACCAATGGTCACGTGCTGACACGTGATGGTTAAAACAACAACATAAACAAGCGGCCGTTAAAGAACTCAATTGGGGATTATGTGCTCACACGTGACCAAGGGTCACGTGTTAGCACGTGACTGGCTTCGAAAGCCTTACAGTTAATAGAATTAAATTCTAAAAGCTTCCAAATCTTTCTAAATGGAAAAGGATTATGGGGACCGTTGGATTAAAGATCCAAGGGTGATTAAATATCACCAATTTATGGAAAGATCTAAGACAAGGAAAGATTTCCCCTAAAATCTCACCGGAAATAACAAACAGAATATCTTTGGATTTAAAATCCAACGGTGAATAAAATTCACTGAATGATCTAAAGGATCATATTAATGATGAAAACAAATCAAATCTTTCAATAAGAGATTTGCTAAACAAATTGATTCTTTTCTTTCTCCTATAAATAGGAGCCAAGAAAAGAAGAGAAGGGACCTTTTTTTGGAGAGAAAAACAGAGAGAGGAGAATTTAATTCTCAAGAGGGAAGAAAAGAAAGGAAAATTTAATTCTCAACAAAGAAAACCCTAGGTGAGAAAAGAAAGGGAATCAAAACTTCAAACAGAGAATTTAATTCTCAAAATCCAAGAGTTTAACTCTTATACAAAAAAGAACTTAGTTCTTCTTCTGGTTGAAGATCTGCACAGAGCACATCTCCCCATAAGTTGAGAATTTAATTCTCATCGGGTCGAGATCCTGCCATGCAGATCCTAAACTTAGAAGGGGAATTGAGTTTTGAGAATTTAATTATCCTAAAACAAAACTAGGGTTTAACCCTAATCAAGAATTTAATTCTTTTACATATCTGGGAATTTAATTCCTTTAAAAAGAAATCATGATTTTATCCTAAATAAGAATTTAATTCTTTCACAATAGGAATTTAATTCCTCCAAAATCATGATTAGGGTTTTACCCTAAATAAGAATTTAATTCTTTCACAATAGGAATTTAATTCCTCCAAAACAAAATTAGGGTTTAACCCTACAAAGAATTTAATTCTTAAAATAAAGAGACTTGAAAAATCTCCATGCACATAAAGAATATTGGTCACGTGATGGCACGTAACCCCAATCCGCAGTGATCAGAAAAGAAAAAATAAAACCAGGGTCACGTGTCCCCACGTGACCCCTAAAAAGATCCCCAAAAATAAAAAGGAAACAGCTTTGAGGCAATGCCTCACATGCTCCCACGTGACTCCCAAAACGCAGAAAGAAAAAGCAAAGGAAATGAAAGTTTTGGGCGCTCTCACGTGTTATCACGTGACCCCTCAGCAAATGCTTTAACAATTGGCGCACAGATCCCCATCACGTGCCAACACGTGATGCTCTAAAATAAAAATAAAAGTGTTTAACACTTATTCGCAGATTTGAGGATAAAACAAAAGGGATCTGGTCCCCCCTTTGGGCGCTCTCACGTTTCCATACGTGACCCCTCTGTCTTTAGTGTTTAACACTAATTTGGGGATTATATTTCCAGTGTTTAACACTGATTGTTTCTAGTGTTTAGCAATAAATTAAAGATTATATTTCCAGTGTTTAACACTGATTGTCTTTTAGTGTTTAACACTAATTTGAGAGTTCTATCTCCAGTGTTTAACACTGTTGTTCTCTAGTGTTTAACACTACTGTTCCCGCCAAAAATTTCTGCGCAAAAGAGTCCAAGGTATCAAATGGCAGCGATACGCTTAAGGAAATACGAACCAGTATCTTCCGGGCTGTTTTTTGACAAACACCCGAAGGAGAAACGGATAAATTCTGATTGTATTGAAAGCGTCTCGAAAAACCCTTCGATTTGATATATTATGGGCTTCATAATTCATCCGGGATCAAAAGTTATGAGCAAATGTCTATGCACATGTGATTTAAGGAAGAAGATGCGAACCAGTATTTTCCGAGCTGTATTTTGACAAACTCCGGAACGAAAAACAGCTAAATTCTGATGATATTGAAAGCATCTCGAAAAGTCCTTCGATTTGATATATTATGGGCCTCATAATTCATCCGAGATCAAAAGTTATGAGCAAATGTATTATACACGTGTAATCTAAAGTAATGCTCTATTACATGAGGAATGCATTTTTTAGTCCCACATCGGGAAAAAGAGAGATGGCTTCTATACCACTCCCATATAAATAAGAGGGCATACCTCTTAGAAAGGTAGAGTAAAAATCCTCAAAGGATTCAATACTCAAAGGAGCTTAGTTCTCCAAAGGAGCTTAGTTCTCCAAGATAGGAGCATGCTCCTCCATAATGCGCAAGCGCCATGTACGCTACGTGCAACGCACGTGTGCCTGCCATGAGGCACTACGTGCAACGCACGTGCGCACCACATGAGAATATTTAATAATATTAAAAGGAGCTTGTTCTCCATATATAGAAGCTTTGCTTCTCCTCATAATGCGCATGTGCGCCACGTGCAACGCACGTATGCCCGCCATGCGGCACCACGTGCAACGCACGTGCGCACAACATATAGTGCTTTGCACTTTTATGAACCTTTGGTTCTTGAAATAAACAAACTTGTTTTTCTTTGATCTAAATTAGATCAAGAAATCAAATAGTGCTTTGCACTTCTTTTATGAAACATTGGTTCTTGAATCTAAAAGATTCTAAAATTAATAGTGCTTTGCACTTATAAATCTGCACTGTTGTGCTCTCTGATTGGCGCAAAGCGCTTGACAAATGCAATGCATTTTCTAAAGGGGCAGGCCCAAACCAAAAAGACCTAGTAGGCCTAATTAAATTGCAAGGCAATAAATGGGCAGAGCCCAAATAAATTGACGCTTTGCATCCTTTATACAAGGGCAGAGCCCAAATAAAATTGATGCCTTGCATCATTCCTAAAAGGGCAGAGCTACAAACAAATTGATGCTCTGCATCCTTTCTGGGCAAGGCCCAAATAAAAATAAAAAAAGAAATGCAATGCAAAAGCAAATAAAATGTTGAACATTTCAACTGGACTTAGCCCAATTTTGGCCATAAGTCCTTAAATTAAATTGACTGAGCAAAATTGCTCTTCTAAATCAATTTACATCCGGTTCGAGGGTACATCTCCGAACTCCTTTGACATCCGTCGTTGTAATTCCTCAACGACGTCAAAGAGGTGACGGGTCCCAACAACCACACACCCATATGGACTGCGGGGTCCTTAAACTCGTGGACCGAAACGTCCCTAAACTAATATCGGACCGAAACGTCCCTAAACTAAACATGGACCGAAACGTCCTTAAACTAATATCGGACCGAAACGTCCCTAAACTAAACATAGATCACCACGTCCCTAAACTGGCAATGGACCTCCACGTCCTTAAACTGGCGATAGACCACCACGTCCCTAAACTGGCACAATAGAGCCCAAATGCTCTTTTGTCGGACCTAAACGGTCCCGTTAAGTTGATCTTAGTCTCAAACTGGACTGACGTATCCTTAATAAACGTTTGAGTCGATCTTAGCCTCAAAATTGGCTAACGTATCCTCCAAACAGACTTTAGTCCCAAATTAGACTATGAATCTCCCAAACTGGAACAATAGGGCCCAAACGCTCTTTTGTCGGATCTAAACGATCACGTTAAGTTGATCTTAGTCTCAAACATGACTAACGTATCCTTAACGAACGTTTAAGTTGATCTTAGCCGCAACGCGACTAACGTATCCTTAAACTAAAAACACCAAACCCAAATCTAAGTAAATACGGATTTGGACTAATCCACGTCCTACGGGCGACGGCATTACTCAGTCTCCGTATACAATCCACGGGCAACCACAAACAAAACAAACATACACGACAAGAAGTGAAATTCTGGAGAAGGAGAAAGTTGTTACCGCGATGCGGTAGCGTAATTAACTGCAGGGGCTTGCGCCTGCAGGGAAGAGCGTCCCCACAATCAAAAACCCCTCACCCTGAGGGGGAATCTGACGAAGTTTGCTACATCGGCCGCATCCGTCTAAACCTCCGATACACGGTGCCATAAATCAACTTGGCATCTTCGGAGAGGTAGACGGATAAAACCAAATAGCATCTGCCCCGAACCTCAGGCAATGGACGCGAAGTCCGGGCCGCCGTTCGGAGGGGAACAGATTCTGGCACGCCCGGTGGGACCTCTTCCTCTTTCCACTCCACACTTCGTGTGTCGTGTTCGCGAACAAATCGCGGTTTGCTGTGATTGCCTGTGGATTCAAGGTACTAAGATTTGGTGTCTTGCTCCGTGCAGAAAACAGAAGATCAATGGCTTCGAACTGCATCGTCCGCAGCGATAACTCTCGCTCCGTCATTGCTGGAGGAGTGACTTATGGGCCCCAAGCGGCCTCCCTTTTCAAAATGCCGGTGGAGCAGGTGGCTCAAGCCACCACTGGACTATTTTTTGGGACCATGCTCCCATCAATGAGCTTCAACGCCCCCAATGACATTGCAAGAAGCTCCAAAGAAGTCGGTCTTCGATCGACTCACCACTTCCGCGACCCCTCTCAACAGGTCGCCCAACTCCACTGCTTCAGGTTTTAATGGATTAGGCCAGAGCTCCATCGGGCCCATGAAGAAGCCTGCCATACCAGAAGGCGTTATCCCGAAGCGGATAGCCATCCCAACTCCCGTTCCTGGGAAAATCACCAAGGTTGCTTCCTATGTTCAGAAGTCCGCTTCTGACAAGTTGGTCGTCCCCGTTCAACGGGCGTCGATCTTTAAAAGGCTGGTACCAGCATATTCTGACCAACACAGGGGGCATGAGGAGGCTACCCCTATAGCTGAAACAACTCCATCAGCACGACACGCTCGACGTCGCCACTGGCGTCGAGTAAGGAAGGCTGGGGGCAACTCCCCCTCTGGGATAACTCCGTCAGCTCCGATGGTGAGGATCGATGCTGCTGTTCCAACCAAGAACAGCTTTGAATTGCTCAACAAGGTGCGCATAAACTCTCCTACTGCGATGTTGAAACGAACTCCTTCACCTGTGGAGAATACTCCAGAGAAGAAGCTAGAGCAGCCCCCTCAACGGCTGTCCTCTAAAATTTACAAAGTCTGGCGAAAGGTTCAAGAGTCGGTGATCGATCAAGACTGCCTCCGACGACAGAAAAAGATGAAGGTTCGGCAGGGGAAGGATTACTCTGTCAAACCACAAAAAGCAAAAGCTACTTGGGTGCCCACTACAACGGCTCCCTTAACTCCAATCACTCAAAAAAGGAGGCCGCAAAAAGCCCCTATGTCTTCAGCAAATCGCAAAGACACCGAACACAAACGCCCCAAGTCTAGGGGCATGGTGGTGCACACTGTTTATATGGCTACCGGAAAGGAGGAAAGCCGCACTTCTACGGGCCACCGACCGCTCACCCGATCCGTGACGAAAGCCCAGGAGCAACAACAAAAGCTTCAGGAAATGATGACTACAATGGCTGCACTCACTGAGCCAAAAGAAAGCTCTGAAACGTCTTCGGATGAGCGTCAAGAACAAGAAACCGACGCTGACTTTTTACGCAGAGTCCTCGAAAAGAGGGACAAAGAAGCTGCAGAGCAAGCGGCTAACATAAAACAGATGGCGCTCCTCTTCCAAGATATGGTAGGGATGATGTTACAGCCGGACCCTCCTGCCGAAGATCCTCCGATCGTCCTTGAAGACGACAGGGGAGAAACGTCAAATCCTCCGCCGGCTCTATCAACAGCCAAGGAGGAGGCAATCTCCAAAGTTGACCTAGACGAATATATAGCTCAGCAGATCCGGGTTCATCAGGCGAATGAAGCGGCTGAGCAAATTGTTAGAACCGGACGACCGTATCCAAGCTGGTATGACAAAATCAATTACCCGCCAGGATATACGATCCCTAAATTCCACGTATATAAAGGGACAGGGAATCCGCATCAGCATGTCGCTCAATTCAGGGCCTTATGCGGCAATACTGGAGGCGATGACAAATTGTTGCTACGTCAATTCGTCGGCAGCTTAGCAGAAATAGCCTTTGAATGGTATTCGGAGCTACCTAACGACTCTGTCAAAACATTTGCAGAGATGGAACTGCTGTTTACACAAAGATTCGCAAGTGCTAGTGAACGCACCCCGATTACAGCACTGATAAATGCCAGGATAAGGCCCGGCGAAACGTGGGTCCAATACGCAACACGATGGCGAAACCTATGGTCGAAATGCGAACAACGCATAGAAGAGGCACCCGCGGTAGGCATGTTTGTGGGCACACTCGATCCGCAGGCGACCATCTCGCAATTCATGATGTTCTTCAGGCCGACCACCTTCCAGGCCTTGATCGACAAATTAGCCCAAATGGACCAGATGGGCCATAGACCGTCTCCTCCAAGACCCGATCCCCGAAATGAGAAAGGAAAAGCGATCATCGTCGCCAACGCTCAGCAACAGTCGAGCAACTCAAAGCCGATCGCTCGCCAAAACAACGTGCGTCCACGCCCATCCCTCGAAGAGAGGCTAGGACGTCATTACTCGTTTCCTCAGAATAAAACGAGAAGACTGTTCGAGCTGGCAGTGCGCAACAGACTCATTAATCTGCCGAATCCAAAACGTCCGTTGCAGCCAGGCGACCTTAATAATCCCAATTATTGCCCTTACCACCAAACGGTAAGTCACCCGATTGAGGATTGTTTCGTCTTTAAGGGATGGATCGAGGATCAATACCTGCAAGGCAAGTTCACGCTGTCTGAAAGCTGGAAGGTAAACCCCCCACAGCCGCACTCTCCAAAGAAGACGGACACGCCGGGGGCAACTTGTTCTTTTGTCGAGGATGAAAACGATGGAGAAAACTTATCGGATGAATCCGAAGACTACGTAGCGACTTGTCATATGATTTCTCATTCACTGACGGATGATGAGGAGGACCCTTGCGCTGAGAAATCAACGGCGGACCCTGAAACAGAAATTCCGCGGCCGTCAGACAAGTTGATCGATGCCTTCCTAAATGAAATTCGTCTGAAAGCAAAAGCCAATCAAGAGCATGAAATGGCCATACTGGAAAGAACCAAGGTATTCCCGTCAAATCAAAAGCCATACCCTGAGGGTAAAAACAAATTCAAGACGAGGAAACGGTTCGCCAAAGCTCTATCAGTAGGAATGAAGCTACCGCCCTCCGAAGAAAATCCTTTCTCTGAGGTAGAGATGCACCCTAACTTCTGTTTATATCATCAGAAGATCATACATCCTACCGAAGACTGCGAATCCTTTAACTGTTGGTGGCAAGGGTATGTCGCTCAAAAGCGACACTTCGACAGGACAAAGTGTGAAGCTTGTGGACATCGGAAAAATGCGATAGATGAGCGCAAAAGAGCCACCGCCGACTGTCATATAGCCGACTTCAAGGGATCACAAATTATCACCTTTGGAAGCGACTCTGACGAAGAAGCTATCCCCAACTCTTCCCTCGGGGAATCTATTTCAAAAATAAAGGAATTAAGAAGCTGCGAGAACGTTCAGCCATGCAATCGCATGCTACTCGGAAAGAATCCCGGCCCTGCAAACAACGGAGCGAACAAAAAGGATAAAAGAAAAGGAAAAAAGGCCCTCGTCGCCAGCGCTCACCAACAATCAGGTGACCCTAGACCGGTTGCTTGCCAAAGAAACAAGCGGCAATCCCTCCAGGAAAAGTTGAAACGTCCTTACTCGTTTCCGCAAGATAAAACAAGGGGACTGTTCGAGCTGGCAGTGCGCAACAGACTATTTAATCTGCCGAATCCAAAACGTCCGTTGCATCCAGGCGACGTTAATAATCCTAATTATTGCCCTTACCACCAAACAGTAGGTCACCTGATCGAGGACTGCTACGTCTTCAAAAACTGGGTTGAAGACCAATACCAACAGGGCAAGTTCGCGTTGTCCGAAATTTGGAAGGTGAACCCACCACAACCGCATGCTCCGAAAAATATGGGCACGCCGGGGGCATCATGCTCATTCATATAGAAAGCCTAACGGACCACTACGTCCTAAAACTGGATAACGGACCGAAACGTCCTTAAACTAACAACGGACCGAGATGTCCTTAAACTAACGACGGACCGCAATGTCCTAAAACTTGCAAATGACCGAAACGTCGTTAAACTACTCCCAACCCGCAGCATCTTCAGGCTGACGTGTTAATAAGAATAAAATAAAAGATAAAAAAAAACGGTACGTCCACAAGCAAAATGGGCACGGATGAAAACCCGAAAGGGCTCCGTGAGTAAAAACAGCAGGGCTACCGGCGAGTGTTCGTGAAAACCCGAAAGGGCGCGACCACGTAAAAAAAAAGAAAAAAAATAAAGGTATGTCCTAAGCAAAAAGGGCACGGATGAAAACCCGAAAGGGCTCCGTGAGTAAAAACAGCAGGGCTACCGGCGAGTGTTTGTGAAAACCCGAAAGGGCGCAACCTCGTTAAAGAAACACTTATAGGATCCTCTCGACCCTGCAAGGAGAAACCACCCGCGTGAGATCCTTACGACTCACAAGGGAGCAACACACTTAGGGATCCTCACGATTCCTAAGGAGAAAATACACTTGCGAGATCCTCACGACTCGTAAGGAGAACTCTCTTATGGGACCCTCACGGCTCATAAAATTTGAAAGTCTTAAGTTACAGAGACCTAAACCTGTGCTTAAGCAACCCCCACAACTTTCGATATTGCCCTACAAGCGGCTCATATTGACCCTTGTATACAATCCACGGGCGCGAATAAACATTTCCCTAACCAAGTCCCATCCGTGACTAGGGATATGCTTGTACAGCAAACAACACTTGTAAGTCCTCTCGACTTATAAGGAGAAAACCCTTTTGTAAGATCCTTACGACTTACAAGAGAACATGCACTTAGGAATCCTCACGATTCCCAAGGAGAAAACACACCTACAAGATCCTCACGACTTGTAGGGAGAAATACCTTTGTGAGACCCTTACGGCCCATGAAGTCAAAAGCCTTAGCCGACAGGACCCTTAACCCTGTTTACTAAGTCACCTTTGTTCGACATCAACGGAGGCAAATGATGATTCGCTCCTGGCAATAGCCCAGTTGCAGCGATGCTGATGCCTAGACCGATATCAAATTCCAAGTCCTTTCACGGCAGATGATGATTCGCTCCTGGCAATATCCCAGTTGCAGCGATGCTGATGCCTAGACCGGTATCAAATTCCAAGTCCTTTTATGGCAGATGATGATTCGCTCCTGGCAATATCCCAATTGCAGCGATGCTGATGCCTAGATCGGTATCAAATTCCAAGTCCTTTCATGGCAGATGATGATTCGCTCCTGGCAATATCCCAGTTGCAGCGATGCTGATGCCTAGACCGGTATCAAATTCCAAGTCTTTTTACGGCAGATGATGATTCGCTCCTGGTAATATTCCAGTCGCAGCGATGCTGATGCCAAGATTGGTATCAGATCCCAAATCCCCTACTCGCAAAGAAAAAAAATAAAATAAAATATATATATATATGCATACGAAATAGCCGAAATGATAGGCAGCTTGCAAACAAAATCAGCAAGTAAAAATGTATGCATGCAAAATAGCCGAAATGGTTGGGCAACTCGCAATAAAAAGCAGCGAGTAAAAAGAAAAATAGCCGAAATGATTGGGCACCGCAAAAAATAGCCGAAATGATTGGGCAATCGCGATTTTCGCGATATAAAAAGCTGAAATGATAGAGCATTGCAGAAAGAATAAAAAAAATGAAAAAAAATGAAAAAATGAAAATTTTTGCCCTACAGGTGAAATCACATCGATCCCTGTATACAATCCAGAGGCACAGATAAAGAGGGAACAATACCTTCCCAACAGGCTCCACCAGAAAGCGAAGCCAAATCTCGACGGTTCATAGATAACCTAGAGACCATCTCGACATTTGTTGCAATAGTACAGACACGATGTCAACAAACAAAGCAAAAGGAAGATCCCGAGCTTCAGGGTCTCAATGGCTACATCTACAGCCTGGAGACCAACAACGGCGTGCCTCCTCATTCCAGCAGGACACAGATGTTACACCATCAAGCGGAGCGATGGCAAAATCCCAGCTCCACCTCAGCGTTCGTCTCGTTACAGCAGACGCAATGTCAACAACGGCGTTCCTTCGCAGTCCAGCAGGATGTAGATGCAACGTCAACCAAAGACCCCATGATCAGCAAAGCGGAGTGACGGCAAAATCCCAGCTCCACCTCAACATCCGTCTCGATACAGTAGACGAGATGTCAACAATGGCGTTCCTTCGCAGTCCAACGGGATGCAGAAGCAACATCAACAAAAGACCTCATGGTCGAAACAAAGCGGAGTGATGGCAAAATCCCAGCTCCACCTCAGCATTCGTCTCGATACAGCAGACATGACAAAGCAAACGAAGCGAAGGCCACATTCCTAGCTTCAATGTCTTTACGGTAACTCACATAAAACCGGAAAGACAATCGGATATCATCTCGCACCAGCACAGAGTGGTCACCTCCATGACGTTCGTCTCGATACAGTAGACGAAATGTCAACCTCAACGTTCTTCCTCCAGCAGGGATTCAAACATGACAAAGCAAATGAAGCGAAGGCCACATTCCTAGCTTCAACGTCTTTACGGTAACTCACATAAAACCGGAAAGACAATCGGAGATCATCTCACATCAGCACAGAGTGGTCACCACTTCGACGTCCGTCTCGATACAGCAGACGAGATGTCACCCCAACGTTCGTCTCAACACAGCAGACGTAACGTCATCAAACAAACGGAGCCACGGCAAAATCCCTAGTTCCAAATCTCGGCGGTTCACCAGTAACCTAGAGATAACCACGACATTCGTCTCGATACAGAGGACGCAATGCCAGCAAACGAAGCGAAGGCTAAATTCCTAGCTTCAGGGTCTTAACGGCAAGTCATATAAAACCGGAAAGACAATCGGAGATCATCTCGCACCAGTGTGGAGTGGTCACCACTTCGACGTTCGTCTCGATACAGCAGACGAGATGTCACCCCAACGTTCGTCTCGACACAGCAGACGTAACGTCATCAAACAAACGGAGCCACGGAAAAATCCCTAGTTCCCACCGCAACATTCGTCTCGATACAGCAGACGCAATGCCAGCAAACGAAGCAAAGGACAAATTCCTAGCTTCAGGGTCTTAACGGCAACTCATATAAAGCCCGAAAGACTATCGGAGATCATCCCCACACCAGCGCGGAGTGGTTATGACTCATCGGGGCTCTCCAAAATGAGCCTAACCTCAAGTAAAAAGCGGCATGGCAAATTCCTAGCGCTTGCTCTTCTGACGGTCAAACTGCCAAGGAGGATTGCTTGAAGACGTCTTGTCCAGCCCTCGAAGGGATCAGAGACACGGCAGTCGCAGGGCTACTCGAACAGCACGATTGCCTATCGAGGACTATATCAGCTTATGCGACGGTACGATGGCCAAAACCCTAAGTACCACCAACCTTAACGGGCTTCTGTCATAAAGAGCAGAGGTTAAATGCGACGTTAAGATGTTCTTGCGAGATCTGCTCGATCCGTTTCGACTCGTGAGGAAATTGATGTCTTTGCGAGATTTTCTCGATGCGTCTCGACTCGTGAGATAAAGCCTTAGGCAGTAGGGATTAACAAACCTGTTTCCTAAGCACTGGGACCCTGCAAGTCGGCCCAAAACGGTCTCTTGCATACTATCCACGGGTCACACTCTCCAAAGTCGAATCTCGATAAGGAGGGAAACAACCGCTTACGGGTCCTCTCGACTCGTAAGAGGGGAAAACTCTCTTATAGGATCCTTATGACTTATAAGAGAAAACACACTTAGGAATCCTCACGATTCCCAAGGAGAAAATACACCTACGAGATCCTCACGACTCGTAGGGAGAAAAGTCTTTATGAGACCCTCACGGCTCGTAAAGTTGAAAAGCCTTAGGTGGCAGATCCTACCCCTGTCTCCTAAGCCATCACTGCCCTGCAAAGAAGTCAAGATGGGCCGACCATCTATGGGCCACACTTGCCAAAGCTACATGCCACTGAAATGGAGAACTTACTCATAAGCGTGTGAACTACTCCACGCCAGAGTGAGACAAAAAAAAAATAGAAGGATGCGGCTCTTGGAGTTAAGGGTTGGAACTATATCCCTTAAGAGTTGAGATTTGAGTCAATGATAAATGACGACGCTTGTGTCCGCTCGTTATCTTCTCAGATCAAGATTCTGAAAGTGATACATCAACCAAAAACTGGTCATACGCCATGCATAACTCTGCATAACTCTGCACTACTTCACCCACGTATATACTTACGTGGGCAAAGTAGTGGGGGGTATTTGTTCTCGCCAAAAATTTCTGCGCAAAAGAGTCCAAGGTATCAAATGGCAGCGATACGCTTAAGGAAATACGAACCAGTATCTTCCGGGCTGTTTTTTACAAACTCCCGAAGGAGAAACGGATAAATTCTGATTGTATTGAAAGCTTCTCGAAAAACCCTTCGATTTGATATATTATGGGCTTCATAATTCATCCGGGATCAAAAGTTATGAGCAAATGTCTATGCACATGTGATTTAAGGAAGAAGATGCGAACCAGTATTTTCCGAGCTGTATTTTGACAAACTCCGGAACGAAAAACAGCTAAATTCTGATGATATTGAAAGCATCTCGAAAAGACCTTCGATTTGATATATTATGGGCCTCATAATTCATCCGAGATCAAAAGTTATGAGCAAATGTATTATACACGTGTAATCTAAAGTAATGCTCTACTACATGGGGAATGCATTTTTTAGTCCCACATCGGGAAAAGGAGAGATGGCTTCTCTACCACTCCCATATAAATAAGAGGGCATACCTCTTAGAAAGGTAGAGTAAAAATCCTCAAAGGATTCAATACTCAAAGGAGTTTAGTTCTCCAAAGGAGCTTAGTTCTCCAAGATAGGAGCATGCTCCTCCATAATGCGCAAGCGCCATGTGCGCTACGTGCAACGCACGTGTGCCTGCCATGCGGCACTACGTGCAACGCACGTGCGCACCACATGAGAATTTTTAATAATATTAAAAGGAGCTTGTTCTCCATATATAGAAGCTTTGCTTCTCCTCATAATGCGCATGTGCGCACGTGCAACGCACGTATGCCCGCCATGCGGCACCACGTGCAACGCACGTGCGCACAACATATAGTGCTTTGCACTTTTATGAACCTTTGGTTCTTGAAATAAACAAACTTGTTTTTCTTTAATCTAAATTAGATCAAGAAATCAAATAGTGCTTTGCACTTCTTTTATGAACCATTGGTTCTTGAATCTAAAAGATTCTAAAATTAATAGTGCTTTGCACTTATAAATCTGCACTGTTGTGCTCTCTGATTGGCGCAAAGCACTTGACAAATGCAATGCATTTTCTAAAGGGGCAGGCCCAAACCAAAAAGACCTAGTAGGCCTAATTAAATTGCAAGGCAATAAATGGGCAGAGCCCAAATAAATTGACGCTTTGCATCCTTTATACAAGGGCAGAGCCCAAATAAAATTGATGCCTTGCATCATTCCTAAAAGGGCAGAGCTCCAAACAAATTGATGCTCTGCATCCTTTCTGGACAAGGCCCAAATAAAAATAAAAAAAGAAATGCAATGCAAAAGCAAATAAAATGTTGAACATTTCAACTGGACTTAGCCCAATTTTGGCCATAAGTCCTTAAATTAAATTGACTGAGCAAAATTGTTCTTCTAAATCAATTTACATCCGGTTCGAGGGTACATCTCCGAACTCCTTTGACATCCGTCGTTGTAATTCCTCAACGACGTCAAAGAGGTGACGGGTCCCAACAACCACACACCCATATGGACTGCGGGGTCCTTAAACTCGTGGACCGAAACGTCCCTAAACTAATATCGGACCGAAACGTCCCTAAACTAAACATGGACCGAAACGTCCCTAAACTAATATCGGACCGAAACGTACCTAAACTAAACATAGACCACCACGTCCCTAAACTGGCAATGGACCGAAACGTCCCTAAACTAATATCGGACCGAAACGTCCCTAAACTAAACATAGACCACCACGTCCCTAAACTGGCAATGGACCTCCACGTCCTTAAACTGGCGATAGACCACCACGTCCCTAAACTGGCACAATAAAGCCCAAATGCTCTTTTGTCGGACCTAAACGGTCCCGTTAAGTTGATCTTAGTCTCAAACTGGACTGACGTATCCTTAACAAACGTTTGAGTCGATCTTAGCCTCAAAAATGGCTAACGTATCCTCCAAACAGACTTTAGTCCCAAATTAGACTATGAATCTCCCAAACTGGAACAATAGGGCCCAAACGCTCTTTTGTCGGATCTAAACGATCACGTTAAGTTGATCTTAGTCTCAAACATGACTAACGTATCCTTAACGAACGTTTAAGTTGATCTTAGCCGCAACGCGACTAACGTATCCTTAAACTAAAAACACCAAACCCAAATCTAAGTAAATACGGATTTGGACTAATCCACGTCCTACGGGCGACGGCATTACTCAGTCTCCGTATACAATCCACGGGCAACCACAAACAAAACAAACATACACGACACGAAGTGAAATTCTGGAGAAGGAGAAAGTTGTTACCGCGATGCGGTAGCGTAATTAACTGCAGGGGCTTGCGCCTGCAGGGAAGAGCGTCCCCACAATCAAAAACCCCTCACCCTGAGGGGGAATCTGACGAAGTTTGCTACATCGGCCGCATCCGTCTAAACCTCCGATACACGGTGCCATAAATCAACTTGGCATCTTCGGAGAGGTAGACGGATAAACCAAATAGCATCTGCCCCGAACCTCAGGCAACGGACGCGAAGTCCGGGCCGCCGTTCGGAGGGGAACAACTACTTTCAGCCAAATTGGCTAATTTTCCAGAGGCAAAAGTCCCTCCTCCAAATGAATCTCAAAATTGAGGAAATCAAGGACAAAATGTTGTCAGAGCCCCCAAACCTCTGTTTAACACTGCTGAATGATGAAGGGCTGAACCCAGACAAATGTCTAATGGTCCAAAGGGCCAATATTTCAAACATAATTGGACTTAGCCCAGACTGGCCATAAGTCCTCAAATCATCTTGAACTGAGCACATCTGCTCTTTCAACCAACTCATTGGTTCAAGGGTACATCTCTGAACTCCTATGATATTTGTCGTTGTAATCCTTCAACGTCTTCAGAGAGATGATGGGTCCCGACAGCCATATATTCAATGGACCACTATGTCCTTAAACTGGTATTGGACCACTATGTCCTTAAACTGGTATTGGACCACCATGTCCCTAAACTGGAAATGGACCACCATGTTCCTAAACTGGAACAATAGAGCCCAAATGCGCTTTTGTCGGATGCAAACGATCCCGTTAAGTCGATCTTAGTCTCAAACTAGACTAACGAATCCTTAACAAATGTTTAAGTTGATCTTAGCCTCAAATACGGCTAACGTATCTTTAAACCTTCAAATAGACTTTAGTCCCAAATTGGACTATAAATCTTCCAACCAACATTAGTTCAAGGGTACATCTCCGAGCTCCTCTGATATCTGTCGTTGTAATCCTTCAACGTCTTCAGAGAGGTGACGGTTCCCGACGTCCATACATTCCATGGACCACCATGTCCCTAAACTGGCAATGGACCACTATGTCCCTAAACTGGAACAATAGAGCCCAAATGCTCTTTTGTCGGATCTAAACGATCCCGTTAAGTTGATCTTAGTCTCAAATTGGACTAACGTATCCTTAACAAACGTTTAAGTTGATCTTAGCCTCAAATATGGCTAACGTATCCTTAAACCAAAACCCCAAACACAAATCTAAGAAAATACGGATTTGGACTAATCCACGTCCTACGGGCGACAACATAAATTAGTCTCCGTATACAATCCACGGGCAACCACAAAAAAAACAAACACCCACGACACGAAGTGAATATCTGGAGAAGGAGAAAGTTGTTACCGCGATGCGGTAGCGTAATTAACTGCAGGGGCTTGCGCCTGCAGGGAAGAGCATCCCCACAATCAAAAACCCCTCCAGCGAGGGGGAATCTGACGAAGTCTGCTACATCGGCCGCATCCGTCTAAACCTTCGATACATGGTGCCATAAATCAACTTGGTATCTTCGGAGAGGTGGACGGATAGCACCAATTAGCATCTGCCCCGAAATTCAGGCAAGACGTCTATCGCGTCTCCGCCGCGTCTTTCGGAGGGGAACAGATTCTGGCACGCCCGGTGGGACCTTTTCCTCTTTCCACTCCACACTTCGTGTGTCGTGTTCGCGAACGAATCGCAATTTGCTGTGGTTGCCTGTGGATTCGAGGTACTAAGATTTGGTGTCTTGCTCCGTGCAGAAAACAGAAGATCAATGGCTTCAAACTGCACTGCCTACAACTGCAACTCTCGCTCGGTCCTTGCTGGAGGAGTGACTTATGGGCCCCAAGCGGCCTCCCTTTTCAAGATGCCAGTGGAGCAGGTAACTCAGGCCACCACTGGATTATTCTTCGGGACCATGCTCCCATCGTTGAGCTTCAATGCCACAATGACGTTGCAAGAAGCTCCAAAGAAGTCGGTCTTTGATCGGCTTACCACTACCGCGACCCCTCTCAACGGGTCGCCCAGCTTCAATACCTCAGTTTTCAACAGACTGGGCCAGAACGTCTGCAAACCCGCGATACCCGAAGCTGCCATCCTAAAGAGGATAGCTATCCCGACTCAAGCGGACGAAATCATTGGAAAGGCTCCTCCTTCCAAGAAGTCAGTTTTTACAAGGCTGGCCATTCCGGTTGCTGCTCCAGGCGAGGTCCTCAAAGCCGCTTCCCCTGCTCAGAGAGGGCATGAAGAAGCTTATCCAACAACGGAGGTGATCTCATCCGCACGACATGCTCGACGTCGCCACTGGCACCGAGTGAGGAAGGCTGGGGGCAACTCCCCCTCTGGGATAACTCCGCCAGCTCCAACGATGGGGATCGATGCTGCTGTTCCAACCGGGAACAGCTTTGAATTGCTGAACAAGGTGCGTAGAAGCTCTCCTACTGCAGTGCTGAAGAGAACTCCTTCACCAGTGGAGAATATTCCAGAGAAGAAGCTAGAGCAGTCCCCTCAACGGCTGTCCTCTAAAATTTACAAGGTCTGGCGACAGGTTCAGGACTCGGTGATTGATCAAGACTATCTCCGCTGACAGAAAAAGATGAAGGTTCGGCAGGAGAAGGATCACTCCATCAAGCCACAAAAAGCAACAGCCACTTGGGTGCCCACTACAACGGCCCCCTCAACTTTGACCACTCAAAAAAGAAGGAGGTTGGGGAAGATCCCTGTGCCTTTAGCAAATCGCAAAGACACTGAATCTAAACGCCCCAAGTCTAGGGGCATGGTGGTGCATACTGTTTATATGGCTTCCGGAAAGAAGGAAGGTCATGCTTCGACGGGTCACCGACCGCTCACCCGATCCGTGACGAAAGCTCAAGAACAGCAGCAAAAGCTTCAGGAAATGATGACTGCAATGGCCGCACTTACCGGGCCAAAAGAAAGCTCGGAGGCATCATCGGAGCAGCGTCATGAACAAGAAACTGACGCTGACTACCTACGCAGAGTCCTCGAAAAGAAGGACAGGGAAGCAGCAGAACAAGCTTCCAATATAAAACAAATGGCGCTTCTCTTTCAAGACAAGGTCGGGATGATGATACAACCGGATCCCCCAACCGAAGATCCTCCAGTAATGGTTGAAGATGACAGAGGAGAAACGTCGAATCCTCTGCTGGCTCTTTCAGTAGCCAAGGAGGAAACTGTCTCCAAGGCCGCCCTGGATGATTATATTGCTCAACAAATACGAGTTCACCAGGCAAATGAAGCGGCTGGCCAGGTCGTGAAAACTGGACGACCATATCCGGGATGGTACGATCAGATCAAGTATCCGCCAGGATACACGATCCCTAAGTTCTATGAATATAAAGGGACGGGGAATCCACATCAGCATGTCGCTCAATTCAGGGCCTTATGAGGCAACACTGGAGGCGACAACAAACTGCTGCTTCGCCAATTCGTCGGCAGCCTATCGGAGACAGCCTTTGAATGGTATTCGGAGCTACCTAACGACTCTGTCAAAATATTTGCAGAGATGGATCTACTGTTTACACAAAGATTCGTGAGTGCTAGTGAGCGCACCCCGATAACAGCACTGATCAACGCCAGGGTAAGGCCAGGCAAAACGTGGGTCCAATACGTAGTACGGTGGCGAAACTTATAGTCGAAGTACGAACAGCGGATCGAAGAAGCACCAGCGGTGGGCATGTTCGTGGGCACCATAGATCCTCATGCAACTATTTCACGGTTCATGATGTTCTTTAAGCCGACCACCTTCCAGTCCTTGATTGACAAGCTGACATAAATGGACCAGATGGGCCATAGGCCTTCCTCTTCAAAGACAGAGCCTTGGAATGAAAAGGGCAAAGAGAAAGTAACTTTCGTTGCCAATACTCAACAACAGCCAAACAACTTAAAGCCGGTTACTCGCCAAGGCAACGTGCGTCCACGCCCATCCCTCGAGGAGAGGCTGGGACGTCCTTACTCATTTCCTCAGAATAAAACAAGGAAACTGTTTGAGCTGGCAGTGCGCAATAGACTCGTCAATCTGCCGAGTCCGAAACGTCCGCTACAACCAGACGATGTCAACGATCCTAATTACTGCCCCTACCATCGAGCAGTAAGTCATCCGATCGAAGATTGCTTCGTCTTCAAAAACTGGGTTGAAGACTAATACCAACAAGGCAAACTCGCGCTGTCCGAAAACTGGAAGGTGAGCCCGCCACAACCACATGCTCCGAGAAAGATGGATATGCCGGGGGCATCATGCTCATTCATAGGGAAAGCCCCATAGACCGAAAAGTCAGTAAACTAGAGATTCGCCTCAAATACGGCGGCGGCGGACCGAAACGTCCTTAAACTAACGACGGAACACTACGTCCTAAAACTGGATGATGAGCGAAACGTCTTTAAACTACTACTGCAGCATCCTCAGGCTGACGTGATAAAAAAAATAAACAAATAAATAAAAACGGTATGTCCATAAGCAAAATGGGCACGGATGAAAACCCGAAAGGGCTCCGTGAGTAAAAACAGCAGGACTACCGGCGAGTGTTTGTGAAAACCTGAAAAGACGCAACCTCGTTAGAATAAAAAAAATCAGCGAGCCCCCCCCCCCAAAATGCATATGAAATAGCAGAAATGATGGGGCGACTTGCAAATAAAATCAGCAAGTAAAAATGTATGCATGCAAAATAGCCGAAATGATTGGGCAACTCGCAATAAAAAGCAGCGAGTAAAAATAAAAAAAATATAGCCGAAATGATTGGGCAATCTCGATTTTCGCGATATAAAAGCTGAAATGATAGAGCATCGCGTAAAGAATAAAAAAATTGATTAAAAAAAATGAAATTTATGCCCTACAGGTGATATCATGTCAATCTCTGTATACAATCCAGGGACGCAAACAAAGAGGGAACCATACCTTCCCAATAGGCTCCATCAGAAAGCGAAGCCAAATCTCGACGGTTCATAGACAACCTAGAAACAACCTCGACATTTGTCGCAATATTGCAGACACAATGTCAACAAAGGAAGATCCCTAGCTTCAGGGTCTTGACGTCAATATCGACAACTTAAAGATCACCAACGGCATTTCTCCTCACTCCAACCAGATGCAGAAGTGACGTCAACAACCGACCTCAGAGTCGCAACGAAACGGAGCCATGGCAAAGGCCCTAGTTCTAAATCTCAATGGCCACATCTGCAGCCTGGAGACCAACAACGGTGTGCCTCCTCATTCCAGCAGGACACAGATGTTACACCATCAAACGGAGTGATGGAAAAAATCTCAACTCCATCTCAGCATTCGTCTCGCTACAACAGACGCAATGTCAACAACGGCGTTCTTTCGCAGTCCAGCATGATGCAGGTACAACGTCAACAAAAGACCTCACGGTCAAAGCAAACGGAGCTACGGCAAAGCCGCTACTCCAAATCTCGATGGTTCACAGAAAACTTAGAGACCACCTCGACATTCGTCTCGATACAGCAGACGAGTGTCACTACAGCGTCCTTCCTCCAACAGGATCCGGACACACCAAAGAAGACGAAGCGAAGGCCACATTCCTAGCTTCAACGTCTTGACGGTAACTCATATAAAACCAGAAAGACAATCGGAGATCATCTCACACCAGCATAGAGTGATCACCACCTCGACGTTCGTCTCAATACAGCAGACAAGATGTCACTACAGCGTCCTTCCTCCAACAGGATCCAGACACACCAAAGCAGACGAAGCGAAGGCCACATTCCTAGCTTCAACGTCTTGACGGTAACTCATATAAAACCAGAAAGATAATCGTAGATTATCTCGCACCAGCGCGGAGTGGTCACCACCTCGACGATCGTCTCGATACAGCAGATGAAATGTCACCCCAGCGTTCTTCCCCCAGCAGGATTCGGACGCGCCAAAGCAAATGAAGCAAAAGGCCAAATTCATAGCTTCAGGGTCTTGACGGCAAGTCATATAAAGCCTGAAAGACAATCGGAGATCATCTCGCACCAGCGCGGAGTGGTCACCACCTCGACGATCGTCTCGATACAGCAGATGAAATGTCACCCCAGCGTTCTTCCCCCAGCAGGATTCGGACGCGCCAAAGCAAATGAAGCAAAATGCCAAATTCCTAGCTTCAGGGTCTTGACGACAAGTCATATAAAGCCTGAAAGACAATCGGAGATCATCTCGCGCCAGTGCGGAGTGGTCACCACCTCGACGTTTGTCTCGACACAGCAGACGCAATGCCAAAGAAAATGAAGCAAAGGCCAAATTCCTAGCTTCTGGGTCTTGACGGCAAGTCATATAAAGCCTGAAAGACAATCGGAGATCATCTCGCACTAGTGCGGAGTGGTCACCACCTCGACATTCGTCTCGATACAGCAGACAAGATGTCACTATAGCGTCCTTCCTCCAACCGGATTCAGACGCGACAAAGCAAATGAAGCGAAGGCCAAATTCCTAGCTTCAGGGTCTTAACGACAAGTCATATAAAGCCTGGAAGACAATCGGAGATTATCTCGCACCAGTGCGGAGTGGTCACCACCTCGACGTTCGTCTCGACACAGCAGACACAACATCACCGAAAGGAGTCATGGCAAAATCCCTGGTTCCAGACCTCGATGGTTCACCAGCAACCTAGAGACAACCGCGACATTCATCTCGATACAGAGGACGCAATGCCAGCAAACGAAGCAAAAGCTAAATTCCTAGCTTCAGGGTCTTAACGGCAAGTCATATAAAGCCTGAAAGACAATCGGAGATTATCTCGCACCAGTGAGGAGTGGTCACCACCTCGATGTTCGTCTCGACACAAAAAATGCAACATCACCAAAAGGAGTCACGGCAAAATCCCTGGTTCCAGACCTCGACGGTTCACCAGCAACCTAGAGATAACCGCGACATTCGTCTCGATACAGAGGACGCAATGCCAGCAAACGAAGCAAAGGCCAAATTCCTAGCTTCAGGGTCTTAACGGCAAGTCATATAAAGCCTGAAAGACTATCGGAGATCATCCCACACCAGCGCGGAGTGGTTATGACTCATCGGGGCTCTCCAAAATGAGCCTAACCTCAAGTAAAAAGCGGCATGGCAAAATTCCTAACGCTTGCTCTTCCGACGGTCAAACTGCCTAGGAGGATTGCTTGAAGACGTCTTGTCCAGCCCCCGAAGGGATCAGAGACACGGCAGTCACAGGGCTACTCGAACAGCACGATTGCCTATCGAGGGATACATCAGCCAATGCGATGGTACGACGGGCAAAACCCTAGTACCATAGACCCTAACAGACCTCTGTCGTAAAGAGCAGAGGTTAACTGTGACGTTAGGATATTCTTACGAGGTCTGCTCGATCCGTTTCGACTCGTGAGAAAATTGATGTCTTTGTGAGAACTTCTCGATTCGTCTCGACTCGTGAGATAAAGCCTTAGGCGGTAAGGATTAAAAAACCTGTTTCCTAAACACTGAGACCCTGCAAGTCGGCCCAAAAAGGTCTCTTGCATACTATCAACGGGTCACACTCTCCAAAGTCGAATCTCGACAAGGAGGGAAACAACCGCTTACGGGTCCTCTCAACTCGTAAGAGGGAAAACTCTCTTATAGGATCCTTACGACTTATAAGAGAAAAACACTTAGGAATCCTCATGACTCCTAAGGAGAAAATACACCTACGAGATCCTTACGACTCGTAGGGAGAAATGTCTTTATGAGACCCTCACGGCTCGTAAAGTTGAAAAGTCTTAGGTGGCAAATCCTACCCCTGTCTCCTAAGCCATCACTGCCCTGCAAAGAAGTCAAGATGGACCATCTATGAGCCGCACTTGCCAAAGCTACATGCCACTGAAATGGAGAACATACTCATGAGCATATAAACTACTTCCCGCCAGAGTAAGACATAAAGAGATAGAAGGGTACGGCTCATGGAGTTAAGGGTTTGGAACTATATCTCTTAAGAGTCAAGATTTGAGTCAATGATAAATGACGACGCTTGTGTCCGCTCGTTATCTTCTCAGATCAAGATCCTGAAAGTTATATACCAATCTGAAACTGGTCATACGCCATGCATAACTCTGCACTACTTCACCTACGTACATACTTACGTGGGCAAAGTAGTGGGGGGCATTTGTTCCCGCCAAAAATTTCTGCGCAAAGAAGTCCAAGGTAACGAATGGCAGCGATACGCTTAAGGAAATACGAACCAATATCTTCCGGCCTGTATTTTGATAAATTCTTGGAGGAACTATTAAATTCTGATGGTATTGGAAGCATCTCGAAAAACCCTTCGATTTGATATATTATGGGCTTCATAATTCATCCGGGATCAAAAGTTATGAGCAAATATGCTATGCACTATTCCCTGATTAAAAATCAGGAATGGTCGTCTCGAACTATTTGACCAGCTTGTCCTTTTGTTCTTCGAACGACGGACTGGGCATTTTTACGTCGGGGATTTTTTATGGTTCAGAATTAACACTCTCCCATTGAGCATCTCCTTCTTCATCAAAGTCATGTACAACATAGCAGTCATGGAGTAGCTCCCGTTTCTTGGATTGAACGTATCCAAGCCCGATTGCTTCCATTCTCCTGTTAGGCAACTTGCGCTGAGTTCCAGGAACGTTTCAGACCCTGTCATAGAACTTGGCTTTTCTAGCGGTCTGTTTGAAGGGTATCCCTTAGCGCTTTAACAGCCTTTTCAAGCCTTCTGTATAATATCTAGGAAGACGGATGGGTTGAAGCCTGTCAAGTGTAGGATCCGCGCCGTGCCAGATTTCTTTCTCCACTTTAGTTTCCCCGGAGCGGTAGAATAGGATCGCCTTTTCACCTTTTCGCCTGGGAGGGACGTAAAATGTTTGTAGCTCTTGCACACTATAAGCTTCAAGTGCGTCGAGATCTTTGTAGTGCTCCCACGGAATCATGGTAATTTGCAAACCCTGATCATTACCAGCGAATGCTTGTATTGGTGGCCGAGCGGAGAATATAGCACGGACCTCATCTTCCGAGTCGCTGCCAAAGATCAACATAGGAGCGGACGGTCCCGGATTGTTGTACTGGGGTGGACCTGAATAAATTATCTCTTCTTCTTCCTCAGTATCACTCCCAAAGACCGGAGTGGTGGTGATAGCTTTGTTCTCCAGTTTGTGACATCTCTCCGTGTCCTCGAAATCTGGTAAGAAGTATTTTGTGTCTTCGTACTTGCAGACTTCGTTCACGGAGAATGGATTCAGCTCTCCTGTTACGGTATACTCAAGACCATCCTTAAAGTATTTCATACACTAATGTTGTGTAGAAGGGATGATGTTGTACTCGTGTAACCTGGGCCGGCCGAGCAAAGCGTTATATCATGTCTTGGCGTCAATGGCATGAAATTTAATATCCATGACAAGTAACCCGAATCGTAATGTCAATATCACTGACCCGAGAGTCCGCGATGACTGGGAGTCAAAACCAGAGATGGTGATTTTATCACGAGCGAGATGTTGGACACTCATACAGATTTCCTTTAACACTCGCACGTTGAGGAGATTAACGGAAGACCCATTGTCGACCTGGATTTTGCCTATCTTTATATCATGGCAGTACCCTTAGACATAGAGGGGAAGGTTGTGCTCGCACGTCCCAAGGAGGAGGTCTTCGTCGTCGAAGGTGATATCGGTTGTGTGCACTTCTTCCAGCCCGTCCTTCATCTTCTCTTCGGCAAGAAAAGCTTGGAATTGCTCTGGCTCTTGTAGCGCCTTGATCAATGAATCTCTCGCTTCTTTCGATAGTAAAAGAGCGTCGAGAATGCTGAGCTGTGAGGGCAATTTCCTCAAGAGCGCCAGAACATTATAGTCCACCTTATTCTTCTTTGGCGGTTCCTTGGCGGTCAGCTCTTTCATAACTTGGTCGTCCAAAGCGATATCCTCAGAGACCTTTTCTTTTCCCTTATCCTTTTTACTCGTGGATCCGAGATTCTTTTCTGGAAGCGTGCGATTGCGCAGCCGGATGTTTTCACAGGCCTTCGGTTCTTCCTCCTTCCCCAATGCATATTCTTTAAAGAGGGGGCCAAGAGCCATTTCTTCGTCAGAGTCGCTTTCGAAAGTGAGAATTTTCGATCCCCCGGTGTTGACCATGCGACAGTTACCGGTATCTCTTTTATGCTCCTCGGTCGTGCTTCTTTGCTCCCGACGATTCTTGTGTTTCATTCGCTTAAAATGTTGCCGGTGAGCAACATATCCCTGCCACCATCTTTTAAAATCATTGCACTCCTCAGTGGGGTGCGAAACCTGTTGATGATATGAGCAGTAGCTAGGATGCATCTTTGCTTCATCGGGAGAGTTTCCTTCAGAGGGTGGTAGCTTCATTCCCATTGATATGGCTTTAGCAAACCTTTTCCTCGTCCTGAACTTGTTTTCATCCGCAACGGATTTCTTTTGATTGGGCGGAAGTGTCTCGACTCTTTCGTCTAGTCGCCGGCGTTTGGCTTTTTCAAATATGGCCGTCTCGCGTTCCCGATCAGTTTTACTTTTTAGGAGAGCTTTGTCTAGGAATGTGTCTATCATTTCATCTGACGGCCCCAGAAGTTCTGGTTTAGGCTCTGCCCCCAGTTTCTTTGTGCAAGAAGCCTTTTCATCGTCTGTAAATGAGTGAGAGATCACATGATAACTTGCTACGTAACCCTCAGATTCATCCGACGAGCCTTCTCCATCATCTTCTTCCTGAAAGACGTGGCCGAGGAACTCTTGGAGCGTCATGGGAGTCTGCGCCTTCTGATTATACTCCTCCAGCGCGTTGATCTATTTCTGTAAGTCCGTGCGCTTGTCTCCACGCTTCACGGCCTTTTTGGATTTCTTCTTCTTCCTTTTTGAAGATTTTGACGGCTGGGTGTGGGTGCTTGGGCCATCACCACCAATCTTTGGAGTTGGGTGCGGCTTCAACATTCCTTCGATTATCGGGGGTTCTAGCGGGTTCTTCCACTTGATCGTCGGGCATGTATGAAGATCATTCAGCATCCTTTTGGTTTTGGCTGACAGCACGACCTCCCATGGAGCTTCTTCAACAAAAGAGCACGTTGCCCCCGGTGTGTCCGTCTTCTTAGGAGTATGCGGTTGTGGTGGGTTTACCTTCCACTTCTCGGACAGCGCAAACTTGCCTTGTAGGTATTGGTCCTCGATCCATCCCTTAAATACGAAGCAATCCTCGATTGGGTGACTTATCGTTTGGTGGTAAGGGAAATAATTGGGATTATTCGCTTCGCTGGATTGCGGCGGTCGCTTGGGATTCGGCAAATTGATAAGCCTGTTGCATATAGCCAGCTCGAACAGCCTCTTCATTTTGTCCCATGGGAATGAGTAAGGACGCTTCATTTTCTCATTGTAATAGCGTCGTCTCTCCTCCAGTTAATCCGCTAGCTTTGAGGCATTAGGCTGCTGTTGGGTGTTCGCAACGAAGGTCGCCTTCCCTTTACCCTTGTCGCTCCGCGGTTCCGGCTTCGGGGGAGACAGTATATGAACCATTTGATCCATCTGGGCTAGCTTATCAATTAAAGCCTGGAACGTGGTCGGTTTAAAGAACATCATGAACTGTGAAATAGTTGCATGAGGATCTAGAGTACCCACGAACATGCCCACCGCTGGTGCTTCTTCGATGCACTGTTCGCACTTCGACCACAGGTTCCGCCATCGGATTGCATATTGGACCCAAGTTTCGCTCGGCTTCACCCTCGCATTAATCAATGCCGTTATTGGGGTACGTTCACTGGCGCTCGCGAATCGCTGAGTGAATAGCAACTCCATCTCTGTGAAAGTTTTGATGGAGTCGTTTGGAAGCTCGGAGTACCACTCAAACCCCGTCTCCGATAAGCTGCCGACGAATTGGCGAAGCAAGAGCTTATCATCACCGCCGGTGTTGCCACAAAGAGTCCTGAACTGGGCGACATGTTGATGGGGATTGCCTGTCCCCTTGTAGACATGGAATTTCGGGATTGTGTAGCCCAGCGGGTACTTTATCTGATCATACCAGCTCGGATATGGTCGCCCTGTTTTGACGACCTGGCCAGCCGCTTCATTTGCCTGGTGAACTCGTATTTGTTGAGCAACATAATCATCCATGGCGGCCTTAGAGATTGTTTCCTCTTTGGCTGTTGAAAGAGCCAGAGGTGGATTTGACGTTTCTCCTCTGTCGTCTTCGAGGATAATCGGAGGATCTTCGGCTGGATGATCCGGCTGTATCATCATCCCGACCATGTCTTGGAACAGGAGAGCCATTTGCTTTATATTGGCCGCTTGTTCCGCAGCCTCCTTTTCCTTCTTCTCGAGCATTCTTCAAAGGAATTCAGCATTAGTTTCATGTTCGCGACGCTGCTCCGATGACGCCTCCGGGCTTTCTTTTGGTCCGGTGAGCGCGGCCATCGCAGTCAGCATCTCCTGGAGCCTCTGCTGCTGTTGTTCCTGGTCTCTTGTAATGGATCGGGTGAGTGGTCGGTGGCCCGTAGAAACGTGGCTATCCTCCTTCCCAGATGCCATGTAAACGGTATGGACCGTTATGCCCCCAGACTTAGGACGTTTGGGCTCAGTGCCTCTAACATTTGTTGCAGGCATGGGGGTCTTCTCTGGCCTTCTTTTCTTATGAACGGTGGAAGTTGAGGGGGTCGTCGCTGTGGGCACCCAAATAGCTTTCCGCGTCTTGGCAGGCTGGCTTACTTCCTGTTGGACCTTCAGCTTCTTGTGCTGGCGGGAGAAATTTAGATCGATCACCGAATCTCGGACCTGCCGCTAGACTTTGTAGATCTTGGAGGACAACCGCTGCAGGGACCGTTCTGGCTTTGCTTCCGTAGCCTTCTCTAGTGGAGGAGGAGACCTTCTCAGTATAGCGGTAGGAGAATTCCTACGCACCTTATTCAACAGCTCAAAGCTGTTCCCAGTTGGAACAGCAGCATTAATTTCCGCCGTCGGGGCTGGTGGAGTTAACCCAGAAGGGGAGTTGCCTCCTGACTTCCTCACTCGGTGCCAGTGGCGACATCAAGCATGTCGAGTTGATGGAGTTGGCTCGGTGACGGGGATGGCCTTATGTTGCCCCCTGTTCAGGTGAGGGGCTGTTGCTAGTGTCAGCCTATTAAAGACTGATGTCCTCTGAGTAACAGGAGCAGGAGTTGGGACGGTCAGTCTTGTAAAGACCGACCCCTTAGCAGGAGAAGCCGTCTTGAAGACTTCGGGAGCAGGGTTGGTTACTCTCTTCGGAATAACCTTCTCTGGGATTGCAAGCTTCATTATGGGCCTACAGGAATTTTGGCCCAATCTGGAGAAGACTGAGGCGCTAGTGCTGGACGACCAGCTGAGAGGGGTCGCAGTAACTGTAAGTCGATCGAAGACCGACTTCTTGGGAGCTTCTGGTACGGGTACGGGAGCAGTGAAGCTCGTCGGCAGAAGCATGTGTAAGTGCACGGCAGCGCCCCGACCGTCATTCCGAGGCCAAAATGCGGAAACAAAACATTTTTTTAAACTTTTAAACCGGCGCTACCGCGTACTTTAAACCCGGATCGGGCCATTAACCTAATGCTAGCTAACTAGAGAATGGGTAGAATGCTATACCGAGCGATCCGTGTCCTTCGGTCTTTGGCCTCCATCCCGATCTCTTCGCGGAATCTCCGTTCTTTACTCCTCGTCGGAAAGGGCACCACATCGCCGAGTCTTTTTACGGGCACCCACCTCTTGACCGAGGCAACTCGGACACGAAGTCGGCAAGCCGACGTGTCCAAGAATGCTGTAGACTAAGTGTAGAATGGTTTGTCTCATAAGGTTATGTGAAGTTGCCATAATGAAGTGGAGAAGGAGATGAGCTTTGGAGAAGGATGGGGTATTTTGTTGCAAGCCAAAAATGTGAGATGAATAAATTTCCCACCACAAGAATCTGACTCCTCTTCTCTCCAAGAAGTGGCCGACCATAATGAGAGTGGGAAAAAATACAAGGGAGGTGAGCACAAGAAAAGGGGGTGAGCATAAAAAAAAGATGAGAAGATAATGAGGAAATTATATCACTTCAATTTCTAATCCAATCCTTTCAAAATCAATGCAAAGGAAATGATTCAAAGAGAATCAAAAGATGCTTAGAACCATCATGAACCTTCCATTTACAAATAACATCCTCCAAATTGCTAATTTGCACATTTGCAAATTAGCCCCTCCCATCACAAAACTTCGGCCATGAAGGAACAAAGGAAAACTGGCCGAAACGGAATGTAAACCGGCAACTTCAAAAAACTGATCCCGTAATAAATTACAGGAAAATCCCACGACCGTACATACATACCCGCATTTGTATTCCGGCCGAATACAAATGCAAAGAGACAATTTACACTGTACAATACTAGGATCCGGCTTAAACCAAAGCCCGCTAGTATTATCCGTCCGATCATGATCTGTGCAATACCGCACGTATAAGATCGAACCCTACCATATATCCATACGGCCTCCACAGCGTTTCACCCGAAACTTGAGAAACTGTCTGTAGGGGACTCTAAAGACTCGTCAATACTTTGGCTGTAGATTTAACCACTAGCACGTCAGAGGTATTAGCCATACGTAACGGGTTACCGGGTATTGACCAAAAGGGACGTCGATGAGTGAACTCATCCAGACACCCTACTGAGCCTGTCAGTGATAATATCCGTACAGTCCGGTCCGTTCGTCTATGAGCATCGCATGGCGGGCCTAGGGGGTTGGTAGTCAGACCCCTAAAAGCGGTACAAGTCATGTCGGAGTGTAGTCCAGAACACCCTGAGATACTACTGGAATACCTACCAGTAAATCTCCTGCCTTGGCCAAGGACTTCGTGTAATGTATCTCCTAGACACAGTGCGACCTCACCCCCAATACCGGGAGAGACGAACCTCTGCCGATCCGCTCACTGCCTCCATGTGGCTGGGGACTGTACCCAACTAAAACCTGTTTGCACCACTCCTTTGGGCCGTGGTAGGGTAGTAATCAAAGTACATTGGGAACTCACACGAGACAAATGACGATCTCAGGTCGATGAACTAACATGTACACATGCCACCAGGGAACTGCTATCTGACGCTAGGTATAATACCAACTAGCATGTTCCCGGCGAGTCCTGTCCGGTGTACTCATAACCCAATGAGCACCTATATACATCTTAGGTGAACCAAATGACACCAGTGGCTTGTGAAACCGGCCACCACCCCTCGTCGGGGTCTCGACTATATACACTAGTCTACTCTGGAGTATCGATGCCCTATCTCAAAACTCCCACGACTAGGGACCTTTTAAGGATGTGCTTATAGACCCCAGCTCCCACGTATATGATCGCCATCATACTGCTGGCAGTCAAGCAAGAATCCTAGGCTCTATCAACGTACAATAGTGATCAGTAATTTCATCTAAAGCAGTACACGATGATAAAGATAAACCAGATAGCATACTATCATCTTGAGTAAGACTGTCCTACCGGTATAGGTCCTCCCTCAATCATTGCAATCACGTGCATGTGATCCAATAATTGACTGAGGGCGCTATATCCAATAATCTCCCACTTGCACTCAAGGCTAATTATTGCGATGTCGCATACTCACAGCCCGTGTGATACCAAACACCCAACTCCTCTACTAGTCAGTCTCACAAAGCTCGTTTGCGAAACTATTGCGTTCGAGGAATAGCCTCAGTGAGTGGATCCGCCCTGATGTTTCTTTCCATGTCTCTTTTTATCTCAAGTTCGCGGAGAAAGCTATCTCCCGAAATGAGCAATACCTGTCTTAGAATATGTCTGGATATCTGATGGGACCTAGTCCATAAATGAACTCCAAATCCAAACGTCTTAGACTGTATCGTCAACTGAAACCAATCAGTATCCTGCGCCATGCCTCCCTCGGTATCCACTTGGATCACCTATCCAAAATACTGCCCCTCGTCAGAGGGAAAACTTTAACTCTTACAGTCACTCTGTCATCCAGGTCACCTTGGAAGCGTGGAATGATAACCGTCTCCCGAATGAGGCTGTCGTTATCATATCCCTAGAACATCCACTTATGTTCTAAAACTGCTTCCGAATGTTTCTCTAGGATTGGATCAATATCAACTTATTGCATCTCATGCAAAAACAATATCTGGTGTGGTACTTGACATCTCATGATTGACTCAATTGCCTAAGAAAGTGATCTACCAATCATGCACATCCCTCTCCCCTTTAGTCTGTAAGGCACCTTTAGAGAGGGTGGCTCCATTACCTGCAGGTATACTACCATGCCAGGAGTCGTCCATTCTAAAACACCTTTAGAATGCTGTCTAAGTACCCAAATTGGGAAACTACCCAAATCTAGATCTAAAACCATAGATCCAGTAACCAGAATGTCTGATATAATATCCAAGTGCTATGTGGAGAAACTACTCTGTGACAACCAAAGTATAACCAATCGTAGTATATGAATTTCACTTCCTACTCTGTATATGTCATCCAAATACCAGGACATCACACCCTACTACCTTCTTAACAGATCCACCCCTTATTCTGATGAAGTCAAACCTATGACCGTCACATCAGAAATAGATGATCTATCTCCGCTATATCTGCTTTAGTCTATAAATAGACATAAGCCACTTGTCCACTATACTTCCGCTGATCCCACTGACTACGACAACCCTCTGGCAGAATCATATACACGTGCACTTCTAAAGCTTGTTTAGAACGACGCTATACTTATCCTCCTGCCGGGTCTCATAGTCTGGAACAACAGTAGTGTCAAGTCCCCACTTAGCTTCCGCTGCTCCCACTGACTACGACAACCCTCTGTCCTAATGGACACTGGAAAACATACAATACTCTGTATAAGTCCCTTGAGTCTAATAACTCATTCCCTGTGTGTCGTAGGTTGAAAACTGTACTTATGGTTAAGAAGAATTACACCGCTGTTTAATGCTCCTTACCTAACCATCCACTGATATAGGTAAATATCATAGACATAATTTCAAAAACCTATATCTCACTCTATAAAAATAGACGTACAGATATATCAATTTTAAATTGGTGCATAACAATGGATATTCAAAACCAATTATTTGCCGTCCGGCAAACAACCCAGGAGATTTCCTCAAATATCACCAATTACAACGAATTCTGATATAATGAGGATGATCACCTAATTCCCAATAACTTACTCCCACTCATCATCTGTAAAACTATACAGATGTGAGAATCATACCTGGTAAATACATACCCTGGAGCAAGTGCTAATTGGGAAATCAGTTTTCTTTTAACAATACACAGTGAAACTGAAACATTGAAATGTTTCGTAGGGGTATCCGGGTATTCCTAGTAATACCTCTTCCATTATCTAGATTCATAACTGTAACTGTATATTTCTTTGTCATCTCTCCAAATCCCTTCATATGTCTTTATTCATTACCTCCTGTACACCATCTTAAGCTAAATGGTTTTCTTCCTTCCCTACCGTTCGGCACCAGCCTATGGTTTGGAAGAAGACTATCCAATAAGCATAATGGGTGTACTGTCCTTATCCTATGAGCACTCGCAACCCGAGAGAAGGTAAACATAAAAGACACCTGAATAAACCTTATTCTTATTTCTCCTGAACCAGAATCCATCCCCGAACTGGAACAAGTTCCTTTCGAGTTCGTATATAACCATACGATGGAGTATCCAATAAACTGTGGATCTTCGTAGTGATACAGAGTGTCCTGGAGATATACAAAGGTGAAGTGGGAGTGGTAATGAAATACTTGGTTTGGTCGTGAATAGCAGTCGCAATTTACTTTGCCCTCTTACTAATCCCTTGATATGTCTTTACTTAATACCTTCTGCACACCATTGTTTATGCTAATTGGTTTCCTTCATTCCCCCACCGTTCGGCACCAGCCTATGGTTTGGAAGAAGACTATCCAATTTGCGTAATAGGTGTACTATCTCCTAAACCAAGGAGTACTCGCAACCTGAGAGAAGGTAAAAGGAAAAGACAACTGAATAGTCCTATTCGTTTTCTCCAGAACCGGAAACCATCCTCGAATAAATTCCTTCGAGTTCGTATATAACCATATGATGGTTTTATCCAATGGAAGTGGATGTTCGTAGTAATACGGGGTGTTCTGGAGAAAAGGGTAAAAGTAGGAGTGGCAATGAGGTATGCAACTCTGACAATCCAAAAGCCAGTGTATAAGAAGGTTCGGTTAATCTTGGTCACTGAGTCATAGTCAAGGGTCAGGCCATGGTCGCTGCCAAAGAGAGAGAGAAAAGAAACACTCAGCGTGCACTCTAACCTAGATCAGAATGGTTATCACTTTATCTAATCAGGAAACCTCCCACTGTAATCTCAAATTCTTCTCCAAACCCGAAAGAAGAATTAGTAGGGATCACCCGATGAGTAAACCAACTCATCAGTGGGAATCGGAATCTAACTATCATCGCATGATAACGTGATGGAATCCACTCACGTTATCACACTCCAGAAGGTATGCGCATATCTGGCAAGTTTCAGTTTCTTTAGAAACTCCCGATGTGATTTTTGCCCCATGCTCTTATGACCTTGACTAAGCCCAACAAATCATAAGTCACATGTCAAGTTCTACCCGTCATTGTCCAGGTTAATTTGAACCCACCCGTACAAGCCCTTGACTAGGGCCAACAAGGCTGTACGACTGTCCCAAACCAACGCATCTATCTATGCAGCAGAAAAGTAACAAATAGCTACCATACACTATGCCTTGACTAAGGCCAACAAACATAGCATGAATACTAAGTGCTACCTTTCTGAAATGACGGAGGGCTACGAATGGTTTTTGGAGAAAAACCTTTAACGTAATGAACTTGATATCGTTGAAGGAACCGGATAGCTTTTTATGAAAATATAGTGGCGAAAACCTTTGCTATTGAGGTCACTCCCGGTGAAGGGATCTCGGCTCTTTCCCCGTAGAATGAGGTGCAGGATATTCCAGCTGAATACCACGATGCAAAGCAAAAGTAATCGACTATAGTGAAGTTATTGCCCTGACGCAAACTTCTGTCCAAGGGGTCACTCCCGGTGAAGGGATCTCGGCCCTTGCCTCGTCGACTGAGGAGCTAGATATTCATAACCGAATACCACTATGCAAAACAAAAGAGAACGTCCTTGCAATAACAGCTTTTTGAAAAATTGTTCCAACAACATCAGAATAGGTTTGTTTAGCTTGCATTGATCCGAATCAATGTAGTCCCATCAATTGATCACACCACAAAAGAACGAAAATAATGATGTACGTATATGCCATCCGCATTCGCCACCGGGTCCCGTCATCACCCGTTAGGTTACTTAACTAACGACAGAGCGGGGACTGGACTAGCGCGGATGCAAAACGTATACAACATCTACTAGTATATATATCAATATATAATAATCACTCAAGGCTTGATAAAATGCAACATCACATAAATGTAATAAGCATCACAGAACAATACAGATATCTGGGATCCCCGGGTTTCATAGAGCCGCTACTGAAACCCAACGTTCCCCGGTCATGTGGATAGCCTGTGCAATGAAATCCTAGACCCCTACGGGTGCGGCAAGTTACCCACCAAAACCTGAAGCGAGGCAGCCCCCTTTAGCAACGTGAATGGACCACCCAACACTTCACGGAATCCGGTAACTTGGGCACCCCTCCTTGGGTCAACCTATACCCCCTACGAGTGCGGCGAATAGCCCGCCAATTCTAGAGTAAAGCCCCCTCCGTCTCAATGCCATGAGATGCGGGCCCGTTGCCCTCTAGAACCTGGCTACCCGTGCACCCCTCCACGGGGTAATCCTAGCACAGAAAGTAAATATATATACAACGGGTGCATCGACATCAGCCCGGTCATTCCCCAAAAGAATAATATACAAACAGGCAGTAACGGCAGTCCACATGTCGGACGTTCGCCCCGCAATATCAAATGTACATATACAACCAAACAGTACTAATATTGCATCCAGGCTATCCACTACGACAAATCCGCAACATCACAGCACAACACAGAGTATCAACATGAATGTCACCTTCGCAAATCCGTCTAAAAGGGCTATAACAGTTAGACATGATTTACCGATCAAATGACATTCACGGTCGCAGATATAATGTAAATACTGTGAACTAACATGTTTAAAATTTTCGATCGACTAAATTTCCCGAAGTGGGCCCCAAGCACAACTGTAGCATTCAAAATAAATCTGGGCCCAAACAGAATACACCAAAAACCTTATTTCCATGTCAGAGAGCCACTGTAGAAATTTGGTGCAGAGAGGAGTCATAATGGCAGCGGAACCGCGGCCAATGCATGGGTTTGGCCGCTGTTCCGCGGTGGAACAGTAATCTTAGGGCACCAAATTTTCACAGAACTTTTAAAATACCCTGCTTGAATTTCTGCAATACACTAAATGATTTTTTGACCACTGCAAAAATTCGATAGAAACTGTGACATGGAAACGCGGTTTTTGGAAAATCCGTTCGATCAAACTTGTAAACCCGTTAGAGCAAGCTAGACTAGGTTAATGGCGAGGCTCTGATACCAATGTAAGTGCACGACAGCGCCCCGACCGTCATTCCGAGGCCAAAATGCGGAAATGAAACTTTTTCTTTAAACTTTTAAACTGGCGCTACCGCGTACTTTACACCCGGATCGGGCCATTAACCTAATGCTAGCTAACTAGAGAATGGGTAGAATGCTATACCGAGCGATCCGTGTCCTTCGGTCTTCGGCCTCCATCCCGATCTCCTCGCGGAATCTCCGTTCTTCATCTCCTCATCGGAAAGGGCACCACATCGCCGAGTCTTTTTACGGGCTCCAACCTCTAGACCGAGGCAACTCGGACACGAAGTTGGCAAGCCGACGTGTCCAAGAATGCTGTAGACTAAGTGTAGAATGGTTTGTCTCATGGGGTTATGTGAAGTTGCCATAATGAAGTGGAGAAGGAGATGAGCTTTGGAGAAGGATGGTGTATTTTGTTGCAAGCCAAAAATGTGAGATGAATAAATTTCCCACCACAAGAATATGAATCCCCTTCTCTCCAAGAAGTGGCCGGCCATAATGAGAGTGGGAAAAAATACAAGGGAGGTGAGCACAAGAAAAGGGGTGAGCATAAGAAAAAGATGAGATGATAATGAGGAAATTATATCACTTCAATTTCTAATCCAATCCTTTCATAATCAATGCAAAGGAAATGATTCAAAGAGACTCAAAAGATGCTTAGAACCATCATGAACCCTCCATTTACAAATAACACCTTCCAAATTGCTAATTTGCACATTTGCAAATTAGCCCCTCCCATCACAAAACTTCGGCCATGAAGGAACAAAGGAAAACTGGCCGAAACGGAATGTAAACCGGCAACTTCAAAAAACTGATCCCGTAATAAATTACAGGAAAATCCCGCGACCGTACATACATACCCGCATTTGTATTCCGGCCGAATACAAATGCAAAGAGACAAAATCTACACTGTACAATACTAGGATCCGGCTTAAACCAAAACCCGCTAGTATTATCCGTCCGATCATGATCCGTGCAATACCGCACGTATAAGATCGAACCCTGCCATATATCCATACGGCCTCCACAGCGTTTCGTCCGAACTTGAGAAACTTTCTGTGGGGGACTCTAAAGACTCGTCAATATTTTGGCTGTGGATTTAACCAGTAGCATGTCAGAGGTATTAGCCATACATAACGGGCTACCAAGTATTGACCAAAAGGGACGTCGATGAGTGAACTCATCCAGACACCCTACTGAGCCTGTCAGTGACAATATCCGTATAGTCCGGTCCGTTCGTCTATGAGCATCGCATGGCGGGCCTAGGGGGTTGGTAAAAGTCAGACCCCCAAAAGCGGTACAAGTCGTGTCGGAGTGTAGTCCAGAACACCCTGAGATACTACTGGAATACCTACTAGTAAATCTTCTGCCTTGGCCAAAGACTTCGTGTAATGGCTCTCCTAGACACAGTGCGACCTCACCCCTAATACCGGGAGAGACGAACCCCTGCCGATCCGCTCACTGCCTCCATATGGCTCGGGACTGTACCCAACTAAAACCTGTTTGCACCACTCCTTTGAGCCGTGGTAGGGTAGTAATCAAAGTACAGTGGGAACTCACACAAGACAAATGACGATCTCAGGTCGATGAACTAACCTGTACACATGTCACCAGGGAACTGCTATCTGACGCTAGGTATAATACCAACTAGCATGTTCCTGGCGAGTCATGTCCGGTGTACTCATAACCCAATGAGCACCTGTATACATCTTAGGTGAACCAACTGACACCGGTGGCTTGTGAGACTAGCTACCGCCCCTCGTCGGGGTCTCGACTGTATACACTAGTCTACTCTGGAGTATCGATGCCCTATCTCAAAACTCCCACGACTAGGGACCTTTTAACGATGTGCTTATAGACCCCAGCTCCCACGTATATGATCGCCATCATACTGCTGGCAGTCAAGCAAGAATCCTAGGGGCTCTATCAACGTGCAATAGTGATCAGTAATGTGACCTAAAGCAGTACACGATGATAAAGATAAACCAGATAGCATACTATCATCTTGAGTAAGACTGTCCTACCGGTATAGGTCCTCCCTCAATCATTGCAATCACGTGCCTGTGATCCAATAATTGACTCTGAGGGCACTATATCCAACAGCATGGTTCCGAAAAACAGCCCTGTGGTGGCTTGAGTAATCTGCTCCACGGACATCGTAAACAGAGAGGCCGCTTGGGGCCTATAGGTTATGCCCCCAGTTGAGGCAGGACGCGAGCTGCAGCTGCAGTTGGAGCACTTCGAGCAGGTGAATGTCATTGCTGTTTTGCTTTCTGCGCCAAGCAAGAGACCAAATCTTAGTAACCTGAAACCCAAGGGCAACCATTAACAAACCGCGATTGGTTCGCGAACACGACACACGAAGTGTGGAGTGGAAAGAGGAAAAGGTCCCACCTAGCATGCCAGTATCTGTTCCCCTCCGAACAATGGGGACGCGACCGCGCAGGTCCGTCTTACCTGAAATTCGGGGCAGATGCTAATTAGTGCTATCCGTCGACCTCTCCGAAGATGCCAAGTTGACTTATGGTACATTGTATCGAAGGTTTAAACGGATGCGGCCGATGTAGCAGACTTCGTCAGATTCCCCCTCGCTTGAGGGGTTTTTGATTGTGGGGATCCTCTTCCCTGCAGGCGCGAGCCCCTGCAGTTAATTACGCTACCGTACCGCGGTAACAACTTTCTCCTTCTCCATATGGTCATTTCGTGTCATGGGTGTTTGTTTTGTGTTCGGTTGCCCGTGGATTGCATACGGAGACTAATTTGTGTTGTCGCCCGTAGGACGTGGATTAGTCCAAATCCATATCTTTCTTAGATTTAGGTTTGGGGGTTGTGTTTAAGGATACGTTAGCCTTATTTGAGGCTAAGATCAACTTAAACGTTCGTTAAGGACACGTTAGTCTAATTTTAGACTAAGATCGACTTAACGGGATCTTTTAGATCCGACAAGAGAGCAATTGGGGGATCTATTGTTTAGTTTAGTGACATTGCGGTCGATAAGTAGTTTAAAGACATTATGGTCCAATGTTAGTTTTAAGACATTGCGGTCAAGGTTAAGGACATCATAGTCCATGAGTTTAAGGACATCACAGTCCAGTGTTAGTTTTAAGACATCACGGTCGAGGTTAAGGACGTCATAGTCCATGAGTTTAAGGACCCCACAGTCCGGTATTAGTTTTAAGACGTCACGGTCGAGGTTAAGGACGTCATAGTCCGTGAGTTTAAGGACCCCACAGTCCGGTATTAGTTTTAAGACATCACGGTCGAGGTTAAGGACGTCATAGTCCATGAGTTTAAGGACCCCACAGTCCGTAGGAGTGTGTGGTTGTTGGGACCCGTTATCTCTCTGACGACGTTGAGGAATTAAAACGACAGATATCAGAGGAGTAAAAAGATGTCCCCTTGAACTGGGTGTAAATTTATTGGAAGAGCAGATGAGCTCAGTTCAATTTAAATTGAGGACTTATGGCCAAAATTGGGCTAAGTCCAGTTAAAAAATGTTTAACATTTTTATTTATGTTCTGCCTATTAGGCCTTTACTTGGGCTCTGCCCTTTTAATAATGCATAGCATTGGGCCCTGTAATTAAATGCATAGCATTTATCAGGAGCAAAATAGTGGTCCGATAGTGCGTCACGTGGCTTGTCAGGCGCTTTGCGCCAATCAAAGAGCGCAAGCGCATGCGAAGGTGACACGTGTCGCGTTCTGCGCTAAGCGCAAGTCTGTTAGCGCACTGCGCTTTCTGAATGCGCTGCGCCAGTGAATGACACGTGGCGCGCTCTGGCGCAGTGCGCCATTCCAAGAGCGCAGTGCGCTATTTTTAGAAGCGCAACTCGTTCTGTGTTTGACACGTGGCGCGTTCTGGTGCAGTGCGCCAGTCCAATAAGCGCAAAGGCTCATTTCAAGAGTGCAAGGCACTGTCCAATAGCGCAGAGCGCATTTTGATCAAATTCAAATCAAAGAAGAAGTTTTTTGTTCTATTCTTCAAAAGAGGTATTGCCTCAAGATCCAAGAACCAAGGTTCTTATTCTCCTCAAAAGGCTATGCCTTTATAGATCAAAAGATCTATGAATGAAGTAAATTACTTCTTTTTAATCTTTTATAATTAGATCTTTTTGATCTTTTTTCTTTTTTATTGAAGATCTTGTTCTTAGATCTTTGATCTTTTTAGAAGAGATTTCTTCTTTTTGTGAGATGTTTTCATCTCTGTTCTTCAAGAATTAAGTTCTTTACCTATAAAGATGATGAAAATGATCTTCTTTCTTCAAAAGCTTGCATTTCTTTCTTTTTGAGTTTTTTCTCAAAGTTTGCAGAGGGTTCTCTTTATCTATGACTTGAAGTCTTGGGGCCTTTATATAGGGCCAATTGATTTGTTAAGTTAGTTACAGGATCTTTCTCTGATTGATCTGGGGATATTTCCCCACCGTTGGATCTTTGATCCTAAGGCCTCTGTTTTACAGAAGATAATCTTCTTATTTTAATAAGATTGGAAAGATCTTTCTATAACAGAATTTTAATTCTGATTAATTAATAATTTATTATTTAAATTCCAGTGCTGGCGCAATTGGCGCTAGCGCACCTGCGTTTGACACGTGGCGCGCAGCGCAGAGCGCGGCCCGACTGCGCTAGCGCGTCTGTGTTTGACACGTGGCGCGCAGCGCAGAGCGCGGCGCGACTGCGCTAGCGCACCTCTGTTTGACACGTGGCGCGCAGCGCAGAGCGCAAGGGATCTGAAGCGTTGCTTCATTTTAAAATTTGAATTTTGAAACAGAGCTTTGCTCTGATTGGGGGTGCGCTGCCTTGGGCGCAGCACTCCTGGCGCTGGCGTGTCTGCTTTTGACACGCAGAGCGCAGCGCAAGGACTCTGAAGCGTTGCTTCAATTTTTGAATTTTGAAATTCAAACAGAGCTTTACTCTGATTGGGGGAAACAGGGGGTTCCTCTTTTTGAGACTTGAAGTCTCGGAGCCTTTATATAGGGCAAGATGGTTTGTTCAATCAGTTAAGGAGATCTTTTCTCCAATTGATTTGGGGAATTTCCCATTGTTGGATCTTTGATCCAAGGGCTTCTGGTTTACAGAAGATAATCTTCTTGTTTTTTTACCAAGATTGGGAAATCTTTCCATACAGAATTTATTCTGTCATTTGGTAATTTTTATTTACCATTGGATCATTGATCCAACGGTGCTCTGATTTACAGAGCACAATCTTGTTATTTGGAAAGATTTTGAGAAATCTTTCCTTAACAGAATTTAATTCTGGTTAATTAATGATTTATCATTATTATTAGATCTTTGATCTAACGGTGGGGAGATTTTAGTTCCAATGCTAGCGCTTATGCGCTCTGCCCATGTTGCGCTACATAGAGCGCAGCACTTCTAGCGCTAGCGCACACGTGCTTTGCATGTGATGCGCTACTTATAGCACATCACATCTAGCGCTGGCGCCTATGCGCTTTGCACAGGATGTGCTAGTTGTAGCGCAGCGCTCTTAGCGCTGCATCTAAAGTACTGCTTTATTGGAGGTGTCTTTTCACCCTCCTTTTAAGTCAAACTTATATCCCCAGAACTTTCATTTCCCAGGTCTTGGAAATAGCTCCACTATGCACAAATTTTTCTGTGCCTAATCTTCATAATCTGAAGCAAAGCTTCTTTCTTTTCTCGTCTCCAAAGAACCCTCTCAACTATTTCTTGTAACCTCCCACATGCTCGTCGACAACCATGGGAAGCGCCCATCCAGAACATTGTTCCTCGCTTTGCTGCACGCTTGGTGGATCATGCTCTTACGAATGACCAATACGACGCAGCGCTGTACGAGCTCTTGACTCGTGTAGGGTCTCCTCTCACCGCACACTCTATTTGGCTTTGGATGATCCTTACGTCCGTGCTCGCTGATATTCCCCCTCCTCCAGCAGAGATGACCTCGGCAATGTTCAATGCTGCTGAAGACAAGATCAGGTGCTGCTTCGAGGCGCATTTGATCACTAAAGCCCTGAGGGATTGCTCTATCCATTTGCTGAGCCAGATACGGGCTCGTCGGGTCGTTATCTCCACTTTCTCTGGTGAGTGCCGCGCTGATCGATGGGTGGCTACTCCTCGAGAAGATCACCATTTTGACATGGTGGAGAAGACAGAGAGGGAACTAGGTAATCTCATTCTTAGCTTTGCAAACCCCTGTCCTTTTGATCGCATGTTTGGCGATCTGTTTATATTGTAATAAAAATGTCTAATTAAGTATTTTATTATCTGCCAAGTGCTCCCCTTATTTTTAATTCTTTGTTATTCATTTTTTCAGGCGCTTATGCGCTGCATACTTAACTTGTTATAACCAGGCGCAAGTAATGAAGCGCTCTTGGCGGTTAGTGCACTTGGCGCTTAGCGCTCTCGTGCTTTGCACGTGAGCGCCGTTTCAGAGTCTTTGACTCTAAGTGCTGGCGCATTCACTGCTGGCACTCTTCACGAAGCGTCGCTTCATTTCAAATCTCGGAATTTGAATAGAGCTTTGCTCTGATTGGGGAAACAGACGTGTGTCTTGAAGAAATGAAGGATATTCTCTATCTTCACTTCACTTAATGGTACTTCTTCTGCCCACTTGGAGAAGTAATCGGTTGTCGCCAGTATGAACCGATGTTCTCTGGACGATGTCGGTTCAATGGGCCCGATTATGTCAGTTCCTCACATTTCAAACGGCCAGCTAGCCACCGATGGATGTAGCGGATTTGGATGCTGGTGGATAAAGTCCCCGTGAATCTGGAACGAGTGGCACTGCTTCCCGTATTCGAGACAGTCCTGAATCATTGTGGGCCAATAGTAGCCCATCCTTTTGATCTTTAATTTCATCTTTTGGCCAATAGTAGCCCAATAGAGCATCTCCTTCTTCGTCAAAGTCATGTATGACGTAGGAGCCGTGGAATCGCTCCCGTTTCTTGGATTGAACATATCCAAGCCCGATTGTTTCAATTCTCCCGTTGGGCAATTTTCGCTGAGTTCCAGGGACGTTCCAGATCTTGTTGTAGAACTGAGCTTGTCGAGCGTTATGTTTGAAGGGTACGCTTTGACGCCTCAACAGCCTTTTTAATACTTCTGTGTATTATCTAGGCAGACGGATGGGCTGGAGCCTGTCAAGTGTAGAATCAGCACCATGCCAAATTTCTTTCTCCACTTTGGTTTCCGTGGATCGATAAAAGAGGATCGCCTTTTAATCTCTTTGCCTGGGAGGGACGTAGAATGTCTGCAGTTCTTGCACACCATAGGTATCAAGTGCGTCGAGCTCTTTGTAATACTCTTGCGGAACCATGGCGACTTGCAAACTTCGTTCGTCTCCTAGCACGACTTATATTGATGGAAGAGCCAAGAATACTGCATTGACCCCGTCTTCGGAGTCACTGTCAAAGATCAACATAGGGGTAGACGGCCCGGGTTTGTCGTATTGGGGCTGTCCCGCATAGACTATCTCTTCTTCCTCCTCGGTATCGCTCCAGAAGACCGGAATGGTGGTGATAGCTCTGTTCTTCGGTTTATGGCATCTTTCCGTGTCTTCGAAATCTGGTAAGAAGTATTTTGCATCTTCGTACTTTCAGACTTCATTCACGGAGAATGGGTTTAATTCCCCCGTCACAGTATACTCGAGACCATCCTTGAAATACTTCATACACTGATGTTGTGTAGAAGGGATGATGTTATACTCGTGTAACCAAGGCCTGCCGGGTAAAGCATTTTAGCATGTTTTGGCGTCAATGATGTGAAATTTAATGTCCATGATGAGCAGCCTAAAGCGTAATGTCAATATCACAGACCCGAGCGTCCGTGATGACTGGGAGTCGAACTCGGAGATGGTGATTTTATCACGAGCGAGGTGTTGAATGCTCATGCATATCTCCTTCAATACCTTTACATTGAGGAGTTTAACGGAGGACCCATTGTCAACCAGGATTTTTCCTATCTTGATATCATGACAGTATCTGGAGACATAAAGGGGATGGTTATGCTCGTACGTCCCGAGGAGGAGATCTTCATCACTGAAGGTGATGTCGGCTATGTGAACTTCTTCCAGTTCGTCCTTCATCTTTTCTTCGGCGAGGAAAGCTTGGAACTGCTCGGGATCTTATAGTGCCTTGATCAAAGAATCTCTCGCCTCCTTAGATAGCAGAAGGGCGTCGAGAATGCTTAGCTGTGAGGGAATCTTTCTCAAGTGTGCCAGAACGTTCTAATCCACCTTGTTTTGCTTAGGCGGGTCCTTGGCTGTAAGCTCTTCGATGGCTTGGTCATTGAGGGTGATATCCTCAGGGACCTTTTCTTTTCCCTTATCCTTTTTGTTCGACCCCTTGTTTACGGGTTCGAGATTCTTTTTGGGCAGCGTACGATTGCGCAGTTGAATGTTCTCACAGGACTTCATTTCTTCCATTTTGGATGTGGGTTCTTTGAAGAGAGGGCCAAGGGCTATTTCTTCATCAGAATCACTCCCGAAGGTGAGAACTTGCGATCCCCCGGCGTCGACCATGTGACAGTTGCCGGTAGTTCTTTTGCGCTCCTCGGTCGTATATCTTTTCTCCCGACGAGTTTTGTGTTTCATCCGCTTGAAATGTTGTCGGTGAGCAACATATCCCTGCCACCAGTTTTTAAAGGCGTTGCACTCTTTGGTGGGGTGCGTAATCCTTCGATGATATAAGCAGTAGCTAGGATGTACATCCGCTTCATCAGGAGTGTTTCCTTCGGAGGGTGGCAGCTTCATTCCCATCGATATGGCTTTGGCGAACCTTTTCCTCGTTTTAAACATGTTCTTGCCTGCGGAGAACGTGCTTCGATTTGGTTGGATTACTTCAACCCTTTCATCCAGTCGCTGACATTTGGCTTTTTCAAATATGGTCGTTTCACGCTCTCGATCAGCCTTGCTTTTCAGAAAAGCTTCGTTCAGGAATACGTCAATCATCTCGTCTGACGGTTCTAGGAGTTCCGGTTCGGGATTTGCCCCCAGTTTCTCTGAGTCAGGAGCTTCTTCACCGTCTATCAACAAGTGAGAGATCACATGGCAGCTTGCTACATAATCCTCAGGTTCATCCGACGAGCCTTCTCCATTGTCCTCATCTCCATTCTCAAGGATGTGGCTGAGAAACTCTTGAAGTGTGACCGGGATCCGCGCTTTCTGGTTATATTCTTCCAGCACGTTGATATATTTTTGCAGGTCCGTGCGCTTATTACCAGGCTTCATGGGCTTTTTGGTCTTCTTCTTCTTTCTCGAAGACTTTGATAGCTGGGTCTGAGCGCTTTGATTATCACCGCCAGCTTTAGGCGTCGGGCGCGGCTTTTGCATTCCTTCGATGACCTTAGGTTCCAGCGGATTTTTCCACCTGATCGCCGGGCATGGTTGGAAATCCTTCAGTATTCTTTTCTTCTTGGCTGAAAGAACGACCTCTCATGGAGCTTCTTCTACGAAAGAGCACGATGCCTCCGGTGTGTCCCCCCTTTTAAGAGCGTGCAGTTGGGGCGGGTTTACTTTCCAATTCTCGGACAGTGCAAACTTGCCCTGTCGGTATTGGCTCTCAATCCATCCTTTAAAGACGAAGCAATTCTTGATTGAATGGCCTACCCCTTGGTGATAGGGGCAATAATTAGGATTATTGGCTTCACCGGGTTGCAACGGGCATTTTGGATTTGATAAGGTGATGAGCCTGTTGCGCACCGCTAGCTCGAACAGTCTCCTCGTTTTATCTCGGGGAAACGAATAAGGGCGCTTTAGTTTCTCATTAAAGAATCACCGTCTCTCGTCTTGGCGATCAATTAGTTTTGGGCCAGTGGGTTTCTGTTGAGCATTAGCGACGAAGGTCGCTTTCCCTTTCCCCTTTTCGTTCCGAGGCTCCATCTTCGAAGAATACGGTCTATGACCCATCTGGTCCATTTGGGACAACTTGTCAATCAAGACCTGGAAGGTAGTAGGCTTGAAGAACTTCATGAACTGAGATATGGTCGCCTGTGGATCAAGAGTACCTACGAACATACCTAACGCAGGCGCTTCTTCGATGCGCTGCTCGCACTTCGACCATAGATTCCGCCACCGTATCGCGTACTGCACCCATGTTTCGCCTGGCTTCAACTTGGCATTGATCAATGCCGTGATTGGGGTGCGTTCGGTAGCACTTGCGAAATGCTGGGTGAATAGAAACTCCATCTCCATAAAGGTTTTTACGGAATCGTTGGGAAGCTCTGAATACCAATCGAACACCGTCTCCGCCAAGCTGCCGACGAATTGGCGAAGCAGTAGCTTATCATCCCCTCCAGCGTTGCCGCAGAGAGCCCTGAACTGAGCGACATGTTGATGGGGATTTCCTGTCCCCTTATACATATAGAATTTAGGAATCGTGTATCCTGGCGGGTATCTTATTTGATTGTACCAGCACGGATAGGGCTATCCAGTTCTATCGACTTGGCCGGCTACTTCATTCGCTGGATTAGCTCGTATCTGTTGAGCTATATAATCATTGAGCGTGGCTTTGGAGATGGCCTCCTCCTTGGCTGCTGATAGAGCCGGCAGAGGATTTGATGTCTCTCCTCTATCATCTTCAATTATTACTGGAGGATCTTCGGCTGGAGGGTCCAGCTGGATCATCATGCCCACCATATCTTGGAATAGAAGGGCCATTTGTTTTATATTAGCTGCTTGTTCTGCTGCTTCTTTGTCCTTCTTCTCAAGCATTCTTCGAAGGAATTCGGCATCAGTTTCCTGCTCACGGAGCTGCTCCGAGGATGTCTCCGGGGTTGCTTTCGGTCCCGTAAGTGCGGCCATGGCCGTTATCATCTCTTGGAGCTTTTGTTGTTGTTGCTCCTGAGCCTTAGTCACTGATCGCGTAAGCGGTCGATAACCTGTGGAGATACGGCTGTCCTTTTTTCCGGATGCCATATAGACGGTATGCACCACCATGCCCCCAGCCTTGGGGAATTTGGGTCCAGTAGTTTTGCGATTCGTTGCAGACTCAGGGATTTTCTCCGCCTTCTCCTTTTGTGGGCGGTCGAAGTTGAGGGGGCCGTTGCAGTGGGAACCCAAGTAGCTGTCGCCTTCTGTGGCTCGACAGGGTGATCCTTCTCTTGCCGAACCTTCATCTTCTTCGGTCGGCGGAAATAGTCTTGATCTATCACGGAGTCCTGGACCTGTTGCCAAACTTTATAAATTTTAGAGAACAGCCGTTGAGGGGGCTGCTCTAGTTTCGCCTTTGTAGCGTTCTCCATTGGTGGAGGAGATCTTTTTAATAGAGCAGTCGGAGAGTTTTTGCGTACCCTCCTAAGTAGTTCAAAGCTGTTCCCAGTTGGAACAGCAGCATCAATTTCCACCGGTGGAGCCGGTGGAGTCAATCCAGAAGGGTAATTGCCCCCAGCCTTCCTTACTCGGCGCCAGTGGCGACGTCGATCGTATCGAGCTGACGGTACTAGCTCAGCTATAGGGGTGGCTTGATCGTGCCTCCTGTTCTGGTTTATTAGCGCCAACCTATTGAAAACGGACGTCCGCTGAGCAGGGAAAGACAACCTGTCGAAGGCAGACTTTCGAGCAGGAGGAGCAGTCTTGATGACTTCGCCTGGAACGGGAGTTGAAACGGTTAGTCTTGCAAAGACCGGCTCCTTAGCAAGGGAAGACGCTTTGGCGACCTCAGGAGCAGGAATGGCTATCCTCTTCGAGATAACCCCTTCTGGTATTGCGGGCTTCTTCACAGGCCCATTGGAGCTTCGGCCCAATCTGTTAAAGACTGAGGCGCTTGGTTTGGGCGACCCGTTGAGAGGGGCCGTGGTAGTGGTAAGCTGATCAAAGACCGACTTCTTCTGAGCTTCTTGTGATGGCATCGGTGCGTTGAAGCTCATGGGTGGGAGCATAGTCCCAAAGAATAGCCCTGTGGTGGCTTAGGTCACTTGTTCCACCAGCATTGTGAAAATGGAGGCCGCTTGGGGCCCGTAGGTTACTCCTCCAGATGAGGCGGAACGGGAGTTGCAGTTGGAGCAGTTGGAGGCCATTGGTGTTCTCTTTTATGCACGGGAGAAAAACCAAATCTTAGTACCTCGAACCCAAGGGCAACCATATCAAACCGCGATTCGTTCGTGAACACGACACACGAAGTGTGGAGTGGAAAGAGGAAAAGGTTCCACCGGGCGTGCCAGAATCTGTTCGCCGCCGAAAGACGCGACCGGGATGTTGGAACGCCGGGGCCTGAATTTTGGGGGGCAGATGCTATTTGGGTTTTACCCTTCCACCTCTTCGAAAATGCCAAGTTGATTTATGGCACCATGTATCAGAGTTTTAGACGGATGCGGCCGATGTAGCAGACTTCGTCAGATTCCCCCTCATTGTGAGGGGTTTTTTTATTGTGGGGACGCTCTTCCCTGCAGGTGCATGCAGTTACTTACGCTACCGCATCGCGGTAACCACTTTCTTCTTCTCCAGATGGGCACTTCATGTCGTGGGTGTTTGTTTTGTTTTTGGTTGCCCGTGGATTGTATACGGAGACTAATTTATATTGTCGCCCGTAGGGCGTGGATTATTCCAAATCCATATCTTCTTAGATTTGGGTTTGGGTTGGGTTTAAAGATCGTTAATCTCGTTTGAGATTAAGATCAACTTAAACGTTTGTTGATGATACATTAGTATAATTTTAGACTAAGATTAATTTAACCATTTGTGAAGGATACGTTAGTCTAATTTTAGACTAAGATCAACTTAACAGGATCATTTAGATCCAACAAAAGAGCATTTGGGATCTATTGTTTAGTTTAGGGACATTACGGTCCATTAGTTTAAGGACATTACGGTCCAAGGTTAAGGACATCATAGTCCATGGGTTTAAAGGACCCCACAGTCCGAGTCAAAGGACATCATAGTCCATGAGTTTAAGGAACCCACAGTTCATGAAATGTATGGTTGTCGAGACCCGTCACCTCTCTGAAGATGTTGAATGATTACAACGGTATGTATCAAAGGAGTGAAGAGATGTACCCTTGAACCAATATTGGTTGAGAGATCTGTAGTCCAATTTGGGACTAAGATCAAAAGATTAATGAGCATATGGGCTCAATTAATCTGAATTAAGAACTTATGGCCAATCTTGGGCTAAGTCCACTTAGGTTTAAAATGTTAAACATTTGTTTTAAGCCGTTGAACATTTATTTGGGCTCGGCCCATTTAATTAAAATGTTAAACATTTGACAATGCTGAGCATTGATTTGAATTCTGACAGCCTTTCTGTCCTTTATTGAATGCTAAGCATTCACCATAGTTCTAAGGCTTTATTTAAAGAACAATTTATGTTCTATCAGCGCACACGTGAGAAACACGTGGCGCGCTTGGCGCTAGCGCCAGTTTATGAGCACATTGCGCTTCTGCTGAGTAGCGTACACGTGAGGAGCACGTGGTGCGCTTGGCGCTGAGCGTCAGTCTAAAGAGCGCTGAGCGTCAGTCTATTCAAGTAGCGCACACGTGGGAAGCATGTGGCGCACTTGGTGTTGAGCGTCATTTTATGAGCGCAAAGCGCTATTTGTTCAGTGGTGCATACGTAAGGAACACGTGGTGCGCTTGACGCTGAGAGCCAGTCCAAGAACGCAAAGCGCTAGTTTATGAGCGCAAAGCGCTATCTGATCATCTTTATGATCTGAGAAATAAATTCTCGTTTAGAAGATACTTTGTCTCAAGGTTCTAAGAACAAAGTTCTTATTTTGTAAGAGATGTTTCAATCTCTTATTTTGATGAAAGGCTTTGCCTTTATGGATCTGTGATCCTCAGAGAATTGACTTATTCTCCCCCCACCTTTATTTTATAATGAGATGTTCATGATCTCTTTGTTTAAAAGACCTTAGTCTTATAGATCTATGATCTGTGAGAAGAACTATGTTCTTCTTCTTATTTTATGATGAGATCCTTTAATCTCTTTGTGAAATACCTTGGTTTTGTAGATCTATGATCTTAAAGAAAGAAGTGAATTCTTTTTTTTATGAGAAGATTTTTTTTTCTGTTCTTTTTTACCTTGAAGAAAATCCTCTTCTTCCGAGAGCTTGGCTCTTCTCTCTTAATTTTCTCAAAGTTTATAAAGGGGGTTCCTCTATATGAGACTTCAAGTCTAGGGGCATGTTCAGTTGATAAAACTGCACATTTTTTATTACATTTTTCCTACCATTTCCATATTTAAAAAGGTCTTTATTATAATATATCATACATATGAGGGTTTATTTGTAAAAATACTATTTTCCATGTGTTGATTAGCATTTGGTAGGAAAATGTATATAATATTATTGACCTAATCCTAGTAGAACAAAGTCTACTAAATATTATTTGAGTTGTTGTGCAGAATTTTTCCAAGTTGTTGTGCAGAATTTTTCCAAGACTAAAATCAAGGAAATCAAGTTGTTAAAGAAAACTTGCCTAATTAAGAAAGCAAAACTTGGAGACCAAGTCTGGCAGCAACTACGAGAAGATTTCAAAGATCTAAAGGTCCCAAAGATTGCCACATGTCACAAGGATCTACCCCCAGAAAATTCAACAAGAGATCCCAACCTTTGGCCGCGGATCCGCGGCCAAACCCCCCTGTTGGCCGCGGATCCGCGGCAGGTAAGGGGAGTTAGGAGTTGCTATTTTTGTGGGAAAATCTCTACTACTTGCTTCCAAATTAGGAAGCTAAATTTCTGGCTTTGGGACTATAAATAAAGACCGAGAGCCTCTTGGAAAAAGGATCAAGCCGACGAGATCACGAAGTCCAAGACGGTTCACGCATCTAGGCTGATCATCAACGGTTCATCTACCTCCTTAGAAGAGATCGAGAAGCAAACTAGTATTTGTAATCATTTTCTAAGTAAAACAAAGTGTAATGAGTTTGGTTGATTAATAAAGGTAGTTATTTTTCTTATTCTATTTCTTTGTAGTTTCATTATGAATTCTCTCTCCATCTCTTTTTCTCCCAACATGCGCAAGTAATTCTCCGCTTGTTAGGGTTCGTAGGATTAGGGTAGGCTAATGGATTATGAAGATCCTTAAACTCTTTTTAAGTCCTATAAAGTTTATAAACTTTATCAAAAGAATCATTAATATCCTAATCGGGAGCGCTACCAATTCATTGTTAGTCTCGACCGCGATTAGAGATTAGATTAATGATTGTTTTGGTAAAGGCTAGATATGAACGGAGTTCCGTATCGAGATAAGGGTTAAGAGTGGGATTCCTTTTCCCTCCAGAAACCCTAATCTACACGCATCACCGTCGTTCTAGTTTTAAATCTATTAAAGGATAAAAAGAGTAATTTTTAATTAATCATCCATAACTACTAAATCCTACAAGCCCCCTTCTTATATTAACTACATCCATAAATAATCTAGATCTATATTTTGCATTAGTGCTTAACGTAGATCTAGAAACCATTCTACAATATTCTTTATTCCCCCTCTCTCTCAACACATCTAAAGTAAGAATAAAAGATTCAACGTTTCCCAGAGGACGACCCGTACTCACCTCGGTCTAGCTACACGCGACACCGTTCTGATTGCGGTTAACTACTACAAACACTCTTTCGAAACAATCAAATGGCGCCGTTGCCGGGGATACGTGCGTAATTTTTATTCTTACTATTTGTGTTGAATTCTTAGATGATTCATATCATTATTAAAACAAAACTGCAAATTGCATATTTAACGATTTGTGCGTGAATTTTTGCAAGGAAATCTGGAGTCACAGACTTGAGGAAACAGGAGATCTAGGGTTTCACGCTTCTCTGGTATCTCTCTCAACTCCTTCTCTCTCATCTCAAATCCAATAAAATCTATTTTCTGCAGGATTCTTTGCAAAATAGCGCCGCTCAAAAATCTTTTTGCAAAAGTTTTGTGATTGGTTTTGTTTTGCATATTTTAATACGGACTTTAAGGGGCAAAGACCAAATCAAGATTAGGTGGGGATTTCATCACCCTTCCTAAGCCCCAAAAATCACAAACCGAGCATCTAGATCAACCCTTCATTAATTTAAAAAAATATCTAGACCAGACTCTAAGGACTGTCGCGCTCAATAAGGACAGAGGAAGATCGTGGGTAATCTATCGCTTATCCGCATTACTTTTGTGGTGTCTAGGCAAGTGTGTCTGAGGCGAGTGGTTACTTAATTAGGACCACTACTTTCATAGTGGGGAGCCTCCCACTCACCTGGCACTTACCTGGCTACAAGAGTAGTAAAAAGGCGGTAGAGGATTTATTCTGCGGCTTGTCCTTTGGAAGTCTAGGAGCGGTCTAGAGACTGACCTAGGTAACCTTAGTTCTAGGGTTGTTTGTGCATTTTTGAGTGATTTGTCTTGAGTCCCACTTTTTTCAAAACAAACCAATTTTAAATCACACACACGCTGCCACTTGCACTAAACCCGCTTAGTGCATGCTTGGCTGGACACGGGATCCTAGTGCCCGTCTTGTCCGCGTTCCTGCTATCGACGCCGAAGTCGGTACTTCTTCATCTTCTTTTCCCCCACCACACACCACGACCGAGATGGACGGTACTCCATCAGATTATAACACCACGCTGCCACCGCCCGTAGGTGCGCAAAATCCACCGCGCATCTCTCTCCAAGAGAGATGCTATCCTATCCGTGGTCCCCTTCCTACTTGTCTACCATTCCACCAGCTAACGGGGATAATTTCGAAATTAAACCCCACTACATCAATCTGCTGCCCAAATTTCACGGGCTTGAGTCGGAAGACGCGTACGTTTTCATCACCAAATTCGAAAACGTATGCGCAATGATGGGTACTTCACAGTTGACTGTCGATGCTATGCGCTTGCGTCTTCTCCCATTTACACTGTGCGACTTGGCAGAAAAATGACTTTATAATACTGTCGCACACTCTATCACTAATTGGGATGAATTCGTCATAGCATTTCTTAAGAAGTTTTACCCAAACCATAAGACTGCTCATATTAGGAGCGAGATCAACCAGTTCACCCAGCTTCCCAATGAACCATTTTGGAAGTGCTTTGAACATTTCAAGGATCTGCTTGTCCAATGTCCTCATCATGGAATACAAAGATGGGATTTATGTAGGATTATATATGAGGCATTAATCCAGCGACAAAGCAGATGCTTGAAACAATGTGTCAATGCAATTTCATATCTAAAGATGACGGTGAAGCATGGAAATATCTGGAAGATCTCGCAGAAAACACTTTGCAGTGGGAAAGCGTAAGACCACCTACATCTAAGGGAGGTATTCACCAGCTCGATACTTCTATTGCAGTAAAAGCCGAAATGGCAGCGATACAGAAGAAACTCAATGATATTGAGAACAAATTCTCATCATTCTCCCTAAATCAGGTCACGCTTCCTAAGACCGTCTGTGGTTGCTGTTCGGATCCTTCACACTTAACGGAAGAATGTCCTATGAATGCATCGTTTCAAGCTAATGCTGCTTTTCAGCAGCGACCTAGAAACGATCCTTATTCTTCCACGTACAATCAAGGATGGAGGAATCATCCTAACTTTGCTTGGAACCAAAACCAACAAAGCAATTATCAAAGACCTCCTCCACAGCAACCACAACCACAGAATCAGCTCCCCTTTCAGTCACAGAATTTTCAAAATCCGGCCAACACTCCTACACCACAAGTGGCCGGTACGGACAACTCTTCACTCGCACAAAGTTTAGATATGTTCATGAAACATTCCATGCAATTGTCGGCTGAGATGAAGTCTTCTATTGATACCATACAGAAAGACTCCGCCTCCCACGGCGAAAGTATTAAATCAATAGAAAACCAACTTGCACAGTTGAACGCCGCAATGAGTGCGAGAGAGAAAGGGAAACTCCCATCTCAACCAATACCTAATCCTGGCCACTCACAAAGTTATAATGTAAGTGTCGTTACTACGTTGAGATCGGGAAAAGTGCTGAATAACCGAGTGGGTGAGCAATGTGATGATAGTGATACCATTGATACCCCAGCTTCTTCTTCTTCCCCTAATCCGTCTAGTCTCCCACCTTCACCCGAGCCCATTCACCGTTTTCCCCAAGGTTCGAACCCTTCGCCCATTTCCTCGAATCTACCTAAAACGATCCCCACTCTAATTCTGGGATCCACTCCATCCCCACAATCCTCTCCAATGTTGGACCAAACCTTTATTGATAAAGCACCTTATCCAAACAGGTTAAGGGGCAACAGACCAAGTCCACAAATGGAGAAGATTGTGGAAATTTTTAAGCAAGTTAACATAAACATTCCTCTCCTAGATGCTATTCAACAAGTTCCGTCATATGCGAAAATCCTAAAGGACTTGTGCACAAGGAAGAGAAAAGTTCAAGTACCTAAAAAAGTTTTCCTTGCGAGTAATGTGAGCACTGCTTTTACACAATAACTACCCAAGAAACGAAAGGACCCCGGAAGTCCTAAAATTTCAATTTCTATTAGGGGTAAAAATATCGATCGTGCTCTACTCGATTTAGGTGCTAGTGTTAATTTGCTTCCGTATTCTGTTTATGAGCAATTATGGATCAGAGAGTTAAAACCTGCGCATTGCACTCTTCAGATGGCCGATAGATCTATCACCCAACCTAGGGGTGAGCTAGAGGATGTGTTAATCAAAGTCGGGGAATTTATATTTCCTGTGGACTTTATCGTTATTGATACACAACCTGTGGCAAACCCACGCAATCAAATCCCGGTGATACTCGGTCGACCCTTTTTGGCCACTTCCAACGCAGTAATCAATTGTAGAAACGGCTCTATGACCCTATCCTTTGGAAAGAAGTCAATTGAGCTTAATATTTACAAGTTGGGAAGTGAACCCTCCGAACCCTATGCTCATGTGTGTTCTGTCCAATTAATGGATGTCGACAGCAGCGAATTTGATCAACCTCATGATACTGACTCTTTTCATATGTTGTTGTTTGACCCAACTATGTATTATACATACACAGACTCTTCCACCGAGTTGTCCGGGCCAACATCTAACGCTGATGAGGAACTTTTTATAGAGTCTGTCGATCACCCTGTTTTTCCTGATGACATTATTCTTCGGAGTATCGATGAAAGCTTTGAGGAAATTTTCGCTGATGAACTCACATTTTTAAAAGATACGGGTATTGAGATGAATCAATTCCAAGACAAAGAAATTGAACCTCCACCCTTTCTTCTGGACAATCATGATAATGCGAGTAATCCATCATCACTATCATTGTGTCGTCTCTCCAAATTGAGACGCAATACTTTTCCATTACACCTCTTATTACCTCCCCACTTCTTCACGTCGAAAGGTGACATGTTCTTCCACCAACCTTGGTGCTTCATCGATAAAATTTTTGAATGGTTGGTGTTGACTTTTGGTCTTTATAAGACTTTACTTTGACCAATAACTTTACCCCCCCCCCAATGATTTTAATTGCTTAACATTAGTTTGGGGGGAGGATATTTTGGCTCTTGAAAGAAAATGATTTTTACAAAATTGTGAGCCAAGAAATAAGTTTGGGGGAGGATTTCACTTGCATTTTTTCTTGTCCCCTTTTTCCTCCCAAGTCTACAGGTTTTTAAGCTTAACGGATGACATCAGTAAGGACACTGCTGTAAACAGGTTTGGGGGAGGTTTGTGCTTATTTACGCATCAATTTTCATCATACTTTGCATAAGCACAACATTTTCAAAAAAAATTTAAAAAAAAAATTCTTTGATAATAAAAGAATAGAAAGTGAAAAATTATATATGAAAGATAGGAATAGCTTAAGAAAACCAAGAAAATTAGAAGTTTTCTTAAACGAACTGGTAATAAGTAGTTATGAGCTGTTGTCCCAAGGGTTAGTAAGATGAAGAAAGTCACAAATCTGAGAATAAAAATAAGTCTGAAAAATAATTTCTATTCTGAAAGCCAAACATTTGAATGTTGATACCCTACTATATGCACTTACACACGTCTTGAAACTCGGGATAGTAGAGGATACCTTGAAATGCTCTTGTCTAAAAGCCAAAGTATGAAGCAAATAATAAATGAAGAAAAATATAAAAATGGTGAAAAGAAAAATGAACATTGGTTTTGTTATCACCAAGGCAGCAATAAAAAAATATAGCGAGGGTGCTTCATCACCTAGTGCCCTAAGGCCAACTGGTCTGGGAGTCACTGCTAAGCCTTAGGTGGTGCAAGACGAGGAAAATATTATCATCTAATCAGCAAGCACATGAGTAATCGGTCGGTTAGTACATCAAGAAGTATTAACGGTCGCATGAAAATGTGTGAGCAAATCTAAATATTCATCAAGTTAAAAAGTACTGAGGTAAATGGACAAGAGTATGATAGCTTGAATTGAATTCTCCAAGTGTAGGGATGTCTATTTCACACACGTAGGGGTATATGATCGATATTTGGATGAAAGATAGGAATGAAGAATAAAGACAATGTTTTATTGAGGGATGATGCGATTTCTAACATTTTTTCATGACTATTAAGATAGGGCTCATGACAACTGAAAATCTAGTGTAGTTGGAAACTCTAAATTTTCAAAGTATTTCTTTTATGGTTCTTATCTTTATATGTAAATTTCACCATCTCTCTTTTATTATAGGATTTTGTGGGTGCAATCCGCTGAAAACCCTCAGGAGACAACACTCCTCCTACTAGGGACACATAGAGGTTTAACGGCTTGTTGCACGTGCTCAGTGCAATCGTGTTTGCCTACGAAAGAGTGCTTAGTTTTTCTCCTTCTCTTGAATAAACTAATTTGCTCGGGATGATCAAAGATAAGTTTGGGGGTATTTGTTCAGTTGATAAAACTGCACATTTGTTATTACATTTTTCCTACCATTTCCATATTTAAAAAGGTCTTTATTATAATATATCATACATATGAGGGTTTATTTGTAAAAATACTATTTTCCATGTGTTGATTAGCATTTGGTAGGAAAATGTATATAATATTATTGACCTAATCCTAGTAGAACAAAGTCTACTAAATATTATTTGAGTTGTTGTGCAGAATTTTTCCAAGTTGTTGTGCAGAATTTTTCCAAGACTAAAATCAAGGAAATCAAGTTGTTAAAAAAAACTTGCCTAATTAAGAAAGCAAAACTTGGAGACCAAGTCTGGCAGCAACTACGAGAAGATTTCAAAGATCTAAAGGTCCCAAAGATTGCCACATGTCACAAGGATCTACCCCCAGAAAATTCAACAAGAGATCCCAACCTTTGGCCGCGGATCCGCGGCCAAACCCCCCTGTTGGCCGCGGATCCGTGGCAGGTAAGGGGAGTTAGGAGTTGCTATTTTTGTGGGAAAATCTCTACTACTTGCTTCCAAATTAGGAAGCTAAATTTCTGGCTTTGGGACTATAAATAAAGACCGAGAGCTTCTTGAAAAAAGGATCAAGCCGACGAGATCACGAAGTCCAAGACGGCTCACGCATCCAGGCTGATCATCAACGGTTCATCTACCTCCTTAGAAGAGATCGAGAAGCAAACTAGTATTTGTAATCATTTTCTAAGGAAAACAAAGTGTAATGAGTTTGGTTGATTAATAAAGGTAGTTATTTTTCTTATTCTATTTCTTTGTAGTTTCATTATGAATTCTCTCTCCATCTCTTTTTCTCCCAACATGCGTGAGTAATTCTCCGCTTGTTAGGGTTCGTAGGATTAGGGTAGGCTAATGGATGATGAAGATCCTTAAACTCTTTTTAAGTCCTATAAAGTTTATAAACTTTATCAAAAGAATCATTAATATCCTAATCGGGCGCGCTACCAATTCATTGTTAGTCTCGACCGCGATTAGAGATTAGATTAATGATTGTTTTGGTAAAGGCTAGATATGAACGGAGTTCCGTGTCGAGATAAGGGTTAAGAGTGGGATTCCTTTTCCCACCAGAAACCCTAATCTACACGCATCACCGTCGTTCTAGTTTTAAATCTATTAAAGGATAAAAAGAATAATTTTTAATTAATCATCCATAACTACTAAATCCTAATGAACCCTACAAGCCCCTTCTTATATTAACTACATCCTAAATAATCTAGATCTATATTTTGCATTAGTGCTTAACGTAGATCTAGAAACCATTCTACAATATTCTTTATTCCCCCCTCTCTCTCTCAACACATCTAAAGTAAGAATAAAAGATTCAACGTTTCCCAGAGGATGACCCGTACTCACCTCGGTCTAGCTATACGCGACACCGTTCTGATTGCGGTTAACTACTACAAACACTCTTTCGAAACAATCAGGGCCTTTATATAGGGCGAGCTGATTTGTTCAATCAGTTAAGGAGATCTTTTCTCCAATTGATTTGGGGATTTCTCCACCGTTGGATTTTTGATCCAAGAGCTTCTGATTTACAGAAATCAATTTTTTTTGTTTTTAACAAGATTGGGAAATCTTTTCCCACACAGATTTTATTCTGTATTTTGGTGATTTTTAATTACCTTTGGATCATTGATCCAACATTGCTCTGATTTACAGAGCACAATTTTTTTGTTTGGAAAGATTTTGAGGAATCTCTCCTTAACAGAATTTTATTCTGATTAATTGATGATTTATCATCTTTATTGGATCTTTGATCTGACAGTGGGGAGATTTTAGTTCCAGCGCTAGCGCACCCGTGCCTTGCACGTGGTGCGCTGCTTAGAGTGCAGCGCACATAGTGCTAGCACACCCGTGCTTTGCACGTAGTGCGCTGCTTATAGTGCAGCGCTCTTAGATAGCGCACACGTGCTTTGCACGTGGTGCGCTACTTAGGGCACATCACACTTGGCGCTGCTATGAAGCGTTGCTTCATTTCAAAATTTGAAATTTGAACAGAGCTTTGCTCTGATTGGGGGAAACACTACTGTTTTGCATGTGTACTGCAAGAAGAACATTTGAAAAAAGGAAAAAAAAATTCGACACTGATAATAAGTGAACCCATGTAATTAAGTAAAAGAATCACGCATTCTTTAGTCCTTTCTCGACAGTCATTGCTCGCACTAAAAAAATTCTTTTCTATCTGCTACGTCCTACATTTGAATAGATATTCTATTTGAGTGAATGGAACAGCCGAGTTGTTCGGTATACTTCTGTACCATTTGAAAACTGTGTTAGTCAGACTTTTGACGAATTACCTAAGGTGCGGCGCATTGTTGCCCCTAGTATTTCCACATTGCGCTTTGAAATAGGCACTGTGTTGATTGGTGTTCCTGATGTCGTTAAACCTTCTGAACCTGGGGCAACATAGCCGCTTGGGTATCCCACAAGGTCATATTCCGCAAGGTATTGTCTTCCATGTCGGTACAATCTTTTGTCGCCCCAGTTTCAATTACCAATGTTTTGACTTTGCTGGCGACTGAGCCTGCAATCTTGTCCTGAATGAACATGTCATTGTTTACCGCCGAAAATAGAGACGAAACCGCATAGGTCGTCTTGCCTGAATTTGAGGCAGATGCTATTTGGTTTTATCTATCCGCCTCTCCGAAGATACCAAGTTGATTTATTGTAACATTTCAGAAAAATAAAATATTATTTTTGGGGATTTTTTATAATTAAATAATATTATATTGAATATTTTAATAAGGCGGTATAATTAAATACCGACAAATTAGGAAAAATTTGGAAAATTATGGAAATTACTGAAATGAAGGTGTTTTATGTGATTTATGCAAATTATAAGTTTTTATGATTAATTATACAGTATTTAGTGCTAATCGCGATTAAATATCGCTAATCGTGCATTAAGTCGGATTTATGCACCATGTCACATTTTTAGCACTTGTTACATTTTCCACATGCCTTCTCTTTATTTCTTCATGCATTCTTATTTTAAAGTGAGAAAGGAGATGAAAAGAAAACAAAAGAAAAGAAAATGGAATAAAGAATGGAAGGATGGGCATGAGAGAGAGTAAGATGGTGAGGGGGTCAAACCTTGGACCAAGCTCCCATTCCTTCTTCATTCCTTAATCATTTTCCTCCCCTCATTCTCTCATAGCTGCTTCCCCATCTCCCCTTCCTCTTCACCTTCACAAAACACCCCCAAAACAACATCAAAACTCCATCTCCATTTCACAAAAAACATGCACAAGATCATCCCAATCACTTTGGACCAAGCAAGTCCTGATTTTGAGCACTTGGGGCAACTTAAGAATTTTCTTGAGTTGCCAAATGAGATAATTTCTGAACCATTAGTGTATTATTTGGTTTACTTTAGTTTCCATGCATGTTTAGAAGTGATTAGGCGATGTTTAGTGAGTTTTGGAAATTCCAAGCTAGGGTTTGAGGAATTTTGAATTGGGATTGTGTAATTGAGGTTAGTAGAGGCTATACAACCCTTTTAGAGATAGTATATTGGACTAAACCATAAACTTAAACCCTAAAACATAAACTTAGAAATCCCGATATCGGAGAATTTTGGATTCTGTGAGGGTATATTGACATCTGCTATCACCCGGGACACCTGAAAAATATTTAGCGAAGACTGAGAGATGTGCAGACAACCTAGAACCTATACCCAAAACCTGAGACCCCCACTCCATGTTATAGCCGCGATTTTACTCATTTTGGCCACAAATTTCGGCCAGGGCAGAGTGGAATTGATCCGTGTTTGGTCCAGGGCTTTATCTCCAGTAAATTAGACCCTCCGTATGTGCAAAATTGGCAAATTTCACTTAGGGCAAAATCTAGGACCATTTTCTTGAGTTGCTGCATTGTTTTGCGACTTCGATTTAATATGGGATTTGGTAATTGATTTTGTGTTCCGTTGTCTGATGTTTGTACGTCAGCGACGGGGATTGTTTGGTGGTTTTGCAGGCATAAGCTATAGGTTTTAACCTATGAGCGAAATGTGTGCCGTTTTGGTTTTCCGACTTGATTTTAATACGCATTGCGATTGTGTTATATGTGTAGGTACCCCACGAAGACTTCGAGATGAAAAGCAAGCACATGGCGACGTCGGCATCGGCAAGCGAAGACCAAGGTGAGTGGATTGTTGGGGTAAAAATTTACAACCCCGTTGACCGAGTCAAAGTCAAGGTCAACCCCAGGTCAAGCGGGCCCAAGCCCAGGTCAAGCGGGCCCATGCCCAGGTCGAGCCCGTGGCCAGCCTCCTCCATGCTAAAATATAGATCATGTAATAAATAATTTTCATGTAATTTTTTTTATACATGAATGTATGCAAAATGGGCATAAAGCCAATTTTTTGTAAGCCCATGGCTTATGTGCAAAAATGAAATGGCACATGAGCCATGGGATAGGCAAAAATGCCATTTTGTAAAGCCCAAGGGGCTATATGTAAATATGTAAGCCTATAAAAGGCAACATGATGATGAATAAAGTAATACTTTTCTTTCTCTCCACAAAAATTTTAGATCTGAGATCTTTCTTCCTTCTTCAAGGTTCCAAAACCTTCTTCTTTCTTTTGAATTAAATCAAGAGTTTTACTCTTCCTTTTTCAAAACTAAATAGTTTTCCACCACAAAACCCATTAAGGGGAACTCAGATCTGCCATCAGATCTCAAAAAGAAAAGATTTTTAAATCTCACATCTCTTTATCTCCAAGATCCGGCCAGCAAAGGAAGAAGAAGGACCCATTTCCTTAACCCAAAGCATCTTAGGAGTTTAACTCCACCCTATTTTCTCTTTAGAGAATTTCCGGGGCTAAAAACCCCCCTTTTCCTCGCCGGTGCGCTAGCGCTCGAGCGCAAAGCGCCCACGTGCCGACACGTGGCGCGCTTGCGCTCCAGCGCACTGCGCTCGAGCGCAAAACGCCCGCGTGCCGACACGTGGCGCGCTTGCGCCCCAGCGCCTCGCGCTCGAGCGCAAAGCGCCCGCGTGCCGACACGTGGCGCGCTTGCGCCCCAGCGCTCTGCGCTCCAGCGCAAAGCGCTCCAGCGCAAAGCGCCCACGTGCCGACACGTGGCGCGCTTGCGCTCCAGCGCTCTGCGCTCCAGCGCAAAGATCCCTCGTGCCGACATGTGGCGCGTTGCGCTCCAGCACTCTGCGCTCGAGCGCAAAGCGCCCACGTGCCGACACGTGGCGCACTTGCGCTCAAGCGCTCAGGCGCTGACCCCACGCATCCTTTGGATGTCTTTTTCCCCTTTTTATATATATACATATGTATACAAATATACACATACACATACTCCACGACACTGTCCCTGTTAGAAAAAATTTCTAACGGGACGCTGCCCCGCACCCCGCAAGGGGGCTGCTAGCCCCCTTGACCCCCAGCCCGCTATCCGGGTAGCGGGACCCCTGTAAAAACTCTGCGTGGCTCCCGATATATTTAAACCCCCCTCCAAAACACAACACACGTACACTGCACATTGAGTTCGCATGACCATTTTAACCCGTTAATCGGAGGTTCCCTCGCCCCAAAGGCGAGGGGTAATTAACGGCAGCTTAGTCCGCGGCTGCCGGAGATTTGGATCCCCATAATCAATAAACCCCGGCCTACCCTAGGCAGGGGGGATCTGTAGTATACGCCTGACAAGCGCGCGCGTATTCCCATCTCAATAAGGTGACGAAAAACACCCTACAGATTCTGGCACGCCCGGTGGGACCAATCTCTCCTCCCATATTTCGGGTTAAGCATTCATGCGAACTCAGTCAATATACATACCTATATTTATACTGAAATAATGCTTTTTCATGCAGGTTTTCAAGCAATCACCTTTCGACAATGTCTCCAATGATGAACTCGGCTCCCATCTCCTACACGATGAAGATAGACTCCAGGACGGTCCTTCCGGCCAGTCTTGAGCGACAATGGGAGGAGCCGTTGCTACCATTTGGCTCTATTATGTTCATGCCAGTTGGCGCCATCCCAGCTCCTCAAGCCCCGGTGACAGACAAACCGGTCTCGAAAGGCAAGAGGCCAAATGTGGTGGTCTCGAAGGCGTCCCAACTCGAACGCAAATCGGTGTTTGAAAGACTCTCTCTGGCCCCAGCTGGGGGCAAGGCCATCAACACCAACAAAGCAACAGGGCCTCTCGAGCAAGCTCCGGCGGTGCCCCTGACAACTGCTCGATCGGGTGTTTTCTCTAAGCTCCCCGCTAATCGACTCACGGTGGCTTCCCAGGAAATGGATGCCCGCCAAGCCATTAAAATTGAGAAGCTAAGGCAGAAAAGGCTCAGGTATAGAGCCAACAAAAGGGCTAGGGCTCCTGCTATGCTGAACCTCATGAGGTTCGAGGAACAGGGTTACCCCGCCAGAGACAAGGAAATGGCTGGATATGTGGTCCACACTGTCTACATGGTGAGCACGCGCAGCAAGAGCAAGGACGGGGCCACCATATCTCAAATCCAATCTGGCTTGAATGTGGTTGCCACTCCCCAAGAACAGCCGCCTCCACTGGACGATGAAAACCCTTTTGATGAGGCTGATAGGCAGAGAGAACCCTCAATTCATGAGGAGTCGGGCTCGGAAAAAGAAGATGAGCCAACTTTCCGTCCTAAGACCGCAGAGCAGCAACTTCTCCAAGAGCTCCGAAAGCAGCTCAGAAGCAAAGATAAGGAGATGGCCAAGCTTTACTCAAAAATTGACGTCTTGATAAACGTCGTCTTACAGCTCACAACCCAACTTGCCTCTCTGCCTCCCAATCAGGCATAGGGCTCTCATGAACCGGGAAACGGCGTCCCGAAACAGCCGACGCCTGTTCCCTCAAATCCAAAAGTGGGCGGACCGCATGAAAATCAGTCGCATCCTATCTCGGCAAATTTCTTGGCTACTGATGACAGTAGCCCGCTAACTCAAGATCAAATCATGGATTTGGTTGCCAGCAAAGTCAAAACCTTGGTAGCCGAAGCCGAAGCGCAAAAAGATGTCAGCAGTAGTGGGAGACCATATCCTGCTCAGTATGATCTAGTAGAATTTCCTAGCGGCTATATCATCCCCAAATTCGGAAGATTCGATGGGACGGGAAATGCGAATCAGCACATCACCCACTTCAAAGCCTCATGTGGGAATACTGGGGGCAATGATGCGCTTCTCCTCCGCCAGTTCGTTAATAGCTTGACCGATGTTGCTTTCGACTGGTACGCGAGCATACCGGATGGCTCCGTTACTACTTTTGTCCAAATGGAATCTTTGTTTCGACAAAGATTCATGAGCGTCAGCGATAAGATCACCATTGTCGAGCTCGTAAGGACCAAGCCCAAGAAAAATGAAAGTAGCACGGATTTTATAACCCGATGGCGCAATCTCTCCGTCAAATGCGAACCGCCGATAGAGCAGGACCAATCTGTCAGTCTCCTCGTCGGAAATCTCAACATTTGGATGGCCCCGTTTCTATGCACCGCGGGTCTCAAAACATTCCAAGAGCTGACCAGGAAAGTTCAGATGCTGGAGCGCTCAAAACAAGAGTCCTCCTCGGATTCCCAAAATAACAATAGGTCCTGGAGAAACCGAAAGGACGATAATCGCAAAGGTGGAAACTCCAATGATTCTGAATCTTTCTACACTTCGGCTAACCGAAATAAGCAAGGGATGAGCGGGCCTAGCGCCAACCAGCCTCGGAAGCCAATGTTCGGAGAGGGGGGAGAATCTCCACTGAAAGAGAAGCTGGATAAGGTATATTCCTTCAGAAGGGACAAAATCCGTAAAATATTCGAAGACGCCCTGAAGAACGGTCTACAACTGCCAGAGTCAAAAAGACCGCAGGAAGCGAATAGGACCGACGACCCCAAATACTGCCCCTATCACAGAGTGATAGGTCATGCCATTGAGGACTGCTTCGTCTTCAAAGATTGGGTCGAAAAGCAATACAAGGCAGGAGAGATAGAACTGTCCAAAGGCGTGTTAGTAAACAGTCAAGATGCGACCGCCAATTTCATACAAACGGAGACCGAAGTTCTTCGTGAAACCGATTCTCTCAGACATCTGCCTTTCTCTGAAAACAATCGACCACCACGTCATTAAACTGGGAACAGTCGACCTCTAAGTCGTTAAACTGGGAATGTAAAAAAAATGTACATAAAAAAAAGTGTAAATAAAAGGAAAATAAAGAAAAGCCGAAATGATGGGGCAACTCGCAATAAAAATCAGCGAGTGAAATAAAGATGAAAATAAAGCCGAAATGATGGGGCAACCGCGAATAAAAGCCGAAATGATGGGGCAATCGCGACCTTCGCGATAAGAAAAGCTGAAATGATAGAGCAATCGCGGTAAAACAAAAAATGCAAAAACAAAAAAAACGGCGAATGATGAGTCGCTCCTGGTACCATATTCCAGTGCAGCGATGCAGACGCCAACCAAAATCCAATTTCCCAAAATTCTTCCAGCCCTACGGTTAGTCCTCAAATTGACTACCGTATACAATCCATGGGCTCAAATAATTCTCATCACCCTCATGCCCCACCGTAATCACCTGTTACACGGCTGGTCTCCGCCTTTGGAATTATGCTCCATTGAGAAGACCCACTCATGTGTCCTCACGATATATGAGGAGAACAAACCTTTGTGGGATCCTTACGACTCACGAAGGAAGAACACACTTAGGAGTCCCCACGACTCCTAAGGAGAAAATACACCTATGGGATCCTTACGACCCGTAGGGAGAATTTGCTTTTATGGGACCCTCACGGCCCATAAAATTGAAAAGACTTAGGTGATAAGGATCTAAACCTGTCTCCTAAACCATCGCTCCCCAACCCCCAAGTGGCGAATGATGAGTCGCTCCTGGTACCATATTCCAGTGCAGCGATACAGACGCCAACCAAATTCCAAATCCCATACCCCAAGTGGCGAATGATGAGTCGCTCCTGGTACCATATTCCAGTGCAGCGATGCAGACGCCAACCAAATTCCAAATCCCATACCCCAACGGCGAATGATGAGTCGCTCCTGGTACCATATTCCAGTGCAGCGATGCAGACGCCAACAAAGTCCCAAAAAATTTTATAGCCCTACGGTCTGGATCATACATCCTGCAAAACCGTATACAATCCACGGGCGTAAAACAATCCCAGTCTCTCCAAAAAAAACATATATATAATAAATAAAAATAAAAAATAAAAAAGGTATGTCCACAAGCAAAATGGGCACGGATGAAAACCCGAAAGGGCTCCGTGAGTAAAAACAGCAGGACTGCCGGCGAGTTTGTGAAAACCAGAAAGGGCGCAAACTCTTGAAAAAGAGATGAAATGCACTCACAAAGTCCTCTCGACTTTGTGAGGAGAAAATTCCCGCGTGAGATCCTTACGACTCACAAAGGAGCAACACACTTAGGAGTCCCTACGACTCCTAAGGAGAAAATACACCTACGGGATCCTTACGACCCGTAGGGAGAAAATGATTTGTGAGACCCTTACGGCTCACAAAAAAAACTGAAAAGTCTTAGGTGATAGGGACCTAAAACCTATCTCCTAAGCCATCGTTTTCTAATAAGAAAACGCAAATGATGATTTGCTCCTAGTACCATATTCCAGTGTAGCGATGCTGATACCAAACAAAAAAACCAGTTTCCAAGTCCTCCCGGGGCAAATGATGAGTTGCTCCTGGCATTATTCCAGTGCAGCAATGCAGATGCCAAACTAAAACCAATCCCAAAATCCTCTCATGACAAATGATGATTCGCTCCTGGTACCATATTCCAGTGTAGCGATGCTGATGTCAACCCAAATCAAATCAAACCAACAACCTCTACGGCGGAATCATGCTTCGTACCAGAATATACCCCGTGTCGAAATCATGCTTCGCCTCGGGATATCTACCTTCCCTGCCAGAATTATGCTCCGCCTCGGAATCAAATCAACCAACCAGCTCTGTGTCGAAACCATACTTCGTCTCAGAGTGTACCCCGCGTCGAAATCATGCTTCGCCTCGGTGTACCTGCCTTCCCTGTCGAAATTATGTTGCGCCGGAATCATGCTCCGTCCCAGAATATACCCCGTGTCGAAATCAATGCTTCGCCTTGGAATATTTTCCTTCCTTGTCGGAATTATACTTCGCCTAGGAATCAACCTCTGCCTCGAAATTATGCTTCGGTCAGAATGTATGCCACTCTTCGGAATGATGCTCCGAATCCTGGAATGATGCTCCGCTCATCGGAATGATGCTCCGATCCTCTGGAATCATGCTCCGCCCTTCGGAATGATGCTCCGAATCCTGGAATTATGCTCCGCTCTTCGGAAAGATGCTCCGAACCCTAGAATTATGCTCCGATCATCGGAATGATGCTCCGATCTCTGGAATTATGCTCCGCCCATCGGAATGATGCTTCGATCTCTAGAATTATGCTCCGCCCATCGGAACGATGCTCCGATCTCTGGAATTATGCTCCGCTCTTCGGAAAGATGCTCCGACCCTGGAATTATGCTCCGCGCTTCGGAATGAGGCTCCGACCCTGGAATTATGCTCCGCGCTTCGGAATGATGCTCTGACGTTGGAGTTATGCTTCGCGAATCAGAATGATGCTCCGATCCTCGGGAATCATGCTCCCCGGGATGATGCTTCGCCTCCGGAATGATGTTCCACCTCGAAGTTCAGCTTCAAGATCCATCAATTTTATGCACACAACTCAAATGTGCGGTGTGCATTTATTGATGCGGGGCACTTTGTTGGGGTAAAAATTTACACCCCCATTGACCGAGTCAAAGTCAAGGTCAACCCCAAGCCAGGTGGGCCCAAGCCCAGGTCAAGCGGGCCCATGCCCAAGTCGAGCCCGCGGCCAGCCTCCTCCATGCTAAAATATAGATCATGTAATAAATAATTTTCATGTAATTTTTTTTATACATGAATGTATGCAAAATGGGCATAAAGCCAATTTTTTGTAAGCCCATGGCTTATGTGCAAAAATGAAATGGCACATGAGCCATGGGATAGGCAAAAATGTCATTTTTGTAAAGCCCAAGGGGCTATAAGTAAATATGTAAGTCTATAAAAGGCAACATGATGATGAATAAAGTAATACTTTTCATTCTCTCCACAAAAATTTTAGATCTGACATCTTTCTTCCTTCTTCAAGGTTCCAAAACCTTCTTCTTTCTTTTGAATTAAATCAAGGGTTTTACTCTTCCTTTTTCAAAACTAAATAGTTTTCCACCACAAAACTCATTAAGGGGAACTCAGATCTGCCATCAGATCTCAAAAAGAAAAGATTTTTAAATCTCACATCTCTTTATCTCCAAGATCCGGCCAGCAAAGGAAGAAGAAGGACCCATTTCCTTAACCCAAAGCATCTTAGGAGTTTAACTCCACCCTATTTTCTCTTTAGAGAATTTCCGGGGCTAAAAACCCCCCTTTTCCTCGCCGGTGCGCTAGCGCTCGAGCTCAAAGCGCCCACGCGCTCGAGCGCAAAGCGCCCGCGTGCCGACACGTGGCGCGCTTGCGCCCCAGCGCTCTGCGCCCCAGCGCTCTGCGCTCCAGTGCAAAGCGCCCGCGTGCCGACACGTGGCGCGCTTGCGCCCCAGCGTGGCGCGTTGCGCTCCAGCACTCTGCGCTCGAGCGCAAAGCGCCCACGTGCCGACACGTGGCGCACTTGCGCTCAAGCGCTCAGGCGCTGGCCCCACGCATCCTTTGGATGTCTTTTTCCACTTTTTATATATATACATATGTATACAAATGTACACATACACATACTCCACGACACTGTCCCTGTTAGAAAAAATTTCTAACGGGGCGCTGCCCCGTACCCCGCAAGGGGGCTGCTAGCCCCCTTGACCCCCAGCCCGCTATCCGGGTATCGGGACCCCCGTAAAAACTCTGCGTGGCTCCCGATATATTTAAACCCCCCTCCAAAACACAACACACGTACACTGCACATTGAGTTCGCATGACCATTTTAACCCGTTAATTGGAGGTTCCCTCGCCCCAAAGGCGAGGGGTAATTAACGGCAGCTTAGTCCGCGGCTGCCGGAGATTTGGATCCCCACAATCAATAAACCCCGGCCTACCCTAGGCAGGGGGGATCTATAGTATACGCCTGACAAGCGCGCTCGTATTCCCATCTCAATAGGGTGACGAAAAACACCCTACATGGATTTATATCCACGGGGGAAGTCGGGTAGATGGCGTATAGCACCCCCACACATTTTGATGGAAACAAATTCATAGTATTTGGTTAAGAAAACCTTTAATAGAAAACTATAGATAGAGTTAAAAGATAGTTAGAGAACTATATTAGAAACTAAAGGACAGTTAGAAGTGAAAACATACGACTAGTATGTGATGACGGGATTGAGGATGATATTTGATGATATTGCCGTTTAGGGTAATATAGGACTAGATAGTCGACGTAGATGTGCCATCCGAACCATAACTATTTCCAAACCGAAGAATCGTATGCATCTTTTAAACGGATAACTTGAGGGACGTTACGGATTTTCAAATGATATCTCTTCTTTAAAAACACCGTAGCCCCTACTTTCAAAACTATGATTCGTATCTTTCAAAAGCTGTTTGTATGGTTCGGGTGTGTATGTTAGATTAGATACGTATGCTTATAGTAAAGGTAGAATGTATTGGTAAATTGACTTGGTGAGGGACATAAATGCGATGAAAAGGATATATGACGCGATATGATGATTTGGTGATATGTTGGTATACGGATGCGAGTCGATTGAGATGATTGATACCTTGCCGGTCCCCTGATATGAGATTGTTATGGATGTGACCTGACATAGGTATATAGATATTTATATTGCGGTAAATCTGGAATGATAAGCCGTATGAGACGTTAGGTCCATACCCTCATTGTCGTAAAGGTTGATAGTATCCCTATTGGTACTATGCCGCCGTACGATGATTTTCCGTATGTGATGAGTTTGACTTGATGATTGATCCATACCCTTGACTAGAGGATGTCGTACGATGGATTATACCGTACGTGATGCTGTGAGGCTAGATGTCGATTGATAGATTCACCGACACAGACTTATGATATTTACGTATACCTTAGAGCTTTTAGCTGATGATTGACCTTATGTTGCATTCATGATATTATCATTGCATTGCATGTACCTGTGTTAGTACACTTACACCATTATCGATGATGCGTATGTTACACGTATACAGATTTGTCGGCTCACACACTTCATCATCGATATTTGCCATGTCACTACACAGTAGGATTGCTGCATCATGATATGACTCTTTGCATGATTTACTTGCTATAATTACCTGTGCACTTTTATACGATATTGCATTTGACTTTGGAGATATTTGGAACCGCAAGGCATATTTTCAAAACTGGAGTCATTTAAAGGAGCGGTTTTCCCTTAATATGATACATCACTGTTCCATGTTGCATGATATACGGATATACTTACATTTCCATCATATGTCGCATACATCATACTTTATGATTTTACACATTGAGATATGCTGTTTTCATGAGATTTCTGGATTTGAGAACCGTGGTCATTTTAAAAGGAAGTATGTATTGTTTTAAAAACCCGGTTTATCTTGATATGATATTTCAGTGCGTCCACCATGCGTTTTCTCGGTTCTGAGACGTGTGACATGTGAAACCCGATTCGAGGAGCTGGATGAGGCTGATTGCGGGTACATGGTGGACCCGGTATGGTACCCCGGGGCGAGAACGGATTGCTGTGCTACAGATGGTGAGCCTGGCAGTGGGGACTACTACATACCGATGATAGTATTTAGGCTCGGCGGATATTCGGAGGATACCGACCGGAGTCGAGAGATGATATGGGCCGATCCGGACTGACGGAGCCCGTAAGCCGATCCGGACTGACGGAGCCCGAAATATGAGGATTTACGTGTCGATGCTGGACACGGGTTTCATGATGTTTTCGGATGTCGATGTTGGACACCCAAGTTCCATGATTTTGATGTGTCGCGAGGGACACCATTGATTTATATCCTCACACTTTCATGCACACTCTTTTATGATATTTACGTGCATACAGACATTGATCATATAGTTGGACGGGAACCACATGCATACATATATTGATTATTTGGTTGGATGATACCCGCATACACATAAGTGTTGATTACATTGTTGGCACATATTCGACCCGGTCACCCTAGATATCATAATATTACCTTCATGATATAGTTGACCTAGGAGTCATTGTTTATTCAATTTCTATCTGTTGATATTTTTATACTCACGAGTTGGCAACTCACCCCCGTTGTGCCACAGTTCTTGCAGGTTGACCGCTTGGATCAGTAGCGGATTCGCTAGCACACAGTTGCATTCGGGTGTTTTGCATTGGTAGGTGGGTCATTTGTATCGTACCCACTCTTGTATCTATATTTTATATTGTATCTAGTTAACCCCAATAATCAAAATTAGTAAATTTTATAAGTAATGAGACTTAGTAAGATTGTGGTTGCGAGACTTAGAGCGAGGGGTTTTTCCGCTACTTGTGGTATTGATGTCTTGCTTATTTATTTATCTTTTGTGGTGAACTTCGCCGTTGGGCATCGTATACTTATATATACTGTATTGCGTGGTTTTGATCCGCCGTTTGGCGAAGAGCTAGCTTCCGCTTGGGGATGCCATTATTCTTATCTTGTATATGTGATTTTGGATCAAAATATACAAAAGAGGTGTTGCCCAAATTTTCAAAAAGACAAAACATGTTTTTAAACTTGCATAATCCACTTGCATTTTCATGTTCCTTTTCTATGCATTACGAAAACGTGATTTCATTATACCTTTATTTCAACTTCACCTCCTTTATTTTCTTAAAAAGGTTTAGATTTATGGGTTTTCAGCTTACTTGAATTCCATTACGCCTTTAGACGTTGCGTGATTCAAGTGCTGGTCATGAGCTAATATTTCGGGTCGTGACATTTATGGCACCATGTATCGGAGGTTTGGACAGATGCGGCCATTGTAGCATACTTCATCAGATTCCCCCTCATTGTGAGGGGTTTTTGAGTGTAGAGACGCTCTTCTCTGCAGACGCAAGCCCCTGCAGTTAATTATGTTACCGCATCGTGGTAACCACTTTCTCCTGCTCCAGAAGGCCACTTCGTGTCGTGTGTGTTTGTTTTATTTTTTTGTTGCCCGTGGATTGTATACGGAGACTAATTTATGTTGTCGCCCGTAGGGCGTGGATTAGTCCAAATCCGTATTTTCTTAGATTTGGGTTTGGGTTTGTTTTAAGGATCGTTAAGCTCATTTGAGATTAAGATCAACTTGAATGCTTGTTAAGGACACGTTAGTCTAATTTTAGACTAAGATCTATTTAACAAGATTTTAGGATCATTTGGATCCAACGAAAGAGTATTTGGACTCTATCGTTTTAGTTTAAGGACGTTGCAGTCCATTGTAAGTTTAAGAACGTTTCGGTCCATTGTTTAAGGACCTCACAGTCCGTAAGGTTTAGAGACATCATAGTCTGTATGGTTTAAAGACATCATAGTCTGGTTTGAAGACATCATAGTCTGTAAGGCTTTGGTTTAATCGTTTGGGGATGCACCAAAAGTTATTTGTTATTGGGACCCTCCATCTCTCTGAATACATTGAAGAATTACAACGAAATGTATCAGAGGTATGAAGAGATGTACCCTTGAACCAATGTTGGTTGGGAGATCTATAGTCAGGTTTGGGACTAAGACTAATTAAACAGGTAATGAGTACATTGGCTCGGTTAATCTGAATTAGGGACTTGTGGCCAACTTGGGCTCAGCTCATTCAGTTTTGAATAAAATGTTGAACATTTGTTTGGGCCCAGTCCCTTTTTATTCAACAATGCTGAGCATTGATTTGGGTTCTGACACCCCTTTTTCTTTTTGTCTTTTATTGAGTGTTGAACACTTCTTTATGGCATTGGGGCTTTATTTACAGAGCGCTTTGTAATTCCTTAGCGTCCACGTGAGGAGCACGTGGAGCGCTTGGCGCTGAGCGCCAAACTTGGAGCGCTGGAGCGCTAAGGCGCTTCTTATAAAATAGCGCACACATGAGGAGCACATGGAGCGCTTGGCGCTGAGCACCAGACTTAGAGCGCTAAGGCGCTTCTTATAAAATAACACCCACGTGAGGAGCACATGGAGTGCTTGGCGCTGAGCGCCAGACTTGGAGCGCTAAGGCGCTTATTATAAAATAGCGCCCATGTGAGGAGCGCGTGGAGCGCTGGGCACTGAGCGCTAGACTTGGAGCGCTAAAGTGCTTCTTATAAAATAGCGCTCACATGAGGAGCACGTGGAGCGCTTGGCGCTGAGCGCCAGATTTGGAGCGCTAAGGCGCTTCTTATAAAATAGGCAGCTTTGATCAGTCCTGTGCTCTGAGAATTAAATTCTCGGTTTATAAGAGACTTTGTCTCACGGATCTAAGTTCTTCTTCTATGAGGAGATGCTATGATCTTTTCTGTTTTGTGAAAGACTTTTTCTTATAGATATATGATCTAGAAAAAGAACTAAGTTCTTCTGATATGAGAGTTAAACTCTCAAATATGGAGGAGATGTTATGATCTCTCTTCTTTTTATTTACCTTGAAGAAGGTTCTTCTTCTTAGAGCTTGCTCTTCTCTTTTTCTTTTCTGAGAACTTGAAACTTATAAGGAGGTTTCTCTGTTTTAGACTTGAATTCTTGGGTCCTTTATATAGGGGAGGCTGATTTGTTGAATCAGTTAAGGAAATCTCTCATTGAGAGATCTCTGATTGATATGGGATGTTTCCCACCATTGGATCTTTGATCCAAGGGCGTCTGTTTTACAAAAGATTTTCCTCTTATTATTAACAAGGTTGGGAAAATATTTTCCTATACAGAGATTATGCTGTATCTTGGTGATTTTTAATCACCATTGGATCTTTGATCCAATGGTGCTCTGATTTACAGAGCGCAATCTTTCTTATTTGGAAAGATTTGAGGAATATTTCCTCAACGGAATTAAATTCTGTAATTTTGATGATTTATCATCTTCGTTGGATCTTTGATCCAATGGTGGAGAACATTTAGTTCTAGCGCTGGCGCTCTCGTACTTTGCACGTAAGGCGCTGACGCTCTTGTGCTTTGCACGTGAGGCGCTGCCTCAGAGTCTTTGACTCATGGTGCTGGTGCTCTTGGCGCTGGTACTCTTGTACTTTGCACGTGAGGCGCTGCCTCAGAGTCTTTGACTCATGGTGCCGGCGCTCTTAGCGCTGGCGCTCTCGTGCTTTGCACGTGAGGCGCTGCCTCAAAGTCTTTGACTCTTGGCGCGGGCGCTCTCGTGCTTTGCACGTGAGGCGCTGCTTCAGAGTCTTTGACTCTTAGCGCTAGCGCTCTCGTGCTTTACACGTGAGGCGCTGCCTCAGAGTCCTTAACTCTTAGCGCTGGCGCTAGCGCTCTCGTGATTTGCACGTGAGGCGCTGCCTCAGTTCAAATTTCAAATTTTAAATAGATCTTTGCTCCTTGATTGGGGGAAACAAATACCCCCCACCGCTGCGCTCACGTGGCTCACACGTGAGTGCAGCGGTGGCAGACTTTCCACCGTTGGATTGTCTTGGAAGTTGGATCGACTTTCAGCGCCTATAAATACAGCCTTTGGCCCTTTAGATGACTTCTGTTCATCTTGATTCCTCCTTGTTTTTTCTGAGAATTTAATTCTCTCTTCAGAGCATAGATCTCTACCCAAAGAACTTCTTTTAAGTTAGAAGTTTGTTCAAAAGGTTGGTAAGAACCATGTTCAACCCCATTAACAGAGCTTTGCTCTTACTAGATCATAGATCCAAAACATCTTTTTTAGGGTTTCTTTAAACCGTTAATTAAAACAGAGCTTTGCTCTTCCTAGATTTAAAGAAATCTTTTTAGGGTTTCTTAACACAGCTTTGCTCTTTCTTAGATCATAGATCTAAAGGGATCTTTTTTTAGGGTTTCTTAACCCGTTAATGAAGAACTCTTAGAGTTTCTAAGATTTGTGTTTCAGATCTTTAAAGATCTTGGCGTTTTACCTCTGTAAAAGCTTTTCCTTTTTAAGGGTTTTGATGGCTTATTCCATCTTCTTCGCAGAACATGGCTCTTTAGAATTCTTGGGGAATTTTTATTCCCCTCATAATGACAGATTTGATTTCTGTTGCAGAGCGCTGCTCTCGAATGAGTTTAACTCCTTAGCCCAATAAGCCTCTCATTAAATGAGAATCATTTTAGGATTTCTTCTTTAATGAGTGACTGTCTCATCAATGATGAGCCGTCACCTTGATTTGTTGGGTCCCCTTTGGTCCCTTTCCACTGCATTGCAGTGTGGTACAAATGTTAAGTACCAAGTGTTAGAATTTGGAATGTAGCATTGATAGCTAACCCTTGTTCCTTTTCGCGCAGGTACTATGTCTTTCGACACTTCTTTCCCCTTCGTTCGTCCGGAGAGCGCATTTGCTGACGCGCCCATAGACCGGAAAGTTTTCGCACTAATCAAAGATCACGACCCGGAGCAAAAGTCTCTTCATTTATGGGGGTCGTGGTACAATCAAATCATCCGGGGCCGATGCAGCTTCTCTTGTACGGTGCCTTCGGAGCCCATTTCAGCGATCCACTATGCCGACTCACCCCCAGTGAACTATGTCGTAGAGTAGGTCAACTGGACTTCGGAGGGTCGCCTTCAGCCCTCTATGGCCGCGATACCCTTACAGCCGCCGATGGCCTTAGATATTATGGGGCGGCGCATATGTCAAGGCGAGTCGCGCCCTTGGGGACAGCCGTACATGATAGGCTTGACTCCTCACCATCCAGCCCGGTACTTGCAGTGGGCTCGATATATCTTGTCAGCCAAGAAATCACTACTGCTAAAGCTTGGGTTGTACCCCGCAGTTTACGCGTCTCTTTTCCAGTATTCCACGCCCCCTGTATGGTGGGTCAAATCTTTCCTGGAACAATAGAATATTCCGACTCACACTTTCCTTCTATCAGATCGGGAAGTTTCAATCTCTTTGGAGGAGTTCACGAAGATCTCCAGCTTACCCGTCAGGGGAGAACATTACGAGGAGCCACTTCCTCCTGACGAATGCATCTTTGCCACCAAATCAGTAGTGATGGGCCTTACCTCGGAGAATGCCATTCAACATCAATTCCCAAGTCTGATTAAGGTGTTGAATATTTATGAGGGTCTGTTTCTCGAATCCGGAAGGCAGGGGGTCAGCTTCGCAGATTTCATCGCCCGCTTTCTCCGCTCGGAAGTTTTGTCAAAACAAGCTGCGAGATTCGCCAAACTCGACGACCCGTTTTGTTTTGGTTTGGATAACCAGCCGACGGCGAAAGCCGATCAAAAGAATTTCTTCCTTCCGGATACCCCGGCCGTTCCCTTCACAGAGCTTGCTGCCTCAGACGTCGATGAAGAGACATTCTTCCTGGGGTTTCTCGGCCTATGGTTAAGCTGGTTTATGCTCCTTATGCACCATCGCTATATGAGGCCCTCCGTCTTCTAGCCGGCTCACCGAATGGTTATTGCGATGCGAGTGGCCGTCGGGGTGGCTGGGCTGGCTCACCTGTATCATGGCCTAAGCTTGGCGACTGACACCACTCAGCCGGGGGTGCAGCCCGTAAACCTCCTGATGCATTATTTTACTTCATGGATCGAGCTGCATGTGCTCGACGCTTTTGGAGTCCATAAGCGGCCCCGTTTCTACGACAGTTATAACTTTCCTCGGGTTATGCAGCTAGTTGACGCTTCCACTTTGGAACCGACTCAGCGAGAAGCTCAGCATCTGGTTCTTCGCCCGCGTATGGTCGGGGATGGCATGACCTTCTTCGATAAGGTCTTAACCATGGGCAAGGAATCCACAAAAATGGTGCAGCCGCTGCGCGACACCTTCAAAAACAGGGTTTCTACCTTGAAAGCTCGGGAGATTATTCATTTATATTCAATCAGGCTGGGCTTTTTAGTGTTTAGGCAGAACGATTCGGCGCTGTTCATGAGATACAACCCGCACTGTTTTGCTCAACAATCGAGCTACAATCAAGGCGTCCCGCTAGAGGCCTTCTTGGCAGAACCGGTTGCTACTGAAGAGGGTATCCGGAGTGTGTTGCACCACTTCATGCTCCTAAACACTGGGTCTAACTTTTTGACCAGTGAGCCGAGCTGCGTTCTAAAATCTTTGAACGCATACGTGGCATGGTACCAGCATGCGATGGGCGCTGTCATTAAGGAAGAAAAGCGGCTGATGCTCGATCGCAAGGGTGCAGCCTCTGCTGGTAATCCAACCGTTCCCTAAAGCGACGAACCATCATTCATCCCCCCATAAGAGAAGTTGCTGCGGTTGTGGTCCCGCGCGCTCTTCCTGAGAAGCCTCTACCCCATGCTCCTATAGAAGCGGTAGCTGCAACGTCTCCTGAGTCTGGCATGGGTATGGAGATCGGGACTCGTCGTCCAAAATTGCCCGCCAAGCACAAGCTCCTGTTGTCGGCTGCGGCGTCCGCTCGCAAAAGAAGAAGAAGTCGTTTTCTGCCGACGTCGTACTCGGCCAGGAGCCTCATGCTCCTTACAGCGAAGGCTTGTGCGAGTATGGCACTAATGATAGCTTGTTCGACACGCCGGTGACTGACACTAACCTACATGCTGCCCTTTTGGCCTCCGAGCGATTGGCTCGAGATGAAGCGGCGTTAATTACCATCGCAAAGTCAGGTATACTTCAGTTTTATTTTTTTCGTTTATTCCTTCCTTATGATTATGCTTTACTAATGCCCTTTTCTTCAACAGGCATTTCTGCTAAAGAGGATCTCGCAGCTTACATCAAGACTTTCAATGAGGAAGAGAGGCTCCGCGCTTCTTTGGGTCTTGGTATAATTTGTCTTATTGTACCTCCATTCCCTTTTTCTTTATTCGTGGTCTGACCCTCTCTTTTATTTTATTGCAGGGACTACCTCGACTCAGGTTATCCCGAGTACGGTGCCGATCCCAAATAGTGATGCGGCGACACATTCAGAGCCAGCTAATGTGGCCCCAGCTCCTCCAACAACATTACCGCAGGAGGCTTCGCTAAAGTTGCCGATGACAAACGGTGTAACGGCTCCAGAGGCGGAGCTTGGTTCGGACGATGACGTCCCTTTGACGGAGGTCTTGAGGAGATCGCTTCTCACTGCTGAGGCCGAAAAGAAGCGTAGAAAGCGTGCGACGAGAGAATGTGATGCCTCTTTGGCTGTAGGTGCAGGCTCAAGCACTACCCCATCCGTCGCTCTTCCTCCAGAGGATGCTCCAGCTGCCCTGTCTACCGCCCATAGACAGGTTGCGCACGCAGCTCGGGAAGAAACCGAAAAGCTGCCCGAAGGTAATGTAACGCTGAGTCTTTTATTAAACTCGATCTTCAAATTCTTATATACCATATCTTGCAGGGCCAAGTCCTGGCGATGAGATGGCAAGTGAGATGACGGCGACCACAGAGCCCGAAACGGTTACTCTCTCTCGGGAGTCTAGGACTGCCCAAACCGTCGCTCTTTCCCTTTATGGTTCCCTGCTATCGGCAGGCATTGCGAGTGTCATGACGGCCCTCGTCGAATCAGGGGACGAAGCCACGGGCGCCAAAACTATTCCACTGAAGGAGAGCGAAGAAGCCGCTGCGCCTGGTGATGCTTCCGTCGCGGTTTTGGCTGATGACCCATCAGGTAGGTCTTGGGTCGCTGTTTAATGTTTTATTTCGCAATCCCTTTCAGTCCCTTCTGATGACATTTTTTCGTTTTGAGTGTAGGTGTGGTGAACGCTGAGGTTGTGCCACCCGAAGAAGTGTCACCAGTTGCTGCTCTGACGGTTGCCGTCCCTTCGCCTTCTCTCGTGTCCTCTCAAATGCTGGAAGGTATGGGTTTGCGATTTATTTAATTTAAATTGTGGATACTATCTTCCTTGTATTGACAGTATATTTACGCAATTCTGCAGGATCCCTTTTTGACCATCTGTATCAGGTGTTGAATCCACATTTCTCCTTTCAGTCAGAAATCGTCATGCCTGCTGGTGTCGGTGAGGATAGTTTTTAACCGACGTCATTTCCTTTCTTTTACGGGCAACCATGTCTTTGCTAACTCTTCTTTGAATTGATTGCAGCGTTACAGATTGGAGTAAGGGACGAGAGAATAGTCGTGCCTCCGGTACTCCCAACTTTGCCACCTGTCGTGGCCGGTATAGTAGACTCCATCGCTTGTGTATTTTCATTACCTCCCGGGTCAACATCTGACCATAATTTGTTTTGCAGCAATCGCACCGACTCCAGCCCCCTTCGAGTCTCGAATATCAATGCCGGAAGGTCCCTTTTCTAAACGCCCGTCTTACAGGGGTGCTGCGACGAGCCTGCGAATGTTGACCGAGTTCGTCGAGGATCTTGACGCCGAGGCCCTCGCATCTGCTGCAGACTTTGCTGCTGAGGTTAATCCCATGCTGGCGACGCTCGTGAACTTTCATGATGAAGGCGTCGTCAAGTCTTGGGTTAATTACTACAGGAAGATCGAGGCCTGCCTGCATGAGATTGAGCTCAAGCGTATCGCTCCTAAAGTATTAGCTCTGAACTCCCAGCGGGTTGCTTGGGTTGAGCAGAGTGTTCCTTTCCTTCGCCATTTTGAACAAGAGGCGACCTTAAGGAGACTTCCACCGAGTCTGTCCAATTGCGTGCCTAGGTCGAAGCGAACGTATTTCTGAGATGGGGGTCATTGGCTCACGTGTTTCCCGGACGGAGGTCATTTGCTAACGTGTTTCCGGGACGGAGGTCGTTTGCTGACATATTTCCGAGATTGAGGTCATTGGCTGACGTATTTCCGAGACGGAGGTCATTGGCTGACGTGTTTCCCAGAGGGAGGTCATTTGCTGACGTGTTTTCGGGAAGGAAGTCGTTCGCTAACGTATTTCCGAGACGGAGGTCCTTGGCTGACGTGTTTCCGAGATGGAGGTTTTGGCTAACGTGTTTCCGGGACAGAGGTCATTTGCTGACATTGTTCCCGCCAAAATTTTGGCTCAAAACCCGCTCCTTATAAAATAATAACAATAAAAATAAATAAATAAATAAATAATAATAATAAAGGAGAAAATCTCCCTTTCAGAGCAAAGCTCTGTTCAAATCCCAAGGCAGGAAATGAAGCAGCGCTTCTGTTTCCCCCAATCAGAGCAAAGCTCTGTTTAAAATTCAAGCTTTAATAAAGGAAGCAAAGCTTCAGCTGACCTGCGCTCTGCGCTGCGCGACACGTGGCAGCGCAGTTGCGCTGCGCTCTGCGCTGAGCGACACGTGGCAGCGCAGATGCGCTGCGCTCTGCGCTGCGCGACACGTGTCAAGAGCAGTTGCGCTGCGCTCTGTGCTGCGCGACACGTGTCAAGCGCAGATGCCTTTGCGCCAATGCCAACACCAAAACAGAAAAATTCTGGAAAGATCTTTCTCAATCTTGTTAAAAACAAGAAGATTGCCTTCTGTAAAACAGAAGCCCTTGGATTAAATATCCAATGGTGGGGAAAAATACACAAACCACTCAGAGAAAGATCTCTCTAACCAATTTAACAAATCAAATGGTACTATAAAAAGGCCCCTAGACTCCAAGTCTAAAACACACATTAACAGAGAGAAAAACACAGAACTCCTCTAAAAGAAAAATTTGAGAAGAGCTCAGAAAAGAAAAAGGTAAAAACCTTTAAATAAAAGAAGAGTTTCTTCTAAAAAGATCATTGATCTAAGAACAAGATCAAAGATCTTCAATAAAAAAATATAATAATAATAATAAAGGCATTGCCTTTTGATGAACCACTGGTTCTTTGAAAACAAGAAAAACTTGTTTTCTTTGATCGAAATTTGATCAAAATAATAAAACAGTGCCCTGCACTTGAAAAAACTTGCACTATTGCGCTCTCGGGTTGGCTCAAGCCACCAGAGAGCGCCACGTGTCAGTCCTAGAACAGACTGCGCTATGCGCTTCTAAAAAACAGAACACTGCTCTCTTAAATTGGCGCACTGCACCAGAGCGCGCCACGTGTCAGCAGCGCAATAGCACAGCGCACTGCGCTTGCGCTCACCAAAGCACGACACGTGTCACCTCCACATGCGCTTGCGCTCATTAATTGGCGCAAAGCGCCTGACAGGCCACGTGGCACACTTTCAGGCTAATTAATGCACTGCATTATTAAAAAGGAGATACATAGCCCAATTAAAAGGCCTAACAGGCCTAATAAAAAATGCAATGCATTATTAAAAAGGGGCAGAGCCCAAATAAAGGTATGTCAGACCAAAACAGATGTTGTGCATCATTCATAAAAAAAGGGCAAAGCCCAAATAAAGGTCTATTAGACCCAGCAAAAATTCCATGCAGGGGAAGAGCCCTAGTAAAGGCCTAACAGGCCAGATGCAAATAAAATGTTGAACATTTTCAACTGGACTTAGGCCAATTCTGGCCGTAAGTCCTCAAATTAAATTGACTGAGCACGACTGCTCTCTTAAATCAATTTACATCCGGTTCAAGGGTACATCTCCGAACTCCTCTGACATTTGTCGTTGTAATCCTTCAACGTCGTCAGAGAGGTGGCGGGTCCCGATAACCATACATTGCTACGGACTTAAGCGTCCTTAAACTCATAGACTTAAGCGTCCTTAAACCAACACATGGACTTAAGCGTCCTTAAACTCATGGACTTAAGCATCCTTAAACCTATGGACTTAAGCGTCCTTAAGCCATCTCATGGACTTAAGTGTCCTTAAACCAACCTATGGACTTAAGCGTCCTTAAACCAACTCACGGACTTAAGCGTCCTTAAACCAATGGTCCCCCATGTCCCTAAACTGGCAATGGACCACTATGTCCCTAAACTGGAACAATAGAGTCCAAATGCTCTTTTGTCGGATCTAAACGATCCCGTTTAAGTTGATCTTAGCCTCAAATATGGCTAACGTATCCTTAAACCTTCAAACAGACTTTAGTCCCAAATTTGACTATAAATCCCCCAATCAACTTTGGTTCAAGGGTACATCCCTAAACTCCTCTGACATTTGTCGTTGTAATCCTTCAACGTCGTCAGAGAGGTGATGGGTCCCGACGGCCATACATTAAACGGACCACTATGTCCCTAAACTGGAACAATAGAACCCCTAAATGCTTTTTTTGTCGGATCTAAACGATCCCGTTAAGTTGATCTTAGTCTCAAACTGGACTAACGTATCCTTAACAAACGTTTAAGTTGATCTTAGCCCCAAATACGGCTAACGTATCCTTAAACCAAAACCCCAAACCCAAATCTAAGAAAACATGGATTTGGACTAATCCACATCCTACGGGCGACGACATAAGTTAGTCTCTGTATACAATCCACGGGCAACCACAAACAAAACAAACACCCACGACACGAAGTGAAATTCTGGAGAAGGAGAAAGTTGCTACCGCGACACGGTAGCGTAATTAACTGCAGGGGCTTGCGCCTGCAGGGAAGAGCATCCCCACAATCAAAAAACCCTCTAACGAAGGGGAATTTGACGAAGTCTGCTACATCGGTCGCATCCGTCTAAACCTCCGATACACGGTGCCATAAATCAACTTGGCATCTTTGGAATGGTGGACGGATAAAACCAAATAGCATCTACCCCGAATCTCAGGCAAGACGAACCTACGCGGTCGCGTCTCTGTATTCGGAGGGGAACAGATTCTGGCACGCCCGGAGGGACCTTTTCCTCTTTCCACTCCACACTTCGTGTGTCATGTTCGCGAACGAATCGCGGTTTGTTATGGTTGCCTGTGGATTCGAGACAGATTCTGGCACGCCCGGAGGGACCTCTTCCTCTTTCCACTCCACACTTCGTATGTCGTGTTCATGAACGAATCGCGGTTTGCTGTGGTTGCCTGTGGATTCGAGGTACTTAGATTTTTTTTCTTGCTCCGTGCAGAAAACAGAAGATCAATGGCTTCAAACTGCACTACCTGCAACTGCAACTCTCGCTCTGTCCCTGCTGGAGGAGTGACTTACGGGCCCCAAGCGGCCTCCCTTTTCAAGATGCTAGTAGAGCAGGTAACTCAAGCCACCACTGGACTATTCTTCGGGACCATGCTCCCGCCGATAAGCTTCAATGCCCCAATGATGTTGCAAGAAGCCCCAAAGAAGTCGGTCTTTGATCGACTTACCACTGCCACGATCCCTCTCAACGGGTCGCCCAACTTCAATACCTCAGTTTTCAACAGACTGGGCCAGAACGTCTACAAGCCCGCGATACCCGAAGCTGCCATCCCAAAGCGGATAGCCATCCCGGCTCAAGCGGACAAAATCATTGGAAAGGCTCCTCCTTCCAAGAAGTCAGTTTTTACAAGGCTGTCCATTCCGGTTGCTGCTCCAGGCGAAGTCCTCAAAGCTGCTTCCCCTGCCCAGAGATCTGTCTTTGACAGATTAGACATCGCTTCTCAACGGGTGTCAGACTTCGATAGGCTAGCACCGATAATAGTCTCTCCTCAAAACAGGGGGCACGACGAAATCGCCCTTATAGACGAAACAACTCCATCTGCAAGACACGCTCGACGTCGCCACTGGCGCCGAGTGAAGAAGGCTGGGGGCAACTCCCCCTCTGGGATAACTCCGCCAGCTCCAACGGTGGGGATCGATGCTGCTGTTCTAACCAGGAACAGCTTTGAATTGCTGAACAGGGTGCGCAGAAACTCTCCTACTGCGGTGCTGAAGAGGAATCCTTCACCTGTGGAGAATACTCCCAAGAAGAAGCTGGAGCAGCCCCCTCAACGGCTGTCCTCTAAAATTTACAAGGTCTGGAGACAGGTCCAGGAGTTGGTGATTGATCAAGACTATCTCCGCCGACAGAAAAAGATGAAGGTTCGGCAGGAGAAGAATTACTCCGTCAAGCCACAGAAAGCAACAGCTACTTGGGTTCCCACTACAACGGCCCCCTCAACTTCGACCACTCAAAAAAGAAGGAGGTCGGGGAAGATCCCTGTGTCTTCGGCAAATCGCAAAGACACTGAATCTAAACGCCCCAAGTCTGGGGTCATGGTGGTGCATACTGTTTATATGGCTTCCGGAAAGGAGAAAAGCCGTGCTTCGACGGGTCACCGACCGCTCACCCGATCTGTGACGAAAGCTCAGGAGCAACAACAGAAGCTTCAGGAAATGATGACTGCAATGGCCGCACTTACCGGGCCAAAAGAAAGCTCAGAGGCATCGTCAGAACCGCGTCATGAAAAAGAAACCGATGCTGACTTCCTACGCAGAGTCCTCGACAAGAAGGACAAAGAAGCTGCAGAGCAAGCGGCTAACATAAAACAAATGGCGCTCCTCTTCCAAGATATGGTAGGGATGATGTTACAGCCGGACCCTCCAGATGAAGAACCTCCAATCATTGTCGGAAACGACGGAGGGGAAACATCTAATCCTCCTCCAGCCCTTTCAGCAGCCAAGGAGGAAACCATTTCCAAAGCTGCACTAGACGACTATATAGCTCAGCAAATATGAGTTCATCAGGCGAATGAAGCGGCTGGGCAAATTGTTAGAACCGGACGACCCTATCCGGGCTGGTATGACCAAATCAGTTACCCGCCAGGATATACGATCCCTAAATTCCACGTGTACAAGGGGACAGGGAATCCACATCAACATGTCACTCAATTCATAGCCTTATGCAGCAACACGGGAGGCGACGACAAACTGCTTCTTCGCCAGTTCGTCGGTAGCTTAGCGGAGACGGCCTTTGAATGGTATTCAGAGCTACCTAACGACTCTGTCAAAACATTTGCGAAGATAGAGCTACTGTTTACACAAAGATTCGCGAGTGCTAGTGAACGCACCTCGATAACAGCGCTGATTAATGCCAGGGTAAGGCCAGACGAGACATGGGTTCAATACGCAACACGATGGCGGAATCTGTGGTCGAAATGCGAACAACGCATCAAAGAAGTGCTAGTGGTGGGCATGTTCGTGGGCACTCTTGATCCGCAAGCGACCATCTCGCAATTCATGATGTTCTTCAAGCCAACTACTTTCCAGGCCTTGATCGACAAGTTGGCCTAAATGGATCAGATGGGACATAAATCGTCTCCTCCAAAGCCGGACTCTCGAAATGAGAAAGGGAAAGGTAAAGCGATCGTTGTTGCTAATGCTCAACAACAGCCGAGCAACTTAAAGCCAGTTTTCCTTCGAAACGATATGCGTTCACGCCCATCCCTTGAGGAAAGACTAGGACGTACTTACTCGTTTCCTCAAAATAAAACAAGGAGACTATTCGAGATGGCAGTGCGCAACAGACTCATCAATCTGTTGAGTCCAAAACGTCCGTTGCAACCAGGCGATGTCAATGATCCCAATTATTGCCCTTACCACCAAACGGTAAGTCATCCGATCGAGAATTGCTTCGTTTTCAAAAACTGGGTTGAAGATCAATACCGACAGGGCAATTTCGCGCTATCCGAAAACTGGAAGGTGAGCCCGCCACAAACACATGCTCCAAGAAAGATGGATATGCCGGGGGAATCATGCTCATAGGGAAAGCCCCATACACGGAAAAGTCAATAAACTAGAGATTCGCCTCAGATACGGCGACGGCGGACCGAAACGTCCTTAAACTAATGACGGACCACTACGTCCTAAAACTAGCTGATGACCGAAACGTCTTTAAACTACTACCGCGGCATCCTCAGGCTGACGTGATAAAAAATAAATAAATAAATAAATAAAATATAATAAAAATGGTATGTCCATGAGCAAAATGGGCACGGATGAAAACCTGAAAGGGCTCCATGAGTAAAAACAGCAGGGCTACCGGCGAGTGTTCGTGAAAACCCGAAAGGGCGCGACCTCGTTAGAAAAAAAAGAAGAATAAAAAATAATAAAAAAAGACGGTATGTCCATAAGCAAAATGGGCACGGATGAAAACCCGAAAGGGCTCCGTGAATAAAAACAGCAGGGCTACCGGCGAGTGTTTGTGAAAACCCGAAAGGGCGCAACCTCGTTAAAAGACGCTTGCAGGGTCCTCTCGACCTTGTAAGGATAAATCACCCGCGTGAGATCCTTACGACTCACAAGGGAGAAACACACTTAGGGATCCTCACGATTCCTAAGGAGAAATCCCACTTGTGAGATCCTCACGACTCGTAAGGAGAACTCTCTTATGGGACCGTCACGGCTCATAAGATTTTAAAGTCTTAAGTTACAGAGACCTGAACCTGTTCTTAAGCAACCCCCACAACCTTCGAAATTCATGCCCTACAAGCGGCTCAATACTGACCCTTGTATACAATCCACGGGCGCGAATAAACATTTCCCTAACCAAGTCCCACCCGTGATTGGGAATATGTCCATATGGTGAACAACCCTTGTAAGTCCTCTCGACTTATAAGGAGAAAACCCTGTTGTAAGATTCTTACGACTTACAAGGGAATATACACTTAGGAATCCTCACGATCCCTAAGGAGAAAACACACCTACGAGATCCTCACGACTTTTAGGGAGAAATACCTTTATGAGACCCTTACGGCTCATGAAGTCAAAAGCCTTAGTCGACGGGATCCTAACCCTGTTCGCTAAGCCACCTTTGTTCGACATCGACAGAGGCAAATGATGATTCGCTCCTGGCAATATCCCAGTTGTAGCGATGTTGATGCCTAAACTGGTATCAAATTCCAAGCCCTTTCATAGCAAATGATGATTCGCTCCTGGCAATATTCCAGTTGTAGCAATGCTGATGTTGAGATTGGCACCAGATTCCAAGTTCCACTCTCACGATAAAAAAAAACAGCGAGCCATATATGCATATGAAATAGCCGAAATGATGGGGCAACTTGCAATAAAAAAAGCAGCAAGTAAAAATGTATGCATGCAAAATAGCCGAAATGATGGGGCAACTTACAATAAAAAGCAGCAAGTAAAAATGTATGCATGCAAAATAGCCGAAATGATTGGGCGACTCGCAATAAAAAGAATCGAGTAAAAAATAAAATAAATAGCCGATGATTGGGCACCGCGAAAAATAGCCGAAATGATGGGGCAATCGCGACTTTCGCGATATAAAGCTGAAATGATAGAGCATCGCGGAAAGAAAATAATAATAAAAAAATGAATGAAACTGCTGCCCTACATATGAGATCACATCGATCCCTGTATACAATCCAGGGGCACAAACAAAGAGGGAACCATACCTTCCCAACAGGCTCCACCATAAAGAGAAGCCAAATCTCGACGGTTCATAGACAACCTAGAGACAACCTCGACATTTGTCGCAATATTGCAGACACGATGTCAACAAACGGAGCAAAAGAAGATCCCTAGCTTCAGGGTCTCGACGTCAATATCGACAACTTAGAGATCGCTAACGGTGTTTCTCCCCACTCCAACCAGATGCAGACATGACGTCAACAACCGACCTCAGAGTCGCAATGAAACGGAGCCACGGCATAGTCCCTAGTTCCAAATCTTAAAGGCAATATCTACAGCCTAAAGAGTCAACAACGGCATTACTTTGCAGTCCAGCGGGATGCAGATGCGACGTCAACGAAAGACCCCATGGTCAAACAAGCGGAGTAACGGCAAAATCCCAGCTCCACCTCGGCATTCGTCTCGATACAGCAGATGAGATATCACTACAGCGTCCTTCCCCCAACAGGATTCGGACACGCCAAAGCAAACGAAGCGAAGGACGAATTCCTAGCTTCAGGGTCTTAATGGCAAGCCATATAAAACCGGAAAGACAATCAGAGATCATCTCGCACAAGCGCGGAGTGGTCACCACCTCTATGTTCGTCTCGATACAGCAGACGTAACACCTCCAAAAGGAGCCACGGCAAAGTCCCTAGTTCCAAACCTCGACGGTTCACCAACAACCTAGAGACAACCACTACATTCGTCTCGATACAGCAGACGCGATGCCAGCAAACGAAGCAAAGGCCAAATTCCTAGCTTCAAGGTCTTAACGGCAAGTCATATAAAGCCTGAAAGACAACCGGAGATCATCTCACACCAGTGCGGAATGGTCAACACCTCGACGTTCGTCTCGACATAGCAGACGCAACATCATCAAACAGCGGAGCCACGGCAAAATCCTTAGTTCCAAACCTCGACGGTTCACCAGCAACCTAGAGACAACCGCGACATTCGTCTCGATACAGCAGACGCAATGCCAACAAACGAAGAAAAGGCCAAATTCCTAGCTTCAGGGTCTTGACGGCAACTCATATAAAACCTGAAAGACCATCAGAGATCATCTCATATTAGTGCGGAGTGGTCACCACCTCTACGTTCGTCTCGATACAGCAGACGAGATGTCACCCCAGCATTCTTCCTCCAGCAGTGTTCAGACGCGACAATCAGACAAACGAAGCCACGGCAAAATCCCTAGTTCCAAACCTCGACAGTTCACCAGCAATCTAGAGACAACTGCGACATTCGTCTCGATACAGCAGACGCAATGCCAACAAACGAAGCAAAGGCCAAATTCCTAGCTTCAAGGTCTTGACGGCAACTCATATAAAACCTGAAAGACTATCGGAGATCATCCCACACCAGCGCGGAGTGGTTATGACTCATCGGGGCTCTCCAAAATGAGCCTAACCTCAAGTAAAAAGCGGCATGGCAAAATTCCTAACGCTTGCTCTTTCGGCGGTCAAACTGCCAAGGAGGATTGCTTGAAGACGTCTTTTCCAGCCCCCGAAGGGATCAGAGACACGGCAGTCGCAGGGCTACTCGAACAGCACGAATATATCAGCTGATGCAACGGTACGACGGACAAAACCCTAAGTACCACAGACCCTAACGGACCTCTGTCGTAAAGAGCAGAGGTTAACTGTGACGTTAGGATATTCTTGCGAGAAATACTCAATTCGTCTCGACTCGTGAGGAAATTGATGTCTTTGCGAGAACTGCTCGATTCGTCTCGACTCGTGAGGAAAAGCCTTAGGCAGCGGGGATTAAAAAAAAACTATTTCCTAAGCACTGGGATCCTGCAAGTCGGCCCAAAACGGTCTCTTGCATACTATCCACGGGTCTCACTTTCCAAAGTCGAATCTCGACAAGGAGGGAAACAACCGCTTACGGGTCCTCTCGACTCGTAAGAGGGTAAATTCTCTTGTGAGATCCTTACGACTCTCAAGAGAAAACGCACATAGGAATCCGCACGATTCCTAAGGAGAAAATACACCTATGAGATCCTCTCGATCCGTAGGGAGAAAAGTCTTTGTGAAACCCTCACGGCTCATAAAGTTGAAAGGTCTTAGGCTATAAGGACCCTAAACTTGTCTCCTAAGCCCTCAATTCCATGGCCACTCATAACTTTGCACTACTTCACCCACGTATATACTTATGTGGGCAAAGTAGTGGGGGGCATTTGTTCCCGCCAAAATTTTGGACATGCATGTCTTCCATGAAGGTTAGAGCAAATACTAGGAAAGGACGGACAAGGATCTAGAGGAAGAAACTTCGTTTCTTCCCAATCATCCTAATCCCTTTTTCTAATAGTTGCTATAACTTCTAAAAGATTTCATTTAGGGCATTGAAAGAGGTGTTAATATTAATCTTATCAAACCCCACCTTTGACCTAACCCTAGCAAGTTTCTTTATCATCATATAACTTAGTTTTAGATTCAATTAAAACAAAACCAAACAACCATTGGAATCAACTCGTAAAAACACTTAGGAAAATAACACATCCCTGTGGACCGACCCGTATTCACCGGCTAGCTGCAAAGCGACGCCGTTTCTGATTGCGGTAAAAATATTTTTGATCTTAAAAACCTACACTAATCAAATGGCGGGAAATGAAGCAACGCTTCTGTTTCCCCCAATCAGAGCAAAGCTCTGTTTAAAATTCAAGCTTTAATAAAGGAAGCAACGCTTCAGCTGACCTGCGCTCTGCGCTGCGCGACACGTGGCAGCGCAGTTGCGCTGCGCTCTGCGCTGCGCGACACGTGGCAGCGCAAGCACAGTTGCGCTGCGCTCTGCGCTGCGCAACACGTGGCAGCGCAGTTGCGCTGCGCTCTGCGTTGCGCGACACGTGTCAAGCGCAGATGCATTTGCGCCAATGCCATCACCAAAACAGAAAAATTATGGAAAGTTCTTTCTCAATCTTGTTAAAAACAAGAAGATTGCCTTCTGTAAAACAGAAGCCCTTGGATTAAAGATCCAATGGTGGGGAAAAATCCCCAAATCACTCAGAGAAAGATCTCTCTAACCAATTTAACAAATCAAATGGCACTATAAAAAGGCCCCTAGACTCCAAGCCTAAAACACACATTAACAGAGAGAAAAACACAAAACTCCTCTAAAAGAAAATTTGAGAAGAGCTCAGAAAAGAAAAGGGTAAAAACCTTTGAATAAAAGAAGAGTTTCTTCTAAAAAGATCATTGATCTAAGAACAAGATCAAAGATCTTCAATAAAAAAAATATAATAATAATAAAGGTATTGCCTTTTGATGAACCACTGGTTCTTTGAAAACAAGAAAAACTTGTTTTCTTTGATCGAAATTTGATCAAAATAATAAAACAGTGCTCTACACTTGAAAAACTTGCACTGTTGCGCTCTCAGGTTGGCGCAAGCCACCAGAGAGCGCCACGTATCAGTCCCAAAACAGACTGCGCTATGCGCTTCTAAAAAACAGAGCACTTCTCTCTTAAATTGGCGCACTGCACCAGAGCGCGTCACGTGTCAGCAGCGCAATAGCACAGCGCACTGCCCTTGTGCTCACCAGAGTGCGACACGTGTCACCTCCACATGCGTTTGCGCTCATTAATTGGCGCAAAGCGCCTGACAGGCCACGTGGCACACTGTCAGGCTAATTAATGCACTGCATTATTAAAAAGGAGGGACAAAGCCTAATTAAAAGGCCTAACAGGCCTAACAAAAAATGCAATGCATTATTAAAAAGGGGCAGAGCCCAAATAAAGGTCTGTCAGACCAAAACAGATGTTGTGCATTATTTATAAAAAAAGGGCAAAGCCCAAATAAAGGTCTATTAGACCCAGAAAAAATGCCATGCAGGGGCAGAGCCCTAGTAAAGGCCTAACAGGCCAGATGCAAATAAAATGTTGAACATTTTCAACTGGACTTAGCCCAATTCTGGCCGTAAGTCCTCAAATTAAATTGACTGAGCACGAATGCTCTCATAAATTAATTTACATCCGGTTCAATGGTACATCTCCGAACTCCTCTGACATTTGTCGTTGTAATCCTTCAACGTTGTCAGAGAGGTGAAGGGTCCCGATAACCATACATTGCTACATACTTAAGCGCCCTTAAACTCATGGACTTAAGCGTCCATAAACCAACTCATGGACTTAAGCGTCCTTAAACTCATGGACTTAAGCGTCCTTAAACCTATGGACTTAAGCGTCCTTAAACCAGCTCATGGACTTAAGCGTCCTTAAACCAACCTATGGACTTAAGCATCCTTAAACCAACTCACGGACTTAAGCGTCGTTAAACCAATGGACCCCCATGTCCCTAAACTGGCAATGGACCACTATGTCCCTAAACTGGAACAATAGAGTCCAAATGCTCTTTTGTCGGATCTAAACGATCCCGTTTAAGTTGATCTTAGCCTCAAATATGGCTAACGTATCCTTAAACCTTCAAACAGACTTTAGTCCTAAATTAGACTATAAATCCCCCAATCAACTTTGGTTCAAGGGTACATCCCTGAACTCCTCTAACATCTGTCATTGTAATCCTTCAACGTCGTCAGAGAGGTGATGGGTCCCGACGGCCATACATTAAACGGACCACTATATCCCTAAACTGGAACAATAGAGCCCTTAAATGCTTTTTTTGTCGGATTTAAATGATCACGTTCAGTTGATCTTAGTCTCAAACTGGACTAACGTATCCTTAACAAACGTTTAAGTTGATCTTAGCCCTAAATACGGCTAACGTATCCTTAAACCAAAACCCCAAACCCAAATCTAAGAAAACACGGATTTGGACTAATCCACGTCCTACGGACGACGACATAAGTTAGTCTCCGTATACAATCCACGAGCAACCACAAACAAAATAAACACCCACGACACGAACTGAAATTCTGGAGAAGGAGAAAGTTGCTACCGCGACGCGGTAGCGTAATTAACTGCAGGGGCTTGCGCCTGCAGGGAAGAGCGTCCCCACAATCAAAAACCCCTCTAACGAGGGGGAATCTGACGAAGTCTGCTACATCGGCCGCATCCGTCTAAACCTTCGATACACGGTGCTATAAATCAACTTGGCATCTTCGGAGAGGTGGACGGATAAAACCAAATAACATCTGCCCCGAATCTCAGGCAAGACGAACCTACGCGGTCGCGTCTCTATATTCGGAGGGGAACAGACATGTTTCCGGGACGGAGGTCATTTGCTTACATGTTTTCGGGACGGAGGTCATTTGCTGACGTGTTTCCGAGATGGAGGTCATTTGCTGACTTGCTCCGCTTTCTGCGGCATCGGGGCTGACTCTAGGTTGTGTGTGAACCGTAGAGTCTTAGAATTGGGGACTTTGCCATGGCTCCGATTGGTGGTGTCGCGTCCGTGCCCTGCTGGCATGAGGAAGAACATCGTTGATGGTCTTCTGGGATGCAGATGTTGCTGTCGAGATCTGACTTTCCCCTTGACAGAGTTTGTTGGGACATGTGGTTCCCTTTTCGTTTATGCCTATGGATTGTATACAGGGGTCAGTATGGACTTACCTGCAAGGCAAAAGTTTCATTCTTTCATCATTTTTTTATTTCTTTCCGCGATGCTCTAACATTTCAGCTTTTTATATCGCGAAAGTCGCGATTGCCCAATCATTTTGGCTATTTTTTCGCGGTGCCCAATCATTTCGGCTATTTTTCTTTTACTCGCTGTTTTTTATTGCGAGTTGCCTAATCATTTCGGTTATTTTTGTATGCATATTTTTTACTTGCTAATTTTGTTGCAAGTTGCCCTATCATTTTGGCTATTTCATATGCATTTATGGCTCACTGACTTTTCACCGTGAGTATGGAATTTAGGATCTGATACCAATCTTAGCATCAGCATCGCTGCGACTGGAATATTGCCAGGAGTGAATCATCATTTGCCGTGAAAGGACTTGGAATTTGTTATCGATTTAGGCATCAGCAACGCTACTACTGGAACGTTGTCAGGAGCGAATCATCATTTGTCTCAGTCGATTCGAACAAAGGTGGCTTAGCAAACAGGTTTAGGATCCTGTCGACTAAGGCTTTTGACTTCATGAGCCGTAAGGGTCTCATAAAGGTGTTTCTCCCTACGAGTCGTAAGGATCTCATAGGTGTATGTTCTCCTTAGAAGTCGTGAGGAATCCTAAGTGGTGTTCTCTCTTATAAGTCATAAGGATCTTGCAAGAGTGTTTTCTTCTTATAAATCAAGAGGAGTTACAAGTGTTGTTTACCAAATAGGGGTATTTCACGCCATTGGCAGAACTTGGAGGGGGAGACGTTTATTTGTGCCCGTGGATTGTATACAAGGGTCAATATTGAACCGTTTGTAGGGCAGTCTGGGAGATGTGATGGCTTAAGAACAGGTTCAGATCCCTATAACTTAAGGCTTTTGAGGGTCTCATAAGAGGGTTTCCCTTACGAGTCGTGAGGATCTCGTTAGTGTAATTTTTCCTCAGGAATCGTGGGGATCCCTAAGTGTGTTGCTCCCTTATAGGTCATAAGGATCCCACGTAGGTATTTTTTGCTTACAAGGTCGAAAGGACCTTGCAAGTGTGCATGAATTTTTTTTTACGAGTCTGCGCCCTTTCGGGTTTTCACAAACTCGCCGGTAGCCCTGCTGTTTTTACTCACGGAGCCCTTTCGGGTTTTCATCCGTGCCCATCTTGCTTATAAACGTACCTTTTTTTATTTTATTTATTTTATATTTATTTATATTTTTTTTTGCGTCAGCCCTAGGATGCTGCGGTTTGTAGTAGTTTAAAGACGTTTCGGTCCGTAGCTAGTTTCAGGACATTACGGTCCGTTGTTAGTTTAGGGGTGTTTTGGTCCGCGGTTAGTTTAAGGACATTACGGTCCATAGTTAGTATAAGAACATTATGGTCCATAGTTAGTTTAAGGACGTTACGGTCTATTGTTAGTTTAAGAACATTACGGTCCATCGTGATTTCGATGCGAGGCTTCGCCGGATACTACTTATAGAGTGTGGGCTTGGGAAGATACCGAGCGGATATAGGCGTCGTCATCTATCGTTGACCTGGGCCGTGACTCGTCAGGCGTAGTATTTTTTTCAGGAATCGTCCGTTTACTGGACGGAAGGGTCTCTCTCCATGTATATCCATGAGCAAGTAAGCCCCGCCTTGGTAGACCTTGTCACATAATCCAAGGATGATTTTGGCACTGCTCTTGCCCCCAGCTCCTCTATATTATCTTCTAACGCCGAGTAAGTTTCTTCGTTATTTAGCAACGAATGAGAGATCATATGGCAACTTGCCACATATTCTTTGGGTTCCTCTGACGAGTCGTCTCCCTCATCATTGTCGTTATCTCCACTTTCAAGGATATGGTTGAGAAACTCTTGGAGTGTGACCGGGGTTCGTGCCTTCTGGTTATATTCTTCCAGTGCGTCAATATGCTTTTGCAGATCCGTGCGCTTGTCGTCAGGCTACGCGGGCTTCTTGGTCTTCTTCTTTTTCTTTGAAGACTTTGACGGATGGGCCTGGGTATTTTGCCCATTGCTACCAATTCCCGATGTTGGGCGCGGTTTCAGCATCCCCTCAATAATCTCTGGTTTTAGCGGGCTTTTCCACCTGATTGCCGGGCATGCTTGAATATCTTTCAGCATTCTTTTAGTTTTTGCCGAAAGAACTACTTCCCATGGAGCTTCTTTTATGAATGAGCATGATGCCCCCGGCGTGTCCATCTTTTTTAGAGCATGTGGTTGTGGCGGGTTTACCCTCCAGTTTTCAGACAATGCGAATTTGCCTTGCTGGTACTGGTTTTCAACCCAGTTTTTGAAGATGTAGCAATCTTCGATTGGATGGCCCACTACTCTGTGGTAGGGAAAATAGTTAGGATGGTTGACGTCACCAGGTTGTGATGGATGTCTCGGATCCGGCAGAGTGATGTGCCCGTTACGCACTTCCAGTTCGAACAGTCTCCTTGTTTTATCCCGGGAAAATGAGTAAGGACGTCTCAACTTCTCATCGAGGGACGCGACTTGTTGCTTTGGCGAACAACCGGTCTCGAGTCACTCGGTTGTTTTCGGGCGTTGGTGACGAAGGTCGCTTTCCCTTTCCCCTTTTCATTCCGAAGATCCGTCTTTGAAGAGGAAGGCCTATGGCCCATCTGGTCCATTTGGGCTAGCTTGTCAATCAAGGCTTGAAAAGTGGTCGTTTTGAAAAACATCATGAATTGGGATATGGTCGCCTGCGGATCCATGGTCCCCACGAACATGCCCACGGCAGGAACTTCTTCTATGCGTTGTTCGCATCTCGACTATAGGTTCCGCCATCGAATTGCATACTGAACCGATGTCTCTCCCGGCTTCACTCTGGCGTTGATTAATGCCGTGATCGGGGTACGTTCGCTGGCGCTTGCGAATCTTTGTGTAAACAGTATCTCCATTTCTGCAAATGTCTTGACAGAGTCATTCGGGAGCTCGGAGTACCATTTGAATGTTGTCTCCGACAAGCTTCCAACAAACTGGCGAAACAACAGTTTATCGTCACCCCCAGTATTACGCACAAGGCTCTGAATTGAGCAACGTGCTGGTGTGGATTACCCGTCCCCTTATACACGTGGAATTTAGGGATCGTATATCCCGGCGGGTACTTTATTTGATCGTACCAACCGAATAGAGTCGTCCAGTTTTAATGATTTGGCCAGCCGCTTCGCTCTCCTGTTGAGCTATATAGTCGTCAAGAGCAGCTTTCGAGATCGTCTCTTCTTTAGCTGCTGAAAAAGCAGGAAGAGGGTTTGATGTCTCCCCTCTGTCGTCTTCAAGGATAATAGGAAGGTCTTCAGCTGGGGGATCTGGCTGTATCATCATCCCGACCATATCTTGAAACAGAAGCGCCATTTGCTTTATGTTAGCCGCTTGTTCCGCGGCATCTTTGTCTTTCTTCTCGAGCATTTTTCGGAGAAATTCGGCGTCGGTTTCCTATTCCTGGCACTGATGTCTCCGGGCTTTCTTTTGGCCCGGTGAGTGCGGCCATCTTTGTCAGCATCTCCTGGAGCTTTTGCTGTTGTTGCTCCTGAGCCTTAATTACTGATCGCGTAAGTGGTCGATGACCCTTGGAGGTACGGCTATCCTCTTTTCCGGATGCCATGTAAATGGTGTACACTACCATGCCCCCGGACTTGGGGTGTTTGGATTCAGTGCCCTTAAGATTTATCGCAGACACAGGGATCGTCTCCGGCCTTCTCCTTTTATGGGCGGTCGAAGTTGAGGGGCCGTTGCAGCCGATGCTTTCCGCGGTACGACGGTGGTGAGATGGTCCTCCTCTTGCCGAACCTTCATTTTCTTCTTTCGGCGGGAGTAGTCTTTGTTGATTACAGAGACTTGGACCCTCCGCCAAACCCTGTGGATTTTGGAGGACGACCTCTGAGAGGCTGCTCCGGCTTCGCCTTAATAACATTTTCAGCAGGTGGAGGAGACTTTTTCAAAATGGCGGTTGGAGATTTCTTGCGCACACTCCTGAGCGTCTCAAAGCTATTCCCAGTTGGAACAGAAGCGTCAATTTCCACCATCGGAGCTGGTGGAGTCAGTCCAAAGGGAGAGCTGCCCCTAGTTTTCCTCACTCGGCGCCAATGGAGACGTCAAGCGTGTCTTGCAGATGGTATTGGCTCAGTTACAGAGGTGGCTTCATCATGCCCCCTGTTCTCGTGAAGGGCTGCCGTTGGTGCCAGCCTATTGAAAACTGACGTCCGCCAAGAGGAAACGTCTAACCTATCGAAGATTGACTTTCGGGTGGGGCAAGCACTTGTAATGGCTTCACCCGCAGTGGGAGTTAGAACGGCCAGCCTTGCGAAGACCGTCCCTTTAGTAGGAGAAGCCCCTCTGATGACTTCGTTTACCAGAGCTAGAATGGCTATCTGCTTCGGGATAACTCCTTCGGGTATTGCAGGCTTCTTGACGGGCCCACTTCAGTTTTGGCCTAATCTATTAAAGACCGAGGTGTTGGACTTAGACGACCGGCTGAGAGGGGTCGTGGTGTTGCAAGCCGATCGAAGACCGACTTCTTTGGAGCTTCCTGTGATGGCACTGGAGTGTTGAAGCTCATTGGTGGGAGCATGGTCCCAAAGAACAACCCAGTGGTGACCTGTGTCACCTGTTCCACCGGCATTGCGAAGATAGAGACCGCTTGGGGCCCGTAAGTCACTCCTCCAGTTGTGGCGGAGCGAGAATCGTTGGTGCAGTTAGAAGCTATTGACGCCATCTTTTCTTCCTTTTTCTGCACGGGAGAAAGACACCAAATCTTAGTACCTCGAATCTACAGGCAACCATATTAAACCGCGATTCGTTCATGAACACGACACACGAAGTGTGGAGTGGAAAGAGGAAAAAGTCCCACCGGGCGTGCCAGAATCTGTTTACCGCCGAAAACAGAGACGAAACCGCATAGGTCGCCTTGCCTGAATTTGGGGGCAGATGCTATTTGGTTTTATCCGTTCACCTCTCCGAAAATGCCAAGTTGATTTATGGCACCATGTATCGGAGGTTTGGACAGATGCGGCCTTTGTAGCAGACTTCGTCAGATTCCCCCTCATTGTGAGGGGTTTTTGATTGTGGGGACGCTCTTCCCTGCAGGCACAAGCCCTTGCAGTTAATTACGTTACCGCATCGCGGTAACCACTTTCTCCTGCTCCAGAAGGTCACTTTGTGTCGTGTGTGTTTTTTTTATTTTCTGGTTGCCCATGGATTGTATACGGAGACTAATTTATACTGTCGCCCGTAGGGCGTGGATTAGTCTAAATCCGTATTTTCTTAAATTTGGGTTTGGGTTTGTTTTAAGGATCGTTAACCTCATTTGAGATTAAGATCAACTTCAATGCTTGTTAAGGATACGTTAGTCTAATTTTAGACTAAGATCTACTTAACAAGGTTTTAGGATCATTTGGATCCAACGAAAGAGTATTTGGACTCTATTGTTTTAGTTTAAGGACGTTGCGGTCCATTGTTAGTTTAAGAATGTTTCGGTCCATTGTTTAAGGACCTCATAGTCCGTAAGGTTTAGAGACATTGTAGTCTGTATGGTTTAAAGACATCATATTTGGTTTAAACACATCATAGTCTGTAAGGCTTTGGTTTAATCGTTTGGGGATGCACCAAAAGTTATTGGTTATTGGGACCCTCCATCTCTCTGAAGACGTTGAAGAATTACAACGACATGTATCAGAGGTATAAAGAGATGTACCCTTGAACCAATATTGGTTGGGAGATCTATAGTCAGGTTTGGGACTAAGACCAATTAAACAGATTATGAGTACATAGGCTCAATTAATTTGAATTAGGGACTTGTGGCTAACTTGGGCTCAACCCACTCAGTTTTGAATAAAATGTTGAACATTTGTTTGGGCTCAGTCCCTTTTTATTCAACAATGCTGAGCATTGATTTGGGTTCTGACACCCCTTTTTCTTTTTATCTTTTATTGAGTGTTGAACACTTCTTTATGGCGTTGGGGCTTTATTTACAGAGCACTTTGTAATTCCTTAGTGCCACGTGAGGAGCACATGGAGCACTTGGCGCTGAGCGCCAAACTTGGAGCGCTAAGGCGCTTCTTATAAAACAGCGCCCACATGAGGAGCACATAGAGCGCTTGGCACTGAGCGCCAGACTTGGAGCGCTAAGGCGCTTCTTATAAAATAGCGCCCACGTGAGGAGCACATGGAGCACTTAGCGCTGAGCGCCAGACTTGGAGCGCTAAGGCGCTTCTTATAAAATAGCGCCCACGTGAGGAGCGCTGGGCGCTGAGCGCCAGACTTGGAGCACTAAGGCGCTTCTTAAAAAATAGTGCCCACGTGAGGAGCACGTAGAGCGCTTGGCGTTGAGCGCCAGATTTGGAGCGCTAAGTCGCTTCTTATAAAATAGGCATCTTTGATCTGTCCTGTGCTCTGAGAATTAAATTCTCGGTTTATAAGAGACTTTGTCTCAGGGATCTAAGTTCTTCTTCTATGAGGAGTGTTTCCCCAATCAGAGCAAAACTCTGTTCAAATTCCGAGGTTTGAAATGAAGTGGCGCTTCGTGAAGAGCGCCAGCAGTGAACGCGCCAGCACTAAGATTCAAAGACTCTGAAACGGCGCTCACGTGCAAAGCACGAGAGCGCTAAGCGCCTAGAACTCTAAGCGCCAAGTGCGCTAACCGCCAAGAGCGCTTCATTATTTTCTCCTGGTTATAACAAGTTAAGTTATGCAGCGCATAAGCGCCTGACAAAGGAATAACAAAGAATTAAAAATAAGAGGAGCACTTGGCAGATAATAAAATACTTAATTAGACTTTTTATTATTATTATTACAATGTAAACAGATCACCAAACATGGGATCAAAAGGACAGGGGTTTGCAAAGCTAAGAATGAGATTATCTAGTTCCCTCTCTGTCTTCTCTACCATGTCAAAACGGTGATCTTCTCGAGGAGTAGCCACCCATCGATCAGCGCCGCACTCACCAGAGAAAGTAGAGATAACGACCCGACGAGCCCGTATGTAGCTCAGCAAATGGACAGAGCAATCCCTCAGGGCTTTAGTGATCGAATGTGCCTCAAAGAAGCACTCGATCTTGTCTTCAGCAGCATCGAGCATTGCAGAGGTCATCTCTGCTGGAGGAGGAGGGATATCAGCGAGCACGGATGTACGGATCATCCGAAGCCAAATAGAGTATGGGGGGAAAGGAGACCCTACACGAGTCATGAGCTCGTACAACGCTGCGTCGCATTGGTCATCCGTAAGAGCAGGATCCACCAAGCGCGCAGCAAAGCAAGGAACAATGTCCTAGATGGGCACTTCCCATGGTTGTCGACGAGCATGTGGGCGGTTACAAGACATAGTTGAGAGGGTTCTTTTGGATACGAGAAAAGAAAGAAGCTTTGCTTCAGATTAATTATGAAGACTAGGTACAGAAAATTTTGTGCATGGTGGAGCTATTTCCAAGACCCGGGAAATGAAAGTTCTGGGGAATATAAGTTTGACTTAAAAGGAGGGTGAAAAGACACCTCCAATAAAGCAGTGCTTTAGATGCAGCTCCAAGCGCACTGCGCCATAAGTAGCGCACCACGTGCAAAGCACGTGCGCGCTAGCGCTAAGAGCGCTGCGCTCCGAGTAGCGCACCATGGGCAGAGCGCATAAGCGCTAGCGCTGGAACTAAAAGCTCCCCACCGTTAGATCAAAGATCTAATAATAATGATAAATTATTAATTAACCAGAATTAAATTCTGTTGAGAAAAGATTTCTCAAAATCTTTCCAAACAACAAAATTGTGCTCTGTAAATCAGAGCACCGTTGGATCAATGATCCAATGGAAAATAAAAATTACCAAAGACAAAATAAATTCTGTATGGAAAGATTTCCCAATCTTGGTAAAAAAAACAAGAAGATTATCTTCTGTAAACTAGAAGCCTTTCGATCAAAGATCCAACGATGGGAAATTCTCCAAATCAATTGGAGAAAAGATCTCCTTAACAGATTGAACAAACCATCTTGCCCTATATAAAAGGCCCCCATACTTCAAGTCTGAAAGAGAGGAACCGCCCATAAACTTTGAGAAAATCTCAAGAATAAGAAGAAACTCTCGGCAAAATAAGACAATTCTTTTTCGAGGTAAAAAGAATATACAGACGAAATCATTTCAATATAAATAGAAGTACTTACTTCTTTCACAGATCATAGATCTATAAGACAAATTGTCTTTCACAAAAGAGATTATGAATATCTCATTATAAAAGGGGAGAATTATTCAATTCTCTTAGGATCATAGATCCATAAAGGCAAAGCCTTTCATCAAAAAGAGATTGAAATATCTCCTATGAACTAAGAACTTTGTTCTTAGAATCTTGAGACAAAGTCTCTTATCAAAGAACAGATAATCTGCAGAGTGCAAAGTTAACCTAAGAAGAGCCTTAGCACTCCTAATCTAATGAGAGCCTTAGCGCTCCCAATTTAAAAGTGCCTTAGTGCACTTCGTCTAGCGCAAAGCGCTGCAGTGCCATAGCGCTTCAAACACAGCGGACTGCGCTCATTGGCTAGCACTCAGCGCTAGGCGCGCCACATGCTCCTCACGTGTGCGCTGCATTACTAAAAGCGCTCTGTGCTCATTATATGGCACCAGCGCCAAACGCCTCAATGCTTCAACTATAGCTCATCAGCGCTCTACATTTAGCGCATCAGCGCTCTTCATCAACGCTTTAACCATAGCGCACTACGCTCATCAACTGGTGCTAGTGCCAAGTGCGCCATATGTTTTTATGTGCTCTTGGACAGAACATAAACTGTTCTTTGAATAAGCCTGGAGCTATGATAAATGCACAACATTCAACTAAAGACAAAACATTGTCAGAGACCAACCAATGCTTAGCATTTTTAAAGGGATTGGGCTCAAACAAACATTTAACAACTCAAAAAGAACAAATGTTGAAGATTGTAATTGAATGGACTTAGCCCAAATTGGCCATAAGTCCTCAATTTAGATTAATTGAGTTCATATGCTCATAAATCACAGATCTTAGTCCCAATTGGACTACAGGTCTCTCAACCCACATCGGTTTAAGGGTATATCTCTGAACTCCTCTGATATTTGTCGTTGTAATCCTTCAACGTCTTCAGACATTTCATGGACTATGAGGTCCTTAAGCTCATGGACTATGATTTCCTTAACCTTGACTGTGAGGTCTTTAAACTCATGGACTATGATGTCCTTAACCTTGACTGTGAGGTCTTTAAACTCACAGACTATGATGTCCTTAACCTTGACTGTGATGTCTTTAAACTCACGGACTATGATGTCCTTAACCTTAGACCGAAATGTCCTTAAACTAACATTGGACCGAGATGTCCTTAAACTAACGCTGGACCGTAATGTCCTTAAACTAATCGACCGCAATGTCCCTAAACTAACAATAGAGCCCAAATGCTCTTTTGTTGGATCTAAATGATCCCGTTAAGTTGATCTTAGTCTAAAATGAGACTGACGTATCCTTAACAAACGTTTAAGTTGATCTTAGTCTCAAATGAGGCTAACGTATCCTTAAACCTAACCCCCAAACCCAAATCTAAGAAGATACGGATTTGGACTAATCCACGCCCTACAGGCGACAATATAAATTAGTCTCCGTATACAATCCACGGGCAATCAAAAACAAAACAAACACCCACGACACGAAGTGACCATCTAGAGAAGGAGAAAGTGGTTACCGCGATGCGGTAGCGTAATTAGCTGCGGGGGCTTGCGCCTGCAGGGAAAAGCATCCCCATAATAAAAAAACCCCTCAAACAAGGGGAATCTGATGAAGTCTGCTACATTGGCCGCATCCGTTTAAACCTCCGATACATGGTGCTATAAATCAACTTGGCATCTTCGGAGAGGTGGACGGATAGCCCCAATTAGCATCTGCCCCGAAATTCAGGCAAGACGGACCCGCGCGGTCGCGTCTCCGCGTTTCGGCGGGAAACAGATTCTGGCACACCCGGTGGGAACTTTTCCACTTTCCACTCCACACTTCGTGTATCGTGTTCGCGAATGAATCACGGTTTGATATGGTTGCCCTTGGATTAGAGGTACTAAGATTTGGTGTCTTGCGCCGTGCAGAAAACGAAAGATCAATGGCGTCTACCTGCACAAAATGTTCCGGCTGCAACTGCAACTCCCGTTCCGCCTCATCTGGAGGTGTAACTTACGGGCCCCAGGCGGCCTCCCTGTTCATAATGCTAGTGGACCAAGTAACTCAGGCCACCACTGGGCTGTTCTTTGGGACTATGATCCCACCCATGAGCTTCAATGCCCCGATGCTGCCGCAAGAAGCCCCAAAGAAGTTGGTCTTTGATCGACTTACCACTGCCGAGGCCCCTCTCAACTGGTCGCCCAAGTCTAACGCCTTAGTTTTCAACAGACTGGGCCAGAATGCCAACAAGTCCGCAATACCTGAAGCAGCCATCCCAAAGCGGATTGTCATCCCGGCTCAAGCGGACAAAATCATTGGAAAGGCTTCTCCTGACAAGAAGTCAGTCTTCATAAGGCTGGCCACTCTGGCTCCCGCTCCAGGCGAAGTCACCTCTGCCCAGAGATCTATATTCGATAGGTTGGACATTACTTCTCGGCGAACGTCGGTCTTCAAAAGGCTGGCACCGGCGACAACCCTCCGTCAAGACAGGGGGCATAACGAAGTCACCCCTATAGCTGAACCAACTCCATCCACTCGACACGCTCGACGTCGCCACTGGCGCCGAGTAAGGAAGGCTGGGGGCAACTCCCCCTCTGGGCTAACTCCGCCAGCTCCCATGGTGGTAATCAATGCTGCTATTCCAACTGGGAACAACTTTGAACCGCTTAGGAGGGTTCACAAGAACTCTCCGACTGTCGTACTGAAGAGATCTCCTCCACCTATGGAGATTACTACAGAAAAGAAGACGGAGCAGCCCCCTCAGCGGCTGTCCTCCAAAATTTATAAAGTCTGGCGACGGGTCTAGGAATCGGTGATTAACCAGGACTACTCTCGCCGGCAAAAGAAGCTCAAAGCTCAGCAAGAAAAGAGCCATCTCGAGGTACCACAGAAGATGTCATCCATCTGGGTGCCCGCTGCAACGTCTCCCTCAACGTCAACCGCTCAAAAGAGAAGGAGGCCGGAGAAAGCCCCTGTGACCGCGGCGAACCGCAAAAGCGCTGAGTCTAAACGCTCCAAGTCTGGGGGCATGGTGACACATACCGTTTATATGGTTTCCGGAAAAGAGGAAAGCCGTGCTTCCACGGGTCATCGACCGCTTACCCGTTCGATAACGAAGGCTCAGGAACAACAGCAGCAGAAACTCCAAGAGATGCTGACCACAATGGCCGTACTCACTAGGCCAAAAGAAAATCCAGAGACCTCAGAGCAGCGTCGGGAACAAGAAACTGATACTGAATTCCTCCGAAGAATGCTCGAGAGGAAAGAAAAGGAGGCCACGGAACAGGAAGCCGACATCAAACGAATGGCTCTTTTGTTCCAAGACATGGCTGGAATGATGTTACAGCCACAACCTCCAGCTGAAGACCTCCCGATTATCATTGAAGACGGCAGAGGGGAGACATCGAACCCTCTTCCAGCCAAGGAGGAGACCATCTCCAAGGCCGCTCTGGATGATTACATTGCTCAGCAAATACGAGTTCACCAAGCGAACGAAACAGCCGGGCAGATCGTTAAAACTGGGCGACTATATCCAGGCTGGTATGACTAAATAAGGTACCCGCCGGGATATACGAGCCCTAAATTTCACGTATATAAAGGGACGGTAAATCCGCATCAGCACGTCGCTCAATTCAGAGCCTTGTGCGGCAACACCGGGGGTGATGATAAACTTTTGCTCCGCCAGTTTATTGGTAGCTTGTCGGAGACGGCATTCGAGTGGTATTCTGAACTTCCAAACGACTCAGTCAAAACTTTTGCAGAGATGGAGCTACTATTCACCCAGCGTTTCGCGAGTGCTAGTAAACACACCCCAATAATGGTGTAACACCCTAGTTCATTTATATAGGTTCTATTTTGAGTATTTCTTTATTTATGGTATTTTCTTGATTTACTGTGTTTTGGATGCGAATGGTGTATTTGACATCTGTATTTGCATCCGACCTGACCCACATGCTTGAAACCTGTTTTGATTCATGTTTATGATTTGTCCTGACTTGATACGTGGACTCGTGCACTTTCATTTGCATACTAGCATTTTACCTGGCATCTGCATTTTTATATAACATTTAAGTCACATAAAATAGTTTAAAAATATATTGCATGGCCTGCATGATACCCCTGACCCTGTGGTAGCATCCGCGCATCTTGTTCTCGTCCCGTTCAGTGAAACGTACTTGTTTGGATGGCTACACGCACGTACGTGCATCTGTTCTTGGGGGTATGCATTTTCTTTACCCGGATATCCAACTTTAATTTTGGTCGACATGTATATTTTTCGTATTTTAAAACTGAATTTTAGACCCGACCCGGGCATGTTTTGGACTATGTTTGTATTTACCAGAATATCAAATTTTATTTATATAATTTTAATTTTATAAACTGATACAAATTAAAATTTAGTTAACTAATAAAAGATTTTTTAAATTTAAATCTAAACTAATTTCCTAACAAACTAACAACGCCTCCCTTTCTCTCTCTCTCTCTCCTCTGCATATATATATTTTATTTATTTATTTATTTTTCTTTTCTTATTTAATACACAGCCTCTTCTTCTTACTTCTTCTTCTTTCTTATTTCTTTTCCTTGATCTTGTTTCTTGATTCCGGTGATCACCGCCGGAGATGTGCTCGTCGTTGACGATCCGAGTGATCTAGTGAACGTACCTTGCCTGTGTGATCACCCTCTTGCCTTGCCTGGACCCGTCCCGCATGCCGTGTGTGCGTTGCGACGATTTACCGATGTCGGACGTGCCGTGCGTATCCGTCGCATGATTCGATCGAGGCAAGTTAATCTTGCTACATGTTATAATATATTTTACATCCATATTAATAATAATATTTAATGTTTAGTGTATTGTACATCCCATGTTATCATTTTACTGTTTTACGACGTCCATTTGCATCCGTACAATTTATTTCATATCTAGTTGCATGCAAGTTAATCTTGCTACATGCTGTACTATAATATATTGCACCCATTTGAATAATAACATCACATAATGTTTAGTTATGCATCCCACATTACCATTTTACATTTTTACTGTTTTCGGATATTCGTATGCATCCATATCGTTATTTACATATCTAGTCGCATTCTAATTCATCTTGCTACATGCTAGGTATATCATTGTGCATCCATATGAGTAAAATGTTACCCGTTTATCATATTATATATCCATACTAATGTTTTACTGTTTTTGGATACCCGTTTGCATCCATATCATTTAAAATATATATAACTACATCTATAGATCATATTAATTCATATTATTATTGTAGTAACACCCCATGCTTAATAATGTGCATCCCACTTAGTCTTGGAACTGTAAATGTAACCATAATCGATGTTTGTGCATCCATGCCATTAATTATATATCTATTTGCATTCCATATCACGTTATTTCATGTTACTGCTACATTAACACCCTATGCTAGAAAATGTGCATCCTACATAGTAATGGAGCTATAGTCGCAATCCTTAATAGTTATTCTTGCATCCATGTTTATTTGTGTATCTATACCATTAATTCTGCATAACTAGTTGCACCTCATATTACATTAACTCATATTATTAATACATTAGTATCACATGCTTGATATTGTGCATCCTACTTAGTCATGATGTAACCCCTGATAGATATTTGTTCATCCATGTTTTTATCGTACATCCGTACTTTTACCCTGATTCCATACTTGCTACATCTTACTGTTGGGCACCCATTTGTTACACTGTGTACTACTTGACATGACCTGATACACCACTACTTGACATGACTTGATACATGTACACTACCTGACATGACATGATACGCCACTACTTGACATGACTTGATACATGTACACTACCTGACATGACCTGATATATCACTACTTGACATGTTACCTGATCATGTTTCTAATGCCAACAATCCTGACATGTTGTTCCGATGGACATATCCTGTTGTCTGTATAGACAAACATGTTCCTGCTTGATCCTGTGTTGGCATTAGCTTCAGTTTTATCAATACCTTACTTGAACACATAACTTGGGGGTATGGGGAAATCAAGAATGTAACCGAACGTAACTTAAAGGGCTATCATATTGTTTATCATTTTTCCGGGCGTTACGGAATACCTATTGTTTGCCATTTTTTCGAGCGTTACGGAATACCTATTGTTTGTCGTTTTTCCGGGCGTTAGGGAATAATCACCGATGGGTTAAGATGAGGATTACATTAATTGATTTCGAAGACTTTAGAATAGATAACCCAGTAGCACAGTTTAGATTACTCACCGCACGTCACATGTGCTTCTACCCTTCACTGTTTCTTATTCGTGTTATTGTTATACTTTTATTACTGTTCATACTCATGCCTGCATGACTTGTTACCCCCTGATTATATTATTATTGATATTATGACACACTGGCATCTGGGTTTTGCATGGTCCAGATCCTCTTCCTTTGTCGCAGGATGATCAGGAGTATTTCCGCCGTTAGGCCGAGCAGTGAGGATCCTGTTAGTATCCAGTTAGTTTAGTTATTTCCGTACCTTTCAGATTGTTATTGTTATTTGGATTTATTGCTTCCATATATTATTTCTTAATTCGTTTATTCTGGCTCATGGACATATACTAGATAGTTTATTTTATTCCTACTGTTCTTGATATCTCTAGACAGCCATAATGTGACTGTGGAGGGATGTTTCCTAGCCACAGGTAGCATGGTTGGCTCTGTTGTATGCCGATCTTAGCACACTCTGGGAAGCGGGGCATGAAAAATGGCATTGATCAATGCCAGGGTGAAGCCAGGTGAAACGTGGGTGCAATACGCAATACGATGGCGAATTTTATGGTCAAAATGTGAGCAGTGCATCGAGGAAGCACCGGCAGTGGGCATGTTCGTGGGCACTCTTGACCCTCAAGCAACTATTTCCCAATTCATGATGTTCTTCAAGCTGACCACATTCCAGGCTTTGATCGACAAACTTGCCCAAATAGACCAGATGGGTCATAGACCGTCTCCTCCAAAGCCGGAGCCGCGGAACGAAAAGGGTAAAGGGAAGGCGACATTCGTTGCGAATACTCAACAGCAGCCCAGTGGCCCAAAACTAACTGATCGCCTGGACAAAATGCGGCAATTCTATAATGAGAAGATGAAACACCCTTATTCGTTTCCCCGGGACAAAACGAAGAGATTGTTCGAGCTAGCGGTGCGCAACAGGCTCATCAACCTGCCAAATCCAAAATGACCGTTGCAACCCGGCAAGGTTAATAGTCCCAATTATTTCCCCTACCATCAAACGGTAAGCCATCCAATTGAGGATTACTTCGTCTTTAAAGGCTTGATCGAAGACCAATACCAACAGGGCAAGTTTGCGCTTTCCGAGAATTGGAAGGTGAACCCACCACAGTCACACGCTCCCAAGAAGACGGACACACCGGGGGCATCATGCTCCTTCATAGAAGAAGCTGCATGGGAGGTCGCTCTTTCAGTCAAAACTAAAAGAATGCTGAAGGATCTCCAAACATGCCCGACAATCAGGTGGAAGAATCCACTGCAACCCGAGATCATCGAAGGAATGCTAAAGCCGCGCCCAACTCCAAAAATTGGTGGTGATAGCCAAAGCGCTCACACTCAGCCGTCAAAATCTTCGAAAAAGAAGAAGAAACCCAAAAAGCCCATGAAGCTTAGTGGCGAGCACACGGACCTGCAAAAATATATCGATGCGCTGGAAGAATATAACCAGAAGGTGCGGACCCCGGTCACACTCCAAGAATTTCTCAGCCACATCCTCGAGGACGGAGATGATGACAATAGAGAAGACTCGTCGGATGAATCTGAGGATTATGTAGCAAGCTGCAATGTGATCTCTCACTCGTTGATAAACGATGAAGAAGCTCCTTACACAGAGAAACTGGGGGCAGATCCTAAGCCGAAACTTCTAGGTCCATCAGACGAAATGATTGATGCATTCCTGGACGAAGCTCTTCTTAAAAGAAAAGCTGCTCGAGAGCGTGAGATGGCCATATTTGAAAAAGCCAAACGCCGGCGACTGGACGAAAGGGTTGAAACACTCCCGCCAGATCAAAGTACGTCCATCGCAAATAAAAGCAGGTTCAAGACGAGGATGAGGTTCGCCAAAGCCATATCGATGGGAATGAAGCTACCACCCTCCAAAGGAAACACTCCTAATGAAGCGGATATACATCCTAGCTACTGCTTATATCACCGAAAGATCACGCACCCCACCGAAGAGTGCAATACTTTTAAAAGCTGGTGGCATGGATATGTTGCGCACCGACAACATTTCAAGCGGATGAAACGCAAAACTCGACGGAGCAAAGAAATACGATCGAGGAGCGTAAAAGAACTACCGGCAACTGTCATATGGTTGACTGCAGGGGATCGCAGGTTCTTACCTTCGGGAGTGACTCTGATGAAGAAATGACTCTCAGCCCTCTCTTCAAAGAATCCATGTCAGGAAAAGAGGAAGAACCGAAGAACTGCGAGAACATTCAGCTGCGTAATCGCACGCTGCCTGAAAATAATCTTGGGCCCGCTAACCAGGCTTCAAACAAAAAGGATAAAGGAAAACAAAGGTCCCTGAGGACATCGTCCTAGAAGATCAAGTCGTCAAAGAGCTGACATCCAAGGACCCGCCAAAGAAAAACAAGGTGGACTACAACGTTCTGGAACACTTGAGGAAGATACCCTCTCATCTCGGCATTCTCGACGCCCTTCTGCTATCCAAAGAGGAGAGAGATTCATTGATCAAGGCACTGCAAGAGCTCGAGCAATTCCAAGCTTTCCTCACCGAAGAAAGGATGAAGGACGAGCTGGAAGAAGTGCACACAGCCGATATCACCTTCGGCGATGAAGACCTCCTCCTCGGGACGTGTGAGCATAACCATCCCCTATATATCTCTGGATACTGTCATGACATCAAGATAGGAAAAATCCTGGTCGACAATGGGTCCTCCGTCAATCTCCTCAATGTGAGAGTGTTGAAAGAAATCTGCATAAGCGTTCAGCACCTCGCTCGTCATAAAATCACCATCTCCGGGTTTGACTCCTAGTCATCATGGACGCTTGGGTCCATAATATTGACACTATGCTTTGGGATGCTTATCACGGATATTAAGTTTCATGTCATTGACGCCAAGACGTGCTACAATGCTTTGCTCGGCAGGCCTTGGTTACACGAGTACAACATCATCCTTTCTACACAACATCAGTGTATGAAGTATTTCAAGGATGGTCTCAAGTATACCGTAACAGGAGAGCTGAACCCATTCTCCGTGAATGAAGTCCAAAAGTACGAAGATACAAAATACTTCCTGCCAGATTTCGAAGACACAGAAAGATGTAGCAAATCGGAGGACAAGAACAAAGCTATCACCAATATTCTAGTCTTCGGGAGTGATACTGAGGAGGAAGAAGAAATAGTTTATTCGGGTCTGCCCCAGTGCAACAAGCCGGGACCGTCCACTCCTATGTTGATCTTCGGCAGCGACTCGGAAGATGAGGTCAATGCCGTATTCTCTTCTCGGCCATCAATACAAGCATTCGCTGATGAAGATCAAAGTTTGCAAGTTGCCATGGTTCCGCCAAAGCATCATAAAGAGCTAGACGCGCTTGATACCTACAGTGTGGAAGAACTGCAGACATTCTACGTCCCTCCCAGGCGAAAAGGTGAAAAGGCGATCCTATTCTACCGATTCGGGGAAACCAAAGTGGAGAAAGAAATTTGGCATGGTGCGGATTCTACACTTGTCAGGCTCCAGCCCATCCGTTTGCGCAGATATTACATGGACGGACTAAAGAGACTCTTGAGACGCCAAGGTGTACCCCTTCAGCAAATTGCGCGACAAGCACGGTTCTATAACAGAATCTGGAATGTTCCCGGAACTCAACGAAAGTTGCCCAATAGGAGAATGGAAACGATCGGGCTTGGATATGTTCGATCCAAGAAACGGGAGCTATTCCGCGACTGCTACGTCACACATGACTTTGATGAAGAAGGAGATGCTCTGTGGGAAGATGCTAACCCTGAACCAGAACGAGCTCCCACCGTGAAAATGCCAAGCCCATCGTTCGAAGAACAAATGGACAAGCTTATAAGGGAAGCGGGTCAAAAGGTTCGAGACGACCATAATCGCAAAATGGCCATCTACGAGAAAGCCAGAACGCAACGCCTCTTTCAGCAGGCTGCGAAAAATGAAAATGCTCTTCCTCGTCAACCCGTCATACAAAAGGCCCGACGCAGAGGCAAAAATAAATCAAAAGGTGAGAAAGGCGTTTGACAGCGACAAAGCGGGTCCAAGAAGCCACGCGATCGGGAATCGAGCAATCCGGATTCGTCTCTTATAAAGAAGATGGATCGAGCATACTCTTTTCCCCAGGACAAAACACAGAAGATACTTGATCTTGCCATAAAACATCAAATGATTACCCTCCCGGAGTCCAAGTACCCCGAGTAAGCAGGTGAAGTTAATCACCCAGATTATTGCTTCTATCACCGAGCAATAGGACATCCTCTCGAAGAATGCTTCACATTCAAAGACTGGATAGAAGACCAGTATCAGCAAGGCAGGTTCGCTCTATCCAGCAGCTGGAGGGTAACTCCGCCACAGAAGCATGAACTAAAAGCCGCGCCCGCAGCGAGAGTGGAACCAGATCAACATCGGTCTTGGAAGCGATCTCGTACCTGCTACGTGACAATGCTGTCGGAAGAAGAGCCCGAGAATATGGGTGACCTCCCCTGGTGCTTCGAAAATGATGATGGCGAGGTGAACTCAGTGTTTCCACCGGCGCTAAAAGAGCTGGAAGATGGGATACATACTACTGCAGGCAACCTCAGAAAGATTGATTTGGGGACGACGAGTGTCCCGCGGCCGACATTCGTCAGTGAGCTGTTGTCTGAAGAAATGGTGGCTACACTAAAAGACATGCTCATGCAGTATAAAGATTGCTTCGCATGGAACTATTCCGAGATGCTAGGACTAGATCCAGAGATTGCTGTACACAAATTGGCAATATCCCCGGACGTCAAGCCGATCAAACAAGCACCGAGAAGAATGCGACTCGAGCTTGAGATGAGTATCAATGCCGAGGTCAAGAAGCTAATCGACTTCGGCTTCATCCAAGAGGTTTAGTATCTTGACTGGATCGCCAATATCATCCCGGTGATGAAGAAAAATGGGACGGTGCGCATATGTGTGGACTTTCGGGATCTCAACAAAGCTTGCCCAAAAGACGACTTCCCAGTGCCAGTTACCGAGATGATGATAGACAATATGTCCACTCATGAAGTTTTCTCCTTCATGGACGGCTCGTCAGGTTACAATCAGATAAAGATGCATCCCGAGGACCAAAAGCATACCGCCTTCCGGACCCCTTTGGGTATATTCTGCTATAAGGTGATGCCTTTCGGTCTAAAGAACGCCGGTGCCACCTATCAGAGGACCATGACGAAAATTTTCGATGACCTCATACATGAAATCATCAAATGCTATATCGACGACCTCGTAGTAAAAATCAAACCATACGAGGAACATTTAGAGCATCTAAAGATTGTGTTTCAACGCTTTCGGAAATAAAACCTGAAGATGAACCCTCTCAAATGTGCGTTCGGAGTGTCCTCGGGAAAATTCCTAGGATTCATCGTATGACATCGAGGCATCGAGATAGACCCATCGAAGATTGAGGCGATCATGGAAATGCCCTCGCCAAAGACTCTCAAGCAGCTGCGATCTCTCCAAGGAAAGCTCGCATATATCCGGCGATTCATAGCCAATCTTTCCGGCAAGTGTCACCCCTACAATCACTTGATGAACAAGAGAACCCCGTTCGTATGGGATCACAAATGCCAAAGCGCGCTGGACGAAATCATGCAATACCTGCAGAATCCGCCATTACTGGCCGCTCCCGTTAAAGGAAAACCTCTCGTCCTGTATACGACAGCCCTTGAAGGTTCTTTAGGCGCGCTGTGGACACAAGAGAACGATCAAGGAAAAGAGAGAGCCCTCTACTACTTGAGTCGAGTTCTATTGGGGGCAGAAAGCAACTACTCCCCCATCGAAAAACACTGGCTGGCGTTGATCTTCGCGATGATGAAGCTCAGACACTACGCATTGGCACATGAGGTCCATCTCATATCAAAGGTGGATCCTCTCAAGTATTTGATGTCGAAAGCCATATTAACAGGACGTCTCGCTAAATGGGCCCTGCTCTTGATGGAGTTCTCGATAACTTATCGGCCTCTTAAGGCAGTGAAAGGCCAGGCCATCGCCGACTTCCTCGCTGAGCACCCGATACCCGTCGATTCTCCTTTGAACTGCGAATTACCAGGTGAACATTCGTTTGACACGATCGACGGGGATGATACCAGGTGGGAACTCTATTTTGATGGAGCGTCTTCCATGAAGAAGCGCAAACAAAGTACCCCCATAATCAGATCAGAGGTAGGCCTCATCTTCGTGACTCCACAAGGAGGGATAATGCGCTTTGCCTTCTCCTTAACAGAGCCGAGGACGAACAATGAAGCATAATATGAAGCTTTGATAGCAGGTCTTGAGATCGCCATCGACATGGGAATTGAAGACCTCCTCATATACGGAGACTCCCAGCTGGTCGTTAGTCAAGTAAATGGCGACTATCAGACGTGCAAGCCTGAGTTGGTGAAGTACGGTGAGAGAGTGCAGCAACTGCTGACTCAAATTCCCTCCTACATATTGGAAAGCATACCGCGTGCGGAAAATAGTAAGGTGGATGCATTAGCCAAGCTCGCTAAAGAACTGGCCGACGAAAATCTCGATGACGTGAGGATCGTTGTGCGAAGCAGTCGGGTTCTTGCACCGGCAGAAATATCTCCAGAGTCGTCCGAAGAAAAGGGAGCGGCCGAGCAAATGGCCCTACAAATAAAAGACCGGTAAAAGGCTATGGATTGGAGAAAAATCTTTATAGACTATTTCAAATCCCGTTGAACACCTAAAGATGCGCCTTCAAGACATCAGCTCATGAAACGAGCTCTGTCTTTTGCCTTTGTCAATGATACTTTGTATAAGAGATCATTTGATTCTCTGTGGCTAAGATGCCTGGGACCCGAAAAGGCAAGGAGAGTCGTCCAAGAAACTCACGACGGACTCTGCGATTCTCACCAAGCCGGGCCGAAGATGAAGCTGAAGATCAAAAGAATGGGTTATTATTGGACCACAATGATTCAAGACTGTCTCGAATACGTGAAGCAGTGCCACTCGTGCCAGATTCATGGGGACTTTATCCATCGGCATCCAAATCCACTACATCCAATGGTGGCTAGCTGGCCGTTCGAAATGTGGGGAACTGACATAATCGGCCCTATTGAACAAGTATCGTCCGGAGGACATCGATTCATTTTAGCGACAACTGATTACTTCTCTAAGTGGGCAGAATCGGTACCACTAAGAGAAGTGAAGATGGAGAATATCCTCCATTTCTTCAAGACACACGTCATTTACCGGTTCGGCACTCAGCGACGGATTATCTCCGATAACGGGCCAGCCTATAGAAGCCACAAAATCAGCCGCTTCGCACAACAGCATAACATAGACTGGAGGTACTCTTCGGTCTATAATCCCCGAGCTAACGGTCTAGCTGAGGCTTTCAACAAGACCTTGACGAAGATCGTGAAAAAGACGGTGTCTCGAAATAAGAAGGACTGGCATGAGAGACTGCATGAAGCTCTCTGGGCGTATCGAACTATGTTCAAAACAGCCACAAACACAACGCCGTATGCATTGGTATTCGGCACAGAAGCAGTACTCCCCCTCGAGATAGAATTGCCCTCTCTACGAGTGGCGATTCACTACAAGCTAACAGACGAAGAAAATGCTCACTTTCAGCTTGAGGAGGTCGATGCCCTTGATGAAACCAGGGTTATGGTGCAACAAAATCTGGAGGCTTATAAAGCAAAGATGGCGCGCTCATATGATAGATTGACTAGGCCGAGAACATTCCGCCAAGGCGAACTCGTGCTAGTGGTCAAAAGGCCTATGATCCCCAATCATGCCAAGTGGGGGAAATTCGAGCTGAACTATGAAGGTCCGTATATCATAGACAAAGTCTACCAGGGTGGAGCCTATCTACTCATGGACATGCATGGTGAAAGACCTTTTAGGCAAATAAATGGTCGCTTCCTAAAGAAATACTACGCCTGACGAGTCACGGCTTAGGTCAACGATAGATGACGATGACTATGTCCACTCGCTATCTTCCTAAACCCAAACTCTATAAGTAGTAGCCGATACAGACCGAAACGTCCTTAAACTAACGATGGACCACTATGTCCTAAAACTAGCTGTTAACCAAGACAACGATAAACTACTGTGGACTGCAGCATCCCAATACTTACAAAAAAAAACGGTATGTCCATAAGCAAAATGGGCATGGATGAAAACCCGAAAGGGCTCCGTGAGTAAAAACAACAGGGCTACCGGCGAGTTTTTGTGAAAACCCGAAAGGACGCAACCTCGTTAAAAGACACTTGCAAGGTCCTCTCGACCTTGTGAGGAGAAACCACCTGCGTGAGATCCTTACGACTCACAAGGGAGCAACACACTTAGGGATCCCCGCGATTCCTAAGGAGAAATTACACTTACGAGATCCTCACGACTCGTAAGGAGAACCCTTTTATGAGACCCTCATGGCTCATAAGATTCAAAAAGTCTTAAGCTACAGGGATCTGAACCTGTTCTTAAGTGGCCACCACAACCTCCAATGTTGCCCTACAAGCGGCTCAATGTTGACCCTTGTATGAATCCACGGGCGCAAATAAATATTTCCCTAACAAAGTCCCATCTGTGACTAGGGATATGTCTATATGGTGAACAACCCTTGTAAGTCATCTCGACTTAGAAGGAGAAAATACTCTTGTAAGATCCTTACGACTTACGAGAAGCCATACACTTAGGAGTCCTCGTGATTCCTAAGAAGAAAACGCACCTACGAGATCCTCACGACTCACAGGGAGAAATACCTTTATGAGACCCTTACGGCCCATGAAGTCAAAAGCCTTAGTCAACAAGATCCTAACCCTGTTCGCTAAGCCACCTTTGTTCGACATTGACAGAGGCAAATGCTGATTCACTCCTGGCAATATCCCAGTTGTAGCGGGGCTGATGCCGAAATCGGTGTCTAATTCCGAGCTTGCAGCGAAAAGCCAACGAGCCACACATGCATACGAAATAGCCGAAATGATGGGGCAACTTGCAACAAAATCAGCAAGTAAAAATGAATGCATGCCAAATAGCCGAAATGATTGGGCAACTCGCAATAAAAAGCAGCGAGTAAAAATAAAACAAATAGCCGAAATGATTGGGCACCGCGAGAGATAGCCGAAATGATTGGGCACCGCGAGAGATAGCCGAACTGATTGGGCAATCGCGACTTTCGCGATATAAAAGCTGAAATGATAGAGCATCGCGGAATGAAAAAATATATAAAATGAAATCTTTTTCCCTACAGGTGATATCACGTCAATCCCCATATACAATCCAAGGGCGCAAACAAAGAGGGAATCGCACCTTCCCCCCAGGCTCCATCAGAAGAAGAAGCCAAATCTCAACGGTTCACAGACAGCCTGGAGATCATCTCAACATGCGTCTCATTACAACAGACGCAACATCAACCAAAGCGGAACCGCGACAATTCCCAGTTCCATGACTCGACGGAGCACAGATGACCGAGAGTCAAACCCCGACTCCGTGAAATGCGGATAAAGTCAACCATTCCTGGTCACGTGGAACGCGGCTTATGTCAATCCTGACCCCGTGGGAAACGTCCAGAGCGGATCCTGGTCCTCGCTGAACACGGCCTATGTCAATCAGACCCCGTGGGAAGCATCCAGAGCAAATTCCTGGTCACGTGGAACACGGCCTATGTCAATCCTGACCCCGTGGGAAACGTCCAGAGCGGATCCTGGTCCTCGCAGAACACAGCTATGACCCCGTGGGAAGCATCCAGAGCAAATTCCTGGTCACGTGGAACACAGCGTATGTCAATCCTGACCCCATAGGAAACGTCCAGAGCGGATCCTGGTCCTCGCAGAACACAGCTATGACCCCGTAGGAAGCATCCAGAGCAAATTCCCGATCACGTAGAACGCGGCTTATGTCAATCCTGGCCCCGTGGGAAACGTCCAGAGCGGATCCTGGTCCTCGCAGAACACGGCTATGACCCCATGGGAAGCATCCAGAGCAAATTCCTGGTCACGTGGAATACGACCTATATCAATCCTGACTCCGTGGGAAACGTCCAGAGCGGAGCCTGGTCCTCGCAGAACACGGCAATGACCCTGTGGGAAGCATCCAGAGCAAATTTCTGGTCACGTGGAACACGGCCTATATCGATCCTGACCCCGTGGGAAACGTCCAGAGCGGAGCCTGGTCCTCGCAGAACACGGCTATGATCCCATGGGAAGCATCCAGAGCAAATTCCTGGTCACGTAGAAGACAGCCTATGTCAATCCTGACCCCGTGGGAAACGTCCAGAGCGGATCCTGGTCCTCGCAGAACACGGCTATGTCAATCCGACCCCGTGGCAAGCATCCAGAGCGGAGCCTGTTCCTCGCAGAACAGGACTATGTCAATCAGACCCCGTGGGAAGCATCCGGAGCAAATTCCTGGTCACGTGGAACACGACCTATGTCAATCCTGACCCAGTGGGAAACGTCCGGAGCGGATCCTGGTCCTCGCAAAACACGGATATGACCCCGTGGGAAGCATCCATAGCAAATTCCTGGTCACGTGGAACATGGCCTATGTCAATCCTGACCCCGTGAGAAACGTCCAGAGCGGAGCCTAGTCCTCACAGAACAAGGCTATGACCCCGTGGGAAGCATCCAAAGCAAATTCCTGGTCACGTGGAATACGGCCTATGTCAATCCTGACCTCGTGGGAAACGTCCAGAGTGGATCCTGGTCCTCACAGAACATGGCTATGTCAATCCGACCTCGTGTGAAGCATCCAGAGCGGAGCCTGGTCCTCGCAGAACACGACTATGTCAATCAGACCCCGTGGGAAGCATCCAGAGCAAATTCCTGGTCGCGTGGAACACGGCCTATGTCAATCCTGACCCCGTGGGAAATGACCAGAGCGGATCCTGGTCCTCGCAGAACACGGCTATGTCAATCAGACCCCGTGGGAAGCATCCAGAGCAAATTCCTGGTCACGTGGAACACGGCCTATGTCAATCCTGACCCCGTGGGAAACGTCCAGAGCGGATCCTGGTCCTCGCAGAACACGGCTATGACCCTGTGGGAAGCATCCAGAGAAAATTCCTGGTCACGTGGAATGCAGCTTATGTCAATCCTGACCCCGTGGGAAACGTCCAGAGCAGATCATGGTCCTCGCAGAACACGGCTATGACCCCGTGGGAAGCATCCAGAGCAAATTTTTAGTCACGTAGAACACGACCTATGTCAATCCTAACCCCGTGGAAAACGTCCAGAGCGAAGCCTGGTCCTCGCAGAACACGGCTATGACCCTGTGGGAAGCATCCAGAGCAAATTCTTGGTCACGTGGAACACGGCCTATATCAATCCTGACCCCGTGGGAAACGTCCAGAGCGGAGACTAGTCCTCACAGAACACGGCTATGTCAATCAGACCCCGTAGGAAGCGTCCAGAGCAAATTCCTGGTCACGAGGAACACGGCCTATGTCAATCCTGACCTCGTGGGAAACGTCCAAAGGGGATCCTGGTCCTCGCAGAACACGGCTATGTCAATCCTGACCCCATGGGAAGCATCCAGAGCGGAGCCTGAACCTCAAAGAACAGGGCCTATGTCAATCCTGACCCCGTGGGAAGCATCCAGAGCAAATCCTGGTCCCATAGAATATGGCTAACGTCAATCTTGACCCCGTGGGAAATGGCCAAAGCAACCCCTGACTCCGTGAAATGCGGATAATGTCAACCTCGTCCATCACTTAAAACTCTTTTATGAGATCCTTATGACTCTCAGAAGAAAACGCACTTAGGAATCCTCACAATTCCTAAGGAGAAATTACACCTACGGGATCCTCTCGACCTGTAGGGAGAAAATTCTTTATGAGACCCTCACGGCTCATGAAGTTGAAAAGCCTTAGGCAGCAGATCTGAACCTACTTCCTAAGCCATCGCTACCTCTCGAAGAATTCAAAACGAAATGCTTTCTACAGGCTACGCTTAATAAGGTAACATGTCGGCAACGAAGGAAAGAGAAGTAAGCGACAAGGAGAACATTTGATTCACATTCGGTTAAACGTTCAAAGCATACCCATTCATGCATGTGCGAAAGATTTAATGCATAAAATAAACACACGGAAATGAGGAATTTGCTATTCATACTTCAAAAGGTTCTTACAACAATGAAAGCATAAATGAAAACATCATCAAAATGATTACAATAGCAAGACATCAAATCAAGGACACGGATTGAGAAATTCAAAGGTGAGGCCATCCAAAAATTTTCGAGCCTCTCGGACCATCTTCGTGGGCATCCTTTCACAATCACAAGCGTCAGGATCCCTACTGATGTCCTCCACCCTTCGATAGGCAGCAAGTATTTCCGCCTGCTGAAAAGCTTGATGCAGGATATTGACAAGGTTGTCTTGCCTTTTCTTTGAGATTAGGCCTATCAGATATACTGAGTGCACCTTATCTTCGGCGTCGTCCAAAGCCTTAAGCGGCATGCCTAGACAGAATAAGGGAAGCGCTTCCCAGATCGCTCTCACAATAAGCTTCAAGAGAGAGAGAGGAACGACGAGGAAGCAGTCGACCATTGTACGCATAAAAGCAACCCATAATTTCAGCACACTGGGCATTTGTGAAATCTTGGTTTTGGGAACGACCGAGCGCGCGAATGTCCCGTAAGAAATAATCTCGTCGAGATCATACATATGATCGTCCATAACGTCTGAAAAGGAAAATCAGTGAGAATTAGTGGACAGACGGATTAAGAAGAACTTATTGAAACGGATACGGGATTTAATCAACTCTTGATAAACCCAAGGTGGGAATAAGTGTTAATTAAATCACCCGATGGATTTAATTCTGTGAAGGTAGGAGAGAAATCCTAAAAAGAATTTCGTATTTAATAGAAAGGTCCCTCAGGCTAAAGAGTTAAACTCCTCGAGAGTAATGCTCTACAGACAGGAGTGACACCTGTCAAAGTCAATTATGAAGGGAATTTAAAAATTCCCCGAGAATTCTTAAGATCCATGCTCTGTAAAGAAGATGAAATGATTCTTCAAGAAACCCTGAAAGCAAAGCTTTCTGCAGAAGTAATAACTTCGAGAGCTTTAAGAGCTATAAAGTGAATTCCAAGAATTCTTCATTAATGGGTCGAAAGAAACCCTAAAAAGGTTTTCTTTTTCAGATCCATGATCCAAATAGAGCAAAGCTCTGATAACGAGTTCAAATCTTACCAAAAAGAAAATATCTGATAAGGTTTTTAAGAGACTTCATAAAAAGAGAGCAATGCTCTGAAGGAGAAATAATTCTCAGAAAGAAGATGAACAATGGTCATCTTAGAGGGCCAAAGGCCCTATTTATAGGCATTGAGAGCCGTTTCAACTTCCAAAAGTTGATCCAACGACTGAGATGCTACCACCGCTGCACTCACGTGTGGGCCACGTAAGCGCAACGGTGGGGGGCATTTGTTTCCCCAATCAGAGCAAAGCTCTGTTCAAATTCCGAGGTTTGAAATGAAGCGACGCTTCATGAAGAGCACCAGCAGTGAACGCGCCAGTACTAAGAGTCAAAGACTCTGAAACGGCGCTCACATGCAAAGCACGAGAGCGCTAAGAGCCAAGTGTGCTAACCGCCAAGAGAGCTTCATTACTTGCACCTGGTTATAACAAGTTAAGTTATGCAGCGCATAAGCGCTTGACAAAGGAATAACAAAGAATTAAAAATAAGAGGAGCACTTGGCACATAATAAAATACTTAATTAGACTTTTTTTTATTATTATTACAATGTAAACAGATCGCCAAACATGGGATCAAAAGGACAGGGGTTTGCAAAGCTAAGAATGAGATTATCTAGTTCCTTCTCTGTCTTCTCCACTATGTCAAAACGGCGACCTTCTCGAGGAGTAGCCACCCATCGATCAGCGCCGCACTCACCAGAAAAAGTAGAGATAACGACCCGACGAGCCCGTATCTGGCTCAGCAAATGGACAGAGCAATCCCTCAGGGCTTTAGTGATCAAATGCGCCTCAAAGAAGCACTCGATCTTGTCTCCTGCAGCATCGAGCATTGCCGAGGTCATATCTGCTGGAGGAGGGGGAATATCAGCGAGCACGGACGTAAGGATCATCCGAAACCAAATAGAGTGTGGGGGGAGAGGAGACCCTACACAAGTCAAGATCTCGTACAGCGTTGCGTCGCATTAGTCATCCGTAAGAGCAGGATCCACCAAGCGCGCAGCAAAGCGAGGAACAATGTCCTGGATGAGCACTTCCCATGGTTGTCGACGAGCATGTGGGCGGTTACAAGCCATAGTTGAGAGGGTTATTTTGGAGACGAGAAAAGAAAGAAGCTTTGCTTCAGATTATGAAGACTGGGCACAGAAAATTTTGTGCATGGTGGAGCTATTTCCAAGACCCGGGAAATGAAAGTTCTGGGCAATATAAGTTTGACTTAAAAGGAGGGTGAAAAGACACCACCAATAAAGCATTGATTTAGATGCAGCGCCAAGCGCGTTGCGCCATAAGTACCGCACCACACGCAAAGCACGCGCGCGCTAGTACTAAGAGCGTTGCGCTCCGAGTAGCGCACCATGGGCAGAGCGCATAAGCGCTAGCGCTGGAACTAAAAGCTCCCCACCGTTAGATCAAAGATCTAAAAATAATGATAAATCATTAATTAACCAGAATTAAATTCTGTTAAGAAAAGATTTCTCAAAATCTTTCCAAACAACAAAATTGTGCTCTATAAATCAGAACACCGTTGGATCAATGATCCAATGGTAAATAAAAATTACCAAAGACAGAATAAATTCTGCATGGAATGATTTTCCAATCTTGGTAAAAAAACAAGAAGATTATCTTCTATAAACCAGAAGCCTTTGGATCAAAGATCCAACGATAAGAAATTCCCCAAATCAATTGGAGAAAAGATCTCCTTAACTGATTGGACAAACCATCTTGCCTTATATAAAGGCCCCCAGACTTCAAGTATGAAAGAGAGGAACCCCCCATAAATTTTGAGAAAATCTCAAGAAGAAAAAGAAGCTCTCGGCAAAAGAAGACAATTCTTTTTCAAGGTAAAAAGAATATACAGACGAAATCGTTTTAATATAAATAGAAGTACTTACTTCTTTCACAGATCATAGATCTATAAGACAAATTGTCTTTCACAAAAGAGGTTATGAACATCTCATTATAAAAGGGGGAGAATTATTCAATTCTCTTAGGATTACAGATCCATAAAGGCAAAGCCTTTCATCAAAAAGAGATTGAAATATCTCCTATGAACTAAGAACTTTGTTCTTAGAATCTTGAGACAAAGTCTCTTATCAAAGAATAGATAATCTGCAGAGCGCAAAGTTAACCTAAGAAGAGCCTTAGCGCTCCTAATCTAATGAGAGCCTTAGTGCTCCCAATTTAAAAGTGCCTTAGTGCTCTTCGTCTAGCGCAAAGCGTTGCAGTGCCATAGCGCTTCAAACACAGCGCACTGCGCTCATTAGCTAGCGCTCAGCGCTAGGCGCGCGACGTGCTCCTCACATGTGTGTTGCATTACTAAGAGCGCTCTGCGCTTATTATATTGCACCAACGCCAAACGCCTCAATGCTTTAACTATAGCGCATCAGCGCTCTACATCTAGCACTAAGCGCATCAGCGCTCTTCATCAACGCTTTAACCATAGCGCACTGCGCTCATCAACTGGTGCTAGTGCCAAGTGCACCATATGTTTTTATGTGCGCTTGGACAGAACATAAATTGTTCTCTGAATAAACCTGGAGCTATGATAAATGCACGGCATTCAACTAAAGACAAAACATTGTCAGAGACCAAACCAATGCTTAGCATTTTTAAAGGGATTGGGCTCAAACAAATATTTAACAACTCAAAAAGAACAAATGTTGAACATTGTAATTGAATGGACTTAGCCCAAATTGGTCATAAGTCCTCAATTCAGATTAATTGAGTTCGTATGCTCATAAATCACAGATCTTAGTCCCAATTGGACTACAGATCTCTCAACCCACATTGGTTTAAGGGTACATCTCTGAACTCCTCTGATATTTGTCGTTGTAATCCTTCAACGTCTTCAGAGAGGTAACGGGTCCCGAAAACCATACATTTCATGGACTGTGAGGTCCTTAAGCTCATGGACTATGATGTCCTTAACCTTGACTGTGAGGTCTTTAAACTCATGGACTATGATGTCCATAACCTTGACTGTGAGGTCTTTAAACTCACGGACTATGATGTCCTTAACCTTGACTGTGATGTCTTTAAACTCACGGACTATGATGTCCTTAACCTTGGACCGAGATGTCCTTAAACTAACATTGGACCGAGATGTCCTTAAACAAACGCTGGACCGTAATGTCCTTAAACTAATCGACCACAATGTCCCTAAAGTAACAATAGAGCCCAAATGCTCTTTTGTTGGATCTAAATGATCCCGTTAAGTTGATCTTAGTCTAAAATGAGACTAACGTATCCTTAACAAACGTTTAAGTTGATCTTAGTCTCAAATGAGGCTAACGTATTCTTAAACCTAACCCCCAAACCCAAATCTAAGAAGATACGGATTTAGACTAATCCACGCCATACGGGTAACAGCATAAATTAGTCTCCGTATACAATCCACGGACAATCAAAAACAAAACAAACACCCACGACACGAAGTGACCATCTGGAGAAGGAGAAAGTTGTTACCGTGATGCGGTAGCGTAATTAACTCCAGGGGCTTGCGCCTGCAAGGAAGAGCGTCCCCACAATCAAAAACCCCTCAAACGAGGGGGAATTTGACAAAGTCTGCTACATCGGCCGCATCCGTTTAAACCTCCGATACATGGTGCCATAAATCAACTTGGCATCTTCGGAGAGGTGGACGGATAGCCCTAGTTAGCATCTGTCCCGAAATTCAGGCAAGACGGACGCGCGCGGTCGCGTCTCCGCGTTTCAGCGGGGAACAAGGAGATGTTATGATCTCTTCTGTTTTGTGAAAGACTTTTTCTTATAGATCTGTGATCTAGAAAAAAGAACTAAGTTCTTCTGATGTGAGAGTTAAACTCTCAAATATAGAGGAGATGTTATGATCACTCTTCTTTTTATTTACCTTGAAGAAGGTTCTTCTTTTTAGAGCTTGCTCTTCTCTTTTTCTTTTCTGAGAACTTGAAACTTATAGGGAGGTTTCTCTATTTTAGACTTGAAGTCATGGGTCTAAGGGGGGCTGATTTATTGAATCAGTTGAGGAAATCTCTCATTGGGAGATCTCTGATTGATTTGGGGATGTTTCCTACCATTGGATTTTTGATCCAAGGGCTTCTGTTTTACAGAAGATTTTTCTCTTGTTATTAATAAGGTTGGGAAAATATTTTCCCATACAGAGATTATTCTGTATCTTGGTGATTTTTAATCACCATTGGATCTTTGATCTAACGGTCCTCTGATTTACAGCACGCAATCTTTCTTGTTTAGAAAGATTTGAGAAATATTTCCTCAACAGAATTAAATTCTGTAATTTTGATGATTTATCATCTTCGTTGGATTTTGATCCAATAGTGGAGAACATTTAGTTCTAGCGCTGGCGCTCTCGTGCTTTGCACGTGAGGCGCTGCCTCAGAGTATTTGACTCATGGTGCCGACGCTCTTGACGCTGGCGCTCTCGTGCTTTGCACGTGAGACGCTACCTCAGAGTCTTTGACTTTTGGCACTGTCACTCTTGGCTCTAGCGCTCTCGTGCTTTGCACGTGAGGCGCTGCTTCAGAGTCTTTGACTCTTAGCGCTGCGCTCTTGGTGCTAGCACTATCGTGCTTTGCACGTGAGGCGCTGCGTCAGAGTCCTTGACTCTTAGCGATGGCGCTCTTGGCGCTAGCGCTCTCGTGCTTTGCACGTGAGGCGCTGCCTCAGTTTAAATTTCAAATTTTAAATAGAACTTTGCTCTCTGATTGGGGAAACAGTCATTGTTGAGCGTTGAGGTTCCTCCCAGAGTTGAGTATGGCTGACTTTCATGGGGATGACGTATGCCTGGACCAGAGGGGATGGCTGTTAGTTATTTTGAGATATCATCCTTTGGCTTATAGGTGGATCTCTTCGCTTGTGTCTGCATTCGAGCAACTTGGGTCGTGATTTGTGCATTGACGCTCGTCATATCATCAAGTTTGGAATGGACCATGTCCAACTCTTTATCTTTCTCATGGAGCCGCTTTTGAAGGCCTTGGAGCGATATTCGTTCTGTGTTTTTTGGGACGTACATTGGATCATACTCGTCATCTGAGCATCTGGGAGTTGCAAGGTCTTTTTGCCTAGCTCGGTGAATAGAGACAGCTGTATCTTCATTTTGACTACGAAGTTTATAAGGACTTATTCTTTTGATTTGGCACGCAAGTAGAGTCTGGTATGCCTTTGATGATATCATGTTATTCTTTTGATTCTGAGGCTTAGACACGCCTCTTTGTCGTATTCTTTGAATTGTCGTTTTCTTTACCTTCGTGGTTGTAATATTTTTATGCACGAACTTCAAAGGTTAAAAATAGTTGCTAATTTCTACGGCAGATTTGACTTTTGTCGCAGGGTAACCATGCTTTTGAAACCTTACGAACTCCAACTTAGGAGGAGCTATCACTCTCTTATCGGCACTATATCTCTATCTCAACTTTTTAATTTTGAGGTCTTGGTAGGCTTCTGCCTTCTTGGTAGCCACCGTGGGCTGACTGACTGAAAGTGGAGCAGACACTTGGACGCGCAGTTGTCATCGGGCTTTACTTGGGCTTGCCCAAGATGTTTTGTTTGTCCCCTTTGGATTGACAGTTTTGCCCCCAAATGGAGCGACTGATAGACGATCGAACACAGGCTTGCGTTCTGGCTCGGGTATTTTTTACGATTATGACATTCGAATTTTTTCCTCTTGAGGTTGGTTTGTCCGTTTGGTGCACTGGAACCTCCGCAATATGAGTGCTGATGGCTGAAACGAATAGGATAGATCCGACCTAAAGTGGTCATTCTACCCACTTCTGCATGAGTTCCGAAGGGAGAATCACTCTGACAGTGCTCTTGAGCGTGTATGCGACAGGAGTCGCATCTGAAGCTGAGCTTGTTTTCGAAGACATGATTGTTGAACTTTGATTTTGTTGACAGTTGATTTTTGAAAATTCATGCTGCATGAAAAAGCATGATTTTAGTACAAAGAACAATATATATGTTGAATGAGTTCGCATGATCGTTTGACCGGATATATGGGAGGAGAGAAAGGTACTACCGGACATGCCAGAATTTGTAGAGTGTTTTATGCCACCCAATGAGATGGATACGCACGTGTCATAGGCATGTACAGATTCCTCATGTCTAGGATAGGTGAGAATTTATTGACTATGGGGATTCTTTCTTCAGCAGCCACAGACAAAACTGCTGTTAATTACCCCTGCTCTTGATGCGAGGAACCTCCGAATTAACAGGTCATATAGGTCATGCAAAGTTAGTGTCCAATATGCACGTATTGTGTTTTTGAAAACAATTTTGAGGGTGTTTTGGGGATAACGGGGGCCTCGTAAAGTTTACGGGAGTCCCGCTTCCCGGCCAGCTGGTTAAAGGTCAAGAGGCAAGTAGCCCCCTTGCAGGGCATGAGGCAGCGCCTCGAAACAAAAAAATTCTGGAGTGTGAGTGTGTGAGGAAAAGAGAGATAGAGAAAAGTAGATATCTCCATGGGGGCTTCCACAGGCGGGCATCTCCTTGGAGACACCCGTGAGCGGGTATCTTTTTAAGATATTCGCTGTGAGTATCTTTGGAGATATCCGCAAGCGGGTATCTCTTTAAGATATCAGGTGAGTATCATAGATAATGGAAAAAACCCTTGCAGGGATTTCCGAGATAACCATTCTCTTTTGTGGGGATATCCGAGATGGGACATCCCCTTGCGAGGATATCCGAGGGTGAAAAGTCCCATCGCAGAGGTTTCCGCGGATACACGATGAACTTTCATCAGGTTCTTTGTTCGAAATGCTTTCTTGAGGTGACAGCAATGGGCTTTCACCCCGAGAGTTCTTCTCTCCTCTTGTTCTCAGAGCTTGATGAAGAAAGCTTATTTCTTTGTTGAATTTAGATCTTGGATCTTAGGTTTCTTGAGATGAAGCTTTCCTTCAAGAGATGCGTTCCTTTTTAATTGGTTCTTTTAGATAATATAAAGGAGATGAAAGAAATCCAAAAGAATATCTCATTCCTTTCGGATCTTTTTCTTAAGAATGATGAAGATTTGGGATCTCATCTGAAGATGGATGCTAAAAACCCTAGTATTTTTGTGTGAGAAGAAAAACCTTGACATTTTATCATATGATTGGGTTTAGATACTCGTTACAATTTGCACTCAGTCCGTTGGGCTTCACATAATTGGCTTATTGCTTTTTCTCACATCCGTGTGCACGCACTTTGCATATGCGACATTGGCTTTACAAAATTTGGTTTTTGGCCCATTTATTTCCTGCTTATTACACATTAAATTTATTCATTACATTTTCCGGCCCTATGCTTGATCTTGGACTGGTTGGGCTTGGGCCTACTTGCTTGGGCATAGGCCCGGGTTGGTTGGGATTGGGCCCACTTGTTCGAGCGTTGACTTTGATTTTGACTTTTTTATGTCGTCGGTGGGGTGTAATTTTTGACCCCAACAGTTTTTTTAACAAGAGCAACAGTTTTTTTTAACAAGTGCAAAAGTACCAAGGGTTTTTATACAACTTGTTCGGGAGATGTGTAATTTTTTCTTAATTTACACTAAAAATATGTAATTGAAGATCCTTCTAGTTTTCGTTGAAAATAATGATTTATAATTTTAAAATTATAATTGTAATTTGTTGCACATTCTAAGAAATTATGAGGTCTCTTCATTTGTAGAATTCGTGTATGACATTGCTTTTCTTTACTAATCATCAATTTCTTTTTTTATTTTTCTTTTTTAAAATTTGGACATATATAATTACAGAACTTTTAGAATTACGTCTAACTTCTTTAGGTTGATGGTAGCTGAATAGATCAATTGTTTTTCTTTCTTTTTTATGAAGATTGTTCTGTGCAATGCAAATAATTACCCGATTCTTCTGCTTACATTAATGTCAATCAAGAAGAAGATGTAAGAGAAGTTGAAGAAGAGCGTGCATATCCGGTGCACTGCATTGTCTACATCGAAACCAACACTTCCGACGTAGGGCCCGCTAAGCCACCCTCTTACCAACCCACAGTCGAGGGTTAGTTTATATGATCGCTTGCGCATACACATGTGTCGATTCTTGAACTTATCGAGTAAGATCGATCGCGTATACACAGCATTCGTGTGTATCGATTCTTGAAATTATCGAGTAAGCTAGGGTTTGTATATGCAATATGCATGCATGCCACTTCCTGAATTACAATTACTTGTATCCATTCTTGTTGTCTGTCTGCATTCTTCTTTTTTATTTTTTTTGAGATAATAGGTAGGATAAATTAGCCACCCCTCATTAATACGGGACCCAGGCTCGAACTCGGGCCTCCTCCATGGGCTACTCCAAGCCCCACCAATGGGCTACTCCAAGCCCTCATCTGTATCCATTCTTATCATAGTTCATGGTATTAAATTGAAATTAATTTGTAAATAGTTCAATTTATTTGTTAATTTATGGTATTTAAATGAATATCAGGGCATTCTAATAGGATACTCATCACTCATAGCTAGATTATTGAACCTTATCCATTGATTATATTGGCATTCATGCAGCGCAGAGTCGTGAATATGGGCTCATAAAAAGTGTCGTGCATGAAGAGTACGAGATTATCTCCAGGGAAGTCTGGGATCAAGAGCTACAGTTCTATAAGAGGATCCGTATCAGGAATACTTGTCTGACCCACGACAGGATTGCAACGTTAGTGGATAGATTGCGAGACGAATTTCGGCATCCGAGGAATCCCAGCTTGCAAAAAAAGTTCTGTCATGTTTTCTCCGATCGCCTATGCAAAGATCTTACAGACCTCGGGATTCCTTGGATATACTTGATATGATATGATCCTATATGAGCTGTTCGATTGATATTTTGTAATCTTTTGAAAATTTATGCCTTTTTTTTTTGGTTAAATTTGCTGATATGATGCATGGAGATGTAGATTGAACTTTTGCCAATTGGGGTTGTGAGATGATCAGGTGTGGCTGACCCATACTTTGTTACTTTCTTGGTAAATTTCTCTAAATTACCTTGATCTTTTAATCTTGATTGCTAATTTACTAGTGTAATGGGTTCTTGATTTCATAGCATTTTGATCTCTAACTTGTATTATATCTCAATTTATATGCATTTGTAGTGTATTAGGCTATAAGCTCAAGGGTAAATTTCACTAAAATGCCCTTAAGTATCGTTCTTTTTCAATAAGCTAACTTAAGTGTCATGTTTGAGGGTATTTTAGTGATAAAAGAAATTAAATCCCTTAAGAAAAATCATAGTTTAAGGTTTTTTTTTTTTAAATTGTAATGACAGAACTTTAAGGTAGTTTTGTGAGAAATCATGATAGTTAAGGATATTTAGATTGTTCTTTTTGTTATGGTTTTTGATTTCTAGCATTTTGAACTTAAACTTGTGTTATATGCATTTGTGTTGTATCTGTTCAAGGGTAAATTACACTAAAATATCTTTAACTTTCGCCCTTTCTCATTACGGTAAAATATACTAAGGATCATGTTTGAGGATATTCTAGTGAAAACGAAATTCCTTAAAAAGTAATAGTTTATGGTATTTTTTACTGTATTAAAAAAAGATTAAAGTAGTTCAGTGAAAACCGTGATAGTTAAGGGTATTTTAGTGTAATTTACCATTAATTGAATCCTTGTACTGACTCAGTTGTTCCATTTTGCACACAGAACTCTGCACACATGTTTTGCTACACATGCATGTTGTAAAATTAGAATTTTGAAGTGTTTTAAAATTGATTTTGGAAGGGAGTTTTACACGATGGACGTCCTGTGGAAGAGATGAATGTGGCGATGCAGAGATCGCGAATACAAGAAACGATACCGCCGCCGCCATACATGTTGCTGCAACAGATGATATCACTCTCGCTGCTGCTGCAAGAAATGATAAGAATGAAGAAGATGTAGACGAAGTGCACAGTGCACATTTGTATCTCAACGTTTATGATGCTGGTGCAGTGATCAGCTCGCGCTATCTTGACATCGGCTTTGACCGCTCCATTTATCATCCCAAAACTGAATTGATTTTACATTATTTTTTTGATGCACGGCCAATCTGCGACTGTATGGTGCTGCCAGATGATGGAGATCTCATGGATTCAAAGTGTTATACCCCGTCCATTTATCATCCCAAAACTGAATTGATTTTACATTATTTTGCCTTAGGGTTGGGTATTTACAGGCGATTGTAAAGGAAATTTCTTTGATGAGAAAAAACGTTTTGATCCGATCTTGAAAAAATGGACGGGGTATAACACTTTGAATCCATGTCCAGCTCTTGAAAAAAGGAAAGAAAAGAAAAAAGAAAGATAAGTGGTCCACTCACATGATACTGAATATTGTACTTCTACAAATTTGAAAGCGAAAAAAAAATCTCTAAGAAAGATATGCTTCTAAGACGGCCAAATATCAAAACATAATGACATAACGATCAAAGAGTTCTGATCCGACATTTGCGTAATATCCCCTAACACCTTTTGCGGCTACACAAAGATCAAACTCTTGAAACAAAATAAACAAGATAGATGCAAATCAGTCTGAGTTGCTACAAATTATAGAACGCCAAGTTTGCTTCTGCGGCAAGCAAAGAGGTTAGGATAGGTTTGTCGGCTTCTTAGGTGAGAAGATACGGTTCAATGCACAGGAAGAGATCAAGTTGGCTTTCAACAGATCCAATACCTGCATCAGAGTAAGGGGGGAGAGGAAAAAAGGCGAGTTAGATAGTATTTTTTCTTCTCTTGAGTACTATGTTCCTCGGTAGCATTCAATTGCAGAGAATAAACAACAACAAAATCACTTCTGGGAGAAAAAAAAAATCATGCAACCATTGAAAGAAAAGAAGTAGAAGAAAAAAGCAATTGGTAGAAGAGTACTGTCTACTAAATTATATCAAGAAGAACAGAGGATTGGAACACTTGACCTTAGCTTCTCCGAGTGTGACCTCCTTCTCTACTAAGTTGCTGATAGGCTCTTTGAGTTGCTTGATCACATCGATTGCAGAGGTGGGTGAAAGCGGTGTTATAGCCATATCATCAGTAACCGTGAACCTAACCGAATTCTTTGCATAACCTCCTCCATTTTTTGTACTTGAATTTGGAAGCTTTGGATTCACTTCGTTTGTGGTTACCACATCTATATTATGCTTGCACTTAGTTTTTTTATCGATCTTCATTACATTAAACCAGCAGGTTTGACATCCGTGCGCGTTGGTTCTGATAGACACATCGGCTTCAATCCCTAGTACTTGGTTGTTGCAGTTAAAATGCGGGTAGAGCTTCGGAGACAGTAACATGTTCTTGGATTCCGTGGACATGATACAATCGTTGCCGGCAGACAAGACCTCGACGCTGGTGTACAAGTTGTCGACACAACCGACAGAGGAGTGCTTGTCCAATAGCTTCACTATGGATCCAAGTGGGAAGGTCAGGAAGGAGAGGAGGACATCTGCAAAGTCATTCCCTGCTTCAGCAGAGACAATCTTTCCTGTCCTTTTGTTTTGAAGAAGTTTCATACTTATCGTCTTGCTCAAATTAACAGCTTCTGCACCACCTTCCGATTTGATCTGAGGGGTCTCTATAAGCTCACATTCTTCTTCTTGGTAGTCAATTGATTCCGTTCTCCGTAGGAAAACATCGGTAAGTGGCGTCTTTGATACCAATAGCCTCCTTAGTATGGCGAAAATCTGAGACAGAAAAACCAATTATACAAGGTTGGTTTGTCTATAAAAATGGTTTTAACTAAATGTATATTTGTTTTACCTGAACCCTGCGAACATTCACAATCCGCGTCTCAAGGGTAGTTGCATCTTTGATCCCTAGCTTTTGAAGCAGAGAAAGGGTAGCCGTTACACTGCCGGGTGCTACATTCAAGTCATCGCTGATAACATAAGTTGCTGCTCCTTTCAGAAAAACATAATTTTTTCCATCATTATTTTTCGGTGTCCATTCAACACCTTTATCCATAGGTTTTCCACAAGGACAGCGAACACCACATACCGAACTGTAAAGGCGGCTGGTGTCGGTGAAGCAAGCAAATGTTGGGCACCTATAAAACCGACGAGGGTTTAAATCATCAACGACATACACGAACAAATCTTCACATAGCCGTTCAGCCGTACTTCTAGGCTTCAGCAACATATCCTTACATGCTTCGGTCTCAAAATACTTGACGTCGAGATTTTCCACACTCTCATACAGCTTGTCCATGCATTTAATCGATGATCGCTTGTTTAGGAGTCTGATGATGGTACCAATGGGCAAAGTCAAGAAGCTCAAAAGTACATCTACAAAATCCTTTTCCGCTTCGGCAAACACCACCCTATTCTCTTCCTTATCAACAACAAGCTTCACTCTAATAAAGGCCATGGTAATTGAGGATTATATCTTCTGCAGATTCGCTCAGACCCCAACTCTCACCGTTTAATGAATATAGACTGTTTGGTTCCTCGTAATGGCAAAGTTAGGAATTTAGAATTGATACAATACCAAAATATATCAATAACTTTAGCATAATTTCAAAAATAATCCAAAACGATCGATGAATATCAAAACATGAACCATCTATTATATCAGTTAAAACATCTTTAAATTACACTATTTTTATGCTAATAGGAAATATTTATTGTTAATTGCAATAGAGTATGAATTTATATACAATCATATTGTACAACTATGCAACAAAAATATTTTCCAATTAATTAATCTTCAAGTTCTAATTTAGATTCATCATTGTAAGAACGTCAAGGGTCAAATAAAATTTACAAAACCATCAAAAAGGTTTTTTTTTTAAAAAGAGAGAGAAGAAAAATGATATATAGAAGTTGTAGCATCATTAACAAGCAAACTTGTATAACAAATATTTCTCATAAAAATTAAAACAAACCTTCTTCTTAATCAAAGCTTCAATTCAAATAATGTCTTCCGAGTTGAATTTCTTCTTTTGGAACTAATGACTTTCTTTTCTGGTAAAAGTATATATAGAGTGGAAAGAGAAAGATTTGAGTAAAAAATTATAGATTTTATTGGATTTTATTGTTTGTATTTAATATTTAAATAGATAAACATCTAAATTAATTTGATTTGTTGGATAACTGTTATTTCTTACCCTCCAAAAGTAAATAAAAAATCACTTTGAAATCTAAACTAATTTTTGTCTCTAACCACATCATTATTCACACCAACTTTCTTTTTTTAGTTTCTTAGTCCAAACCAACCATATTTTTTCATATAGAGAAAGTACTTGATCCAGAAGTACTTTCTTTTGACGTGCCTACTATCCTTGGGCGCCAACCCACCCACCCCCAACCCCCGGTGTGGATCCATTAAGTAGGGGTTCGTGTTTTTTTCAAATTCACGAACTTTTTCGTGTGTCGTCCTACGAACGATCCGTTCCGTTCACGTTGTTCATTTGACAAATCTTAGATAGTGTATGGATGAAAAGTCGCATCGATCGGAAGTGTTTTGCATATGTAGAAACATATGGATTTATTTCAGCCGAACGAATTTTGAAATTTTAGAACTAGGTTTGACACATGCAAAACACTTCCGATTGATGCGATTTTTCACGGCTTAGTGCATGCAACTAAGCCGGTCATGTCTTGGGCGAAAAATAAAATGCTCCAAGTTTGCCAGTAATATGTGGGTATACATAGATGCACTTAACTTCTCAAAAATTGTTCTCTAAGTGCCACTAATGTTTGTAAACAGGTCCATGAACGTCAAGGGCCCAAAGTTGTACGTTTTCCACTATGCTGCTCAAGAGCTAGGGGAGGGGGCTTTAATTGTTTAATTGAAGCCAAAAACAGAAATAGTAATGGATCAATTTTCTTAATCTCAGATATCAGGATCGTATCGGTCCGAAGATTTTCATATGGGATATCATGTTTTAAATATCGATTTTTAAAATATCGATATTAAATAAGCAATTAACCGTAGTTCAATATTTAAATATCGATTTCTCAAGTTTTGCATTATAAAATATTATAAATATAGCTTAACATAAAAGGTTAGCTTTCTCAAAGAAATTCATCCTCAATAGTTCGATGGTGGAGTGCAAAGCTAATAAGCAATTAACCGTAGGTTCGAATCTCAGAGATTCTCAAAAATTATCCAATTGTTTTTCAGAATTTCAAGGTCTTGGAAACTGACCCTGAAGATGCACAAATTAATTTTTGAAACATACTCAACATTTCAAAATGCTGCTAGGAAACATTGCTCTTCTTTTGGAAAGGCGTATTCTTTGATTTTTTATTTTTATTTTTCTCTTTGCAGATTAGAACTAGAAAAGAGAAACCTTTCCCCTTTATTTGACAGGTTTTATTTTGCATAAGATCTCACTTTTAGTTCTAATTTCGATATTTATTCTTTCTCTTTACAGATTAAAAATAGAAAAGAATGATCTTTCCCCTTCTTTTGGCAAGTTTTATTTTTGCATCAGATCATTTAAGAGAATATATCTGATATAGCTCTGTTCTCACAAGATAGTTATCAAATAAGAGAATCATATCGATCTATATAGCACGGATACAGGATACGATACGGATTCATGGATGCACAACCTTGCAAAAACCTAGGATACATGATACATTTTATATCGATTTTAAATAAAATAATAAAAATATATATTAAGATATACGTATAAATATATAATAACATACAAAAATAATGGCATTAAGTTAGATATTCAATACACTGTCAAAGTTTTAAGAGTCTTAATTTTTTTAGAAAGAGATGAGAAGCGTCGATTCGAAAGAGGTTGATGAGACATTTACAAGTTCGAGAGAATCTGGGTTTTGAACTCCAATTCGCAGTCGAGGATGATTCATGAGGCGTTTCCAAATATCCATGCTTCATAGGCGCTGATGATACTTGCATTGATTTTCAAATTTATAATCTACTTCTGTTTGAATTTTTTGGTGCTTTATAAAAAAAGAAAAGAAACAAAAAGTTGATCTTTATAATTTATAGGTTTGACTGAAATTGTCCGTGTAAATAGTTTCAGCTATTTATAGTGAATGTTTCAAGTTTTTTGCTAACAAAGTCAAAATTATTTTGTTAATCTATATAAAAGATTGTACACTCTTATAGTTAAGTTAAATTTATTTATTAGGAAAGAAATATATACAATAGTTTCATATTATAATATGCCATGTATGATGCGGAAATGGGTGTAAGATGTCGGGAAGTACTGAATCCTAACTCTGTTATGATTCCAATGCTGGCTCGGTTCACCAACAGCCTTTCAAAGCAGGGTGGGTCCGACGAGTGGAGCGAATCTATTATTTGATGCTATCAATATATGTACACATACTTGATTTCAGGAATTTTGTCTGTTAAAATCCTAATCCTATATACATAATGTAAAGGTATAGAGAGGTGGCACAAAATGCCAATTTTGCCCTCATAAAATTTGGTATTTACACTTTCTACTGCCGCCTGTCCCATCTCCTTTTCAAAATGTCAATTTTGCACTCACAAATTTTGGTATTTCCACTTCCTATTGCCACATGTCCCATCTTCTATTGACGCCCTTGCCCACCTCCTGCTCTATTTAAGATGGAGCACTTCATCCTCATTCTCTACTCAAAAGAGAAAAACCAAAAATAAAAAAAAGTTGAGAGAGTGGAGAGAGAAAGACCTTTAAAACTCTACCGATCTTCTTTTCCTATTTTGCATTCAGGGTTGAAGGACAAGAATGGCAATATTTGTGCTGTGTGTTTTGAAGAAATTGAGAGGGATAGCAACGGTGATTTAGTCGAACGAGTGCAGTTGTGTTGTGATCATACATTCCACATGAAGTGTATTGTTTCTTGGTTATTCAAGAAAAACTCATACTCACTATGTCGATGTGAGAAGCCACGTCAAATAACTTAAGATATGACTGTAAGTTTTTCTTTATTCATCGATAGTCTGTTGTTTCTGTTATTTTGACATGTAAAATTCGAAGAAGAATAAACAATGTTAACAAGTTCTGATTGTGTTTTCTAATATTTTTAATTGGTTTAATATGGTTAATACGATGATCAAATGATACATTTTATGGATATATGGTATAAATCATTTAATTTTCTAACTCGGTCGTGTTTTTGCAATTAAATTTGGCAAATAACGGAAAAGAAGAAAAAAAAATTTAGAAGATGTCAGCATGCAAGTGTAGAAAAAACTCAAATGAAAAAAACAATGAGATTGCCAATTAGTTTTAATGGGTACTTCTTTGTTAGGAACAACAGGTTTATGATCATAATTCGTAACAGGCATAAGTAAGAATTATTAAACCGAAAAAGACAGTAGTCATGAAAAAAGAGAAAGACGTTACCATTTCCAAAAAGACTGTAAAAAAGTAGGGACGTTATCAGATAGAAATAGGACAGAAATGACAAGTCGGACGAAATAGATCAAAAGGAAAACTGCTAAAATTAGAAAACTGCTAAAAATAAAAAGTTGTTAGAACGAAAAACTAATTATTTGATTGCATCCCAAATTGATTCCCGATACTTCCTGTCGAATCTTAACTGGTTCGGGTGCTAATTTCACTCCTAATTCGAAAGTCAAAGTTCGGGGCAAATCTTTGGCCGCGATTTCGGGGCTTTAAATGATGGATTTTTGCGATTCCGGAAGACATCAATGCATAGGCAATCCATTGTCTCAGACGATTTTGCGAGATCTTCGATTTGGCTGGTGGAACGCGCGAATCGGACAAGATTTGACAGTTTGGGATTCTCGGGTTGAACTAGACCCGACGTGTTTTGGATCGGTCGAGCAACTCCAAGTAGGCTAGGGTTGCGTCAATAAGGCATAATACCAGTGCATATACTGAGAGGGTACAAATGCCCACGTGCAAGTGCATGCGGTCGCAAAATAGTGACGTTAATATTAATCATAATTTGACAGAAAAAGACATTAATTAGTCATGACGGCCAGAAAAAAAAACATTAGGCATGATTTGACAGAAAAGGACATTGGTCATGATGGACTGTAGAAAAATAGTGACGTTGGCATTGGCTATCGTTTGACAAAAAAAGGACATTAGTCATGACGGACTGTAGAAAAAAAATGACGTTAGCATTGGTCATGATTTGACAGAAAAAAGGACATTAGTCATGTCCACCTCCTATTGCCACATGTCCCATCTCTTATTGGCACCAATCCCCACCTCTACTCTATTTAAACTAAGGCACTTCATTTTTGATCCATACAAAAGAGAAAGGGTAAAAAAAAGGGTAAGCCAGAAATATTTTACATCTCTTAATGGTACAAAATCTTGATGCAGGACAGCCATTGCCTCTCTCAATGGTCAAAGAGTATAACAAACCGCCGTTATTTCTCCTACTCCATGCAAAACTGACGCCCATGTCGTCGGATGCCGACGGTGTTGATCCTTCCGTTTGGACCCACGGGTACATTGAAGACTCCGCCCAAGTGATCATTCCCTCTCCCGTTGGCCCTCGTGATGGTACAAAGTGTATTTAGGACGAAATGCCATCTTTTAAGCATCGCAAATATGTAGCCTCTAAATTACGTTCGCCCGAGAACTGTCGTAGCTTCGCCGGCTGGGTGGTGCATCGTAAATGCCCCATCCAAGATCAGTATCGCATGTATCTTGAAATAGAGATCAGCAAATTCGTCCATGAAGCTGTGGAGGTAGCAAATGCTAAATTTCATATCAAGATATATGTTTATACTAGCGTTGATAAGACTGTGACAATTAAAAGATCACGTAAGCGAAAGAAACAAGAGTTGAAGGACGGGATTGACGATATTGTTTGTGCGGTGTGCTTCGAAGAAATTGAGAAGAATAGCAGTGGTGATTTGTTCGAAAGAGTGCAGTTGTGTTGTGACCATGCATTCCATATGAATTGCATTGTTCCTTGGTTGTTTAACAATAACTCATGTCCGCTATGTCGATATGAGAACCCATGTAAAATAGATTAGGATGTTAATTTTAGTTTTTCTTTGTTGGTCAACCTACTGTTATTTCTGTTATTTTGGCATGTAAGTTTCGAAGAAGGGATGAATAATGTTCACAAGTTCTGATTGTGTTTTCAAATATTTTCAATGGTTTAATATATTTAATATGATGATCATATGATGTATTTGGATATATAGTATAAATCACTTAATTTTCTAATTCGGTCGTATTTTTGCAATCAATTTTGACAAAGGACAGAAAAAGACAAAAAAATTGAGAAGGTGACAGCATCCAGGTACAGAAAAACTCAAATAAAAAGGAATAATGATATTACCAATTGGTTTCAACGGATACTTCTTTGGTTGGAAAACATGCATGTTATAATCATAATTCGTAACAATCATAATTAAGTATTATTAAACTGAAAAACACATTAGTCATGATGCTCTTTTTTAATTGGTAAGTGGTGCAGCTCTGCTTTGGGATGCAGCGCTTCTAAACAGATTTAAGAGAAATTGAAAGAATAGAAAGATGACAATGGCAATTTCACCAAACTAGGGTTTTATTTAATTAAAATTTGCCTATTATAATTGCAAAATGTAAATCACAACTAATTTTCTAATAAAAGAAGAACTGCTAAAAATAGAAAAACTGCTAAAAATAAGATATAAAACCAACTTCGGAATTTTCGGGTTGAACTAAACGTGACGTGCATCAATGAGGCATAATACTAGCGCATAAATTGATAAAGGACAAAGGCTAGCGTGCAAGTGCATCCAGTTGAGTACGTATATGAGAAAAAACGTTATCAGGTACAAACAAGACAGAAAATGGATATTGGTCACGATGGAAGAAAAATAGTGTTAACGATAAGAAAATAGTGACCTTAACATTAGTCTTGATTTGACAGAAAAAGAACATTGGTCATGATAGACTGTAGAAAATAGTGACGTTAACATTGATAGTGATTTAACATAAAAAGGTAACGACAGAAAAAGGACATTAGTAATGACGGACTGTAGAAAAATAGTGACCTGAATATTAGTAGTGATTTGACAAAAAAATGACAGTAGTCATGACGGACTGTAGAACAACAGTGACGTTAATATTATTCATGATTTGACAGAAAAGAGACAGTAGTCATGACGGACTGCAGAATAACAGTGATGTTAACGTTATTCATGATTTGACAGAAAAATGACATCAGTCATGAAGGACTGCAGAACAACAGTGACGTTAACTTTGACCGTGATTTGACAGAAAAAGGACATCAGTCATGAAGGACTGCAGAACAACAGTGACGTTAACTTTGACCGTGATTTGACAGAAAAAAGACATCAGTCATGATGGACTGTAGAAAAATAGTGCTGATGACAGAAAAAGGACAATAGTCATGACGGACTGTAGAAAAATAGTCACCTGAACATTGGTAATGATTTGACAGAAAAATGACATCAGTCACGATCGACTGTAGAAAAATAGTGCTGATGACAGAAAACGGACTGTAGAAAAATAGTGACGTTGACATTTGATATGATTTGATAGAAAAAGTACATTAGTCATGATGGACTGTAGATAAATAGTATTGACGACAGAAAAAGGACAATAGTCATGACGGACTGTAGAAAAATAGTCACCTGAACATTGGTAATGATTTGACAAAAAAGGACATTAGTCATGACGGACTGTAGAATAACAATGACGTCAACGTTATTCATGATTTGACAGAAAAAGGACGGTAGCCATGATGAACTGCAGATTTACAGTGACGTTAACGTTATTCATGATTTGACACCGTGATTTGACAGAAAAAGTACATTAGTCATGATGGACTGTAGAAAAATAGTGTTGACGACAGAAAAAGAACAATAATCATGACGGACTGTAGAAAAATAGTAACCTGAACATTGGTAACGATTTGACAGAAAAATGATATTAGTCATGACGGACTGTATAACAACGGTAACGTTAACGTTATTCATGATTTGACAGGAAAGAGACATCAGTCATGACGGACTGCAGAACAACAGTGATGTCAACGTTATTCATGATTTGACAGAAAAAGGACATCAGTCATGACGGGCTGCAGATCAACAGTGACGTTAATATTGGCCGTGATTTGACAGAAAAAGGACATCGGACTGCAGAACAACAGTGACGTTAATATTGGCCGTGATTTGACAGAAAAAGGACATCGGACTGCAGAACAACAGTGACGTTAATATTGACCATGATTTGACAGAAAATGATTTGACAGAAAAAGAAATCAGTCACGATCGACTGTAGAAAAATAGTGCTGATGTAATGAAGAAGAGAGACACGTTACCAGATGTAAAAGGACGGTAGAAAAATAAAAACGTTAGTAGTGATGAGACATAGTAAATAAAATAAATTCATATGATAAAACCGAAATATTTTATCAGAAATTTAAAAATATAAAAATGAATTGAATTTGTTTTTGTCTCCACCTCCTATTGACGTCATGCTTCATCATCTCTTTCCCCTATTTAATCCAGCGTTTTTCATCTTCTTTCTCACTTGAAGAAAAAAGGGAAAATATTGAAAAAAGAGAAAAGAGAGAAAGAGAGAGATCCCATTCTTACCAAATTCTGGATTTTCCAACACTTTTGGAACTTAAATTCTTGGCTTGGATCGTTTCAAAGCACCATATCTTCAGTAAGTATTTTTATGTCTTTCTTTATTTTCTTCTTCAACATATATGATCATGAATCAGGATGGTTTGCTCTAAACCTTTTTTTCCATAACTAAACTTTTCTTTTTCAACGTATTATTTTTCATTCTTCATTTAGTATTTTTTTAACTGATGGGAATATTTTTAAAAGTTGTCATTATTAATGCAATACTTGACTTGAATTGATATTTTTTCCATTTGCAGGAAAGTGTTCGTTTGATTTGGTCAACAACAAAATTGGAGTAAAAACTAAGGTAACAAAAAATCTATTATTCGAAAAATTCAATATTTAAGATTTATATTTATTTATGCTTATATGTAGAAGTAAATTATTTGTTCTCTAAATTTAAATTCCTATAGGTATCTGTACAGTTTTCCATTTAAATTATTAATAAATGATGTGACATGTTTATTGTTATTAGTTAATCATTTATGTTGATTTCTAAAATTGTTTCTATTGTGATATTATCTTTTGTCTTTTATTTAGCTATGCATGGGAATAAATCAAAACACATTCGCAAACAGTTATCAGAAGCACAAAAACAACGTAAATGTGAACGTGAAAGAATAAGATATCAAAAAAAACAGTCATCCAACACTAATACTAAAAATGACGAATTTTCTTTCAAGCGAAAGCGAGAGGCATTTGATTTTGGTATCCCGCACTTCAAAAGACTATTAGAACAAATTCCTAATTTTTCTACCAATGTTGAATGCAACACATCTTTGATGGATGATGATACCGTTTTGTATCATTCCACGGAAGTGGGCTTTTTGGATGATCACCATATAGTTAATAAAGATATTCATCAAGATTTGTCATGCAGTCAAAAAAACGATAATGATAGTAAGAGCACGCTTCATCCTCATTATATATTCTTATAAAACACAAAGTTTTATCTAATTTTACTTGAATGTTTGGTATTAATTATATTTGAAGAACATATTACTTAAAAATCTTAAATTTTTTTAATTTTTTTGATTTACAGATATTTTACATGTTTTAAAAGATATAAGATTATTTTAAATAAAACCCTCTATAAATATAATAATATAATATATTACATTTTCTTATTACTGATTAAATTCTAATGTATGTCTTATAATGATACATGATAAGAAAGTTTTAACGATAATTATTTAACAGATTGGCGTAGTCGTTTCCATTATTTGGGACCTCCTACTGAAAAATGTTCTAAATATGATGCAATTGTATGTATGGAAAGAAGAAAGGGTTAGAACTAATGATAAGAAAAAAAATAAATTATTCATTTTGTTGCAAGAGTGGAAAAGTTTCTCTGCCTATTCTTGAGAAGACACCTGAAATGCTGGACTCTTTATTGAACTATCAAAATGTTTCTGAACAAGCTAAACAATTTCGGGAAAAAATTCGTTCGTTCAACTCTATGTTTGCTTTTACATCTATTGGTGCAAAGATAGATTATCAAATTTTAAAAGGAAGGGGACCATATACATTTCGAATTCATGGACAAAACCATCATAGAATAGGTTCATTGCTACCGGCTATCGGAAGTCGACCTAAATATGCACAGCTTTATATATATGATACCGAGCATGAAATTGAAAATCGAATTGCATCTATTGGAGATAATTGTAATGCTACGGAATATGATTCAGAAACTGTGAAAAGTTTAAAGGAAATGTTGGATAAATACAACAAATATGTTGAGAAATTTCGATGCGTACGTGATTGGTATGAGAACAATAAGGATAAAGAGTTTAATTTGCGCATTCTTGAGGATAGAAATCATAAGGGTCAACAATATAATAAACCAAATTCAACAGAAATAGCTGCTCTGATGATTGATGATGAATTTTTTCCTTCATCTACTCGAGATGTTATTGTCAACGATCGAAAAAAAGGATATCAAAGAATTAGTGAGATTCATCCAGCATACATGCCATTGCAATATCCCTTATTATTCCCATATGGAGAAGATAGTTGGCATAATTATATTGAAGGTAACAATACGAAGAGAAAAAGGAATAAAGTTTCAATGAAGGACTTCTACGCATTTAGGTTACAACAGCGTTGTCATGAAGGAACAATATTGTTGAGAGGTGGAAAATTATTACAGCAATATATAGTTGATGCTTATGCGTGGGAATCGTCTTGGATGGATTCGTAATAATAAAAAAACTTTACGATGTGAGTTATATCAAGGCTTGCAGGATGATGTTGACGATGGTGATAATGATGCTCACACAATTGGTAAAAAAATCATTTTGCCTTCATCCTTTACTGGAGGTCCACGATACATGATTCAAAACTATCAAGATGCTATGGCAATTTGTGCATGGGCCGGGCCTCCGGATTTATTCATTACTTTTACATGCAATCCTAATTGGAAAGAAATACATGATTTTTTATTGATTGCTGGTGGTCAAAGTGCATCTGATAGGCCTGATATTGTTGCCAGAGTTTTTCACTTAAAATTTATGCAGCTTCTTGATGATTTGATTAAACATAAATATTTTGGACGAGTAATTTCTGGTAGGTTATTGTCATTATTTGTTGATATATGTTTTGTATATTGTTATATGTTTCTATTTAAAAGTTTAATTTTAACATTTGTAGATCTTATCTGTGGTAGAATTTCAAAAACGAGGATTACCACATTCTCATATCCTTATTACATTAGAAAGTTCAAAAAAAATAAAACTCGCAAAGGATATTGATAATTTAATTAGAGCTGAGCTTCCTGATATTAAAATGGAACCTTTACTTCATGATTTGGTAGTTACCCATATGATTCATGGACCATGTGGTACACATAATCCAAAATGTATTTGCATGAAAAATAATAAATGCTCAAAAAAATTCCCTAAAATGTTCAATGACCATACTATTATTGATGAAAAGGGATATGCAATTTACCGGAGACGTAAATCAAGATCCTACACGGTAGATGGAAAGGATATTGACAACTGTTGGGTTGTGCCTTACAATGCAAATCTGCTACTGAAATATCAATCACATATTAATGTTGAAATATTCAATCATAGACGAGCAATAAAATATTTATTTAAATATGTGAATAAAGGATCTGATTTTGCAACAGCTATTATTCATCAAAATGTGGTCGAAAGATATGACGAGGTCAAATTATATTTAGATTCTAGATATATTGCAGCATCTGAAGTTTCATGGAGGCTTTTTGAATTTAAAATAAATAAACGACATCCTGCCGTTGAACGGTTGCAATATCATCTTTTTGGTGAACAAATGGTTTTTTTTAGAGAAGATGGAAGCGTTCAAGAAATAATGGAGTCTGAGCGAGCTAATAAAACAATGTTAACTGAATGGTTTACCATGAATCTTAAATTTCCTCATGCAAGAAACTATACTTATGTTGAGTTTCCAAATCATTTTGTTTGGAACAAAAAAAACTTATGTTGGAAGCAACGAAAAAGAAGGAAAGCGATAGGTAGATTACCTTATTCACATCCTGCCGCTGGTGAAAGATATTATTTCAGAATGTTGTTGACAATAGTGAAAGGAAGGATTAATTTTATTGATATGAGAACAATTGATGGTGTTGAACATGAAACTTATAAGGCAGCATGTATAGCACTTGGACTTCTTGATGATGATAATGAATGGAACTTAGCACTCCAAGAAGCGTCTAAGTGGGCTACGGCTAATCAACTTCATCGCATGTTTTGCACGATGTTACTTTTTAACGAAGTTATGAATCCTCGAGAACTATGGGATTTACATTGGGAGGCCATGAGTGATGATTATGAAAGACGTTTGGAAAATTTGCATCCTGATTTAAAAATTGTACTCGGTAGCGAACAATTAAGAGATTTTGCGCTTCATGAGATAGATGTGATTTTGTCATATAATAATAAAAGCTTGAGAGATTTTCCGTTTATGCCGATACCCTCTCCTAGCAATTTAAACAAGAACAATAGATTGATATTTGAGGAGCTAAATTATGATACTTTTGAGTTGTCGAAAAAATCTATTGAATTGGAATGTGGTTTAAATGATGAACAAAGAAAAATCTTTGATGCGGTTATAAATTCGTGCGAAAAAAATATTGGAAGGCTATTTTTTGTGTATGGAGGTGGTGGAACTGGCAAAACATACTTATGGAATGCAATTTTAGCGAAGTTGCGTAGTAAGAAACAAATCGTTCTTGCAGTTGCATCTTCTGGCATTGCTTCTTTGTTACTACCGGGAGGACGTACAGTACATTCAAGATTCAAAATTCCTATCGATCTTCATGAGTTTTCATCTTGCGCAATATCTCGCCAATCTAATCTTTCTTCTCTAATCAAAGAAGCAACACTGATTATTTGGGATGAAGCTCCGATGATAAATCGCTTTGCATTTGAAGCCGTAGATCGAACTTTCAAAGATATTCTATCAAATATTAATCCACAACTTGAGAATAAACCATTTGGTGGAAAGACTGTTGTTCTTGGTGGTGATTTTCGACAGATTTTACCAGTCGACCGTAAAGGTAGGAAACAACAAATTGTGTCCGCTACATTACATAAATCATATCTATGGGATCAATGTGAGATGTTTATACTGACAAAAAATATGCGTGTTCATACGAATACGAGGTCAGAAGAAGACAGCGAAAATTTTGCAAAATGGCTAATCGATATTGGTAATGGTGATGTTAAAGGAATTCAAATGAGCAACGATTGTGATGATAATTGGATAGAGATTCCGGATTCAATGTTATCTAATCACAGACTTGGTATTAGTGGATTAATAAATGAAATATATACAGATTTAAATGATAATTATCAAAATCCGCAGTATTTGGAATCAAGAGCAATACTTGCATGTAGAAATGAAGAAGTTGATGAAATTAATAGGAAAGTCGTATCTCAAATTAGAGAAAAAAGTCAGATTTACTTGAGTGCAGACATGAAAGTTTCTGTTGCTGATGATTCTGCTTGCAATGATTTTTTACATACAACGGAATTTTTAAATTCGTTGATATGCTCTGGATTGCCTCCTCATTCGCTTGAGCTTAAAGTAAATGCACCGATTATGCTACTTCGTAATTTAGATCAAAGTATTGGTTTATGTAATGGCACACGTCTTATCATTAAACAGTTAGGTGAAAGGGTCATAAAAGCAGAAATCATGACTGGTACAAATATTGGAAAATGTGTGGCAATCCCAAGAATAATTGTGTCAAGTGATAATGAAGATCTCCCTTTCGTTCTTAAACGGCGTCAATTTCCCGTTCGTGTTGCTTATGCTATGACTATAAACAAAAGTCAAGGACAAACCTTGGGAAAAGTTGGACTATATCTACGTACACCAGTTTTTTGTCATGGGCAATTGTATGTTGCATTCTCAAGAGCTAGATCCGCTTCATCCTTAAAAGTTTTTCTAGAAGAACAAATTGACATTCCAAAAAATTGTACACAAAATGTTGTTTATAAAGAAGTTCTACAGAGCGTTCTCACAAAGGTAAAGATACATAAGAACTATATACACAACAAATGAAATCGAGTATTAATCCCAATATTGGAAAGTATCGCTTTGATTTAAAAATACTTTTACAGTAAATTTATTTTTAAATCAGAGTGTTGCTTTCCAATATTGAATTAATACTCGATTTCATTTGTTGTATATATGTAGTTCTTACATTAAATTTTATATAATATATGCATTCACTTGATCTATTCATTTTTGTCAGATTTTTTTATATCGTGATGTTTATTGTTATTGATTTATTTTTTCTATTTTCTGTGTAGGATGGAAAAGAATAATTCAAATGATTGTGATGGAAATATATTCTTAAATGAAGAGTCTGTTCTTTTTGAAAATTTTGAAGATGAGGTCAATTATCAATACAGTAGTAATGAAAGTGGAGATGACAGTGATGGTGTTGATCTTACCATTGGGGAAATAAGAAATAAATGTATCAATGATAAGAAATCTCGGAAAAGAGAGCATGACGTTTTAAAAGGAGAGAAAACATTGAATAAACATATGAAAAAAATTAAACCGGTTCATAAGTCGAAAAAAGGTATGAGCTCCTACAATATTATTTCAAATTTTACATTTTATTATATTTGGATTTTAATAAATTACTTATATTTTATTGTGCATGTCAGTTTCAGATTTGGAGGATCGTGACGACTGTGATATTGGTAATATTCAAGCTCATTGTGCAGGTGAAAACAAAGGAAAATTTGCAAGTAAGAGAGCAAAAGGATCATGGAGACAAAGTGAAAGTAGTAAAAAAGAAATTGCTCCCGTGACTCCTTTAAAGAAGGATTATAAAAACGGTATGTGTATACCGATTATTTGTTTTATTTATTGTAAAAAAAACTTCGTTCTAATTTTACTAACGAATTTTCTTATACTAAAAGACGAAGAAACCAGTAGCCAACATGAAAGCAAAAGAAAGAAAGAGAAGAATCTATCGACTTTGATTTCTGACGAATCTTATCCAGAAAATAAGAAGAAAATGCTACCTACACCTTTAGAGATCACCGCTTTTGAAAAAAATTGTAGAACGAGGTAAATTGTATAATGTTAAGGTACGTATCACACGATTGTGGTATGGTCGATTGTATGCAAAGTCATCAAACTCGCTTACATTTGTGGCTAGAGACGAACAAGTGAGTTGTTGTTTACAACAGCAGTTATCTTTTCAACGTAAAATTTATTATTTAAATATTAATTTTACGACTTTATGCAAGGCGCTGAACGAGAGGTGTTAGTTGATGATCTATATGCTGACAAATGGAAAAACATGATATTCGTTGATAAAGTATACGTGATAAAAAAATGTTGTGACTTTGATAACCGGTAAATCTATTAAAGTTTTAAAAAACAGATGGCAATTATCATTGACAAGACAATCAGAGGTTGATGAAGTTTCTGTGAAAGAAATATCGGCTGGCCGTACTTACCATTTTAAAAAGTTGTGCAAAATACGCGATCTTGCGCATAGGCCTGAATGTGTTTATGGTAAGATAATGTGTACTCATAATCGTTAAGCTTTTTAATTTTTACTATAAGTCATTACAACATTTATATATTCATGACCTTTTATATTCATTATGTGAATTGCAGATATAGTAGGATATGTCGTTGATGTGAGCCATGAACGCATAATCTCTTTAAAGTCTGGAGGTACAAGTAAATTAGTTGAAGTATCACTCATTGATGATGGTTGTTATGAGAAACCGGTCACTTTAACGATCTGGGAGAATTTTCTGACAAAGCACATGAGTATTTTTGGGGAAGGATACACTGATAGTTTCTTAATTGCCGCGATAGGTGTGCGTGCAAAAGAATTCAGAGGTAAATTTTTTACTTACACCCATATAATTTTTATTATTTTAAAAATAAAATTAAATTTTAGCGGTTATCAATAGTTATTAAGTTTTTACAAGTGTAGCACTATTAATATGGCAAATGATACAATTATAGGAAGTTACATGTTAGAAACAACAGGCTTTACGAAAATGAGATTTAAAGCCGATGGTATCCCCGAAGCAGAACGGCTGATGAGATGGTAGTATATCATATATTTATTATATTTCGAGTTTACATTTTTACATTTGTTAAAAGCAATGTTGATAAGAGTGTCATGCTTTTAGGGTTCGATTTGATCTGCCAACAAAGCAGATTGGGTATTCGAGACAAGTAGGAAGCAGCAGCAATAATGCAACTCAGATGGTAGAAACGTGTACCATTGAACATCTAATCAATGAAACAAGAATTTGTCCTCCACCTAATACGGTATGAAATGATAATTTATATGTAATATATATGATATATAATTTAATATTAACATGTATTTAGCATATAATCTAAAGTAAGTTATATTTTTATATTTTTGTTTTATTAAAAGGGTTTGTTTATCTCTATTTTTCTATATAGGTTCTGGATTTTATAGTTAATGCCACAATTATTTACATCTTTCCCGACGAACCATGCTATGATGTATGTTCTCAATGCAAGCGAAGTGTGAAGGTTCAGCCTGAGCAAAATTATACTTGCATTTATTCGGATTGCGGGCATATGGGGTCGGATTCTAGGAAAAGGTATTTTTTAAAGAAAACCTTATAGGTTGCTGAATAAAATTAATACATATTATTTGATCAATATATACATATTGTAGGTACCGAATGAAAGCAAGAATTGAGGACAAAACTGATGAAATAAATATTGTAGCTTTTGATCAGCATGCTCAGACACTTCTCCATTGTCCATTGGATGATATGATGCAACTTTATTCATCGGTATGACATAGATTGTTAAAATAATTTCAAATGCAACATAATAATCAATGTATGTCTAACAATTCTTTTTTCGTTGATGCAGAGTAAAGATTCGTATGACTATGAGAAACATCTTGATAAGTGTGCATCTATTGCATATAAGATAAAGATAAGAGTGACTAATAATAATCATAAATGTATCCAAAGTGGAGGATTTACCGTCAATAGTCTGGAAAGGGTTGTCCGCCAATTTTATAAAGCCCCAGCTTTGGAGCCAACTGGAGAAGATGATGGTGAAGATTAGTACTAAGATTAGGGTATTTATATAATGATGTTTAATTAAGTATTATTGCTTCCGGTATTTCAGTATGATATTGTATAATTATGTGTGGAGTTGTGATTATTATAAGGGTGTTTATGAGAAACATTTTGTCATCAATCACATTTAGCAGCTGTTGCATTATTATAAGCTTAGAAAGTTCCAATGGTATATCCCAATAAAGAAAGAAAGAGTAACAGAAATTTACAAGCAATTCTCAACACATAGAAATTATTACAAGTAGAGCAAAGACAATAAACATTGAAAAATATATAAATACAGATTGACGAAGTAATTTGGAAACCCATGCGATTATCTTGCCCATGACCGAATTCAAGTTCGATTCTCTAAAAAGTTGGATCAAAGAATTGTGAGAAATCAAAACCAATCCTTTAAACCACATCCTCTCATCTAGCAAGCAAATAATAATTATTCACTTTTTTTTACTATCCTTGCGATGAGCATCACTACGCTTACCATCATTACGAGTAATCCAAAGAAATATTAATCCAAAAACATGTATCATCAGTATCCCAATAATAAAAGAAAGGGACAAACAATGAAGAATGAAAAAAACTAGAGTAGACATGATTTGAAAATTCTAAATAATTACTTACCTTTTCTAGAGGAGATAAATATATTTATAAAGTTGGATTTATCTCACCTGCCGAGATTGAGAAGAATGAAGCAAAGAGTTTCTTTTTTTCTTTGATTAGGAAACTGGGTAGCACGAAGAATGCTGGAAAAATCAAAAATCAAGTTTTATTAAGCCGAAGAGAATAAAAATTAGTGCTTAGAGTTAAAAATGTCAGCTTTGAGGATTTTCTTTGCGGATTCTGAAATTCTGAAGTTTAAGTTTGCATTTTTTATTTTAGCATCAAAAAATTGTTGAGAAAAAGTACAGATCTAATGATTTATAAAGCAGGAGAAATCACAAAAAGCCTCAAGGTTGGACATTTGGTTGCTTAGAAGAGAGATCGTTAAGAGTAGAGAGTGGATCTGATAATCACAATACTAGAGACGAAAAAAAATTTAGCAAGTCAAGTGTTTTTGCTCATTTTATGCTTACCTATATAGTTCCCAAGGTTGAAAATCTCAGATCTCTAAAAATACTCTTGAAAAATAATGAAAAATTTTAAGATCTGAGGTTGGGGTGAGGCGAAACGGACGAAGAAAAGGAGAGATGAATGATATCGGTGTGGAGAGATCAGATCTACTAAAAAGATTTTTGAAGACGGGTGGAAATTTGTAATTTGGTTGCTTAGAAGAGAGACCGTTAAGAGTAGAGACTGGATCTGATAATCACAATACTAGAGACGAAAAAAAGTTTAGCAAGCCAAGTGTTTTTGCCCATTTTATGCTTATCTATATAGTTCCCAAGATTGAAAAGCTCAGATGTCTCAAAATACTCTTGAAAAATAATGAAAAATTTTAAGATCTGAAGTTGGAGTGAGGCGAAACGGATGAAGGAAAGGAGAGATGAGTGATATCGGTGTGGAGAGATCAGATCTACTAAAAAGATTTTTGAAGACTGGTGGAAATTTGTGAACTTTGGAGTTGGAATGGAGCGAAGATCATGAAGAAAAAGATAGATGAAAATATTTTCTGCCTCTAGGTTTTTCTAAGGGAACCCTAATTCCTGCGATGTATATATATCCCTTATAAAGATCATGGTATATGGGCTAAAGCCCACTTAATATTTTTCTTAATAAAATTCAGCTGGGTCTACTCCCGATTTAATTTTAAAAAAATATAAATTGGAAGACCGTGTGAGAAAAAAAGAGATTCTTTATTTATCAAAATTTTGATTAAAACCTTTTTAATGGCAAGAAAGTGAAGATTGCAATGATTTACAAATAAAATTGTGGAAAGAAGAAGAAAATTGAGATATTGGGTTATTTTTTCATTTAAGAGAAAAAGTAAGAAATAGAGAGAGAGCGAATATTTTTCTCTCTCTTCCGCCTCTCTCGATCTATTTAATAAACCCTAACTCTCTTCATATGTATGTATAACCCATATTTGGGCGTTGATGTATTGGGCCTGGCCCACAAAATCTATTATTTTTTAATAAAATAACTGGGCTTTCCCAGTTTTGTTAAAAAATGCCAAGAAAGTGAAGAGGAAACTAATTAAGACTAAAAATTCTATAATTCTATATCGGTTCTGGATTTTATAGTTAATGCCACAGTTTCTTACATGTTTCTCGATAAACTATGTTATATATATTCTAAATGCAAGCGAAATATAATGGTGCAGTCTGGGCAAAATTATACTTGCTTTTATTCATATTGCGGGCATATAGGGTGATATTAATTTATAATATACTTTTTAATCAATAATAGCATGTGACTCTGAGTTTTTAATTTCAGGATGAGCATAAAATTCTATCATAATGCATTTAAAACTCTGTATTATGGGAGAATATAATTACACAATATTATATTCCAAAACCCTCAATTAAACAATTAGTTATAATAGATATCTAATGGCGTATGCAAACTAGAATTAATTCGTAGCTCTATATCTCCACTTAAACAATATCTTTGAAGTCGTGTGTTTTTGTGTCTTCAGAGTTGTCTTATCTCCAAATGGTTGTTATACACAACTAACAAGCGTTACATTATTATAAGCCTAGAAAGTTTCAATAGTCTATCCAAATAAGGAAAGAAAAAGTAACAGAATTTTACAAGCAATGATCAGCACAGAGAAATTATTACAAGTAGAGTAAAGATAACAAACGCTGAAAAAAACATAAATACAGTAAATGGATCTAAGTATTGGTATTTCTGGAATTTCATTTTTTCCAATAAAAAATATATAAAATTGTATGACAACAAAATATGGTTAATAGTTCCTTTATTATAAAATCTTCTAACACATTTTTTTTAATGAAAACCATGAAATATTTTGAGATTGTGTTTGTTCTGTTAAATTTTCCATTTGAAAAAATTTGTAACAAATCCATTAAACAATATTTTTGATATCGTGTGTTTTTGTGCCTTAAAAGTTACCTTATCTCCAAACGATCGTTGTTCTCTTTTGTCCGTGAAGAAAACTTCTCGGTATTTATCAATATACTTTTTGAAAAAAAATTCTATAGTTCAAATTAGAACCTTAGTTTACTAGCTTGAACCCTTCAATTCATCAAAATACATTATCATTAATAGCATAACTATCTTATACTTAGGATTCCATTAAGTAATCGCTAAAATAAAGCTAATTCATCTTAACATTTTAAAACAAATCATGTACTTATGATAAATGGATCTGAAAATATGTTCCACGCATAAAATATACTTAAAAACTTATGATTGCAATATCCCAAAAAAAGTAAAATGAGATAGAAAGAAAATTCATATTATAGATAAGATATCGGCAACACCACCAACAACTAGAACACTCAATCATTGAATGGTGTAAGTTCTCCAATACAAAGTTATCAAACAATAATCATTAAGTTCTTCATATATAAAAAGAAGAAATATCTTTTGATTGTCCAAAGGTCTGCAAGATAGCCGCAATGGTCATAGATTCATCATCTTTCTTCTCATCTAAACCTCCATAAATCTCCATTGACTCTGGCGACGGTGGCGGTGGAGGAGGCGGTGAATAAGAAACACGGTCATTGAAAAAAAACCCGATAATGAAAATTGTTTCTCGCCCCTTCAGATCCATTGAACGATATCGAAGAGAGACTGTCATTCACGATCAACTCCTCCGATGGCGACGGTGGAGGAGGCGGTGAATAAGAAGCATGGGAATTGGAAAAACCCGAGTAATGAACAAAATTGGTCCTTGCCCATTCAGGCCCACTGAACGATATCGAATAGAGATCGTAAGCTATAGCGGCATGCTCAGCCGTGTCGAATGTGCCTAACCAGTGCCTTTTTTGGTGTGTGGGTTTCGGATTTCTGCTGAATATCGTCCCCAATTACGTTTGCGGACGCCTAAGTATCCGGTGGAGTCTCGGGTTGTTCTTCTCTGTGGTTGGTTTTGGTTTGGAAGTTGCATTTGTGAGTGGTGATCTTCCATTTGGCTACCGGATATGAGAGTGAAGATGGTAAGGGTTATGAGGTGATCAATCTATATATAGACTACAAAGTAGAATATACAGTAATTTAGATTGGGGTTTTCTTATGTAAATGTGTCTTAGTTGAAATATAGAAAAATCTTCAATATATAAGTGATGATGTGGATTGCATTAATTTAGATTATGGTTTTGTTAGATGATCAAATATTTGGTATAGTTGAAAGGCTAAAGTTTTGGTATGGCATTAGCATATAAACGAATTTTTATGGCTCTTAACTAAGAACAGTGGAGTTCTAAATGTCGTTTGCATTTAAATTTAGGGTTTTGGTAAAGCAGTTGTAGATTCATGTTTAAATTGTGTTTTACTAGGTTTTTGTGCATGTCTTCTTCTAGGAAAACAATAATTCTTAATTGCTGAATGAAACAAATTATTAGCATGCCTTAGATTAATTTTAAATTGGTTTATGTTACACATTGCCTATGCATATAGAGGATCTTTTTAGTTACTAAGTAAAAATCTATAGAAATATATAATTTAGAATTCTATTTCCATGAGAACCCCCTCTCGCCCAATTTATTTGTTTACTCAAAAAATTTAGATTCCAAAATTTCAAGATCATCTTGAAAACTCTTAATCGAACTTTACACCTTTAAACAAATTTTAGATTTATCACTAGCTAGGTTTACTTAATGCGTTCTCGCTTATCATTTTTCCAAAAGAGATATTGACTTATAAGATTCAACATATTTTGCAGTTTCATGCCTTCATAACCAATGGGTACCATTCTGTTGTGTTTAGTTTAGATGAGTTATGTTATCAGCTATCTGGAAAGGGTCATACTTGTGCATCTCTGCAGCCAGATCTTAATGTATACTGTATATTTTATTGTTATCGAGGAATTTGTCCAACTCCGAATAGATTGTGAAAGCGCTGTTCAGGACAACTATTGGATAGATGATGCGTGATTGATCAGATGATTGTCTGCATAATATCATATAAAGAAATATGAAGAAAATTGTATGATGGGATAGATGGAGCTATGTATTTCCAATGCACCATAATTGCATTTCCTGTTTTCACGGTTGAAGCACGTTTGGTTGTCTTCTTTTTCACTAGACAATATCAAGGATTGTCTTTTCAAAATATTTTTTATTTAATTTACTCAAATTACGATGCTATTAAATCAGTCAAATCATACATTTGTCAAAATATACCTTATTGAAAACTGTTTATATGCAGAGTGCAATAATGATATGAGCTGCAAATGTATATATTTCATCTGTCCAATCATGTATTTTTTCTTCATTCCTGTTTATACATGATATGACATCGAAATAGTCATTTAGACTAAAACATAACTCGACTTTAATTTTTCTTTTTAACAGAGAATGCATTAATTGTTTTTATCTCTTTATTCCCTTATCACATCATGTAGTCAAAAGAACTTTATTGCAAAATTCACCACTTGGTTGCTATGACAAATAATACTTGCTTTTCTGGAATCAGATTTTGATGCATACTGCATATTTTATTACTATCGAGAAATCTGTCCAACTTTGAATAGATTGTGAAAGCGATGTTGGAGACAACGATTGGATAGATAATGCATGATTGGACAGATAATTGTTTGTATAATATCATAAATAGAAATATGAAGAAAAATGCATGATGGGACAGATAAAGCTATGCATTTCCAATTCACCATAATTGCATTCCCTGATTTCAGGGTTGAAGCACGTTTGGTTCTCTTCTTTATCATTAGGCAATATCAAGGATTATCTTTTCTAAATATTTTTATTTAATTTGCTCAAATTACGATACTATCAAATCAGTCAAATCATACATTTGTCAAAATATATTTTATTGAAAACCGTTTATATACAGAGTGTATTAATGATATGAGTTGAATGCATATACTTCATCCGTCTAATCATGCATTTTTTCTTTATGCCTATTTATACATGATATGACATCGAAAATAGTCGTTTAGACTAGAGCATATTTCGGTTTTCTTCTCTTTTTAACGGAGAATGCATTAATTCTTGACGCCTATTTATATTTTATTGAAAACCGTCCTAACATAAAGAGGTTATCATTAGTAGAGCAAAAACAACTAATGCATAGAGAAAACACATAAGTGTTGGATAAAAAGTTGTCGGGGACTATCCATACTTGATTTTTCGATTTATAAGATATAAGATAAAAGTATTACATGTTAGAAAGTTCATATAAATCATAAACTGGGTATCGTAATATTATAACTTGATGTAAATTTTATGAGTTACCTAAAAAGTCATTTTAAAATAACTCTACTTTTTCAAAAATTCCTATTAACAAATACAACCAACTCTTTCTGTGATATAGTTATGATGATGCGTGATTGATCAGATGATTATTTGTATAATATCATATATAGAAATATGAAGAATAATGTATGATGGGATAGATGGAGCTATGTATATGTTTGGTTGTCTTCTTTTTCACTAGACAATATCAAGGATTGTCTTTTCCAAATATTTTTTATTTAATTTACTCAAATTACGATACTATTAAATCAGTCAAATCATACATTTGTCAAAATATACCTTATTGAAAACTGTTTATATGCAGAGTGCAATAATGACATGAGCTGTAAATCTATATATTTCATCTGTCCAATCATGTATTTTTCGTCATTCCTGTTTATACATGATATGATATCGAAATAGTCATTTAGACTAAAGAATAACTCGACTTTAATTTTTCTTCTTAACAGAAAATGCATTAATTGTTTTTATCTCTTTATTCCCTTATTACCTCATGTATTCAAAAGAATTTTGTTGCAAAATTCACCACTTGGTTACTATGACAAATAATACTTTCTTTTCTGGAATCAAATTTTGATGTATATTGCATATTTTATTACTATCGAGAAATCTATCCAACTTCGAATAGATTGTGAAAGCGACGTTGGAGACAACGATTGGATAGATAATGCATGATTGGACAGATAATTGTTTGTATAATATCATAAATAGAAATATGAAGAAAAATGCATGATGGGACAGATAAAGCTATGCATTTCCAATTCACCATAATTGCATTCCATGATTTCACGGTTGAAGCACGCTTGGTTCTTTTCTTTATCACTAGGCAATATTAAGGATTATCTTTTCTAAATATTTTTATTTAATTTACTCAAATTATGATACTATCAAATCAGAAAAATCATACATTTGTCAAAATATATTTTATTGAAAACCGTTTATATACAGAGTGTATTAATGATATGAGTTGAATGCATAAATTTCATCCGTCTAATCAAGCATTTTTTCTTTATTCCTATTTATACATGATATGACATCGAAAATAGTCGTTTAGACTAGAGCATATTTCGGTTTTCTTTTCTCTTTTTAACGGAGAATGCATTAATTCTTGATGCCTATTTATATTTTATTGAAAACCGTCCTCAACATAGAGAGGTTATCATAAGTAGAGCGAAAACAACTAATGCATAGAGAAAACACATAAATGTTGGATAAAAAGTTGTCGGGACTATCCATACTTGATTTTTCGATTTATAAGATATAAGATAAAAGTATTACATGTTAGAAAGTTCATATAAATCATAAACTGGGTATCGTAATATTATAACTTGATGTAACTTTTATGAGTTACCTAGAAAGTCATTTTAAAATAACTCTACTTTTTCGAAGATTCCTATTAACGAATACAATCAACTCTTTCTGTGATATAGTTATGATGATGTGTGATTGATCAGATGATTGTTTGTATAATATCATATATAGAAATATGAAGAAAAATATATGATGAGATAGATGGAGCTATGTATTTCCAATGCACCATAATTGCATTTTCTGTTTTCACGGTTGAAGCATGTTTGGTTGTCTTCTTTTTCACTAGACAATATCAAGGATTGTCTTTTCCAAATATTTTTTATTTAATTTACTCAAATTACGATGCTATTAAATCAGTCAAATCATACATTTGTCAAAATATACCTTATTGAAAACTGTTTATATGCAGAGTGCAATAATGATATGAGCTGTAAATGTATATATTTCATCTATCCAATCATGTATTTTTTCTTCATTCCTGTTTATGCATGATATGACATTGAAATAGTCATTTAGACTAAAATATAACTCGACTTTAATTTTTCTTTTTAACAGAGAATGCATTAATTGTTTTTATCTCTTTATTCCCTTATTACCTCATGTATTCAAAAGAATTTTGTTGCAAAATTCACCACTTGGTTGCTATGACAAATAATACTTGCTTTTCTGGAATCAGATTTTGATATATACTGCATATTTTATTACTATCGAGAAATCTGTCCAATTTCGAATAGATTGTGAAAGTGATGTTGGAGACAACGATTGGATAGATAATGCATGATTGGACAGATAATTGTTTGTATAATATCATAAATAGAAATATGAAGAAAAATGCATGATAGGACAGATAAAACTATGCATTTCCAATTCACCATAATTGCATTCCCTGATTTCACGGTTGAAGCACGTTTGGTTCTCTTCTTTATCATTAGGCAATATCAAGGATTATCTTTTCTAAATATTTTTATTTAATTTACTCAAATTACGATACTATCAAATCAGACAAATCATACATTTGTCAAAATATATTTTATTGAAAACCGTTTATATACAGAGTGTATTAATAATATGAGTTGAATGCATATATTTCATCCGTCTAATCAAACATTTTTTCTTTATGCCTATTTATACATGATATGACATCGAAAATAGTCGTTTAGACTAGAGCATATTTCGATTTTCTTTTCTCTTTTTAACGGAGAATGCATTAATTCTTGACGCCTATTTATATTTTATTGAAAATCGTTTTCAACATAGAGAGGTTATCATAAGTAGAGCAAAAACAACTAATGTATAGAGAGCAAAAACAACTAATGTATAGAGAAAACATATAAGTGTTGGATAAAAAGTTGTCGGGACTATCCATACTTGATTTTTCGATTTATAAGATATAAGACAAAAGTATTACATGTTAGAAAGTTCATATAAATCATAAAGTGGGTATCGTAATATTATAAGTTGATGTAACTTTTATGAGTTACCTAGAAAGTCATTTTAAAATTACTCTACTTTTTCGAAGATTCCTATTAACAAATACAACCAACTCTTTCTGTGCTATAGTTATACTTCTATCTATATATATATGGGAGGTAATTTTAGTTATTGCCACTTCAAAGTTCAACAACTTAACGGATATTATTGTAAGTCAATTTTTATTATACTTGAATAAATTTAAAGTTTTTTTTTATTTTTTACTCGACTGCCTTCTTAGTCGATTATGTCTCTATGCTAGAGTTTGAAATGAAGAGTTTAAAATTCTCTTAAGTTTCATAAAAAAATATCTCACTGACTTTGGATGCATAGTTTTTTTCTTCTAGAGTTCAATTTTGATATTATAAAAACATTATGCTTATTTAAATGTTTTTATTTAAGTTCATGTATGGTACTTTGTGTTATCTGTTTATATCGTTCATTTAATTTCTTTGAAGTAATATCCATTTTGATATTTTTTTGTTATTTACCTATACAACTCATTTTTATTTCTTTGAGGTAATAATATTTACTTAGTTGAGTATACTTGCTGAAACGAAGAACAATAATAAATCAATACTATATATATATATATATATATATATATATGATTTCAACTACATAGCAGTATCTAAAATTAGTTTAATGGAATATTAATACAATGATTTGGATTCAGATAAACGATTAGTATTGCATTGAATGGATCTAACCATTGGGCTCCCTGGAATGTCATCTCCATCAACCGGAAATGTAAGTTCTCTTCCATATATAGAATTGTATAACGGTAGAGTATAATTAACAATTTCTGTATTATTCTATAATTTTCTAATACTATTTTTATAAAAATCATGAAATATGTTAAGCTCAACTTTATTATATTAAAATTCTTATTAGAAAGAAAAAAAAATTAATAACAAAAAAAATCTTAACTATATATAACTTCAAATTTTTTAATTTCAGGATGGGCATAAGGATGTACTCAGAATGCAATTGGAATTGTGCATTACAGAAAAATATATTGCTAAATGGACAGCGAGAGTTGATATTGTCAATTTTAGTATATTATGCTTTATGTTTCGTGATTTCATAACCAATGGATACCATCCAGTTGGATTTAGTTTAGGTGGGATATGTTATCAGTTGTCTGAAAATCATAGTTATGTTTCTTTGTGATCGGATCTTGATGTCTTCTGCATGTTTTATTGCTATCAAGGAACCTGTCTGGTCCGAATATATCGTGAAAGTGATGTTCGTAAGAATGATTATTATTGCACATTTATCACTCCGTCTTATGAAGTGTTCGAGCATGCAATAACTGTCGCTTCTTTAATGCGTAGAGATTATCCTTGATGTAAAAGTATTTTGCTATGTATAATGAAATTCTAAAATCAAGATGTAATATCGCAGAGTTTAAGTGATATTTATCTTTCATTTTTGATCATGTCAGTTATAAGTTATTTTTATACAATTATGTAAACTTTAGTTATATGAATATTTTATAAATTCTTGCAATCATTATACTTATGATACCTTACTTGCTATATAATATTTGTTGTTAATAAGAAATTAAAAATAATAAGTCTAAAAGAAAATAAAAATCAATAAGCCAAACAATATATATTCATTTATTCTAAATATTAAGTTATATACTGAATAGAAAGTATAACATTGATTGGACAAATGATTGTTTGTACAATATCATATATAGATATATGAAGAAAAATGAATGATGGGATAGATGAATCCAGCATTTCTAATTCACCATAATTGCATTCCCTATTTTTGCGGTTGAAACGCATTTGATTGTCTTTTCTACTATTAGACAACATCAAGTATTATCTTTTCCAAATATTTTTATTTGATTTACTCAAGTTACGATGCTATCAAATCAGTCAAATTATACATTTACCAAAATATACTTTATTGAGAATCTTTCGCATGTATAGTGCAATTATGATATGATCTATAAATACATATACTTCATCCGTCCAATCATGCGTTTTTTTCATCCCTATATATATATGACACGACATCAAAATGAAGAAAAATGCATGATTGGACACATGAAACCAGCATTTCCAGTTCACCCTAATTGCATTCCCTTTTTTCGCGGCTGAAGCACTTTTTGTTGTCTTTTCTGTCACCAGGCAATATAAAGTAATGTCTTTTCCAAATATTTTTATTTAATTTACTCAACTTACGATGCTATCAAACCAGTCAAATTATATTTTATCAGAATATGTTTTATTGAGAATTTTTCACATGCATAGTGGAATTATGATATGAGCTATAAATGCATATATTTCATCCATCCAATCATGTGTATTTTCTTCATGCATATTTATATATGATATGACATCAAAATGAAAAAAAATACATGATAAGACCACATGCAGCTATACATTTCCAATTCACCATATTTGCATTCGCTACTTGCTAATTTTAAATTTCAAACTGACTTGGTGATATATATATATATATAAACCATGATCATGCATTTTCTCACAAACACTTATGCTTGACTATTTCAAATACTCAAGGTGTCCATGATGAAGTTTAAGCTTAGTCCGTCGGTAATGAAGAAAGGCCATAAAAAAAGTAAGACGTCGACCGTGACCTCTCTCCCACAAGATATGCTCATCGAAATAGCCATGCAAGTCGTCTCCAAGTCCTCGTCTCCTCTCGATGATATTAAAAACCTACATGCAACGTAAGCATTTATTACTTTTTATAATTTCAGAACCAACATATAAATGATCTAATATTGTTTTGTATGCATTTTAGATGTAAGAGTTTTTACCATGCCTCCAAAGATAAAATGGTTGGGCGTTCAATCTCGGTGATTAAAGAGTACTTGAGAATGTATTGGTGGGAAAAAGGTGCATGTCTAATTTTGCTTCGAAACTGTGCAAATAGCGGCAATCTTGATGCCAACTTTATTCTTGGACTGGTAAATAATTTGATTTAATATATATCTTCCTATATATATATAAATTGTCTAATTCATCGATGTTGGGTTTTTCTTTAAACCTATAGGAAGAGATATACAATTTAGGAAGGATGACTTTGGGTATGGAGCATCTCAAGACAGCGATGACTGGTGGCCACTTTGCAGCGACATATGTAGTCGGGATCATACTGTTTTTTGATGCATATACACGGGCACACGCCATGGAAATTCTAAACAAGGTTTCTTGCGGCGATCTTTTATACGCTGGTCATGAAGTTAAAGAGTGCATGAGATCGGGCAATCCGATAATAGACAGATGCAGAAGAGATGCTTTGCAGATTACGAATAAAAGTTGGACGAGGATGATGTTGAAGATGGAACCGAGATCTCCCTGCAAGGATAAGCTGTGTGGAAGGGTTGTGAAGGCAAAAAGTGATGGCTACTGGGTTGATAATGATCTACTTCTGAGGGCATTTTGCGGTCAGTTTTGCCGATGGATGGACGAGTGCTATAAATTCTTTGGAAATTAATGCCAACGGAAACATTTCTACCATCTCTTAACTGATTGTGTTTTCGATGTTTTTTTTCAATTTTTAGGTTTCAGAAGTATGTATCATATTTGCTGGGTAGGATGTTGAAATCTGTGATCACTTTGCAATGGTTCGTTTTTGTAAGTAAGAAACCAACATCTTCTTTTGTTGCTAAATATAATTTTCATATCGTAACCGGTTTTAGTTTGCTGTTGAATGATAATAGTCTCAGCAGAAAATATTGAAATCGGAAATATTGGCGCCATTCATTTTTTGTTGTGTTCTTCATCACTAAACAACATCAAATATTATCTTTTTCAAATATCTTTATTTAATTTACTCAAGTTACAATGCTATCAAATCAGTCGAGTTATGTTTTGTCAAATCTACTTTATTGAAAACCGTTCAAATACAGAGTGAATTATGATAAGAGTAAGAGTTCAAAAGGTAACACATTATTAACAAACTAAAATGATATATTTATTAATATTTTATTTTGCTATTACTTTTTGAACTCTTACTCTCCTATATAAGGTCACTTTATTCATTTTCCAAGTATTCCATTATATTAGGCCGCTGTGAGATTGTAAGTTTTTTTTCAGTTTGTTATTTAGTATTGTTTTATTTTTTTATGTAATACGGATATGGTGATGTACTTTATGAATACTTAGGACATGAATTTTTGCTTATATTATATGTCCATTTCAATGAAATGGATGACTAATAATGTGCATTTCCTTAAAATATTTTTATGCTTTCACATTTTATATGTTTAGGTTAAATAAATATCATGTACCTTATTATGCTATCATCCATTAATGCCTTGCATGTCTTTTCAATTCAGAGAAACAAAGAAACACATTCTTAATTCTAATTTAAAATAAAAAATATAACTTATAGTCTCTTAAGTATCTATTAATTATTGAGTATAACCAAGATAAGTTGAGAGTACGAGAAACTAAATAGAATTTAAATTTTTACTTGAAAACTACTTCATCGTCTCATTTTACTTTGATTCATGCTATCCCCGTGCGTAGCGCGGGTACAATGCTAGTTATTATTAAAGGATTTAGGTAGGCTAAGGGGCCAACATATGAAAACCCGCAATTCTTCTATTAAAATAGTGAAAAGATTTTACTATTGCCCGTAAAAATTTGGGTCTCTCTATGATTGATCTTTGTTTGTTTGTGTTTTGCTTAATCTCTGTTTATGTTTTAATTTGGTCATTTATAGCATAAGACGTCCAGGTAGGAGACCGAGATTGACGATTTTGGACAGCCTAAGGACAGTTTGGAGTGATGTAATTTTCTTTTCTTTTCATGACCGAGCAAATATGGCTGGTACATATTAGAATTTTTTTAGATCGACATTGCACTGGAGTTTATGTTACCCTATGCAAGAATATGACCTACGAAACATAACTACCATAACCTGATCATCCATACAACTTACAACCTGATCATTCATACAACTTACGAATATGATAACGAAGTTGTTAGAATATTAGATATATTTTCTCAATCCTTGTCATATCTTTAAAGTTTAGGTATTATCGCACAATCTATTCAATTCTCACATGATGCCTGTTCAGATTTCGGCTTAAAGGGTTTAATTTCAACCGGAATACCATGTTAGAATACAAATTATCTTCTCAACATTCCTTACTAATTAGAAGTTTTGACACCCATTGACTTGCAACAAATGATGCATTTTATTTCGAAGCAAACCGAACAACATGAAAAGTTGAACAACAGTCTTACAGCATGAATCAAATTATTTTTCTTATTTTACCGAAAAAAATAATTTCTAACCCCTATTTTACCACATAATTTATATATGAAAAATGTGTTTGAAAACTTCAAAGAAATAAATATGGGCAACATTAAATATATAAATAATTAAATGCTAATTAAACAATTACATTAAAACTACATGAAGGACAACACTAGCTTAAACAACAAATGTTGCAACCTTTTCTTGTTTTCTATTTTTATCTTTTTCTCCTGCAGCAAACAAAAATAGCAAGCTCATTAAGTTCCACAACAATTCTAAAACTTATTTTTTTTACCCCCATTTTTGGTAACAAATTCATAAATCCTTTTGCTGAAATGCTACACTGTCTTTCTTGCAACGCATTATATACACATTGCGCAGTGAAATGTATTACTAAAATGTAGGGAAAATGGTTAAGGGATCATGTATGGTCATTATATATAGCGATTCCAATCGAGAAAACTGCGAGAACGATAGTAAAAACCGACATCATCTTGTCCCGCCTAGTCGCTATGCTGTGACGATCCCTGAAACAAAACAAAATAAATAAATAAAATTGTGAAACATTGCCTTAACTGCTTTTTTTCCCTTTTCTTTAAGAAGTGAAGGTTGTTTCCTGCAATTTACTATTATTTTTCCAATCATAAACTGAACTGAGAATGTCATTTTTTCAATCTTTCAATATTCTTGGGACTCATATAGATTGCAGTTTGCTCCTTATAAGTGATTTTAATTGCAGAAGACCACCTGAAATTTGCCATGTAGCAGGACATAACATCCTTTTCTTTAAATTATAAAGGTGAAGGGTGTTATTTTAAGCAATTTAGAGCATTAATTTTTCAAACCAAATCATAAAAGAATATCAAGAAATCACCTGAGGGTTATAGCAGCAGGAAAAATAAAGCCAATGCAGACTGCAGCGGATGTGGCAAACGAATCCCAAATGCTCGGAATCTGTCACGCCCCGCTTCCCAAAATACGGAATACGGAGCAGCCGTGCTACTTACGGTAAAAAAAATCCTTCCATGGTCACATAAGGCTGTCTATATTAGCCTGTCAAAAATAAAATCCAATACCAAAAGGAATAATACTGATAATCATGCTGCAATGAAACCACAAGAAATACTAAAAATGAGTCCACTAGATAATTGATGCAAAAAGATCCGATACAATAGGTTCGAAAAGAAAACAAGATCCGAAAGATACATAAGTCATAATGTCCAACAAGGGCGCACATGCTAAATACTAGCAAAAAAAGAAATAAACCTACGGGTTACTGATCTTCGGCAAAGTCCTGGTAGCTGCTGTGATCCTGCTTAGCCTAAAAATCTGGCAAATCTCAGGGATGTCAGAACATCCCAGCAAGTACTCAACGTATAAGATGCGTGTATAGTATGATATCATGAATATATGAATGTAGTGAAGCCCGTGTGCGCAAGTAAAACAGATATATATATATAAATAGATGCATTAATATTATGAAACCAACATATAAAGAGGTCAGGTCATAACCTAACTAGTCACTAAAAGGTAAACTACCATATCGTAAGCTCGAGTGTGTGCGTCAACCTCTGCAGGAGTATTCCTAACCCAAGAGTGGTGCCCCAGGGGCTAGGAAACACGGGCTCAACTGTGGAATGAACAAGCGGCCGATATAGCCCGGTACGAGCTGTAAACATGCGACCGATATAGCCCGGTACGAGCTGTAATAACATGCGACCGATATAGCCCGGTACGAGCTGCCGGCATGAGACTTCTGAGATCCTGTTGTACGAACACACACTCAAACTACCCCAACACCCGTGTATTTATAGCTACTATGGTAATGTCTGGATCAATAATTAAGAATGCTGAAAAGACTGGAACTTATAATATCATGTTAATTGTATAAAAAGAAACTTGTAAACAGTATAGATTGTGTCATGTCATGTAATTCAGCATTCAAATTAGAGATCTCGTTTTAATATGAATAGTCTGGAACAATGAGTAGTCATGGCATGTCAAGTACAATAATTATAAAATGATAGTGTCCATAAATAAGAATAGCATGTTAAGGTTTCTTAAGTATGCCGATAATGATAGTCTCAAGTAAAATGTTAAATATAGACGATAGGATATGATAAAGTCAAAAATGTAAATAAGACTCAACATAAATATGCAAGCATCTGTATTTAACATCCGGGTTTATTTATTGAAAAGAATAATAAACTGAAATATGATTTTAAAGGGTAAATATAGTTAAATAGGAATGACAAATTACAGATGCATAAAGCGGATGGTGGTAATAGTATAATTATGAGATAATAGTAAGTAAGATAAAATAAATGACAGATTGACTAGTCATCATGTAAGTGCTAATAATAAGTTTTATAATCATGTGATAATGGAAAATATTAATTCAAATTATAGTATCAAAATAATTTATATGACTAGGGCACATAGAGTGCAGCGATATTATAAGGAGTGATAGTGTAGAAAGTTTAATTTATATATATAAAATATTAAGCCCAAAGCGTTTATTGATTAACAGTAATAATGGTATATTTTTATGTTTTAGATTAGGATATAAGTGTTGACATTTTGAATGCTAGTTATACCAATATTGTTGCAACAGAAACATATAATTACTTATAAAGCTTTTTATATATTAAATCGCATTTACATTTTAATAGTTATTTTATTACGCTTGCACTTTTACAGTTGTTCACTTGATGAAAGGATTAATAGGTATTCTAGATTCTAGGGTTTTCATCATATGTACAAGTATTATAAGATATATTAATAAAACGGCAAAATATTACAATTTTATTTAAATATTGTAAGTTAATAATTTATTTAGAGAATTGACGATGTTGCATCGACTAAAAAAAATAAAAGAGTAAGAGTACTTACTTCGGAGACAAATAAACATGACGACACGAAGAACAACTCCAAGATTTGATTGCTCGGCTAATTTTGAAGAAGAAGAAAATATTGTGATGGGAAAAAGAGAAGGTTGATTTATATGAGAAGGGGAGAGATGATAATAATTAGGTTGTTATTTATAGGGAAGAGAGATGTTGTTAAAGATTGGAGAGATTATTATAATTGGAGAGAGAAATATTCCGATGAGATGAGATTTGAATTTGATTTTATAAAAGAGAGATATCATGGGTTGTTATATACTTCTATAAGATATTAGAAAAGTTGTATATATACATATTAGTTTGTATATAGTTAGAATAATAGAAAAGTATATGTATATATACATATTAGTATATAGTGAAAATATATGTAGATATATATATGATTATGGGTTAATGAAAATAAATATAATTAGTTATATATATAGGATTTTATGATATCAAACAACTAAAATATATTTTCAGTTAAACTATCATAACAAAATATCTTCAATTATATATATATGTATGTATATAGGTTTGTAGAAAAATAATTAAAGAGAGAGTAGATTTGAGAAAGAGAATCTGCTGAGAGAGATTAGATTAGATTGGAGAGAGGGGGATTTTGTTAGGGAATATATATAGAAAGAGAGCGGGGGTTTGGTGAAATATAGTTAGTGATATTGAAAAATATATCTAGATAGAATAGATTATGGGGAGAAAGAAATCTGTTGGAAAAGATATTTATTTGGAGAGAGAGAATAGTATTTGTTTTAAAAGAATAAAGTTATCAGGTGAGACATATATGGTGATTGGAGAGAGAAAATTGAGTTGTTAGTTTAGGAAAAATATTTATATGGTTAAAATATTTAACAGGGGCTCTCATGACTTTTCAAAATTAAATATTTTAACCAAATAAATATCGTAAAACAAAATATCTTATAAATAGAATTTTAAAAGGGGTAAAATCTTATGTATATGTATTGTTTAAAGAAATACCAAATAAAATATCTTTTGTTTAGACTATGATACTAAAATATAAATATGGTTATAAATAGTGTTAGACAAATAAATATTTAAATACTAATAATATGCATATTTAACAAACTTGAAAAACCATAATTATATGTATATATCTTGACTAAAGTATTAACTCCAAGTTATAATAATAAAAATAAAACAAAACCCAATATATCCAAAAGAAAAAGAAACGTATAATCGAACTAGGATGTTACAGAATCAAATTCGCAAATGTGAAAACCAATAAGAGCAGCCCCATGGTAACAGATGCAAATCTGTGGTTGTTAGAAAATGAAGGCGGACACAATGGAAGTAAAAGGTCGTTGACGTTGAGGCGAAGGGCAAAGAAGTGCATAGCTCACTTGAACAATGTCAGTGAGAACAGAGCTATATCGGATATCAAGTTTAGAATTGAAGTTAATGAGTACATCGTCGAGGATATGATCGCCAAAGAGGAAGTAAGCATAGAAGACTGTGGCTATGTAGAGTATAGAACATAAGAGAAGCGAAGTCCTCACAATGCATTGAAACAACCAAGGGTTTTTGACCTCGTTTTCTATACTGTGAACTGCAAAAAAAAATCAAAGAAGAGAAAACAGATAATAAAAATGAGTAGAAAAGGAGAAGGATATTTTAGGTAATTTATGCAATAATTTTATCCTAGTTAGTTGTTGGGATTATGTCTCGTATCTGAATATGCATTTTTCGATATGGTCAATTAGACCCTAGCATAATATGAAATTAGAAAAGTTACAATAACAAGAGAAAGAAATAGAAATAATAATTTTCCAAAAAAAATCATCCCTCAAACAAAACAAAAAAATATTGACTACATAGTGATCAACATTCATCAGACAAAATCTTCAAAAAGCGTCGGAAAATTAAGTGGATCTCATCTTTTTACACACTTGCCTAAAAATGCAGAATAGTATAAATTTTATGATGTAGAACCAAAGAAGAAGCTTTTTTTATTATGGAAGATCCGGGAATTTTTTCCAGCCCAAATGCACCAACAAAATACCATGAAAAACATATCCCGATCACTTCTAGTATTCTTCTTAGCACTTTTGGTTTGCCACTTTGTCCATAACAAGAACATTGATGTTGGCTTTCCTTTAATATTCCATAAATTCCATATAGATTTTACAAAGGAACGTCTTAGACAAATATGCTCAATTGTTTCTTGTTCTACGTTGCACAGAACACATAAAGTCCCTTTATCAACTCCTTTTCTGGTTCTGCGTTGCATTTATGGGCCATATAGGCCGGGTCACCTATAGCTTTTTAGTACTATAAATATTTCTCTCTTGGGTGAGAGATAGTGGGCTTGAGAGACGTAATGTAAGTATGAGGGCTTTGTGCCTCCCCTTGCTTGTGTGAGAGCAAGAGAGGGGAGATGACGAGTGAGAGAGCTTGGTTAGGAGTTTTATAATCTCCTCATAGATCAATTTAATTTTAATGCTCGTTTTTTTGCCCTGTAGATGGCCGAGATGGTCGAACCACGCTACATCCGGTGTTTTCTTCTTTATGGTGTGAACCATGTGATTGTGTTATCTATCTTGTGTTTTAGATGTAGTGAGGTGGTCGGAACCCCCAACAATAATGATATGAATAGAGATACAGCCCTCATATACCTTTTTCCCCCAATTGGTGTATGTCAAGATTTTTAGATTCACACACTCGCCACTTTATGATCAGAACACTTAGAGCATATTAGCATAATTGTAGTCACACATGCGACGCCTTTCTCAGTACCAACCATTGGAGTTGAAACTATATTTATTTTATTTAGTTGAAATTCAGTTTATGAGTTTATAGATTGTATTATATTTCTCATCTCATGAACAAGATATAGCACTTATTCTACTACCCTTCAGTTTGTAGCAAATGGCTATTTTTCTTGCAATGCCGACGAAATGAAGTAGAGATGGAAAAAACGATTGTTTATCAAACAACTATTTACTCATAAATTTGTAAAAATCTAAGGATCAACAAAGGAAGTGCCTACCGTAGTAATGACAGACAAATGCAGTGGCAAGAACCGGGACTGCGGTGAATAGATTCCAGACTGATGCCAAATTATTTATCTCTGGTAGCAATCTTGGTGTCTCTATACCTCTGTTCACTAATTTGAGAATCAGAATTGCAACTGTGACGACAACAAACACAACTGCCAGAACAACTGAGATTGCAGATGTATATCGCAACGAATCTGCAAGAAAAGAAGCAGAACTCTATCAGCGATTGATCATTCTAAGTATTGAACCAGATTCTAAATTCAACCCCATTGTAGTCCGTACCTGCACGCCTGAAGCATGCCAACGGAGCAAAAACAGAAAGACTTGTACATAGAAGAACAAAAAACCGACCGTTCCACCAATGATGCCCAAACCATTCTTCTAATACACAGTGTTGAGTGCCGCCGCTAGAGGATGTTCCAGAAAGCACGTCGCCTTGCCAAGATGTAAATATCCAGGATAAGAAAGTAGAATTGATAAAAAGAGGACATTGTTTTCAGAACAAATTAACCAGTCAATTGGCATGATTTTCAGTTTGTAATTTGCTAAAAATTAATTATCAAGGATCTTCTGCAAGTTGACGTTGGTTTGAGCATCTGGTTTGAAATGCAAGGGGAAAGAAAAGTCTCACACGGTCACAAGTTTTAAAAATAAAAAAACAAATAACTCCAGTTTTAGATTCATATTTTCGCAGATAATAGCCACCAAAATGAGCAAAAATGGGGTGTGTGACCTTATACGAATACTCTCACTTCGAATAGACAAAAGTTAAAAGGAAAAAGATGAATGCGAGTTGACGTCGGTTTCAGCAAACTAAAAAAACATGTCATAACCAATCAGATACCTGAGGTTGGTTAGGCGACAATCAGATCAAAGAATTTCATCTTCAAAGTTATATAGAGATTGACCCTAGAGGTGTTACATAGTAAATAAAGGAATTTCATCTTCAAACCAGTTGATGGGTGACAAGTGTTAGAAATAAAGGAACTAAAACAGAATTGAAATTTTAGTTTTTAAAGTTTACCAATAATAATCATGTAGACAATCATTACGCCGATATTGCTCAGAAACACGCAAATTTTCAGAATCATCCTCCATCTTCCCCCAAATGCATCCTCCATCACTCCTCCGTATGAATTCACCTTCCCTGCCCGGCTAAATTTAATCAACATCTTAACCGAGTAATCGGTGAGGAAAGCCACAAACACGATCATAGCAATTCCGGGGATTAAGCCCAACACTTTCATTGTCACGGGCAAAGCCATGATCCCAGCTCCAACTATGGTATTGGATAGAATATTGGACACAGCACTCAAAAAGGAAGGGCTATTCAGTTCTTTTGAATCATCGGGAGGTCAATTCGGTTCTTGTGAATCATCAGGAGGGCTATTCGGTTCTTGTGAATCATCGGAATCCGCCTCTTTGCTTTGTAGAAGAGATACGATTTTGGCTTCCATCTGACTATTCTTTCGCCTTCGCTGTAGCAATTACAAAGACAATCAAGAACAAAAACCCGTCTCAAAATTCACACTTTTAAGCAAACTTTTAGTTAAGGACTAGGGTTTCAAGCATGAAAGCAATCAATTGTAGAAATGGGTTTCAAAGATTAATACATCACAAGATCGACTAAAATGTCTTAACTAGATCTCTTTTACATACAAAAAACAATTTATCAAGAAGGCCATTTTCTTAACACCTCGCCATCAAAACTAGCGGCGGCGGCGGCATTGGTCTCATTTTCATCAAAAGAAATTTCGAGAAAACCCCAAAAACTGTAGCAACTACAAAGAACCTCAAAGAAAACCAAGAACCCATCTCAAAGTTCACATTTTAAAGTAAAATCAATCAAGAACTTGACTTTCAGGCATGAAACAATCTTAAAGATATTTAAGCTACTAAGGCTTAGATATATCACAAAATCAACTAACATGTCATAACTCATCTCTTTAACAATTAATAATAATCAAGAAAGATCATAAGCATGAAGATTAAGAGAATGATAGCAAGAATTTTACGTACCCCTCCCCTAATGAGATGCTGAGAACTACAGCAGCTTCAGGTCCCTTTCAAAGAGAAAATGGTTCAAAATGAGAAGGAAAATTCTCTATAAATTAAGGCCATAAGCATGCACATATATATGACTATGAATGGCGTTTTTTGTAATATTGGAGAAACATAGGGGATGTTTTCATCCGTGTCAAAAGATTATTATTTACATGATTACCCAATAGTTTAATTGACTTTTGTACATAACACATGAATACAACATGCATATGCATTGTTAGTTTTGCTACATTTGGAGGATTTGAATATGGGATCTCTTGTAAAGAGTGTTATCGTTAGATATTAATCTCCTTCCACAGTAATGTTCACTTCTTTTTACCTAGGTTGCATGGACATTTCCGTCAGATTGCCGTGTTCGTGTCCGACACGTATTAAACACTAACATTTGCATGACACTTGTACGACAATATCGAACACGTTGTATACGTATCAAACACATAAATGTATGTTGTATGTATGTCTTACACATGTATATGATTTTAGTATGCTATAATTATCATGTGCCTTTTTGGATGTAGTACTTTTTATTTATTTTTTCATGTTTTATAAGAGACTTGTGTCTATGCATGTCCAACTTCTGTCTATTTCTTGACCCTCCAAGCAATATAAAGAAGAAGTATCCAAGTTTTAGGGCTTTAGATGAGATGCATTTGATTCTTTTGTTGGTGCCGCTGTTTTGGAGATTGCAAAAAAAATTCTTGGGATGAAATGGAGTTGAAATTGGAATTATTAGTTGACATTGGAGAGTAGATGAAACATGACAATTGACTTCAGACTTATTATCCTATGTAATCATTAGGATGTATTTACTTCCCCTATTCTTGAAACTCCGCTAAATTCAGCTATTCTCTTCATCTTCTATCTCACTTAACAATGATGCACAAGTCCTAGCATTTCATGAGGCATCAACTATTCGTAAGATTTATCTATACGATGCATTGGGGATGAGATCACACCTGCACGATCGAACCATCGGCTCGAAACCTCCTGAAAATCTCTTCCCGAGCTTCTCAACACAAGCACTCCTGTCGTTTCTCCCATATTGAGACGTTTTGCCTCCATACTATGTTTACAAGAAGCAAAACTGTTGTGTTAAGCCTTGGCTTTCTGATATGGGAAATGAAGTGGCTCGAATCTTGTGAGTATTTTATACGGAAAAACAGATGAAATATAATAATAAAAAAGAACCGGATATACATAGATCTCCCAATTGTGGTACGTCAAGATTTTCAAGATTCTCAGACTATCAAGTATCCAACATAACCTTTTAGTTAGCTTGAGATAAGTTCAAGTATTATGAAAGAGAGAAGAATATCAAATTGATTTACCATGCATCAGGTTATGAATCATGCTAGTAAGGCACTGAGCCTCAGTTCATAAAAATATAGTAACGAGCACGGTTAAACATGATACTGAAATTCCTCAAAAATCAATTCATCCGATCCATCTACTCTCTAGAAAACAAGAAACACAATACATATTCGAGATATATTTTCAATTAAAAAATGTTGTAGGACTTGAATATCAGTTCAATATTTAGCATATAACACTCCAAACAAGCATTTATTGGTCCAAAAGATCATGTATTAATCTAATACAATATGTCTCTACAACTTTTATCATGTGTCAGTCCAAAACAGTATGTCTACATTATTTCTATCACGTACCAGTTCAAATTAGCATGTCTATATTATCTCTATCATGTACTGACCCAAACAAGTATATCTCCACAATTTCTAGTGCACCTGCACCAATATCTATCATATTTACGCTTAATGATGCGACAATTCATGTAAGAAATTTAACTTTAGACTTGTTATTAAACGCTTTCTTTGTACTCCAAGGTGGCAGGATTCTTAGCTTCGTGTGTACATAGCCCACCTCAGCCGGAGTGCAGTCTCACCCAACTCCATTCTCTGTATTTGGATGATAAATAGATTGAATAATATATAGTATTATAGGGGATCCAATTAATAGAAAATCAATAAGTAACTACTTACAGCCTTGTAATCCGCCTGTGCCATCGAGATTGAGCCCTGTGTAGCAACGGCATTGGGCTTACGTGTGGAATTACAGTTGGTGGACCTCGGCCTTGCATTAAACATAGATCAATAAGTAACTACTTACAGCCTTGTAATCACACGGCTGTCATCTACCTTTAACTGATGCTTCAAGTAAAACTTCAGCTTCTGGCAATGATCTATTACTTTACTTTGGATAATATCCTTGATCAAAAACCTTAACCTCGTCAATGAAGTCACTTACATCCTCATTGACAAACTTGTAGTGCATCTGTTGATTGTAAAACATTAAAATTTTCAGAAACATCTATTTTAGATTAGGCTGAAGATCTTTCTCACTAGAACTTTCAGAAAGTATTAACATTAGGAACTAATTTCCATATGCTTCAATAACATAAAAAAGAAAAAAAAATATGGTTGTCTATCTCATTATTTCTGTTGTTGAGTAAATTAACTAGAAATATGAGCCATGAAAGTTAGAGGATTTAAATATGTGTGTATAGCAGGGACATAGCTAAAAGAATTCCATTAACTTGTACATGCAAACTCAAAATTAAACAATTCTTTGTGCGGGGGAGGGGGGTGCGCCAAAAATCCTCAACATGCTCATCATGCCTATTAGACCACTCCCCGTGGAGAGGATATCTTGAATATGTCCTCGCCTCCTCTCTACGATAGGAGGCAAATTTCCACATTCACCAATCAGACGTAAGTTACTCCACTTATCCGGTTCAAAAAATATATATATCCATGGCCTGTTTCCAGGTTTGGATTTGCTGCTACCAGGATTTGCGGAACCTCTATTACGATGTGATGCCCCGAAGAATATCATATTTTAAAGCATAACTCATATGGAACTTTGCAACCAATTTCAATCACAATAACTGAATATCCAAGGTGAACAGAAAAACTTAATAGGAAAATATAATTAATTTCAATTAAACATATAACCAAAGCATCAAATAAGACTGAAGATCATTAAGCCACAAAATATCATGCATAACCATAACTCGTTTTTCCTAATCATTTAGCGAACCATTAATTACTTAATACATAAACTTAAAGACCGTAATTCCCAGCAAATCAAATAACATTACAATATATATATATATATATATATATATATATATATATATATATATATATATATATTAGGATTTTTGATAGGCATATAAGGAAGACAAGCAAAAATAAGAACACGCAACACCAATATTTAACGTGGTTCGACCAAACCCAGCCTATATCCACGGAGCAAACATGAAAATCTCTTTGTTAATGATCAAGAATATTGTTACACTTTATATTCACTCTCATCTTTCTTATATCTCAACTCTCATACAAACACAAAGACTACTTTCTCGTGAATCCCTCCACTTTCAACTATGGATAACCACTATTCATCTCCTTTTTGAGACTACCCCTATGTGAACTATATAGCACGGGTTCGGATTCGTGGATTTGCAATTTTCCAACAACCTAGGATACGGGATATGTATTATATCGATTTTAAATTAACTAAATATGAATATATATTAAACTATACATGCCAATATATAACGGTATAAATAAATAATGGCATTATGTTGTATATTAAATGCACTTTCAAACTTTTGAGTGCCTTAATTTTGGAGAGAAAGAGAGAATGTGTTGATTTGAGAGAGGTTGGTGAGACATTCACAAGTTCGAGCGAATCCGAAAGACTCTAAGACTTTCCGAGAGTTTCAGACTCCGATACGTGATTGGAAATGATTCGTGAGGCATATACAAGTATTCGTGCTTCATAGTCTGTGAATCACTCCATCTTTCTTATGTGAATCTCTTAACCCTTCGTCTTTGCCTTCGTCTCTTCTTCTTCGCCTTCGTCTCTTCTTCTTTTTTTTTTCATGTTTGGCCACTTTTCTCTGATGAGGCCCTTCTCTATTTATAACACGAAATAATAGAACTCCTACTTCAATCAGGATCTCACCAAATCTGGAAAACAATCTCTAACAAATCTCTTCCCAAATCTTCTAACAAATTTTCAAATAACTCTACAACAAACTTTCATAATTAAGTTCCTGAAAAATCTGTTATAAATCTTCCAATAATTCTTCAAATAATTTTCCAACAAATTTTCTCAATTAATCTCTAAAACGAATCTTCACCAAAACCAAAATCTAGAAGTACTCAGACTCCATCAACTCTGCAACGAGCCCTCCGCTCTTCATTATCGACTTTTGAATACGAACCAATTCTAACACACACACACACACACATGTCATTGAGGTGCTCGAGGCTCAGTCACGGTCGTGAGGCACGATATGACTGTCTGTGATCGATGGGCAACACTGCAGTTTTAAAGCAAATTAACATAGTAAAGTATACATGCATCCATACATATACTTTCAGTTAACATGAATTTCATGAGAATATATACCAAATACAGATGGACTGGTGGAACCACCACTTCCCGATACCTCAGCATCTGTATGTGTTCGCCGCAATGGATGACTCCTCGCGTCTTTCAGCTCATGCACCAATCTGGATGGAACCACTAGCTACCCGAAAATGGCACATGCAAGATTGAATAGAAAGTAATATATAAAAACGAATTCAATAATAAGTCAAAATGGATTGTTTTTTGTATATTCTTTGTTACCTAATACGTTTACTCTTGTTGGGTATTTTATATAGTGGGACTATTATGCTAATTATATGTTACTTCTTTGTAAGCATCCATATGTTCCATGCATGATCACTGACTCATTAACGTCCAAAGAAGTTAGACTTGGTTAGAAACAGAGAGACATCTTATTGGTTCAAAATCTTCATCCTCTTCATTAATTATTGCGTTAAAATCCAGTTCTGTATTGAATTGTCGTCTAATAAACATGCTTCAACTATCTGAAGTGTTGAATACATTTTCTTACTTTTCAATAAGTAATAACTATGCAATAATCTAATAGGTTAAGCAGGATAGTAAGCAAATGATGCCAAAATCCTCAAATTATGAATGTCCTGAAGAGTGAATTAAACCAAAAAATTTACAAAATAATGGCTGCATATAGGGTTACATATTCCAACTTTACTTGCGTTTGGCTAAATTTCACTAACAAACTAAAAAATTTAACAAAGTTTGCCTATGTGAGGCAATTTATCAACCATTTCATCAGCGTTCCAAAAGGGCAGATTTTTTTAAACCCGCTAAATGAAGCATGAAGCCTTTAGTAGTCACACTAGTAAAATAGGGGGTTGCCCCTACGGATGGAAATATCCGTAGGGGCATATTTAACTTGGCCCTACGGATTAATCCTTAGGGCTAAAACACTACTACAAAAAAGGGTTGTCCCTACGGATTTATCCGTAGGGGCAACCCACTGCCCCTACGGATATATACGTAGGGGCGAAAATAGACCCCGTAGGTGCAAAGGCCGCAGGTGCAAGTTGAGGCCCTGAACTTGCCCCTACGGACAAATTTATGCCCCTACGGATGTATCAGTAAGTGCTATAGCCCCTACGGAGTACCCCGTAGGGGTAATAAAATCATATATGTAATTTTTTTTTTTTGAATATATTGTATATACCTACGGATATACCCGTAGGTCCTTTTTAGACCCCTACGGATATATCCGTAGGGGATATAAAGTAGCCCCTACGGATTGCACCGTAGGGGCCACTCCCAACACACTGCACTGAGATCGGGGGGGAAAATATCAGGAAACCTGATATTTTGCCCCTATGGATAAATTCGTAGGGGATAAACAGTGGCCCCTACGGACATATCCGTAGGGGCACTCCCAACACCCTGCACTGATATCAGGTGGGAAAATATCAGGTTTCCTGATAGGTTGCCCCTACGGATATGCCCGTAGGGGCAATATATATACCTACGGCTTAATCCGTAAGTACATATTGTCTGTATTTTTTTTTTTAAAATGGGCTGCTAGATTTTTTCCCGCCCTGTGCACAATACTATATACATCAATCAAATCATATATTGCAGTATTCATAATCACATCTCACGCATATATATAATATACAAAAGAAACCCAAAAACTGAATATGATATAAATACAAACCAATATCAATATCGTTTCAAAACGTAGTACAATGTGATATAAATAAATACATGTTTCAAAAAATAAGAACCAAAAAGCTACCCTAGTTCGGTCCAGCTCCACCTCCGAATAATGTTAAAATAACGTGCGCCTGCTCCTCGGTAAATACACTCTCCAATGCTACATATATGGGAGCCTGAGCGGCATGTGGAGCTGGCGTTGTGGTCTGCGCAGCCGCCGTCGAGGTAGTCGCTTGCGGAGCCGCGGCTGTGGGAGTCTGAGTGGGCGGTGGAGCTACAGGAGCTGTCTGCGGAACCGCGGCCGATGTAGTAGCTTGCGGAGCCGCAGCCGAATTTGATGCATGTGGAGGCTCGGCCGATCTACCCTGTCGCGTCTGGACATAACGTGTGTAAGAAGCGTGTAAGAACTGTGTATTATTCGAATTCGTTTCATTATTAAGTTATTTCGAAACCCTGTTTGGATATCTAGTTTGGAAATGCGTTGTTTATTTTAATTACATATGTATGTATGATTAATCAGACTTAAGTCTAAAACCAAATAAGCTCAAGCTACGTACTAATTATGGATATGTTGATATGTATATAATATGAAATGATATTTTACTATAAAGTAGTATACATACCAGCATCTCCTTCAACTCCTGAACGGTGGCCCTCAAGCTATCCAGTTCCTGATGGACATGTCGGTCACTGGAGACGGAGGAAGTAACCGCCGGGGTGGAGTCCAACCTCATATGGGCCCTGCTAGGGCCCAATCCCCGGCCTCTCTCCCAACCTCCGTGTGCGGCGTCCAGAACTGGGGTCAGCAGCCTCGGATCGTTCTGTTCGGTAAAATCGATCCCCGAGGCCTGGGCCTGCTCAACCACCCGCTCCTACACCCACATTAAGCAGTAAAGTATAAGTATAAAATTTAAACTTGAACCTTCCAAAACTAAAATTTCAAATTTGGATAGAAAAAATATTAACACTTACGCAGTACTCCTGGGTAGCGACGTCGGGACATCGAAGCTCGCCCGTGGCGGGATCTGTCGAGGTGCCGTGGACGGCAAGATATGCGGACAGCACGCTCGGTGTACCACCTGACGCCACGGTCCGAGATGTCTGCAATATTAGAAAGTAACTCTTAATATTAGAAATATTAGAGAATAACTCTTAATATTACAGAATATTAGAGAATAACTCTTAATTTACCGATAACTCCATGGCTCGAGTAATGTTCCTCGAGCCACCTGTGTAAGTGGGGCGACCCCTCTTCGCCGACTTCCTGTTCTCCATATTCTGAGCGGCCTGTTTCTGCACAACGCATTAAAATTTAGTTTTCTAATTAAGAAACATAAAGAAATAAATTATATCATAAATAATGAATTAAATTTAAAATACATACTTGTTTGCGTTCGGAGTCGAAATAAGCGCACAATAGAGGCCATGTTTCTACGTCGACTCTCGCAAACGCCGGAGTAGATAGGAGGGCCGCTCTCTCTGCCTCGGGGGTCGCTATCCACAGGGAGTAGCAGTCGGCCTTCAGCTCATTCCTGTTGTATCGGACCTTGGCCTGCATGTTCTTCATCAGGCCATTGTACAGAGCATGAAGGTCGAGCACCCTCCCCGAGTGATCAGGGTCGGCTACAGGCTGAAAATCGTAATCCAACTGAAAATACAAAAAAAAACATTGTTATTAGATTGCAAGTGTTAATAATAAATATATTGGATAGATCAAATGAAAATATATATTAATACATACCCGAGCCTGATTAAAGAAGAGGGCGAATGAGCGCAGGTGCTGCTTGCCCCACTCAACGTGAAATGGATAGTTCTTCACGATCCGGCTCTCGTCTCCCAAATACCGGCCGAACCTCTCGGCATGAGGACCGGTATAGCGATAGTCAAGGGTAAAAAATAGGGGGAATGCTGCCTCCCCCCTAGCTCTATCAGGCCTCAGCCTATGGGACTGATTCGGGCCTCGAGTCCCCCTTTGGGGATGGAGAGGCCCTGCGTCTGCACGAAATATCAAGACAATCAATAATAAGACAAAGTTGTATTAAGAAATCAAGGTTAAACAAAAATTCAAGTGTGATATATACCTCCGGTGATTAGCGCACGAGCCTGGGCCCGAGCAGCAGCATGAGCGGGACGATAGTTCCTCCGGTGAGGAACAACCGGGGTCCCGGACCCGGACGCATCCCCTCCAACTATAAAATAAACATCGACGCTAAATCTCCATGAAGTTCATATTTATTCTATATAGCATATGTAAAATAAATAAATATTTTAAATTTATTCATACTAACCTGCAGACGATGCGGAGGGTACGGAAGCGGCAGGAGTGGCCCCTGTGGAAGGTGTGGACGCACCACCTATAATTAGACAATTAAAAATAGATTTTATAAGTAATTGCAAAAAGAATGTGTAGATCAATAATATAACGTTCTAAATCAATATGCATGAACTATAGGACATATAAACATACCCGCAGGTGCGGTGGTGTCACCACCTACAGCTAGACAATAATAAAAATTGCTAAGTAAGAGCAAAAGGAATGTGTATATTTATGATATAGCATTCTAAATCAATATACATACACTATATGATATATAAACATACCTGGAGGAGCGGGGGTGGCCTCTGTCCCAGATGTGGACGCAGGACCAACAACTAGACAATTAAAAATAGATTTTATAAGTAATTGCAAAAAGAATGTGTAGATCAATAATATAACGTTCTAAATCAATATGCATGCACTATAGGACATATAAACATACCCGCAGGTGCGGTGGTGTCACCACCTACAGCTAGACAATAATAAAAATTGCTAAGTAAGAGCAAAAGGAATGTGTATATTTATGATATAGCATTCTAAATCAATATACATACACTATATGATATATAAACATACCTGGAGGAGCGGGGGTGGCCTATGTCCCAGATGTGGACGCAGGACCAACAACTAGACAATCAAACATTGACAATATAAGTAATTTTGACATAAACAGGCATGAATATCTGTAATATTAAATTGAAAATGGATATGCGTGCAGTATACCTGGATGTGTGGCAAAATCCACACGGAAGGAGGCATCCGAAGGGGTCTCCGATCTGGGTGCAAGACCGGCCCTCTGAAGCTCCCTACGGAGCTCTCCGGGCGGCAGAACCGCTCTGCCTCTGCCTCTGCCTCTGCCGCGGCTGGAGCTCCTGCCGCCCCTCGCTGCTCCCGACATCGTCATCAAATCTAGATAAACGGTTCGTGGACGCATTAGACAATCATTAAAAGTATTGACTATATATGATCTAGAGCGTAAAATGTGAAGTAATAATATAACATTACTGATAACCTTTTTCATTTCGTGGGCGCATCATACATATCTACTTGGATTTCATCGTCGATGTCATTTCTAACCCACGTAACTTCATGATCGGTCGAAGACAACCCGTCCTTCGAAACAGACGGTCGGAGCACTTTAAGCCTTCTTTCTTCTTCGTCCTCACCGCTGTCCTCGTATTCTGGGATATCGTAGACATCCCTAGGTTTCCATCGGCATACAACACTCCACCCCGGATGCTTCAAACACTGTGAGTAGTATACTTGGAACGCTTGTTTCGGAAAGATAAACGGATCGTCCTGACCGTAAAATCGAAGTGTGTTCACACTGGTCAATCCATATTCATCTTTCCAAGTCCCAAGACTGCTTCTCCACCTGTCTGTATCGGTTCGCGGATCGTACCAAGTACAGTGGAATATATAAAAGGGTTCTGATCGTCCGGGATAGTGGATGCCGAGTATACAATTTAAGTACCCATAGTAAATCACACCGTCCGATCCTACCGTCGCAATCCCACTATTCTGAGTGATTCTAGATGTTTCTATGTCCTTAATTTCGAATTTGTATCCAAGGACACCAAATCCTTTGTAATGTGCAACCTCCATACTAGGAAATTGAGCTAAATATCTTGAATCACTCTCAAATGATGCAGACAAGTTCGGATCGTGGATCTAACAAAACAAATTTTACGATAAATACATAACGATACAAGTTTAGATTAAAACTGATAGCAATAAAATGTAATTCGAATAACTTACATGCTCTGTGACCCAATCACAAAAATTATCCTGATGGTATTTTTCCAAACGCTCTTCGTTCCAATCAGGATGCCCCTCACGTACCTCGTTAAAATGAGTTCTGTTTTCGACAAATAATGTGACATTAATATTATATCATTTCATACACACACAAACACAGATATAACAATTAATCCAAAAGAACTTACTCTCTAATTTGTTCAAGACATACGCAATTAAGCAAGATAAACCGGTATATCTTGTTGATAAACATAGTGTCTACCCTCTTATACTCGGCTTTACCATATGGCCCGTCTTGAATTCTTCGTGGTCGGTTAAGCCTTGTCTCAATTTTCTCGTCCAGATAGCGGGAACAAAATGTGGTTGCTTCATCAAGAAGATAACCTTGCATGATAGAACCCTCTGGTCGATTTTTATTGCGTATATACTTCTTAAGAGTGTAAAGGTACCTAATGAGAATAGGTTGAATAAATAAACACGGGCATACATGACAAAAATAAATTTATAAATTGCGCGAAACGAAAAATTTAACGTACCTCTCGACGGGATACATCCATCGATATTGTACCGGTCCGGCTAATTTCGCCTCAGTTGCAAGATGAACCGTCAAGTGTATTATGATATCGAAGAATGACGGTGGGAAAATACGCTCAAACTTGCAAAGTATCAACGCAATAGAATTTTCTAGTTTATCCAGCGTCGCAACCTCCAGCGTTTTAGCACACAACTCCCTGAAAAAACAACATAGGTCGTTGATTACTAGACCAACCGAGTCGGGGAGAGAAGTCCTGAGGGCTAATGGAAGAAGGTGCTCCACGATAACATGGTGGTCATGACTTTTCAGCCCATCGATCTTGCCCTTCACAATTTTTATTTTCTTACTGAATGATCCTGAGAAACCTGTGGGGACTTTCAAATCATGCAACACCTGCAGGAATCTTTTCTTCTCCGGTTGTGACATATGATAAGCGGCATTGGGAAGTACAAACTTGCCCGGTTTACCCGCTACCGGTTTAGGGTGCAGTTCACTTCTTATTCCCCACTCTTGTAGATCCATCCGGGCATTCATGTTGTCTTTCGATTTCCCGTCTTTACACAGAAGCAAGTTAAGTATGTGCTCTGATACTCCCTTCTCTATATGCATGACGTCCAGACAATGACGCACTGAATTTGTAGACCAGTACGGAAGCTCGAAGAAAATGCTTAACTTGTTCCAATATTGTGGTTTGACCTGTCTCGTCGGATCCATCCCGAAGGTCACGTTATTGTAACCATCCCATTTAGCAGTCACGTCCTCTCCAGACAATGGGGATGGAGGCCCAAGAAGCTCCTGATGACCATCAAAGTGAACCGTGTCTAACCTATAGGGGTGGTCTGGAGGCAGAAAACGTCGATGGCCGCAATAACAAACCTTCCTGCTAAAATTCAAAAATTTTGATGTTGTGTGTTCATGGCAATGAGGACATGCTTTGTGACCATGTACGGACCAACCTGAAAGCATTCCATACGCAGGAAAGTCATTAATTGTCCACATTAAAGCCGCACGCAGTATGAAGGTTGTATTTGTGTTTGAATCATATGTCTCTACACCATCAATGAACAAAGTTTTCAGCTCCTCAATCAGAGGTCGGAGATAGACGTCGATATTGTTCCCCGGTGAGTTTGGTCCGTCGATAAGAAGAGGTATCATAAAGTATAATTGGTCCATAGCCAACCAAGGCGACGGATTATAAATCATCATTACAACGGGCTATGTACTGTGACTTCCAGCCATATAGTTGAATGGGCAGAAGCCATCGGCAGCCAGTCCGAGCCGGACATTGCGAGGATCGCTACTGAATATTGCGTGCCTCCTATCGAAATCCTTCCATGCCGGTGAATCTCTTGGATGGCTCATTTTTCCATTTTCGCTTGGAGGAGCACGGTGATGCCAAATCATTGCCTCGGCTGTTTTCTTGCACCTGAATAGCCTTTGTAGCCTCTGTGTTATGGGAAAATATCGTGCTATCTTCACAGGTATATCAGGCTTCTTATCAGAATCTTTCGGCTTATACCTGGCCTCTCCGCATGTTGGACACTCTTTCAAATCTGAATTCTCTTTCCGGTACAACACGCAATTTTTAGGACATGCTTGAATCTTCTCGCACTTTAGACCCAAATCAGACATCATTTTCTGGGCTTCGTACCAGCTTTCGGGCACATTATTTCCCGGAGGCATAGAATCTTTCAAGAACGAAAGAAGCATTGTGAATGACTTGTTGCTCCATCCATTTAGGCACTTAATTTGGAAAAGTTGGACGAACCATGAGAGGGTGGAATACTTCGCATTCTCATAAATTGGTTTCCTAGCATCATTCAAGAAATTTTCATATTTATCCGCACACGGTCCTTGACCGGAAGGAATGTCATCTTCGGTACGAATAGATTCACCTAGGGCAGCCTCTACCATATCCTCCATTTCTTCTAATGGAAATAAATTTCCGTATCCTGCCGTATTACCGAATTCTTCTTCTTCTCCTGCCGCATTATCGTGTTCTCCTTCTTCTACCGCAGTACTGCATTCTTCTCCTTCCCCGTGATATTTCCAAGTTGAATAAAGTCTAGTAAACTCATGTTTTACAATATGAAGCTCTGCCAATTCTACCTTCTGTCAGTACTTATTGCCACATCTATCGCACGGACAGAGAATCTTCTCTATTATGATCTTATTATGTGCTCGTGCAAATTCAAGGAAAGCAGCAACTCCTGCGACAAACTTAGGTTGCATACGTTGTTTCCAATCCACATACATCCAGTCCTTAACTCTGACGTACTCATGGGCCATGTTAGACTGAATAACATATAAATTGTAGGTTATGCTGACTATATTGAGAAATATAAGAACGGGATAGTTACTGACAAATTAAGGAGAAAATTCATGTATATGCTTTGTGTGTGCGTTTGTCGTTGAAAAGAATAAATTATCGCACGTTATGTTGACCGATAGACGGGGACTAAGTGGCGCTTTTAGTTTCATATATGGGTATCGATGGGAATATGAAGGTTTCATATTATCATATATTGGTTTTAACCCGAACATCTCGAATCGCTCTCTGATTATGCGTTTGTATGTATGTGTTCCGGCTGTCGGGGGTAGGCTTCTATCCCATTAAGAATGTATAGAGCGAACGCCCATCACTTGTGCTTTCAACCGTTTCGAGTAAATTTCGGCAGCACCTCCTCGCTGTTCTCCGAGTACACTGTAATAGAATAGATAATCATTTCAAAGCTGTGAAACAACGTTGAAATGAACATCTAATCTATCTTTGTACACGGAGAACCAGCGGAAAGATACCGACGAAATATCTCGAAACGGATGAAAACACAAGTGAATGAAGGCGTTTGCTTTATACATTCTTAACTTGTCCACACGGGACAAATCTATGGGTTACCATACAATTGAATTTTCTCGTCGCGTAGACTATACGACGGTTGTTAGTATCGAGCTATACTGTCCGATATTTAACAACCTTCGTATAGTTCTAGGTCACGACGAGCATCGCACGTATGTTAACCGATAGACGGGGACTAAGTGGCGCTTTTAGTTTCATATATGGGTATCGATGGGAATATGAAGGTTTCATATTATCATCGAGTATCATATATTGGTTTTAACCCGAACATCTCGAATCGCTCTCTAATTATGCGTTTGTATGTATGTGTTCCGGCTGTCGGGGGTAGGCTTCTATCCCATTAAGAATGTATAGAGCGAACGCCCATCACTTGTGCTTTCAACCGTTTCGAGTAAATTTCGGCAGCACCTCCCCGCTGTTCTCCGAGTACACTGTAATAGAATAGATAATCATTTCAAAGCTGTGAAACAACGTTGAAATGAACATCTAATCTATCTTTGTACACGGAGAACCAGCGGAAAGATACCGACGAAATATCTCGAAACGGATGAAAACACAAGTGAATGAAGGCGTTTGCTTTATACATTCTTAACTTGTCCACACGGGACAAATCTATGGGTTACCATACGATTGAATTTTCTCGTCGCGTAGACTATACGACGGTTGTTAGTATCGAGCTATACTGTCCGATATTTAACAACCTTCGTATAGTTCTAGGTCACGACGAGCATCGCACGTATGTTAACCGATAGACGGGGACTAAGTGGCGCTTTTAGTTTCATATATGGGTATCGATGGGAATATGAAGGTTTCATATTATCATCGAGTATCATATATTGGTTTTAACCCGAACATCTCGAATCGCTCTCTAATTATGCGTTTGTATGTATGTGTTCCGGCTGTCGGGGGTAGGCTTCTATCCCATTAAGAATGTATAGAGCGAACGTCCATCACTTGTGCTTTCAACCGTTTCGAGTAAATTTCGGCAGCACCTCCCCGCTGTTCTCCGAGTACACTGTAATAGAATAGATAATCATTTCAAAGCTGTGAAACAACGTTGAAATGAACATCTAATCTATCTTTGTACACGGAGAACCAGCGGAAAGATACCGACGAAATATCTCGAAACGGATGAAAACACAAGTGAATGAAGGCGTTTGCTTTATACATTCTTAACTTGTCAACACGGGACAAATCTATGGGTTACCATACGATTGAATTTTCTCGTCGCTTAGACTATACAACGGTTGTTAATATCGAGCTATACCGTCCGATACTTAACAACCTTCGTATAGTTCTATGTCACGACGAATATCGAACGTATGTTAACCGATAGACGGGGACTAAATGGCGCTTTGAGTTTCATATATGCGTATCGATGAGAATATGAAAGTTTCATATTATCATCGAATATCATATATTGGTTATAACTTGAAAAACATGCCGTTGAAACAAATTATTGTTCTCCACCTTGCACTCTCTTAACAATGGTACATGCATTAAACATGTAGAGCTATCTATAACAACTCTAAAGTTTCACATGTTGGGTTCAACAAAAAGGTTTTTGATATAACAAACACAATCTTCCTCAATTTTTCCCTTGAATCGATGTGAAATTAATAGTGTCCATATGACACAATGGATATATTTTCTACACAAAAGGAAAAAGGCAAACAATAGTAAAGCAATTGTAATTCTATCAAGTATCCATACTGAAAAAGAATAAATAGCAAACTAAAAATTAATCACTAATGAAAAACAAACAAAAGTGCTTATTATTATACTTCAGATGTTATAAGTGCTTGATCCCCATAGTACATAGGCTGTATCCGCAATTAACCCTTTTCTATATACTTGAGTGTATAGAATTTCTAAAAGTTACACACGGTTTTTCTAAATCAACTTCTTTCCTTTCACTACAAAACCCTTTATATTTTCTAATAGATACCAAGAACTTTCAAAGTTTTTGGATATGCACAAAAAGAAAGTATCGCCAATAAGATTGACATAACCCAAATGACTTTGACCCATTACATATAAATGTTATGGTCTTTCAATATTTATCAAACAAATACCATAGACTTTGTTTGTTACAAATAAATACCATGAAGTTTTAACGTTTCACATAATTTTCATAGATTTTGTTGTTTACAAATACATACCATTGACCTCCAACGTTTTCCAGATAAATACCATGAATTTTGTTGTTTACAAATAAATACATGAACTTTCAGCGTTTTTTAGATAAATCCCATAGACTTTCATGGACCATTTTCTCATATAAAAATCATGGACTGTGTTATTCACAAATAAACAGTATCGACTTTCACTATTTTCCAGATCAATCCCCTAAAATTTCACCTTTTTAAGCCTAACCCAGCCCCAGCCGAACCCCAACCCAACACCAAACCCTAACCCGGCCTAACCCTAACCCCAACCCAGCCCCAGCCGAACCCTAACCCAACACCAAACCTTAACCCCAACCCAGCCCCAGCCGAACCCCAACCCCAACACCAAACCCCAACCGAACCCTAACCCTAACCCTAACCCCAACACCAGTCGAACCCCAACCGATCGAACCCGTACCCTAACCCTAATCCTAACCCTAACCTCAACCGATACCTAACCCTAACCCTCATCGCTACCCTAACATCATTAAAATAATGTTTAACTAACCTGTAGGCTAGGCGGTGGAGGAGACGACGGAGACGCAATAGGCGACGACGAGATCACTGCAGGCGGTGGCGACGACGATTCGGCCGGCGGTGGCGACGTCGAGATCACTGCAGACGGTGGCGACGACGATTCGGCCGGCGCTGGCGATGACGAGAACGGCGATCGGCGGGAACGTCAAGGTTTGGGGATTTGGGTTCGCGCGCAACGATAAAGGGAATAAGAAATAATCAGCGTAGGGATCGATCACTTAAATCGCTATTTAGATGCCCCTACGGATATACCCGTAGGTGCTTGGTTTGCGCCCCCGTAGGGGCAAAAAACACTTTAAGATTTAATAAATTTTAAATAAATATTGAACGACCGTAGAGGCAACCACTTTGCCCTACGTATTAATCCGTAGGGCCAAACTTTTATTGCCCCTACGGATGATATTATCCGTAGGGGCAACCCCTTATTTTACTAGTGAAAGGTTGCCTCTACGGGCAATGACGTCCAAGAATAAAAATATTAATTCTTAATTTGGTGTTTGCCCCTACGGAGCCGCAAACAAAGGACCTACGGGTATATCCGTAGGGGCAAGTAAATATCGTTTTAAAATAAAGCCAGATCGAAAAGCCTACGCTCATTTTCTCTCTCTCCCTCAAACGCGTGCGAAAAACCCCAAATCGCCACCGTCGCGTCGCCACCGTCGTTGGGCAGAGTCGCCACCGTCGTCGCCACCGCCGATTTCGTCGCCACCGCCGGTTTCTTCGCCAATTCGCCACCGTCGTCGCTCCAGCCCACCAGCGCACCCGTTCAGGTATAAATCTCGAGGTAAATTAAAGCATTTTTGGATTATTCATGGCTGGGTCTGGGTTGCGCGCGCGAGAGTTGGGTTTGGGCAGGGGCGCGGTGGCGGTCGGGGTCGGGGTCGGGGTAGGGTTAGGGTTGGGGTTCGGCTGCTGCTGGGGTGGGGCTGGGGTTAGGGTTACGGTGGGGCTGGGGTTAGGGTTACTGTGGGGCTGGGGTAGGGTTACGGTGGGCTGGGGTTAGGGTTGGGGCTGGGGTTAGGGTTACTGTGGGGCTGGGGTTAGGGTTATGAGAGGCATGTCAGCATATTTATGTGTAATAATTGAGAGGATCAAGCTAAGTTCTATGCAAGCAGTCCCTCAGAATACATAGATAGCTAGCCTTACATTTTAAATTAACATATTCCATAGTTGTCTTAATGGTAAGGCAGATACCCATATTGTGTAAGAGCTGACATTAATACAACCATAGGGAGCTGACAGATTATACATCTCATGTGGCATTAAAATCTATAAATGGACATACGAGATAATGCAAAGAAAGAGCAATAGATCAAGACTCAATCAACTTTCCTATGCTTTATGATTTCAGCGGATAGCTCAAGTTTAGTTTCAACTTTATATTCTTATTTTTCTCTCTTTTTTCTTTAGTGCTTCTTCCTCCATTTCTTTGAAGAGTCTCTCACAGCGAAATACACTCCAATTGCTGTTGAAGATTTTAGAATGTATCCAGAATTTAAGAAAAAAATGTTGTGCCCCTTATGCTTCTGTTATTCAACTCCTTCCATACACTCTGGACTTCTCAAATTTAAAAACTATTAGAAGTGTACTTGTTTATCATACATTGAACACACCATGCATGCTATTTCTTTCACTCTCTTGTGGCATGATATTGATAGTTTATGTGAGAGTAAGACCATAACAAACATTGAAAATATTTCAACTAAGATATGAGAGACCGCTCCTAAAGAAAAACTAAAAGAGGTTAACAATGTAAAGATCAATTCCTATTCATTCTTTCCAATGTATAAAAAAAAATCACATTTTTTTAACATTACAAATCTTTGCACAAGCGTGCAGCCGCACACAAATAGCCGTGTCCCTAACTAATATGTAACCATGACACATGGCAGATGAGGTGTCTCATAACTCAATATTAGCGATTTCCATGATCACGACACGTGGCAGATGAGGTGTCTCATAACGCTTTATGATATCAGTATCCTATATTTATAGTTTTAATTGTTGATTGTTATAGATGTATACCATTGCAATAATAGTTTTTGGTTGATGAATGCTATTGCAATGTAGGATGATCAGTTCTATCAATCTTGATCTCAATGGTTTAAAATCATGTTACACATACAACAAGAATGCACAACAAACGCATAATTAGAGAGCGACTCGAGATATTAGGGTTAAAACCAATATATGATACTCGATGATGATATGAAACCTTCATATTCCCATCGATACCCGTATATGAAACTAAAAGCGTCACTTAGTCCCCGTCTATCGATTAACATACATGCGATGCTCGTCGTGACCTAGAACTATACGAAGGTTGTTAAATATCGGACAGTATAGCTCGATACTAACAACCGTCGTATAGTCTACGCGACGAGAAAATTCAATCGTATGGTAACCCATAGATTTGTCCCGTGTGGACAAGTTAAGAATGTATAAAGCAAACGCCTTCATTCACTTGTGTTTTCATCCGTTTCGAGATATTTCGTCGGTACCTTTCCGCTGGTTCTCCGTGTACAAAGATAGATTAGATGTTCATTTCAACGTTGTTTCACAGCTTTGAAATGATTATCTATTCTATTACAGTGTACTCGGAGAACAGCGGGGAGGTGCTGCCGAAATTTACTCGAAACGGTTGAAAGCACAAGTGATGGGCGTTCGCTCTATACATTCTTAATGGGATAGAAGCCTACCCCCGACAGCCGGAACACATACATACAAACGCATAATCAGAGAGCGATTCGAGATGTTCGGGTTAAAACCAATATATGATAATATGAAACCTTCATATTCCCATCGATACCCATATATGAAACTAAAAGCGCCACTTAGTCCCCGTCTATCAGTCAACATAACGTGCGATAATTTATTCTTTTCAACGACAAACGCACACACAAAGCATATACATGGATTTTCTCCTTTGTCAGTAACTATCCCGTTCTTATATTTCTCAATATAGTCGGCATAACCTACAATTTATATGTTATTCAGTCTAACATGGCCCATGAGTACGTCAAAGTTAAGGACTGGATGTATGTGGATTGGAAACAACGTATGCAACCTAAGTTTGTCGCAGGAGTTGCTGCTTTCCTTGAATTTGCACGAGCACATAATAAGATCATAATAGAGAAGATTCTTTGTCCATGCAATAAATGTGGCAATAAGTACTGGCAGAAGGTAGAATTGGCAGAGCTTCATATTGTAAAACATGGGTTTACTAGACTTTATTCAACTTGGAAATATCACGGGGAAGGAGAAGAATGCAGTACTGCGGTAGAAGAAGGAGAACACGATAATGCGGCAGGAGAAGAAGAAGAATTCGGTAATACGGCAGGATACGGAAATTTATTTCCATCAGAAGAAATGGAGGATATGGTAGAGGCTGCCCTAGGTGAATCTATTCGTACCGAAGATGACATTCCTTCCGGTCAAGGACCGCGTGCGGATAAATATGAAAATTTCATGAATGATGCTAGGAAACAATTTATGAGAATGCGAAGTATTCCACCCTCTCATGGTTCGTCCAACTTTTCCAAATTAAGTGCCTAAATGGATGGAGCAACAAGTCATTCATAATGCTTCTTTCGTTCTTGAAAGATTCTATGCCTCCGGGAAATAATGTGCCCGAAAGCTGGTACGAAGCCCAGAAAATGATGTCTGATTTGGGTCTAAAGTGCGAGAAGATTCAAGCATGTCCTAAAAATTGCGTGTTGTACCGGAAAGAGAATTCAGATTTGAAAGAGTGTCCAACATGCGGAGAGGCCAGGTATAAGCCGAAAGATTCTGATAAGAAGCCTGATATACCTGTGAAGATAGCACGATATTTTCCAATAACACAGAGGCTACAGAGGCTATTCAGGTGCAAGAAAACAGCCGAGGCAATGATTTGGCATCACCGTGCTCCTCCAAGCGAAAATGGAAAAATGAGCCATCCAAGAGATTCACCGGCATGGAAGGATTTCGATAGGAGGCACGCAATATTCAGTAGCGATCCTCGCAATGTCCGGCTCGGACTGGCTGCCGATGGCTTCTGCCCATTCAACTATATGGCTGGAAGTCACAGTACATGGCCCGTTGTAATGATAATTTATAATCTGTCGTCTTGGTTGGCTATGGACCAATCATACTTTATGATGCCTCTTCTTATCGACGGACCAAACTCACCGGGGAACAATATCGACGTCTATCTCCGACCTCTGATTGAGGAGCTGAAAACTTTGTTCATTGATGGTGTAGAGACATATGATTCAAACACAAATACAACCTTCATACTGCGTGCGGCTTTAATGTGGACAATTAATGACTTTCCTGCGTATGGAATGCTTTCAGGTTGGTCCGTACATGGTCACAAAGCATGTCCTCATTGCCATGAACACACAACATCAAAATTTTTGAATTTTAGCAGGAAGGTTTGTTATTGCGGCCATCGACGTTTTCTGCCTCCGGACCACCCCTATAGGTTAGACACGGTTCACTTTGATGGTCATCAGGAGCTTCTTGGGCCTCCATCCCCATTGTCCGGAGAGGACGTGACTGCTAAATGGGATGGTTACAATAACGTGACCTTCGGGATGGATCCGACGAGACAGGTCAAACCACAATATTGGAACAAGTTAAGTATTTTCTTCGAGCTTCCGTACTGGTCTACAAATTCAGTGCGTCATTGTCTGGACGTCATGCATATAGAGAAGGGAGTATCAGAGCACATACTTAACTTTCTTCTGTGTAAAGACGGGAAAAAAAGACAACATGAATGCCCGGATGGATCTACAAGAGTGGGGAATAAGAAGTGAACTGCACCCTAAACCGGTAGTGGGTAAACCGGGCAAGTTTGTACTTCCCAATGCCGCTTATCATATGTCACAACCGGAGAAGAAAAGATTCCTGCAGGTGTTGCATGATTTGAAAGTCCCCACAGGTTTCTCAGGATCATTCAGCAAGAAAATAAAAATTGTGAAGGGCAAGATCGATGGGCTGAAAAGTCATAACCACCATGTTATCGTGGAGCACCTTCTTCCATTAGCCCTCAGGACTTCTCTCCCCGACTCGGTTGGTCTAGTAATCAACGACCTATGTTGTTTTTTCAGGGAGTTGTGTGCTAAAACGTTGGAGGTTGCGACGCTGGATAAACTAGAAAATTCTATTGCGTTGATATTTTGCAAGTTTGAGCGTATTTTCCCACCGTCATTCTTCGATATCATAATACACTTGACGGTTCATCTTGCAACTGAGGCGAAGTTAGCCGGACCGGTACAATATCGATGGATGTATCCCATCGAGAGGTACGTGTAATTTTTCATTTCGCGCAATTTATAAATTTATTTTTGTCATGTATGCCCGTGTTTATTTATTCAACATATTCTCATTAGGTACCTTTACACTCTTAAGAAGTATATACGTAATAAAAATCGACCAGAGGGTTCTATCATGCAAGGTTATCTTCTTGATGAAGCAACCACATTTTGTTCCCGCTATCTGGACGAGAACATTGAGACAAGGCTTAACCGACCATGAAGAATTCAAGACGGGCCATATGGTAAAGCCGAGTATAAGAGGGTAGACACTATGTTTATCAACAAGATATACCGGTTTATCTTGCTTAATTGCGTATGTCTTGAACAAATTAGAGAGTAAGTTCTTTTGGCTTAATTGTTATATCTGTGTTTGTGTGTGTATGAAATGACATAATATTAATGTCACAATTATTTGTCGAGAACAGAACTCATTTTAACGAGGTACGTGAGGGGCATCCTGATTGGAACGAAGAGCGTTTGGAAAAATACCATCAGGATAATTTTTGTGATTGGGTCACAGAGCATGTAAGTTATTCGAATTAAATTTTATTGCTATCAGTTTTAATCTAAACTTGTATCGTTATGTATTTATCATAAAATTTGTTTTGTTAGATCCACGATCCAAACTTGTCTGCATCATTTGAGAGTGATTCAAGATGTTTAGCTCAATTTCCTAGTATGGAGGTTGCACATTACAAAGGATTTGGTGTCCTTGGATACAAATTCGAAGTTAAGGACATAGAAACATCTAGAATCACTCAGAATAGTGGGATTGCGACGGTAGGATCGGACGGTGTGATTTACTATGGGTACTTAAATTGTATACTCGGCATCCACTATCCCGGATGATCAGAACCCTTTTATATATTCCACTGTACTTGGTACGATCCGCGAACCGATACAGACAGGTGGAGAAGCAGTCTTGGGACTTGGAAAGATGAATATGGATTGACCAGTGTGAACACACTTCGATTTTACGGTCAGGACGATCCGTTTATCTTTCCGAACCAAGCGTTCCAAGTATACTACTCACAGTGTTTGAAGCATCCGGGGTGGAGTGTTGTATGCCGATGGAAACCTAGAGATGTCTACGATGTCCCAGAATATGAGGACAGCGATGAGGACGAAGAAGAGAGAAGGCTTAAAGTGCTCCGACCGTCTGTTTCGAAGGACGGGTTGTCTTCGACCGATCATGAAGTTACGTGGGTTAGAAATGACATCGACGATGAAATCCAAGTAGATATGTATGATGCGCCCACGAAACGAAAAAGGTTATCAGTAATGTTATATTATTACTTCACATTTTACGCTCTAGATCATATATAGTCAATACTTTTAATGATTGTCTAATGCGTCCACGAACCGTTTATCTAGATTTGATGACGATGTCGGGAGCAGCGAGGGGCGGCTGGAGCTCCAGCCGCGGCAGAGGCAGAGGCAGAGGCAGAGCGGTTCTGCCGCCCGGAGAGCTCCGTAGGGAGCTTCAGAGGGCCGGTCTTGCACCCAGATCGGAGACCCCTTCGGTTGCCTCCTTCCGTGTGGATTTTGCCACACATCCAGGTATACTGCACGCATATCCATTTTCAATGTAATATTACAGATATTCATGCATGTTTATGTCAAAATTACTTATATTGTCAATGTTTGATTGTCTAGTTGTTGGTCCTGCGTCCACATCTGGGACAGAGGCCACCCCCGCTCCTCCAGGTATGTTTATATATCATATAGTGTATGTATATTGATTTAGAATGCTATATCATAAATATACACATTCCTTTTGCTCTTACTTAGCAATTTTTATTATTGTCTAGCTGTAGGTGGTGACACCACCGCACCTGCGGGTATGTTTATATGTCATATAGTGCATGCATATTGATTTAGAACGTTATATTATTGATCTACACATTCTTTTTGCAATTACTTATAAAATCTATTTTAATTGTCTAGTTGTTGGTCCTGCGTCCATATCTGGGACAGAGGCCACCCCCGCTCCTCCAGGTATATTTATATATCATATAGTGTATGTATATTGATTTAGAATGCTATATCATAAATATACACATTCCTTTTGCTCTTACTTAGCAATTTTTATTATTGTCTAGCTGTAGGTGGTGACACCACCTCACCTGCGGGTATGTTTATATGTCCTATAGTTCATGCATATTGATTTAGAACGTTATATTATTGATCTACACATTCTTTTTGCAATTACTTATAAAATCTATTTTTAATTGTCTAATTATAGGTGGTGCGTCCACACCTTCCACAGGGGCCACTCCTGCCGCTTCCATACCTTCTGCATCGTCTGCAGGTTAGTATGAATAAATTTAAAATATTTATTTATTTTACATATGCTATATAGAATAAATATGAACTTCATGGAGATTTAGCGTCGATGTTTATTTTATAGTTGGAGGGGATGCGTCCGGGTCCGGGACCCCGGTTGTTCCTCACCGGAGGAACTATCGTCCCGCTCGTGCTGCTGCTCGGGTCCAGGCTCGTGCGCTAATCACCGGAGGTATATATCACACTTGAATTTTTGTTTAACCTTGATTTGTTAATACAACTTTGTCTTATTATTGATTGTCTTGATATTTCGTGCAGACGCAGGGCCTCTCCATCCCCAGAGGGGGACTCGAGGCCCGAATCAGTCCCATAGGCTGAGGCCTGATAGAGCTAGGGGGGAGGCAGCATTCCCCCTATTTTTTACCCTTGACTATCGCTATACCGGTCCTCATGCCGAGAGGTTCGGCCGGTATTTGGGGGACGAGAGCCGGATCGTGAAGAACTATCCACTTCACGTTGAGTGGGGCGAGCAGCACCAACGCTCATTCGCCCTCTTCTTTGATCAGGCTCGGGTATGTATTAATATATATTTTCATTTGATCTATCCAATATATTTATTATTAACACTTGCAATCTAATAACAATGTTTTTTTTTTGTATTTTCAGTTGGATTACGATTTTCAGCCTGTAGCCGACCCTGATCACTCGGGGAGGGTGCTCGACCTTCATGCTCTGTACAATGGCCTGATGAAGAACATGCAGGCCAAGGTCCGATACAACAGGAATGAGCTGAAGGCCGACTGCTACTCCCTGTGGATAGCGACCCCCGAGGCAGAGAGAGCGGCCCTCCTATCTACTCCGGCGTTTGCGAGAGTCGACGTAGAGACATGGCCTCTATTGTGCGCTTATTTCGACTCCGAACGCAAACAAGTATGTATTTTAAATTTAATTCATTATTTATGATATAATTTATTTCTTTGTGTTTCTTAATTAGAAAACTAAATGTTAATGCGTTGTGCAGAAACAGGCCGCTCAGAATACGGAGAACAGGAAGTCGGCGAAGAGGGGTCGCCCCACTTACACAGGTGGCTCGAGGAACATTACTCGAGCCATGGAGTTATCGGTAAATTAAGAGTTATTCTCTAATATTCTGCAATATTAAGAGTTATTCTCTAATATTTCTAATATTAAGAGTTACTTTCTAATATTGCAGACATCTCGGACCGTGGCGTCAGGTGGTACACCGAGCGTGCTGTCCGCATATCTTGCCTCCACGGCACCTCGACAGATCCCGCCACGGGCGAGCTTCGATGTCCCGACGTCGCTACCGAGGAATACTGCGTAAGTGTTAATATTTTTTCTACCCAAATTTGAAATTTTAGTTTTGGAAGGTTCAAGTTTAAATTTTATACTTATACTTTACTGCTTAATGTGGGTGTAGGAGCGGGTGGTTGAGCAGGCCCAGGCCTACTTGCTTGGGCATAGGCCCGGTTGGTTGGGATTGGGCCCACTTGTTCGAGCGTTGACTTTGATTTTGACTTTTTGATGTCGTCGGTGGGGTGTAATTTTTGACCCCAACAGTTTTTTTAACAAGAGCAACAGTTTTTTTTAACAAGAGCAAAAGTACCAAGGGTTTTTATACAACTTGTTCGGGAGATGTGTAATTTTTTCTTAATTTACACTAAAAATATGTAATTGAAGATCCTTCTAGTTTTCGTTGAAAATAATGATTTATAATTTTAAAATTATAATTGTAATTTGTTGCACATTCTAAGAAATTATGAGGTCTCTTCATTTGTAGAATTCGTGTATGACATTGCTTTTCTTTACTAATCATCAATTTCTTTTTTTCTTTTTCTTTTTAAAATTTGGACATATATAATTACAGAAATTTTAGAATTATGTCTAACTTCTTTTGGTTGATGGTAGCTGAATAGATCAATTGTTTTTCTTTCTTTTCTTTCATTTTTTTATGAAGATTGTTTTGTGCAATGCAAATAATTACCCGATGCTTCTGCTTACATGATTGTCAATCAAGAAGAAGATGTAAGAGAAGTTGAAGAAGAGCGTGCATATCCGGTGCACTGCATTGTCTGCATCGAAACCAACACTTCCGACGTAGGGCCCGCTAAGCCACCCTCTTACCAATCCACAGTCGAAGGTTAGTTTATATGATCGCTCGCGCATACACATGTGTCGATTCTTGAACTTATCGAGTAAGATCGATCGCGTATACACAGCATTCGTGTGTATCGATTCTTGAAATTATCGAGTAAGCTAGGGTTTGTATATGCAATATGCATGCATGCCACTTCCTGAATTACAATTACTTGCATCCATTCTTGTTGTCTGTCTGCATTCTTCTTTTTTATTTTTTTTTTGAGATAATAGGTAGGATAAATTAGCCACACCCCTCATTAATACGGGACCCAGGCTCGAACCCGGGCCTCTCCCATGGGCTACTCCAAGCCCTCATCTGTATCCATTCTTATCATAGTTCATGGTATTAAATTGAAATTAATTTGTAAATAGTTCAATTTATTTGTTAATTTATGGTATTTAAATGAATATCAGGGCATTCTAATAGGATACTCATCACTCATAGCTAGATTATTGAACCTTATCCATTGATTATATTGGCATTCATGCAGCGCAGAGTCGTGAATATGGGCTCGTAAAAAGTGTCGTGCATGAAGGGTACGAGATTATCTCCAGGGAAGTCTGGGATCAAGAGCTACAGTTCTATAAGAGGATCCGTATCAGGAATACTTGTCTGACCCACGACAGGATTGCAACGTTAGTGGATAGATTGCGAGACGAATTTCGGCATCCGAGGAATCCCAGCTTGCAAAAAAAGTTCTGTCATGTTTTCTCCGATCGCCTATGCAAAGATCTTACAGACCTCGGGATTCCTTGGATATACTTGATATGATATGATCCTATATGAGCTGTTCGATTGATATTTTGTAATCTTTTGAAAATTTATGCCTTTTTTTTTGGTTAAATTTGTTGATATGATGGATGGAGATGTAAATTGAACTTTTGCCAATTGGGGTTGTGAGATGATCAGGTGTGGCTGACCCATACTTGTTACTTTCTTGGTAAATTTCTCTAAATTACCTTGATCTTTTAATCTTGATTGCTAATTTACTAGTGTAATGGGTTCTTGATTTCATAGCATTTTGATCTCTAACTTGTATTATATCTCAATTTATATGCATTTGTAGTGTATTAGGCTATAAGCTCAAGGGTAAATTTCACTAAAATGCCCTTAAGTATCGTTCTTTTTCAATAAGCTAACTTAAGTGTCATGTTTGAGGGTATTTTAGTGATAAAAGAAATTAAATCCCTTAAGAAAAATCATAGTTTAAGGTTTTTTTTTTTAAATTGTAATGACAGAACTTTAAGGTAGTTTTGTGAGAAATCATGATAGTTAAGGATATTTAGATTGTTCTTTTTGTTATGGTTTTTGATTTCTAGCATTTTGAACTTAAACTTGTGTTATATGCATTTGTGTTGTATCTGTTCAAGGGTAAATTACACTAAAATATCTTTAACTTTCGCCCTTTCTCATTACGGTAAAATATACTAAGGATCATGTTTGAGGATATTCTAGTGAAAACGAAATTCCTTAAAAAGTAATAGTTTATGGTATTTTTTACTGTATTAAAAAAAGATTAAAGTAGTTCAGTGAAAACCGTGATAGTTAAGGGTATTTTAGTGTAATTTACCATTAATTGAATCCTTGTACTGACTCAGTTGTTCCATTTTGCACACAGAACTCTGCACACATGTTTTGCTACACATGCATGTTGTAAAATTAGAATTTTGAAGTGTTTTAAAATTGATTTTGGAAGGGAGTTTTACACGATGGACGTCCTGTGGAAGAGATGAATGTGGCGATGCAGAGATCGCGAATACAAGAAACGATACCGCCGCCGCCATACATGTTGCTGCAACAGATGATATCACTCTCGCTGCTGCTGCAAGAAATGATAAGAATGAAGAAGATGTAGACGAAGTGCACAGTGCACATTTGTATCTCAACGTTTATGATGCTGGTGCAGTGATCAGCTCGCGCTATCTTGACATCGGCTTTGACCGCTCCATTTATCATCCCAAAACTGAATTGATTTTACATTATTTTTTTGATGCACGGCCAATCTGCGACTGTATGGTGCTGCCAGATGATGGAGATCTCATGGATTCAAAGTGTTATACCCCATCCATTTATCATCCCAAAACTGAATTGATTTTACATTATTTTGCCTTAGGGTTGGGTATTTACAGGCGATTGTAAAGGAAATTTCTTTGATGAGAAAAAACGTTTTGATCCGATCTTGAAAAAATGGACGGGGTATAACACTTTGAATCCATGTCCAGCTCTTGAAAAAAGGAAAGAAAAGAAAAAAGAAAGATAAGTGGTCCACTCACATGATACTGAATATTGTACTTCTACAAATTTGAAAGCGAAAAAAAAATCTCTAAGAAAGATATGCTTCTAAGACGGCCAAATATCAAAACATAATGACATAACGATCAAAGAGTTCTGATCCGACATTTGCGTAATATCCCCTAACACCTTTTGCGGCTACACAAAGATCAAACTCTTGAAACAAAATAAACAAGATAGATGCAAATCAGTCTGAGTTGCTACAAATTATAGAACACCAAGTTTGCTTCTGCGGCAAGCAAAGAGGTTAGGATAGGTTTGTCGGCTTCTTAGGTGAGAAGATACGGTTCAATGCACAGGAAGAGATCAAGCTGGCTTTCAACAGATCCAATACCTGCATCAGAGTAAGGGGGGAGAGGAAAAAAGGCGAGTTAGATAGTATTTTTTCTTCTCTTGAGTACTATGTTCCTCGGTAGCATTCAATTGCAGAGAATAAACAACAACAAAATCACTTCTGGGAGAAAAAAAAAATCATGCAACCATTGAAAGAAAAGAAGTAGAAGAAAAAAACAATTGGTAGAAGAGTACTGTCTACTAAATTATATCAAGAAGAACAGAGGATTGGAACACTTGACCTTAGCTTCTCCGAGTGTGACCTCCTTCTCTACTAAGTTGCTGATAGGCTCTTTGAGTTGCTTGATCACATCGATTGCAGAGGTGGGTGAAAGCGGTGTTATAGCCATATCATCAGTAACCGTGAACCTAACCGAATTCTTTGCATAACCTCCTCCATTTTTTGTACTTGAATTTGGAAGCTTTGGATTCACTTCGTTTGTGGTTACCACATCTATATTATGCTTGCACTTAGTTTTTTTATCGATCTTCATTACATTAAACCAGCAGGTTTGACATCCGTGCGCGTTGGTTCTGATAGACACATTGGCTTCAATCCCTAGTACTTGGTTGTTGCAGTTAAAATGCGGGTAGAGCTTCGGAGACAGTAACATGTTCTTGGATTCCGTGGACATGATACAATCGTTGCCGGCAGACAAGACCTCGACGCTGGTGTACAAGTTGTCGACACAATCGACAGAGGAGTGCTTGTCCAATAGCTTCACTATGGATCCAAGTGGGAAGGTCAGGAAGGAGAGGAGGACATCTGCAAAGTCATTCCCTGCTTCAGCAGAGACAATCTTTCCTGTCCTTTTGTTTTGAAGAAGTTTCATACTTATCGTCTTGCTCAAATTAACAGCTTCTGCACCACCTTCCGATTTGATCTGAGGGGTCTCTATAAGCTCACATTCTTCTTCTTGGTAGTCGATTGATTCCGTTCTCCGTAGGAAAACATCAGTAAGTGGCGTCTTTGATACCAATAGCCTCCTTAGTATAGCGAAAATCTGAGACAGAAAAACCAATTATACAAGGTTGGTTTGTCTATAAAAATGGTTTTAACTAAATGTATATTTGTTTTACCTGAACCCTGCGAACATTCACAATCCGCGTCTCAAGGGTAGTTGCATCTTTGATCCCTAGCTTTTGAAGCAGAGAAAGGGTAGCCGTTACACTGCCGGGTGCTACATTCAAGTCATCGCTGATAACATAAGTTGCTGCTCCTTTCAGAAAAACATAATTTTTTCCATCATTATTTTTCGGTGTCCATTCAACACCTTTATCCATAGGTTTTCCACAAGGACAGCGAACACCACATACCGAACTGTAAAGGCGGCTGGTGTCGGTGAAGCAAGCAAATGTTGGGCACCTATAAAACCGACGAGGGTTTAAATCATCAACGACATACACGAACAAATCTTCACATAGCCGTTCAGCCGTACTTCTAGGCTTCAGCAACATATCCTTACATGCTTCGGTCTCAAAATACTTGACGTCGAGATTTTCCACACTCTCATACAGCTTGTCCATGCATTTAATCGATGATCGCTTGTTTAGGAGTCTGACGATGGTACCCATGGGCAAAGTCAAGAAGCTCAAAAGTACATCTACAAAATCCTTTTCCGCTTCGGCAAACACCACCCTATTCTCTTCCTTATCAACAACAAGCTTCACTCTAATAAAGGCCATGGTAATTGAGGATTATATCTTCTGCAGATTCGCTCAGACCCCAACTCTCACCGTTTAATGAATATAGACTGTTTGGTTCCTCGTAATGGCAAAGTTAGGAATTTAGAATTGATACAATACCAAAATATATCAATAACTTTAGCATAATTTCAAAAATAATCCAAAACGATCAATGAATATCAAAACATGAACCATCTATTATATCAGTTAAAACATCTTTAAATTACACTATTTTTATGCTAATAGGAAATATTTATTGTTAATTGCAATAGAGTATGAATTTATATACAATCATATTGTACAACTATGCAACAAAAATATTTTCCAATTAATTAATCTTCAAGTTCTAATTTAGATTCATCATTGTAAGAACGTCAAGGGTCAAATAAAATTTACAAAACCATCAAAAAGGTTTTTTTTTTTTCAAAACGAGAGAGAGAAGAAAAATGATATATAGAAGTTGTAGCATCATTAACAAGTAAACTTGTATAAGAAATATTTCTCATAAAAATTAAAAAAAACCTTCTTCTTAATCAAAGCTTCAATTCAAATAATGCCTTCCGAGTTGAATTTCTTCTTTTGGAACTAATGACTTTCTTTTCTGGTAAAAGTATATATAGAGTGGAAAGAGAAAGATTTGAGTAAAAAATTATAGATTTTATTGGATTTTATTGTTTGTATTTAATATTTAAATAGATAAACATCTAAATTAATTTGATTTGTTGGATAACTGTTATTTCTTACCCTCCAAAAGTAAATAAAAAATCACTTTGAAATCTAAACTAATTTTTGTCTCTAACCACATCATTATTCACACCAACTTTCTTTTTAAAGTTTCTTAGTCCAAACCAACCATATTTTTTCATATAGAGAAAGTACTTGGTCCAGAAAGTACTTTCTTTTGACGTGCCTACTATCCTTGGGCGCCAACCCACCCACTCCCAACCCCCGGTGCGGATCCATTAAGTAGGGGTTCGTGTTTTTTCAAATTCACGAACTTTTTCGTGTGGCGTCCTACGAACGTCCGTTCCGTTCACGTTGTTCATTTGACAAATCTTAGATAGTGTATGGATGAAAAGTCGTATCGATCGGAAGTGTTTTGCATATGTAGAAACATATGGATTTATTTCAGCCGAACGAATTTTGAAATTTTAGTACTAGGTTTGACACATGCAAAACACTTCCGATTGATGTGATTTTTCACGGCATCAATCTTCGAAAATACAGCGTCCAAAAAAAAGGCTGAAAGATGCACAAATTAATTTTTGAAACATACTCAACATTAAAAAAGAGAGGAACACAGGGAGAGGGGAAGAGAGGGGTACCAATTTGGAGTTCGTTGATCTTCGTCGAATGTGAGGGTTCGTCAATCTCTGAAACACGGAAAGATGTATGTATTAATTTTTGAAAAGTACCCAACATTTAAATTTTAAAAAAAGAGAGAGAGAAACACGGGGAGAGGGGAAGACGAGATTTAGGGTTTCATTTTCAGAAAAATTCAAAATTTCAAGAAGAGGAGAGGGAATATTGATTTTTTTTCATTTTTAACTAGTTACTTTGTTACGGATCGGGTGTCGGTCTGTTTGAATACTACCTAAAACCCAAAACAAGATTTTTGAGGAAAAAAATCACCACATATAGGCAGATACGATATTTGCGTAATATCGACAGATATTTTCTAAAAATTGAAAAAAGTAATAATTTTAAGATATTGTTTCTTCTCCAAACCGATATATTGACAATATATATTGGATATATATTTAGAATATTGTTATGAATACACACACATACATAATAGATAGATAAATGAAAATCATGTGTTTCTTAGGCTTATGACAATACCACAATGAATAAGATTTATACTATTGATGACCAACATTTTGCAACCACTTAATGTGCACAAAATTATATACAAAGTGCATATTCTCATTTACGAATATTTTAACATATGCAGAACGAGTTAGCTATCCCAATGCATCATCTCTTTACTCATTAGGGTTTATATATATATATACCTTAAAATATGTTGAAATGGAACTCATATGTAATGAGGATTTCTATCTCATCTACACTTGGCTTCCATTTATAAGTATTGTAAACTTTGGTCCTTTGGTAACCTTAGAGGGTATTGTCCAATGTAGTTGTAAACTATGTAACTTAGATGCGGATACGGATATGGGATATGATACAATGCAGATTCGCAGATTCACATTGTTCTTTAAAAAAACGAGGATACGAGGTACGTTTTTATATCCACTGTTAATTAAATAAATATGGAGATTAAGATATAATATAAATATATGATGATATATATAAATAATGGCATCATGTTGGATATTGCACTTTCAAATTTTCAAGAGTAACAGGAGAGGCGTCGATTCAAGAGAGGTTGATGAAACATTTATAGTCTGAGCAAATCCGAAAGAATCCAAAAATTTGCAAGAGTTATTATAATGCACAATAGCATACTTGTTATTTCATGATAATTAAGCTCGTTACAGTATATAGTAAGGCTACTCAGGCAAGATTAGAAACAGGTAACTGATTTTGAGATCCTCAGTTACTTATAATTTAAGTATTTATGTAGTTTTCATTATAGACATTTCAAAATGCTGCTAGGAAACATTGTTCTTCTTTTGGAAAGGCGTGTTCTTTGATTTTTTATTTTTATTTTTCTCTTTGCAGATTAGAACTAGAAAAGAGAAACCTTTCCCCTTTATTTGACAGGTTTTATTTTGCATAAGATCTCACTTTTAGTTCTAATTTCGATATTTATTCTTTCTCTTTACAGATTAAAAATAGAAAAGAATGATCTTTCCCCTTCTTTTGGTAAGTTTTATTTTTGCATCAGATCATTTAAGAGAATATATCTGATATAGCTATGTTCTCACAAAATAGTTATCAAATAAGAGAATCATATCGATCTATATAGCATGGATACAGGATACGATACGGATTCATGGATGCAGAACCTTTCAAAAACCTAGGATACATGATACATTTTATATCGATTTTAAATAAAATAATAAAAATATATATTAAGATATACGTATAAATATATAATAAGATACAAAAATAATGGCATTAAGTTAGATATTCAATACACTGTCAAAGTTTTAAGAGTCTTAATTTTTTAGAAAGAGATGAGAAGCGTCGATTCGAAAGAGGTTGATGAGACATTTACAAGTTCGAGAGAATCTGGGTTTTGAACTCCAATTCGCAGTCGAGGATGATTCATGAGGCGTTTCCAAATATCCATGCTTCATAGGCGTTGATGATACTTGCATTGATTTTCAAATTTATAATCTACTTCTGTTTGAATTTTTTGGTGCTTTATAAAAAAAGAAAAGAATATGACCAACGAAACATAGCCACCATAACCTGATCATCCATACAACTTACAACCTAATCATTCATACAACTTATGAATATGATAACGAAGTTGTTAGAATATTAGATATATTTTCTCAATCCTTGTCTTATCTTTAAAGTTTAGGTATTATTGCACAATCTATTCAATTCTCACATGATGCCTGTTCAGATTTTGGCTCAAAGGGTTTAATTTCAACAGCAGAATACCATATGTTAGAATACAAATTATCTTCTCAGCATTCCTTACTAATACTATTCGAAGTTTTGATACAGTGATTAACATATAGAAGTTCTGACACCCATTGACTTTCAACATATGATGCATTTTATTTCTAAGCAAACCTAACAATAACTTGATAAGTCGAACAACAGTCTTACGGCATGAATCAAATTATTTTTCTTATTTTACCCAAAAAAAATAATTTCTAACCCCTATTTTACCGCATAATTTATATATGAAAAATGTGTTTGAAAACTTCAAAGAAATAAATATGGGAAACATTAAATATATAAATAATTAAATGCTAATTTAACAATTACATTAAAACTACATGAAGGACAACACTAACATAACAACAAATGTTGCAACCTTTTCTTCTTTTCTATTTTTATCCTTTTCTCGTGCAGCAAACAAAAATAGCAAGCTCACTAAGTTCCACAAAAATTCTAAAACTTAATTTTTGTACCCCCATTTTCGGTAACAAATTCATAAATCCTTTTGCTGAAATGCTACAGTCTTTCTTGCAACTCATTATATACAGATTGTGCACTGAAATGTATTACTAAAATGTAGGGAAAATGGTCAAGGGATCATGTAAGGTCATTATATATAGCAATTCCAATCGACAAAAGAACGATAATAAAAACCGACATCATCTTATCCCGCCTAGTCGCTACGCTGTGATGATCCCTGAAACAAAACAAATAAATAAATAAATAAAATTGTGAAACATTGCCTTGACCGCCTTTTTTCCCTTTTCTTTGACTTTAAGAAGTGAAGGGTTGTTTCCTGCAATTTTCCATGATTTTTCCAATCATAAACTGAACTGAGAATGCCATTTTTTCAATCTTTATATATTCTTGGGACTCATATTGATTGCGGTTTGCTCGTTATTAGTGATTTTAATTGCAGAAAACTACCTGAAATTTGCCATGTGGCAGGACATACCATCCTTTTCTTTAACTTGTAAAGGTGAAAGGTGTTATTTTAAGCGATTTAGAGCCTTAATTTTTCAAACCAAATCTTAAAAGAACATCAAGAAACCACCTGAGGGTTATAGCAGCAGGATAAATAAAGCCAATGCAGACTGCGGCTGATGTAGCAGACGAATCCCAAATGCTCGGATTCAAATTCGCAAACGTGAAAACCAATCTGTGGTTGTTAGAAAACGAAGGCGGCCACAATAGAAGTAAAAGGTCGTTGACGTTGAGGCGAAGGGCAAAGAAGATGACTGGGAAAGCTAGCATGAGGTGAAGTGCATAGCTCACTCAAACAATGTCAGTGAGAACAGAGTTATATCGGATATCAAGCTTAGAATTGAAGTTAATGAGTACATCGTCGAGGATATGATCGCCAAAGAGGAAGCAAGCGCAGAAGCCTGTGGCTATGTAGAGTATAGAACATAAGAGAAGCAAAGTCCTCACAATGCATTGAAACAACAAAGGGTTTTTGACCTCATTTTCTATACTGTGAACTGCAAAAATAAAAAATAAAAAAATCAAAGAAAAAAACAGATAATAAAAATGAGTAGAAAAAGAGAAGGGTATTTTAGGTAATTTACATAATAATTTTATCCTAGATAGTTGTTGGGATTATGTCTGTGTCAGAATATGCATTTATGGATATGATCAATTAGACCCTAGCATAATAAAACAATTCATTGATAATATGAAATTAGAAAATTTACAATAACAAGAGAAAGAAACAGAAATAATAATTTTCCAAAAAAAAAACATCCCTCAAACAAAACAAAAAAATATTGACTACATAGTGATCAACATTCATCCGACAAAATCTTCAAAAAGCGTCCGTAAATTAAGTGGATTTCATTTTTTTAAGCGCTTGCCAAGAAATGCAGCATAGTATAAATTTTATGATGTAGAACCAAAGAAAAAGCTTTTTTTTATTATGGAAGATCCTGAAATTTCTTTCAGCCAAAATGCATGAACAAAATATCATGAAAAACATATCCCGATCATTTCTAGTATTTTTCTTAGCACTTTTGTTTCGCCACTTTTTCCATATCAAGAACATTGATATTACAACGTCTTAGAAAAATATGCTCAATTGTTTCTGGTTCTACGTTGCACAGAACTCATAAAGTCCCTTTGTCAACTCCTTTTCTGGTTCTACATTGCATTTATGGGCCATTTAGGCCGGGTCACCTATAGGTTTTTAGTACTATAAATCTCTCTCTTTTGGGTGAGAGATAGTGGGCTTGAGAGACGTAATGTGAGTATTGAGGGCTTTGTGCCTCCCCTTTCTTGTGTGAGAGCAAGAGAGAGGAGATGACGAGTGAGAGAGCTTCGTTAGGAGCTTTATAATCTTCTCATAGATCAATATAATTTTAATGCTCGTTTTTGTCATGTAGATGTAGGCTGAGGTGATCGAACCATGCTACATCCGGTGTTTTTCTTCTTTATGGTGTGAACCTTGTGATTGTGTTATCCATCTTGTGTTGAAATTCAATTTTTGAGTTTATAGATTGTATCATATTTCTCATCTCATGAACATGATATAGCACTTATTCTACTACCCTTCAGTTTGTAGCAAATGGCTATTTTTCTTGCAATGCCGCTGAAATGAAGTAGAAATGGAAAAAGCTATTGTTTATCGAACAACTATTTCCTCATAAATTTGTAAATATCTAAGGATCAACAAAGGAAGTGCCTACCGTAGTAATGACAGACAAATGCAGTGGCAAGAACCGGGACTGCGGTGAACAGATTCCAGACTGATGCAAAATTATTTATCTCTAGTAGCAAGCTTGGTGTCTCTATACCTCTGTTAACTAATTTGAGAATCAGAATTGCAACTGCGACGACAACAAACTGTGACTGGAGATAGTATATCAGTCAATGTCAAACTATAGTAGCTTATAATGGTTGATTATAATGGCTAAAATTAAGTGTGTGAACAAAGATAGTATATCGGTCGATGGCTAATTATAGAACCTTATAATACTTGATTATAAAGGCTAAAATTAAGGGATTCATAGGACTGAAAATAAAGGATTTATATGTTGGTCAATGGTTAACTATAGTAATGTATAATGAGGGATTCAATACATTGTATATAATTGTAAAACTATCCTTAGCAGTAAAATATTATAAATAGAATCTTGTATGCCAAGTGAAGCCAGCGAATGAAATTGAAAATATTCTCCACTCTTTTTTCTCTTCTGTTTACTTTGTTCATATGGTATCAAAGTCATATGATTCTTAAGTGTTAATTGTCTTGCATTCCGGATTCCATTCCGACCATCTTTTTAGTGACCATCCGGATTCTACTCCGGCTATCATTTAGACATCTCCTTCTTGTTCATCTCTAGTTTCTTTCCTTGGGTCCTCTCATAGAGCCGCACCAGCATCATCGTCTTATCATGAAATTAGACGGAAAGAATTACTTCTTATGGGCATCCTATCAGAAACTTCCTAGAAGGACAAGACTTATGGGACTACACCAATGGAGTTACCAAATGCTACTAGACAATGCATCCATTTCCAAGTGGATGATCAACAATGCCAAAATAAAGACTTGGATTATGGAGTCTGTTGAGAGTTCTGTTGCGGTGAACTTAAGTCCGCTGACCACTGTCAAAGAAATGTGGAACTATCTCGAACGTATCTATAAACAAAGCAACAAGGCTCGCCTATATCAACTTGATGAAGAGATAAGTTTTTTATTACAAGAATCTCGTACTATTCAAATATTTTATTCTGTTATGATGAAGATTTGGAATGAAATTGACATGATAGATTCTGATATCCCTAAAGAAGGTTTTGAAACAGTAATTAAATTACGGCAACAATCCCAATGTAGGCAATTTTTTGATGAAAATGTAATCCGATCTTGAACATGTTCGTGCTACTATTCTGACTCTTAATGTCAGTCTTAGTCTGGTAGAGATCTTACATAAACTTATGGCCGAAAAGTCTCGTTTGACGTCTCTTTCAACCGTTAGACCCACACTTGATGCAGCTCTACTTAGAAGCACATACAAAGACAAAGTTCGTGACTTCAGCAAGGTTGAATGCTTCAATTGTCATGAGATGGGGCATCTATCATATCAATGCAAAAGAAAGAAAGGCAACAATTCTTTATTCTGTAGATATTGCAAAGAGTAAGGCCATTTGATAGAAGATTGCAAGAAATGCCCAATAAAACGAGGATCTCTAAAGCCTCAATCACAACCTTCAGCATCTTCGTCCTCTGCATTTCATATTGCTGCTTTGCCATCTCCTTCTCAGGTTGATTCAAATCCGAATATCTCTGCTCAGCCCTCTACTCTTTCACCAAAATTCATCCAACAAGTCATTCAAGCTCTCCATGCTTTTGGTTTTGGTAAGACTTCCTTCTCTAACTCATGAGTTGTAGACTCTGGAACCACCCATCATATGACGGGAAATTTAAATGTTCTTCATTCTATCATGCCATATGATAAAAATGAAAAAATATTTGTTGCAAATGGACAAACTCTTCCTATTACTAAGGTTGATTCATTGATAATAACACCTCCAGATTCACCATCCTTGTTATTTTCCAACGTCCTATACATCCTTAACCTTTCTGCTAATTTAATCTCGGTTAGTCAGCTTATGAAACAAAACTGTATTTTATCATTTTCTTCTTCTGGTTGTCTTATACAGGATCTGCAGATCGGGAAAGTGATTGGGAGAGGCCATAGGAAAGGGGAACTCTTCATGCTGGACTTGGGAACACCATCAAATTCACCTACTTGTTTTCTTACTCCTTTTTCTGATGAAATCAATTCCTCAAATAAATTATGGCGGCTTGGGCATTGTCGCTTTGGCCACTCACATTCTTTGAATTTGAATTCTTTATTTTCCTCCAGTGCTTTTTTAGACAAACTTGACTATAAGTCAAGAATTATTAACAATTCTGAAGATTGTGCTCTTTCAAAATCTCATATTTTACCATTTAGAAGAAATGAGAATCATGCTATTTCTTCCTTTGATCTTGTCCACACTGATATTTGGGGACCATCCTCTATTGGTTCATTAGCTAGAAAACTCTACTGTGTTCCTTTTGTCGATGATTGGTCACGATTCTCTTGGGTTTATTTTCTAAGACATAAATCTGAGGTTCTGCAGGTTTAAAAATACTTCCATGCAATAGTTTAAACTCAATTTGGCAAGAAAATAAAAATTTTGTGCAGTGATTCGGGAGGTGAATATATGTCTCAACAATTTACAACATTTCTTACTGAAGAATGAGTCATTCATCAACGAAGCTGCCGTCACCAACCACAACAAAATGGAGTTGCAGAAAGAAAGTATAAACATCTATTGGAGACAGCTCGTGCTTTGTGCTTTCATGCAAAATTTCCAAAGATTTTTTGGGCTCAAATTATCCTAACAATAAACTTCTTGATCAATAGGCTACCAATTCTATTGATAGGAAATGTTTCTCCATTGAAGAAGCCGCATGGGTACTCTCTAAATTATAATTTATTGCGGATTTTTGGGTGAACCTGCTTTGTCCTTCTTCTTAGTTCTCAACGCTCCAAACTTGAAGCTAAGTTGGTGAGATGCATTTTTCTTGGATATTCTGAAACACAAAAAAGATATCGCTGCTATGATTGGAAGCAAGATAAATGAGGATTTCTCAAAATGTCATATTCTTTGAAGATACCTCATTTTTTCTAATCATTCTAGTTCCTCACAATCTGTTAGCTCTACTATTCCTTTATCTTTGTTTCCTAACACTTCACAAGTTGAAAGCAATGAAGCTCACCATCATATGCCTCACCCTTCATCAACTTCGGCTTTAGATAACACTATCTTTTCACCTTCTCCTCCACTTTGTCGGTCCACTCGTACAATTAGGCTACCTGACCGTATTTCGTTATTTTCCTCACTTACACCTTTATATATTCCTCATTCCTATAAGAAAACTGCAGATAGTGCAGAATGGAGCCATACTATGAAGGAAGAACTTGAGGCTTTAGGGTTTAACCACACTTGGGACATGGCCCCAACACATCTAGATTATCCAGTGGTGGGATGTAAATGGTTGTACACAATCAAATTGAAGTCTGATGGTTCTTTGGATCATTATATAGCTCGTCTTGTAGCACAAGGCTTCAAACAGAAGTATGGTATGGATTATGAAGAAACTTATGCGCCAGTTGCCAAAATGACTACAGTCCGTACTTTGATTGTTGTTGCTGCCCTTAAGAATTGAGATATTTATCAAATGGATGTGAAAAATGTGTTCCTTAATGGCGATTTATCTTAAACTGTTTACATGAAACCTCCTCCAGGCTACAATGCTCCTCCTCAGATTGTTTGTAAATTACGGAAAGCACTCTATGGCTTGAAACAGGCACCACGAGCTTGGTTCTCTAAACTAACAGCTGTGCTTCAACAAGCTGGTTACCAATAAAGTTATAATGATTATTCGTTGTTTATCTCCTCAACCGATAAAGAGTATATTTTGGTCTTGGTTTACGTTGAAGATATTTTGATTACTGGTGATAATCGTCAAGGTATTCAATAATTCAAACAGACTCTCCAACAATCATTTCTCATGAAAGGTCTTGGTATTGCAACTTATTTTCTCAGGTTAGAGATATCTAAGCACACTAACGGATATTTCTTAGTCAGCGGAAATATACTCAAGATCTTATTGATTTGGCTAGGCTCATAGAAGATAAAATCGTCGACACTCCACTTTAGTTGAATGTGAAGTATGGTCATACAGATGGACATCCAATCCCTGATCCAACACTATATCGTCGGCTAGTTGGAAGCTTAGTCCATCTCACTGTCACTCGTCCAGACATCTCCCACACGGTGCAGATTGTAAGTCAATTTGTTTCTGATCCTCGCACATTACATTTAACAACAGTCTATAGTATCATTCGATATCTCCGTTCCACTCCAACAATAAGATTATCCTATCTTACCACTTATAGTACTGAGTTACGAGGTTTTTGTGATGCTGATTATGCTGGATGCAAAGACACATGTAGATCTACCACGGGATATTGTATTTTCTTAAGGAGTTCTCTATTGTCATGGAAATCGAAGAAGCAACATACTATCTTTAAATCTTCCACTGAAGCAGAACATCGGGCGATGTCATCTGCTTGTGATGAAATTATTTGGCTTCAACGACTTTTAAAGTATTTTAGCATTCACTTAAAGGCTCCCACCTCACTATTTTGTGGCAATGAAAGTGCCGTCAAGATTGCAAGCAAGCCAGTATTTCACGAGCGCACTAAATATATTGAGATAGATTATCATTTTGTCCGTGAGAAATTTAAACAAGGTCTCATTTCACTTCCTCATATTCCATCCAAAGAGCAACTCGCAGATTTCTTTACAAAGTCTCAAACTAAAAAGCGCCATGATTTTTACAATGGCATACTGATGATGACCCACCATCAGTTTGAGGGGGTGTGACCAGAGATAGTATATCGGTCAATGACTAACTATAGTAGCTTATAATGGTTGATTATAATGGCTAAAATTAAGGGTGTGACCAGAAATAGTATATCGGTCAATGGCTAGCTATAGTAGTTTATAATGGTTGAATATTGTTAGTTGTATGTATGCCCTAGAGGCCATTATTCTACATGATTGTATATTATAATGGATGCTTGAACATATATAGGGATGACTTTCTTGCTCGACATGATAGTATGCTATTTGGTTACTCTTTATCTTAACATGTATATTTGTACTGTCTCTCTATTACATGCTGATAAAGCCCTTAGGATATGTACTTGACTACTAGGATTATGATGGAGATCATACTAGTGGGGCCAGGGTAGTCCATAAGTATATCCTTTAATTGTTCCTAGTAGAGAGAGTATCGAGATGGGGCATCGATATTCCAGAGTAGACTAGCGTGTACGATTCTTGACTCTGTATTGGGCGATGGTTGATCCCACAACCATTGGTGTTTTACATCAGAGAATGTGCACATGTGCTCATTGGAGAATGGGTACACCGAATAGGACTCGCCGAGAACTTCTAGATGGTATTATACCTCATGTCAGATAGCAGTTCTCTGGTGACACTGCTATAGGTTAGTCTGTTGACCCGAGATCGTTATAGAGTCTTATGTGATTCCCACTGTGCTTTGATTTCCACTCTACCACATTCAAAAGGATTTGTGCAAACATGTGGTTTTTGGGTACAGTCCCAAGTCACATGGAGGCAATAAGTGATAGGAGAGGATTTCGTCTCTCCCTGTATTAGGGGTTGATGTTGCTTTGCGCTCGATTGGCTATAACAGGAAATCTCTGGCCAAGATTGCTGAGATTTGCTAGTAAGTGTTATCAGTAGTTTCTCGAATCGTTATGAGACTCACATCAGCATGACTTATCAAGCTATTGGGGTCTAACGTTTACCACCCCCAGGCTAAATATGCGACATATCAGACGAAGAGACTGGACTGTACAGTAGTATTATTTATTGGATTAACAGGAGTATGAGCAAGCTTGCTTGCTGATCTTCTGATCGCTCAATACTCGAGTAGCCGTTACGTTCATCTAGTACCGCTGACGGCTTATGAGTAACTGATATGATCATTATTTACTGTCGGCGTATTGACGAGTCTTTAGAGTCCTACACAGAGGTTTCCTGGCTCAAGAGAAACGAAGTAGGATACATATGTGATATGTGTGGGACCGAGATTAATACGTGTATGTGATACCGTATTCTAATCTCGTGATATATGATATCGGTCGGTTATATGAGATATAGCTAGTTTATTGAATCAAGTGTTGATTCGATAAGATGATATATATGATATTAGTCGGTCATATGTGATACAGCCAGGTTATTAAATCAAGTGTTGATTTAATAATTTAATGTATGATTATATATTTGATATATTATTATACATTAACTAATATTAGCTCACTTAAGAATTTCTTTTTCTCACTTGTTCATTTAATATATATGTGATATATATTATTGTATTTTTTTCTTTGTGTCATGTTTGATAATACATTGTACATGGGTGTATGAGACTCATACCATACCATAAGATAATTAGGGTGAATATTTATTTAGAGAATAAACAAAATTAGGTGGAAATAAGCATGGCTAAGAGGCTTGGAGAAGCTTGTGGAAGCTTTGACTTAAGTCCATTAATTTTGTTTTTGCTTTAGATATTTATTAACCCAACCATTATCTTTAGCCATGGTTAAGTCTCTACAATGATCATATATGATATTTTCTCACCCATGGTTGACATTCATCCCATCCATTCCATTCTTGACTTCATCTTCTTCATCTCAAGTTAGCTCACTAGGTTTTCTTGAGGTGAAGAAACAGAGTGAGAAAAATTATTCTAAAGTGAGCAAAATTCCTACTTCATTAATCTATACTAGACTAGTCATTTAGTATAGGTTGTTTTCACTAATTCTCAATTAGTGAAGAGGTAGCTTGAGTTGGAGATTCATCGACGTAGATCATCTTCGAAGATCTTTAAGCAAGCTTGTTCCTTTTGCCTAGTGAAGCCTAACGAGAGTCCGGGAGACCACTACTTAGAGCGAAGGGACTACTACATAGAGCTTTAGAAGTGAAGGATCGGTCTATAAAGGTTGTATTCCTTGTTCACTTAGAATAAAGATGTTTACTTGCATAGCGTTACCCTAATTCTCTAGTTAGATCCTCGGTTTCGGGTTTCTTAGCACTCTAGGTTTTTTAAAATTGCATGCATGATGCCTTGGAAAACATAGCGAGGGTGCTAAGGAACCCAGCAGTGGTATCAGAGCCAAGTTAGAGCATTAGGAGTGGTCTAGACGACGTTAAAGTGTTCGATCGAACGTCAAAACCCTATTTTCCTATGCTCTCTGGAAAATTTTCCAAATGTTGGATTTTCCAAATTAAAAATTACCAAAAAATTATGCAGGGTTTTCTATGGATCCCCAAGAAAAATGATGGCCCAACTCGACCGTACGACCGTGGAACCACGGCCAAACCCTAGGGTTTACGACGGTTCCGCGGCGCCGTAGGTGAGGCAGGAAGCGTGCCTTTCTTGTGCTGATCCGTTGGTACTAGGTGCACTGTCTGGGTATTTTTAATCATGCTCAAGTGTTGAGCTCTCTGGGGATTTTGGGAACTCGTTGATTCAATCGAAATGTTTGATATCGTCTAGCTATCTGTGATATGTGATACAATATTTGGAATTCACAATAATTAGTTTTATGAAAATTAGTTTGAATTTTATAAATCTAGCAATTTAGTCTCATTTGATCGGTTGCCACGGGGTTTTGATTTGAATCAAAACTCTGTCGCAATCACGTAGCGTACGTGGATACTCGTCAGGTAACATTACTAGATAGCCACGCCCCATAGCCCCGACCAAGTGACTATAGGAGAATCCCGTTGCCAAAAGCATCCCCTCGGGTGCTCACGGACGTGGTGTTCCGCCTAAGTGCATTTCGTAGATGACATCGGGGGTGCGGCCGTCTACTAAAGTTTCCGATGAGCATTCGATCAGGTTGTCGGGAAACTTGTTGAATTGTCCGACTTGTTATTGAAAAGTGTTTTCAATATCGAGACTAAAATGCGGCGTTTATAATGTTAGGCATGAAATTCGGAATATGAGATATTCCGGGTTTATGATGTCTATGGAATTCATTTGTTTAGGCATGAAATCCGAAGTATGTAATATTTCGGGTTTATGATGTTGCGGATTACAATTGTTGTAATTTTCACTTTCTTTTCTATGATATTATGTGTAATATGTAGGGTATCGCCGGTTTCATTGCTATACGTTAACGACAATTGGGATACGCATATTTACTTATGTTGATGTCATGTGATGTTATATGTTGCTGTGATATGTTATATTGGATCGTCGTGTTTGAATAGCTGGGGTTTTTTTTATGTGAGATGAGAGTTTTTCATTTTCATTCATATAAAAACTTGTGTGTAATATTCTTTTATTGGGAAACTTTCGGGTTGAGGATGATGTCACCATTGATATATATTATTTACTTTTCCGCATTATGATAGACCCAAGGAGGGGAGCATAAGTAACCGGGTTCTAGAGTCCAGTAGGAGACCATCTCGAGGAGTCGTGACCGGGTCTCCTAACTCTAGAATTGGCAGGGTTGCTTGCCGCTCTGATAGGGGTCTAGGGATGTAGGTTTGGCTATTCATCGCGACCGTAGAATTCGTATTTTTTACTAGCTTAATTTAAAACACGGAACTCCTAGTATATCCAATATTTCATATGTTGACTTCTACTGCAATGTTCTGTGATGAGATCATATAACTGCGTGAGATGAATGTTACTGTTATATATATGATATATAATAGACGTTGCTTATGTTTTGCACCCGCGCTAGTCTAGCCCCCACTTTGCCGGTAGTTAAGTAACATAACGGTGAAGACGGGGCCCTATGGCGAATGCGGATGGCATAAGCATACGTTGTATTTTCGTTTCTTTATCTGTGATGCTTAGGAAGCATAAATGATGGGACTTCATTAATGAGATTAATGAAAAAGAAAGAAACCTAATGATGTTGTGGAATCAAATTTTCAAAACTGGTAGCTCTAGTTCTTGATTTGCATAGTAGTATTCCTTGTAGAATATCCGGCACCTCATTCGATGAGGAAAAAGCCGAGATCCCTTCACCGGGAGTGACCTCTTTAGCAGAAGCTAGCAGATGCTACACCCACTCGGTTTATTTTGAAAAACACATGATTTTAAAAGCGGAGCTTAAACCACTCATTTTCAAATCACTCGATTCTACAACGATATCAAGTTCATTACGCAAAAGGTTTTCTTAAAAACCTGTTGTAGCCCTCCATCATTTCAGATGAGTGCTATTTAGTATTCGTGATACGTTTGTTGACCATAGCCAAGACTTAGTGTGCGGTAGCTAATTAGCGCTTATCTGCAACCATATGATGTGATTGGATTAGGGTAATCGTATGGCTTTGTTGACCATAGCCAAAGGTCGTACGGGTGAGTTTAATTCAATCAGGAAATGACGAGTTGAACTTGGCTAGCACTTATGATTTGTTAACCATAGCCAAGTTCATAAGTTGTTAGAGGTAAAATATTATCAGGAATTTCAAGTGTTGAAATTTGCAATGAGATTGCATACCTTCTATGAGATAGTTGGATCCCGATACCCGCTGCGAGTAAGTATTACTCCTGTGAGAGTTTTGCACTTCACAATTAGCTAACCCATTAGGTGTCTAAAAAGGTGTCAACGTGGTTATGCCTCTGGAAAAACGAGGTTTACTTTAATTAGGTCCGTGCGAAAGCACGGGAAACCTCCCCAAAGTACCGACACTGGCCTGGCCGAACATTTAGCAAACTTATAAGGTGTAATTAATCCCGGCCAGTCTTACTTTTCAGGGTATAAAGGAAGATTTGATAAAAGCACTGAGAGCCATCTTGATTAGATAAAATAATAACCAATCTAATCTTGCAAGAGCATACGCAGAGTGTTTTTTCTCTCTCTCCTGGTAGCGACCGTGACATGTCTTAATCAAGATAATAATATGGATGTATTGACCGAACCTACTTATTATACTGAGCTAGGGAACGTTGGTTCTGCTCTTCCTTATAATTGTTATAAGTCATGAGCAGGAAATAGGAAAATGCCAGGATTCCCATGCCACCCGATCGAAGAAAGAGCATATTGATGCATCTTCTTCAGGGGTGGTCGTTACCGAGAACCGTTTCCCAGTATGCTCTACGTTCTGGGTATTAGATATCAGATCAGGATCCCACATATGTAATCTGTTACATGGGATTAATAGAGGTAGAGAAATGGGATCGGGTGATGGTGTAATTGTTGCATCCAAATCGGTTGGTGGATATCATCTTCTATTACCAAGTAGTAATGCATTGATTCTGAACAAATGTTATTACATACCGATCCTGATATGCAATATTATATCAGACTCTTTATTAAGTAAAGAAGGATATAATTTTGTATTACAGGATAATATTATGAAAATTTTCCCGAATCAAAAGTTGATTGGATCAGGCACGTTATGAAATGACATATACGTTCTAAATCAAATCATAGTTCTAAGTATACAGAACACACACAAGAGGAAGAGTTCATAAATGAACAAATCCTTCTTGTGGGATTGTAGATTAGGTCATATTAATGCGACACGACTCGCTGTGTTAAATAAGGATGGATATTTGAATCCGTTCGAATTTTCATTTTATGAAACTTGCCAGTCATGTCTCAAAGGTAAAATGACCAAAACTCTGTTTACAGGAAACGGAGTAAGAGCTATTGAACTCTTGGGACTGAAACATAGTAATGTATGCGGTCCCATGTCTACACATCCCAGGAATGGTTTCTCATACTTTATTACATTCACTGATGATCTCTCAAGATTCAGACATATGTTCCTGTTGAAACACAAGTCTGAAGCTTTTGAGAAATTCAAAGAATATAAGTATGAAGTTGAGAACCAGATGGGTAAAAGTATTAAAATCCTTCGATCTGATCGGGGAGGAGAATACTTGAGCACGGAGTTCCTAGATTATTTAGAAGACAATGGGATTCTCTCTCATCTTACTCCTCCATATACACCACAGCACAACGGTGTATCGGGGGGGAGAATCGCACCCTATTAGATATGGTGCGCTTTATGAAGAGTACAACTAAGTTACCTATTTCCTTTTAAAGTTATGCACTTGAGAAAGCTGCATACCTATTGAATAGGGTTCCGACCAAATTAGTGCCTACCACTCCATATGCGATATGGTATGGGAAGAGACCATCTCTTAAACGGGTTAAGATATGGGGTTGTCCAGCCTATGTTGAAAGGCAAAATTCGGACAAACTCGAGGCAAGGTCAGTTCTGCAAGTTTGTTGGATATCCCAAACATTCATGAGGGTATATCTTCTACCACACCGAGGAACAAAAGGTATTTTTTTTCTCGGCATGCCATCTTTTTAGAAAAAGGAATTTCTTGAAAAACAAATTAGTGGTCATGCGGTAGAACTGGAAGAAATTCCAACTACACAAACTGCGACTGATGATTTAGTGGAACCAGAGGATTCGATAGTCTCTAACGAACTTCAGCCTCTCCGCCGATCTAGTAGGATTCCTCATCCACCTGAGAGATACTACGGTCTCCTCAGTGACGGTGGGAGAGAGGATTGCATCATGGAAGATGATGACCCAACTAGTTTCAGGCAGGCCATCATGAGTGGGGACTCTGTGAAATGGCTGGATGCAATGCGATCTGAGATGGAATCCATGTACACCAACAAATTATGGACATTGCATGTTGCTCCTGAAGGGGTAAAACCCATCGGGAGCAAGTGGATCTTTGAGAAAGATACTTGGTGTAATGGAAAAGTTGAGACTTTAAATCTAGACTTGTAGCAAATGGTTTTCGTCAACAACTAGGTGTGGATTTTGATGAAACCTTTTCTCCAGTGGCTATGCTTAAGTCCATCCGGATCCTACTTGCCATCGCTGCAAACCATGACTACGAAATCTGGCAGTTGGACGTCAAGACCGCTTTTCTAAATGGTGATTTAGAAAGGAGGGTGTACATGGCAGCCAGAGGGCTTCGTAGGCAGTGGGAGCAGCGGAAAGGTGTGCAAGCTGCTTAAATCAATCTACGGGTTGAAGCAGGCATCGCGGAGATGGAACATCTTTTTTGATGTAGTAGCCAAAGAGTTTGACTTCGTCAGAAACATAGATGAACCTTGTATATAAAAGAAGGTTGTAGAGAGTAAGATTGTTTTCCTCGTATTGTACGTAGATGATATACTCTTGATAGGAAATGGTGTTCCTATGCTACACTCGGTCAAGCTCCTTTTATTACAAGGGTTCTCCATGAAAGATCTAGATGATACCTCTACATCTTGGGGATTAAGATCTATAGAGATAAATCTAAACGGATGTTGGGATTGTCCCAATCCAGGTACATTAACACCATACTAAAGAGGTTTAGTATGGAAGATTATAAACGTGGCAGTTCACCCACTTACTCAGGAATCACTCTCTCTAAAAAGATGTCTCCTAAGACTGATTTAGAGAGGGATCGCGTACAAAGGATACCCTATGCTACAGCAATATGCCCTATCATGTATGCGATGTTATGTACCAGACCAGATGTAGCTAAATCACTAGGTGTAGTGATCAGGAATCAATCGGATCTTGGGAGAATCACTGGACAACTGTGAAGGACATTCTTAAGTACTTGAGAAGCACTAAAGAAATGTTCTTGGTGTATGGTAACGGTGAACTCTAGTGGGAATCCTTTACCGATTAGAGCTTCCAGAGTGATAAGGTCAACTGAAAGTCAGTCTCGGGTCTTGTCTTTACCCTCAGTGGAGGGACGGTATGATGGAAGAGTTCCAAGCTAGATACCGTAGCAGACTCGATGATAAAGGCTAAATACATCGCTACCAACGATACTGCCAAAGAGGCTGTCTGGATATTCCTTGTTCATGAGATAAACTTGGTTACTACTATTGAGCGTCCAATACTAGTATTTTGATAACAATGGAGTTGTGGTTTTGGCTTAGGAACCCCGGTCCCATCAGTGATCCAGACATATTCTGAGACAGTATCATCTGATTAGGGAGATGATTGATCTCTAGGAGATCAAGGTTAAGAGAGCTGACGTGAAGAATAACACGGTGGATCCACTCATAAAGGCCTTTCCCAAGAGAGACTTTTTTGGGACGTTGGGTATGAGATACTACAACAACTGGCCTTAGTGCAAGTGGGAGATTATTAGTTGTATGTATTCCCTAGAGGCCATTATTGTACATGATTGTATATTTTAATGGATACTTAGACATATATAGGGAGTGTTTCCCCAATCAGAGCAAAACTCTGTTCAAATTCCGAGATTTGAAATGAAGCGATGCTTCTGTTTCCCCCAATCGGAGCAAAGCTCTGTTTTGAAATTCAAAATTTGAAAATTGAAGCAACGCTTCAGATCCAGCGCTAGGCGCGCCACGTGTCAAACATGGATGCGCTAGCGCCAGGTGCGCTGCGCCCTAGACAGTGCACCCCCAATCAGAGCAAAGCACTATTTTGAAATTCAAAATTCAAAAATTGAATCAACGTTTCAGATCCAGCGCTAGGCGCGCTGCGCGCCACGTGTCAAACACGGATGCGCTAGCGCAAGGTGCGCTGCGCCGTAGGCAATGCACCATGTGTGCACTAGCGTTAGGCGCGCTGCGTGCCACGTGTCAAACACAGGTGCGCTGCGCTCTGAGCAGCGCACCACGTGCAAAGCACGGGTACGCCAGCGCTGGAATTAAAAAATTCCCCACCCATAGATCAAAAGATCTAATAATGATAAATCATTAATCAGAATTAAAATTCTGTTTTGGAAAGATTTTTCCAATCTTGTTAAAAACAAGAAGATTGTCTTCTGTAAAACAGAAGCCCTAGGATCAAAGATCTAACGGTTGGAAACATTCCCAAATCAATCAGAGAAAATTCTCTTTAACTGATTTAACAAATCAACATGCCCTATATAAAGGCCCCAAGACTTCAAGTCTGATATAGAGAACCCCCCCCCCCCATAAACTTTGAGAAATTCAAAGAAAGAAGAGCAAGCTCTCAGCAAAAGAAGATTTTTTCTTCAAGGTAAAAAAATGGTGATGAACAAAGAGATGGATTCATCTCATAATTAAAAAGAAGAATTATCTTCTTAAAAAAGATCATAGATCTAAAAAGACCAAGGTCTTTCATAAAAGAGATCAAAATATCTTATCACATAATAAAGAAGAACATATTCTTCACACAGATCATTGATCTATAAAGGCAAAGCCTTTCAAAAATAAGAACTATTGTTCTTGAATCTTGAGACAAAGTCTCTTTTAAAAGAACATAAATTTGTTCACAGATCATAAAAATTGATCAAATACGCTTTGCGCTATTGAAATGCGCCTTGCGCTATGGAAATGCGCCTTGCGCTCTTGAACAGCGCTTCTGCGCTCCCTGAACCGGTGCTAAGCACCAAAATGCGCTACGTGTCAACCACGTATGCAACTTGCGCTTTGCGCTTCTAAATAGCGCACTGCGCTCATGGGCTGGCGCTCAGCGCCAAGCGCGCCACGTGTCACTCACGTGTGCGCCACTAAAATAGCGCTCAGCGCTCATAAACTAGCGCTCAGCGCTCATAAACTGGCGTCTAGCGCAGAACATGACACGTGTCCCTTACATGCACGCCACGTGGCAGAAGCGCGATGCACTTTTTGATCGGCGCAAAGCGCCTAGCGCATCATAGGTTGCGCTGACAGAACACAAGTTGTTCTTTAATGAGCCAGAGCTCTGCTGAATTCTTTGCATTCAATACAAGACAAAAATGTCAAGATCTAATGCTCAGCATTATTAAAAAGGCCAAGCCCAAATAAGGGCTCAATAGCCAGATAAACAAAATGTTTAAATGTTTATTGGACTTAGCCCAATATTGGCCATAAGTCCTCAACTTATATTTAATTGACCCCATCTGCTCTTGAATATTTAACAGATCTTAGTCCCAAATTGGACTACAGATCTTTCAACCAACTCATACCGGTTCGAGGGTACATTTTTTTACTCCTCTGATATTTGTCGTTGTAATCCTTCAACGTCTTCAGAGAGGTGACGGGTCCCGACAACCATACATCTTATATACTATGACGTCTTTAAACTGGACTGTGGGGTCCTTAAACTCACGGACTATGATGTCCTTAACCTGGACTGTAGGGTCCTTAAACTCATGGACTAAGATGTCCTTAAACTTTATAGACTATGACGTCTTTAAACTACGGACTGTGGGGCCCTTAAACTCATAGACTACGATATCCTTAATCTCGGACTGTGGGATCCCTTTAAACCCACGGACTATGATGTCCTTAACCTGGACCAAGATGTCCTTAAACTAACATTGGACCGTAAAGACCTTAAACTAATCGACCGCAATGTCCCTAAAATAAACAACAGAGGCCAAATGCTCTCTTGTTGGATCTAAATAATCCTGTTAAGTTGATCTCAGTCTAAAAAATATTAGACTAACGTATCCTTAACAAACGTTTAAATTGATCTTAGTCTAAAATTAGGCTAACGTATCCTTAAACCCAACCCCCAAAACCAAATCTAAGAAGATACGGATTTGGAATAATCCACGCCCTACGGAAGACAACATAAATTAGTCTCTGTATACAATCCACGGGCAACCACAAACAAAACAAACACCCACGACATGAAGTGACCATTTGGAGAAGGAGAAAGTTGTTACCGCGATGCGGTAGCGTAATTAACTGCAGGGGCTTGCGCCTGCAGGGAAGAGCGTCCCCACAATCAAAAATCCCTCAAACGAGGTGGAATCTGACAAAGTCTGCTACATCGGCTGCATCCGTTTAAACCTTCGATACACGGTGCCATAAATCAACTTGGTATCTTCGGAGAGGTGGACGGATAGCACCAATTAGCATCTGCCCTGAAATTCAGGCGAGACGTCCGCCGCGTCTTCGTCCGCGTCTTTCGGCAGGGAACAAATACCAGCACGCTCGGTGGGACCTTTTCCTCTTTCCACTCCACACTTCGTGCGTCATGTTCGCGAACGAATCGCGGTTTAATATGGTTGCCCTTGGGTTCGAGGTACTAAGATTTGGTGTCTTGCTCCGTGCAAAAAATGAAAGATCAATGTTGTCTACTTGCACGAAATGCTCCGGCTGCAACTGCAACTCACGTTCCGCCTCATCCGGAGGTATAGCTTACGGGCCCCAGGCGACCTCCCTGTTCACAATGCCGGTAGAGCAGGTGACGCAGGCTACCACCGGGTTGTTCTTCGGGACCATGCTCTCACCAGTGAGCGTTAACATCCCGCTGCTGCAAGAAGCGCAAAAGAAGTCGGTCTTTGATCGGCTCACTACCGCCACGACCCCTCTCAATGAGTCATCCAATGTTAAGCCAATAGCATCAGACTTCGATAGGCTGAGCCTGAACATCAATGGGCCCGTCAAGAAGCCTACGATACCTGAAGCGGCCATCCCAAAACAGATAGCCATTCCTGCTCTCGAGGTCACTAAAGAAGCTTCTCCCGTCAAAGGATCAGTCTTTACGAGGCTGGCCACTCCGGCTCCCGTTCCTGCTCAAAGGTCTGTCTTTGACAGATTGGATACTGCTGCTCAACGGACGTCGGTCTTCAAGAGGCTGGTACCAGAAACGCCTCACCAGAACAGGGGGCATGACAAAGCCATCCCCATAGCCGAACCAACACCATCTGCGCGACATGCTCGCCGTCGTCACTAGCACCGAGTACGGAAGGCTAGGGGCAGCTCTCCGTCTGGATTTACTCCACCAGCTCCAAGGGTGGAGATCGATACTGCTGTTCCAACCGAGAACAACTTTGAATTGCTTAACAAAGTGCGCAGGAACTCTCCTACTGCAGTGCTGAAGAGATCTCCTCCACCCATGGAGAATGCACCGAAGGCGAAGCCAGAACAACCCCCTCAGCAGCTTTCTTCCAAAATTTACAAAGTCTGGCAACAGGTTCAGGACTCAGTAATCGATCAAGATTACCCTCGCCGACAAAAGAAAGTGAAAGTTCAGCAAGAAGAGTACTATCTTGCCAAGCCACAAAAGGCAACAGCTGTTTGGGTGCCCGCTGCAACGGCCCTCTCGACTTCAATTGCTCAAAAAATAAGGAGGCCAGAAAAAGCCCCTGTGACTACGGCAGACCACAAAGACGCTAAGCCAAAACGCCCCAAGTCTGAGGGCATAATGGTGCATACTGTTTATATGGCGTCCGGAAAGAAGGAAAGCCGCGCTTCGACGGGTCACCGACCGCTCACCCGATCCGTGACAAAAGCCCAGGAGCAGCAACAGAAGCTTCAGGAAATGCTAACGCAAATGGCCGCACTCACCGGGCCAAAAGAAAGCCTGGAGGTATCATCAGAACAGCATCATGAACAAGAAACCGATGCTGACTTCCTCCGCAGAGTCCTTGAAAAGAAGGGCAGAGAGGCCGCAGAACAAGCGGCTAATATAAAACGAATGACGCTTCTCTTCCAAGACATGGTCGGGATGATGTTATAGCCGGAACCTCCAGCTGAAGATCCCCTGATCATCATTGAAGACGACAGAGGGGAGACATCGAACCCTCCTCTGGCTCTTTCAGCAGCAAAAGAGGAAACTATTTCCAAGGCCGCTCTGGATGACTACATTGCTCAGCAAATACGAGCTCACCAGGCGAATGAAGCAGCCAGCCAGGTTGTTAAAACTGGGTGACCATATCCAGACTGGTATGACCAGATATAGTATCCGCCGGGATACACGATCCCTAAATTCCAGGTGTACAAGGGGACAGGCAATCCCCATCAACATGTCGCTCAGTTCAGGGCTCTTTGCGGAAACACCGGGGGTGATGATAAACTTTTGCTCCGTCAATTCGTCGGCAGCTTGTCAGAAACGGCCTTCGAATGGTACTCTGAACTCCCGAACGACTCCGTCAAGACTTTTGCGGAAATGGAGCTATTATTCACCCAGCGATTCGCGAGTGCTAGTGAACGCACCTCGATTACAGCATTAATTAACGCTAGGGTGAAACCTGGTGAAACGTGCGTTCAATATGCAATACGATGGCGGAATCTGTGGTCGAAATGCGAACAACGCATCGAAGAAGTGCCGGCGGTGGGCATGTTCGTGGGCACTCTTGATCCACAGGCGACTATCTCCCAGTTCATGATGTTTTTCAAGCCGACTACTTTCCAGGCCTTGATTGACAAGCTGGCCTAAATGGACCAGATGGGTCATAGACCATCTTCCTCGAAAGCAGAGCCTCGGAACGAGAAGGGAAAGGGGAAAGTGACCGTCGTCGGTAATGCTCAATAGCGGCCCAGTGGTCTGAGACCAGTTGATCGCCAAAATAATAGAACTCGATCTCTCGAAGATAAAATGAGACGCCCTTACTCGTTCCCTCGGGACAAGACGAAGAGGTTGTTCGAGCTTGCACTGCGCAACAGGCTCATCAATCTGCCGGAGCCAAGATGCCCAGCGCAATCGGGCGACATTAGCAATCCTAACTATTTCCCTTATCACCGAATGTTGGGCCATCCGATCGAGGATTGTTACATCTTCAAAAGCTGGATAGAAGATCAGTACCAGCAGGGCAAATTTGTATTATCTGAGAATTGGAAGGTGAACCCGCCTCGGCCACACACTCCTAAGAAGACAGATACACCGGGGACATCATGCTCTTTCATAGAAGAAGCTCCATGGGAGGTCGCTCTTTCAGCCAAGACTAAAAGAATGCTGAAGGATCTCCACACATGTCCGGCAATTAGGTGGAAGAATCCACCGGAACCTGAGATCATCGAGGGGATGCTGAAGCCGCGCCCAACTCCAAAGATCGGTGGTGATGACCAAAGCACACACACCCAGCCGTCGAAATCTTCGAAGAAGAAAAAAAAATCCAAGAAGCCCGTGAAGCCTGGTGACAAGCGCACGGACCTGCAAAAGCAGATTGACGCGCTGGAAGAGTATAACCAGAAGGCACGGACTCTAGTCACACTTCAAGAGTTTCTCAGCCACGTCCTTGAGGACGGAGATGATGAAGAAGACTCGTCCGATGAATCTGAAGATTATATAGCAAGCTGCCATGTGATCTCTCACTCGTCGATAGACGATGAAGAAGCTCCTTGCACCGAGAAACTGGGGGCAAATCCTGAACAGGGATTTCCAAGGACATCAGACGAAATGATTGATGCATTCCTGAACGAAGCTCTTTTAAAAAGCAAAGCTGATCGGGAGCGTGAGACGACCATTTTTAAAAAAGCAAAACGCCGGCGGCTGGACGAAAGAGTTGAAACTCTCCTGCCGGATCGAAGTACATCTGCCACAAATAAAAGCAGGTTCAAGATGAGGAAAAGGTTCGCTAAAGCCATCTCGATGGGAATGAATTTGCCACCCTCCGAAGCGAATGCTCTTGGTGAAGCAGAAACACATCCAATCTACTGCTTATATCATCGAAAGATTGCGCACCCCACCGAAGAGTGCAACGCTTTTAAAAGATGGTGGCAGGGATATGTTGTTCACCGGCAACATTTCAAGCGGATGAAACGAAAAACTTGTCAGGAGCCAAGAAGTACGACCGTGGAGCGTAAAAGAACTATCGGCAACTGTCGCATGGTCAACGCAGGGGGATCACAAGTTCTCACCTTCGGGAGCGACTCTGACGAAGAAATGACTCTTGGCCCTCTCTTTAAAGAGTCTGCCTTAGGAAAAGAGGAAGAACCAAAGAACCGCGAAAATATTCAGCTGCACAATCGTACGCTGCCCGAAAAGAATATTGGGCCCTCGAAATGGGTCAAATAGAAAAGACAAGGGGAAAGAAAAAGTCCCTGAGGATATCATCCTAGAGGACCAAGCCGTCAAAGAGTTGACAGCCAAGGACCAGCCAAAGAAAAACAAGGTGGACTACAACGTTCTGGCATACTTGAGGAAGATACCCTCGCAGCTCAGTATTCTCGACGCCCTTCTGCTATCCAAAGAGGCGAGAGATTCGCTGATCAAGGCGTTACAGGAACCCGAGCAATTCTAAGCTTTCCTCACCGAAGAAAAGATGAAGGAAGAACTGGAATAAATACACACAGCCGATATCACCTCGGACTCTGCGGTTCTCACCAAGCCGGGCCGAAGATGAAGCTGAAGATCAAACAGATGGGTTATTATTGGCCCACGATGATTCAAGATTGCCTCGAATACATAAAGCAGTGCCACGCGTGCCTGATTCACGGAGATTTTATCCATCGGCATCCAAATCCACTACATCCAACAGTAGCTAGCTGGCCGTTCGAAATGTAGGGGACTGACATAATCGGCCCCATCGAACCAGCATCGTCCAGAAGACATCGATTCATTTTGGCGACAACTGATTACTTCTCCAAATGGGCAGAAGCATTACCGCTGAGGGAAGTGAAGACGGAGAATATCCTCCATTTTTTCAAGACACACGTCATCTATCGGTTCGGAACTCCGAGACGGATCATCTCCGATAACGGGCCAGCCTATAGAAGCCACAAGATCATCCGCTTCGCACAACAGCATAACATAGACTGGAGATACTCCTCAGTTTATAATCCCCGAGCTAACGGTCTAGCTGAGGCTTTCAACAAGACCTTGAAGAAAATCGTAAAAATGACGGTGTCGCGAAATAAGAAGGACTGGCATGAGAGACCGCATGAAGCTCTCTGGGCGTATCGAACTACGTTCAAAACGGCCACGAACACAACGCCGTACGCATTGGCATTCGGTACAGAAGTGGTACTCCCCTCGAGATAGAGTTACCCTCTCTACGAGTGACAGTTTATTACGAGCTAACGGATGAAGAGAATGCTCACCTTCGGCTTGAGGAACTCGATGCCCTTGATGAAACCCGGCTCATAGCGCAACAAAATTTGGAGGCTTATAGAGCAAAGATGACATGCTCATACAAAAGATTGACTAGGCCGAGGACATTCCGCCAAGGCGAACTCGTACTAGTGGTCAAAGACCTATGATCCCCAATCGTACCAAACGAGGGAAATTCGAGCCGAACTATGAAGGCCCGTATATCATAGACAAGGTCTACCAGGGTGGGGCCTATCTACTCATGGACATGCATGGTGAAAGACCCTTCAGGCCAATAAATGGTCGCTTCCTGAAAAAATACTACGCCTGACGGGTCACGGCCTAGGTCAATGATAGATGATGACGATTATGTACGCTCGTTATCTTCCTAAGCCCAAACTCTATAAGGAGTAGCCGAACAACGGACCGAAACGTCTTTAAACTAACGACGGACCGAAATGTCCTTAAACTAACAACGGACCGAAACGTCCTTAAACCAACAACGGACCAAAATGTCCTTAAACTAACAACGGACCGAAACGTTCTTAAACTAACAACGGACCGAAACGTCCTTAAACTAACGACGGACCACTACGTCCTAAAACTAGCTGTTGACCGAGACGTCGATAAACTACTGTGGATTGCAATATCCCAAGGAAATACAAAAAAAAAACGGTATGTCCATAAGCAAAAAGAGCATGGATGAAAACCCGAGATGGCTCCATGAGTAAAAACAACATGGCTACCGGTGAGTTTTGTGAAAACCCGAAAGAGCGCAATCTCGTTAAAAAGACACTTGCAAGGTCCTCTCGACCCTGTAAGGAGAAACCACCTGCGTGAGATCCTTACGATTCACAAAGGAGCAACACACTTAGGGATCCCCACGATTCCTAGGGAGAAATTACACTTGCAAAATCCTCACGACTCGTAAGGAGAACCCTCTTATGAGACCCTCACGGCTCATAAGATTCAAAAGTCTTAAGCTACAGGGATCTGAACCTGTTCTTAAGCGACCACCACAACCTCCAATGCTGCCCTACAAACGGCTCAATGCTGACCCTTGTATACAATCCACGGGCGTGAATAAACATTTCCCTAACGAAGCCCCATCCGTGACTAGGGATATGTTTACACAATGAACAGCTCTTGTAAGTCCTCTCGACTTAAAAGGAGAAAATACTCTTGTAAGATCCTTACGACTTACGAGAAGCCATACACTTAGGAGTCTGTTCATAACATAATTTTGCATTCTTATAGACCCCATTCTTATTCATTTTACAAATAAACAGGTGTTTTTGATCCATGTCTGCTACATAGTTGCAGGTTACAGGTTCTCAGAACAAAAACAGTGAAAAAGATGAAAAGACGATACAAAAGTGAGAATACAATCAATAAATGATGGAATCTTGATCATGCCTACATTTTGAGGGACAATGAAAATCAATGAACAAGTTCACTAAGCAAAAAGGCATCGCAAGGTTCAAGACTTCGACACGAAGCAACGGTAATAGTCCACTACATTATTCACTGGGGAGATCTGGAAGAGAACTAGAAGACATTCTGAAGAACCAACTGAAGAAACAAGAAGACAAATTCAACCAGACAGAAGACCAGAAAACTGAGCCCACAAGCACCCTACTTGGCCGCGGAACCGCGTCCAAACCTGGCTTTTGGCCGTGGATCCACGGCCATGTTGAACCCGGGTCGGTGGAAATTTCTTTGACGGTGGGCGGCACGTTGACTAGTCTTCCTAGGGGTATATTTGTAAAAGCAGATGTGTGTCGATTATAACCCTAGGGTTTCCATGCTTTATAAATAGAAGCCCTAAAACTTGTTTTAGGTTATGCCTCTTTTCAATGAATAAAATTTAGAATTCCTATCATGTTTTGAGAGCATCAATTTTGTAAGTAGTTTCTTTTATTTGCCCTAGTCTTAATTTTTATTTCTGCCGTAGTTAGATAATTAATCTCTTAAATTGAAAACTCATAAAAATCATGTTTTTCATAGATCCCTTAATGAGCGAGTAGTTCCTCGCTTGTTAGGGTTAGGAATAGGGAAGGTTTGAGAGATGCAAATCTCTCACCCCTTTCTTGCCCATCACATATTAATTATTAGGACTCCATGCATACATACACATACCGCTCCCTACGGCACCCTACCCACGAAGTAACGGTGATACTGTAGTATAAAAGACCGGTTGTGCATGTTTTCTATGGAGGTTAGGGTAAGGATTAAGAAAGGACGGACAAGGACCTAGAGGAAGAAACATCTTTTCTTCCCAATCGTCCTAATCCCCTTTATTAATAATTACCATAACACCTAAAGAGATCTAATTTAGGGCATTGAAAGCGGTGGGAAATCTTTAACTTTCCAAACTTAACCCAAACCTAATCCTAGCAAGATTTCTAATCCTAGTCTAAATCAACTTAGCTTTTAGTGATAAAGATCCAAACACCATTTGGAATTAACTCGTTAGAACAATTAGGAAATACACAACATCCCTGTGGACCAACCCGTACTCACCGGCTAGCTACCAAGCGACATCGTTCTTGATTGCGGTAAAAATATTTTTGATCACAAAACATCATATAAATCAAATGGCGCCGTTGCCGGGGATGGCGTAGTATTTTCTTTTTGCAATTTCGGGTTAATATAAAATTAAAAAAATCATAAAAACTGAAAAATTAAAAAAAATATAAAAAATTTATCATCTCTTTATTGTTTGAAGGGTGTTTCGTGTGAATTTTGGCAGGATCAACGAATGAGTTCGGATCTGGAAAAATCAAGAAATCAAAACAGAAAACCCTAAATCTGAACAACAGAGGAAAGTCAAACCTGAGGAGCAGAAAAAAATTTGGGAACCGAGCCGCAGATCAGACCGCGGAACCGCGGCGGGAGACACCCTTTGGCGGCGGAAACGCGGTTGTGGGGTCGAGTCAGCACGTGGAAAAATCTCTGTTTACTTCCTTTCTCCTTCTCTGCAACCCTAATATCTCCTCTGTAAAATTTGCCTGAAGGATTCTTTGCGCTAAAAATCTCTTCCCCTTCTAATAATTGATCTTGTGCAGGATTCTTTGTGCCGTGCTAAAAATAAAAAAAAATTGCTTGCAAGTTATTGTTTACTGTTTTGCATATTTAATTGGACTTTAAGGGGCTTGAAACCAATCCAGATTGGGTGGGGATTTCATCACCCTTCCCAGGACCCCAGAAATCATATAAGGCATATTGCATTGACCATCATTTAATTAAAAAATATTAGACTCAGCCCTAAGGACTTCGCGTTCAATAGGACAGAGGAATAGTTGTAGGCATCGACCGTTGATCCTAACCTGATTTTGTGGTGTCTAGGCAAGTGTTTCTAAGGCGAGCGGTTACTTAATTAGGCCCACTACTTTCGTGGTGGAGAACCTCCCACTTACCTGGCACTTACCTGGCCACAATTGGCGCTGAAGAGACATTTTGAGGTCCTACTTCTTGCCCTTTGGAACAGTTAGGAGCTGTCTAGCTGACCTAGGTGACCCTAGATCTAGGCCTGATTGTGCATCTGTGGTTGATTGAACGTGTGCCTAAGCCTTTTTATCGAAAATCTTTTTTTTTGCAAAAAGCACCGCATAAAAAGAAAAAAAAATTACAAAAACTTGCAGCTTGTCGCTAAGAGATCCGTGCACACCCTACTTACACCCACTTTCTTCTCATTGACGTTTTCTTACCCCTACATTCTGTTTTTCACCTTTTTGACTACACTACCTCTTTAGTGTATGTCTGGTTGGACTAGGGACACTAGTGCCCGATTAGTCCGTGTCTCGTTGGTACCGACCGACGAAGCTTTCAACTCCGAAGTCGAAATTCCTTCCACTTACTTACCTTCACCTTCATATTCTTCCTCCGAAGGGATGTCGGGATATAATCCTAATAACACCTTACCCACGGGACCGATTCCACCTCCATTAGGTGCAAATAAACCGCAACACCCACCTGTTGAAGCGCCCCAACGAATCGCGCTCCAGGATCTTTTCTACCCGATCCGCACCGCCTTACCTACTTGTCTTTCACTCCCACCAGCAAATGGGGACAACTTTGAGATCAAACCCCACTTCATCAACATGTTGCCAAAATTTCACGGGCTGGAATTCGAAGATGCCTATATCTTCATAAACAAATTCCAAAATATTTGCGCAATGATAAAAACAACCCAATTATCAGATGACGCTATAAGGCTAAGGGTCATTCCTTTCACCTTATGCGACTTAGCCAAGAAGTGGTTATACAGCACAGCATCACATTCAATTAAAAATTGGGAAGAGTTTGTTAAAGCTTTTCTTAAAAAGTTTTACCCACATCATAAGACCGCGAGAATTCGCAATGAGATTATCCAATTTTCCCAGCTTCCTTCCGAACCCTTTTGGAAGTGTTTTGAAAGATTCAAAGACCTACTTGTTCAATGCCCTCACCATGGTATCGAAAATTGGCAATTTTGCCAAACTTTATACGAGAGATTGAACTCAGCAACGAAGCAGTTACTGGAAACCATTTGTCAAGATCACTTTCTAACCAAATCTAGTGAGGTAGCGTGGCAGTTTCTCGACGATCTTGCTGAACAAACACTTCAGTGGGAAAGCACCAAGACCACTTCATCTTCTTCTATTGGTCAGTCTAGGGTAGGCATACATCAGTTAGATATGTCGATATCAATGAAGGCCGAGATGGTCGCACTTACGAAAAAACTAGAAGCAATTGAGACCAAAATCTCATCGCCTTCTCCTGACCCTGCTTTACCCCCACGAACTGTTTGTGCTTGTTATTCGGATCCATCACATCTTACCGAAGAGTGTCCTTACAATCCACCTGCTCAAGGACAAGATCACGTCAATGCTTCCTTTCAGCAACGACAAAGAAATGATTCATACTCTTCGACTTATAATCCGGGTTGGAGGAGTCACCCAAATTTTGCTTGGAATCAAAATCATCAATTTCAAGGAAACAACAATTTTCAAAGGCCTCCTCCTCCACAACAATAAGCACCTCCACAAACTCAATACCAGCAACCTTTCCACCCACAACCTTACCAATACCAAATGAAAAATTTTGTGCCCAACAACTCTTACCCTCAAAACAATTTTGTTCAACCAAATAATGATAAGGTTACCTCGCTAGAAAGAAATCTAGATGCGTTCCTAAAGCAATCTACACAATCCGCAGCAAGGTTGAAGACTTCCATTCAATCTTTGGTGCAAAACAGTACTTCACACGATCAAAGCATCAAATCTATTGAGGCACAAATTGCACAACTCAATGCTGCGTTGAGCGAGCGAGAAAAGGAAAAGCTTCCATCCCAACCACTGCCAAATCCAGGTCACGCGCATGGAGCATATGAACAGCAAAATCATAACGTAAATGGTGTGACCACGTTGAGATCCGGAAAAGTGTTACACAATAACGTGGGTATTAATAATAACACCCCTTCCGGTGGTTCTTCTTCTTCATCTTCTTCTTCTTCACCTTCATCTTCTTCGTTAGAGCCTATTCTTCATTCTTCACAAGGCTCTACTTCTTCTACTTCGAACGGACCCACTTCTCACATCACGAAAACATCTACATGGGGATCCGTTCCAACTCCACAATCTGCTCCACAAAAATTGGACTCAACAAATTTTCAAAATGTTCATTTTCCAAACAGGTTGAGATCCAATAAACCAACTCCACAAATGGAGAAGATTGTAGAGTTGTTCAAACAGGTCAGCATAAATATACCTCTCTTGGATGCAATCCAACAACTCCCTTCATACGCGAAAATCTTAAAGGACTTATGCACCAAGAAGAGGAAGTCACAAGTACCAAAGAAAGTTTTCGTGGCTAGTTCTATTAGTGGTGCTCTTGTCCAATCTTTACCCCAAAAGCAAAAGGACCCCGGCTGTCCTACTATTTCGATAACAATTGGGGACAAGAACATAAATAAAGCACTATTAGATCTTGGTGCTAGTGTCAATTTGCTACCCTATTCAGTGTACGAGCAATTAGGCGTTGGAGAGCTTAAACCCACTCATTGTACTCTCCAAATGGCCGACCGATCCATCACCCATCCTAGGGGTGAGTTAGAGGATGTGTTAATTAGAGTAGGGGATTTCATTTTCCCCGTTGACTTTATTGTTATGGATACACAACCTGTAGCTAACCCTCGGAGTCAAATTCCGGTGATACTTGGTCGACCATTCCTTGCGACTTCCAATGCGGTGATCAATTGTCGTAATGGTTCAATGAACTTATCTTTTGGAAATATGACGATTGAACTCAACATTTTTAAGTTGGGGAATCAGCCTTCCGAGCCTAATGCTAGTATACTTGATGTTTGCTCGATCCACGAGATCACGGAGGAGGACTGTGAGCTCGAAAAATTTTTGTTCGATCACAGCAGTGTTGACGCCTCTAGTGCGTTCCTCCTAGAATCCGACACAGCTTTCACGCCGGACAACGATTATGAGTGTTTCACCTTTTTGGACGATTTTGAAGACTCGCCATCTGAGTTTGAGTCTTTTGATTTTTCGGATGAGTTAGTTGAACCATCCGACTCGGTTGCGTACACTCGATTTGAACCGTTAATGGAATCCTTCGAGTTTGAAACAGTTTCACCAATGCTACCTTCAATTGTTTCACCTCCTAAACTCAAACTAAAGATTTTGCAGTCGCACCTTAAATATGCTTACTTAGGTGAGAATGAGACCCTTTCCGTTATCATATCGGCCTCTCTAGCTCTCGAGCAAGAGAAGGCCCTTTTAATGGTCTTACAAAATAATCGGCAAGCTTTTGACTGGTCTATGACGAACATCAAGGGGATTAGTCCCCTCATAGTTGAACATCATATACACTTGATGGATGATGCCAAGCCAGTGAGGGATCCATAAAGACGCCTCAACCCCATAATGAAATAGGCTGTCAAGAAAAAGATTGTAAAATATCTTGATAGTGGTATCATTTACCCTATCTCGGATAGTCAGCGGGTTAGCCTCATTCATGTTGTCTCAAAAAAATCGGGCATTACGGTCATAACCAATGAGGCAAATGTGTTAATACCTACTCGCACCCAAACTGGGTGGCGAGTTTGCATCGACTATAGAAAACTAAATGCCACGACAAAGAAAGACCACTTTCCTTTACCTTTCATTGACCAAATGCTAGAACGATTGGCTGGGCATGAGTTTTACTGCTTTTTGGATGGATATTCCGTCTATAACCAAGTCCCCATGGCCGAAAAGGATCAAGACTAGACCACATTTACTTGTCCTTTCGGTACTTTTGCTTATCGTCGCATACCCTTTGGGTTATGCAATGCACCTGCTACATTTCAGCGGTGTATGATGGGGTTCTTTTCAAACATGGTTGAAAAGTTTTTGGAGATTTTTATGGATGATTTCTCCATTTTAGTGACTCCTTCGACGAGTGTTTTCTACACCTTAACGCGGTTCTTACCCGCTGTAGGGATAAGAACCTCATATTAAATTGGGAGAAGTGCCACTTTATGGTACGAGAGGGTATTGTCTTAGGACATGTCATCTCGCAAAACGGCATAGAGGTTGATAAAACCAAGATTGAAGTCATTTCTAATCTTCCTCCTCCTAAATGCGTCAAATACATCCGAGCTTTCCTTGGCCATGCCGGTTTTTATAGACGGTTCATCAAGGATTTTAGCAAGATTGCTAGACCCTTGACTCTCTTATTGGCCAAGGACACAACATTTGATTTTGACTCAACTTGCATGGAAGCGTTCAAGTCATTGAAACACTCTCTCATTTCTGCGTCCATTCTTTCATCTCCAGACTGGACGCACCCTTTTGAAATTATATGCGGCGCAACAGATTTCGCCATTGGTGTTGTCCTTGGACAACACATTAATAAGATGCCGTACGTAATTTATTACGCTAGCCGAACATTAAATGATGCCCAACTGAACTACACAACAACAGAAAAAGAATTTTTAGCACTTGTGTTTGCACTTGAAAAATTCCGGCCTTATTTAATCGGCTCTCCAGTGATTGTGTATACGGATTATTCAGCTCTTCGCCACCTTTTTGCGAAGAAGGATGCTAAATCGCGGCTAATACGTTGGATCCTCTTGCTACAAGGGTTTGACTTTGTCATAAGGGACAAAAGAGGATGTGAAAATGTAGTGGCTGATCACCTTTGACGACTTCCTTCTTCGCCTATACTTGAAATTCCAATTAAAGATGTTTTTCCCGATGAGCAACTCTTAACCGTGTCTTGCGAACCTTGGTTCGCTGATATAGTAAACTAGTTGGCCACCGGTCTAATACCTAAAGATTGGTCGAAACAGGATAAACTCCGATTCTTGTCCCAAGTAAAGCATTTTTACTGGGATGAACCGTATCTTTTTAAATACTGTTCCGCCAAATCATTCGTCAGTGTGTACCTGAAAATGAGTTTAAGAGTGTGCTGTTTTTTTGCCACGATCAAGCGTGTGGCGGGCACTTTGACCCAAAGAAGACAGCCGAGAAAATCCTGCAGTGTGGTTTCTATTGGCCACGTCTCTTTAAAGATGCATATGAATACTGCAAGACATGCTCCCGGTGCCAACATTTGAGCCGGATATCGTGGAGAAACGAAATGCCACTCCAATCAATTTTGGTTGTGGATATTTTTGATGTTTGGGGAATAGACTTCATGGGACCATTTCCCAATTCTTTTGGGAATGTGTATATTCTTTTGGCTGTTGACTATGTGTCAAAATGGGTCGAGGCTGTGCCTAGCCAAACGAATGATAACAAGGTTGTCATTCGATTTCTTAAAGAACATATCTTTTCTCGGTTTGGGCACCTTTGAGCAATTATAAGTGATAATGGATCTCACTTCTGCAATAGGACTTTTGAGTCCTTAATGCGCAAATATTCTATTACACACAAGCTGTCAACACCGTATCATCCCCAAACATGTGGGCAAGCCGAGGTTTCGAATCGGCAATTTAAACAAATTGTTTCCCCCAATCAGAGCAAGGCTCTACTTAAATTTTGAAAATTCAAAATTTGAACCAACGCTTCGGTTCCCGTGCGCAGCGCGCAATTTGCCACATGGCAGAAGCTGATTCGGCAGCGTAACGCCCAAGACAATGCGTCCAATCAGAGCAAGGCTCTTCAGAAAACATAATTAAGACTTAAACTGCGCAAATGCATAGCAGCGCGACACGTGTCTGCGCAGTTGCGCAATCGCAACTGCGCAAGCGCACGGATGCGCGACACGTGTCTGCGCAGTTGCGCAATCGCAACTGCGCAAGCGCACGGATGCGCGACACATAACTGCGCAGTTGCGCAATCGCAACTGCGCAAGCGCACGACAGCGCGACACGTGTCTGCGCAGTTGCGCAATCGCAACTGCGCAAGCGCACGACAGCGCGACACGTGTCTGCGCAGTTGCGCAATCGCAAATGCGCAAGCGCACGGATCCGCGACACGTGTCTGCGCAGTTGCGCAATTGCAACTGCGCAAGCGCACGGATGCGCGACACGTGTCACGCGCTGGTGAGTTGCGCAGCAACAGAATGAAAATTTAAGCAAATCTTTTCTGTTCTTCTGTAAAACAGGGACCCTTGGATCAGAGATCCAATGGTGGGAAAATTCCCAAAATTATTCAGGAAAGATTTTGTTAACAAATCCAACAAATTTGTGGGCACTATAAATAAGACCCCAAGCCTCATTCAAAAGGCATCATCATCAATCATCATCAAGAGAAGGAAAAACTTCTGAAAAAAAAAGAGAAAGAGCTCTTGAAGATCAATCAAGAACAAAAAAAAGAGAAGGTAAAATTTCTGAAGAAAAGAAGATCAAAAAGTTAATAATAAAAAAAAAGAAGAAAAATAGTGCCTTGCACTTGATATGAACCCCTGGTTCTGAAAAATCAAAGAATAATAAAAAGTGCCTTGCACTTGATAGGAACCCTTGGTTCTGTAAAATCAGGGAAAACAAGAAGAACTTGTTTTCCTTTGATCTAAATTTAGATCAAAAGTGCTATGCACTTTTGTTCTCAAATCAAGAAAATTCTTGAATTTATGCACAAGTGCAACTCATCATTTAAAAGGGCCTGGCCCAACTCAAGAAAATTATTGAGTTTCTGCAACTCATTATTTAAAAGGGCCTAGCCCAATTGCAGAATAATAAAAGGGCAAAGCCCTGTTTGGAAAACTCTTGAGTTTCTGTAACTCATTATTTAAAAGGGCCTGGCCCAAATCTGATTGCAAAATAAAAAAAAAGGGGCAGAGCCCTGTTTGGACTGATTCTTTTAGTCAGTCAGAACCTAAGATAAATAAAAAATTGGACTTAACCCAATCTCGGCTGTAAGCCCTTAAATTAAATGGCTCTCATAAACCAATTCACGACCGGTTCAAGGGTACATCTCCGAACTCCTTTGACATTTGTCGTTGTAATTCCTCAACGACGTCAAAGAGGTGACGGGTCCCAACGACCATACATTGGTATCGGACCGAAACGTCCCTAAACTAACATCGGACCGAAACGTCCCTAAACTAACATCGGACCGAAACGTCCCTAAACTAATATCGGACCGAAACGTCCCTAAACTAATATTGGACCACTACGTCCTTAAACTGGCGACGGACCGAAACGTCCCTAAACTAATAATGGACCACTACGTCCTTAAACTGGCATCGGACCGAAACGTCCCTAAACTAATATCGGACCACCACGTCCCTAAACTGGCGATGGACCACCACGTCCCTAAAACTGGCGATGGACCGAAACGTCCCTAAACTGGCACAATAGGGCCCAAACGCTCTTCTATTGGATCTAAACGGTCCCGTCTAAGTTGATCTTAACCCCAAATACGGTTAACGTGTCCTTAGATATTCAAATAAATGATAAAACTCCAAATCAACTTTGGTTCAAGGGTACACCTCTGTAAGTCTACGCTAGCGCCCCGGCAGTCTACAGACGCCAAATGCGGAACAAAAACTTTTAAACTTGGCGCTATCGTATACTTTAACCCGGATCTGCCATTATTGCTAAACTAACAAACTGTAAAGAGTGTAGGAAAGTTATACCGAACGATCCGAGTCCTTCGTTCTTCAACCATCATCCCACGCTCCGTTGCGGCTGCTCCGATCTCGTCGATCTCCGATGTCCTCGTCGAAGTGGCACCACATAATCGGTTCTTTAAACGGGCTCCCGCCTCTGACTCGAGGCAACTCGATCGTCAAGTTTGCTAAAAGAGACGACCAAGATTGATGTAGAGAATGAGTAGATGACTTTGTCTCACTTCGTCCAAATCCGTGGACGATCGGTTAATGAAGTTGCCGTGGAAATCGGGTGATGGAATGAAATGAACTGTGAATTCCATACACCCCAAAACTATCATATCTTTTCTAACCGATGAATTCAACAACCATGAGAGAGAGAGAGGGGCCGGCCTCTTATAGTGAAGAGGGAGGTGACCGTAGGAGAGGGGGTGACCATATGATAAATATCATGAAGAAATATCAAGCATAAAGATCTTTAGCTAAACAAGAAAATGGTTAAAATCAAAGCATGACTCATATTAACATAGTCATCACTTAATAAATGCACCATTAAAGCCAAGATGACTCATAAGCCACTTCATCACTTCTAGAAGCTTCTAGAATGATGACTCACTCATATCTGAAGAAAAGATAAATCCGTCTTTAACCGAATGTTAAAAGACGGCTGATAGAAAACTGGAAACTGGCAACTTCCAACAGTGATCCTGAAACGAATTTCAGGACAACCCCGAAACTGTATAAATATACCCGCATTTGTATTACGACCGAATACAAATGCAACTGAGACAAAGATATTATACCTACTCAATATAATACTCGGATCCGGCTTAAACCAAAGCCGACCAGTATCATCTGTCCGAAAATCGACACGTGCGTAAACGCACGTGCATTTTCCGAACCCTGCCATAAAACCATACGGCCTCTACAACGTTTCGCCCGAACTTGGGAAACTGTCTGTGGGGGACTCTAATGACTCGTCAGCACCCTGGCAGTGGGTTTAACCACAAACCGTCAGCGGCACTAGCTATGCGTAACGGCTGCCCATGGACTGACCTCAAGGGTGGCCGAGGAGCGAACTCAAGGGAGACCGATGAGCGAACTCCTCCGAAAACCCTACTGAGCCTAACAGTGACAATGTATATACAGTCCGGTCCGTTCGTCAATGAGTATCGCATATCCGCCTAGGGGGCTAGTAACGTCAGACCCCCATTAGCAGTATAAGTCGTGTCGGAGTGTAGCCCAGAACGCCCTGAGATACTACTGGAATACCTACCAGTAAATCTCCTGCCTCGGCCGAGGGCTTTGCGTAATGGCTCTCCTAGACACAGCACGATCTCGCCCCCAATACCGGGAGAGACGAATCCCCTGCCGATCCGCTCACGTGCCTCCATATGGCTCGGGACTGTACCCAAAAGCTACCTGTTTGCATGACTCCTTTGAGCCGTGGTAGGGTAGAAATCAAAGCACAGTGGGAACTCATACGAGACAAATGACGACCTCAGGTCGATGAACTAACCTGTACACATGTCACCAGGGAACTGCTATCTGACGATAGGTAAAGTACTAACTAGCAGATTCCCGGCGAGTCCTGTCCGGTGTACTCATAACCCAATGAGCACCTGTATACATCTTAGGTGATCCAACTGACACCAGTGGCTTGTGAGACCGGCCACCGCCCCTCGTCGGGGTCTCGACTGTACACACTAGTCTACTCCGGAGTATCGATGCCCTGTCTCGAAACTCCCACGACTAGGGACCACAATTAAGGATATGCGTATAAACTACCCAACTCTCACGTATATGATCGCCATCATACTGTTGGTAGTAAAGCAAGATCCTAAGGGCTCTATCAAAGTGTAACATGCAATCAGTTACCTGAACATGTACACGACTGATAAAGGCAAACCAGATAGCATACTATCATCTCGAGTAAGACTGTCCTACCGGGATAGGTCCTCCGCAATCATTGCAATCACGTACTTGCGATCCAATAATTGACTATGAGGGCACTATCTCCAACAATCTCCCACTTGCACTCAAGGCTAATATTGCGATGTCGACTACTCACAGCCCGTGTGAAACCGAACATCCAACTCCTCTACTAATCAGTTTCACAAAGCCCGTTTGTAAAACTATTGTGTTCGAGAAATAGCCTCGGTGAGTGGATCCGCCTAGAAGTTTCTTTCTGTATCTCTCTTAATCTCAAGTTCGCGGAGAAAGCCATCTCCCGAATTGAGTAGTACCTGTCTTAGAACATGTCTGGATATCTGATGGGACCTTAGTTCATAAATGAACTCCATATCCAAACTTCTTAGACTGAATCGATCACTGAACCTAATCAGTATCGGGCACCTTGCTTCCCACAGTATCCCATTGGACCACCTGTCTACAATACTGTCCCTCGTCAGAGGGAAAACTAAAACTCTGACAAACACTCTGTCATCCATGTCACCTTTGAAGCCTGGAATGATAACCGCTCCCGAAAGAGGCTGCCGTTATCAAATCCGCAGAACATGTACCAATGTTCTAAAACTGCTTCCTTATGTTTCTCCAGGATTGGATTAATACAAACTTATTGCATCTAGTGCAAAACCAACATTTGGTGTGGTACTTGACATCTCATGATTGACTCAATTGCCTAAGCAAGTGATCTGCCAATCATGCACTTCCCTCTCCCCTTTAGTCTATACGACACCTTTAGAGAGGGTGACTCCATCACCTGCAGGTACACTACCATGCTAGGAGTCAACTATTCTAAAAACCATTAGAATATCTGTCAAAATACCCACATTGGGAAACTACCCAAATCCAGATCTAAAACCATAGATCTAGAAACCAGAATGTCAAATATTATATCCATATCCTGTCTGGAGAAACAACTGTGTGACGACCACAGTACAACCGATCGTAGTATAGGAATTTTACTTCCTACTCTGTGTATGTCATCCAGATACCATGACATCACACCCTACTACCTTCTTAACTGATCCATCCCCTATTCTGATTGAAGTCAAACCCATGACTGTCACATCAAAATTAGATGATCTATCTCCGCTATAACTGCTCAAGTCTATAAATAGACATAAGCTACTTGCCCACCATGCTTCCGTTGCTCCCACTGACTACGACAACCTTCTTACCGGGTCTCATATCCTGGAACAACAGTAGTGTCAAGTCTGGGTAGATAAGAACCTCCCTGTCACCGTCCTTGAGGCTACCGAAGTACCTCTCGGGTGTCTGAGGTTACCTACCATACCTGCGGAGTAGCTATTGGAATGTCAAACCTGATTGAATGTATAGGTCCTATTAAATTTTCCGTAATCGTTTGCGGTTCTGGAATCACTTCCAGTTCTACCATACTCCCACTACTGTTTTCTGAAAAAGATCCATTTTACTAAAACTGTGGCGAGTCAAGAACAATAACACTATTGATCTTCCAAATGGTAGAATATCAACCCTCGTCATAGCCAGGGTCAACCCACAAACAGCCATTACAGAAACGTGCCCTGAGTCATCCAGTGTCTGGTTTTAATCATAAGCTGGACAACTCCCCGTACCTTAATTTCTTTTAAGGTACGAACTATTCTATATCCAATATAGAAACTTTGGCACTAATTTAATTTGGAACCATATTCAAATCCATGCATCTGTCTCCAGTGCATATCAACTTAATGGAAAGAGGCTAATCAGCATTACTCAACTTAGGAATCCATCCAATTATGAGTAACCTGAAAGAGAAATACGTTTCTCAAAACCATCACTATCATCTGAATACCATTCACAAGAATCTACATCTTCGATCTCTTTGAAGAATCCCGATACTTGTGATACCTGGTTCTCTACTTTATTCTTATACCCATAACTTCTCAAAACTTAGACCTTGTATTTCTACGAAACACTTGTCTAAATACTAGAGAAGTTATAAGTAAACAGAACATAGTACAAGGACCTACCCCTTTGTCCTGATGGACACTTGGACAACATACAATACTCTGTATAAGTCCGCTGAGTTAAACAACTCAAAACCTGTGCGTCGTAGGTAGAAAACTGTACCCTGGCGATTTCCTCAAATATCACCAATTGCAACGAATTCCGATATAATGAGGATGATCACCTAATTCCCAATATCTTACTCCCACTCATCATCTATAAAACCATACAGTTATGAGAATGAAACCTGGTAAATACATACCCTTGGAGTAAGTGTCTAATCGGGAAAACAGTTTTTCTTTAACAATGCACTGAAACATGAAAATGTTTCGTAGGGGTATCCTGGTATTCATAGCAATGCCTCTTCCATAATCCAATTCATGACTTCAACCGTATATTTTATTGCCATCTCTCCAAATCCCTTTATTTGTCTTTAGTCGTTACCTTCTGTACACCATCGTTAGGCTAACTGGTTTTCTTCCTTCCCTACCGTTCGGCACCAGCCTATGGTTTGGAAGAAGACTATCCAGTAAGCATAATAGGTGTACCCTCCTAAACCAAGGAGTACTCGCAACTGAGAGAAGGTGACGATAAAAGACAACTAAATAATACCTTATTCTTCTTAAAGGTGAAATAGGAGCGGCGATGAAGTACGCGGTTTTGGTCGTGAATGATATCAGTCGCAATTTACTTTGCCCTCTTTCTAATCCCTTTATTTTGTCTTTACATATTACCTTCTGCACACCTTACTTAGGCTAATTGGTTTTCTTCATTCCCTACCTTTCGGCACCAGCCTATGGTTTGGAATAAGACTATCCAATAAGCGTAATAGGTGTACTCTCCTAAACCAAGGAGCTCTCGCAACCTGAGAGAAGGTGATAATAAAAGACAACTGAATAAACCAATTCTACTTCTCCTGAACCTGGATCCATCCCCGAAGAAGTCCCTTCGAGTTCGTATATAACCATACGATGGATCTATCCAATGGAAGTGGATATCCGTAGTAATACGGGTGTTCTGAGAAATTCAAAGGGTAAAAGAAGGAGTGGCAATGACTTATGCAACTCAGACAATCCAAAAGCCAGTATTTTAAGAAGGTTCGGTCAACCTGGTCATTGAGTCATAGTCTAGGGTCGGTCAAAGGTCGCTGCCAAAGAGAGAGAGAGAGAAAAGAAACACTCTGCGTGCACTCTAACCTAGATCAGAATGGTCATCATTTTATCTAATCCGGAAACCTCCCACTGTCCTGTCAAATTCTCCTCCAAACCTAAAGAAGAATCAATCGGGATCACCCGAAGAGTAAACCAACTCATCAGTGGGAATCAGGATCCAACTCTCATCGCATGATAACGTGATGGAATGCATCCACGTTACTCATACTCCAGAAGGTATGCGCATACTCGGCAAGTTTCAGTTTCTTTAGAAACTCCTGATATAGTTTTTGCCCCATGCTCTTATAACCTTGGCTTTGGTCAAAATGTCATAAGTCACATGCCAAGTTCTACCCATCACTATCTTGTCAATTTGAACCCACCCGCACATGCCCCTGACTTTGGCCAATCGGCAGAACGACTGTCCCAAACTAACTCATCTATCTATGCAACAGTTGAATACCCAGCAGCTACCAAACACTATGCCTTAACTTTGGCTAAAATGCATAGCTTGAATACTACTAAATACCCAAAAGAAGTGACGGAGGGCTACGGCTAGTTTTTGGCGAAAAACCTTTAGCGTAGTGAACTTGATATCGCTGAAGGAACCTGATAGCTTTTTAAAATATAGTGGCGAAAACCTTTTGCTAAAGAGCTCACTCCCGGTAAAGGGATCTCGGCTCTTTCCTCGTGGAATGAGGTGCTGGATATTCCACTGAATACCGCTATGCAAAGCAACTTGTAATCGACTATAGTGAAGTTATTACTCTGACGCAAACTTCTGTCCAAGGGGTCAGTCCCGGTGAAGGGATATCGGCCCCTGCCTCGTCGAATGAGGTGCAGGATATTCCACTGAATACCGCTATGCATAACAAAAGGAAACGTCTTTGCAACAACACTTTTTAAATTTGTTCCAACAACTCAAACAGGTTTGTTTAACTTTACATTGATCAGAATCAACGCAGTCCCATCAATCAATCACACCAGAAAAGAACGAAAATAAAATGTACGTATATGCCATCCGCATTCGTCACTGGGTCCCGTCATCACCCGTTAGGTTACTTAACTAACGACAGAGCGAGGACTGGACTAGCGCGGGTGTAAAACATATACAACATCTAATAGTATATAAACCAATATACATAATCGCTCCAGGCGTGATAATATGCAACATTACAGAAAAGTAATAAGCATCACAGAACAATACAGATATCTGGGATCCCCGAGTTTCACAGAGCCGCTGCTGAAACTCGACGTTCCCCTGTCGTGTGGATAGCCTGTGCAATGAAACCTAGACCCCTACGGGTGCGGCAAGTTACCCGCCAAGACCTGAAGCGAGGCAGCCCCCTACAGCATAGTGAATGGACCACCCAGCACTCCACGGAATCCGGTAAGCTTGGGCACCCCTCCTTGGGTCAACCTGTACCCCCTACGAGTGCGGCGAATAGTCTGCCAATTCTGAAGTGGGACCCCTCTGCCTCTCAAAGCCATGAGCTGCGGACCCGTTGCCCCCCAGAACCCGGCTATCTGTGCACTCCGTCTCTGGGCAAAACCTAGTACAGTAATGAAAAATAGTACAATAGGTACATCGACCGCATCCTGGTCGTGCCCCAAAAGAATATTATACAACAGGCAGTGACGGCAGTCCACAAGTTGGACGCTCGTCCCGCAATATCAAATGTACAAATAAACTCAAACTGTACTATCATTGCACACTGCTATCCACCACGACAAATCCGCAACATTACAGCACAACACAGAACATCAACGCGAATGTCACGTTCGCAAACCCGTCTAAAAGAGCTATAGCAATCGGACGCGGTTTACCGATCAAATGACATTCCCGGTCGGAGATATAATGTAAGCACTGTAAACTAACGTGTTTAAATTACGATCGACCAAAGACCAAAAATCAAAAAGTGGGCCCCACGGCTTACTGGTGAACAGTAACAAAATCTGGGCCAAAATGATAATTAGCAAAAACCACAAAATCCCACCAAGAACCCACTGGAAAAATTTGGGGCCACGAGCTCAATGTTTGGCCGCGGAAGCGCGGTCAAACCTATGGTTTGACCGCCTTTCCGCGGCGGTATCATTGAGTCACGTGCCCAAATTTCTTCGTCGTTCTTAGAATTCCCTGCACGGATTTTTAAGACATCCAGAAATTAATTTCGACACCGTTTAAAATCAACAGAAACTGTCGTGCAAGGATTTTGTCGTTTTTGATTTTCGGTCGGATCGATGTTTTGAACGCGTTAGCACAAGTTAGTATAGCAAAATGGTGAGGCTCTGATACCACTGTAAGTCTACGCTAGCGCCCCGGCAGTCTACAGACGCCAAATGCGGAACAAAAACTTTTAAACTTGGCGCTATCGTATACTTTAACCCGGATCTGCCATTATTGCTAAACTAACAAACTGTAAAGAGTGTAGGAAAGTTATACCGAACGATCCGAGTCCTTCGTTCTTCAACCATCATCCCACGCTCCGTTGCGGCTGCTCCGATCTCGTCGATCTCCGATGTCCTCGTCGAAGTGGCACCACATAATCGGTTCTTTAAACGGGCTCCCGCCTCTGACTCGAGGCAACTCGATCGTCAAGTTTGCTAAAAGAGACGACCAAGATTGATGTAGAGAATGAGTAGATGACTTTGTCTCACTTCGTCCAAATCCGTGGACGATCGGTTAATGAAGTTGCCGTGGAAATCGGGTGATGGAATGAAATGAACTGTGAATTCCATACACCCCAAAACTATCATATCTTTTCTAACCGATGAATTCAACAACCATGAGAGAGAGAGAGGGGCCGGCCTCTTATAGTGAAGAGGGAGGTGACCGTAGGAGAGGGGGTGACCATATGATAAATATCATGAAGAAATATCAAGCATAAAGATCTTTAGCTAAACAAGAAAATGGTTAAAATCAAAGCATGACTCATATTAACATAGTCATCACTTAATAAATGCACCATTAAAGCCAAGATGACTCATAAGCCACTTCATCACTTCTAGAAGCTTCTAGAATGATGACTCACTCATATCTGAAGAAAAGATAAATCCGTCTTTAACCGAATGTTAAAAGACGGCTGATAGAAAACTGGAAACTGGCAACTTCCAACAGTGATCCTGAAACGAATTTCAGGACAACCCCGAAACTGTATAAATATACCCGCATTTGTATTACGACCGAATACAAATGCAACTGAGACAAAGATATTATACCTACTCAATATAATACTCGGATCCGGCTTAAACCAAAGCCGACCAGTATCATCTGTCCGAAAATCGACACGTGCGTAAACGCACGTGCATTTTCCGAACCCTGCCATAAAACCATACGGCCTCTACAACGTTTCGCCCGAACTTGGGAAACTGTCTGTGGGGGACTCTAATGACTCGTCAGCACCCTGGCAGTGGGTTTAACCACAAACCGTCAGCGGCACTAGCTATGCGTAACGGCTGCCCATGGACTGACCTCAAGGGTGGCCGAGGAGCGAACTCAAGGGAGACCGATGAGCGAACTCCTCCGAAAACCCTACTGAGCCTAACAGTGACAATGTATATACAGTCCGGTCCGTTCGTCAATGAGTATCGCATATCCGCCTAGGGGGCTAGTAACGTCAGACCCCCATTAGCAGTATAAGTCGTGTCGGAGTGTAGCCCAGAACGCCCTGAGATACTACTGGAATACCTACCAGTAAATCTCCTGCCTCGGCCGAGGGCTTTGCGTAATGGCTCTCCTAGACACAGCACGATCTCGCCCCCAATACCGGGAGAGACGAATCCCCTGCCGATCCGCTCACGTGCCTCCATATGACTCGGGACTGTACCCAAAAGCTACCTGTTTGCATGACTCCTTTGAGCCGTGGTAGGGTAGAAATCAAAGCACAGTGGGAACTCATACGAGACAAATGACGACCTCAGGTCGATGAACTAACCTGTACACATGTCACCAGGGAACTGCTATCTGACGATAGGTAAAGTACTAACTAGCAGATTCCCGGCGAGTCCTGTCCGGTGTACTCATAACCCAATGAGCACCTGTATACATCTTAGGTGATCCAACTGACACCAGTGGCTTGTGAGACCGGCCACCGCCCCTCGTCGGGGTCTCGACTGTACACACTAGTCTACTCCGGAGTATCGATGCCCTGTCTCGAAACTCCCACGACTAGGGACTACAATTAAGGATATGCGTATAAACTACCCAACTCTCACGTATATGATCGCCATCATACTGTTGGTAGTAAAGCAAGATCCTAAGGGCTCTATCAAAGTGTAACATGCAATCAGTTACCTGAACATGTACACGACTGATAAAGGCAAACCAGATAGCATACTATCATCTCGAGTAAGACTGTCCTACCGGGATAGGTCCTCCGCAATCATTGCAATCAACCTCTGAACTCCTCTGACGCCTGTCGTTGTAATCCCTCAACGACGTCAGAGAGGTGACGAGTCTCGAAAACCAGATAATTAAATCAACCACTACGTCAAGTCGATCTTAGTCCAAAACAGGACTAACGTATCCTTGACGAACGTTTAAGTTGATCTTAGCCGCAACGCGGCTAATGCATCCTTAAACTAAAAACACCAAACCCAAATCTAACTAAATACGGATTTGGACTAATCCACGTCCTACGGGTGACGACATCACTCAGTCTCCGTATACAATCCACGGGCAATCACAAACAAAAAAAACACACACGACACGAAGTGAAATTCTGGAGAAGGAGAAAGTTGTTACCGCGATGCGGTAGCGTAATTAACTGCAGGGGCTTGCGCCTGTAGGGAAGAGCGTCCCCACAATCAAAAACCCCTCACCCTGAGGGGGAATCTGATAAAGTCTGCTACATCGGCCGCATCCGTCTAAACCTCCGATACGAGGTGCCATAAATCAACTTGGCATCTTCGGAGAGGTGGACGGATAAAACCAAATAGCATCTGCCCCGAACCTCAGGCAACGGACGCGAAGTCCGGGCCGCCGTTCGGAGGGGAACAGATTCTGGCACGCCCGGTGGGACCTCTTCCTCTTTCCACTCCACACTTCGTGTGTCGTCTTCTCGAACCAATCGCGGTTTGTTAAATGATTGCCTTCGGATTTCAAGTTGCTAAGATTTGGTCTTTTGTTTGGTACAGAACTCAAGCATTCAATGGCCACCAACTGCACCAACTGCTCGAAATGCCACTGCAACGGACGTTCCACCTCACCGAGAGGTGTAGCATATGGGCCCCAGGCGGCTTCCTTCCTGACTCTGCCGGTAGGCCAGGTGACTCAGGCCACCACCGGCTTGTTCTTCGGGACCATGGTCCCACCTACAAGCTTCTCTGCGCCGATATCCGCACCAGAAGCGAACAAGAAGTCGGTATTCGACCGGCTCACTGCTACCACGACCCCTGTCAACGGGTCGCCTGCTACTGAACCAACAGCCTCCGTTTTCACCAGGCTTGGTCAGAACTATAAGGTGGCTGTCCCAAAGAGGGCAACAGCCGCTGCTTTGGAAGTCGTTAAAGCGGCTTCTCCTATCAGAGAGTTGGTCTTCACAAGATTGACGGTTCCTACTCCTCCCCCAGCTGGTCAGAAGGCATCAGTCTTCGATAGGCTGACATCAGCAGTTACCCCACGCTCAAACAGGGGGCAACAAGAGACTATCTCGATTTCCGAGCCAGTCCCAACGGCTCGTCGTGCGCGACGTCGCCATTGGCAGCGAGTAAGGAAAGCAGGGGGCAACTCCCCCTCAGGGCTAACCCCACCTGCTCCAATGGTGGAGGTCAATGCTGCTGTTCCAACTGGGAACAGCTTTGAATTGCTGAGGAAGGTGAGAAAGAACTCCCCGGTTGCTACGTTGAAAAGGTCTCCTCCACCCATGGAAAAAGCTCCGGAGATGAAACGGGAACAGCCCCCTCAACGGCTGTCGTCGAAAATTTATAAAGTTTGGCGGAGGGTTCAAGACTCCGTGATTGACTCAGACCACTTCCGTCGCCAGAAAAGGGCAAAGGGGGAAAAAGACAAGAACCGCCCCATTAAACAGCAGGGGGCAACAAATTCTAGAATGACCGCTTCAACGGCTCCTTCAACCTCAAAGGCCCATAAAAGGAAGAGGCCAGAAAAAGCTCCCGTGACACTGACAAAGTCTAAGAGCGATGAACCTAAACGCCCCAAGTCAGGGGGCATAGCAGTTCATACGGTCTATATGGCTTCGGGGAAGGAAGAAAGTCGTACTTCTACGGGTCACCGACCGCTTACCCGGTCAGTGACCAAGTCTCAGGAGCAGCAACAGAAGCTTCAGGAGATGATGACTACAATGGCTGCACTCACGGGGCCAAAAGAGAATCCCGAGACATCCTTAGATGAACGTCAAGAAGAAGAGACCGACGCCGAGTTCCTTCGAAGAGTACTGGAAAAGAGGGACAAAGAGGCTGCTGAACAAGCAGCCAATATACAACGCATGGGCCTTCTCTTCCAGGATATGATAGGGATGATGATACAACCAGAGCCCCCGACTGAAGAACCCCCGATCGTCCTTGGAGATGATAGGGGAGAAACATCAAACCCTCAGCCCGATCTATCGACGGCTAAAGAAGACACAATCTCTAAAACAGATCTGGACGAATATATAGCCCAACAGATAAAAGTTCATCACGCGGCCGAAGCAGCCGGCCACGTTGTAAAAACGAGACGGCCATATCCGGGCTAGTATGACCAAATCAAGTACCCGCCAGGTTACACAATTCCTAAGTTTCATGTCTACAAGGGGACCGGCAATCCCCATCAACATGTTGCCCAATTCAGGGCGCTTTGTGGTAACACTGGAGGCGACGACAAGCTCTTGCTGCGCCAGTTTGTTGGAAGCTTATCAGATACGGCTTTCGAGTGGTATTCCGAGCTCCCCAACGACTCTATTAAAACTTTCGCGGAGATGGAGCTGCTCTTCACCCAACGCTTTGCAAGTGCCAGTGAGCGTACTCCAATGACAGCGCTTATTAACGCCAGGGTAAAGCCCGGCGAGACGTGGGTCCAGTATGCTATACGGTGGCGTAATCTATGGTCTAAGTGTGAACAGCGCATAGAAGAAGCCCCTGCGGTGGGAATGTTTGTTGGAACCCTTGATCCACAAGCAACCATTTCGCAGTTTATGATGTTCTTCAAGCCGACTTCTTTCCAGGCTTTGATCGACAAATTGGCGCAGATGGACCAGATGGGCCATAAACCCCCTCTCCCGAAGCTGGACTCTCGAAACGATAAAGGAAAGGGAAAAGCGATCATCGTCGCTAATGCCCAACAACAACCGAACGACTCGAAGCCGGTTGCTCGTCCAAACGATACGCGCCCATACGTACCCCTCGAAGACAGGATGGGACGCGCTTACTCCTTCCCCCGTGATAAAACGAGGAGGCTATTCGAGCTGGCATTGCGCAACAGGCTCATAAATCTGCCAGATCCAAAACGTCCGTCGCAACCAAGTGACGTTAACGAGCCCAATTATTGCCCTTATCATAGAGTGCTAGGACATCCAATTGAAGACTGTTACGTCTTCAAAAATTGGCTTGAGAATCAGTACCGTCAGGGCAAATTTGTGCTATCTGACAAATGGAAGGTAAATCCCCCGCAGCCCCACACCTCTAAGGGGACAAATACGCCGGGGGCAACATGCTCCGTCGTCGAAGAAACTCCCTGGGAAGTCGTATTATCGGCCAAAACGAGGAGAATGCTAAATGATCTTCAGACCTGTCCAGCGGTTAAGTGGAAGAACCCCTTGGAGCCGCAGGTTATTGAGGGGATGTTGAAGCCACGTCCGACTCCGAAGGCCGATGGTGGTAGTTCAAGCGTTCATAACCAGCCGTCAAAATCTTCGAAAAAGAAGAAGAATAAATCTAAGAAGCCCGTGAAGCCTGGCGACAAGCGCACGGACTTACAGAAGCAGATCGACGCACTGGATGAGTACAACCAAAAGGCGCGGACTCCCATTACGCTCCAAGATTTCCTTGATCACGTCTTTCGAAAAGAAGATGAGGAAGAAACTTCATCGGATGAATCCGACGAATATGTGGCAAGCTGTCATATGATCTCTCACTCGACCTCGAACGATGAAGGGACTTCTGGCACCAAAACGCCGGGGGCAAATACTGAGTCAAGAGTTCCGGAATTATCAATAGAAATGATTGACGCGTTTCTTAGTGAAGCTCGATTGAAAAGTAAAGCTGATCAAGAACGCGAGACGGCGATATTCAAAACGGCCAAGCGCCAGCGACTTGAGGGAGGAGCTGAGATGATCCCACTGGAGCAAAATGCCTCCACCGCTGACAAAAGCCAATTCAAGATAAAAAAAGAAGTTCGCTAAGGCCATATCGATGGGCATGAAGTTACCACCCTCAGAAGAAAAAGTTACTAGCGTGGTAGAAATGCACCCCTCTTATTGCTTATACCATCAGAAGGTCTCACATTCTACCCAAGAGTGCAAAGCGTTCGATAGATGGTGGCAAGGCTACGTCGCTAATCAACAACGCTTTAAACGGGAAAAGCGTAAGATTCGTCGGGAGCAAAGAAACACGACCAAAGTACTTGAAAGAACTGCCGGCAACTGTCACATGGTTAACACTACCAGGTCACAAGTGCCTACATTTGGGAGCGACTCTGATGAGGAGCTAGAGCTTGCCCCTCTCTTTAAAGAGTCAACTTCGGGAAAAGAAGAGGAGCCAGTGGTTTGCGAAAATATCCGGCTGCGGAATCGGACACTGCCTGAAAAGAACCTCGGACCCTCGAATAGAAAAGATAAAGGGAAAGAAAAGGTCTCTGAAGACATCGTTTTAGATGACCAAGTTCTGGAAGAGCTAAACGCCAAGAACCCGCCGAAGAGAAGTAAGGTGGATTACAACGTTCTGGCACATCTGAGGAAATTGCCCTCTCAGCTCAGTATCCTTGATGCCTTGTTACTATCAAAGGAAGCCAGAGACTCTTTGATTAAAGCGCTACAAGATCCGGACCAGTTTCAAGCCTTCTTAGCCGAAGAAAAGATGAAAGACGAATTAGAAGAAGTGCACACAGCCGACGTTGCTTTTGGTGATGAAGACCTTCTCCTCGGGACGTGTGAACACAATCGCCCCCTTTATGTCTCAGGATATTGCCATGACATAAAGATAGGTAAAATCTTGGTCGATAACGGTTCGTCCGTCAATTTACTCAATGTACGGGTGTTAAAAGAAATTTGCATGAGTGTCCAACACCTTGCCCGAGACAAGATCACTATCTCCGGTTTCGACTCTCAATCCTCAAAGACTCTTGGATCTGTGATATTGACGCTACGCTTCGGGTTGCTCGTCACAGACATCAAATTCCATGTTATAGATGCCAAGACGTGCTATAATGCTCTGCTCGGCCGACCATGGCTACACGAGTACAATATCATCCCTTCTACACAGCATCAGTGCATGAAGTATTCCAGGGATGGCCTCGAGTACACTGTGGCCGGAGAGTTGAATCCGTTTTCCGTGAACGAAGTTCGCAAGTATGAAGATGCCAAATACTTCTTGCCTAGCTTCGAAGACACGGAAAGGTGTCACAAACCGGAGAACAAAACTAATGCCACCATCCCTGTCTTCGGCAGTGACACCAAGGAAGAGGATATAATTTATTCAGGTCTATCCCAATCTACCAGGCCAGGACCATCCGTTCCTTCGTTGATCTTCGGTAGTGATTCAGAGGATGAAGTTCATGCTGTATTCCCTGCTCGGCCTTCGATACGGATTTCCGCTGATGAAGAGCGAAGTCTGCAGATAACCATGGTGTCGTTTGAACACTACAAAGAACTGGATGCACTCGACACCACCAGCGTAGAAGAATTGCAGACATTCTATATCCCTCCCGGACGAAAAGGCGAGAAGGCAATCCTATTCTACCGTTCTGAAGAAAACAAAGTAGAAAAATAAATTTGGCATGGCGCGGATCCCACGCTCGACAGGCTTCAGCCTATCCGTCTTCCCCGATATTATACCGAAGGTTTGAAGAAACTACTGAAACGCCAGGGGATGTCCTTCACACAGACCGTTAGAAAAGCCAAATTCTATGACAAGGTCTGGAACATTCCCGGGACCCAATGCAAACTGCCTAACGGGAAAGTAGAAACCAAAGGGCTTGGGTACACCCGGCCAAAGAAGCGGGAGCTAGTAAACAGCTGTTATGCTATGTATGACTTCGATGAAGAGGCGGACGCTCAATGGGAGGATGCTAATCCTGAACCAGCAAAAGTTCCTGATACAAAACCGCCCAGTCCATCGTCCGAAGACCAGATGAGCAAACTTATAAGGGATGCGAGTCAAAAAGCCCGAGATGATCACGATCGTGAAATGGCAATCTATGAGAAAGCTAAGACACAGCGTCTCCTTCAACAGGCAGTAAAGAACGAAGATGCCGCTCCTTGTCAACCTGCTACAAAAAAGGTTCGACACGAAAACGAAAACAAGTCGAAAGGCAAGAGAGGCGCTCGGCAACCACAAAGCAGAGCTAAGAAGCCACGCATCCGAGAATCGAGCGTTATTGACTTAGCCCTCATGAAGAAAATGGGTCGAGCATACTCATTTCCTCGGAACAAAACAAGGAAAATATTCGATCTCGCTCTAAAACATCAAATGCTTACGTTGCCAGAGTCTAAACACCCTGAACAAGCAGGCGAAGTCTCCAACCCAAAGTATTGCTTTTACCACCGTGTAGTAGGACATCCGCTTGAAGATTGCTTCACCTTTAAGAATTGGGTTGAGGACCAATATCAGCTTGGCAAATTCGCGTTGTCTGACAGTTGGAGGGTAGCGCCGCCGCAAAAGCACGAACCCGAAAACACAAGAATAAAACCAACTCCGCATTGGGATTGGCAAAAAATTCACACCTGTCGTATGATAACGACATTGAGAGAAGAGTCCGAGAACCTGGACAGCCTCCCTTGGTGCCTCGAAAACAGCAGTGATGAGGTAATCTCAGAATTTCCCCCAGCACCGAAAGAGCTGGAAGATGGAATACATACCACTGCAGATAATCTCAAGAAAATTGAGTTGGGGACGGAAAATGACCCGCGACCGACATTCATCAGCGAGCTGCTATCTGAAGAAAGGGTGGCTGCGTTAAAGGATGTGCTTCTACAACATAAAGATTGCTTCGCGTGGAACTATTCCGAAATGTCGGGACTAGATCCAGAAATTGCTGTACACAAGTTGGCGATATCCCCGGACATCAAGCCAGTCAAACAAGCACCGAGAAGAATGCGACTCGAGCTTGAGATGAGCATCAACGCCGAAGTCAAAAAGCTGATAGACTCAGGCTTCATCCAGGAAGTCCAATACCCTGAATGGATCGCCAACATCGTCCCGGTGATGAAGAAAAATGGGACAGTGCGCATATGCGTAGACTTCCGGGATCTTAATAAAGCTTGCCCGAAGGATGATTTCCCAGTGCCGGTCACCGAACTGATGATAGACAATACATCCACTCATGAGGTTTTCTCCTTCATGGACGGCTCGTCAGGGTATAATCAAATAAAAATGCATCCAGAAGACCAGAAGCATACAGCCTTCAGGACTCCTCTTGGTATATTTTGTTATAAAGTGATGCCCTTCGGTTTGAAGAACGCCGGTGCTACTTATCAGAGGGCCATGACGAAGATCTTCGACGACCTTATACACGAAATCGTTGAATGCTATATCGACGATCTCGTGGTTAAAAGCAAATCATACGAGGAACATCTCGAACATCTGAAGACTGTATTTCAACGCCTTCGGCAATACAATTTGAAGATGAACCCTCTTAAGTGTGCGTTCGGGGTTTCCTCGGGCAAATTCCTCGGATTCGTCGTTCGACACCGAGGTATTGAAATAGATCCGTTAAAGATCAAAGCGATCATGGAAATGCCTCCGCCGAGGACTCTCAAACAGCTGCGGTCTCTCCAAGGGAAACTCGCGTATATACGGCGATTTATAGCCAACCTTTCAGGAAAGTGCCGTCCTTACAGCCACCTGATGAAGAAGGGAACCCCATTCGTTTGGGATCAAAAATGCCAAGGCGCACTGGATGAGATCAAGCAATATCTGCAGAACCCGCCGGTGTTGGCTGCTCCGGTTAAGGGGAAGCCTCTCATTCTTTATACAACCGCCCTCGAAGGTTCCTTAGGCGCATTATGGGCACAAGAGAACGATCAGGGGAAAGAAAGAGCGCTCTACTACTTAAGTCGAGTTCTGCTGGGGGCAGAAAGCAATTACTCTCCCATTGAAAAACACTGCCTGGCGTTGATCTTCGCAATAACAAAGCTTAGGCACTATGCGTTGGCGCACGAGGTCCGTCTGATTTCAAAAGTGGACCCTCTTAAATATCTAATGTCAAAAGCCATATTGACAGGACGACTCGCTAAATGGGCCCTGCTCTTGATGGAATTTTCGATAACGTATCAACCTCTCAAGGCAGTAAAAGGCCAGGCCATCGCCGACTTCCTTGCTGAGCATCCCATACCTGCCGACTCTCCTTTAAATTGCGATTTGCCGGACAGACATGCATTTGACGCAATCGACAGTGGTGATACCCGTTGGGAGCTTTACTTCGATGGGGCGTCTTCTATGAAAAAGCACAAACAAAGTATGCCAACGATCAAATCGGGGGTGGGACTCATCTTTGTGACTCCCTAAGGAGGAATAATGCGCTTCGCCTTCTCCTTAACAGAGCCGAGAACGAATAATGAAGCTGAATATGAAGCTTTGATTGCAGGCCTCGAGATCGCCATTGATATGGGAATTGAAAGCCTCCTCATATATGGGGACTCCCAACTGGTCGTCAGCCAAGTGAACGGCGATTACCAAACGTGCAAGCCGGAATTGGTGAAATACGGTGAAAAAGTGCAGCAACTGCTAACCCAAATTCCCTCCTATACTTTGGAGAGCATACCGCGCGCGGAAAACAGCAAAGCGGACGCACTAGCCAAACTTGCTAAAGAACTGGCGGACGAGAACCTCGATGACGTTAGAATCGTGGTACAAAGCCGTCGAGTGCTCTCCCCAACAGAAATATCTCCGAAATCGTCTGAAGAAAAAGGAGCGAAAGAGGAGACAACCCTGCAAATAAAAGACTGGGAAAATACCGGGGACTGGAGAGAAGTCTTCATAGATTACTTCAAGTTCCACCGAATACCTGAAGAGGCGTCCACAAGACATCAACTCACGAAACGAGCTCTGTCTTTCGCCTTCGTCAATGATACTCTATACAAGAGGTCATTCGACTCTCTGTGGTTGAGATGCTTAGGACCTGACGAAGCGAGAAGGGTCGTCCAAGAAGTTCACGACGGACTCTGCGGTTCCCACCAAGCAGGCCCTAAGATGAAATTGAAGAGAAAGCGGATGGGCTACTACTGGCCCACGATGATGCAGGATTGCCTGGAATACGCGAGGCAATGTCATCCATGCCAAATTCATGAGGACTTCATCCATCAGCATCCCAATCCACTGCATCCAACAGTGGCTAGTTAGCCATTCGAAATGTGGGGAACTGACATAGTCGGTCCCATCGAACCAGCATCGTCAAAGGGACATCGTTTCATCTTGGCGACGACTGATTACTTCTCCAAATGGGCAGAGGCGGTACCGTTGAGGGAAGTGAAAACGGAGAACATCCTCCATTTCTTCAGAACACACGTCATATACCGGTTTGGAACCCCGAGAAGAATCATCTCTGATAATGGGCCAGCCTACCGAAGTCATAAGATTAGCCGTTTCGCACAGCAGCACAATATAGACTGGAGATATTCCTCAGTTTATAACCCGCGAGCTAATGGTCTAGCTGAGGCCTTCAACAAGACCTTGACGAAGATCATGAAGAAAACAGTGTCACGAAATAAGAGAGATTGGCACGAAAGATTGCAAGAGGCTCTTTGGGCGTATCGAACTACATTTAAAACGGCCACAAACACAACGCCATACGCGTTGGTATTTGGGACAGAAGCAGTACTCCCTCTCGAGATAGAATTACCCTCTCTACGAGTGGCAGTCCACTACGAGCTGACAGACGAAGAAAATGCTCACCTTCGGTTTGAAGAGCTTGACGCCCTTGATGAAATCCGGCTTCTAGCACAACAAAATCTGGAAGCCTATAAAGCAAAGATGACGCGCTCATATGAAAGATTGAGCCGCCCGAGGACATTCCACCAAGGCGAACTCGTGCTAGTGGTCAAAAGGCCCATGATCCCCAATCGCGCCAAGCGGGGAAAGTTTGAGCCAAACTATGAAGGACCGTACATCGTTGATAAGGTCTACCAAGGTGGGGCCTATCTACTCATGGACATGCACGGTGAAAGGCCTTTCAGGCCAATAAACGGACGCTTCCTAAAGAAATACTACGCTTAATGAGCCACAGCCTAGGTCAATGGTAGATGACGACGACTATGTCCGCTCGCTATCTTCCTAAGCTCAATCTTTATAAGTAGTAGCCAACCCTCTCAACGGTGGACCGAAATGTCCTTAAACTAATAGCAGAACGAAACGTCTTTAAACTAATACTGCAGCATCCTTGGGCTAACGAGATGAGAAAAAAAAAAGCGGTATGTCCATAAGCAAAATGGGCGCGGATGAAAACCCGAAGGGGCTCCGTGAGTAAAAACTGTAAGTGCACGGCGGCGTCCCGGCCGTCAACCCGACGGCCAAACGCGGAAACGGTGATGAACTTTAAATTTTGCGGACTTAGCAAACCGGCACCACCGCGCACTAAACTCCGGATCGTGCCATTAAACTAGTCTAAGCTATCTAGAGAGGGGGTAGAGAAGTATACCATACGATCCGAGTCCTCCGGTCTTCATCTCCACTCCGATCTCCTCGCGGGATCTCCGTCCGTCTCCTCCTCGTCGGAAAGGGCACCACGAAGCCGGGTACTTTTACGGGCTCCCACCTCAATACCGAGGCAACTCGCGCATGAAGCCGGCTACTCGACATGCTCAAGATATGCTGTAGGGAGTGTAATGTAGAATGTATGTCTCACTTTGGGGTTGGTTGCCATTTGAAGAGGATGGAGGAAACAAAGATAAGAAAAATGGTGCTTGCATTTTTCTTGGCATGGAATGAGATCAAGAATGAAAACCTCTCTCAAAGATGAAGCTCTCTCTTCTTCTCTTTTCTTCTTCTCACTTCTCTAAAATGAAAAACCTATCATGCTTAGAAAATGGTGGAGGAAAAGATTATGAAGCATGAAGGGAGGTGATGGTAGTAAAAGGTGGAGGGTAACCATATCCAAAGCATAATCATCACTAAACTCAAATCAAACCTCACTTTATTTCTAATCCTTTCTTATCACAATGAATGCAAGAAAAGCAAAGATGCTTTCATAATTAATCCTTATGCAAATAAATCCTCCACAAAGTGTAATTTGCAAAACTGCAAATTACCCCCTCCATCGGAAAAGTCCGGCCGGGAAAGAACAAAGGAAAACCGGCCGGAACGGAAAGCAAAATGGCAACTCTAGAAAACTGGTCCCGTAATAAATTACAGGAAAACCCCCATACTGTGCATACACACCCGCATCTGTATTCCGTCCGGATACAAATGCAAAGAGACAATATCTACACTGTACTATACTAGGATCGGCTTAAACCAACGCCGGCTAGTAAAATCCGTTCGATCCTGATTCGTGCAATACCGCACGTATCTGATCGAACCTTGCCATATAACCATACGACCACTAGTACAAACCGTCCGATCCTGATGCGTGCAATACCGCACGTATCTGATCCGACCCTGCCATATCTCCATACGGCCTCTACAGCGTTTCGCCCGAAAGCTGAGTAACTGAAAGTGTGGTGGACTCTAAAGACTCGTCAATACTATGGCTGTGGATTTAACCACTAGCACGTCAGAGGTATAAGCCAATACGTGACGGGCTACCAGCTATTGACCAAAAGGGACGTCGATGAGGAAGCTCACCCCGACACCCAACTGAGCCTGTCAGTGACAATATCCGTACAGTCCGGTCCGTTCGTCTATGAGCATCGCATGGCGGGCCTAGGGGGTTGGTAAAAGTCAGACCCCCAAAAGCGGTACAAGTCGTGTCGGAGTGTAGCCCAGAACACCCTGAGATACTACTGGAATACCTACCAGTAAATCTCCTGCCTTGGCCAAGGTCTTTGTGTAATGGCTCTCCTAGACACAGCGCGACCTCACCCCCAATACCGGGAGAGACGAACCCCCGAAGATCCGCTCACTGCCTCCATGTGGCTCGGGACTGTACCCAACTAAAACCTGTTTGCACGACTCCTTTGAGCCGTGGTAGGGTAGTAATCAAAGTACAGTGGGAACTCACACGAGACAAATGACGATCCCCAGGTCGATGAACTAACCTGTACACATGTCACCTGGGAACTGCTATCTGACGTCAGGTATAAGACCAACTAGCATGTTCCCGGCGAGTCCTGTCCGGTGTACTCATAACCCAATGAGCACCTGTATACATCTTAGGTGATCCAACTGACACCAGTGGCTTGTGAGACCGGCCACCGCCCCTCGTCGGGGTCTCGACTGTATACACTAGTCTACTCTGGAGAATCGATACCCTGTCTCGAAACTCCTACGACTAGGGACCTTTTAAGGATGTGCTTATAGACTACCAGCTCCCACATATATGATCGCCCTCATACTGCCGGTAGTCAAGCAAGAATCCTAAGGGCTCTATCAACGTGCAATAGTGACATGTCCGGTCACCTTAAGCAGTGCACGATGATAAAGGTAAACCAGATAGCATACTATCATCTCGAGTAAGACTGTCCTACCGGGATAGGTCCTCCCTCAATCATTGCAATCACGTGCCTGTGATCCAATAATTGACTCTGAGGGCACTATCTCCAACAATCTCCCACTTGCACTCAGGGCTAATTATTGCGATGTCGCATACTCACAGCCCGTGTGATACCGAACACCCAACTCCTCTACTTGTCAGTCTCACAAATCCCGTTTGCGAAACTATTGCGTTCGAGGAATAGCCTCAGTGAGTGGATCCGCTTGTGGTGTTTCTTTCTATGTCTCTCTATATCTCAAGTTCGCGGAGAAAACCATCTCCCGAAATGAGCAATACCTGTCTTAGAATGTCTGGATGTCTGATGGGACCTAGCTCATAAATGAACTCCAAATCCAAACTTCTTAGACTGTATCGTCAACTGAACTTAATCAGTATCCTGCGCCATGCCACCCTCAGTATTGCCTTGGACCATCTGTCCAAAATACTGCCCCTCGTCAGAAGGATAAAAATAACTCTGACAACCTGCTTGTCGTCCATGTCACCTTGGAAGCCTGGAATGATAACTGTTTCTCGAATGGGGCTTTCGTTATCATATCCCTAGAACAGCCACTTATGTTCTAAAACTGCTTCCGACTGTTTCTCTAGGATTGGATCAATGCCAACTTATTGCATCTAGTGCAAGAACAACATCTGGTGTGGTACTTGACATCTCATGATTGACTCAATTGCCTAAGCAAGTGATCTGCCAATCATGCACATCCCTCTCCACTTTAGTCTATAAGACACCTTTAGAGAGGGTGACTCCATTACCTGCAGGTACACTACCGTGCCAGGAGTCGTCCATTCTAAATACTCATAGAATGCTGTCAAGGTACCCAGATTAGGAAACCACCCAAATCTAGATCTAAAACCATAGATCTAGTAACCAGAATGTCTGATATATATCCAAGTCCTGTGTGGAGAAACCACTGTGTGACGACCAAAGTCTAACCGATCGCAGTATAGGAATATCACTTCCTACTACCTTCTCAACAGATCCATCCCCTATTCTGATGACGTCAAACCTATGGCTGTCACATCAGAAACAGATGATCTATCTCCGCTATATCTGCTTTAGTCTATAAATAGACATAAGCCTGATGTCCACCAATGCTTCCGCTGCTCCCACTGACTACGATAACCCTCTGGCAGAGTCATATAGACGTGCACTTCTAAAGCAAGTTTAGAACGACGCTATACTCATCCTCCTGCCGGGTCTCGCAGCCTGGAACAACAACAATGGCAAGTGTGGGTAAACAAGAACTTCCCTGTCACCGTCCTTGAGGCTACCGGAGTACCTCTCGGGTGCCTGAAGTTACCCACCTTATCTGCGGAGTGGCCAATGGAATGTCAAATCAGATTGAATCTTTAGGTTCCTTATCAAATCTTCAGTAATCGTTTGCGGTTCTGGAATCACTTCCAGTTCTACCATACTCCCACTACTATTTTCTGAAAAAATCCATTTCTTTTAAAATTGTGGCGAGTGAAGAACAATATCACTATTGATCTTCCAGATGGTAGAAAGTCAACCCTCGTCATAACCTGGGTCAACCCACAAACAGCCATTACAGAAACGTGCCTTGTGTTATCCAGAGTCTGGTTTTAATCATAAGCCGGACAACTCCCCGTACCTTAACAACGTTAAGATATGAACTGTTCTACATCCAATATAGAACCAGAGGCACTGATTTAATTTAACCAGATTCAAATCATGCAGCTGTCTCCAGTGCATGTCAACTAAAAGGAGAGAGGCCGATCAGCGTTACTCAACTTAGGAATACTTCCAATTATGAGTAACCTGAAAGAAAAGCAATTTCTCTTAATCATTACTATCAACTGAATACCATACACAAGTATCTACATCTTCGATCACTTTGAAGAATCCCGATACTTGCAATACGTGGTTCTCTACTTTATTCTTATACCTATAACTTCTCAAAACTTCGACCCTGTGTTTCTACGAAACACCTGTCTAAGAACTAGAGAAGTCATAAGTAAACATAATACAGTACGAGGACCAACCCCTCAGTCCTGATGGACCCTGGACAACATACAATACTCTGTATAAGTCCCTTGAGTCTAGTTACTCATTTACTGTGTGTCGTAGGTTGAAAACTGTACTTTTGGTTAAGAAGAATTACACCGCTGTTCAATGCTCCTTACCTAACCATCCACTGATATAGGTAAATGTCATCGACATAATATCAAAAGGTATATCTCACTCTATAAAAATAGACGTACAGATATATCAATTTGAAATTGGTGCACAACAGCGGATATTCAAAACCAAATATTTGCCGACCGGCAAACAACCCAGGTGGCATCCTCAAATATCACCAATTACAACGAATCCCGATATAATGAGGATGATCACCTAATTCCCAATAACTTACTCCCACTCATCATCTGTAAAACCATACAGATGTGAGAATCAAACCTGGTAAATACATACCCTGGAGTAAGTATCTAATCGGGAAATCAGTTCTCTTATAACATTACACAGTGAAACTGAAACATTGAAATGTTTCGTTGGGGTATCCTGGTATTCCTAGTAATGCCTCATCTATTATCCAGATTCACAACTATAACCGTATAATTCTTTGCCACCTCTCCAAATTCCTTCATATGTCTTTAGTCATTACCTTCTGTACACCCCTTTAGGCCAAATGGTTTTCTTCCCTCCCTACCGTTTGGCACCAGCCTATGGTTTGGAAGAAGACTATCCAAAAAGCATAAAGGGTGTACTGTCCTAATCCTAGGAGCACTCGCAATGCGAGAGAAGGTGAAGATAAAAGACACCTGAATGTACTTTATTCCTATTTCTCCTGAACCAGAATCCATCCCCAAACTGGAACACGTTCCTTTCGAGTTCGTATATAACCATACGATGGAGTATCCAATAAACTGTGGATCTTCGTAGTGATACGGAGTGTCCTGGAGAAATACAAAGGTGATTTAGGATTGGCAAAGGAATACTTGGTTTGGTCGTGAATATCTGTTGCAACTTACTTTGCCCTCTTACTAATCCCTTGCTTTGTCTTAACATAATACCTTCTGCACACCATCGTTATGCTAATTGGTTTTCTTCATTCCCTACCGGTCGGCACCAGCCTAAGGTTTGGAAGAAGACAATCCAATTTGCGTAATAGGTGTACTACCCCTAAACCAAGGAGTACTCGTAACCTGAGAGAGGGTAAAAGGAAAAGACAACTGAATAATCCTATCCGTTTTCTCCAGAACCGGAAACCATCCTCGAATAAATTCTTTCGAGTTCGTATCTAACCATACGATGGTTTTGTCCAATGGAAGTGGACGTTCGTAGTAATACGGGGTGTCCTGGAGAAAAGGGTAAAAGTAGGAGTGGCAATGAGGTTTGCAACTCTGACAATCCAAAAGCCGGTGTTAAGAAGGTTCGGTCAACTTGGTCACTGAGTCATTGTCTTAGGGTCGGGTCAATGGTCGCTGCCAAAGAGAGAGAGAAAAGAAACACTCAGCGTGCACTCTAACCTAGATCAGAATGGTTACCAATTTATCTAATCTGGAAACCTCCCACTGTACCTCAAATTCTCCTCCAAACCTGAAAGAAGAATTAGTCGGGGTCACCCGAGGAGTAAACCAACTCATCAGTGGGAATCGGGATCCAACTCTCATCGCATGACAACGTGATGGAATCCGCTCACGGTATCACACTCCAGAAGGTATGCGCATATCTGGCAAGTTTCAGTACTTTTGAAACTCCCGATGTGATTTCTGCCCCATGCTCTTATGACCTTGACTTTGGCCAACATATCATAAGTCACATGTCAAGTTCTACCCGTCATTCTCCAGGTTAATTTGAACCCACCCGTACATACCCTTGACTTTGGCCAAAATGGCAGTACGACTGTCCCAAACCAACGCATCTATCTATGCTGCATATGAATACCCCAATAGCTACCAATCACTGTGCCTTGACTTTGGCCAACATACACAGCTTGAATACTATTGACTACCCATATGAAACGACGGAGGGCTACGAATGGTTTCTGGCGAAAACCTTTAACGTAATGAACTTGATATCGTTGAAGGAACGGATAGCCTTTTAGAAAATATAGTGACGAAAACCTTTACTAAAGAGGTCACTCCCGGTGAAGGGATCTCGGCTCTTTCCCCGTAGAATGGGGTGCAGGATATTCCAAATGAATACCACGATGCAAAGCAAAAGTAATCGGCTATAGTGAAGTTAATGCCCTGACGCAAACTTCTGTCCAAGGGGTCACTCCCGGTGAAGGGATCTCGGCCCTTGCCTCGTCGACTGAGGAGCAGGATATTCCAAATGAATACCACGATGCAAAACAAAAGTGAACGTCCTTGCAATAACAGCTTTTTGAAAAGTGTTCCAACAACATCAGAATAGGTTTGTTTAACTTGCATTGATCCGAATCAACGCAGTCCCATCAATTAATCACACCACAAAGAACGAAAATATACTGATGTACGTATATACCATCCGCATTCGCCACTGGGTCCCGTCATTACCCGTTAGGTTAGCTTACTAACGACAGAGCGGGGACTGGACTAGCGCGGATGAAAAACATATACAACATCTACTAATATATATACCAATATATTATATTTCGCTCAAGGCGTGAAAGAAATGCAACATCACAGAAATGTACAGCATCAGAGAACAATACAGATATCTGGGATCCCCGAGTTTCACAGAGCCACTACTGAAACCCGACGTTCCCCTGGTCGTGTGGATAGCCTGTGCAATGAAAACCTGACCCCTACGGGCGCAGCAAGTTACCCGCCAAAACCTGAAGCGAGGCAGCCCCCTTCAGCGCCGTGAATGGACCACCCAGCACTTCACGGAATCCGGTAACTTGGGCACCCCTCCTGGGTCAACCTGTACCCCCTACGAGTGCGGCGAATAGCCTGCCAATCCTAGAGTGAAGCCCCCTCCTTCCCAATGCCATGAGATACGGGCTTGTTGCCCTCTAGAACCCGGCTATCCGTGCACCCCACCGCGGGGTAATCCTAGTACAGAAAGTAAAATATACATACAACGGGTACATCGACCGCAACCAGGTCGTGCCCCAAAATAATAATACAAACAGGCAGTGACGGCAGTCCACATGTCGGACGCTCGCCCCGCAATATCAAATGTACATAATACAACAACACTGTACTAGCATTGCATCCAGGCTATCCCCACGACCGATCCGCAACATCACAGCATAAACATAGAACATCAACGTGAAAGTCACGTTCGCAAATCCGTCTAACCGGGCTATAGCAGTTAGACAGGATTTACCGATCGAGTGACATTCACGGTCGCAGATATAATGTAAATACTGTGAAAAATGTGTTTAAAATATCCGATCGATCAAAATTTAACAAGTGGGCCCTCAATCAAAACTGTAGCACTCACAGAAATCCTGGGCCCAATTTTAATATTCCAAAACCCATATTTTAAGCCCAGAAGACCTCTGAAAAAAAATTGGTGAAGTGATGTGAATAGTGCGCGGCGGAAGGGCCGCGGGAATGGGGTTTTCGCGGCGCTTCCGCGCTCCCACTGTGGAGTTACTTCGTCAAATTTTTACAGAACTCTTAGATTTTCCAGTACATCAATATTTTACAACCTGAAAAATTTTTCGAGACAAAAAATTTTCAACAGAAACTGATTCGAACTAAAATGCAGTTTTGGAACATTCGATCGATCGAAACAGAAAAACACATTACACCAAGCTAGACTATGTTAATGGCGAGGCTCTGATACCACTGTAAGTGCACGGCGGCGCCCCGGCCGTCAACCCGACGGCCAAACGCGGAAACGGTGATGAACTTTAAATTTTGCGGACTTAGCAAACCGGCACCACCGCGCACTAAACTCCGGATCGTGCCATTAAACTAGTCTAAGCTATCTAGAGAGGGGGTAGAGAAGTATACCATACGATCCGAGTCCTCCGGTCTTCATCTCCACTCCGATCTCCTCGCGGGATCTCCGTCCGTCTCCTCCTCGTCGGAAAGGGCACCACGAAGCCGGGTACTTTTACGGGCTCCCACCTCAATACCGAGGCAACTCGCGCATGAAGCCGGCTACTCGACATGCTCAAGATATGCTGTAGGGAGTGTAATGTAGAATGTATGTCTCACTTTGGGGTTGGTTGCCATTTGAAGAGGATGGAGGAAACAAAGATAAGAAAAATGGTGCTTGCATTTTTCTTGGCATGGAATGAGATCAAGAATGAAAACCTCTCTCAAAGATGAAGCTCTCTCTTCTTCTCTTTTCTTCTTCTCACTTCTCTAAAATGAAAAACCTATCATGCTTAGAAAATGGTGGAGGAAAAGATTATGAAGCATGAAGGGAGGTGATGGTAGTAAAAGGTGGAGGGTAACCATATCCAAAGCATAATCATCACTAAACTCAAATCAAACCTCACTTCATTTCTAATCCTTTCTTATCACAATAAATGCAAGAAAAGCAAAGATGCTTTCATAATTAATCCTTATGCAAATAAATCCTCCACAAAGTGTAATTTGCAAAACTGCAAATTACCCCCTCCATCGGAAAAGTCCGGCCGGGAAAGAACAAAGGAAAACCGGCCGGAACGGAAAGCAAAATGGCAACTCTAGAAAACTGGTCCCGTAATAAATTACAGGAAAACCCCCATACTGTGCATACACACCCGCATCTGTATTCCGTCCGGATACAAATGCAAAGAGACAATATCTACACTGTACTATACTAGGATCGGCTTAAACCAACGCCGGCTAGTAAAATCCGTTCGATCCTGATTCGTGCAATACCGCACGTATCTGATCGAACCTTGCCATATAACCATACGGCCACTAGTACAAACCGTCCGATCCTGATGCGTGCAATACCGCACGTATCTGATCCGACCCTGCCATATCTCCATACGGCCTCTACAGCGTTTCGCCCGAAAGCTGAGTAACTGAAAGTGTGGTGGACTCTAAAGACTCGTCAATACTATGGCTGTGGATTTAACCACTAGCACGTCAGAGGTATAAGCCAATACGTGACGGGCTACCAGCTATTGACCAAAAGGGACGTCGATGAGGAAGATCACCCCGACACCCAACTGAGCCTGTCAGTGACAATATCCGTACAGTCCGGTCCGTTCGTCTATGAGCATCGCATGGCGGGCCTAGGGGGTTGGTAAAAGTCAGACCCCCAAAAGCGGTACAAGTCGTGTCGGAGTGTAGCCCAGAACACCCTGAGATACTACTGGAATACCTACCAGTAAATCTCCTGCCTTGGCCAAGGTCTTTGTGTAATGGCTCTCCTAGACACAGCGCGACCTCACCCCCAATACCGGGAGAGACGAACCCCCGAAGATCCGCTCACTGCCTCCATGTGGCTCGGGACTGTACCCAACTAAAACCTGTTTGCACGACTCCTTTGAGCCGTGGTAGGGTAGTAATCAAAGTACAGTGGGAACTCACACGAGACAAATGACGATCCCCAGGTCGATGAACTAACCTGTACACATGTCACCTGGGAACTGCTATCTGACGTCAGGTATAAGACCAACTAGCATGTTCCCGGCGAGTCCTGTCCGGTGTACTCATAACCCAATGAGCACCTGTATACATCTTAGGTGATCCAACTGACACCAGTGGCTTGTGAGACCGGCCACCGCCCCTCGTCGGGGTCTCGACTGTATACACTAGTCTACTCTGGAGAATCGATGCCCTGTCTCGAAACTCCTACGACTAGGGACCTTTTAAGGATGTGCTTATAGACTACCAGCTCCCACGTATATGATCGCCCTCATACTGCCGGTAGTCAAGCAAGAATCCTAGGGGCTCTATCAACGTGCAATAGTGACATGTCCGGTCACCTTAAGCAGTGCACGATGATAAAGGTAAACCAGATAGCATACTATCATCTCGAGTAAGACTGTCCTACCGGGATAGGTCCTCCCTCAATCATTGCAATCACGTGCCTGTGATCCAATAATTGACTCTGAGGGCACTATCTCCAACAAAAACAGCAGGACTACCGGCGAGTGTTTGTGAAAACCTGAGAGGGCGCAACCTCGTTGAAAACACTTATAGGGTCCTCTCGACCTTGTAAGGAGAAACCACCTGCGTGAGATCCTTATGACTCATAAAGGAGCAACACACTTAGGGATCCCCACGATTCCTGAGGAGAAAATACACTTGCGAGATCCTCACGACTCGTAAGGAGAACTCTCTTATGGGACCCTCACGTTTCATAGGATTTGAAAGTCTTAAGTCACAGAGACCTAAACCTGTGCTTAAGCAAACCCCCGCAAACTTCCAATATTGCCCTACAAGTGGTTCAATATCGACCCTTGTATACAATCCACGGGCGCGAATAAACATTTCCCTAACTAAGTCCCATCTGAAACTAGGGATATGTTTGCATGGTAAACAACCCTTGTAAATCCTCTCGACTTACAAGGAGAAAGCCCTCCTGTAGGATCCTTACGTCTTACAGAGAAACAAACACTTAGGGATCCTCACGACTCCTAAGGAGAAAATACACCTACAAGATCCCCACGACTTGTAGGGAGAAATACCTTCACGAGACCCTTACGGCTCATGAAGTCAAAAGCCTTAGCCGACGGGATCCTAACCCTGGTCGCTAAGCCTCCTTTGTTCAACAACGATAGAGGCAAATGATGATTCGCTCCTGGTAATATCCCAGTTGCAGCGGTGCTGATGCCGAAATCGGTTTCCAATTTCAGGTTGACGGCGAAAGCCAGTAGACCGCTCATGCATACGAAATAGCCGAAATGATAGGGCAACTTGCAATAAAAAGCAGCAAGTAAAATGTATGCATGCAAAATAGCCGAAATGATCGGGCAACTCGTAATAAAGAGCAACGAGTAAAAAATAAAATAATAAAAAAGCCGAAATGATTGGGCACCGCGGAAAATAGCCGAAATGTTTGGGCAATCGCGACCTTCGCGATATAAAAGCTGAAATGATAGAGCATCGCGGAGATAAAATAAAACAAAAAATAAGAAATGATAAGACTTCGGCCCTACAGTTAAGATCACATCGATCCCTGTATACAATCCAAGGGCGTAAACAAAGAAGGAACTATACTTCCCCAACGGATTCAGTCAAACGACGAAGCCAAACCCCAACGGTTCATTTCGACCGAAGAAGCCAGTGACTTCAACGAAAATTTCTCAACTCACGGATACAAACACTCCTTGACGAGAGCTTCCTGATCCGCGTCGACCCGCAGAGCCACCAGTGCCTCCATAGGAACCCTCGACTCGTTTCAAAACCCAAGGACACAAATAATCCTTGGCGCTCGGGAAACAAATAATCCCGGCAAACTTCTCAACTCACGGATACAAACACTCCTTGACGAGAGCTTCCTGATCCGCGTCGACCCGCAGAGCCACCAGTGCCTCCGTAAGAACCCTCGACTCGTTTCAAACCCCAAAGACACAAATAATCCTTGGCGCTCGGGAAACAAATAATCCCGGCAAACTTCTCAACTCACGGATACAAACACTCCTTGACGAGAGCTTCCTGATCCGCGTCGACCCGCAGAGCCACCAGTGCCTCCATAGGAACCCTCGACTCGTTTCAAACCCCAAGGACACAAATAATCCTTGGCGCTCGGGAAACAAATAATCCCGGCAAACTTTTCAACTCACGGATACGAACACTCCTTGACGAGAGCTTCCTGATCCGCGTCGACCCGCAGAGCCACCAGTGCCTCCGTAGGAACCCTCGACTCGTTTCAAACCCCAAGGACACAAATAATCCTTGGCGCTCGGGAAACAAATAATCCCGGCAAATTCCTCGACTCACGGATACAAACACTCCTTGACGAGAGCTCCCTGATCCGCGTCGACCCGCAGAGCCACCAGTGCCTCCATAGGAACCCTCGACTCGTTTCAAACCCCAAGGACACAAATAATCCTTGGCGCTCGGGAAACAAATAATCCCGGCAAACTTCTCAACTCACGGATACAAACACTCCTTGACGAGAGCCTTCTGATCCGCGTCGACTCGCAGAGCCACCAGCGCCTCCGTGGGAACCATCGACTCGTTTCAAACCCCAAGGACACAAATAATCCTTGGCGCTTGGGAAACAAATAATCCCTCGCAAAACTTCTCAACTCACGGATACAAACACTCCGTGACGAAAGCTTCTTTGACTCACATCTTGGGAAGTAAGGATTCAAAAACCTGCTTCCTGAACAAATGGGACCCTGCAAGTCAATCCTAAATGGTCTCTTGCATACTATTCACGGGTCTCACTCTCTGAAGTCGTTTCTCGACAAAGAGGGAAACAACCGCTTGCGAGCCCTATCGACTCGTAAGAGGGCAATGGGACCCTGCAAGTCAATCCTAAATGGTCTCTTGCATACTATTCACGGGTCTCACTCTCTGAAGTCGTTTCTCGACAAAGAGGGAAACAACCGCTTACGGGCCCTCTCGACTCGTAAGAGGGAGAAATTCTCTTATAGGATCCTTTCGACTTATGAGAGAAAACCACACTTGGGAATCCTCACGACTCCTAAGGAGAAAATCCACTTACGAGATCCTCTCGATCCGTAGGGAGAAAAGTCTCTATGAGACCCTCACGGCTTATAGGGTTGAAAAGTCTTAGGCAGCAGATCTGAACCTGCGGCCTAAGCCATCGTTATTTCTTAAGAAGGTCGGGATACTCGTCCCAATCGTCCGTAAATTATGGTTATAAAGGTGGCGTACTGATAATAAAAGAAAGGAAAGACGGAGAAATGACACAAGACATTACAAAATGTGTATCTTTTATTCATAAATATTGATTGAGTACAGGATACATTGTGCTAAAAGAATAAAAGACGTATACATATACTTTACAAAAACAAATGATACAAAGAGAATTATTGGGAAGGAACCGTCTTGCACAAATGTAGCAATCGTTCGCATATGTCCTTCCACACCTTCTCTTGCTCGGCTACCACCGTCAACTCTGCCTCCACTTGGGCTCGTTGCCGCAAGACCAATGCAAGCTGCTCCCTCACGGCTTGATAAGCAGCCTCCCGACTTGGGATATTGCGCTCAGCCACGTCAAGCTTCCGCTTTAAGTTTAGCCCATGGGAGATGCGCTCCAAGAGACCCTCAAAGATAGTCTTCACTTGGGCAGCATTTGCCTCAACCTCAGCGCGCAGATGGGCCGTTTCGTTGGAGGTCTTTTGGCATTCCCTTAGTCTTTGAGCTGCTTCTTGCTCCAAGTGGTGGGAGTGCGAAGTGCTTTGCTCGAGCCAAGTTGTGTGTTGGGTGCTCAGAGCTAAAACTTCGGGAGAAGGGCGCGTCAACTCCAGCCGGTACAGACAGGCCTCGATCTCCCTGCAGTGATTAACCCAAGATTCAACGACGCCTTCGTTGTGAAAAGTTACGAGCGCCGCTAACATTGGGTTAACATCCACAGCGAAATCTACAGCAGAAGGGAGAGCATCCATGCTGAGCTCTTCGATATACCCGCTCAGCATGCCTAGACTCATCACAGCACCCTTTGAAGACAGGCGCCTCAAGAAAGGGCCTGCCGGTATAAGGACGCGCGACTCAAAGGGGACCGGAGCCGGAACAATAGCTGCAAAACAAGACATGGTCAAACAGTGTTTCAAGAGATATTTAAGGGTTACAAAAAAAGGAGGGGTGCTTGATATACCAGCAGCAACGGACGGCAGAGCCGGGAGGGCCGGTAGCGCGGCAGGTCTGGCATCCCCTCCTTCGATTTGTGACACTGCAATAAATAAAGGGAAAGGTCAAGAATCATTCAATTACTAGGAAAAGGGAATGAACGAAGATACTATATTGAACGTACACTCACCAACGCCACTAGAGGGAGAAGTAAGCTCGGAGGGGAAGGAGAAGTGTGGGAGCAACACCTGATATAGATGATCAAAGAGCCCTCCTGAAAAGACACGATGGTGTGGCATTAGTCCATGAACTATACGTTTAAGAGATTAACTTGTGAGTCACAGGTCCATACCTTCCAACATCCGCGACGGCACGAAGGAAAGCGGGGAAGTGACCACCGCCAAAGCAGTAGTTGACGGCGCTCCCTCAAGCAATGGAGCGTCGGCACTGGCCGCACATGCAAAGACAAGCTTGTTAGAGGAGATTACAAGATATATATAAAAAAGGGGGGGAAACAATAGTAACCCGAAACTTACCCGATGAACTGCCAGCCTAGACGGAGGCAATTCCTTCCTCTACTGACATCAGGCCACCACCCGTAGCCTCATCACCTGACTCGATGGGAGCCGTTGTTGTGCTCGCAAGCCCGGGAGACGGGAAGGAACCATACGCAGGGAGGGCTATGATTGGGGTATTGCCAGATTCCAGAGAAGGAGCGGCTGGCTCCTCCTCAAGAATCGTGGCCACCTCACCCACTACTCCTTCGGGTCCTACGGTCACAGTTGCCTCATCCATCGGCACCGCGACATCTCCAGCCTCAAGCGCCTCGATTTCTACTGCCTCCGGCCCGACAATCATCTCACTTGCCGCCATTTCAGATGCGGCATCGATGACCTTCTCGGCAGCGAGTTCTTCAACTTCTGTTTCGGGCACCGTGGCCTCGATGACGTTGCTCACTGTCAGCTCAGGCTCGGCAGGCGCCGCTTCCTCCACTCCCCTGGGTTCGACGGTCGTTTCCGCCTCCCCCTCAGTCGGACTTGGCCCTGCAAATAGGAATGCGTATGAGTCAACGATTTGCTAATTCTTACAACAAAGCTCTGAAAGAAAGGTTACCTGAAGAGGATTTATCGTTTGCATCCCGGACCGTACGCGCCGCCTGCCTATGAGCAGTAGATAGGGCGGCAGGGGCCTCTTCAGAAGAAGTGTCGGCATGAGGAATAGTGCTAGGGCCCGCTCCTGCGGCCAAAGCAGCTCTGCGCGCCTTAGCTTCGCGTCTTGACCGCTTCCGCTCCTCTCGAGCCGATGAGACAGATGCCACCAGAGCCTCCTTAAGGGAGGCTTCTTCGCCCGTATACAGGGATGCCTCTAGATTCTTCAAGGCATCCCTCGTCGCTCTATCAAGCTGAGGCTCTTGTGGCAACTGCAGCCAAGCCGGGACTTCGATGACGGGCTTGGGAAGGATCCTCGCGTCGATTAATACAACCCCTGCAAAGAGACAAAAGAAGGTCAGGTTGACTATCATAAAAAGACAACAAACTTTCCTTATAAAAGAGAAAGGGGTAAAACATACCGACGCTTGCTAGGGTACGCTTCTTCTCCTCCTCCTGGAAGGTTTTCAGGGAGGCAGCGATAGCCTCTTCAATAGAAGCGCCTGTTAAAAATGCAGCGAATGTTAGTTAAATACAATGATACAAAATGCAATGAAATAATAAATAATGCGTCTGATGATTACCGGACTCAGCGAGTTTGCTCAACATCGCTTCAAGCCTTGCCGATCGCTCCGAAGCTGCAATGGCGGCAGCTAAATTGGTGTCCTCAGGGTCCACCACAAAACCCTCATTGCTGCCGTACTCGCATATGGCCTCGGCAGGGTGAGCCGTGGGCTCTAAGTTGAGAATCGCGTCGAGGGATAAGGTGGACTTCTTCTTCTTCTGTTCGCCAGCCTTGGATCCACTCGGAGCAGCTTTGCGCTTGCCAGTTTTGGCAGTCATTTTCGGGCGGCGAGTCCCGATTTCCGCTCCTGCACCCGACTCCGGCGATGCCGCTTTAACCATCTTTGTCGGAGCACGGGGCGCCGTTGGGGCATCCGCCGTAGTAGGCAGTGGCAGTCCACGCGGAGGGGCCAACACACGTGGTCGATCAGCTCCGGCCTCTTTCGTCGGAGGGATAACCTGAACCCTGGGCTGCAATGGAGCCTTGCGATCGCCGCCGGGAGGCGCAGCCCTACGATCAACCAGTAAGCGTTTCTCCATCAAGATGATTGGGCCCATCGCATGCGCGTACCAGGCCACATACGAATTGAGTATCTTAGGGGTACAGCTGGGCTCACTGATAAAAAAGTAGGAGCCTGTATTGAGCCGGATGAAGTGATGCATTGCATTCCGTACCCCCTCTGGACCGACTGCAGGTGTTCCCAAGAAGGCTTCCAACGGGACCCCTTGATTATAACTCGATTGTCGGGCAAATCGATGCGGGTTATACCTCATGAAGAGGGCCGTTTCATTCTGCCTAAATACCAAGTAGCCCGGCCGAATGGAATAAAGGTGAAGGATTTCCCGAGCCTTCAACACGGAAACACCTCCTTTAAAGTCATCACGCAGCGGCACCACCGACTTAGTGGTCTCAGAACCCATGGTGATGACCTTATCCACAAAAGAGGTCTTCGCCCCGACTAGATGCGAACGCAGAAGCAATCCCCTAGACTCCCGCGGAGATGAAAACACAATGGAAGCCCCGACCAATCGCATGATTCTTGGAAGTTTGAATCTCTCAAAGAATGGAGGAGTTTTATGGGCACCAAACACTCCTCGAACATGCAGCTCCATCCAAGAAGTGAAGTAGTGCATCGGAAAGTTAGCAGGCTGTACCCCAGGCTCATTAGCGTCCGCCGCTACACTAAGTCCATTGTAGAGGTAAGCCAACCCGGCGATCCCCACTGATAACTGCAGACCGGCCACCATTCGATGCGCCGGGTAAAAGACAGAAGACCGCATGAGGCGTGGGTGCATGGGGAGCGCGAAGCTGCACAGCCACAGACCTAAGAACCCTATGAAAAAGGTCTCCTCATCCATGCCAGGAACGACGATCTCCGAGAAAGGGACGCTAGCAGTGCCGGGAAGGTAAAAACTTCGCTGATCAATTTCTGATGAAGGTCGGCGGTCCAGGCCGAAACCAAAAGGGTCAGCAGGTTGGGCGAACTTATCACCTTGCTCTGATAAAAATTCCGGGCGGATAAAACGAGCAATGAAGTCCGCGAAACTAACGCCTCGGTCGCCCAATTCCAAATGAAGCTCCTCGTAAATCTCCAACACCCTCACCAGGCCCGGATGCTGATGCTGGATGGCATTTTCCGGAGTTAAGTCGAGTACCACCTGCTTGGTGGCAAAGACCTACTCGTCAGGAGGAAGCAGCTCCTTGTAATGCTCCCCCCTCGCCGGTAAACCCGAAAGCTCGACGAATTCCTCTAGAGAAATGGAAACTTCCCTATCCGCTGTCAGGAAAGTATGCGTGGGGATATTCCATTGTTCGATGAAGGCCTTTGTCCACCACGTTGGAGGAGTAGGATACTCGAAAAGCGAGACGTAGACGGCGGAGTATAAACCAATCTTCGTCAGGTGAGCTCTTTTCGCCGCTAAAATGTACCGGGCCCATGGCAGGTATCCAGCAAGCGGTCGAGGATTCAATCCAATGTTGTAAGACTGTCCCTAAGGGCGTGCTTCACCCTGACAGATTCGCCTTCCCAAGATATCTATGGCTGGCGGCGGCTGCACCGGAATAGCGCCGATTGCAGGCTGGAGGAGGTCGTCTGAATTCCAATTTTTAACCTCCACGGCATACTCCACCGGGGGTTTGTCCGCATAGGGGATCGTAACTATAGGTTCGGAAGGCGAGGCGGAACTAAAACTGCGGCGGCCTTGGATAATCTGGCTGTACCACCTTCCCCATAGATGAAGTCTCTTGCACTCAGGATCCTGATCTTTAATCAAGGCGAACACTACCCGGTCCACTGGTGCGTGTGGGAACCCTCCTTCTGAGCGAACGAAGGGAAAAGACAAGTCGTCAGACATCTTTCCTGCATAAAATATATATATGTCATTAGTGGCCTGACACTTAACACTTAATAAAAATAATACATATAATAAAAAAAATAATAATAAATAAAAATCTGGCTCCACACTGTGATGCAGTGGGTAGGGGACCAAAGGGGGACCCACAAAATCAAGATGACAGCGCATCATTTGATAAGACAATCCCACCATTGGATGAGACTATCAGTCAATAAAAAAGACCCCCAAGAGAATATCCTCATTTGGGGGGACCCCTAGAAACAAGGAGAAGGCCTCCTCTTTTCAGAGCAAAGCTCTGCCACAGAGTGACATTTGTCAAACTCCTGTTTCAAGGGAATAAAACCTCTTAAAAAAGAGCCTAGCTCTGCAGTAGTAATAAAAATTTATAAATCCTAAGAATTAAAATTTTGGGATCTTAAAGATCCATGGAAACTTTTAAAAAGTTTTCTAGTTGATCTATGAAGCAGGGCTCTGTTCATGGGTTAAAACCTAAGAACAGAGTCTCTGTAAATTTTGAGAGCAAGGCTCTGTGAATAAAAACCCCAAAGGGGTTTCCTTTAGATCAAAGATCTATAAGAGCAAGGCTCTGTTGAAGAAACCCCAAAGGGGTTTCCTTTAGATCAAAGATCTATAAGAGCAAGGCTCTGATTAATTAAATTTAATTTAAATTAAATTAATTTAATTTATCTAGAATGGTTCTAATGATAGAACTTGGAAGTTCTTAAGGAAATCGCAAGAGCAAGGCTCTGGAAGTTCTCAAGTAAGAGCAAGGCTCTGAAATTCAATTCTTGATAATGGTAAAGAATTACCAAGGACCAAAGGTCCTATTTATAGGCGCCTGCGCCTGTTCATTTGACCCTTCGATCCGACGGTCAGGATCTTGCCACCGCTGCACTCACGTGCGCGCCACGTGAGCGCAACGGTGGGGGGGCATCTGTTTCCCCCAATCAGAGCAAGGCTCTACTTAAATTTTAAAAATTCAAAATTCGAAGCAACGCTTCGGTTCCCGTGCGCAGCGCGCAATTTGCCACATGGCAGAAACTAATTCGGCAGCGTAACGCCCAAGACAATGCGTCCAATCAGAGCAAGGCTCTTCAGAAAACATAATTAAGACTTAAACTGCGCAAATGCATAGCAGCGCGACACGTGTCTGCGCAGTTGCGCAAACGCAACTGCGCAAGCGCACGGATGCGCGACACGTGTCTGCGCAGTTGCGCAATCGCAACTGCGCAAGCGCACGGATGCGGGACACGTGTCTGCGCAGTTGCGCAATCGCAACTGCGCAAGCGCACGACAGCGCGACACGTGTCTGCGCAGTTGCGCAATCGCAACTGCGCAAGCGCACGACAGCGCGACACGTGTCTGTGCAGTTGCGCAATCGCAACTGCGCAAGCACACGGATGCGCGACACGTGTCACGCGCTGGTGAGTTGCGCAGCAACAGAATGAAAATTTAAGCAAATCTTTTCTGTTCTTCTGTAAAACAGGGACCCTTGGATCAGAGATCCAATGGTGGGAAAATTCCCAAAATTATTCAGGAAAGATTTTGTTAACAAATCCAACAAATTTGTGGGCACTATAAATAAGACCCCAAGCCTCATTCAAAAGGCATCATCATCAATCATCATCAAGAGAAGGAAAAACTTCTGGAAGAAAAAAGAGAAAGAGCTCTTGAAGATCAATCAAGAACAAAAAAAAGAGAAGGTAAAATTTCTGAAGAAAAGAAGATCAAAAAGTTAATAATAAAAAAAAAGAAGAAAAATAGTGCCTTGCACTTGATATGAACCCCTGGTTCTGAAAAATCAAAGAATAATAAAAAGTGCCTTGCACTTGATATGAACCCTTGGTTCTGTAAAATCAGGGAAAACAAGAAGAACTTGTTTTCCTTTGATCTAAATTTAGATCAAAAGTGCTATGCACTTTTGTTCTCAAATCAAGAAAATTCTTGAATTTATGCACAAGTGCAACTCATCATTTAAAAGGGCCTGGCCCAACTCAAGAAAATTATTGAGTTTCTGCAACTCATTATTTAAAAGGGCCTAGCCCAATTGCAGAATAATAAAAGGGCAAAGCCCTGTTTGGAAAACTCTTGAGTTTCTGTAACTCATTATTTAAAAGGGCCTGGCCCAAATCTGATTGCAAAATAAATAAAAAAGGGGCAGAGCCCTGTTTGGACTGATTCTTTTAGTCAGTCAGAACCTAAGATAAATAAAAAATTGGACTTAACCCAATCTCGGCTGTAAGTCCTTAAATTAAATGGCTCTCATAAACCAATTCACGACCGGTTCAAGGGTACATCTCCGAACTCCTTTGACATTTGTCGTTGTAATTCCTCAACGACGTCAAAGAGGTGACGGGTCCCAACGACCATACATTGGTATCGGACCGAAACGTCCCTAAACTAACATCGGACCGAAACGTCCCTAAACTAATATCGGACCGAAACGTCTCTAAACTAATATCGGACCGAAACGTCCCTAAAGTAATATTGGACCACTACGTCCTTAAACTGGCGACGGACCGAAACGTCCCTAAACTAATAATGGACCACTACGTCCTTAAACTGGCATCGGACCGAAACGTCCCTAAACTAATATCGGACCACCACGTCCCTAAACTGGCGATGGACCACCGCGTCCCTAAAACTGGCAATGGACCGAAACGTCCCTAAACTGGCACAATAGGGCCCAAACACTCTTCTATTGGATCTAAACGGTCTCGTCTAAGTTGATCTTAACCCCAAATACGGTTAACGTGTCCTTAGATATTCAAATAAATGATAAAACTCCAAATCAACTTTGGTTCAAGGGTACACCTCTGAACTCCTCTGACGCCTGTCGTTGTAATCCCTCAACGACGTCAGAGAGGTGACGAGTCTCGACAACCAGATAATTAAATCAACCACTACGTCAAGTCGATCTTAGTCCAAAACAGGACTAACGTATCCTTGACGAACGTTTAAGTTGATCTTAGCCGCAACGCGGCTAATGCATCCTTAAACTAAAAACACCAAACCCAAATCTAACTAAATACGGATTTGGACTAATCCACGTCCTACAGGTGACGACATCACTCAGTCTCCGTATACAATCCACGGGCAATCACAAACAAAACAAACACACATGACACGAAATGAAATTCTAGAGAAGGAGAAAGTTGTTACCGCGATGCGGTAGCGTAATTAACTGCAGGGGCTTGTGCCTGTAGGGAAGAGCGTCCCCACAATAAAAAACCCCTCACCCTGAGGGGGAATCTGATAAAGTCTGCTACATCGGCCGCATCCGTCTAAACCTCCGATACGAGGTGCCATAAATCAACTTGGCATCTTCGGAGAGGTGGACGGATAAAACCAAATAGCATCTGCCCCGAACCTCAGGCAACGGACGCGAAGTCCGGGCCGCCGTTCGGAGGGGAACACAAATCTTGGAGAAAACGGTTTCTAAAAACCGTAAAGATTGGTCACACAAACTTCTTGATGCACTATGGGCATTCCGTACTGCATACAAGACCGATCTTGGTATGTCTCCATACCGGCTTGTTTATGGGAAGGCTTGCCACCTCCCAGTTGAGATTGAGCACAAGAAATTTTGGGCGATTAAGGAGTTGAATTTATCAATGGGAGATGCGGACAGCAATCGAAAGCTGCAACTAAACGAACTAGAAGAGCTGCGGGATGAGGCTTATGATAATGTTGTCATTGTTAAAAAACGAACTAAGGTGTTCTATGACAAACATCTTATGCGCAAAACGTTTAAACCTGGTCAACAGGTTTTACTCTATGACACTCGGTTACACTTTCACCCCGGCAAGCTCAGATCTAGGTGGAAAGGGCCGTTTTTAGTGCGCACCGTATATCCGCACGGTGCGGTAGATCTTGAAAATCCGGAGGACGGTACTTTATTTAAAGTAAACGGACATCGATTGAAACCGTTCCTCACTGCGGACCTGTCGGAGGAGCTCCTGTTTTTGCAGGAGCCGATTTACACTGATTGATCTTCCTCCATTTTACCCCCAAATTTTTTATCTTCTTGCCAAAACTTTATTTCCGATAAGTTGGGGGTGTGTATCATTTGTAAATATATAAGTACAAAATAACATAAAAAATAAAAAAATTTGAAAAAGAAAAAAAATTTGGACATTTTTGTAAAATTGCAGAATAAATAAATAAAATAAAATTTTATTTGCAGATAAATTCCTCTTTTTGGAGGGGTCTATCTACAAATATCCATCATATGTCCCTATTTAAAGAGCTCGAGCCCCCCTCTCTGCTATAACCCTAATTTTCACACTCTCTCAAACCCTAGCCGACGCACCCTCTTTCCTGCAGAGAGAAACCAGAGCGCCGCCTCCATCGTGCCGCGAAACTGCCTCCATAGCTTGCTGCCGCCGCGCAACCGCCGCCGTCTCTGTTCTTCGCCCCCTAAAATTTTCATGGGAGGTATGCTTGCTCAAAACACCCTCCGTTTTTCAAAATTTTAGATCTGTAGAACACATCATGGCACATAGCATGCAGTTAGAAAGAGATTTTTCGCAAGTTTTCTCACATGAAATATATGGTAGTTATTTCGCGAACGAAATCGCGCGTAGGGGTTGGAATTATTTAATATACAATCACCCTTATGCATTTGCATTGCCGGAATTAGTAAACCAATTTTACAAGTCTATAGAGGATGGGTGTCTCACCCTACTGGGTTTTATTAAATTGCAATGGGGAGATCGCGAAATTATAATTGATAGGGATATAATACACGAGGTCACACTAATACCTCGCATACCTGCACATGACCAACCCCTTCAATTCGAGGATACATGCCCCTGATGGGCAATGATTGCTCAAGGGAGCTGCGAAAGGGTATCCAAGCATGAACCCTTTTCGCGAATGTTTTGACTGTGTGCCGGTAGGCACAAAATAATATTTTTGGTAGCTCCCATAATACAACATTTTTCACACCCTCCTTACATATTGTGCACACTCTTATGACGAAGAACCCCTGTTTTGATATGTGCACAGTATTACTCAACTCTATAGGTGCGGGTAAACGGGCCGCTAATTACCCTTGTCCCATGCTGGTTACACAATTATGTCGATATTTCCTCCCCGCGGAGGAGTTCAAATTTTATTTGCATGGAGGCATTCCGGTCAGACCTCTTATTGAGGGAATGTCTACGTCCTACTCTCGACTGACAGATGTGTGGTCGAGGACCGAATCGGTAGAGAATGTATTTGCCCGCACTCCAAGCTCTAGCTCGACCGCGAGCGAAGGCGAAATGACCACTCTTGAGCATGCACAATTGATGAGGAGAGCAGTTAGGGGTATTGATGCTTTGAGGGAGGAATTTAGGGCAACAACGAGGGAGCACGACCGTCGATTGACGGAGGTTGAGCGGGGTATTCAAACCCAGTTGGCTAGGGAAGAGCGTTCACGTTCACGCTCGAGAGCGCGGTGTGGGGCCGAGCAGTGAGGGCGCTGCTTTGGTTAAGTTTGGGGGAGATGGTGGTTGTATATAGTTATCTTTTGCATTGCATATTTTTAATTTTTTGTATATATTTTTCTTTTCCTTTTGCATATTTAAATTCTGCATTGCATCCTAATATAAAAATCATAAAAATAGAAAAAGAAAAATCAAATAAAAACTGAAAAATTATAAAAATTAAAACATTCAATTTTGGACTTAATCGACTTGAGTTTGACAAATAGGTTAACTAGCTAGGAAAAACTAGATCCTAGACTTAGTAAATTAAAAACCCTAAAAATAATATTTCTTAAAATTTAACGGTAGAAAGTATATGTCTTTGTAGTTTATTTAGAAATAGGCAAATTTCGAGTTAACTTCTTGGGCTAAGTTAAAACAAGGGAAAAGTATTGATATCTTTATTAGAGTATAAGTTTGAAAAGTAATTCCTAAGCTTAAGTCTAAATTCTGAAAATATATACCCTATAAAATTGCACAAACACGAACCTTGAAACTTGGAATAGTAGGAGAGACCTTGAAATGCTCTTGTCTAAAGTCCTTAGTACGAAGAAAAATAAAAAAAAATATACAAGTGTGAATAAAGAAAAAAAATGAACACTGGTTTTTGTAATTACTTAAGGCTGCAAAAATAGAAAAAATATTTAGCAAGGGTGCTTCATCACCTAGTGCCTTAGACCAACTGGTTTGGGAGTCACTGCTAAAGCCTTATGTGTTACAAGACTAGAAATTACGCTTTAATGTGCAAACATATTTTGTAATCGATTGTTGGTACCTCAAGAAGTATTAACGATCGTATGAAGAATGTGTAAGAAAAATTCATCTAAAAATTCACCAATTAAGAAGTGCTTTGGACGACGGACAAGAGTATGATAGCTTGATTTGAATTTCCAAGTGTAGGGGTGATATATACACACACGTAGGGGTATGTGATTGGGGTCTAGATAAGAGATAGGAATGAAGAATAGGACTTATGTATTTAGTAGAGATGATAAAAATTCCTAAGTTGAGATAGAACCCTAGAAGGAAAACTTAAAAGATTCTAAAAGCTAAGTAAGTCTACAGAACATATATAATCTTAAGTTAAATAATAAGGAAGCGTGAAGAATACGGGTGAATAATTTCTGAGTCAAAGATGATAGAGTTCTTATTAGAAAACCTAATTGGAGAATAAAAGTCGATAAGCCAAAATGATAGGATTTTGTGGGTAGTATCCGCTGAAAACCCTCAGGAGACAACACTCCTCCTACTAGGGACCCTCTAGAAGTTTAATGGCTTGTTGCACGAGCTCAGTGCAATCTCGTTTCCCTGCGAAAGTGAGGCTAGGTTTTTTCCAAGAATAAAACTAGGTTTGCTGGAGGACAAGCAAAAGATAAGTTTGGGGGTATTTGTTCATACCATAATTTTGCATTCTTATAGACCCCATTCTTATTCATTTTACAAATAAACAGGTGTTTTTGATCCATGTCTGCTACATAGTTGCAGGTTACAGGTTCTTGGAACAAAAACAGTGAAAAAGATGAAAAGACGATACAAAAGTGAGACTACGACCGATAAATGATGGAATCTTGATCTTGCCTATATTTTGAGGGACAATGAAAATCAATGAACAAGTTCATTAAGCACAAAGGCAGCGCAAGGTTCAAGATTTCGACATGAAGCAACGGTAATAGTCCACTACATTATTCACTGGGGAGATCTGGAAGAGAATCAGAAGACATTCTGAAGAACCAACTGAAGAAACAAGAAGACAAATTCAACCAGACAGAAGACCAGAAAACTGAGCCCACAAGCACCCTACTTGGCCACGGAACCGCGGCCAAACCTGGCTTTTGGCCGCGGATCCGCGGCCATGTTGAACCCGGGTCAGTGGAAATTTCTTTGACGGTGGGTGGCGCGTTGACTAGTCTTCCTAGGGGTATATTTGTAAAAGCAGATGTGTGTCGATTGTAACCCTAGGGTTTCTATGCTTTATAAATAGAAGCCCTAAAACTTGTTTTAGGTTATGCCTCTTTTCATTGAATAAAATTCAGAATTCCTATCATGTTTTGAGAGCATCAATTTTGTAAGTAGTTTCTTTTATTTGCCCTAGTCTTAATTTTTATTTCAGCCCTAGTTTAAATTTATTCTCTGCCCTAGTTTAATTTAGATTAGAACTTTTTATTAATCTGCCATAGTTAGATAATTAATCTCTTAAATCGAAAACTCATAAAAATCATGTTTTTCATAGATCCCTTAATGAGCGAGTAATTCATCGCTTGTTAGGGCTAGGAATAGGGAAGGTTTGAGAGATGCAAATCTCTCACCCCTTTCTTGCCCATCACATATTAATTATTAGGACTCCATGCATACATACACATACCGCTCCCTACGGCACCCTACCCACGAGGTAACGGTGATACCGTGGTATAAAAGACCGGTTGTGCATGTTTTTTATGGAGGTTAGGGTAAGGATTAAGAAAGGACGGACAAGGACCTAGAGGAAGAAACATCTTTTCTTCCCAATCGTCCTAATCCCCTTTATTAATAATTACCATAACACCTAAAGAGATCTAATTTAGGGCATTGAAAGTGGTGGGAAATCTTTAACTTTCCAAACTTAACCCAAACCTAACCCTAGCAAGATTTCTAATCCTAGTCTAAATCAACTTAGCTTTTAATGATAAAGATCCAAACACCATTTAGAATTAACTCGTTAGAAAAATTAGGAAATACACAACATCCCTGTGGACCGACTCGTATTCACCGGCTAGCTACCAAGCGACGCCGTTCTTGATTGCTATATTTTTTTATCACAAAACATTGTACAAATCAGAGTCCTCACGAATTCTAATGAGAAAACGCACATACGTGATCCTCACGACTCGTAGGGAGAAATACCTTCATGAGACCCTTACGGCTCATGAAGTCAAAAGCCTTAGTCGACAGGATCCTAACTCTGTTCGCTAAGCCACCTTTGTTCGACATCGACAGAGGCAAATGATGATTCGCTCCTGGCAATATTCCAGTTGTAGCGGTGTTGATGCCAAAATCGGTGTCTAACTCCAAGCTTACGACAAAGAAGCTAGCGAACCACACATGCATACGAAATAGCCGAAATGATGGGGCAATTTGCAACAAAATCAGCAAGTAAAAATGTATGCATGCAAAATAGCCGAAATGATTGGGCTACTCGCAATAAAAAGCAGCGAGTAAAAATAAAATAAATAGCCGAAATGATTGGGCACCGCGAAAAATAGCCAAAATGATTGGGCAATCGTGACCTTCGCGATATAAAAGCTGAAATGATAGAGCATCGCGGAAAGAAATAAAGAAAAATGAAATTTATGCCCTACGGGTAATATCACATCAATCCCTATATACAATCCAGGGGCGCAAACAAAGAAGGAATCACACCTTCCCTCCCCAGACTCCATCAGAAAATGAAGCCAAATCTCGACGGTTCAGGGATAGCCTAGAGATCATCAACAGCGTTCCTCCCCATTCCAGCAGGATTCAGATGCTGCAATCAACCCTGGAGCTACGGCAAACCCTCTACTCCAAATCTCGATGGTTCACAGACAACCTGGAGACAACTTCGATATTCGTCTCATTACAACAGACGCTACGTCATTCACATGACCCCGTTTCGGAAATACGTCATCTACATGACCCCGTTGCGGAAATACGACATCCACATGACCCCGTCACGGAAATATGACATCCACATGACCCCGTCGCGGAAATATGTCATCCACATGACCCCGTCGCGGAAATATGTCATCCACATGACCCTGTTTCGGAAATATGTCATCCACATGACCCCGTCACGGAAATACGCCATCTATATGACCCCGTCTCAGAAATACGTCATCTACATGACCCCGTCTCGGAAATACATCATCCATATGACCCCGTCTCGGAAATACGTCATCCAGATGACCCCGTCACGGAAATACGTCATCCACATGACCCCGTCTCGGAAATACGTCATCCACATGACCCCGTCTCGGAAATACGTCATCCAAATGACCTCGTCTCGGAAATACGTCATCTACATGACCCCGTCTCGGAAATACGTCATCCACATGACCCCGTCATGGAAATAGGTCATCCACATGACCCCGTCTCGGAAATACGTCATCCACATAACCCCGTCTCGGAAATACGTCATCCACATGACCCCGTCTCGGAAATACGTCATCCACATGACCCCGTCTCGGAAATAAGTCATCCACATGACCCCGTCTCGGAAATACGTCATCCAAATGACCCCGTCTCGGAAATACGTCATCCACATGAGCCCGTCACGGAAATACATCATCCACATGACCACGTCTCGAAAATACGTCATCCACATGACCCCGTCACGGAAATACGTCATCCACATGACCCCGTCGTGGAAATACGTCATCTACATGACCCCGCCTCGGAAATACATTACCCAATGACGCCGTGAAATGCGGATAACGTCAATCTCATTAAACACTTACGGGTCCTCTCGACTCATAAGGAAGAAAACTCTCTTATAAGATCCTTACGACTTATAAGGGAAAACGCGCTTAAGAATCCTCACGATTTCTAAGGAGAAAATATACCTACGAGATCTTCACGACTCGTAGGGAGAAAAGTCTTTATGAGACCCTCACGGCTCATAAAGTTGAAAAGTCTTAGGTAACAAATTTGAACCTGCTTCCTAAGCCATCACTACCCCTCAAAGAAGCCAAAACAAGATGCTCACTCTATCATCTACCGGCTATGCTTGCTAAAGTGACATGCCGGCAACAAATAAAAGAGAAAAATGCGACGAAGAGAACATTTGATTCGCATTTGGTTAAGCATACATGTTCATGCACATGCAAAAGATTCAGTACATAAAAAAAATACGCTGAAATGAGGAATTTGCCATTCATACTTTGAAAAGTTCTTACAATCATGAAAGCAGTAAATGAAAACATCATCAAAATGATTACAATGGTAAAACCTCAGATCCAGGGCATGGATTGAGGAATTCAAAAATAAGGCCGTCTAGAATCTTTCTGGCCTTTCTGACCATTCTCGTATGCCTCCTCCCGCGCTCACTAGTGTCGAGATCCTCGCCAATATCCTCCTCCCTTTGATAAGAAGCGATTATCGTCGTCTGTTGGAAAGTTTGATGCAAAATATCAATGAGCTTATCTCGCCGCTTCTTCGAGATCAGGCACGATAGGTACACTGAATGCACCTTGTCTTCGGCATCATCCAGCGCATTAAGCGGCATGGCTTCGTGAAACCTAGGAAGTGCTCCCCAAATTGCTCCCACTACGATTTTCAAGAGAGCGGAACTGCGAGGAAGCAGTCGACCGACGTTTGCATACAGACGATCCATAATCTCCATACATTAGGCATCTGTAAACTCTTGGTTCTGGAAACAGCCCTGTGCGCGAATATCCTCATAAGAGATAAACTCATTCAGACTATATAAATGAACATCCATATTGCCTGAAAAGAAACATCATTAAAAGATTAGTAATAAGGAAAAACAGGCACAGGGATTTAAATGACTCTTGATATCCCCATGGAGAAAACAAATTCTAATTATGAAACCTAACAAATTTGAATTTGCGAGAAATCCTAATAAAAGGAAGGGAATCTCATTTAATGAGCGACCCCTCGGGTCAAGGAATTAAACTCCTCGAAAGCAATGCTCTGCAGACAGAAATGATACCTGTCAAAATCAATTAAGAAGGGAATTAATGATTCCCCGAGAATTCTAAGAGCCATCCTCTGTAAAGATGGTGGAATAACCCATATCAGAATACTTAAAAGATTCTCTTAGGATTTAAGAGCTGAGGAGAGCAAAGCTCTGTTAATGAAACCCTAAAGGGGTTTTCTTTAGATCTATGATCCAAGTAGAGCAAAAAACTCTGATAACGAGTGAAACTCTAGATTATTAACTAATTCCTTCAAAGATTTATCTTTACCTAAAAAAAATCTGACAGAGTTTTAACTCTTAACTTTCTTTAAAAAGAGAGCAATGCTCTGAAGAAGAGATAATTCTCGGAAAAAAGATGAACAATGGCCATCTCAGAGGGCCAAAGGCCCTATTTATAGGCATTGAGAGCCGCTTCAACTTCCAAAAGTTGATCCAACGACTGAGATGCTACCACCGCCGCACTCACGTATGGGCCACGTAAGCGCAACGGTGGGGGGCATTTGTTTCCCCAATCAGAGCAAAGCTCTGTTCAAATTCCGAGATTTGAAATGAAGCAACGCTTCTGTTTCCCCTAATCAGAGCAAAGCTCTGTTTTGAAATTCAAAATTTCGAAAATTGAAGCAATGCTTCAGATCCAGCGCTAGGCGCGCTGCGCGCCACGTGTCAAACACGGATGTGCTAGAGCCAGGTGCGCTGCGCCCTAGGCAGTGCACCCCCAATCAGAGCAAAGCTCTATTTTGAAATTCAAAATTCAAAAATTGAAGCAACGCTTCAGATCCAGCGCTAGGCGTGCTGCGCGCCACGTGTCAAACACGGATGCACTAGCACCAGGTGCGCTATGCCCTAGGCAGTGCACTATGTGTGAAGTAGCGCTAGGCGCGCTACGCGCCACGTGTCAAACACAGGTGCGCTAGCGCAAGGTGCGCTGCTCTCTTCGCAGCGCACCACGTGCAAAGCACGGGTGAGCCAGCACTGGAATTAAAAAATTCCCCACCCTTAGATCAAAAGATCTAATAATGATAAATCATTAATCAGAATTAAAATTCTGTTTTGGAAAGATTTTTCCAATCTTGTTAAAAACAAGAAGATTGCCTTCTGTAAAACAGAAGCCCTAGGATCAAAGATCCAACGGTGGAAAACATTCCCAAATCAATCAGAGAAAGATCTCTTTAACTGATTTAACAAATCAACTTGCTCTATATAAAGGCCCCAAGACTTCAAGTCTGATATAGAGAACCCCCCCCCCCCATAAACTTTGAGAAATTCAAAGAAAGAAGAGCAATCTCTCAGCAAAAGAAGATTTTTTTCTTCAAGGTAAAAAAATGGCGATGAACAAAGAGATGGATTCATCTCATAATTAAAAAGAAGAATTATCTTCTTAAAAAAGATCATAGATCTAAAAAGACCAAGGTCTTTCATAAAAGAGATCAAAAGATCTCATCACATAATAAAGAAGAACATATTCTTCACACAGATCATTGATCTATAAAGGCAAAGCCTTTCAAAAATAAGAACTATTGTTCTTGAATCTTGAGACAAGGTCGCTTTTAAAAGAACATAAATTTGTTCACAGATCATAAAAATTGATCAAATGCTCTTTGCTCTATTGAAATGCGCTTTGCGCTATTGAAATGCGCCTTGTGCTCTTGAACAGCGCTTCTGCGCTCCCTGAACCGGTGCTAAGCACCAAAATGCACCACGTGTCAACCACATATGCAACTTGCGCTTTGCGCTTCTAAATAGCTCACCGCGCTCATGGGCTGGCACTCAGCGCCAAGCGCGCCACATGTCACTCACGTGTGCACCACTAAACTAGCGCAATGCGCTCATAAATTAGCGCTCAGCGCTCATAAACCGGCGCACTGCGCTCATCATCTGGCGCCTAGCGCAGAACATGACACGTGTCCCTTACATGCGTGCCACATAGCAGAAGCGCACTGCACTTTTTGATCGGCGCAAAGCGCCTAGCGCACCATAGGTTGCGCTGACAGAACACAAGTTGTTCTTTAATAAGCCAGAGCTATGCTGAATGCTTTGCATTCAATACAAGAAAAAAGTGTCAAGATCTAATGCTCAGCATTATTAAAAGGGACAAGCCCAAATAAAGGCTCAATAGCCAGAATAAACAAAATGTTTAAATATTTATTGGACTTAGCCCAATATTGGCCATAAGTCCTCAACTTATATTTAATTGAGCCCATCTGCTCTTGAATATTTAACATATCTTAGTCCCAAATTGGACTACAGATCTTTCAACCAACTCATACGGGTTGGAGGGTACATCTCTTTAATCCTCTGATATTTGTCCTTGTAATCCTTCAACCTCTTCAGAGAGGTGAAGGGTCCCGACAACCATACATCTGACGTCTTTAAACTGGACTGTGGGGTCCTTAAACTCACGGACTACGATGTCCTTAACCTGGACTGTGGGGTCCTTAAACTCATGGACTACGATGTCCTTAAACTTTATAGACTATGACGTCTTTAAACTACGGACTGTGGGATCCTTAAACTCATGGACTACGATGTCCTTAATCTCGGACTGTGGGGTCCCTTTAAACCCACGAACTACGATGTCCTTAATCTGGACCGAGATGTCCTTAAACTAACATTGGACCGTAATGTCCTTAAACTAATCGACCGCAATGTCCTTAAACTAAACAACAGAGGAAAAATGCTCTCTTGTTGGATCTAAATGATCCTGTTAAGTTGATCTTAGTCTAAAAAAAATTAGACTAACGTATTCTTAATAAACGTTTAAGTTGATCTTAGTCTAAAATTAGGCTAACGTATCCTTAAACCCAACCCCCAAACCCAAATCTAAGAAGATACGGATTTAGACTAATCCCGCCCTACGGGCGACAACATAAATTAGTCTCCGTATACAATCCACGGGAAACCACAAACAAAACAAACACCCACGACACGAAGTGACCATTTGGAGAAGAAGAAAGTTGTTACCGCGATGCGGTAGCGTAATTAACTGCAGGGGCTTACGCCTGCAGGGAAGAGCGTCCCCACAATCAAAAACCCCTCAAACGAGGGGGAATCTGACGAAGTCTGCTACATCGGCCGCATCCGTTTAAACCTTCAATACATGGTGCCATAAATCAACTTGGCATCTTCAGAGAGGTGGACGGATAGCACCAATTAGTATCTGCCCCGAAATTCAGTAGAGACGTCCGCCGCGTTTTCATCCGCGTCTTTCGGTGGGGAACAAGGAGGACATTCTCGCTCAACATGATAGTATGCTATATGGTTACTCTTTATCTTAACATGTATACTTGTACCGTCTCTCTGTTACATGTTGATAAAACCCTTAGGATGTATACTTGACTACCAGGATTTTAATGGAGATCATACTAGTGGGGCCATAGTAGTCCATAAGTACATCCTTTAATTATTCATAGTCGAGGGAGTATCGAGACGGGGCATCGATATTCCAGAGTAGACTAGTGTGTACAATTCTTGACCTCGTATGAGGAGATGGTTGATCCCACAACATTGGTGTTTGACATCAGAGAATGTGTACAGGTGCTCATTGAAGAATGGGTACATCGAACATGACTCGCCGAGAACTCCTAGATGGTATTATAGCTCACGTCAGATAGCAGTTCTCTGATGACACTGGTACAGGTTAGTCTGTTGACCCGAGATCGTCATAGAGTCTTGTGTGATTCCCACTTTGCTTTGATTTCCACCCTATCACGCTCAAGAGGAGTTGTGCAAACAAGTGATTTTTAGGTACAGTCTTGAGTCACATGGAGGCAATGAGCGATAAGAGGGGATTTCGTCTCTCCCGGTATTGGGGGTTGATGTTGTGTTATGCTCGATTGGCCATAACAGGAAATCTCTGCCCAGGGTTGCTGAGATTTACTGGTAAGTGTTATCAGTAGTTTCTCGAACCATTATGAGTCTCGCATCGGCATGACTTATCAAGCTATTGGGGTCTAACGTTTACCACCCCCACGCTAGATATGCGACATCTCAAACGAAGAGACCGGACTGTACGGTAGTGTTACTTATTGGATTCACGGGAGTATGAGCAAGCTTGCTTGTTAATCTTCTGATCGCTCAATACCCGGGTAGCCATTACGTTCAGTTAGTACCGCTGACGGCTTGTGGGTAACTGATATGATCATTACCTACTGCCGGCGTATTGACGAGTCTTTAGAGTCCTACATAGAGGTTTCCTAGCTCAAGAGAAACGAAGTAGGGTACATATGTGATATGTGCAGGGCCGAGATTAATACGTGTATATGATACCGTATTCTAATCTCCCGATATGTGATATCGGTCGGTTATATGAGATATAGCCGGGTTATTGAATCAAGTGTTGATTCGATAAGATGATATATATGATATTAGTCGGTTGTAAGCAATACAGCCGGGTTATTAAATCAAGTGTTGATTTAATAATTTAATGTATGATTATATATTTTATATATTATTATACATTATCTAATATTAGCTCACTTAAGAATTTCTTTTTCTCACTTGTACATTTAATATATATGTGATATATATTATTGTATTTTTTTCTTTGTTTCATACTTGATGATACATTATGCATGGGTGTATGAGACTCATACCATACCATAAGATAATTATGGTGAATATTTATTTAGAGAATAAACAAAATTAGGTGGAAATAAGCAAGGCTAAGAGGCTTGGAGAAGCTTGTGGAAGCTTTGACTTAAGTCCACTAATTTTGTTTTTACTTTAGATATTTATTAATCCAACCATTATCTTTAGTCATGGTTAAGTCTCTACAATGATCATATATGATATTTTCTCATCCATGATTACCATTCATTCCATTCTTGACTTCATCTTCTTCATCTCAAGTTAGCTCACTAGGTTTTCTTGAGGTGAAGAAACAGAGTGAGAAAAATTATTCTAAAGTGAGCAAAATTCCTACTTCATCAATCTATACTAGACTAGCTATTTAGTATAGGTTGTTTGCTTCACTAATTCTCAATTGGTGAAGAGATAGCTTGAGTTGGAGATTCCTCGACGTAGATCATTTTCGGCCTCAAAGATCTTTAAGCAAGCTTGTTCCTTTCGCCTAGTGGAGCCTAACGAGAGTCCGGGAGACCACTAGTTGGAGCGAAGGGACTACTACATGGAGCTTTAGAAGTGAAGGACCGGTCTATAAAGGTTTTATTTCTTGTTCACTTAGAGTAAAGATGTTTACTTGCATAGTATTACCCTAATTCTCTAGCTAGATCCTCGGTTTCAGGTTTCTTAGTACTCTAAGTTTTTTAAAATTGCATGCCCGATGCCTTGGAAAACATAGTGAGGATGCTATGGAACTCGGCAAATATAATGGCTAAAATTAAGGGATTCAGATAGCTGAAAATAAGGGATTTATATGGTGGTTAATGGTTGACTATAGTAACATATAATGAAAGATTCAATGCATTGTATATAATTGTAAAACTATCCCTATCTATAAAATAATATAAATAGAGCTTTGTATGCCAAATGAAGACAGTGAATGAAATTGAAATTATTCTCCACTCTCTTTTTTCTCTTCTGTTTACTTTGTTCATAAAAACACAACTGCCAGAACAACTGAGATTGCAGAAGTATATCGCAACGAATCTGCAAGAAAAGAAGCATAACTCTATCAGCGATCGATCATTCTAAGTATTGAACTACATTCTAAATTCAACCTCGTTGTAGCGGTGAATAATTACTCGTACCTGCATGCCTGGAGCATGCCAATGGAGCAAAAACAGAAAGGCTTGTACATAGAAGAACAAAAAAATGACCATTCCACCAATGATGCCCAAACCATTCTTCTAATACACCAGAGTGTTAAGTGTCGCCGCTAAAGGATGTTCCAAAAAGCACGTCGCCTTGCGAAGATGTAAATATCCAATATAAGAAAGTAGAATTGATAAAAATAGGACATTGTTTTCAGAACAAATTAACCGGTCAATTAGCATGATTTTCAGTTTGTAATTTGCTAAAAATTAATTATCAAGGATCTTGCTGCTCGTCCCATTCACCGCGGGTAGCTTCCTTCCCAACAATGCCATGAAATCCCTCATCATGAGGTAGACGAGTAGCTTCCTGTCCGGCCCATCCATGGCGGATAGCTTCTCGGCCAACAACGCCGTGGATCCAAAGCTCTCATCAAGAGACAGCCGGGTAGCTTCTTGCTCGACCCATTCACCGCGAATAGCTTCCTGTCCAACAATACCGTGAATCCAAAGCCCTCATCACGAAGCAGCCGGGTAGCTTCCTGCCCGGCCCATCTACTGCGGGTAGCTTCCTGTCCAACAACGCCGTGGATCCAAAACCCTCATCACGAGGCAGCTGGGTAGCTTCCTGCCCGACTTAAGCTGTGAATCCAAATCCTTCATGCGAGGCCGGAAGACAGCTTCTTGCCCATCACACTTATTCACGGCAGGTAGATTCTTATCCAGCCTAAACCATGAATCCAAAGCCCTCATATGAGGCCGGTGGACAACTTCTTGCTCGTCGCACCCACTCATGGTCCTGGAGACAGCACGTCGCAGCCGATCTTTGGATGCCTTCCTCTTACACGGACCCGAACAAACGAACCGACGTCTCCATTATGGCGCCGCCCTCTCAGTGATCCGCTGACGTCATCGAGGATCCGCGTGAAAATTAAGGCGTGCGGTAAAATGTCGTGTGAACTCGGAGATCGAAGAGACTCAACAGATAAACTCTATGTCATTCCCAGACAATCCACTGCGAAGAATTCTCGGCACCAAGCTGAATAGAGAAAACTGAGCGGACCACTCTTGGCCCGACCCATAAATAGGTCGGAACGAGAGTGGGGTGTTAATGATAATACTCATAAGTGTAAATCTCCCAGATCATGACACGTAGCAGATGACATGTCACCCACGTAAGCCCACTAGATTCCTAGGGACTACAGAACTGGAATAAGCATGATGCAAAGGGAACGTTCCTCGGGGCCTCTTCCCCGAGGCTCAGTCCGAAGAATAGGCTACGACCTCTCGGGGCCTCCGTTCGACGCATTCCTCCCTCGCCTAAACCATCAGCCCATTACTCGACTCTAATCTATCCTATAGCTGATATTTTTCAGCTCCATTGCTCGTTTCTGAGCTATCTTATAGCTGAGATTCCTCAACGTTCATGTATGGCCTAGAGCATGGGGACGAGCACCTCTGTTACGGCTCCGTGTATCTCGCCACAACGGGATCTCCGCTGCTCCACGTCCCGCATCCCACGCTAGCATATCTTGCCATTAATGAGTGTATCTCGTCATTAATGGGTGTATCCTTCCATCAACGCGAACGTGATGTAGGAGCGCAACGGACGGCAAGAATCTTGCATCAGCTCGCTCTAATGCGACCCCTATATAAACCCCTCCTCCAGACGATTCAGGTAACTCGAATTGAATCCAATACGCCGCTACTCTGCCCATCTATTTCTCGGTACTTACTTGATCCTCGGAGGGTCTTACGGTGGTTTCCCACCTCGGGACTTCATTTGCAGGTAGCTCGGCGTTAACAACAACCAACAACCCATTGAGATTCATACCCAACCTTCATCACAGTTCTCAACCGTTCAGTCCCACTGGCCGTAAGATCGGCGGAGGACAATATCTGAGGAAGAGTCCGACCTCTATTAGAAAGGCATGTTCTTTTATTATTATTTTTCTCTTTACAGATTAGAACTAGAAAAGAGAAACCTTTCCCTTTTATTTGACAGGTTTTATTTTGCATATATAAGATCTCACTCTTAGTTCTAATTTTGATATTTTATTCTTTCTCTTTACAGATTAAATATAGAAAAGAATGATCTTCCCCTTCTTTTGACAAGTTTTATTTTTGCATCTGATCATTTCAAAGGCATCTCACAAAATAGTTATAAAATAAGAGAATTATAATATCGATCTATATAGCACGGACTCAGGTACAGATACAGGAAACGATACGAATTCACAGATGCACAACCTTTCAAAAACCTAGGATACATGATACATTTTATGTCACACCCCGCTTTCCAAAATACGTAAATACGGTACGTGACAAAGCCAACCATGCTATTTATGGCGAGAAAAAAATCCTTCCATAGTCACATTACGGCTGTCAATCAGATAGCAAGAACAGTAAATAAAATCTAACTATTACATGTCCATTTGCCGCAATAGATTATAAACAAGAAATGTATAGCGGAAACAAATAAAGATCCAATAAAGAAATAATATCTAGCTCACGCCCCTTATGAGATCACAACAATAAATTTAAACTATGGAAATAAAATAACTAAATATCTCTAAAACTAATCATCAAGCTCCTTATTGCTCAGGTTGCTTGTCAAAATACTCTTGATTTTCCTGCGACAAAGTCAAAAGAACTGGGCCATACAAAACCCAGATGTCGGTGCATCATAGATATCAATTATAATAGTAATAACCAGAATGGGATGCTATGATGAAACATGAATATAAATCAAAACCGCAGGTATAAAACGGTGGTTATATGTGTGTCATGTGTATCCTAAAGCATGTGCTTCTAAATTATCTATTCTACAAGTCTTTAAAATCAATTAATAAAATAGTCGATATAACTTAATAGTATCTCGTGCGTGCCCGGAACCACGGTCAAGACTCTCGGGGCTGAATTCGAGATGTACCGCTAAGCAGTAAAAATAGGATTTCATGTACAGACGAATGATGTCAGCATCATCATTCCGAGGCCCAAAGCCCGTATCGACTGATCAGTCTCTGGAAGTAGTGAACTATTGAGTTACAAGTTATGTTTCATTATTGATTTCCCCTTTTCCTCCAGATTTTATATTCAAGTCAGGTATTAACGATATCTATCTAATGCCAACACAGGATCAAGCGTATACAGGTCTTATCTATCTAGACAACAAGTCATGTCCATTAGGACAATAAGTAAGGATTGTCGGTGTTAGTAATAATCCAAGTAACAGGTCTAGTAATGTGTCATGAACATGTCAAGCAGTGTGTTTACACGATAAATACTTGATGGAAAACAGTAACCAGTTATCTAAATACCGTAGAAATAACTAATGTATATTAATTAAAATATAAAATTAATTAATTAACTAATTTACTATATATATACACCTGTGTGTAGTAATATTTACGTCTGCTACTAAACATACTGTTTTATAAGTAAAAGATCACGAATTACAATGAAATTATATTGAAACTATAACGAACTAGCATACAACCAGATAAACTTGTTATTGGTACAATACAAATTAATACTATAATATTGTAAAATGATATTACTTGCTAAACAATATAATGCGTACACTTTAAATAATTGTATAAAATTGGTATAGGTAAAATAATATGTTGCAAGTTTAAGAACTTGCATCAATTGATATACTCACGACGAAATACGGATTTTCCAAACGACGGCGACGTTCGAAATCACGATGTATACGTAACCTTAGCCAAACGACTGTGTATTGGTCTGAGGTACTCGCCGGTGCTCTGTGGAATTCCCAGAGGCTGGTACTTGGGTCGAAGGCGACGGCGACGAGTCGGGATTCGCCGGCGACGAGATGAAGTCGAGTTTCGAACTTGGAAAAGAAGATAAGAGAGAGAAAGAGATGAAGGGAGGTCTGGGTTTGAGGAGGTGTCGACTGGAGATGGGATCTGGGTCGTGTTCGTCAGCGGGGAACTAGGGTGGCGACAGCGGTCGGCTCCGGTGAACAACGATAGAGGACGAGAAGAAGAAGAAGATGCCGGGGATGAGAGCTTTGGGTCACGTCGAAGGAGAGGAGAAGAGGTCGCTGGGTAGGCAACGAGACGATGAGGCAACGCCGACGCCGACGCTGACGCCGAGGTCGGAAAACAAGGAAGTGCGGTGAGGTGATCGAAAGACAAGAAGAAAAGAAAGAGAAGGTGATGCCGAGGGTGGTGTAGGTGGTGAAAGGAATGCTGGCGATGACGAGAGGGAAGGAGTGATGAGGGTAATGGCGGTGGTGATCGGGTTCAGAAGACGGCGAGAAGGGAAGACGAAGGAAGTGGGTTTTCGGTTATGATGGTTGGAGCTCAGGCAAGGTCTTGGGTAAGGGAGGAAGGAGGTGGTGACATGGAAGAGGAAGTGGAGATGATACTTTGTGAACATTCCTCGGGACCTCGTCTCCGAGGAATCACCCAACCTATCGGAGCCCTCCCAGGGTACCCTCCATATTCGCCTTGCAAACAGCCTTCAGCTTGCCTTCGAGCTCTCCTATAGGCTTGAGCTTCCTCGGCCTCCCGACTCGTCTCCGAGCTATTGCAGGTCTGAGCTTCCTCGGCCTTCTTGGGGTAGGCCAAGCTTCCTTGGCTCTCCTGACCAACCGAGAATGCAAAGCCCAAGCGCCTCCGCAACGGCTCTGTGTATCTCGCCAAATGCGAGATATCCGCCGCTCCACGTTTCGCGTCCACAATGGATCCAAACACTTCAATCTTTGAAAATAAATTTTAGGTTGAGATTTTTTTAAGGAAAATATTTTTGTACCCGACTACTTTTGTTATGAATATAAGCATTTCAATTTTAAGCGGGCTAACGCCGCTTTTACTTAAGCGGACGTCTAGGCCTCTTTTTAGAACATTTCCGTAAGTTAATATATTTGTAAATATCTCTGCGTGTGGTTGTACTTTATAATTTCCATGTGCGCAATCCTTTATTCTACCGAGTATGACCACCTAATTTTGGTCGCTCCTTTCTATGTCTTTCATCTTGATTTTCTATCTACCTTTTCTTTTCAATTTATACAAAAGTACGTTAAATAAAAGGTTTTTATGCTTATTTTCGTTATGATTCCCAAGCTGGCTCAAGTCACTAAGGAAGATATTTTCATATGAAAATAAGGAAGATATTATCATGTGTATAATCAAGCTTTTTTTAGATCGACATTCTCAACATATTTTTATTCTGATATTTTAGTGATTAAATTTTCAGAATTAAAATTTTCATAATAGTTGCACTCGAGTTTATGTTACCCAGTGCAAGAACATGGCCTGCTAAACATATATATTTTCTCAATCCTAGTCATATCTTTAAAGTTTAGGTATTATTGCACAATCTATTCAATTCTCACATGATATATCTTTAAAGTTTAGGTATTTTTGCACAATCTATTCAATTCTCACATGATGTGTGTTGTTGCGTAAAGGCTCAGATTTCGGCTCAAAGGGTTTTCAACAGCAGAATACCATGTTAGAATTAATCCAAATTATCTTCTCAACATTCCTTACTAATACTATTAGAAGTTTTGATACACCCATTGACTTCCAACAGATGATGCATTTTATTTCGAAGCAAACCAAACAACAAAGCTTGATAAGTTGAACAACGGTCTTATAGCATGAATCAAATTATTTTTCTTATTTTACCCAAAAAAATAAAAATTCTAACCCCTATTTTACCACATAATTTATATATGAAAAATGTGTTTGAAAACTTCAAAGAAATAAATATGGGCAACATTATATATATAAATAATTAAATGTTAATTAAACAATTACATTAAAACTACATGAAGGACAACACTAAACTTAAGAACAAATGTTGCAACCTTGTTTTCTTTTTTTTTAATCTTTTTCTCCTGCAGCAAACAAAAATAGAAAGCTCACTAAGTTCCACAACAATTCTAAAACTTATTTTTTTACCCCCATTTTTGGTAACAAATTCATAAATCCATTTGCTGAAATGCTACATGGTCTTTCATGCAACTCATTATATACAAATTGCGCACTGAAATGTGTTGCTAAAATGTAGGGAAAATGGTTAAGGGATCATGTAAGATCATTATATATAGCGATTCCAATCGAGAAAACTGCGAGAACGATAATAAAAACCGACATCATCTTGTCCCGCCTGGTCGCTATGCTGTGATGATCCCTGAAACAAAGCAAAAAATAAATAAATAAAATTGTGAAACATTGCCTTAACCGCCTTTTCTCTCTCTCTTTTTCTTTAACTTTAAGAAGTGAAAGGTTGTTTCCTGCAATTTACCATGATTTTTCCAATCTTTCTATATTCTTGGGGCTCATATAGATTGCAGTTTGCTCCTTATAAGTGATTTTAATTGCAGAAAACCACCTGAAATTTGCCATGTAGCAGGACATACCATCCTTTTCTTTAACTTATAAAGGTGAAGGGTGTTATTTAGAGCCTTAATTTTTCAAACCAAATCTTAAAAGAATATCAAGAAATCACCGGAGGGTTATAGCAGCAGGAAAAATAAAGCCAATGCAGACTGCAGCGGCTGTGGAAAACGAATCCCAAATGCACGGAATCAAATTCGCAAACATGAAAACCATTGAGAGCAGCCCCACGGTAACAGATGCAAATCTGTTGTTGTTAGAAAACGAAGGCGGCCACAGTGGAAGTAAAAGGTCGTTGACGTTGAGGCGAAGGGCAAAGAAGATGACTGGGAAAGCTAGCATGAGGTGAAGTGCATAGCTCACTCGAACAATGTCAGTGAGAACAGAGCTATATCGGATATCAAGCTTAGAATTGAAGTTAATGAGTACATCGTCGAGGATATGTTCGCCAAAGAGGAAGTAAGCACAGAAGCCTGTGGCTATGTAGAGTATAGAACATAAGAGAAGCGAAGTCCTCACAATGCATTGAAACAACAAAGGGTTTTTGACCTCGTTTTCTATACTGTGAACTGCAAAAAAAAAAAAATCAAAGAATAAACAGATAATAAAAATGAGTAGAACAAGAGAAGGGTATTTTAGGTAATTTATGTAATAATTTTATCCTAGTTAGTTGTTGGGATTATGTCTCGTATCCGAATATGCATTTATGGATATGGTCAATTAGACCCTAGCATAATAAAACAATTCATTGATAACATGAAAGTAGAAAAGTCACAATAACAAGAGAAAGAAACAGAAATAATAATTTTCAAAAAAATCATCCCTCAGACAAAAAAAAATTTATTGACTAGTGATCAACATTCATCGAACAAAATCTTCAAAAACCATCGATAAATTAAGTGGATTTCATCTTTTTATGCACTTGCCTAAAAATGTAGCATAGTATAAATTTTATGATGTAGAACCAAAGAAGAAGCTTTTTTATCATGGAAGATCCTAGAATTTCTTTCAACCCAAATGCACCAACAAAATACCATGAAAAACATATCCCGATCATTTCTAGTATTCTTCTTAGCACTTATGGTTCGCCACTTTGTCCATAACAAGAACATTGATGTCGGCTTTCCTTTAATCTTCCATAAATTCCATATAGATTTTACAAAGGAACGTCTTAGAAAAATATGCTTAATTGTTTCTGGTTCTACGTTGCACATAACACATAAATAACACATAAAGTCCCTTTGTTAACACCTGTATTGGTTCTGCGTTGCATTTATGGGCCATTTAGGCCGGGTCACCTATAGGTTTTTAGTACTATAGATATCTCTCTTGTGGGTGAGAGATAGTGGGCTTGAGAGACGTAATGTGAGTATGAGGGCTTTGTGCCTCCCCTTTTTTGTATATATGAGAGCAAGAGAGGGGAGATGACAGAGTGAGAGAGCTTCGTTAGGAGCTTTATAATCTCCTCATAGATCAATATAATTTTAATGCTTGTTTTTGCCCTCTAGATGTACCGAGGTGGTCGAACCACGCTACATCCGATGTTTTTCTTCTTTATGGTGTGAACCATGTGATTGTGTTATCTATCTTGTGTTTTAGATGTAGTGAGGTGGTCGGAACCCCCAACATTAATGATATGAATAGAGAGGCAGCCCTCATATACCTTTTTCCCCCAATTGTTGTATGTCAAGATTTTGAGATTCACACACTAGCCACGTTATCAGAACACTTAGAGCATATTAGCATAATTGTAGTCAAACATGCGACGCCTTTCTGAGTACCAACCATTGGAGTTGAAACTATATTTATTTTATTTAGTTGAAATTCAGTTTTTGAGTTTATAGATTATATTATATTTCTCATCTCATGAACAAGATATAGCACTTGTTCTACTACCCTTCAGTTTGTAGCAAATGGCTATTTTTCTTGCAATGCTGACGAAATGAATTAGAAATGGAAAAAATGATTGTTTATCGAACAACTATTTACTCATAAATTTTTCAAAATCTAAGGATCAACAAAGGCAGTGCCTACCGTAGTAATGACAGACAAATGCAGTGACGAGAACGGGGACTGCGGTGAATAGATTCCAGACAGATGCCAAATTATTTATCTCTGGCAGCAATCTTGGTGTCTCTATACCTCTCTTCATGAATTTGAGAATCAGAATTGCAACTGTGACGACAACAAACACAACTGCCAGAACAAATGAGATTGCAGATGTATATTGCAACGAATCTGCAAGAAAAGAAGCAGAACTCTATCAGTGATCGATCATTCTAAGTATTGAACCGGATTCTAAATTCAACCTCGTTGTAGCGGTGAATAATTATCCGTACCTGCACGCCTGAAGCATGCCAAGGGAGCAAAAACAGAAAGACTTGTACATAGAAGAACAAAAAACCGACTGTTCCACCAATGATGCCCAAACCATTCTTCTAATACACCAGTGTGTTGAGAGCCACCGCTAGAGGACGTTCCAGAAAGCACGTCGCCTTGCCAAGATGTAAATATCCAATATAAGAAAGTAGAATTGATAAAAAGAGGACATTGTTTTCAGAACAAATTAACCAGTCAATCGGCATGATTTTCAGTATGTAATTTGCTAAAATTAGTTATCAAGGATCTTTTGCGAGTTGACGTTGGTTTGAGCATCTGGTTTGAAATGCAAGGGGAAAGAAAAGTCTCACACAGTCACAAGTTTTAAAAATAAAAAAACAAATAACTCCAAGTTTAGATTCATATTTTCGCAGATAACAGCCACCAAAATGAGCAAAAATGGAGTGTGCGACCATATACGAATACTCTCACTTTGAATAGACTTGGGTTAAAAGGAAAAAGATGATTGTGAGTTGACGTCGGTTTCAGCAAACTGAAAACACATGTCAGAACACTCCAGTATAGTTATGCAGTTGGTGAACTTTAAAACCAATTAAATAACAGGGTCATGCAATAGCCAAAAATAAATTTGAGTCGATCTGCATTGGATAACTTTTAATATAGAGATTGACCCTAGAGGTGTTACATAGTAAACCAGTTGAAGGGTGACAAGTGTTAGAAATAAAGGAACTAAAACAGAATTGAAATTTTAGATTTTAAAGTTTACCAATAATAATCATGTAGACAACCATTACGCCGATATTGCTCAGAAACACGCAAATTTGCAGAATCATCCTCCATCTTCCCCCAAATGCATCCTCCATCACTCCTCCATATGAACCTCCGTACGAATTCACCTTCCCTGCCCGGCTAAATTTAATCAACATCTTAACCGAGTAATCGGTGAGGAAAGCCACAAACACAATCATAGCAATTCCGGGGATTAAGCCCAACACTTTCATTGTCACGGGCAAAGTCATGATCCCAGCTCCAACTATGGTATTGGATAGATTGGACACTGCACTCAAAAAGGAAGGGCCTTTCGGTTCATTTGAGTCATCGGAAGGTCTATTCGGTTCTTGTGAATCATCGGAAGGTCTATTCGGTTCTTGTGAATCATCGGGAGGGCTATTCGGTTCTTGTGAATCATCGGGAGGGCTATTCAGTTCTTGTGAATCATCAGAATCCGCCTCTTTGCTTTGTAGAAGAGGTACAGTATTGGTTTCCATCTGCCTATTCTTTCGCCTTCGCTGTAGCAATTACAAAGACAATCAAGAACAAAAACCCGTCTCAAAATTCACACTTTTAAGCAAACTTTTAGTCAAGGACTAGGGTTTCAAGCATGGAACCAATCCATTGTAGAATGGGTTTCAAAGATTAATACATCACAAGATCGGCTAAATGTCTTAACTAGATATCTTTTACAAAGAACACTTTATCAAGAAGACCATTTTCTTAACACCTCGCCATCAAAACTAGCACTAAGATGGAGATGAAGTTGATGTTAGCAAGATTTTATTAAGCAAGGCTTAGAATTTTTTTAAAAAAAACTACCGAAAACTGCAGCAGCAGCTGCAGCATTGATCTCATTTTCATTAAAAGAAATTTGGAGAAAACCCCAAAAAACGGTAGCCACTACAAAGAAACTCAAAGAAAACCAAGAACCCATCTCAAAGTTCACATTTTTAAGTAAAATTTCAATCAAGAACTTGACTTTCAAGCACGAAACAATCTTAAAGATATTTAAGCTACTAAGGCTTACATATATCACAAAATCAACTAACATGTCGTAATTCATCTCTTTAACAATGAATAATAATCAAGAAAGATCATAGGCATGAAGATTAAGAGAATGATAGCAAGAATTTTTACGTACCCCTCCCCTAATGAGATGCAGAGAACTGCAGCAGCTTCAGGTCCCTTTCAAAGAGAAAATGGTTCAAAATGAGAAGAAAAATTCTCTATAAATTAAGACCATAAGCATGCACATATATACGACTTTGAATGGTGTTTTTTGTACTATTGGAGAAAAGTATGGGCTGTTTTCATCCGTGTCAAAACATTATTATTTACATGATTACCCAAGAGTTTAACTGAGTTTTGTACACAACACATGAATACAACAACATGCATATGCATTGTTAGTTTTGCTACATTTGGAGGATTTGAATAGGGGATCTCTTGTAAAGAGTGTTATCGTTAGATATTAATCTCCTTCCACAGTAATGTTCACTTCTTTTTACCTAGGTTGTATGGACACTTCCGTCATATTGCCGTGTTTGTGTCCGACACATATTAAACACCAACATTTGCATGACACTTGTACGACAATATCGAACATGTATATATACGTATCAAACACATTATATATGTGTCGTATGTATGTTGTATGTATGTCTTACACATGTACATGATTTTAGTATGCTATAATTATCATGTGCCTTTTTGGATGCAGTCCTTTTTATTTATTTTTTCATGTTTTATAAGAGAGTTGTGTCTATGCATGTCCAACTTCCGTCTATTTCTTGACCCTCCAAGCAATATAAAGAAGTAGTATAAAAGTTATAGGGCTTTAGATGAGATTCATTTGATTCTTTCGCTGGTGCCTCTGTCTTGGAGATTGCAAAAAAAAATATCTTGGGATGAAATGGAGTTGAAATTGGTATTATTAGTTGACATTGGAGAGTAGATGAAACATGGCAATTGACTTCAGACTTATGATCCTATGTAATCATTAGGATGTATTTACTTGGATGTTAGACTCGTTACATTTTCTTGTATATGTTGTTGTAGCAGTTTTATATTTCTTATATAAAATAATATATATTTGTGTTCCTGTATCCCAAATTTTGGGATTTTTCCATCTCCCTGTATCGCATCGTATCGTGTCCGTGGCCGTGTAACCTTGCTTTTCACAGACACAGGCGATAGAAATTGATGAATTAACTAGAATGTATGCATCAAAATAGTGAGATATTGATGAACATTAATGAATTTGGGGGGGGGGGGGGGCATTTAGCATGAATAAATGAATGGATATGGATACATGAAGATATTTTAGTTAAATATAATTAAAATAATAATAATAATAACAATGATATAAATTTTAACTCATGAAGCATATGCAACCTTCGCAAACTTTTTAAATTAGAAAGGTCAATGAAAATATGTGCTTGATATGAAAATCCAAGTATAGATTACCTTTTGGATGACTGCTGCTCTCAAACTCCCAACCACTCCAAAGCTCAAAAGCTGAGGCCTTGTATATCTTCTCTCATCCCCAAAAATGAAAGGGGTGTGTGTGTGTGTGTGTGCGCGCGCGCGCGCGTGTGTGTGCATGCGTGTGTCCCAGAAAATGATATGCGTGTGTGCATGCGCGTGTGTCTATAGCCCAGAGACTATTGTGTTTATGCTTGTTTTAGTATCTGCTATGATCTTTAAATGAAACACGGTGACGATCCTATCTTCACTCACAGCACAAAACTATTTCAAACTACAGTCAACTCACACAAACTCTAGGGGCTTGGAGTAGCCCATTGATGCGGCTTGGAGTAGCCCATGGGGGAGACCCGGGTTCAAGTCTAGGGTACCCCATTAATGAGGGGTCGCTAATTTATCCCACCTATTATCTCAAAATTCACATAAACTTTAAATTGAAAAGCAAGTTCTCTGTGAAGCTCTGATATGTCTCACAACTTCCCCTATTCATGAAACTCAACTAAATTCAGCAATTCTCTTCATCTTCAATCTCACTTAACAATGATGCACGAGTTCTAGCGTTTCATGAGGCATCAACTATTCGTAAGATTTATCTATACGATGTTTTGGGGATGAGATCATACCTGCACGATCGAACCATCGGCTCGAAACCTCCTGAAAATCTCTTCCCGAGCTTCTCAACACAAGCACTCCTGTCCTTTCCTCGCAATTCAGGATGAAGAGAAGGAGACCTGTCTCCCATATTGAGACATTTTGCCTTCATACTATGTTTCCAGGAAGCAAAACTATTGTGTTAAGCCTTGGCTTTCTGATATGGGAAATGAAGTGGATCGAATCTTGCGAGTATTTTAGAAGGAAAACAGATAAAATATAATAATAATAAAAAAGAACCGGATATACATAGATCTCCCAATTGTGGTGTGTCAAGATTTTCAAGATTCTCAGACTATCAACTATCGAACATAACCTTCTAGTTAACTTGAGATAAGTTCAAGTATTATGAAAGAGAGAAGAATATCAAATTGATTTACCATTTATCAGGTTATGAATCATGTTAGTAAGGCACTGAGCCTCAGTTCATAAAAATATAGTAACGAGCATGGTTAAACATGATACTGAAATTCCTCAAAAATCAATTCATCCGATCCATCTACTCTCTAGAAAACAAGAAACCCAATACATATTCGAGATATATTTTCAATTAAAAAATGTTGTAGGACTTGAATATCAGTTCAATATTTAGCATATAACATAGAGGCGATCTGATTCCTGTTCTGAATTGGTTGATGTTCACCTGCCAATGCTTTTGAGAAATAAATATCTTTGACACATACTGACAATATGAAATTTCTAAATTTATTTTCAACATAACAGTCGAAAGTGTATAATGATCGATGTTTCGATCGTAGCCTTATAATTGGTGCCATCTGTGATTATATGACAATGGAAGGTGGGTATCTATCTCCTTGTTTAAGGCGTCTGCGGCATTCCCTTTCCTGATTATGCTATGCGTTAGTAATAAAACTCTTGAAACAAAACAAAGCTGATTGATGCAAAAGAAAGTGTCAATCAAAGCAAATTATAGTAACTTTATTCAATATATAATATATGTTTTATATATGAGAATATATTTGTATACTTTTCTATTATATATATATATATATATATATATATATATATATATATATATATATGAAAAATGGAATTGTTAGATGGAAATTTGCCTGGCCAGCTCTGGAAAAAAGAAAAGAAAAGAAAAGAAAAAAGAAAGATAAGTGGTCCACTCAGATACTGAATATTGTACTTCTACAAATTTGAAAGTGAAAAAAAAATCTCTGAGAAAGATATGCTAAGATGACCAAATATCAAAACATAATGACATAACGATCAAAGAGTTTTGATCCGACATTTGCTTAATATCCCCTAACACCTTTTGCGGCTACACAAAGATCAAACTCTAGAAACAAAATAAAGAAGATAGATGCAAATCAGTCTGAGTTGCTACAAATTATAGAACGCCAAGTTTGCTTCTACGGCAAGCAAAGAGGTTAGGATAGCTTCGTCAGCTTCTTAGGTGAGAAGATACGGTTCAATGCACAGGAAGAGATCAAGCTGGCTTTCAACAGCTCCAATACCTGCATCAGAGGAAGGTATTGAAAGTTCCATCAGAGAATAAACAACAACAAAATCACTTCTGGGAGAAAAAACAACTGGTAGAAGAGTACTGTCAACTAAATTATATCAAGAAAAATAGAGGATTGGAACACTTGACCTTAGCTTCTCCGAGTGTGACCTCCTTCTCTACTAAGTTGGTGATAGGCTCTTTGAGTTGCTTGATCACATCGATTGCAGAGGCAGGTGAAAGCGGTGTTATAGCCATATCATCAGTAACCGTGAACCTAACCGAATTCTTTGCATAACCTCCTCCATTTTTTGTACTTGAATTTGGAAGCTTTGGATTCACTTCGTTTGTGGTTACCACATCTATATTATGCTTGCACTTAGTTTTTTTATCGATCTTCATTACATTAAACCAGCAGGTTTGACATCGGTGCGCGTTGGTTCTGATAGACACATCGGCTTCAATCCCTAGTACTTGGTTGTTGCAGTTAAAATGCGGGTAGAGCTTCGGAGACAGTAACATGTTCTTGGATTCCGTGGACATGATACAATCGTTGCCGGCAGACAAGACCTCGACGCTGGTGTACAAGTTGTCGACACAACCGACAGAGGAATGCTTGTCCAATAGCTTCACTATGGATCCAAGTGGGAAGGTCAGGAAGGAGAGGAGGACATCTGCAAAGTCATTCCCTGCTTCAGCAGAGACAATCTTTCCTGTCCTTTTGTTTTGAAGAAGTTTCATACTTATCGTCTTGCTCAAATTAACAGCTTCTGCACCACCTTCCGATTTGATCTGAGGGGTCTCTATAAGCTCACATTCTTCTTCTTGGTAGTCGATTGATTCCGTTCTCCGTAGGAAAACATCAGTAAGTGGCGTCTTTGATACCAATAGCCTCCTTAGTATAGCGAAAATCTGAGACAGAAAAACCAATTATACAAGGTTGGTTTGTCTATAAAAATGGTTTTAACTAAATGTATTTGTTTTACCTGAACCCTGCGAACATTCACAATCCGCGTCTCAAGGGTAGTTGCATCTTTGATCCCTAGCTTTTGAAGCAGAGAAAGGGTAGCCGTTACACTGCCGGGTGCTACATTCAAGTCATCGCTGATAACATAAGTTGCTGCTCCTTTCAGAAACACATAATTTTTTCCATCATTATTTTTCGGTGTCCATTCAACACCTTTATCCATAGGTTTTCCACAAGGACAGCGAACACCACATACCGAACTGTAAAGGCGGCTGGTGTCGGTGAAGCAAGCAAATGTTGGGCACCTATAAAACCGACGAGGGTTTAAATCATCAACGACATACACGAACAAATCTTCACATAGCCGTTCAGCCGAACTTCTAGGCTTCAGCAACATATCCTTACATGCTTCGGTCTCAAAATACTTGACGTCGAGATTTTCCACACTCTCATACAGCTTGTCCATGCATTTAATCGATGATCGCTTGTTTAGGAGTCTGACGATGGTACCCATGGGCAAAGTCAAGAAGCTCAAAAGTACATCTACAAAATCCTTTTCCGCTTCGGCAAACACCACCCTATTCTCTTCCTTATCAACAACAAGCTTCACTCTAATAAAGGCCATGGTAATTGAGGATTATATCTTCTGCAGATTCGCTCAGACCCCAACTCTCACCGTTTAATGAATATAGACTGTTTGGTTCCTCGTAATGGCAAAGTTAGGAATTTAGAATTGATACAATACCAAAATATATCAATAACTTTAGCATAATTTCAAAAATAATCCAAAACGATCGATGAATATCAAAACATGAACCATCTATTATATCAGTTAAAACATCTTTAAATTACACTATTTTTATGCTAATAGGAAATATTTATTGTTAATTGCAATAGAGTATGAATTTATATACAATCATATTGTACAACTATGCAACAAAAATATTTTCCAATTAATTAATCTTCAAGTTCTAATTTAGATTCATCATTGTAAGAACGTCAAGGGTCAAATAAAATTTACAAAACCATCAAAAAGGTTTTTTTTTTTAAAAGAGAGAGAAGAAAAATGATATATAGAAGTTGTAGCATCATTAACAAGCAAACTTGTATAACAAATATTTCTCATAAAAATTAAAACAAACCTTCTTCTTAATCAAAGCTTCAATTCAAATAATGCCTTCCGAGTTGAATTTCTTCTTTTGGAACTAATGACTTTCTTTTCTGGTAAAAGTATATATAGAGTGGAAAGAGAAAGATTTGAGTAAAAAATTATAGATTTTATTGGATTTTATTGTTTGTATTTAATATTTAAATAGATAAACATCTAAATTAATTTGATTTGTTGGATAACTGTTATTTCTCACCCTCCAAAAGTAAATAAAAATTCACTTTGAAATCTAAACTAATTTTTGTCTCTAACCACATCATTATTCACACCAACTTTCTTTTTTTAGTTTCTTAGTCCAAACCAACCATATTTTTTCATATAGAGAAAGTACTTGGTCCAGAAAGTACTTTCTTTTGACGTGCCTACTATCCTTGGGCGCCAACCCACCCACCCCCAACCCCCGGTGTGGATCCATTAAGTAGGGGTTCGTGTTTTTTCAAATTCACGAACATTTTCGTGTGGCGTCCTACGAACGATCCGTTCCGTTCACGTTGTTCATTTGACAAATCTTAGATAGTGTATGGATGAAAAGTCGCATCGATCGGAAGTGTTTTGCATATGTAGAAACATATGGATTTATTTCAGCCGAACGAATTTTGAAATTTTAGAACTAGGTTTGACACATGCAAAATACTTCCGATTGATGCGATTTTTCACGGCTTAGTGCATGCAACTAAGCCGGTCATGTCTTGGGTGAAAAATAAAATGCTCCAAGTTTGCCAGTAATATGTGGGTATACATAGATGCACTTAACTTCTCAAAAATTGTTCTCTAAGTGCCACTAATGTTTGTAAACAGGTCCATGAACGTCAAGGGCCCAAATTTGTACGTTTTCCACTAGGCTGCTCAAGAGCCAGGGGAGGGGGCTTTAATTGTTTAATTGAAGCCACCAACAGAAATAGTAATGGATCAATTTTCTTAATCTCAGATATCAGGATCGTATCGGTCCGAAGATTTTTATATGGGATATCATGTTTTAAATATCGATTTTTAAAATATCGATATTAAATAAGCAATTAACCGTAGTTCAATATTTAAATATCGATTTCTCAAGTTTTGCATTATAAAATATTATAAATATAGCTAAACATAAAAGGTTAGCTTTCTCAAAGAAATTCATCCTCAATAGTTCGATGGTGGAGTGCAAAGCTAATAAGCAATTAACCGTAGGTTCGAATCTCAGAGATTCTCAAAAATTATCTCTGAGATTTAAAAATATTTAATCGTAATTTGATGTTTGGCCCTACGGAGCCGCAAACAAAGGACCTACGGGTTAGTCCGTAGGGGCATGTATATGGGTTACAGTATATAGTAAGGCTACTCAGGCAAGATTAGAAACAGGTAACTGATTTTGAGATCCTCAGTTACTTATAATTTAAGTATTTATGTAGTTTTCATTATAGACATTTCAAAATGCTGCTAGGAAACATTGTTCTTCTTTTGGAAAGGCGTGTTCTTTGATTTTTTATTTTTATTTTTCTCTTTACAGATTAGAACTAGAAAAGAGAAACCTTTCCCCTTTATTTGACAGGTATTTTTTTGCATAAGATCTCACTTTTAGTTCTAATTTCGATATTTATTCTTTCTCTTTACAGATTAAAAATAGAAAAGAATGATTTTTCCCCTTCTTTTGGCAAGTTTTATTTTTGCATCAGATCATTTAAGAGAATATCTGATATAGCTCTGTTCTCACAAAATAGTTATCAAATAAGAGAATCATATCGATCTATATAGCACGGATACAGGATACGATACGGATTCATGGATGCACAACCTTTCAAAAACCTAGGATAAATGATACATTTTATATCGATTTTAAATAAAATAATAAAAATATATATTAAGATATACGTATAAATATATAATAACATACAAAAATAATGGCATTTAGTTAGATATTCAATACACTGTCAAAGTTTTAAGAGTCTTAATTTTTTAGAAAGAGATGAGAAGCGTCGATTCGAAATAGGTTGATGAGACATTTACAAGTTCGAGAGAATCTGGGTTTTGAACTCCAATTCGCAGTCCAGGATGATTCATGAGGCGTTTTCAAATATCCATGCTTCATAGGCGTTGATGATGCTTGCATTGATTTTCAAATTTATAATCTACTTATGTTTGAATTTTTTGGTGCTTTATAAAAAAAGAAAAGAAACAAAAATTTGATCTTTATAATTTATAGGTTTGACTGAAATTGTCCGTGTAAATAGTTTCAGCTATTTATAGTGAATGTTTCAAGTTTTTTGCTAACAAAGTCAAAATTATTTTGTTAATCTATATAAAAGATTGTACACTCTTATAGTTGAGTTAAATTTATTTATTAGGAAAGAAATATATACAATAGTTTCATATTATAATATGCCATGTATGATGCGGAAATGGGTGTAAGATGTCGGGAAGTACTGAATCCTAACTCTGTCATGATTCCAAAGCTGGCTCGGTTCACCAACAGCCTTTCGAAGCAGGGTCGGTCCGACGAGTGGAGCGAATCTATTATTTGATGCTATCAATATATGTACACATACTTGATTTCAGGAATTTTGTCCGTTAAAAATCCTAATTATTCTTAAAGGATTTAGGTAGGCTAAAGGGCCGACATATGAAAACCTGCAATTCTTCTATTAAAATAGTGAAAAGATTTTACTATTGCCCGTAAAAATTTGGGTGTCTCTATGATTGATCTTTGTTTGTTTGTGTTTTTCTTAATCTTTGTTTATGTTTTATTTTGGTCATCTATAACATAAGACGTCCTGGTAGGAGACCGAGATTGACGATTTTGGACAGCCTGAGGACAGTTTGGAGTGATGTAATTTTTTTTTTCTTTTCATGACCGAGCAAATATGGCTGGTACATATTAGAAATTTTTTAGATTGACATTCCACTGGAGTTTATGTTACCCTGTGCAAGAATATAACCTACGAAACATAACTATCATAACCTGATCATCCATACAACTTACAACCTGATCATCCATACAACTTACGAATATGATAACGAAGTTGTTAGAATATTAGATATATTTTCTCAATCCTTGTCATATCTTTAAAGTTTAGGTATTGTTGCACAATCTATTCAATTCTCACATGATGCTTGTTCAGATTTCGACTCAAAGGGTTTAATTTCAACCGGAATACCATGTTAGAATACAAATTATCTTCTCAACATTCGATCCTTACTAATTCGAAGTTTTGACACCCATTGACTGGCAACAAATGATGCATTTTATTTCGAAGCAAACCGAACAACATGAAAAGTTGAACAACAATCTTACAGCATGAATCAATTATTTTTCTTATTTTACCCAAAAATAATAATTTCTAACCCCTATTTTACCACATAATTTATATATGAAAAATGTGTTTGAAAACTTCAAAGAAATAAATATGGGAAACATTAAATATATAAATAATTAAATGCTAATTTAACAATTACATTAAAACTACATGAAGGACAACACTAACATAACAACAAATGTTGCAACCTTTTCTTGTTTTCTATTTTTATCTTTTTATCGTGCAGCAAACAAAACTAAGTTCCACAACAATTCTAAAACTTATCTTTTGTACCCCCATTTTTGGTAACAAATTCATAAATCCTTTTGCTGAAATGCTACACTGTCTTTCTTGCAACTCATTATATACACATTGCGCACTGAAATGTATTACTAAAATGTAGGGAAAATGGTCAAGGGATCATGTAAGGTCATTATATATAACGATTCCAATCGACAAAACATCGAGAACGATAATAAAAACCGACATCATCTTATCCCGCCTAGTCGCTATACTGTGACGATCCCTGAAACAAAACAAATAAATAAATAAATAAAATTCTGAAACATTGCCTTGACCGCCTTTTTCCCCCTTTTCTTTGACTTTAAGAAGTGAAGTTTGTTTCCTGCAATTTTCCATGATTTTTCCAATCATAAACTGAACTGAGAATGTCATTTTTTCAATCTTTCTATATTCTTGGGACTCATATTGATTGCGGTTTGCTCCTTATTAGTGATTTTAATTGCAGAAAACTATCTGAAATTTGCCATGTGGCAGGATATACCATCCTTTTCTTTAACTTATAAAGGTGAAAGGTGTTATTTTAAGCGATTTAGAGCCTTAATTTTTCAAACCAAATCTTAAAAGAATATCAAGAAATCACCTGAGGGTTATAGCAGCAGGATAAATAAAGCCAATGCAGACTGCCGCTGATGTAGCAAACGAATCCCAAATGCTCGGATTCAAATTCGCAAACGTGAAAACCAATCTGTGGTTGTTAGAAAACGAAGGCAGCCACAATAGAAGTAAAAGGTCGTTGACGTTGAGACGAAGGGCAAAGAAGATGACTGGGAAAGTTAGCATGAGGTGAAGTGCATAGCTCACTCAAACAATGTCAGTGAGAACAGAGTTATATCGGATATCAAGCTTAGAATTGAAGTTAATGAGTACATCGTCAAGGATATATCGCCAAAGAGGAAGCAAGCGCAGAAGCCTGTGGCTATGTAGAGTACTAGCATTGTATCCGCGCTACGCGCAGGATAGCGTGAATTAAAGAAAAATGAGACGATGAAGTAGTTTTCAAGTAAAAATTTAAATTCTATTTAGTCTCTCGTACTCTCAACTTATCTTGGTTATACTCAATGATTAATAGATACTTAAGAGACTATAAGTTATATTTTTTTATTTTAAATAAGAATTAAGAATGTGTTTTTTTGTTTTTCTGAATTGAAAAGACATGCAAGACATTAATGGATGATAGCATAATAAGGTACATGATATTTATTAGTCATCCATTTCATTGAAATAGACATATAATATAAGCAAAAATTCTTGTCCTAAGTATTCATAAAGTACATCACAATATCCGTATTACATAAAAAAAAATAAAACAACACTGATTAACAAACTAAAAAAACTTACAATCTCATAGCGGCCTAATATAATGGAATACTTGGAAAATGAATAAAGTGACCTTATATAGGAGAGTAAGAGTTCAAAAAATAATAGCAAAATAAAATATTAATAAATATATCATTTTAGTTTGTTAATAATGTGTTACTTTTTGAACTCTTACTCTTATCACAATTCACTCTGTATTTGAACGGTTTTCAATAAAGTAGATTTGACAAAACATAACTTGACTGATTTGATAGCATTGTAACTTGAGTAAATTAAATAAAAATATTTGAAAAAGATAATATTTGATTTTGTTTAGTGATGAAGAACACAACAAAAAATGAATGGCGCCAATATTTCCGATTTCAATGTTTTCTACTGAGACTATTATCATTCAACGACAAACTAAAACCGGTTACGATATGAAAATTATATTTAGCAACAAAAGGAGATGTTGGTTTCTTGCTTACAAAAACGAACCATTGCAAAGTGATCACAGATTTCAACATCCTACCCAACAAATATGACACATACTTCTGAAACCTAAAAATTGAAGAAAGAAATATCGAAAACACAATCAGTTAAGAGATGGTAGCAATGTTTCCATTGGCATTAATTTCCAAAGAATTTATAACACTCGTCCATCCATCGACAAAACTGACCGCAAAATGCCCTCGGAAGTAGATCATTATCAACCGAGTAGCCATCACTTTTTGCCTTCACAACCCTTCCACACAGCTTATCCTTGCAGGGAGATCTCGGTTCCATCTTCAACATCATTCTCATCCAACTTTTATTCGTAATCTGCAAAGCATCTTTTCTGCATCTGTCTATTATCGGATTGCCCGATCTCATGCACTCTTTAACTTCATGACCAGTGTATAAAAGATCGCCGCAAGAAACCTTGTTCAGAATTTCCATGGCGTGTGCCCGTGTATATGCATCAAAAAACAATATGATCCCGACCACATATGCCGCTGCAAAGTGGCCACCAGTCATCGCTGTCTTGATATGCTCCATACCCAAAGTCATCCTTCCTAAATTGTATATCTCTTCCGATAGGTTTAAAGAAAAACCCAACATCGATGAATTAGACAATATATATATATATATATATATATATATATATATATATATATATATATATATATAGAGAGAGAGAGAGAGAGAGAGAGAGAGAGAGAAAGAGAGAGAGGAAGATATGTTTTAAATCAAATTATTTACCAGTCCAAGAATAAAGTTGGCATCAAGATTGCCGCTATTTGCACAGTTTCGAAGCAAAATTAAACATGCACCTTTTTCCCACCAATACATCCTCAAGTACTCCTTCATCACCGAGATTGAACGCCCAACCATTTTATCTTTGGAGGCACGGTAAAAACTCTTACATCTAAAATGCATACAAAATGATATTAGATAATTTATATGTTGGTTCTGAAATTATAAAAAGTAATAAATGCTTACGTTGCACGTAGGTTTTTAATATCATCGAGTGGAGACGAGGACTTGGAGATGAATTGCATGGCTATTTCGATGAGCATATCTTGTGGGAGAGAGTTCACGGTCGACGTCTTACTTTTTTTATGACCTTTCTTCATTACCGACGGACTAAGCTTAAGCTTCATCATAGACAACTTGAGTATTTGAAATAGTCAGGCACAAGTGTTTGTGAGAAAATGCATGATCATAGTTTATATATATATATATATATATATATATATATATATATATATATATATATAGAGAGAGAGAGAGAGAGAGTCACCAAGTCAGTTTGAAATTTAAAATTAGCAAGTAGCGAATGCAATTATGGTGAATTGGAAATGTATAGCTGCATGTGGTCTTATCATGTAATTTGACTGATATGGTGAAAAATTCTCAATAAAACATATTCTGATAAAATATAATTTGACTGGATTGATAGCATCGTAAATTGAGTAAATTAAATAAAAATATTTGGAAAAGACATTACTTTATGTTGTCTGGTGACAGAAAAGACAACAAAAAATGCTTCAGCCGCGAAAAAAGGGAATGCAATTAGGGTGAACTGGAAATGCTGGCTTCATGTGTCCAATCATGCATTTTTCTTCATTTTGATGTCGTGTCATATATATGTATATATATATATATATATATATATATATATATATATATATATATGTAAACACACACACATATATATATATATATGCATATATATATGTGTGTGTGTATATATATATATATGTGTATATATATGTGTGTGTGTGTGTGTGTGTGTATAGGGATGCAAAAAACGCATGATTGGACGGATGAAGTATATGTATTTATAGATCATATCATAATTGCACTATACATACGAAAGATTCTCAATAAAGTATATTCTGGTAAATGTATAATTTGACTGATTTGATAGCATCGTAACTTGAGTAAATCAAATAAAAATATTTGGAAAAGATAATACTTGATGTTGTCTAATAGTAGAGAAGACAATCAAATGCGTTTCAACCGCAAAAATAGGGAATGCAATTATGGTGAAATAGAAATGCTGGATTCATCTAGCCCATCATTCATTTTTCTTCATATATCTATATATGATATTGTACAAACAATCATCTGTCCAATCAATGTTATATTTTCTATTCAGTATATAACTTAATATTTAGAATAAATGAATATATATTGTTTGGCTTATTGATTTTTATTTTCTTTTGGACTTATTATTTTTAATTTCTTATTAACAACAAATATTATATAGCAAGTAAGGTATCATAAGTATAATGATTGCAAGAATTTATAAAATATTCATATAACTAAAGTTTACATAATTGTATAAAAATAACTTATAACTGACATGATCAAAAATGAAAGATAAATATTACTTAAACTCTACGATATTACATCTTGATTTTAGAATTTCATTATACATAGCAAAATACTTTTACATTATGGATAATCTCCACACATTAAAGAAGCGACAGTTATTGCATGCTCGAACACTTCATAAGACGGAATGATAAATGTGCAATGATGGTCATTCTTACGAACATCACTTTCACGATATATTCGGACCGGACAGGTTTCTTGATAGCAATAAAACATGCAGAAGACATCAAGATCCGATCGCAAAGAAACATAACTATGATTTTCAGACAACTGATAGCATATCCCACCTAAACTAAATCCAAAAGGATGGTATCCATTGGTTATGAAATCACGAAACATAAAGCATAATATACTAAAATTGACAATATCAACTCTTGCTGTCCATTTAGCAGTATATTTTTCTGTAATGCACAATTCCAATTGCATTCTGAGTACATCCTTATGTCCATCCTGAAATTAAAAATTTGAAGTTATATATAGTTAAGATTTTTTTTGTTATTAGATTTTTTTTGTTATTAAATTTTTTTTCTTTCTAATAGAAATTTTAATATAATAAAGTTGAGCTTAACATATTTCATGATGTTTATAAAAATAGTATTAGAAAATTATAGAATAATACAGAAATTGTTAATTATACTCTACCGTTATACAATTCTATATATGGAAGAGAACTTACATTTCCGGTTGATGGAGATGACATTCCAGGGAGCCCAATGGTTAGATCCATTCAAAATTAATGCAATACTAATCGTTTATTTGAATCCATATCATTGTATTAATATTCCATTAAACTAATTTTAGATACTGCTATGTAGTTGAAATCATATATATGTATATATATATATAGTATTGATTTATTATTGTTCTTCGTTTCAGCAAGTATACTCAACTAAGTAAATATTGTTACCTCAAAGAAATAAAAATGAGTTGTATAGGCAAATAACAAAAAAATATCAAAATGGAAATTACTTCAAAGAAATTAAATGAACGATATAAACAAATAACACAAAGTACCATACATGAACTTAAATAAAAACATTTAAATAAGCATAATGTTTTTATAATATCAAAATTGAACTCTAGAAGAAAAAAACTATGCATCCAAAGTCAGTAAGATATTTTTTTATGAAACTTAAGAGAATTTTAAACTCTTCATTTCAAACTCTAGCATAGAGACATAATCGACCAAGAAGGCAGTCGAGTAAAAAAAAAACCTTTAAATTTTATTCAAGTATAATAAAAATTGACTTACAATAATATCCGTTAAGTTGTTGTTGAACTTTGAAGTGGCAATAACTAAAATTACCTCCCATATATATAGGTAGAAGTATAACTATAGCACAGAAAGAGTTGGTTGTATTTGTTAATAGAAATCTTCGAAAAAGTAGAGTTATTTTAAAATGACTTTCTAGGTAACTCATAAAAATTATATCAACTTATAATATTACGAGACCCAGTTTATGATTTATATGAACTCTCTAACATGTAATACTTTTATATTATATCTTATAAATCGAAAAATCAAGTATGGATAGTCCCGACAACTTTTTATCCAACACTTATGTGTTTTCTCTATGCATTAGCTGTTTTTACTCTACTTATGATAACCTCTCTATGTTGAGTACGGTTTTCAATAAATTATGAATAGGCTTCAAGAATTAATGCATTCTCTGTTCAAAAGAGAAAAGAAAACCGAAATATGCTCTAGTCTAAACGACTATTTTCGATGTCATATCATGTATAAATAGGCATAAAGAAAAAATGCTTGATTAGAGGGATGAAATATATGCATTCAACTCATATCATTAATACACTATGTATATAAACGGTTTTCAATAAAATATATTTTGATAAATATATGATTTGTCTGATTTGATAGTATCGTAATTTGAGTAAATTAAATAAAAATATTTAGAAAAAATTATCCTTGATATTACCTAATGATAAAGAAGAGAACCAAACGTGCTTCAACCGTGAAATCAGGAAATGCAATTATGGTGAATTGGAAATGTATAGCTTTATCTGTCCCATCATGCATTTTTCTTCATATTTCTATTTATGATATTATACAAACAATTATCTGTCCAATCATGCATTATCTATCCAATCGTTGTCTCCAACATTGCTTTCACAATATATTCGAAGTTGGACAGCTTTCTCGATAGTAATAAAATATGCAGTATACATTAAAATCTGATTCCAGAAAAGCAAATATTATTTGTCATAGCTACCAAGTGGTGAATTTGGCAACAAAGTTCTTTTGAATACATGAGGTAATAAGGGAATAAAGAGATAAAAACAATTAATGCATTCTCTGTTAAAAAGAAAAACTAAAGTCGAGTTATGCTTTAGTCTAAATGACTATTTCGATGTCATATCATGTATAAATAGGAATGAAGAAAAGATACATGATTGGACATATGAAATATATACATTTACAGCTCATATCATTATTGCACTCTGCATATAAACAGTTTTCAATAAGGTATATTTTGACAAATGTTTGATTTGACTGATTTAATGGCATCGTAATTTGAGTAAATTAAATAAAAAATATTTGGAAAAGACAATCCTTGATATTGTCTAGTGAAAAAGAAGACAACCAAACATGCTTCAACCGTGAAAACAGAAAATGCAATTATGGTGCATTGGAAATAGATAGCTCCATCTATCTCATCATACATTTTCTTCATATTTCTATATATGATATTATACAAACAATTATCCGATCAATCACGCATCATTATAACTATATCACAGAAAGAGTTGATTGTATTTGTTAATAGGAATCTTCGAAAAAATAGAGTTATTTTAAAATGATTTTCTAGGTAACTCATAAAAGTTACATTAAGTTATAATATTACGATACCCAGTTTATAATTTATATGAACTTTCTTACATGTAATACTTTTATCTTATATCTTATAAATCGAAAAATCAAGTATTGATAGTCCCGACAACTTTTTATCCAACACTTATGTGTTTTCTCTATGTATTAGTTGTTTTTGCTCTACTTATGATAACCTCTCTATATTGAGAACGGTTTTCAATAAAATATAAATAGGCGTCAAGAATTAATGCATTCTCCGTTAAAAAGAGAAAAGAAAACCGAAATATGCTCTAGTCTAAACGACTATTTTCGATGTCATATCATGTATAAATAGGCATAAAGAAAAAATGCATGATTAGACGGATGAAGTATATGCATTCAACTCATATCATTAATACACTCTGTATATAAACGGTTTTCAATAAAATATATTTTGATAAATGTATGATTTGACTGATTTCATAGTATCGTAATTTGAGCAAATTAAATAAAAATATTTAGAAAAGATAATCCTTGATATTGCCTAGTGATAAAGAAGAGAACTAAACGTGCTTCAACCGTGAAAGCAGGGAATGCAATTATGGTGAATTGGAAATGCATAGGTTTATCTGTCCCATCATGAATTTTTCTTCATATTTCTATTTATGATATTATATAAACAATTATCTGTCTAATCATGCATTATCTATCTAATCGTTGTCTCCAACATCGCTTTCACAATCTATTTGAAGTTGGACAGATTTCTCGATAGTAATAAACTATGCAGTATACATCAAAATCTGATTCCAGAAAAGCAAGTATTATTTGTCATAGCAACCAAGTGGTGAATTTTGCAATAAAGTTCTTTTGAATACATGAGGTGATAAGGGAATAAAGAGATAAAAACAATTAATGCATTCTCTGTTAAAAAGAAAAATTAAAGTCGAGTTATGTTTTAGTCTAAATGACTATTTCGATGTCATATCATGTATAAACAGGAATGAAGAAAAAATACATGATTGGACAGATGAAATATATACATTTACAGCTCATATCATTATTGCACTCTGCATATAAACAGTTTTCAATAAGGTATATTTTGACAAATGTATGATTTGACTGATTTAATAGCATCGTAATTTGAGTAAATTAAATAAAAAATATTTTGAAAAGACAATCCTTGATATTATCTAGTGAAAAAGAAGACAACCAAACGTGCTTCAACCGTGAAAACAGGAAATGCAATTATAGTGCATTGGAAATACATAGCTCCATCTATCCCATCATACAATTTTCTTCATATTTCTTTATATGATATTATACAGACAATCTTCTGATCAATCACGCATCATCTATCCAATCGTTGTCCTGAACAGCGCTTTCACAATCTATTCGGAATTGGACAAATTCCTCGATAACAATAAAATATGCAGTATACATTAAGATCTGACTGCAGAGATGCACAAGTATGACCTTTTCCAGATAGCTGATAACATAACTCATCTAAACTAAACACAACAGAATGGTACTCATTGGTTATGAAGGCATGAACCTGCAAAATATGTTGAATCTTCTAAGTCAATATCTCTTTTGGAAAAATGATAAGCGAGAATGCATTAAGTAAACCTAGCTAGTGATAAATCTAAAATTTGTTTAAAGGTGTAAAGTTCGATTAAGAGTTTTCAAGATGATCTTAAAATTTTGGAATCTAAATTTTTTGAGTAAACAAATAAATTGGGCGAGAGGGGTTCTCATGGAAATAGAATTCTAAATCATATATTTCTATAGATTTTTACTTAGTAACTAAAAAGATCCTCTATATGCATAGGCAATGTGTAATATAAACCAATTTAAAATTAATCTGAGGCATTCTAATAATTTGTTTCATTCAGCAATTAAGAATTATTGTTTTCCTAGAAGAAGACATGCACAAAAACCTAGTAAAACACAATTTAAACATGAATGTACAACTGCTTTACCAAAACCCTAAATTTAAAATGCAAACGACAATTAGAACTCCACTGTTCTTAGTTAAGAACCATAAAAATTCGTTCATATGCTAATGCCATACCAAAACTTTAGCCTTTCAACTATACTAAATATTCAATTATCTAACAAAACCATAATCTAAATTAATGCAATCCACAAAATCACTTATATATTGAAGATTTTTCTATATTTCAACTAAGACACATTTACATAAGAAAACCCCAATCTAAATTACTGTATATTCTACTTTGTAGCCTATATATATATTGATCACCTCATAACCCTTACCATATTCACTCTCATATCCGGTAGCCAAATGAAAGATCGCCTCTCACAAATGCAACTTCCCAACCAAAACCAACCACAGAGAAGAACAACCCGAGGCTCCACCGGATACTTAGGCGTCCGCAAACATAATTAGGGACGATATTCAGCAGAAATCCGAAACCCACACACCAAAAAAGGCACTGGTTAGGCACATTCGACACGGCTGAGGATGCCGCTATAGCTTACGATCTCTATTCGATATCGTTCAGTGGGCCTGAATGGGCAAGGACCAATTTTGTTCATTACTCGGGTTTTTCCAATTCCCATGCTTCTTATTCACCGCCTCCTCCACCGCCGCCATCGGAGGAGTTGATCGTGAATGACAATCTCTCTTCGATATCGTTCAATGGATCTGAAGGGGCGAGAAACAATTTTCATGATTTGGGTTTTTTCAATGACCGTGTTTCTTATTTACCGCCTCCTCCACCGTCACCGTCACCAGAGTCAATGGAGATTTATGGAGATTTAGATGAGAAGAAAGATGATGAATCTATGACTATTGCGGCTATCTTGCAGACCTTTGGACAATCAAAAGACATTTTTTCTTTTTATATATGAAGAACTTAATGATTATTGTTTGATAACTTTGTATTGGAGAACCTACACCACTCAATGATTAAGTGTTCTAGTTGTTGGTGGTGTTGCTGATATCTTATCTATAATATAAATTTTCTTTCCATCTCATTTTACTTTTTTGGGATATTGCAATCATAAGTTTTTAAGTATATTTTATGCGTGGAACATATTTTCAGATCCATTTATCATAAGTACATGATTTGTTTTAAAATGTTAAGATGAATTAGCTTTATTTTAGCGATTACTTAATGGAATCCTAAGTATAAGATAGTTATGCTATTAATGATAATGTATTTTGATGAATTAAGGGGTTCAAGCTAGTAAACTAAGGTTCTAATTTGAACTATAGAATTTTTTTCCAAAAAGTATATTGATAAATACCGAGAAGTTTTCTTCACAGACAAAAGAGGACAACGATCATTTAGAGATAAGGTAACTTTTAAGGCACAAAAACACACGATATCAAAAATATTGTTTAATGGATTTGTTACAAATTTTTTCAAATGGAAAATTTAACAGAACAAACACAATCTCAAAATATTTCATGGTTTTCATTAAAAAAATGTGTTAGAAGATTTTAGAATAATAAAGGAACTATTAACCATATTTTGTTGTCATACAATTTTATATATTTTTGATTGGAAAAAATGAAATTCCAGAAATACCAATACTTAGATCCATTTACTGTATTTATGTTTTCTCAGCATTTGTTATCTTTACTCTACTTGTAATAATTTCTCTGTACTGATCATTGCTTGTAAAATTCTGTTACTTTTTCTTTCTTTATTTCGATAGACTATTGAAATTTTCTAGGCTTATAATAATGTAACGGTTGTTAGTTGTGTATAATAACCATTTGGAGATATGACAGCTCTGAAGACACAAAAACACACGACTTCAAAGATATTGTTTAAGTGGAGATATAGAATTACGAATTAATTCTAGTTTGCATACGCCATTAGATATCTATTATAACTAATTGTTTAATTGAGGGTTTTGGAATATGATATTGTGTAATTATATTCTCCCATAATACAGAGTTTTAAATGCATTATGATAGAACTTTATGCTCATCCTGAAATTAAAAACTGAGTCGCATGCTATTATTGATTAAAAAGTATATTATAAATCAACATCACCCTATATGCCCGCAATATGAATAAAAGCAAGTATAATTTTGCCCAGACTGTAATATTATATTTTGCTTGCATTTAGAATATATATAACATAGTTTATTGAGAAACATGTAAGAAACTGTGGTATTAACTATAAAATCCAGAACCGATATAGAATTATAGAGTTTTTAGTCTTAATTAGTTTCCTCTTCACTTTCTTGGCATTTTTTAACGAAACTGGGAAAGCCCGGTTATTTTATTAAAAAATAATAGATTTTGTGGGCCAGGCCCAATACATCAACGCCCAAATATGGGTTATACATACATATGAAGAGAGTTAGGGTTTATTAAATAGATCGAGAGAGGCGGAAGAGAGAGAAAAATATCCGCTCTCTCTCTATTTCTCACTTTTTTCTCTTAAATGAAAAAATAACCCAATATCTCAATTTTCTTCTCCTTTCCATCATTTTATTTGTAAATCATTGCAATCTTCACTTTCTTGCCATTAAAAAGGTTTTAATCAAAATTTTGATAAATAAAGAAGCTCTTTTTTCTCAAACGGTCTTCCAATTTATATTTTTTTAAAATTAAATCGGTACCCAGCTGAATTTTATTAAGAAAAATATTAAGTGGGCTTTAGCCCATACACCATGACCCTTAAAAGGGATATATATATTGTTAGTGTATATGCCCTAGAGGCCATTACTGTATCATACTAGTTTGTATATTACTTAATGGAAGCTTGGGATATTCACAGTTGTATATACAATCTTGCTCGAAATGGTAGTATGCTACTTGGTTTGTCTCTGCTTTAATATGTGCATGTGTTTCTTTTAGCATATTGCTGGTATACATATTAGTAGAGCCCTTAGGATCTTTGCTTGATTACCAGCGTTGTGATGGCGCTCGCACTCGTGGGAGCTGAGTAATCTATAAGCACATCCTTATACAGGTCCCTGGTCGTTGGACTATCGAGACAGGGCATCGATACTCCGGAGTAGACTAGCGTATGCGCTTCTCATCCCAGTGTGGGAGACGGTCTGTCCCACAGCCGTTAGTACGTCGTACTTGGGATAGTATGCGGGTGCTCGTTAGGTTATGAGTACACTGGACAGGACTCGTCGGGAACTGTTGGTTGGTAATATACCTATCGTCAGTTATCAGTTCCCAGGTGACATGAGTACAGCTTAGTCCGCTGACTTGACACTATCACTTCGCCTCGAGTGTGTTCCCACTGCACTTTGATTACTACCCTACCACGGCTCAGAGGAGTCGTGCAAACAGGTAGTCTTTGGGTGCAGTCCCGAAGCACTTGGAGGCAGTGACGGTTAGACAGGATTCGTCTCTCCCGGTATTGGGGGTTGACATCGCGCTGTGTCCAGGAGAGCCATTACACGAGTAGTCCCTGGCCAGGGCAAGCGAGATATACTGGTAGGCTTCCAGTGTTATCTCAGGGTGTTCTGGGCTTCACTCCGACACGACTTGTACCGCTATTAGGGGACTGACGTTCACCGCCCCCCTAGGCCCGCCATGCGATGTATCAGACGAACAGACCGGACTGTACGGAGATTGTCACATACAGGCTCAGTAGGAGTGCAGATGGGGTTCACCTCGTCAGTCTTCTTGTCGACATCTACCTGGGGACCGTTACGTACAGCTAGTGCCGCTTGCGGTCTGTGGTTAAACCTACTGCCAGCGTAGTGTCGAGTCTTTAGAGTCCCACACAGAGAGCTATTCGCCTTTAGGCAAAATGAGTAGAGGTCGCATGGTTTTGCGACAGGGTTCGTTCGCATCCGCGCACTTGTGCACGTTTGCTGTCCGGACAGTTTATACTAGCGGGCTTTGGTTTAAGCCGGATCCTAGTATATGATTTGAGATTGGTTTTTCTCATTGTGTTCGTGTTCCTCGGATCACGAATGCGGGTGCGTATGCACAGTTGCTTGAGATTGAGGGAGAGGACCTTGTTTAGGGTTAATGACTATTATCATTATTATTAACCCTATTGCTTTTGTGTGTATTATTGTTAATTAATAATTAGCTTAATTATTGTGCATGGTTGTTGTTGTTGACATTTTGACTTCATTGACTTGTTGACCAAGTTGACACTTTGACCATGATCATTTCATTTGGAAGATGCTCTTTGATCCTTGCAATTTGCATTAATAATGAAATGATAATGGTCACATCTTGATTAAACCATGACAATTTTCTAGCTAATTAATTAATTAAAATAACACACACATATTAGTGTGAATAGCTCACTAATAATTCATTCTATCATATCTTTTCTCTCTCTTGCTCATCCTCTCCCTCAAGCTCTCTCCCTCTCATGTGTTGAGAAACAAAAAGCTTGAGAAAAACCTTCACTTGATCTTCTCTACTCACTTCTAGGGTTCAAGTCTTAGCATTTCTTGCACTCTAGTTACTCCTAGCTTGGAGTTGAAGCTAAAGGTCGAGGCTTTCGGGTGGATCGTTCTTTGACGGAAGGAGACAAGCAAGGTGAGACCTTTCTACCATTCCGACGAGCAAGGAGAGAAGGAGTTCGAGCTCAAGGTATAACCTTTCTACAAGTTAGCTAGTTGTTAGTTTGCTTTAGCTAGTTTTAGTTCAGTAAAGATCCTCACAAGCAAGGTCCATGTTGCCTAAGTCATTAAAAATCCGATTTTTATTATGTTTTCCGCCTCCCCGCAAGTACCGGGGTGGGCAACGTGGACTTACAGTGGTATCAGAGCCTAACTAAACTCAAACTAGCTAGGTAGTGAAGTGTAACGAAGTTTCGAAACCGAAAATCCAAAAACCAAACTTTGCAAAACCCAAGTTTCTGTTCATTTTTTTTCTGGTCAAAATGACATTTGTTATATACCAAAAATTATCTCAGGGTTTTGTGTGAATAACCACCAAATACGAACCAGAGAGGAGATCAGAGGAGCGCGGATCCGCGGCAAGAGGAAGCTCCTGCCGCGGAAGCGCGGCCGTCTTGTCCCCTCTCTGCATCGTTTTTGGTGCAGTATCTGTCTGTGTTGATTTTGGGATTTTTAGGATATATATTATATGCCCAGATTTTCCAGAACTAAAATTTACTTTTGCGGGCCTATAAATCCGTATTTTTCGGAACTTCATTACGCTTTAACTACATCGGTTATATCTGTAATGCTTGCATGTATTGAACGTCGGCTAATCGCTATAAGACGATTAGTCGGGGTTATACATGATCTGTGATTGTTGTTGGTTTGTGGATATGAATGGATTGGATTGTCGCGGGTGAATGGCCGGGGTGGATGTGAGATGAGCGTTGTTTTTTCTTTCATTCATTTGTAACATGTAAATTGATGTAATAATATTCTTTGTATGGCCGCACAACCGGGTCGGGGTTGTAGCCGTCATTGTATAATTCTTTTACTGTTTTTGCTCCTAGGATAGACCCATGGAGGGGTGCACAAACTACCGGGTATCTCGAAGTGCCGAGTGGCCTACTCACGGTGGTGAGGGAGGTTGCTTCGCTTCGGGTGCTTGGCGGGTAGTTTGCCGCACCCGTAGGGGTCTTGGGTGGGGTATTGGCTATTCACCGCGACCGTGTAATCCGCTTTGCGTTGCAGGCTTGAACGCATTGCGGATTCCTAGTATATCCAATGTATTCATCAGTGATCTGTAATGTCTATCATTGCTATATATTTATATATAATAACTATTTAGGCGTTGCTTATGTTTTACAGCCGCGCTAGCCCAGCCCCCGCTCTGTCGTTAGTTAAGTAACCTAACGGGTGATGACGGGGCCCCGTGGCGAATGCGAATGGCATAAGCGTACGTCATATTTTGGTTGTTTTCTGCAATGGTAGGATTAAATGATGGGACGCATTAAAAGAACTAATGCAAGAAATAAACCAAGTAAAAGTCGAATGGAACACTTTGAAAACCACTCGGTTCTTTTCAAAAATAAACTTTTAAACGCGGAGCTTGAACCACTCCTTTTAAAAGCTATCTCGTTCCATCGATTATATCAAGTTCACTACGTTCACGGTTTCGCCAAAACCATCCGTAGCCCTCCGTCGTTTCATATGAATATTCAACGGTATTCAAGCTGTGTTTGTTGGCCTTAGTCAAGGCACAGTGTTTGGTAGCTGGTGGGTATTCATATGTTGCATAGATAGAATGCGTTGGTTTGAGACAGTCGTATTGCCTTGTTGGCCATAGTCAAGGGTGGATACGGGTGGGTTCAAATTAACCTGGATAACGACGGGTAGAACTTGACATGTGACTTATGATTTGTTGGCCTTAGTCAAGGTCATAAGAGCATGGGGCAAAAATCCACATCGGGAGTTTCATAAGTACTGAAACTTGCTAGCGTTGCATACCATTTGGAGTGTGATGATTCTGGTAGGATTCCTTCGGTTTTGTCACGCGATGATATTTGGATCCCGATCCTACTGTGAGTATATGCTACTCCTCGAGAAAACTCTCACTTAACGATCAATGCTATAAACCTAGTAGGTGCCTAGAAAGGTGTTAGCGGGGCTACGCCCACAGGGAAAAGAGGTTATTTAATTAAGGAACTTCGCGAAAGCATTGGAAAACCTCCCTCGAAGTACCGACACTGGCCTGGCTGAACGGTTAAGCAAGTATTGTACGGTGAGAATGATCCCGGCTAATCCTTTTCTTTATGGTTTGAGAAGGGATTCGAGAAACAGTGGGAGCCATCCAGTTTAGACAAATTAAAAACCACTCTAAACTTGCAAGAGCATCATGCTAAAGTGTTTCTTTTCTCTCTCCTAATTGCAGCGACCATTCAACATGACCGGACTTAAGTTACTGTTAGATAAAAATATATTGACAGGGCCAAACTACAAAGATTGGCTCAGGAATGTCAAGATGGCTATCACTTATGACAAGCTGGGGTATATACTTACCACCAAAGCTCCCCCTGTCCCAGGTCCCACCTCCAGCGTCGCGGATGTAGAAATCCGTAAGACATGGGAGATAGATTGCGCGAGGGCCAGATGCCTCGTACTAGCCTCGATGGACAACGAACATCAGAGGAGGCACGAGAATATGGACCTAGAGTCCATATTTCTCCATACAAAAGAACTGTATGGAGAGCAGTCTCGTATCGCTAGATACGAAGTGTCGAAGAAGCTTTTTTCGGCAAGGTTGGCCGTCGGATCATCGGTAGCGGACCACGTGCTTAAGATGATCGGCTACATAGAGGAGCTCGCGGACCTTGGGACCACGTTGGAGAATGAACTCTATACCGATTTGATTCTCCAGTCCCTTCCTTCCACTTACGCCCAGTTCGTTCTTAACTTCAACATGCAAGGAAAGGAGGTTGAACTTGCCGAACTTCTGAACATGTTGAGGACTGCTGAGGGCACCCTACAGAAGGGTAGGGAGACATCCACTTTGTTTGTAGGAGGATCTTCCTCTTCTAGGTCCAGGGCGAAAGCCAAGGGCAAGAAGAAGAAAGCCCCCGCCAAACCAAGAGGCGGTGTCGGTAAAGTGGATACGAAGGGAAAGGGTAAAGCAACAAAAGTAGCGGGGAAGATGGTGGGGAAGGAAGAATGCTTCTATTGTCACAAAAGTGGTCACTGGAAACAAGATTGCAAGGCTTGGAAACCCAGAACACAGGATTTGAAGCGAGTTGCAGCTTCAGCTTCAGGTGTGTATGTTATTGAAAACTGTCTATCAATAAACTCTACATCCTGGGTATTGGATACCGGATCAGGATCTCATATCTGTAATTCTTTGCAGGCGTTGAGAAAGCGTAGAGTTTTGAAGGCAGGTGACATGACCCTCAGAGTTGCGAACGGTGCTAGCATGGATGCAGAGGCCGTGGGGGACTATCACCTGGGATTATCTGATGGACACTTTTTGGTTTTGCGTAGTTGTTATTATGTACCAAGTGCAACCTGTAATATCATATCTGTATCTTTATTATCTAAAGAAGGTTATGAATTTGCATTTGTAAGTAATGTAGTGAACATTCACCTTAATCAAGTTTTGATTGGGTCAGGTACATTGAACAACGGTATATACGTTTTAAACCAACCGCAGGTTTTCAATATCCAGAATACACACAAAAGAAAGTCTCCAGATATTAATCAGGCTTTCTTATGGCATTGTAGACTGGGTCACATCAATGAGACACGGTTGACTAAGTTACATAAAGAAGGATACTTGGATCCGTTCGAGTATCAGTCTTATGCCACTTGTGAATCTTGTCTCATGGGAAAGATGACAAAGGCTCCGTTCACTGGACACGGAGAAAGAGCGAGCGAGCTCTTGGGACTCGTGCACAGCGACATGTGCGGTCCAATGTCTACACATGCGCGAAGCGGTTACTCTTACTTCATTACTTTTACGGATGATTTTTCAAGGTACGGTTATGTCTTCTTAATGAAACATAAGTCCGAGGCCTTTGAAAAGTTCCAGGAATATAAGAATGAAGTGGAGAAACAGACCGGCAAAAGTATCAAGATTCTAAGATCGGATCGAGGTGGAGAATACTTAAGTGCCGAGTTCCTGAATTATTTAAAAGAGAATGGAATTCTCTCTCAGCTTACTCCTCCATACACTCCGCAACACAACGGTGTATCGGAGAGACGGAACCGAACCCTATTGGATATGGTACGGTCCATGATGAGTAAGGCTGAGTTACCGCGATCTTTCTGGGGTTATGCACTGGAAACAGCTGCACATCTCTTGAACCAAGTTCCTACTAAAACAGTGCCTACCACACCATATCAGATGTGGAGTGGGAAGAAACCCTGTCTTAAATCCTTTAAGACATGGGGATGTCCAGCTTTTGTAAAAAAGCAGCATGCGGACAAGCTCGAGGCACGCTCAGTACAGTGCAAGTTTGTGGGATACCCAAAGAACTCCAAGGGGTATCTCTTCTATTACGCAGAGGAGCAAAAAGTCCTTGTTTCTCGTCATGCCCGCTTCTTGGAAACTGAGTTTTTAGAAAATCAGATAAGCGGGAGCGCAGTAGAACTGGAAGAAATTCCAGAACCACAAACCATTACTGAAAGCTTAGAGGAACCAGAAGGTTCGAAAGAACAGGACATTCCTATGCCACTCCGCAGGAGTAGTAGGCAGTCTCATCCGCCCGAGAGATACTACGGTTTTCTCATTGACGGGGATAGAGAGGACTGCATCCTAGATTGTGATGAGCCTACTAGCTTCCAGCAAGCCATTCAGAGAGTCGACTCGGTAAAATGGCTGGATGCAATGCGGACCGAGATGGAGTCCATGTACACCAACAAAGTATGGACGTTGGACATTGCTCCAGACGGGGTAAAACCCGTAGGATGCAAGTGGATCTTCAAAAGGAAGATTGGTGTAGATGGACAGGTTGAGACTTATAAAGCTAGACTGGTAGCAAAGGGTTTTCGTCAGCGACCTGGTTTGGACTATGACGAAACCTTTTCTCCAGTAGCTATGCTGAAATCCATTCGGATCCTTCTTGCCATCGCTGCTTTCCACGATTATGAGATTTGGCAGATGGACGTAAAGACAGCTTTTCTAAATGGTTATTTAGAGGAGTGTGTCTATATGGACCAGCCAGAGGGTTTCATTCAGGGTGGGAGCAGCGGAAAGGTGTGCAAGTTGCTCAAGTCCATTTATGGACTCAAGCAGGCATCGCGGAGTTGGAACATCTGCTTTGATGAGACGGTCAAAGAATTTGGCTTTATCAAAAATCCAGATGAACCATGCATCTATTGTAGATTTGTAGCGAGAACTGTAGTATTCCTCGTTTTATACGTGGATGACATTCTCTTAATAGGAAATGACATTCCTATGCTACAATCTGTCAAGGGGTTCTTGTCACACAGGTTCTCCATGAAAGACCTGGGTGATGCCTCATACATTCTGGGTATCCGGATCTACCGTGACAGATCCAAGAGGATATTAGGACTTTCTCAGTCCAGGTACATCGACACCATACTGAAGAGATTCAGTATGGAAGATTCCAAGCGCGGTAATCTACCGGCTTGTCACGGGATCACCCTCTCCAAAGAGATGTCTCCCAAGACTGATTTGGAGAGGGATCGCATGTCTATTATACCCTACGCTTCTGCGGTAGGCTCTATAATGTATGCGATGTTGTGTACCAGACCGGATGTGGCTTATGCACTGAGTGTGGTAAGCAGGTATCAGTCAAACCCTGGGGAGAAACATTGGATAGCAGTAAAGAACATTCTCAAGTACCTGAGAAGGACTAAGGAGATGTTCTTGGTGTATGGCGGAAAAGACCTGCAGATTGAGGCCTTTGCTGACTCCAGCTTCCAGAGTGACAAGGATGATTCCAAGTCCATGTCGGGTTTTGTCTTTACCCTCAATGGAGGGGCGGTGTGTTGGAAGAGCTCCAAACAGGAAACCGTTGCTGACTCGACTATGGAAGCGGAATACATCGCTGCATCTGATGCCGCAAAAGAGGCTGTCTGGATGAGGAAGTTCTTGAAAGAACTTCAGGTGGTTCCGTCCATTGTTGACCCAATACCTCTGTATTGCGACAACAACGGGGCTATATCTTTAGCGAAGGAACCCAGGTCCCATCAGAAATCCAGACACATCTTAAGGCGGTATCACCTGATCAGGGAGATTGTGGATCGCCAGGAGATCGAGGTCCGGAGAGTTGCATCAGAGGATAACACAGCAGATCCATTCACCAAGGCCTTGCCCCAGACTCAGTTCGAGCGGCTGATCGAGATGATAGGTCTTCGATACGCCAGTACATGGCCTTAGTGCAAGTGGGAGATTGTTAGTGTATATGCCCTAGAGGCCATTACTATATCATACTAGTTTGTATATTACTTAATGGAAGCTTGGGATATTCACAGTTGTATATACAATCTTGCTCGAAATGGTAGTATGCTACTTGGTTTGTCTCTGCTTTAATATGTGCATGTGTTTCTTTTAGCATATTGCTGGTATACATATTAGTAGAGCCCTTAGGATCTTTGCTTGATTACCAGCGTTGTGATGGCGCTCGCACTCGTGGGAGCTGAGTAATCTATAAGCACATCCTTATACAGGTCTCTGGTCGTTGGACTATCGAGACAGGGCATCGATACTCCGGAGTAGACTAGCGTATGCGCTTCTCATCCCAGTGTGGGAGACGGTCTGTCCCACAGCCGTTAGTACGTCGTACTTGGGATAGTATGCGGGTGCTCGTTAGGTTATGAGTACACTGGACAGGACTCGTCGGGAACTGTTGGTTGGTAATATACCTATCGTCAGTTATCAGTTCCCAGGTGACATGAGTACAGCTTAGTCCGCTGACTTGACACTATCACTTCGCCTCGAGTGTGTTCCCACTGCACTTTGATTACTACCCTACCACGGCTCAGAGGAGTCGTGCAAACAGGTAGTCTTTGGGTGCAGTCCCGAAGCACTTGGAGGCAGTGACGGTTAGACAGGATTCGTCTCTCCCGGTATTGGGGGTTGACATCGCGCTGTGTCCAGGAGAGCCATTACACGAGTAGTCCCTGGCCAGGGCAAGCGAGATATACTGGTAGGCTTCCAGTGTTATCTCAGGGTGTTCTGGGCTTCACTCCGACACGACTTGTACCGCTATTAGGGGACTGACGTTCACCGCCCCCCTAGGCCCGCCATGCGATGTATCAGACGAACAGACCGGACTGTACGGAGATTGTCACATACAGGCTCAGTAGGAGTGCAGATGGGGTTCACCTCGTCAGTCTTCTTGTCGACATCTACCTGGGGACCGTTACGTACAGCTAGTGCCGCTTGCGGTCTGTGGTTAAACCCACTGCCAGCATAGTGTCGAGTCTTTAGAGTCCCACACAGAGAGCTATTCGCCTTTAGGCAAAATGAGTAGAGGTCGCATGGTTTTGCGACAGGGTTCGTTCGCATCCGCGCACTTGTGCACGTTTGCTGTCCGGACAGTTTATACTAGCGGGCTTTGGTTTAAGCCGGATCCTAGTATATGATTTGAGATTGGTTTTTCTCATTGTGTTCGTGTTCCTCGGATCACGAATGCGGGTGCGTATGCACAGTTGCTTGAGATTGAGGGAGAGGACCTTGTTTAGGGTTAATGACTATTATCATTATTATTAACCCTATTGCTTTTATGTGTATTATTGTTAATTAATAATTAGCTTAATTATTGTGCATGGTTGTTGTTGTTGACATTTTGACTTCATTGACTTGTTGACCAAGTTGACACTTTGACCATGATCATTTCATTTGGAAGATGCTCTTTGATCCTTGCAATTTGCATTAATAATGAAATGATAATGGTCACCTCTTGATTAAACCATGACAATTTTCTAGCTAATTAATTAATTAAAATAACACACACATATTAGTGAGAATGGCTCACTAATAATTCATTCTATCATATCTTTTCTCTCTCTTGCTCATCCTCTCCCTCAAGCTCTCTCCCTCTCATGTGTTGAGAAACAAAAAGCTTGAGAAAAACCTTCACTTGATCTTCTCTACTCACTTCTAGGGTTCAAGTCTTAGCATTTCTTGCACTCTAGTTACTCCTAGCTTGGAGTTGAAGCTAAAGGTCGAGGCTTTCGGGTGGATCGTTCTTTGACGGAAGGAGACAAGCAAGGTGAGACCTTTCTACCATTCCGACGAGCAAGGAGAGAAGGAGTTCGAGCTCAAGGTATAACCTTTCTACAACTTAGCTAGTTGTTAGTTTGCTTTAGCTAGTTTTAGTTCAGTAAAGATCCTCACAAGCAAGGTCCATGTTGCCTAAGTCATTAAAAATCCGATTTTTATTATGTTTTCCGCTTCCCCGCAAATACCGGGGTGGGCAACGTGGACTTACATATATATCGCAGGAATTAGGGTTCCCGTAGAAAAACCTAGAGGCAGAAAATATTTTCATCTATCTTTTTCTTCATGGTCTTCACCCCATTCCAACTCCAAAGTTTACAAATTTCCACCAGTCTTCAAAAATCTTTTTAGTAGCTGATCTCTCCACACCGATATCACTCATCTCTCCTTTTCTTCGTCCGTTTCGCCTCACCCCAACTTCAGATCTAAAATTTTTCATTATTTTTCAAGAGTATTTTGAGACATCTGAGCTTTTCAATCTTGGGAACTATATAAGTAAGCATAAAATGGGCAAAAACACTTGGTTTGCTAAACTTTTTTCGTCTCTAGTATTGTGATTATCAGATCCAGTCTATACTCTTAACGATCTCTCTTCTAAGCAACCAAATTACAAATTTCCACCCGTCTTCAAAAATCTTTTTAGCAGATCTGATCTCTCCACACCGATATCATTCATCTCTTCTTTTCTTCGTCCGTTTCGCCTCACTCCAGCCTCAGATCTTAAAATTTTTCATTATTTTTCAAGAGTATTTTTAGAGATATGAGCTTTTCAACCTTGGGAACTATATAGGTAAGCATAAAATGAGCAACAACACTTGGCTTGCTAAAAATTTTTCGTCTCTAGTATTGTGATTATCAGATCCAGTCTCTACTCTTAACCATCTCTCTTCTAAGCAACCAAATGTCCAACCTTGAGGCTTTTTGTGATTCCTTCTGCTTTATAAATCATTAGATCTGTACTTTTTATCAACAATTTTTTGACGCTAAAATCAAAAATGCAAACTTAAACTTCAGAATTTCAGAATCCGCAAAGAAAATCCTCAAAGCTGACATTTTTAACTCTAAGAACTAATTTTTATTCTCCCCGGCTTAATAAAACTTGATTTTTGATTTTTCCAGCATTCTTCGTGCTACCCAGTTTCCTAATCAAAGAAAAAAAGAAACTCTTTGCTTCATTCTTCTCAATCTCGGCAGGTGAGATAAATCCAAATTTTTAAATATTTTTATCTCCTCTAGAAAAGGTAAGTAATTATTTAGAATTTTCAAATCATGTCTACTCTAGTTTTTTTGATTCTTCAATATTTGTCCCTTTCTTTTATTGTTGGGATACTGATGATACCTGTTTTTGGATTAATCTTTCTTTGGATTACTCGTAATGATGGTAAGCGTAGTGATGCTCATCGCAAGGATAGCAAAAAAAAAGTTAATAATTATTATTTGCTTGCTAGATGAGAGAATGTGGTTTAAAGGATTGGTTTTGATTTCTCACAATTCTTTGATCCAACATTTTAGAGAATCGAACTTGAATTCGATCATGGGCATGATAATCGCATGGGTTTCCAAATTACTTCGTCAATCTGTATTTATATATTTTTCAATGTTTATTTTCTTTGCTCTACTTGTAATAATTTCTATGTGTTGAGAATTGCTTGTAAATTTTTGCTACTCTTTCTTTCTTTATTGGGATATACCATTGGAATTTTCTAAGCTTATAATAATGCAACAGCTGCTAAATGTGATTGATGACAAAAGATTTCTCATAAACACCCTTATAATAACCACAACTCCACACATAATTATACAATATCATACTGAAATACCGGAAGCAATAATGCTTAATTAAACATCATTATATAAATACCCTAATCTTAGTACTAATCTTCACTATCATCTTCTCCAGTTGGCTCCAAAGCTGGAGCTTTATAAAATTGGCGGACAACCCTTTCCAGACTATTGACGGTAAATCCTCCACTTTGGATAAATTTATGATTATTATTAGTTACTCTTATCTTTATCTTATATGCAATAGATGCACACTTATCAAGATATTCTCATAGTCATATGAATCTTTACTCTGCATCAACGAAAAAACTTCCGAATAAGATGCCGATCTCTCTTGTCAAAATTGTTAGACATACATTGATTATTATGTTGCATTTGAAATTATTTTAACAATCTATATCATACTGATGAATAAAGTTGCATCATATCATCCAATGGATAATGGAGAAGTGTCTGAGCATGCTGATCAAAAACTACAATATTTGTTTCATCAGTTTTGTCCTCAATTCTTGCTTTAATTCGGTACCTACAATATGTATGTTTTGATCAAATAATATGTATTAATTTTATTCAGCAACCTATAAGGTTTTCTTTAAAAAATACATTTTCCTAGAATCCGACCCCATATGCCCGCAATCCGAATAAATGCAAGTATAATTTTGCCCAGGCTGAACCTTTACACTTCGCTTGCATTGAGAACATACATCATAGCATGCTTCATCAGGAAAGATGTAAATAATTGTGATATTAACTATAAAATCCAGAACCTATATAGAAAAATAGAGATAAACAAACCCTTTTAATAAAACAAAAATATAAAAATATAACTTACTTTAGATTATATGCTAAATACATGTTAATATTAAATTATATATCATGTATATTACATATAAATTATCATTTCATACCGTATTAGGTGGAGGACAAATTCTTGTTTCATTGATTAGATGTTCAATGGTACACGTTTCAACCATCTGATTTGCATTATTGCTGCTGCTTCCTACTTGTCTCAAATACCCAATTTGCTTTGTTGGCAGATCAAATCGAACCCTAAAAGCATGACACTCTTATCAACATTGCCTTTAACAAATGTAAAAATGTAAACTCGAAATATAATAAATATATGATATACCACCATCTCATTAGCCGTTCCGCTTCGGGGATACCATCGGCTTTAAATCTCATTTTCGTAAAGCCTGTTGTTTCTAACATGTAACTTCCTATAATTGTATCATTTACCATATTAATAGTGCTACACTTGTAAAAACTTAATAACTATTGATAACTATTAAACTTTAATTTTATTTTTAAAATAACAAAAATTATATGGGCGCAAGTAAAAAATTCACCTCTGAATTCTTTTGCACGCACACCTATCACGGCAATTAAGAAACTATCAGTGTATCCTTCCCTAAAAATACTCATGTGCTTTATCAGAAAATTCTCCCAGATCGTTAAAGTGACTGGTTTCTCGTAACAACCATCATCAATGAGTGATACTTCAACTAATTTACTTGTACCTCCAGACTCTAAAGAGATTATGCGTTCATGGCTCACATCAACGACATATCCTACTATATCTGTAATTCACATAATGAATATAAAAGGTCATGAATATATAAATGTTGTATTGACTTATAGTAAAAATTAAAAAGCTTAACGGTTATGAGTACACATTATCTTACCATAAACACATTCAGGCTTACGCGCACGATCGCGTATTTTGCATAACTTTTTAAAATGGTAATTAAGTACAACCAGCCGATATTTTTTTCACAGAAACTTCATCAACCTCTGATTGTCTTGTCAATAATAATTGCCATCCGTTTTCCAAAACTTTAATAGATTTACCGGTTAATTATCAAAGCCACAACATTTTTTATCACGTATACTTTATCAACGAATATCATGTTTTTCCATTTGTCAGCATATAGATCATCCACTAACACCTCTCGTTCAGCGCCCTGCATAAAGTCGTAAAATTAATATTTAAATATTAAATTTTACGTTGAAAAGATAACTGCTGTTGTAAACAACTCACTTGTTCGTCTCTAGCCACAAATGTAAGCGAGTTTGATGACTTTGCATACAATTGACCATACCACAATCGTGTGATACGTACCTTAATATTATACAATTTACCTCGTTCTACAATTTTTCAAAAGCGGTGATTTCTAAAGGTGCAGGTAGCATTTTCTTCTTACTTTCTGGATAAGATTCGTCAGAAATCAAAGTCGATAGATTCTTCTCTTTCTTTCTTTTACTTTCATGTTGGCTACTGGTTTCTTCGTCTTTTAGTATAAGAAAATACGTTAGTAAAATTAGAACGAAGTTTTTTTTTATAATAAATAAAACAAATAATCGGTATACACATACCGTTTTTATAATCCTTCTTTAAAGAAGTCACATGAGCAATTTCTTTTTTACTACTTTCACTTTGTCTCCATGATTCTTTTGCTCTCTTACTTGCAAATTTTCCTTTGTTTTCACCTGCACAATGAGCTTGAATATTACCAATATCACAGTCGTCACGATCCTCCAAATCTGAAACTGACATGTACAATAAAATATAAGTAATTTATTAAAATCCAAATATAATAAAATATAAAATTTAAAATAATATTGTAGGAGCTCATACCTTTTTTGACTTATGAACCGGTTTAATTTTTCCCCCACATTTATTCAATGTTTTCTCTCCTTTTAAAACGTCATGCTCTCTTTTCCGAGATTTCTTATCATTGATACATTTATTTCTTATTTCTCCAATGGTAAGATTAACACCATCACTGTCATCCCCACCTTCATTACTACTGTATTGGTAATTGACATCATCTTTAGAATTTTCAAAAAGAACAGACTCTTCATTAAAGAATATATTTCCATCACAATCATTTGAATTATTCTTTTCCATCCTACACAGAAATAGAAAAAATAAATCAATAACAATAAACATCACGATATAAAAAAATCTGAAAAAAATGAATAGATCAAGTGAATGCATATATTATATAAAATTTAATGTAAGAACTACATATATACAACAAATGAAATCAAGTATTAATTCAATATTGGAAAGCAACACTTTCATCAAAGCGATACTTTCCAATATTGGGATTAATACTCGATTTCATTTGTTGTGTATATAGTTCTTATGTATCTTTAACTTTGTGAGAACGCTCTGTAGAACTTCTTTATAAATAACATTTTGTGTACAATCTTTTGGAATGTCAATTTGTTCTTCTAGAAAAATTTTTAAGGATGAAGCGAATCTATCTCTTGAAAATGCAACATACAATTGCCCATAACAAAAAACTGGTGTACGTAGATATAGTCCAACTTTTCCCAAGGTTTGTCCTTGACTTTTGTTTATAGTCATAGCATAAGCAACACGAACGGGAAATTGACGCCGTTTAAGGACGAAAGGGAGATCTTCATTATCACTTGACATAATTATTCTTAGGATTGCCACACATTTTCTTATATTTGTACCAGTCATGATTTCTGCTTTTATGACCCTTTCACCTAACTGTTTAATGATAAGACGTGTGCCATTACATAAACCAATACTTTGATCTAAATTACGAAGTAGCATAATTGTTGTATTTACTTTAAGCTCAAGCGAATGAGGATGCAATCCAGAGCATATCAACGAATTTAAAAATTCCGTTGTATGTAAAAAATCATTGCAAGCAGAATCATCAGCAACAGAAACCTTCGTGTCTGCACTCAAGTAAATCCGACTTTCATCTCTAATTTGAGATATGACTTTCCTATTAATTTCATCAACTTCTTCATTTCTACATGCAAGTATTGCTCTTGATTTCAAATACCGCGGATTTTGATAATTATCATTTAAATCTGTATATATTTCATTTATTAATCCACTAATACCAAGTCTGTGATTAGATAACATTGAAACCGGATTCTCTATCCAATTATCATCACAATCGTTACCCATTTAAATTCCTTTAATATCACCATTACCAATATTGATTAGCTATTTTGCAAAATTTTCTCTGTCTTCTTCTGACCTCGTATTCGTAGAACACGCATATTTTTTGTCAGTATAAACATCTCACATTGATCCCATAGATATGATTTATGTAATGTAGCGGACACAATTTGTTGTCTCCTACCTTTATGGACGACTGGTAAAATCTGTCGAAAATCACTACCAAGAACAACAGTCTTTCCACCAAATGGTTTATTCTCAAGTTGTGGATTAATATTTGATAGAATATCTTTGAAAGTTCGATCTACGGCTTCAAATGCAAAGCGATTTATCATCGGAGCTTCATCCCAAATAATCAATGTTGCTTCTTTGATTAGAGAAGAAAGATTAGATTGACGAGATATTACGCAAGATGAAAACTCATGAAGATCGATAGGAATTTTGAATCTTGAATGTGTTGTACGTCCTCCCGGTAGTAACAAAGAAGCAATGCCAGAAGATGCAACTGCAAGAACGATTTGTTTCTTACTACGCAACTTCGCTAAAATTGCATTCCATAAGTATGTTTTGCCAGTTCCATCACCTCCATACACAAAAAATAGCCTTCCAATATTTTTCTCGCACGAATTTATAACCGCATCAAATATTTTTCTTTGTTCATCATTTAAACCACATTCCAATTCAATAGATTTTTTCAACACCTCAAAAGTATCATAATTTAGCTCCTCAAATATCAATCTATTGTTCTTGTTTAAATTGTTAGGAGAGGGTATCGGCATAAATGGAAAATCTCTCAAGCTTTTATTATTATATGACAAAATCACATCTATATCATGAAGCGCAAAATCTCTTAATTGTTCATTACCGAGTACAATTTTTAAATCAGGATGCAAATTTTCCAAACGTCTTTCATAATCATCACTCATGGCCTCTCAATGTAAATCTCATAGTTCTCGAGAATTCATAACTTCGTTAAAAAGTAACATCGTGCAAAACATGCGACGAAGTTGATTATCCGTAGCCCACTTAAACGCTTCTTGGAGTGCTAAGTTCCATTCATTATCATCATCAAGAAGTCCAAGTGCTATACATGCTGCCTTATAAGTTTCATGTTCAACACCATCAATTGTTCTCATATCAATAAAATTAATCCTTCCTTTCACTATTGTCAACAACATCCTGAAATAATATCTTTCACCAGCGGCAGGATGTGCATAAGGTAATTTACCTATCGCTTACCTTCTTTTTCGTTGCTTCCAACATAAGTTTTTTTTGTTCCAAACAAAATGATTTGGAAACTCAACATAAGTATAGTTTCTTGCATGAGGAAATTTAAGATTCATGGTAAACCATTCAGTTAACATTGTTTTATTAGCTCGCTCAGACTCCATTATTTCTTGAACGCTTCCATCTTCTCTAAAAAAAACCATTTGTTCACCAAAAAGATGATACTGCAACCGTTCAACGGCATGACGTTTATTTATTTTAAATTCAAAAAGCCTCCATGAAGCTTCAGATGCTGCAATATATCTAGAATCTAAATATAATTTGACCTTGTCATATCTTTCGACCACACTTTGACGATGATAGCTGTTGCAAAATCAGATCCTTTATTCACATATTTAAATAAATATTTTATTGCTCATCTATGATTGCATATTTCAACATTAATATGTGATAGATATTTCAGTAGCAGATTTGCATTGTAAGTCACAACCCAACTGTTGTCAATATCCTTTCCATATACCGTGTAGGATCTTGATTTGAGTCTCCGGTAAATTGCATATCCCTTTTCATCAATAATAGTATGGTCATTGAACATTTTAGGGAATTTTTTTGAGCATTTATTATATTTCATACAAACACATTTTGGATTATGTGTACCACATAGTCCATGAATCATATGGGTAACTACCAAATCATGAAGTAAAGGTTCCATTTTAATGTCAGGAAGCTCAGCTCTAATTAAATTATCAATATCCTTTGCGAGTTTTATTTTTTTTGAACTTTCCAATATAATAAGGATATGAGAATGTGGTAATCCTCGTTTTTGAAATTCTACCACATGTAGATCTACAAATGGAAAAATTAAACTTTTAAATAGAAACATATAACAATATACAAAACATATATCAACAAAGAATGATAATAACCTACCAGAAATTACTCGTCCAAAATATTTATGTTTAAATCATCAAGAAGCTGCATAAGTTTTAAGTGAAAAACTCTGGCAATAATATCAGGCCTATCAGATGCACTTTGATCACCAGTAATCAATAAAAAATCATGTATTTCTTTCCAATTAGGATTGCATGTAAAAGTAATGAATAAATCCGGAGGCCCGGCCCATGCACAAATTGCCATAGCATCTTGATAGTTTTGAATCATATATCGTGGACCTCCAGTAAAGGATGAAGGCAAAATGATTTTTTTACCAATTCTGTGAGCATCATTATCACCATCGTCAACAGTATCCGGCAAGCCTTGATATAACTCACATCGTAAAGTTTTTTGATTATTACCAATCCATCCAAGACGATTCCCTTCAACAGACGTATAAGCATCAACTATATATTGCTGTAATAATTTTCCACCTCTCAACAACGTTGTTCCTTCGTGACAACGCTGTTGTAACCTAAATGCTAAGAAGTCCTTCATTGAAACTTTATTCCTTTTTCTTTTCATATTGTTACTTTCAATATAATTATGCCAATTATCTTCTCCATATGGGAATAATAAGGGATATTATAATGGCATGTATGCTGGATGAATCTCACTAATTCTTTGATATCCTTTTTTTCGATCGTTGACAATAACATCTCGAGTAGATGAAGGAAAAAATTCATCATCAATCATCAGAGCAGCTATTTCTGTTGAGTTTGGTTTATTATATTGTTGTCCCTTATGATTTCTATCCTCAAGAATGTGCAAACTAAACTCTTTATCCTTATTGTTCTCATACCAATCACGTACGCATCGAAATTTCTTAACATATTTGTTGTATTTATCCAACATTTCCTTTAAACTTTTCACAGTTTCTAAATCATATTCCATAGCATTACAATTATTTCCAATAGATGCAATTCGATTTTCAATTTCATGCTCGGTATCATATATATAAAGCTGTGCATATTTAGGTCGACTTCCGATAGCTGGTAGCAATGAACCTATTCTATGATAGTTTTGTCCATGAATTCGAAATGTATATGGTCCCCTTCCTTTCAAAATTTGATAATCTATCTTTACACCAATAGATGTAAAAGCAAACATAGAGTTGAACGAACGGATTTTTTTCCCGAAATTGTTTAGCTTGTTCAGAAACATTTTGATAGTTTAATAAAGAGTCCAGCATTTCAAGTGTCTTCTCAAGAAGAGGCAGAGAAACTTTTCCACTCTTGCAACAAAGTGAATAATTTATTTTTTTCTTATCATTAGTTCTAACTTTTCTTCTTTCCATACAATTGCATCACATCTAGAATATTTTTCAGTAGGAGGTCCCAAATAATGGAAACGACTACGCCAATCTGTTAAATAATTATCGTTAAAACTTTCTTATCATGTATCATTATAAGACATACATTAGAATTTAATCAGCAATAAGAAAATGTAATATATTATATTATTATATTTATAGAGGGTTTTATTTAAAATAATCTTATATCTTTTAAAACATGTAAAATATTTGTAAATCAAAAAAATTAAAAAAATTTAAGATTTTTGAGTAATATGTTCTTTAAATATAATTAGTACCAAACATTCAAGTAAAATTAGATAAAACTTTGTGTTTTATAAGAATATATAATGAGGATGAAGCGTGCTCTTACTATCATTATCGTTTTTTTGACTGCATTGGCAAATCTTGATGAATATCTTTATTAACTATATGGTGATCATTCAAAAAGCCCACTTCCGTAGAATGATACAAAATGGTATCATCATCCATCAAAGATGTGTTGCATTCAACATTGGTAGAAAAATTAGGAATCTGTTCTAATGGTCTTTTGAAGTGCGGAATACCAAAATCAAATGCCTCTCGCTTTCGCTTGAAAGAAAATTCATCATTTTTAGTATTAATGTTGGATGACTTTTTTTTGATATCTTATTCTTTCACGTTCACGTTTACGTTGTTTTTGTGCTTCTGATAACGGTTTGCGAGTGTGTTTTGATTTATTCCCATGCATAGCTAAATAAAAGACAAAAGATAATATCACAATAGAAACAATTATAGAAATCAAAATAAATGATTAACTAATAATAATAAACATGTCACGTCATTTATTAATAACTTAAATGGAAAACTGTACAGATACCAGTAGGAACTTAAATTTAGAGAATAAATAATTTACTTCTACATATAAGCATAAATAAATAAAAATCTTAAATATTGAATTTTTCGAATAATAGATTTTTTGTTACCTTAGTTTTTACTCCAATTTTGTTGTTGACCAAATCAAACGAACGCTTTCCTGCAAATGGAAAAAAATATCAATTCAGGTCAAGTATTGCATTAATAATGACAACTTTTAAAAATATTCCCATCAGTTAAAAAATACTAAATGAAGAATGAAAAATAATACGTTGAAAAAGAAAAGTTTAGTTATGGAAAAAAAAGTTTACAGCAAACCATCCTGATTCATGATCATATATGTTGAAGAAGAAAATAAAGAAAGACATAAAAATACTTACTGAAAATATGGTGCTTTGAAACGATCCAAGCCAAGGATTTAAATTTCAAAAGTGTTGGAAAATCCAGAATTTGGTAAGAATAGGATCTCTCACTTTTTCTATTTTCTCTTTTTTCAATATTTTCCCTTTTCCTTCAAGTGAGAAAGAAGATGAAAAACGCTGGATTAAATAAGGGAAAGAGATGATGAGGCATGACGTCAATAGGAGGTGGAGACAAAAACAAATTCAATTCATTTTTATTTTTTAAAATTTCTGATAAAATATTTTGGTTTTATCATATGAATTTATTTTATTTACTATGTCTCATCATTACTAACGTTTTTATTTTTCTACCGTCCTTTTATATCTGGTAACGTGTCTCTCTTCTTCATTACATCAGCACTATTTTCTACAGTCGATCGTGACTAATTTCTTTTTCTGTCAAATCATTTTCTGTCAAATCATGATCAATATTAACGTCACTGTTGTTCTGCAGTCCGATGTCCTTTTTCTGTCAAATCACGGCCAATATTAACGTCACTGTTGATCCGCAGCCCGTCATGACTGATGTCCTTTTTCTGTCAAATCATGAATAACGTTGACATCACTGTTGTTCTACAGTCCGTCATGGCTGATGTCTCTCTCCTGTCAAATCATGAATAACATTAACGTTACTGTTGTTCTACAGTCCGTCATGACTAATGTTATTTTTTTGTCAAATCGTTACCAATATTCAGGTTACTATTTTTCTACAGTCCGTCATGACTATTGTCCTTTTTCTGTCGTCAACACTATTTTTTTACAGTCCATCATGACTAATGTACTTTTTCTGTCAAATCACGGTGTCAAATCATGAATAACGTCAACGTCATTGTTGTTCTGCAGTCCGTCATGGCTACTGTCCTTTTCCTGTCAAATCATGAATAACGTTGACGTTACTGTTCTTCTACAGTCCGTCATGACTAATGTCCTTTTTTGTCAAATCGTTACCAATGTTCAGGTTACTATTTTTCTACAGTCCATCACGACTCTTGTCCTTTTTCTGTCGTCAACACTATTTTTCTACAGTTCATCATGACTAATGCACTTTTTCTGTCTAATCACAGTGTCAAATCATGAATAACGTTAACGTCACTGTTGTTCTGCAGTCCGTCATGGCTACCGTCCTTTTTCTGTCAAATCATGAATAACGTTGACGTCACTGTTATTCTACAGTCCGTCATAACTAATGTCCTTTTTTGTCAAATCATTACCAATGTTCAGGTGATTATTTTTCTACAGTCCATCATGACTATTGTCTTTTTTCTGTCGTCAACACTATTTATCTACAGTCCATCATGACTAATGTACTTTTTCTATCAAATCAAGTCAAATGTCAACGTCACTATTTTTCTACAGTCCGTCATGACTATTGTCCTTTTTCTGTCATCGGCACTATTTTTCTACAGTCGATCGTGACTGATGTCCTTTTTCTGTCAAATCATTACCAATGTTCAGGTGACTATTTTTCTACAGTCTGTTATGACTATTGTCCTTTTTCTGTCATTAGCACTATTTTTCTACAGTCCATCATGACTGATGTCCTTTTTCTGTCAAATCACGGTCAAACTTAACGTCACTGTTGTTCTGCAGTCCTTCATGACTGATGTCTTTTTTCTGTCAAATCACGGTCAAAGTTAATGTCGCTGTTGTTCTGCAGTCCTTCATGACTGATGTCCTTTTTCTGTCAAATCATGAATAACGTTAACGTCACTGTTATTTTGCAGTCCGTCATGACTACTATCTCTTTTCTGTCAAATCATGAATAACGTTAACGTCACTGTTGTTCTACAGTCCATCATGACTACTGTCCTTTTTCTGTCAAATCACTACCAATATTCAGGTCACTATTTTTCTACAGTCCGTAATTACTAATGTCCTTTTTTCTGTCGTTACCTTTTTATGTTAAATCACTATCAATGTTAACGTCACTATTTTCTACAGTTTATCATGACCAATGTTCTTTTTCTGTCAAATCAAGACTAATGTTAAGGTCACTATTTTCGTATCGTTAACACTATTTTTCTTCCATCGCGACCAATGTCCATTTTCTATCCTGTTTGTACCTGATAACGTTTTTCTCATATACGTACTCAACTGGATGCACTTGCACCCGAGCCTTTGTCCTTTATCAATTTATGCGCTAGTATTATGCCTCATTGATGCACGTCATGTTTAGTTCAACCCGAAAATTCCGAAGTTGGTTTTATGCCTTATTTTTAGCAGTTTTTTTTTCTATTTTTAGCAGTTCTTCTTTTATTAGAAAATTAGTTGTGATTTACATTTTGCAATTATAAGAGGCAAATTTTAATTAAATAAAACCCTAGTTTGGTGAAATTTCCATTGTCATCTTTCTATTCTTTCAATTTCTCTTAAATCTGTTTAGAAGCGCTACATCCCAAAGCAGAGCTGCACCACTTACCAATTAAAAAAGAGCATCATGACTAATATGTTTTTCTGTTTAAATAATACTTAATTATGATTGTTACGAATTATGATTATAACATGCATGTTTTCCAACCAAAGAAGTATCCTTTGAAACCAATCGGTAATATCATTATTCCTTTTTATTTGAGTTTTTCTATACATGGACGCTGTCACCTTCTCAATTTTTTTGTCCTTTTCTGTCCTTTGTCAAAATTGATTGCAAAAATACGACCGAGTTAGAAAATTAAGTGATTTATACTATATATCCAAATACATCATATGATCATTATATTAAATATATTAAACCATTGAAAATATTTGAAAACACAATCAGAACTTGTGAACATTGTTCATCCCTTCTTCGAAACTTACATGCCAAAATAACAGAAATAACAGAAGGTTGACTAACAAAGAAAAACTAAAATTAACATCCTAATCTATTTTACATGGGTTCTCATATCGATATAGCAGACATGAGTTATTGTTAAACAACCAAAGAACAATGCAATTCATATGGAATGCATGGTCACAACACAACTGCACTCCTTCGAACAAATCACCACTGCTATTCTTCTCAATTTCTTCGAAGCACACCGCACAAACAATATCATCAATACCGTCCTTCAACTCTTGTCTCTTTCGCTTACGTGATCTTTTAATTGTCACAGTCCTATCAACTCTAGTATAAACATATATCTTGATATGAAATTTAGCATTTGCTACCTCCACAGCTTCATGGACGAATTTGCTGATCTCCGTTTCAAGATACATGCGATGCTGATCTTGGATAGGGCATTTACGATGCACCACCCAGCCGGCGAAGCTACGACAGTTCTCGGGCAAGCGTAATTTAGAGGCTACATATTTGCAATGCTTAAAAGATGGCATTTCTTCCAAAATACACTTTGTACCATCACGAGGGCCAACGGGAGAGGGAATGATCACTTGGGCGGAGTCTTCAATGTACCCGGGAGTCCAAACGGAAGGATCAACACCGCCGGCATCCGACGACATGGGCGTCAGTTTTGCATAGAGTAGAAGAAACAACGACGGTTTGTTATACTCTTTGACCATTGAGAGAGGCAATGGCTGTCCTGCATCAAGATTTTATGCCATTAAGAGATGCAAAATATTTCCGGCTTACCCTTTTTTTACCCTTTCTCTTTTATAAGGATCGAAAATGAAGTGCCTTGGTTTAAATAGAGTAGAGGTGGAGATAGGTGCCAATAAGAGATGGGACATGTGGCAATAGGAGGTGGACATGACTAATGTCCCTTTTCTGTCAAATCATGACCAATGCTAACGTCATTTTTTTTCTACAGCCCGTCATGATTAATGTCCTTTTTCTGTCAAACGATAGCCAATGCCAACGTCACTATTTTTCTACAGTCCATCATGACCAATGTCCTTTTCTATCAAATCATGCCTAATGTCTTTTTTATGGTCGTCATGACTAGTGTCTTTTTCTGTCAAATTATGACTAATATTAACGTCATTATTTTGCGACCGCATGCACTTGCACGTGGGCCTTTGTACCCTCTCAGTATATGCGCTGGTATTATGCCTTATTGACACAACCCTATCCTAGTTGGAGTTGCTCGACTGATCCAAAACACGTCGGGTCTAGTTCCAACCCGAGAATCCCAAACTGTTAAATCTTGTCCGATTCGCGCGTTCCACCAGCCAAATTGAAGGTCTCGCAAAATCGTCTGGGCCAATAGATTGCCATAGGCATTACATTGACGTCTCCCGGAATCGCGAAAATCCATCATCTAAGGCCCCGAAATGGCGGTCAAAGATTTGCTCCGAACTTTAACTTTCGAATTAGGAGTGAAATTAGCACCCGAATCAGTTAAGATTCGACAGGAAGTATCGGGAATCAATTTGGGATGCAATTAAATAATTAGTTTTTCGTTCTAGCAACTTTTTATTTTTAGCAGTTTTCTAATTTTTGCAGTTTTTCTTTTGATCTATTCCGTCCGACTTGTCATTTCTGTCCCATTTCTATCTGATAACGTCCATATTTTTTTACAGTCTTTTTGGAAATGGTAACGTCTTTCTCTTTTTTCATGACTACTGTCTTTTTTGGTTTAATAATTCTTACTTATGCTTATTATGAATTATGATCATAAACCTGTTGTTCCTAACAAAAACGTATCCATTAAAACCAATTGGCAATCTCGTCGTTTTTTTCATTTGAGTTTTTTCTACACTTGCATGCTGGCATCTTTTCAATTTTTTTCTTCTTTTCCGTCATTTGCCAAATTTAATTGCAAAAACACGACCGAGTTAGAAAATTAAATGATTTATACCATATATCCATAAAATGTATCATTTGATCATCATATTAACCATATTAAACATATTGAAAATATTATAAAACACAATCAGAACTTGTTAACATTGTTTATTCTTCTTCGAATTTTACATGTCAAAATAACAGAAACAACAGACTAAAGAAAAACTAACAGTGACATTTTAAGTTATTTGACATGGCTTCTCACATCGGCATAGTGAGCATGAGTTTTTTCTTGAACAACCAAGAAACAATACACTTCATGTGGAATGTATGATCACAATACAACTGCACTCGTTCGACTAAATCACCATTGCTATCCATCTCAATTTCTTCAAAACACACAGAACAAATATTGCCATTCTCATCCTTCAACCCTGAATGCAAAATAGGAAAAGAAGATCGGTAGAGTTTTAAAGGTCTTTCTCTTTCCACTCTCTCAACTTTTTTTTATTTTTGGTTTTTCTCTCTTGAGTAGAGAATGAGGATGAAGTGCTCCATCTTAAATAGAGCAGGAGATGGGCACGGGTGCCAATAGGAGAAGGGACATGTGGCAATAGAAAATGGAAATACCAAAATTTGTGAGGGCAAAATTGACATTTTGAAAAGGAGATGGGACAGGCGGCAGTAGAAAGTGGAAATACCAAAATTTATGAGGGCAAAATTGGCATTTGAAAATTTTGCCACCTCTCTATACCTTTACATTATGTATATAGGATAGAACATAAGATAAGCGAAGTCCTCACAATGCATTGAAACAATGAAGGGTTTTTGACCTCATTTTCTATACTGTGAACTGCAAAAAAAAAAAATCAAAGAAGAAAACAGATAATAAAAATGAGTAGAAAAAGAGAAGGGTATTTTAGGTAATTTATGTAATAATTTTATCCTAGTTAGTTTTTGGGATTATGTCTCATATCTGAATATGCATTTATGGATATGGTCAATTAGACCCTAGCATAATAAAACAATTCATTGATAATATGAAATTAGAAAAGTTACAATAACAAGAGAAAGAAATAGCAATAATAATTTTCCAAAAAAAAACATCCCTCAAACAAAACAAAAAAATATTGACTACATAGTGATCAACATTCATCCAACAAAATCTTCAAAAAGCGTCCGTAAATTAAGTGGATTTCACATTTTTAAGCGCTTGCCAAAAAATGCAGCATAGTATAAATTTTATGATGTAGAACCAAAGAAAAGCTTTTTTTTTTTATTATGGAAGATCCTGAAATTTCTTTCAGCCAAAATGCATGAACAAAATACCATGAAAAACATATCCCGGTCATTTCTAGTATTTTTCTTAGCACTTTTGTTTCACCACTTTTTCCATAACATGAACATTGATATTACAAAGGAACATCTTAGAAAAATATGCTCAATTGTTTCTGGTTCTACGTTGCACAGAACTCATAAAGTCTCTTTGTCAACTCCTTTCCTGGTTCTGCGTTGCATTTATGGGCCATTTAGGCCGGGTCACCTATAGGTTTTTAGTACTATAAATATCTCTCTCTTGGGTGAGAGATAGCGGGCTTGAGAGACGTAATGTGAGTATTGAGGGCTTTGTGCCTCCCCTTCTTGTGTGAGAGCAAGAGAGGGGAGATGACGAGAGAGCTTTGTTAGGAGCTTTATAATCTCCTAATAGATCAATATAATTTTAATGCTCGTTTTTGCCATGTAGATGTAGGCTGAGGTGGTCGAACCACGCTACATCCGGTGTTTTTCTTCTTTATGGTGTGAACCATGTGATTGTGTTATCCATCTTGTGTTGAAATTCAGTTTTTGAGTTTATAGATTGTATCATATTTCTCATCTCATGAACAAAATATAGCACTTATTCTACTACCCTTCAGTTTGTAGCAAATGGCTATTTTTCTTGCAATGCCGATGAAATGAAGTAGAAATGGAAAAAGCTATTGTTTATCGAACAACTATTTCCTCATAAATTTGTAAAAATCTAAGGATCAACAAAGGAAGTGCCTACCGTGGTAATGACAGACAAATGCAGTGGCAAGAACCGGGACTGCGGTGAACAGATTCCAGACTGATACCAAATTATTTATCTCTAGTAGCAATCTTAGTGTCTCTATACCTCTGTTAACTAATTTGAGAATCAAAATTGCAACTGCGACGACAACAAACTGTGACTGGAGATAGTATATAGGTCAATGTCAAACTATAGTAGCTTATAATGATTGATTATAAGGGCTAAAATTAAGTGTGTGACCAAAGATAGTATATCGGTCGATGGCTAATTATAGTACCTTATAATGCTTGATTATAAAGGCTAAAATTAAGGGATTCATATGGATGAAAATAAGGGATTTATATGTTGGTCAATGGCTAACTATAGTAATGTATAATGAGGGATTCAATACATTGTATATAATTGTAAAACTATCCTTAGCAGTAAAATATTATAAATAGAACCTTGTATGCCAAGTGAAGCCAGTGAATGAAATTGAAAATATTCTCCACTCTTTTTTCTCTTCTGTTTACTTTGTTCATATGGTATCAAAGCCATATGATCCTTCAGTTTTAGTTGTCTTGCATTCCGGATTCCATTCCGACCATCTTTTAAGTGACCATCTGGATTCTGCTCCGGCTATCATTTAGACTTCTCCTTCTTGTTCATCTCTAGTTTTCTTTCTTGGGTCCTCTCATGGAGTCGCACCAGCATCATCGTCTTATCATGAAATTAGACAGAAAGAATTACTTCTTATGGGCATCCTATCAGAAACTTCCTAGAAGGACAAGACTTATGGGACTACATCAATGGAGTTACCACAATGCTAGTAGACAATGCATCCATTTCCAAGTGGATGATCAACAATGCCAAAATAAAGACTTGGATTATGGAGTCTGTTGAGAGTTCAATTGCGGTGAACTTAAGTTTGCTGACCACTGTCAAAGAAATGTGGGACTACCTCGAACGCGTCTATAAACAAAGCAACAAGGCTCGCTTATATCTTCTTGACGAAGAGATAAGTCTTTTATTACAATAATCTCGTAGTATTCAAAAAATTTATTCTGTTATGACGAAGATTTGGTTTGAAATTGACATGATAGATTCTGATATCCCTAAAGAAGCTTTTGAAACAGTAATAAAATTACGGCAACAATCCCAATGTAGGCAATTTTTTGATGAAAATGCGATCCGATCTTGAACATGTTCGTGCTACTATTCTGACTCGTAATGTCAGTCTTAGTCTGGAAGAGATCTTACATAAACTTATGGCTGAAAAGTCTCGTTTGACTTCCCTTTCAACCGTTGGACCCACACTTGATGTAGCTCTATTTGGAAGCACATACAAAGACAAAGTTCATGACTTCAACAAGGTTGAATGCTTCAATTGTCATGAGATGGGGCATCTATCATATCAATGTAAAAGAAAGAAAGGCAACAATTCTTTATTCTGTAGATATTGCAAAGAGTAAGGCCATTTGATAGAAGATTGCAAGAAACACCTAATAAAATGAGGATCTCTAAAGCCTCAATCACAACCTTCAGCATCTTCGTCCTCTGCATTTCATGTTGCTGCTTTGCCATCTCCTTCTCAGGTTAATTCAAATCCCAATATCTCTACTCAGCCCTCTACTCTTTCACCAAAGTTCATCCAACAAGTCATTCAAGCTCTCCATGCTCCTGGTTTTAGTAAGACTTCCTTCTCTAACTCATGAGTTGTAGACTCTGGAGCCACCCATCATATGACAGGAAATTTAAATGTTCTTCATTCTATCATGCCATATGATAAAAATGAAAAAATATTTGTTGCAAATGGACAAACTCTTCTTATTACAAAGGTTGATTCATTGACAATAACACCTCCAGATTCACTATCGTTGTCATTTTCCAACGTCCTATACATCCTTAATCTTTTTGCTAATTTAATCTCGGTTAGTCAGCTTGTGAAACAAAACTGTATTTTCTCATTTTCTTCTTCTGGTTGTCTTATACAGGATCTGCAGATCGGGAAAGTGATTGGGAGAGGCTATAGGAAAGGAGAACTCTTCATGTTGGACTTGGGAACACCATCAAATTCACCTACTTGTTTTCTTACTCTTTTTTCTGATGAAATCAATTCCTCAAATAAATTATGGAGGCTTTGGCATTATCGCTTTGGCCACCCACATTCTTTGAATTTGATTTCTTTATTTTCCTCCGGTGCTTTGTTAGACAAACTTGACTATAAGTCAAGAATTATTAATAATTCTGAAGATTGTGCTCTTTCAAAATCTCATATTTTACCATTTAGAAGAAATGAGAATCATGCTATTTCTTCCTTTGATCTTGTCCATACTGATATTTTGGGACAATCCTCTATTGGTTCATTAGCTAGAAAACTCTACTGTGTTCTTTTTGTCGATGATTGGTCACGATTCTCTTGGGTTTATTTTCTAAGACATAAATCCGAGGTTCTGCAGGCTTTAAAATACTTCCATGCAATAGTACAAACTCAATTTGGCAAGAAAATAAAAATTTTGTGCAGTGATTCGGGAGGTGAATATATGTCTTAACAATTTACAACATTTCTTACTGAAGGAGTCATTCATCAACGAAGCTGCCGTCACCAACCACAACAAAATGGAGTTGCAGAAAGAAAGTATAAACATCTATTGGAGACAGCTCGTGCTTTGTGCTTTCATGCAAAATTGCCAAAGATTTTTTGGGCTCAAAGTATCCTAACAATAAACTTCTTGATCAATAAGCTACCAATTCTATAGATAGGAAATGCTTCTCCATTGAAGAAGCTGCATGGGTACTCTCCAAATTACAATTTATTGAGGATTTTTGGGTGAACATGCTTTGTCCTTCTTCTTAGTTCTCAACGCTCCAAACTTGAAGCTAAGTTGGTGAGATGCATTTTTCTTGGATATTCTGAAACACAAAAAAGATATTGCTGCTATGATTGGTAGCAGGACAAATAAGGATTTCTCAAAATGTCATATTCTTTGAAGATACCCCACATTTTTGTAATCCTTCTAGTTCCTCACAGTCTGTTAGCTCCACTATTCCTTTATCTTTGTTTCCTAACACTTCACAGGTTAAAAGTAATGAAGTCCCCTATCCTATGCCTCACCCTTCATCAACTTCGGCCTCAGATAACACTATCTTTTCACCTTCTCCTCCACTTTGTCAGTCCACTCGTACAATTAGGCTACCTGACCGTATTTCGTTATTTTCCTCACTTACACATTTATATACTCCTCATTCCTATAAGCAAACTGCATATAGTGCAGAATGGATCCATGCTATGAAGGAAGAACTCGAGGCTTCAGAGTTTAACCACACTTGGGACATGGTACCGGCACATCCAGATTATCCAGTGGTGGGATGTAAATGGTTGTACACAATCAAATTGAAGTCTGATGGTTCTTTGGATCATTATAAAGCTCGTCTTGTAGCACAAGGCTTCAAACAGGAGTATGGTATGGATTATGAAGAAACTTTTGCTCCAGTTGCCAAAATAACTACAGTCCGTACTTTGATTGCTGTTGCTGCCCTTAAGAATTGAGATATTTAGCAAATGGATGTGAAAAATGTGTTCCTTAATGGCGATTTATCTGAAACTGTTTACATGAAATCTCCTCCAGGCTACAATGCTCCTCCTCAGATGGTTTGTAAACTCCGGAAAGCACTCTATGGCTTGAAACAGGCACCGCGAACTTGGTTCTCTAAACTAACAACTGTGCTTCAACAAGCTAGTTACTAATAAAGTTATAATGACTATTCATTGTTTATCTCCTCAACCGATAAAGGGCATATTTTGGCCTTGGTTTACGTTGAAGATATTTTGATTACTGGTGATAATCGTCAAGATATTCAATAATTCAAACAGACTCTCTAATAATCATTTCTCATGAAAGGTCTTGGTATTGCAGCTTATTTTCTTAGGTTAGAGATATCTAAGCACACTAACAGATATTTTCTTAGTCAGCGGAAATATACTCAAGATCTTATTGATTTGGCTAGGCTCATAGATGATAAAATCGCCGACACCCCACTTGAGTTGAATGTGAAGTATGGTCATACAGATGGACATCCAATCCTTGATCCAACACTATATCGTCGACTAGTTAGAAGCTTAGTCTATCTCACTGTCACTCGTCGAGACATCGCCCACACGGTGCAGATTGTAAGTCAATTTGTTTCTGATCCTCGCACATTACATTTAACAATAGTCCACAGTATCATTCGATATCATCGTTCCACTCCAATAATGGGATTATCCTATCTTACCACTTATAATACCGAGTTACGGTGTTTTTGTGATGCTGATTATGCTGGATGCAAAGATACATGTAGATCTACCATGGGATATTGTATTTTCTTAAGGAGTTCTCTATTGTCATGGAAATTGAAGAAGCAATTACTGTCTCTAAATCTTCCACTAAAGCAGAACATCGGGCGATGTCATCTTCTTGTGATGAAATTATTTGGCTTCAACGACTTTTAAAGTATTTTGGTATTCACTTAAACGCTCCCACCTCACTATTTTGTGACAATGAAAGTGCCGTCAAGATTGCAAGCAAGCCAGTATTTCACGAGCGTACTAAACATATTGAGATAGATTATCATTTTGTCCATGAAAAATTTAAACAAGGTCTCATTTCACTTCCTCATATTCCATCCAAAAAGCAACTCGTAGATTTCTTTACAAAGTCTTAAACTAAAAAGCGCCATGAATTTTACAATGGCAAACTGATGATGACCCACCATCAGTTTGAGGGGTGTGTGACTAGAGATAGTATATCGGTCAATGGCTAACTATAGTAGCTTATAATGGTTGATTATAATGGGTAAAATTAAGGGTATGACCAGAAATAATATATCGGTCAATGGCTAACTATAGTAGTTTATAATGGTTGAATATTGTTAGTTGTATGTATGCCCTAAAGGCCATTATTCTACATGATTGTATATTATAATGGATGCTTGAACATATATAGGGATGACTTTCTTGCTAGACATGATAGTATGCTATCTGATTACTCTTTATCTTAACATGTATACTTGTACTGTCTCTCTGTTACATGTTGATAAAACCTTTAGGATATGTACTTGACTACCAGGATTATGATGGAGATCATACTAGTGGGACCAGGGTAGTCCATAAGTATATCCTTTAATTATTCCTAGTCGAGAGAGTATCGAGATGGGACATCGATATTCCAGAGTAGACTAGTGTGTACGATTCTTGACTCTGTATGGGGCGATGGTTGATCCCACAACCATTGTTGTTTGACATTAGAGAATGTGCACATGTGCTCATTGGAGAATGGGTACACCGAATATGACTCGCCGAGAACTCCTAGATGGTATTATACCTCACGTCAGATAGAAGTTCTCTGGTGACACTGGCATATGTTAGTCTGTTGATCCGAGATCGTCATAGAGTCTTGTATGATTCCCACCGTGCTTTGATTTCCACTCTACCACGTTCAAGAGGAGTTATGCAAACAGGTGGTTTTTGGGTACAGTCCCGAGTTACATGGAGGCAATGAGTGATAGGAGAGGATTTCGTCTCTCCCGGTATTGGGGGTTGATGTTGCTTTGTGCTCGATTGGCTATAACAGGAAATCTCTGGCCAAAGCTGCTGAGATTTACTGGTAAGTGTTATCAGTATTTTCTCGAACCGTTATAAGCCTCGTATTGGCATGACTTATCAAGCTATTAGTGTCTGACGTTTACCACCCCAGGCTAGATATGCGACATATCAGACGAAGAGGCCGGACTGTAGGTAGTGTTACTTATTAGATTCACAGGAGTATGAGCAAGCTTGATTACTGATCTTCTGATCGCTCAATATCCGGATAGCCATTACCTTCATTTAGTACCGCTGACGGCTTGTGGGTAACTGATATGATCATTATCTACTGCCGGAATATTGACGAGTCTTTAGAGTCCTAAACAGAGGTTTCTTGGCTCAAGAGAAACGAAGTAGGGTATATATATGATATGTGCGGGACCGAAATTAATACGTGTATATGATATCGTATTCTAATCTCGCGATATGTGATATCGGTCGGTTATATAAGATATAGCTAGGTTATTGAATCAATTGTTGATTCGATAAGATGATATATATGATATTAGTCGGTCATATGCGATACAGCCGGGTTATTAAATCAAGTGTTGATTTAATAATTTAATGTATGATTATATATTTGATATATTATTATACATTAACTAATATTAGCTCACTTAAGAATTTCTTTTTCTCACTTGTACATTTAATAAATATCTGATATATATATTATTGTATTTTTTTCTTTGTGTCATGCTTGATGATACATTGTATATAGGTGTATGAGACTCATACCATGCCATAAGATAATTAGGACGAATATTTATTTAGAGAATAAACAAAATTAGATGGAAATAAGCATGGCTAAGAGGCTTGGAGAAGCTTGTGGAAGCTTTGACTTAAGTCCATTAATTTTTTTTTTACTTTAGATATTTATTAACCTAACCATTATCTTTAGCCATGGTTAAGTCTCTACAATGATCATATATGATATTTTCTCACCCATGGTTGCCATCCATTCCATTCATTCCATTCTTGACTTCATCTTCTTCATCTCAAGTTAGCTCACTAGGTTTTCTTTAGGTGAAGAAACAGAGTGAGAAAAATTATTCTAAAATGAGAAAAATTCCTACTTCATTAATCTATACTAGACTAGCCATTTAGTATAGGTTGTTTGTTTCACTAATTCTCAATTAGTGAAGAGGTAGCTTGAGTTGGAGATTCCTCGACGTAGATCATCTTCGAAGATCTTTAAGCAAGCTTGTTTTTTTCCCCTAGTGGAGCCTAACGAGAGTCCGGGAGACCACTACTTGGAGTGAAGGGATTACTACTACATGGAGCTTTAGAAGTGAAGGACCGGTTTACAAAGGTTGTATTCGTTGTTCACTTAGAGTAAAGATGTTTACTTGCATAGTATTACCCTAATTCTCTAGTTAGATCCTTGGTTTCGGGTTTCTTAGCACTCTAGGTTTTTTAAAATTGCATGCCTGATGCCTTGGAAAACATAGCGATGGTGCTAAGGAACCCAGCAGTGGTATCAGAGCCAAGCTAGAGTATTAGGAGTGGCCTAGACGACGTTAAAGTGTTTGATCGAACGTCAAGGCCCCATTTTCCCATGCTCTCTTGAAATTTTTCCAAATGTTAGATTTTTCCAAATTAAAAATTACCAAAAAATTGTGCAGGGTTTTTCTATGGATCCCCAAGAAAAATGATGGTCCAACTCGACCGTACGACCGTGGAACCGCGGCCAAACCCTAGGGTTTATGACGGTCCCACGGCGCCGTAGGTGAAGCAGGAAGCGTGCCTTTCTTGTGCTGATCCGTTGGTACTAGGTGCACTGTCTGGGTATTTTTAATCATGCTCAAGTGTTGAGATCTCTGGAAATTTTGGGAATTCGTTGATTCAATCTAAATGTTTAATATCGTCTAGCTATCTGTGATATGTGATATAATATTTGGAATTCACAATAATTAGTTTTATGAAAATTAGTTTGAATTTTATAAATCTAGCAATTTAGTCTCATTTGATCGGTTGCCACGGAGTTTGATTTGAATTAAAACTCATTCGCAATCACGTAGCATACGTGGATACTCTCCGAGTAATATTACTAGATAGCCATACCCCATAGTCCCAACCAAGTGACTGTAGGAGAATCCCGTTGCCAAAAGCATCCCTTCGGGTGCTCACGGCCGCGGTGTTCCGCCTAATTGCATTTCGTCGACGACATCAGGGGTGCGGTCGTGTACTAAAGTTTCCAACGAGCATTCGATCGGGTTATCAGAAATCTTGTTGAATTGTCCGACTTTTTATTGAAAAGTGTTTTCAATATCGATACTAAAATGTGGGGTTTATAATGTTAGGCATGAAATTTGGAATATGAAATATTTCGGGTTTATGATGTCTAAGGAATTCATTTGTTTAGGCATGAAATCTGAAGTATGTGATATTTCGGGTTTATGATGTTACGGATTCCAATTTTTGTAGTTTTCACTTTCTTTTCTGTGACCGTATGTGTAATATGTAAGGTATCGCCAGTTTCGTTGCTATACGTCAACGACAATTGGGATACGCATATTTACTTACATTGATGACATGTGATGTTATGTATTGCTTTGATATGTTATATTGGATCGTCGTGTTTGAATAGATGGGGGGTTTTTTATGTGAGATGAGAGTTTTTCATTTTCATTCATGTAATAACTTGTATGTAATATTTTTATTGGGACGCTTCCGGGTTGAGGATGATGTCACCATTGATGTATATTATTTACTTTTCCGCATTAGGATAGACCCAAGGAGGGGAGCATAAGTAACCGGGTTCTAGAGTCTAGTAGGAGACCATCTCGAGAAGTCGAGACCGAGTCTCCTAACTCTAGAATTGGCAGGGTTGCTTGCCGCTCTCATAGGGGTCTAGGGATGTAGGTTTGGATATTCATCTTGACCGTGGAATCCATTTTTTTACTGGCTTAATTTAAAACACGGAACTCCTAATATATCCAATATTTCATATGTTGACTTCTGCTGCAATGTTCTGTGATAAGATCATATAACTGCGTGAGACGAATGTTACTATTATATATATGATATATAATAGACGTTGCTTATGTTTTGCACCCGCGCTAGTCTAGCCCCTACATTGCCGGTAGTTAAGTAACCTAACGGTGAAGACGGGGCCCCATGGCGAATGCGGATGGCATAAGTATACGCTGTATTTTCGTTTCTTTATCTGTGATGCTTAGGAAGCATAAATGATGGGACTTCATTAATGAGATTAATGGAAAATAAAGAAACCTAGATGTTGTGGAATCAAATTTTCAAAACTGGTAGCTCTAGTTCTTGCTTTGCATAGTGGTATTCCTTGTAGAATATCCAGCACTTCATTCGATGAGGAAAGAGCCAAGATCCCTTTACTGGGAGTGACCTCTTTAGCAGAAGCTAGCAGATGCTACACCCACTCGGTTTATTTTGAAAAACACATGATTTTAAAAGTGGAGCTTAAACCACTCATTTTCAAATCACTCGATTCTACAACGATATCAAGTTCATTACGCAAAAGGTTTTCTTAAAAACCTGTCGTAGCCCTCTGTCATTTCAGATAAGTGCTATTTAGTATTCGTGATATGTTTGTTGACCATAGCCAAGACGTAGTGTGCGGTAGCTAATTAATGCTTATCTACAACCATATGATGTGATTGGATTAGGGTAGTCGTACGGCTTTGTTGACTATAGCCAAAGGTCGTACGGGTGGGTTTAATTCAATCAGGAAATGACAGGTTGAACTTGGCTAGCATTTATGATTGTTGACCATAACCAAGGTCATAAGTTGTTAGAGGCAAAATATTATCGGGAATTTCAAGTGTTGAAATTTGCAATGAGATTGCATACCTTCTATGAGATAGTTGGATCCCGATACCCGCTGCGAGTAAGTGTTACTCATGGGAGAGTTTTGCACTTCACAATTAGCTAACCCATTAGGTGTCTAGAAAGGTGTCAAAGAGGTTATGCTTCTGGAAAACGAGGTTTACTTTAATTAGGTTCGTACGAAAGCACGGGGAACCTCCCTCAAAGTACCGACACTGGCCTGGCTGAACGTTTAGCGAAGTTGTAGGGTGTAATTAATCCCGACTAGCCTTACCTTTTAGGGTTTAAAGGAAGATTTGATAAAAACACTAGGAGCCATCCTGATTAGATAAAATAATAACTAATCTAATCTTGCAAAAGCATACGCAGAGTGTTTCTCTCTCTCTCCTGGTAGCGACCGTGACATGTCTTAATCAAGATAATAATATGGATGTATTTACCGAACCTACTTATTATACTGAGCTGGGGAACGTTAGTTCTGCTCTTCCTTATAATTGTTATAATTCTGAGCAGGAAATAGGAGAATACCAGGATTCCCGTGCCACCCGATCGAAGAAAGAGCATGTTGATGCATCTTCTTCAGGGGTGTTCGTTACCGAGAACTGTTTCTCAGTATGCTCTACGTCCTGGGTATTAGATACCGGATCAGGATCACACATATGTAATCTGTTACATGGGCTTAATAGAGGTAGAGAACTGGGATCGGGTGATGGTGTAATTGTTGCATCCAAATCAGTTGGTGAATATCATATTCTATTACCAAGTAGTAATACATTAATTCTGAACGAATGTTATTACATACTGAACCTGATATGCAATATTATATCAGTCTCTTTATTAAGTAAAGAAAGATATAATTTTGTATTACAGGATAATATTATGAAAATTTTCCTGAATCAAAAGTTGATTGGATCAGGCACATTATGAAATGGCAAATACGTTCTAAATCAAATCACAATTCTAAGTATACAGAACACACATAAAAGGAAGAGTTTAGAAATGAACGAATCCTTCTTGTGGGATTGTAGACTAGGTCATATCAATGCGACACGACTCGCTATGTTAAATAAGGATGGATATTTGAATCCGTTCGAATTTTCATCTTATGAAACTTGCCAGTCATGTCTCAAAGGTAAAATGACCAAAACTCTGTTTACAAGAAACAGAGTAAGAGCTATTGAACTCTTGGGACTGAAACATAGTAAGAGCTAATGATCTCTTGGGACCAAAACTCTGTTTACAGAAAATTTGACAGAGTCTTAACTCTAAAGGAATTTCTGAGGCAGAGAGCTATACTCTGAAATAGAATTAATTCTCAGAAAAACAAAAAAGAAGATGAACAGAGGTCATCTCAAGGGCCAAAGGCCCTATTTATAGGCACCGAGGGCCGTTTCAACTTCTAAGTTGATCTAATGGCATAGATGCTGCCACCGTTACACTCACGTATAAGCCACATGAGCGCAACGGTGGGGGCATTTGTTTCCCCCAATCAAAGAAAAGATCTGTTCAAATTTTGAAATTTGAAATGAAGCGGCGCTTCATAAAAGCGCCAGCGCTAAATGTGCTAGTGCTACGAGTCAAAGACTCTGATGCAGCGCTCACGTGCAAAGCACGAGAGCGTTAGCAGCGCCAGCACTAAGAGTCAAAGACTCTGATGCAACGCTCACGTGCAAAACACGAGGGCGCTAGCGCTAAGTGCGCTAGCATCACGAGTCAAAGACTCTGATGCAGCGCTCACGTGCAAAGCATGAGTGCGCTAGCGCTAAGTGTGCTAGCGCTAAGTGTGCTAGCACCAAGAGTCAAAGACTCTGAAGCAGCGCTCACGTGCAAAGCACGAGAGCGCTAGCACTGGAACTAAATGTTCCCCACCCTTGGATCAAAGATCTAAGAAAGATGACTAAAAATCATCAGATTACCTCTGAAAATTAGAGCACCGTTGGATCAAAAATTCAATGGTGATTAAAAAATCACCAAGATACAGAATAAGTTCTATATGAGAAAAGAGTTTCCCAATCTTTTTAAAAACAAGAAGATTGCCTTCTGTAAAACAGAAGCCCTAGGATCAAAGATCGAACGGTAGGAAACATCCCCAAATTAATTAGAGAAAAGATCTCTTCAACCGATTCAACAAATCAGCCTTCCCTATATAAAGGACCCAAGACTTCAAGTCTTATATAGAGGAACCCCCTCCCCCCCCAAACTTGGAGAAATTTCACAGAGAACAACAAGCTCTCGGAAGAAGAAGAATTTCTTCAAGGTAAACAAAATAGTAAGGTCAAAACATCTCATCAAATGAAGAAGAACATAGTTTCTTTTTCTAGATCATAGATCTATAAGACAGGCGTCTTTCACAAAAGAGATCATAACATCTCATCATAAAAAGGGGGAAGAAGAATTCAATTCTCTTCAGATCACAGATCCATAAATGCAAATTCTTTCACAAAAAATAAGAGATCGTAACATCTCCTATAAAAATAAGAACTTTGTTCTTAGACCCACGAGACAAGGTCTCTTATAAATGAGAATTTAATTCTCAGAGCGCAGAACTGATCAAAGTTGCCTAAAGAGAGCTTTAGCGCTCCAAATTAAAAAGAAGCGCCTCAGCGCTCAAAGTCTGACGCATAGCGCCGCAGCGCTCTTAGCGCTCCAATTTAAAGAAGCACCTCAGCGCTTCAAGTCTGGCGCTTAGCGCCCAGCGCTCTAAACGCTATTTTAAAAGAAGCGCCCAGCACTCCAAGGTTGGCGCTCAGTGCCAAGCGCACCACGTGCTCCTCATGTGTGCGCTATTTTATAAAGAGCGCTCTGCACTCAACTATTTTATAAAGAGCGCTCTGCACTCATTGATTGGCGCTCAGCGCAAAGCGCGCCACGTACTCCTTATTTGTGCGCTATCTTACAGGAAGCACCTTAGCGCTCTAAATCTGGTGCCCAGTGCCAAGCGCGCCACGTGCTCCTCACGTGTGCGCTGAGAGAACATAAATTGTTCTTTAAATAAAGCCCCAGAGACATAATGAGTGCTCATCACTCAATAAAAGACAAAAATGTTGTCAGAACCCAAACCAATGCTCAACATTGTTAAATGAAAAAAGACTGAGCCTAATTAAATGTCCAACATTTTAGTTGAATGGGCCGAGCCCAAGTTGACCACAAATCCCTGATTGAGCTCATAAGCTCATAAATCTTTGATCTTAGTCCCAAACTTGACTACAGATCTCTCAACCGGCATTGGTTCAAGAGTACATCTCTTCATACCTCTGATATATATCGTTGTAATTCTTCAACGTCCTCAAAGAGGTGACGGGTCCCGGCAACCAGACATTCATTGGACCGCAATGTCCCTAAACTAAAATAATAGAGTCCAAATACTCTTTTGTTGGATCTAAATGATCCTGTTAAGTAGATCTTAATCTAAAATTAGACCAACGTATCCTTAACAAACATTTAAATTGATCTTAGTCTCAAATGAGATTAACGATCCTTAAACTTAACCCAAACCCAAATCTAAGAAAGTATGGATTTGGACTAATCCACGCCCTACGGGCGATAACATAAATTAGTCTCCATTTACAATTCATGGGCAATCAAAAACAAAACAAACACACATGACACGAAGTGACCATCTGGAGAAGGAGAAAGTGGTTATCGTGATACGGTAGCGTAATTAACTGCAGGGGCTTGCGCTTGCAGGGAAGAGCGTCCCCACAATCAAAAACCCCTCACAATGAGGGGGAATCTGAGAAGTCTGCTACATCAGCCGCATTCGTCTAAACTTTCGATACATGGTGCCATAAATTAACTTAGCATCTTCGGAGAGGTGGACGGATAAAACCAAAAAGCATCTGCCCCCAAATTCAGGCAAGACGTCTGTCTTCCCGGTTTTCGGCGGTGAACAGATTCTGGCATGCCCGGTGGGACCTTTTCCTCTTTCCACTCCACACTTTATTTGTCGTGTTTCATGAACGAATCACGGTTTGTTATGGTTGCCCCTAGATTCAAGGTACTAAGATTTGGTGTCTTGCTCCGTGCAGAAAACAGAAGATCAATGGTTTTCAACTGCATAAATTGCAACAACTGCAACAACTCCCACTCTGTCTCCTTGCTGGAGGAGTGACTTATGGGCCTCAAGCGGCCCCCGTTTTCAAGATGCCAATGGAATAGGTGACGCAAGCCACCACTGGGTTGTTCTTTGGTACTATGCTCCTACCCATGAGCTTCAACGCCGCACTGTCATTGCAAGAAGCTCCGAAGAAGTCGGTCTTTGATCGGCTTATGACTACCGCGGCCCCTCTCAACGGGTCGCCCAAATCCAACGCTTTAGTCTTTAACAGACTGGGCCAGAAGTCCAATGGGTCCGTGAAGAAGCCCGCGATACCTGAGGGGGTCATCCCGAAACGGATAACCATCCCTGTTCCGACAAATGAAGTCGTCAAAGTGGCTTCTCCTGCTAAAGAATCAGTCTTTGCAAGACTGGACGCTCCAACTCCCATTCCAGGTGAAGTCACCAAGGCTGCTACCTCTGTTCGAAAGTCTGCCTTCGACAGGTTGGCTATCCCCTCACAGCGGACGTCGGTCTTCGACAGGCTAACGATCACAACAGCCCCTCATCAGAGCAGAGGGCATGAAGAAGCTCATCCAACAGCAGAGGTGGTCCCGTCCGCTCGACATGCTCAACGTCGCCACTGGCGCCGAGTGAGGAAAGCTGGGGGCAATTCCCCTTCTGGACTGACTCCGCCAGCTCCAACGGTAGAAGTTGATACTGCTGTTCCAACTGGGAACAGCTTTGAACCATATAGGAGAGTGCGTAAAAACTCTCTAACTGCTGTATTGAAAAGATCTCCTCCACCTGTGGAGAGTACCACAAAGGCAAAGCCAGAACAACCCCATCAGCGGCTGTCCTAAAAAATTCACAGGGTGTGGCGAAGGGTCCAAGACTCTGTAATCGACAAGGACTACTCCCATCTATCCAAGAAAATAAAGATTCAGCAAGAGGGGGACCATCCCTCCGCCACGCCATGAAAGGTTTCGTCTGCACAGATGCCTACATCGCTAGCTCCCTCAACTTTAACCATCTACAAAATGAGTAGGCCGGAGAAGATCTCTGCGTCTGTGACGAATTTAAAGGGTACTGAACGCCCCAAGTCTGGGGGCATGGTGGTGCACACTGTTTATATGGCAGTCGGGAAAGAGGATAGCCGTATCTCCACGGGCCATTGACCTCTCACCAGATCAGTGACAAAGGCTCAGGAGCAATAACAACAAAAGCTCCAGGAGATGCTGACAACTATGGCTGCACTCACCGGGCCAAAAGCAAGCCTAAAAATATCGTCGGAATTTTGTCAAGAACCAGAAACTGATGCCGAATTCCTCCGGAGAATGCTCGAGAGGAAAGACAAAGAGGCCGTGGAACAAGCGGCCAACATAAAACGAATGACGCTTTTATTCCAAGATATGGTCAGGATGATGATACAGCCGGATCCTCCAGCTGAAGACCCCTCGATTATCCTTGAAGACGACAGAGGGGAGTCATCGAACCCTCTTCCGGCTCTATCACAGCCAAGGAAGAGACCATCTCCAAAGTCGCCCTTGAAGACTATATAGCTCAACAGATACGAGCTCACCGGGCGAGCGAAGCGGCTGGCCAAATCGTCAAGACTGGACGACCCTATCCGGGTTGGTATGATTAAATTAAGTACCCGCCGAGATATACGATCCCTAAATTCCATGTATATAAAGGGACGGGGAATCCACACCAACATGTTGCTCAATTCAAGGCTCTGTGCGGCAACACTGGAAGTGACGATAAGCTACTGCTTCGCCAATTCGTTGGCAGCTTGTCGGAGATAACATTCGAGTGGTATTCCGAGCTCCCGAATGACTCTGTCAAGACATTTGCAAAAATGGAGCTACTGTTTACACAAAGATTCACAAGCGCTAGCGAGCGCACCCCGATCACCGTGCTAATTAACGCCAGGGTTAAGCCAGGCAAAACATGGGTTCAGTACGCGATACGGTGGCGGAACCTATAGTCGAAATGCGAACAACGCATAGATGAAGCTCCTGCAGTAGGAATGTTTGTGGGAACCCTCAATCCGCAAGAAACCATATCCCAATTCATGATGTTATTCAAGCCAACCACCTTCCAGGCCTTGATCGATAAGCTAGCCCAAATGGACCATAGGCCTTCCTCTTCAAAGACGGAGCCTCGGAATGAAGAAGGGAAAGGGAAAGTGACCTTCGTCGCCAATGCTCAACAACAACCGAGTGGACCAAGACCGGTTGTTCGTCAAAGCAACAAGCGGCAATCCCTCGATGAGAAGTTGAGACGTCTTTAATCATTTCCATGGGATATAACAAGGAAACTGTTCGAACTAGCAATGCACAACAGGATCATTACTCTGCCGAAGCCGAGACACCGACTACAACCGAACGATGTCAACGATCCCAATTACTGCCCCTACCACCGAGTATTGGGCCATCCGATCGAAGACTGCTACATCTTCAAAAATTGGGTTGAAGACCAGTATCAACAGGGCAAGTTCGTGTTGTCCGAAAACTGGAAGGTAAATCCGCCACAACAGTACACCCCTAAAAAGGTGGACACGCCGAGAGCATCATGCTCATTTATAGAGGAAGCTCCGCGGGAAGTAGTTCTTTCGGCAAAAACGTAAAGAATGCTGAAGGATTTTCAAGCATGCCCGGTAATCAGGTGGAAAAGCCCGCTAGAGCCAGAGATCATTGAGGGAATGTGTTCTCCGCCGAAAGACCGAGAAAGACATGACGTCTTGCCTGAATTTGGGGGCAAATGCTATTTGGATTTATCCGTCCACCTCTCCGAAGATTCCAAGTTGATTTATGGCACCGTATATCGGAGGTTTAGACGGATGCGACCATTGTAGCAAACTTCGTCAGATTCCCCCTCGTTTGAGAGGTTTTTGATTGTGGGGATGCTCTTCCCTGCAGGCGCAAGCCCCTGCAGTTAATTACGCTACCGTATCGCGGCAACAACTTTCTCCTTCTCCAGATGGTCACTTCATGTCGTGTGTGTTTGTTTTATTTTTGGTTGCCCGTGGATTGTATATGGAGACTAATTTATGTTGTCGCCCGTAGGACGCGGATTAGTCCAAATTCATATTTTCTTAGATTTGGGTTTTGGGTTTGGTTTAAGGATCGTTAATCTCATTTGAGACTAAGATCAACTTAAACGTTTGTTAAGGATACATTAGTCTAATTTTAGACTAAGATCAACTTAACAATTTATTAAGGTTACGTTAGTCTAATTTTAGACTAAGATCTATTTAACATGATCATTTAGATCCAACAAAAGAGCATTTGGGCTTTATTGTTTTAGTTTAGGGACTTTGCGGTCTATTTTAAAGAAGTCATAGTCTGTAAAGTTTAAGGACATCATAGTCCATGAGTTTTAGGACCCCACAGTCCGTGAAATGTCTAGTTGTCGGGACCCGTCACCTCTCCGAAGACGTTGAACGATTACAACGACCAATATCAGAGGAGTGAAGAGATGTACCCTTGAACCAATATTGGTTGGGAGATCTGTAGTCCAGTTTGGAACTAAGATCAAAGATTTATAAGCATATGCGCTCAGTTAATCTGAATTAGAGATCTGTGGCCAACTTGGGGTCGGCCCATCCATTTAGAATGTTAGACATTTAATTAGGCTCAGTCCTTTTTCATTTAACAATGTTGAATATTGGTCCTGACAACTTTTTGTCTTTTATTGAATGTCGAGCACTCATTATGGCTCTGGGCTTTATCATTAAAAGAACAATTTATGTTCTCTTAGCGCATACGTGAGGAGCACGTGGCGCGCTAGGCGCCAGTCATTGAGCGCAGAGTGCTTTTGTTTAAATAGCGCGCACATGAGGAGCACGTGGTGCGCTTGGCGCTGAGCGCAATTCAATGAGCGCAGAGCGCTTCTATTTAAGTAGCACATATGTAAAGAGCACGTGGTGCGCTTGGCGCTGAGCGCCAGCCATTGAGCGCAAAGCTCTTCTGTTTAAGTAGCGCACACATGAAGAGCAAGTGGCGCACTTGGCGATGAGCGCCAATCAATGAGCGCAGAGCGCTTCTGTTTAAGTACCACACACGTGGGGAGCATGTGGCATGCTTGGCGCTGTGCGCCAGTCAATGAGCGCAGAGCGCTTCTTATGAAATAGAGCACACGTGAGGAGCACGTGGCATGCTTGGCGTTGAGCGCCAGTCAATGAGCGCAGAGCGCTTCTTTAAATTAGGAGCGCTAAGGCTCTGTTGTGCGCTATATTTGGAGCGATAAAGCGCTTCTTTAAACTTTGAGCGCTAAGGCTCTTTTTAGACAGCTTTGCGCATTGAGAATTAAATTTTCTCTTATAAGAGACTTTGTCTCATGGATCTAAGAACAAAGTTCTTATTTTATAGGAGATGTTTCAATCTTTGCCTTTATGGATCTGTGATCCTACGAGAATTGAATTATTCTCCCCCCTTTTTATAATGAGATGTTATGATCTCTTTTGTGAAAGACAATTTGTCTTAAAGATCTATGATCTGGAAAAAGAATTAAGTTCTTTTTCTGATGAGATGCTTTGATCTCTATATTTTACCTTGAAGAAATTCTTCTTTTGCTGAGAGCTTGCTCTTCTCTCTGAAATTTCTCAAAGTTTATGGGGGATTCCTCTATATTTGGAAAGAGAGATCATTGGTCGTTGGGACCCACTACCTCTCCGACAACGCTGAGGGATTACAGCGCCATATATCGAAGGTGTGGAGGGAACCCTTTGAACCATGTCTCACTTATAAGGAGGAAACATATGTTGAAGCTTAAACTCCTAACTGCTGAAAAAGGCTTCTTTGCGTTGCGTCGCACGTGGCAGGCTCACGTGCGTCGCACGTGGCACTTGCACATCATGGGGGGCGGCTAAGGCCCTAACATGGATAACTAAGCTCCTTTGAGAATTGAATTCTCCCACGTGCGTTGCACGTGTTTAGCTTACGTGCATTGCACGTGGCGCTCATGTGGCGGGCGCACGTGCATTGCATGTGGCGAGCGCATGTGCATTGCACATGGCGCTTGCGCATATGCGCATTATGGGGGGAGCAAGCTCATATGGAGAACTAATCTCCTTTGAGAATTGAATTCTCTCACGTGCGTTGCATGTGTTTGGCTCATGTGTGTTGCACGTAGCGCTTGCGCATATGTGCATTATGGCAGGAGCAAGCTATTATGGATAACTAATCTCCTTTGAGAATTGAATTTTCTCACGTGCGTTGCATGTGTTTGGCTCACGTGCGTTGCATGTGGCACACATATGGCGTGTGTACATGCATTACACGTGGCGCACATGGCGCTTGCGCATTAGGGGGAGCAAGCTCCTATGGAGAACAAAGCTCCTTTGAAAGTTGAATTCTCCCATGTGCGTTGCACGTGGCTCACATGCGTCGCACGTCGCACGCATGTAGCGAGCGTACGTGCATTGCACGTGGTGCACAAAGCCCTTGTGCATATGCGCATTATGGGGGAAGCAAGCTTCTATGAAGAACTAATCTCCTTTGAGAATTGAATTCTCTACCTTTTCGAAGAGGTATCCCCTCTTATTTATATGAGAGTGGTAGAGAAGAGATCTCTCTTTTTCCTGATGTGGGACTAAAAATGTATCCCCCCATGTAGTAGAGCATTACTTTAGATTACACGTGCGTAACACATTTGCTCATAACTTTTGATCCCGGATGAATTATGAGGCCCATAATATATCAAATCGAAGGATTTTTTGAGACACTTTCAATATCATCAGAATTTAGCTGTTTCTCATTCCGGAGTTTGTCAAAATACAACCCGGAAAATACTGGTTCGCATTTTCTTCCTTAGATTATATGTGCATAACACATTTGCTCATTACTTTTGATCCCGGATGAGTTATGAGGCCCATAATATATCAAATTGAAGGTTTTTTCGATACGCTTTCGATACCATCAGAATTTAGCTATTTCTCATTCAGAAATTTGTAAAAATACATCCCGGAAAATACTGGTTCACATTTTTTTAAGCGTATCGTTACCATTTAATACCTAGGGCTTTTTTGCGCAGAAATTTTTGGTGGGAACAAATGCCCCCCATTACTTTGCCCACGTTAGTATGTACATGGGTGAAGTAGTGCATAGTTATACATGGCCTTAGAATTGAGGGCTCAGGATATAAGTTTAGGGTCCATGTAGCCTAAGACTTTTTCATCTTCATGAGCCGTAAGGGTCTCAAGAAGGTTTTTTCTCCATACAAGTCGAGAGGATCTCATAGGTGCATATTCTCCCTAGAAATCGTGAGAATTTCTAAGTGTTCATCGCCTCTGTGAGTCGTAAGGATCTCATTCGGGTATTTTTCCTTACGAATCGTGAAGACCCGTAAGTAGCTTATTTATTTCAATGGCCTGTAATTTTGGCAAATGTGGCCCGTAGATGGTCCATCTTGACCTCCTTGTAGGGTAGTGATGGCTTAGGAAACAGGTTTAGGTCTGCCGCCTAAGACTTTTCAATTTTATGAGCTATGAGGGTCTCATAAAGATTTTTCTCCCTACGAGTCGTGAGGATCTCGTAGGTGTATTTTCTCCTAGGAATTGTGAGGATTCCTAAGTGTGCTTTCTCTTGAGAGTCGTAAGGATCTTACAAGAGAATTTTCTTCCTTACAAGTCGAGAGGACTCGTAAGTGATTGATGAGTTGACCTACTCCCGAGTAAAAGCATTGTTTCAACAGGGAGGTCGAGGGTTGACTTTGGCCATGTTCCACGGGTTCAGGATTGACTTTGGCCGTGTTCCACGGGGTCAGAATTGATTTTGGCCGTGTTCCACGGGGTCAGGATTGACTTTGGCCGTCTTCCACGGGGTCAGAATTGATTTTGCCCGTGTTCCACGGGGTCAGGATTGACTTTGGCCATGTTCCACGGGGTCAGGGGTTGACTCTCGGTTGTATGTGCATCGCTGAGTCCTGGAACTGGGAACTTTGCCACGGCTCCGCTTTGCTGACGTTGCGTCTACTGTAATGAGACGAATGTCGAGGTGTTCTCTAGGTTGTCTGTGAACCGTCGAGATTTGGAACTAGGGACTTTGCCATAGCTCCGAGGTTAATTGTCGCGTCTGAATCCTGCTGGAATGAGGAGGAATGCTGTTGTGGATCTCCAGACTGTAGATGTGGCTGTCGAGACTTGGAACTAGGGACTCTGCCGTGGCTCCGAGATTGATTGTCGTGTCTGAATTCTGCTGGAATGAGGAGGAACGCTGTTGTGGGTCTCTAGGCTGTAGATGTGGCTGTCGAGACTTGGAACTAGGGACTCTGCCGTGGCTCCGAGATAGTCTCTAGGCTGTCTGTGAGCCTTCTAGATTTAGAACTAGAGGACTTTGCCATGGCTCAGTTTGTTGACATTGTATCTGCTTCTAGTTGGAACGAGAAGGAATGCTATTGTTGATCTCTAGGTTGTAGATGTTGTCGTCGAGACTTGGAACTAGGGACTCTGCCATGGCTCCATTTTGCTGACGTCGTATATTCCTGTAGAGACACTAATTTCTCTGCGGGTTTACACGAATCGAGATGCTCTCGTCAAGGACGCTGATTTCCCTGAATTGAGGTATTTGCCAAGGATAATGATTTTCTCGGAGTTGAGACGAATCGAGATATTCCTGCAAAGACACTGATTTCCTTGCGGGTCAACGCGAATCGAGATGCTCTCGCCAAGGACGCTGATTTCCATGAATCAAGGTATTTGCCAAGGACATTGATTTTCTCGGAGTTGAGATGAATCGAGATATTCCTGCAAAGACACTGATTTCCTTGCGGGTCGACGCGAATCGAGATGCTCTCATCAAGGACGCTGATTGTCACGCCCCGCTTCCCAAAAGAAGGTGAAGGATGAAGTGGCAAAGTCCGCAACCTAACTGTATTGAAGGTGGTCTATTCAATACAGTTACGTTAAGCGTATGAATATATAACATGCAGGATGTGTATCAAAACAAAAATAATAAAAGTGAAAGGCATTTATTTCCATTAACCAAATTTTATTACATCCCAAAAGAAAGAGTAAAATAAACTAAGTAGTTTAATTACATCAAAGGAGAAACAAAAGCCCTAAACAAGTGAGCGACAAAGAAAACTAATTAATCCTCCGATGCCAACTCTGCATAATCTTCGTTAGTCGGTTCCTTGCCTAGATCTTCGTCTTAAAACTCATCCACATCTAACGGACATTCCAAAAGGGTAAAAGAGAGAGAGTCCGTCAGCGAGTTATACTCGGGTAGGATTGCCTCATAAGAAAGTAAAGGTATAGAAACAAACAGGTGTATATAATGAATATGATGTACATATGTATAAATGTATGAGATTATATTCAAATTAAATATGTTGACAGAGCTATATGTGAATATGAGTAAATTGTGTGAGGTATATATTTGGTAAATGTTCAAGTCAAGTCAAACGAATATTCAGTCTAAGAGTTAGATTAGGTTAAACAAGATGTGTATGGATGGAACTGACGGGTGAACATACTTGTATCCTTGAGGTATCCCATGACTAGCTGGAAGCAGTATGAGCTGGTGCTCTTGCCTGGAATGGCAATCAATATGGTAGCATGAACATCCCCGAAAGGTGTCCCATGACTACAATGGAGCTTTGTCTAGTGCGAATATCACTCAAGTGTACATGTATTACCATCCTTCAGTTCCAATATAAACAACAAGTCTAAACTGGTAAAATATCCACATCCAAGGTACTGAATAACACGTGTCTCATGAAGAAAGGTAGATGAGATAACAGGTAGGTATAGCATATGATGTGAGTTTAGTGTTGAGCATCAATAGGTATTGTAAATGTTTTAGTTTGTTAAATAAGGGTCCGGATACTCGCGATTATTCCGTTGTGGCTATGGAACAACAACTGGGGAAGTGAAATGTACCGTTTCACTTCCCGGGATCATGGTCGAGTAGTAGGGGAATCCGGGTTCCGAATTTCCTTGCCTAATCAAACTACCCATTCCCGTGGTTCAGTATAAAGGTTTTGACGAATTAGAGTTAGTGCGTATACCTCTAGGCATGGAATTTCCACATTGTATAGTCGTCCACATTTTGGACTGGTCATCCGGAATATCGGGATCTTCATATTTGTATAGTCGCCCATATATTGGATTGGTCACCCGGAATATCAGGATCTTCATATTTGTATAGTCGCCCATATATTGGACTGGTCACCCGGAATATCGGGATCTTCATATTTAGTATTCCATACCTAGGTCCGCGCATTCTAACCCTAACCGTATCATGTTTTGTATATGTCATGTTGTCATAAACTGGAAATTTTTAAAAAGAGTATTGATCTCGTTTAATATGGCCTACCACAACCACTCGTTTTATTTTCTAGAGTTCGTAAAGTACTTCGTGTCATATTAGATAAAGCTTAGTTAAAAAGAAATAATAGTGTTTAATTATCTTTTATTACTTCTAAGAAAAACCATAATATTTGGGATATTTATTATTTTGGAAAAACATAATGTTTTACGGAAAAATCCTTTTGATAAAAGGTTGTGGTGTTTATTTGAAAATCTTTTGGAAGAGGTTTTTATTTGAAAATCTAGATTGCTCCTAATGTTCCAAAAGGACAAGTTGTGAGGTCCTCAAATCGTCTCTTCACCGCCAATTGTGGCCAGGTAAGCACAAGTAAGGAAAAGAGGGATCCGCTCATGAATCATCGTGAGACGGGCCTTTTAAAATTACCTTTCTCACTTGTCTAACCTAGGCACCACAAAGTCTGGTTTAGATAAACGACCAATGCCTACAACCTTTCTTTGTCCTAAATTGGTGTTTTTTTAAAATTACCTTTTAATAAGGTACTAAATATTCCTTTTGAAAAGATATCGTTATTTGAATTTAGTATTTTCTTCTTTAAAAAGGTTGAAGGGGGTTTAACAATATTATAGTAGTTGATGAAAAAGTGCAAGTAAAATATACGTATGTCGTATCTAAAATATTTATTTCACATATCTTATCTCTTATGGATATTTTAAACAAATATAATATTTTAATTAAACGAGCGTATTTTGTGGAAGTAACCTATTTCGAGATCATTTTTATAGTATGGGTAAGTGTGGGTATGTCAGAGGTGAAATGACAATTCATGGGTTATGACATTAAGTATATCAGGTTCCAGGTATTATGGGTGTGCAATATACTTTTGTGTACAGAGGAAATTTAAACACCGTTTTAAAATATAGGTTAACATTATCGTTATTGAGGGTACAAGGAATAGGCATGCACGAATATTATAACAACATTTTAAGTAGGGGGTTGGAACTAGGTTATAAAGAAAGAAGAAGATGACAGGAAAAGGGGAGAGAGACGGATCCTACCTTTTGTTTGAGTTGGATGCCGATGGGTTGAAAGCGTAGGCTTGTACAAAACCCTTAATAGCTTCGCGCACCGATTTTTCCTCTGCGATTGGGTGGAGCCGTAGCGTAGGTGTCGTCGATACGAAGGCGCTGGTATTTTTTTTCAAGAATTTTTGGAGTTCTGAGGTGTGAGAAATCAGTGTTTGAAGTGCATATTTATAACGTTTTTTCACCAACCATAAAACCCAAGAATTCAGTTAAAACCCCATCAAAATTTGTGCTGCCAATGATTGCGAATCATTAGTCGATGATTGCGCCCGCCGCCTCTTCACCTCAGCTGTTGGATCAAGATCCAACGACTGAGATCGCGCTGTTGCCGCCAGGCCCACCCGCCACGCGTCACGCATGGGGAGATCATGCGGTTTCGCGTGGTCCCCACCACGTGGCGCGTCGGTGGGTTTCTGGCCGTTGGATCTTATGATCCAACGGTCCAGGATCAAGGGGAATTTAATTTTTTTAAATATTTTTTTATAAAAATAATAACTGTTTATTATTTTAAAAATTGAATTTGGCTTTAAAAAACTGTTAAAAATAGTTTAAAATATGGGAAAATTATGGAAAAATTTCAGAAAATATATTTTATTGTTATCTTTAGTATAAAAATAATTTTGGGCTAAAACTAAGTAATATAACCATTCCTATGATTTTAGCTAGTTATTAAAATTATATAATATCTAGTTTATCCTTTAAAATATTTTTAATTACGAATTAATTAATTACTTTAATTGATAATAAAAATATGTAGATTAATTTAAGGTATTATAAAATTTTATTAAAACATTTTAAGCCTATAAAAACAATAAGTAGATTTTGAAAATTATTAACATTACTTTAAAAATTATTATTCTATAAAAGAAATACGTAAATAATTATTTGTTAGTAGAAATTTAAATAAAATGTATTTTATTAGGTATTAGAAAATACGGTCATTACAATCTACCCTCCTTAAAATAATTTCGTCTTCGAAATTTCAGAAGGTAAGTCAAGAGAAGAAAGAAATCACTAAGAAGGGATTATCGCGGTTAAATATTTTGGGTCTCGCTCTCTCGTCCCATTTCCTCGCTTCCGTGTATGTCTGCCTAGTAGTTCTTCCTTCATACAGCTCTAGCCGACTGGATTGTCTTGTCACTCAAGATTTCATCCTTCTAGTATTCCGACCGGTTGCTGCTCATAGGTTATGCTAACCTTTTCGTGATCTCGGAACGATCAAAAGTATGGCTAGGGTTGCCAGCATACCCTCTTAACTGTGAGATATAAAAGTATTATGCACACCCTCCATAGAAAATAACAAAGCTAGTCTATACACAGACCCATCGTCTCCTTCCAAGATGTTAAACGGCCGATGAGTCGTGGGCTGAGCTTTCCTCGCTCCCCAAAACGTTTCACTTCCCGGTTAGGTGAAATCTTCAGAAACACGTGTTCTCCTGGTTGGAACTCTAGTGGCCTTCTCTTCGTATCTGCCTAATGCTTCTGTTGATCTTGTGCTATGCGTAATTGTTCTCTGATGGTTCTTATCACCTCCACTGTCTCGACAATCATCTCGGGGCCTAGAAGTTCTCGATCCCCAACATCATCCCAACTTAATGGTGACCTACACTTTCATCCATACAAAGCGGCGAAAAGTGCCATGCCGATACTAGACTGGTAGCTATTGTTGTAAGCAAACTCTACCAAGTGCAGGTGATCTTCCCAAGATCCTTTAAAATCCAACATACAGACCCGGAGCATGTCTTCGAGAATTTGAATAACCCTTGCTGATTGGCCATCGGTCTGAGGATGGTAGGCGGTACTGAAACTCAGATTCGTGCCCAGACTCTCTTATAGGCTTTGCCAAAACTGAGATCTAAAATGTGTATCTCGGTCGGACACGATGCAAATCGGTACGCCGTGCAATCTGACAATCTCCTCCATATACCTTTTTGCAAGGCTTTCGGTTGATTGACCCACTCGAAAAGGAATAAAATGCGCCGACTTGGTGAGTTGGTCCATAATCACCCATACAGCATTGTTTCCCTTAGAGCTGCGAGGGAGTGCGGTCACAAAATTCATAGTAATGTTTTGCAATTTCCATTCAGGTATTGATAATGGCTGTAATAGACCTGCCGTCCTGCGGTGTTCGGCTTTTACTTGTTGGCAAACAAGACATTTGGATACACTCTTGGCTATCTCCCGCTTCATCTCATGCCACCAATAGTTTTGTTTGAGGTCCTTGTACATCTTTGTTCCTCTCAGATGAACAGAGTATGGAGAACTGTGTGCCTCTTTTAATAATTCCTCTCACATATCCCCCTTAGGTACACAGACTTTGCATCCATATGTCAAAGAACCATCTTCGTGGATGTTGAGGTCCGTCAGCAGATTTGCATCCACTTGTTCTCTGATCCTTCGAAACCTCGGGTCCTCCATTTGAGCTGTCTTGATCCGTTCGACTAATGTTGAGTGAATTTTGCAAATTCATGAAGGATGTAAGCATTTCGGGCATCATTAACTCGGTCTCTAGTTCATTTAGATCTTGGCGATTCCTCCAATGAGTAGTCAGACTCGAAATCATTGGTTGGCGACTCAAGACGTCCGGGACTACATTCACCTTTCCCGGATGATATTGTAAATTTACGTCGAAATCTGCCATTAATTCCAGCCATTTCTTCTGCCTCATATTGAGTACTTTCTGGGTGAAGATATACTTCAAGCTCTTATGATCAGTGTAAATATTTACCCTCCTACCCAATAAATAGTGCCTCCAAATCTCGAGTGCGAAAACAACTGCGACAAGTTCTAAATCGTGCGTTGGGTAGTTTCGCTCATACACCTTTAATTGTCTTAACGCATATGTGACTATATCGCCGCATTGATACATCACATCACCAAGTCCCTTCTCCGAAAAAATTGTTGTGGATGTTTAAAACTTCTGGGTTTGCTACGAATGACAAGAATGGTTGTGATAGTTATGATCTACCCTCCTTAGAATAATTTCATATTTGAAATTTTCAAAGAAGTAGCCACTACTAGGCACGAAAATCAGCAACGCTGTCAGGAATCCTCTTTGCTGCATGTGTCGCTCCCGCGAGTTGGTGTATCACTTGATGCATGTAAAGTGTCTGCAGGGTTTAGGTATAAGGAATTGGAAATGTAAAATCAGTGGTTGCTTCCGGTTAGAAAAGTTTGGAAGTTGAAGGGAGTTTGTGAATTGATGGAAAACTTGAGAGATCTAACATAGAGGCAAATAGTAGAAATTACAAAAACTAGAGGAATCATAGTGAGTTGAAAAAATAAAAAAGTATTTCTGCTGTCTTGCCATGTGTATCAGCCTTCTTGGCTGTCATGGTGAAAGTCTGGCGTTTGGGTCCATTCCTTTGCGCTTGCTGAAAAACATGCTCCTGTGATGGCAAGGGTGGTCCTTTTAGTGATGCCCCTTACCCGGTTGGTTTAGTGGCGGAAAGTGACCGGTTTCCTTGTGTTGGTGCCATATGGTTAGCCGGCTTGTTGACAGGGCTTGCTTGTCTCCTTCTCTGAGGACAGTCCCCAATGGCATGATCCGGAGACCCACAGACTATGAAAAGTTTATTCACAATGCAACAGTCTCTCATGAAGTGTCCGGCTCTACAGCAATGGTTACATATAACGGCTGGTTTTCCAAAGATAGTTGGTCTTGCTGGCCTCTTAGCTTGTTGTTTCCCGTTGAATCTGGAAGATGATCTTTCAAGAATTTGATTGGCTAGTTGCTTAATGCCAGACAAACGGTCATCTTTCCTCAGGCGCCTCTGAAGGTTTTCAAAGTTTCGTGTCGCCTCTAAGATTTCATCATAAGTCGAAAGAGTAGCAGAAGACATGGAGGACTGCGTCTTCAGGTCCAACCCGTGTCGGAATCTTTTAGCATACAGTTCCGGGGTTGCCATCAGGTGATGCGCAAACCGACTTAACCTTGCGAACTCCGAAGTGTACTCGTCCACCGACTTATCCCACATGCTCCCTTGTTGGAAATGTATAAACTCTCTTTCCATCCTTAAGTGTGCCACGACTGGAAAGTACTGGGTCTCAAAACGTTGTTTGAACGTTTCCCAGTCGATGAGCTCCTTCAATCTACTTTCCTCTGCCTCCTAACATATCCTGGCATTATCCGTAAGTTGTAGCTTAGTGATGTTCATCCATGCGTCCTTCGGGCGGCACCGAAATCGTTGACTGTTCCCTTGAGCCACTCTTCAGCTTCAAAGGGAGTTTCCTTCCCCGAAAAAGTCTTCGAGCGATCTGAACTGCTTCACTCCCGCCGAACTTTGAGGACCTGGGGTTAGTGCCTCACTTAAAATCTCTGCTTGTTGCTGCCTACTTTCTTATAGCTCCTGATGAAGGGCAGCTGTCTGCTGCTGCTGTTGCTCCAGTAGTCCTTGCATCCTTTGTAGCATAGCTGCTTGTTGAGCAATAGCTTCATTGTCTCCGTTTCCCCTTCGATTGCGGTGATGGTGTCGTCTGGCCATTGATGATCTGAATCAGAATAAGTTAGGTTACAAACGGGCTGAGGGATAAGACAAGACAATAATTTGTATGGAAGAACAACAGTTAGTGCAAGGGAGAGACTAATAAGAAGAGCAAGAGACACAAGAGAGATTTTTGGCTCGAAACTAAGATTTTATTATCTAACTTCAATAAGGAGAGTACAACCGAAAAGTAAGGACATGCTCTTAATGTTCTTACATTCGTTTTATTCAGCCAAAGAAAAGGAAAAGACATATTAATCTCGATTATGGAAGTTCAACAAGTGGTGATAGGTCCTCGCACTAAGAAATGTACGGCCATTCCCACGGTGCCTTTGGGGACAACTGCCTGAGTTTCTTCGGTCTCGAGTTCCTCCTCACTCGAAACATCGTCCTTCGACTCATCCTCGGCAGGAGCCTCGCCCTCCGATTCCCCCTCTATAGGGTCTTGTTCCTTTGCAGGAACATCCTCATCCGGATCATATTCCATAGGATTCTCTTCCGCCGTAATAACTTCTCTTTCTGGCCCCTCCTCTATATGCTCCCCTTCCATGGTATCCTTTCTCTTCGTCTTCGGAGTCATTGGCCATCATAGGCTCCGGAGTTGCAGCATCGAATTCTTCGTCTTCCGAGTCGCTGTCAGAAATAACCGCCCGAGGGTGTACGAATTCGTCATCTGAATCTCTAGTTGTAGCTTCAAAAGTAATATTGGACATGTCATTCTCATCGGAAAGATTTTTCATGACTTGAAGGGAGGTCATGGTCAGGATACAGAATGTCAAGGAAGGGACAAGGGACATAGGAGAATTATGAAATCGGTATGAATGGATGAGATTCACAAATATAATAAGTCAGTTAATGGTTTCATTTTAGCACACAAGGGGACCAGCAAGGGACACCACAAAAGCCTGTCATGCCCCGCTTCCCAAAAGAAGGTGAAGGATGACGTGGCAAAGTCCGCAACCTAACTGTATTGAAGGTGGTCTATTCAATACAGTTACGTTAAGCGTATGAATATATAACATGCAGGATGTGTACCAAAATAAAAATAATAAAAGTGAAAGGCATTTATTTCCATTAACCAAACTTTATTACATCCCAAAAGAAAGAGTAAAATAAACTAAGTTGTTTAATTACATCAAAGGAGAAACAAAAGCCCTAAACAAGTGGGCGACAAAGAAAACTAATTAATCCTCCGATGCCAACTCTGCATAATCTTCGTTAGTCGGTTCCTCGCCTAGATCTTTGTCATAAAACTCATCCCCATCTAACGGACATTCCAAAAGGGTAAAAGAGAGAAAGTCCGTCAGCGAGTTATACTCAGGTAGGATTGCCTCATGAGAAAGTAAAGGTATAGAAACGAACAGATGTATATAATGAATATGATGTACATGTGTATAAAGGTATGAGATTATATTCAAATTAAATATGTTGACAGAGCTATATGTGAATATGAGTAGGTTGTGTGAGGTATATATTTGGTAAATATTCAAGTCAAGTCAAACGAATATTCAGTCTAAGAGTTAGATCAGGTTAAACAAGTTGTATATGGATGGAACTGACGGGTGAACATACTCGTATCCTTGAGGTATCCCATGACTAGCTGGAAGCAGTATGAGCTGGTGCTCTTGCCTAGAATGGCAATCAATATGGTAGCATGTACATCCCCGAAAGGTGTCTCATGACTACAATGGAGCTTTGTCTAGCGTGAATATCACTCAAGTGCACAGGTATTACCACCCTTCAGTTCTAATATAAACAACAAATCTAACTGGTAAAATATCCATATCCAAGGTACTGAATAACTCGTGTCTCATAAAGAAAGGTATATGAGATAACAGGTAGGTATAGCATATGATGTGAGTTTAGTGTTGAGCATCAATAGGTATTGTAAACGTTTTAATTTTTTAAACAAGGGTTCGGATACTCGCGATTATTCCGTTGTGGCCACGGAACAACAACTGGGGAAGTGAAATGTTCCGTTTCACTTCCCGGGACCATGGTCGAGTAGTAGGGGAATCCGAGTTCCGAATTTCCTTGCCTAATCAAACTACCCATCCCCGTGGTTCAGTATAAAGGTTTTGACGAATTATAGTTAGTGCGTATACCACTAGGCATGGAATTTCCACATTGTATAGTCATCCACATTTTGGACTGGTCACCCGGAATATCGGGATCTTCATATTTGTATAGTCGCCCATATATTGGACTGGTCACCCAGAATATCGGGATCTTCATATTTGTATAGTCGCCCATATATTGGACTGGTCACCCGGAATATCGAGATCTTCATATTTGTATAGCCGCCCATATATTGGACTGGTCACCCGGAATATCGGGATCTTCATATTTAGTATTCCATACCTAGGTCCGCGCATTCTAACGCTAACCGTATCATGTTTTGTATATGTCATGTTGTCATAAACTGGAAAATTTTAAAAAGAGTATTGATCTCGTTTGATATGGCCTTCCACAACCACTTGTTTTATTTTCTAGGGTTCGTAAAATACTTCGTGTCATCTTAGGGAAAGCTTAGTTAAAAAGAAATAATAGTGTTTAATTATCTTTTATTACTTCTAAGAAAAACCATAATATTTGGGATATTTATTATTTTGGAAAATCATAATGTTTTACGGAAAATATCCTTTCGATAAAAGGTTGTGGTTTATTTGAAAATCTTTTGGAAGAGGTTTTTATTTGAAAATCTAGACTGCTCCTAATGTTCCAAAAGGACAAGTTGTGAGGTCCTCAAATCGGCTCTTCACCGCCAATTGTGGCCAGGTAAGCACAAGTAAGGAAAGGAGGGATCCGCTCACGAATCACCGTGAGACGGGCCTTTTAAAATTACCTTTCTCACTTGTCTAGCCTAGGCACCATAAACTCTGGTTTAGATAAATGACCGATGCCTACAACCTTCCTTTGTCCTAATTTGGTATTATTTTAAAATTACCTTTTAATAAGGTACTAAATATTCCTTTTGAAAAGATATTGGTATTTGAATTTAGTATTTTCTTCTTTAAAAAGGTTGAAGGGGGTTAACAATATTATAGTAGTTGATGAAAAAATGCAAGTAAAATATACATATGTCGTATCTAAAATATTTATTTCACATATCTTATCTCTTATGGATATTTTAAACAAATATAATATTTTAATTAAACGAAGGTATTTTGTGGAAGTAAACTATTTCGAGATCATTTTTATAGTATGGGTAAGTGTGGGTATGTCAGAGGTGAAATGACAATTTATGGGTTATGACATTAAGTATTTTAGATTCCAGGTATTATGGGTGTGCAATATACTTTTGTGTACAGAGGAAATTTAAACACCGTTTTAAAATATAGGTTAACATTATCGTTATTGAGGGTACAAGGAATAGGCATGCACGAATATTATAACAACATTTTAAATAGGGGTTGGAACTAGGTTATAAAGAAAAAAGAAGATGACAGGAAAAGGGGAGAGAGACGGATCCTACCTTTTGTTTGAGTTGGATGCCGATGGGTTGAAAACGTAGGCTTGTACAAAATCCTTAATAGCTTCGCGCCCCGATTTTTCCTCTGCGATTGGGTAGAGCCGTAGCGTCGGCATCATCGATATAAAGGCGCCGGTATTTTTTTATAGAATTTTTGGACTTCCGAGGTGTGAGAAATCAGTGTTTGAAGTGCCTATTTATAGCGTTTTTTCACCAACTATAAAATCCAAGAATTCAGTTAAAACCCCACCAAAATCCGCGCTGCCAATGATTGTGAATCATTAGTCGATGATTGCGCCCGCTGCCTCTTCACCTCAGCCGTTGGATCATCCAACGGCTGAGATCGCGCCGTTGCCGCCAGGCCCACGCGCTATGCGTCACGCGTGGGGGGATCACGCGGTTTTGCGTGGTCCCCACCACGTGGCGCGTCGGTGGGTTTCTGGCCATTGGATCTTATGATCCAACGGTCCAGGATCAAGGGGAATTTAAATTTTCTAAATATTTTTTATAAAAATTATAACTGTTTATTATTTTAAAAATTGAATTTGGCTTTAAAAAAATTGTTAAAAATTGTTAAAATTATGGGAAAATTTCAGAAAATATATTTTTTTGTTATTTTTAGTATAAAAATAATTTTGGGCTAAAACTAAGTAATATAACCATTCTTATGGTTTTAGCTAGTTATTAAAGTTATATAACATCTAGTTTATCCTTAAAATATTTTTAGCTACGAATTAATTATTTTAATTGATAATAAAAATATGTAGATTATTTTAAGGAATTATAAAATTTAATTAAAACATTTTAAGCCTATAAAAACAATAAGTAGATTTTAGAAAATTCCTTTAATTATATTCAATGCTTTGAAAATTATTAACATTACTTAAAAATTATTATTCTATAAAAGAAACATGTAAATAATTATTTGATAATAGAAATTTAAATAAAATATATTTTATTAGGTATTAGATAACATGGTCGTTACACTGATTTCCCTGAATCGAGGTATTTGCCAAGGATACTGATTTTCTCGGAGTTGAAACGAATTGAGGTATTCCTGTAAAGACAATGATTTCCTTGCGGGTCAATGCGAATCGAGATGCTCTCGTCAATAGCGCTGATTTTCCTGAATCGAGGTTTTTGCCAAGGACACTGATTTCCTCGGAGTTGAAACGAATCGAGAGATTCCTGCAAAGACACTGATTTCCTTGCGGGTTGATGCGAATCATGATTCTCCGTCAAGGACGTTGATTTCCCTGAATCGAGGTATTTGCCAAGGACACTGATTTCCCTGAGGGTCGAGACGAATCGAGGTATTCCTGCAAAAACACTGATTTCTCTGCGGGTCGACTCGAATCAAGATGCTCTCGTCAAGAATGTCGATTTCCCTGAATAGAGGTATTTGCCAAGGACACTAATTTCCTCGGAGTTGAGACGAATCGAGGTATTCCTGCAATGACACTAATTTCCTTGCGGGTCGACGCGAATCGAGATGCTCTCATCAAGAACGCTGATTTCCCTGAATCGAGGTTTTTGTCAAGGACACTGATTTCCTCGTAGTTGGTTGACTTGTTTCCGAGAAAGAATCATTGGATGACGTATTTCCGAGACGGGGTCATTGGATGACGCTAGGTTGTCTGTGGACCGTAGAGTCTTGGAACTAGGGACTTTGCCGTAGCTCCGTTTGGTGATGTTGCATCCTGTTGGAATGAGGAGGATCATCGTTACTAATTTTTAGGCTGTAGATGTTGCCGTTAAGATTTGGAACTAAGGACTTTGCCATGGCTCCGTTTCGTTGTGTCGCTTCCGTGCCCTGCTGGCATAAGAAGGAACACCGTAGTTGATCTTCTGGGATGCAGATGTTATTGTTGAGATCTGACTTTCCCTTTTGACAGGATCTGGTGGGGGACATGTCGTTCCCTTTTCCTTTATACCCATGTATTGTATACAGGGGTCAGTATGGACTGCCTGTAGGGAAAAAGTTTCATTCTTTCATTTTTTATTTTTTCTTTCCGCGATGTTCTATCGTTTCAGCTTTTTATATCGCGAAATTCGCGATTTCCCAATCGTTTCGGCTATTTTTCGCGGTGCCCAATCATTTTGGCTATTTTTGTTTTTTACTCGCTGCTTTTTATTGCGAGTTGCCCAATCATTTCGGCTATTTTTTTTACTCGCTGCTTTTATTGCGAGTTGCCCAATCATTCGGCTATTTTTGTATGCATATATATTTTTACTTGCTGATTTTGTTGCAAATTGCCCCATCATTTCGGCTGTTTTTATATGCATATATTTTGCTCGCTGCTTTTTATTGCGAGTATGGAACTCAAGATCTGATATCAATCTTAGAATCAGTATCGCTGTGACTGGAATATTGTCAGGAGCGAATCATCATTTGCCGTGAAAGGACGTAGGATTTGATACCGATTTAGGCATCAGCATCGCTACAACTGGGATATTTCTAGGAGCGAATCATCATTTGCCTTTGTCAGTTCGAAAAAAGGTGGCTTAGCAAACAGGGTTAGGATCCTGTTGACTAAGACTTTTTGACTTTACGAGCCGTAAGGGTCTCATAAAGGTATTTCTCACTACGAGTCGTGAGGATCTCGTAGGTGCATTTTCTCTTTAGGAATCGTGAGGATTCTTAAGTGTGTGTTCTCTTATAAATCGTAAGGATCTTACAAGAGTGTTTTCTCCTTATAAGTCGAGATGACTTATAAGTGTCGTTCACCGTGTGAGCATATCCCTAGTCGCTGGTAGGACTTTGTTAGGGAAATGTTTATTTGTGCCCATGGATTGTATACAAGGGTCAATATTGAACCGCTTGTAGGGCAATCTGGTAAATGTGATGGCTTAAGAACAGGTTCAGATCCCTGTAGCTTAAGGCTTTTGAATCCTATGAGACGTGAGGGTCTCAAAGGGGAATTCTTCTTACGAGTCATGAGGATCTCGTAAGTGTGTTTTCTCCTTAGGAATCGTGGGGATTCCTTAGTGTGTTACTCTCTTGTGAGTCGTAAGGATCTCACGCAGGTATTTTCTCCTTACACGGTCGAATGGACCTTGCAAGTGTCTTTTAACGAGATTGCACCCTTTCGGGTTTTCACAAACTCGTCGGTAGTCCTGCTGTTTTTACTCACGAAGCCCTTTCGGGTTTTCATCCGTGCCCATTTCTCTTATGGATGTACCGTTTTTTTTTGCGTCAGCCTTGGGATGCTGCGGTCCGTAGTAGTTTATAGACGTCTCGGTCAGTTGTTCGTAGGTTCGAGATTTTTCCCAGGCAACGTATGATTACGCAGCTAGATGGTCTTGCAAGTCTTTGTATCTTTTGTGTCGGAGGTGGATTCCTTGAAGAGAGGGCTGAGAGCTATTTCTTCATCAGAGTCACTTCCAAAGGTGAGATCTTGCGATGCCTTGGTGTCAACCATGTGACAGTTGCCGGCAGTTCTTTTGCGCTCATCTGTCGTGCTTCTCTGTTCCCGACGAGCCTTGCGCTTCACTCGCTGGACGTGTTGTCGGTGGGCAACGTATCCCTGCCACCAGTTTTTAAAGGACATGTACTCTTCGGTAGGGTGCGTGATCCTCCAATGGTATAATCAGTTATCTAGATGTGCATCCACTTCGTCAAGGTGTATGCTGCCAGGAGTATTTCCTTTAAAAGGCGGCAGCTTCATTCCCATTGACCGGGCTTTGGCGAATTGCTTCCTTGTCTTAAACCTACTTTTGTCTGTTGTAGGCGTGCTTCGATCTAGTTGGGATACTCCACGGTTTCTCAATACCAGAGTTTCTTCAACTTGACGTCGACGCTTGGCGTTTTCATATATGGCTGTTTCCCGCTCTCTGTCAGCTTTGCTTTTCTGAAGAGCCTCGCTTAGCAGTCTGTTAATCAATTCGTCCGATGGCTACAGGGATTTTGATTCCGATTCTGGATCTGCCCCCAGTTTCTCTGCCTCAGGAGCTTTTTTATCATCTATTGACGAGTGAGAGATCATGTGACAACCTGCCAGGTAATCCTCGAGTTCCTTTGACGCATCGTCTCCCTTGTCATTGTCATTGCCTCTGTTCTCAAGGATATGGTTGAGAAATTCCTGGAGTGTGACTGGAGTCTGTGCCTTCTGGTTGTATTCCTCCAGCGCGTCAATATGCTTTTGCAGATCCGTACGCTTGTCGTCAAACTGCGCGGGCTTTTGGTCTTCTTCTTTTTCCACGAAGACCTTGACGGCTGGGCCTGGGTGTTTTGCCCGTCGCTATTAACTCCCAGTGTTGGGCATGGTTTTAGCATCCCCTCAATGATCTCGGGCTCTAGCGGGCTTTTCCACCTGATTGTCGGGCATGCTTGAAGATCCTTCAACATTCTTTGCGTTTTGGCCGAAAGAACTACTTCCCATGGAACTTCCTCTATAAACGAGCATGATGCTCACGGCGTGTCCACCCTTTTAGGGGTGTGCTGTTATGGCAGATTTACCTTCCAGTTTTCGGACAGCGCGGACTTTCCCTGTTAATACTGGTCTTCAACCCAATTTTTGAAGACGTAGCAGTCTTCGATTGGATGGCCCAATACTCGATGGTAGGGGTAGTAATTGGGATTGTTGACATCGTTCGGTTGTAGTGGGTGTCTCGGCTCCGGTAGAGTGATGAGCCTGTTCCGTACTGCTAGTTCGAACAGTCTCCTTGTTTTATCCCGGCGAAACGAGTAAGAATGTCTTAACTTCTCGTCGAGGGATTGCCGCTTGTTGCTTTGGTGAACAACCAGTCTCGGGCTACTCGGTTGTTGTTGAGTGTTGGCGATGAAGGTTGCTTTCCCCTTCCCCTTCTCCTTCTCATTCCGAGGATCGGTCTTTGAGGAGGACGTTCTATGGCCCATCTAGTCCATTTGGGCCAGCTTATCAATCAAGGCTTGGAAAGTAGTTGCCTTGAAGAACATCATGAATTGAGATATGGTCGCCTGCGAATCAAGGGTTCCCACAAACATGCCCACTGCAGGAGCCTCTTCGATGTGTTGTTCACATTTCGACCATAGGTTCCGCCACCGGATCGCGTACTGCACCCATGTTTCTCCTGGCTTCACTCTGGCGTTAATTAATGCGGTGATCGGGGTGCGATCGCTAGCGCTTGTGAACCTTTATTTGAACAGTAACCCCATTTCTGCAAATGTCTTAATGGAGTCGTTCGAGAGCTCGGAGTACCATTCAAATGTTGTCTCCGACAAACTGCCAACAAACTGGCGAAGCAGCAGTTTTTCGTCACCTCCGGTGTTGCTGCACAAAGCCCTAAATTGAGAAACGCTGGTGTGGATTCCCCGCCCCTTATATACATAGAATTTATGGATCGTATATCCCGACGGGTAATTTATTTGGTCATACCAACCCGGATAGGGTAGTCCAGTCTTAACAATTTGCCCGGCCGCTTCGCTCGCCTGATGAGCTCGTATCTGCTGAGCGATACAGTCATCTAAAGCGGCTTTGGAGATGGTCTCCTCCTTAGCTGCTGAACAAGCAGGAAGGGGGTTTGACGTCTCCCCTCGGTCGTCTTCGAGGATAATCGGAAGGTCTTCAGCAGAAGGATCCGGCTGTAACATCATTCCGACCATGTCTTGGAATAAAAGCGACATTCGTTTTATGTTGGCAGGTTGTTCTGCTGCCTCTTTGTCCTTCTTCTCGAGGATTCTACGGAGGAACTCGGCATCGGTTTTTGTTCATGATGCTGTGCTGATGACGTCTCCGGGCTTTCTTTTGGCATAGTGAGTGCGGCCATCTGTGTTAACATTTCCTGAATCTTCTGTTGTTGCTCCTGGGCCTTTATTACGGATCTGGTGAGTGGTCGATGGCCCGTAGAGATACGGCTATCCTCTTTCCCGGATGCCATATAGACAGTGTGCACCACCATACCCTCAGACTTAGGGCGTTTAGATTTAGTGTTCTTAAGATTCATCGTGGACATGGGGACTTTCTCCGGCCTCCTTCTTTTGTGGGCGGTCGAAGTTGAGGGGGCCGTCGCAGCGGGCACCCAAGTAGACGACACCTTCTGCGGTACGACAGGGTAGTCCTTCTCTTGCCGAACTTTCATCTTTTTCGATCAGCAGGAGTAGTCTTGGTTGATCACCGAGTCTTGGACCTGTCGCCAAACTTTATAAATTTTAGAGGACAGTCGCTGAGGGGGCTGCTCTGGCTTCACCTTTGTAGCATTCTCCATAGGTAGAGGATATCTTTTTAGCACGGCCTTCGGAGAGTTCTTGCGTACCCTCCTAAGTAGTTCAAAGCTGTTCCCAGTTGGAATAGCAGCATCAATTTCCACCATCGGAGCTGACGGTGTTAGTCCAGAAGGAGAGTTGCCCCCAGCCTTCCTTACTCGACGCCAGTGACGACGGCGAGCATGTCGTGTTGACGGGACCGGCTCAGCTATGGGGTGGCTTTGTCAAGCCCCTATCCTGGTGAAGGGTTGCCATTGGTGCCAGCCTATTGAAAACTGACGTCTGTTGAGTAGGGATGGCCAACCTGTCGAAGGCAGACTTTCGAGCAGGGGTAGCAGTTTGGATGGCTTCAGCTGCTGCAGGAGCTGGGATAACCTCCTATGGTATCGCGAGCCTCTTCGTGGGCTCTTTTGAGTTTAGGCTCAGCCTGTCGAAGACTGAGGCATTGGATTTAGGCGACTTATTGACAGGGGCCGCGGTAGTTGTAAACCGATCAAAGACCGACTTCTTCGGAGCTTCTTGCGACGACAATGGGGCGTTGAAGCTCATTGGTGGGAGCATGGTCCCAAAGAAGAGCTCTGTGGTGGCTTGCGTCACCTGGTCCACCGGCATCGTAAAAAGGGAGGCCGCTTGAGGCCCGTAGGTCACTCCTCCAGCGAGGACGGAGTGGGAGTTGTTGCAATTAGTGCAGTTTGAAGCCATTGATCTTCTGTTTTTTGCACGGAGCAAGACACCAAATCTTAGTATCTCGAATCCAAGGGAAATCATAGCAAACCGTGATTCGTTTGCGAAACACGACACACGAAGTGTGGAGTGGAAAGAGGAAAAGGTCCCACCGGGTGTGCCAGAATCTGTTCTCCGCCGAAAGACCGGGAAAGACATGACGTCTTGCCTGAATTTAGGAGCAGATGCTATTTGGATTTATCCGTCCACCTCTCCGAAAATGCCAAGTTGATTTATGGCACCGTATATTGGAGGTTTAGACGGATGCGACCGTTGTAGCAGACTTCGTCAGATTCCTCCTCGTTTGACAGGTTTTTGATTGTGGGGACGCTCTTCCCTGCAGGCGCAAGCCCCTGCAGTTAATTACGCTACCGTATCGCGGTAACAACTTTCTCCTTCTCCAGATGGTCACTTTATGTCGTGTGTGTTTGTTTTTTTTTGGTTGCCCATGGATTGTATACGGAGACTAATTTTTGTTGTCGCCCGTATGGCATGGATTAGTCCAAATCCGTATTTTCTTATGTTTGGGTTTTGGGTTGGGTTAAAGGATCGTTAATCTCATTTGAGACTAAGATCAACTTAAACGTTTGTTAAGGATACATTAGTCTAATTTTAGACTAAGATCAACTTAACAATTTATTAAGGATACGTTAGTGTAATTTTAGACTATGATCTACTTAACAGGATCATTTAGATCCAACAAAAGAGTATTTAAGCTCTATTGTTTTAGTTTAGGGACTTTGCGGTCTAGTTTAAAGACGTCATAGTCTATAAAGTTTAAGGACATTATAGTCCATGAGTTTAAGGAACCCACAGTCCATGGAATGTCTGGTTGTCGGGACCCGTCACCTCTCTTAAGACGTTGAAGGATTACAACGATAAATATCAGAGGAGTGAAGAGATGTACCCTTGAACCAATATTGGTTGGGAGATCTGTAGTCCAGTTTGGGACTAAGATCAAAGATTTATAAGCATATAGGCTCAGTTAATCTGAATTAGAGATCTGTGGCTAACTTGGGTTCGGCCCATCCATTTAGAATGTTAGACATTTAATTAGGCTCAGTCCTTTTCATTTAACAATATTGAGCATTGGTCCTGACAACTTTTTGTCTTTAATTGAATGTTGAGCACTCATTATGGTTCTGGGCTTTATCATTTAAAGAACAATTTATGTTCTCTTAGCGCACACGTGAGGAGCACGTGGCGCGCTTGGCGTTGAGTGCCAGTCAATGAACGCAGAGCGCTTCTGTTTAAGTAGCGCACACATGAGGAGTACGTGGTGCGCTAGGCGCTGAGCGCAAGTCAATGAGCGCAGAGCACTTCTGTTTAATTAGCGCATACGTGAGGAGCATGTGGCGCACTTGGCGCTGAGCACCAGTCAATGAGCGCAGAGCGCTTCTGTTTAAGTAACGCACATGTGAGGAGCACGTGGCACTCTTGGCGCTGAGCGCCGGTCAATGAGCACAGAGCACTTCTGTTTAAGCAGCGCACATGTGGGGAGCACGTGGCGCGCTTGGCGTTGTGCGCCAATCAATTAGCGCAGAGCGCTTCTTGTGAAATAGCGCACACGTGAGGAGCATATGGCGCGCTTGGAGCTGAGCGCCAGTCAATGAGCGTAGAGCACTTCTTTAAATTTAGAGCGCTAAGGCTCTACTGTGCGCTAGATTTGGAGTGCTGAGGCGCTTCTTTAAACTTTGAGCGCTATGGCTCTTTTTAGGCAGCTTTGCGCTCTGAGAATTAAATTTTCTCTTATAAGAGAGTTTGTCTCATGGATCTAAGAACAAAGTTCTTATTTTATTGGAGATATTTCAATCTTTTATGCTCTTGGTGAATGGCTGTGACTTTATGGATCTGTGATCCTAAGAGAATTTGAATTATTCTCACCCCTTTTTATAATGAGATGTTATGATCTTTTTTGTGAAAGACAATTTATCTTAAAGATCTATGATCTGGCAAAAGAATTAAGTTCTTTTTCTGATGAGATACTTTGATCTCTATATTTTACCTTGAAGAAATTCTTCTTCTGCTGAGAGATTGCTCTTCTCTCTGAAATTTCTCAGAGTTTATGAGGGGTTCCTCTATATTTGGAAAGAGAGTTCATTGGTCGTTGGGACCCACCACCTCTCCGACGACACTGACGGATTACAGTGCCATATATCGAAAGTGTGGAGGGATGTACCCTTTGAACCATGTGCCACTTATAAGGAAGAAGAATATGTTGAAGCTTAAACTCCTAACTACTGAAAAAGGCCTCTTTGCTTTCGCGCACGTGCGTCGCACGTCGCGCTTGCACATCATGGGGGGCTGCTAAGGCCCTAACATGGAGAACTAAGCTTCTTTGAGAATTGAATTCTCCCACATACGTTGCACGTGTTTGGCTCACGTGATTGCACGTGGCGCGCATGTGGCGGGCGCACATGTATTGCACATGGCGCACATGGCGCTTGCGCATATGCGTATTATGGGGGAGCAAGCTCCTAGGGAGAACTAATCTCGTTTGAAAATTGAATTCTCTCACGTGCGTTGCACGTGTTTGGCTCATATGCGTTGCACGTGGCGCACATGTGGCGGGCGTACGTGCATTGCACGTGACGCACATGGCGCTTTCGCATATGCGCATTATGGGGGGAACAAGCTCCTATGGAGAACTAATCTCCTATGAGAATTGGCTTCTCTCACGTGTGTTGCACGTGGCGCACATGTGGCGGGCATACATGCATTGTACGTGGCGCACATGGCATTTGCGCATTATAGGGGAGCAAGCTCCTATGGAGAACTAAGCTCCTTTGAAAATTAAATTCTCCCACATGCGTTGCACGTGTTTGGCTCACGTGCATTGCACATGGCACGCATGTGGCGGGTGTACGTGCATTGCACGTGGCACACATGGCGCTTGCGCATATGCGCATTATGGGGGGGAGCAAGCTCCTATGGAGAACTAATCTCTTTTGAGAATTGAATTCTCTATCTTTTCTAAGAGGTATCCCCTTTTATTTATATGGGAGTGGTAGAGAAGAGATCTCTCTTTTTCCTGATGTGGGACAAAAAATGCAGCCCCCATATAGTAGAGCATTACTATAGATTACACGTGCGTAGCACATTTGCTCATAACTTTTGATCCTGGATGAATTATGAAGACCATAATATATCAAATCGAAGAATTTTTCGACACACTTTCGATACCATCAGAATTTAGCTGTTTCTCATTCGGGAGTTTGTCAAAATATAGCCCGGAAAATACTGGTTTGCATTTTCTTCCTTAGATTACACGTGTATAACACATTTGCTCATAACTTTTGATCCCGGATGAATTATGAGGCCCATAATATATTAAATTGAAGGTTTTTTCGAGACGCTTTCAATACCATCAGAATTTAGCCATTTCTCATTCGGGAGTTTATCAAAATACAGCCCGAAAAATACTGGTTCACATTTTCTTAAGCGTATCGTTGTCATTTGATACCTTGGGATCTTTTGCGCAGAAATTTTTGATGGGAATAGAATGCTGAAACCGCACTCGACACCGAGAGTTAGTAGGAATAGGCAAAATACCCAAGCCCAGCTGTCGAAGTCTTCGAAAAAGAAGAAAATGACCAAAAACCCCGCACAGCCTGACGACAAACGCACGGACCTGCAAAAACATATTGACGCGTTGTAAGAATATAACTAGAAGGCGCGAACCCCAGTCATACTCCAAGAGTTTCTCAACCATATCCTTGAGGATGGAAATGATAACAATTATGAAAGAGAAGACTCGTCAGATGAACCTGAGAACTATGTGGCGAGCTGCCACGTGATCTCTCATTCGTCAATAGATGGTGAAGAAGCTCCTGATGCAGAGAAACTGGGGGCAGATCCTGAACCAGAACTCCTAGAACCGTCAGACGAGATGATTGACGTATTCCTGAATGAAGCTCTTCAGAAAAGCAAAGCTGACCGAGAGCGTAGAATCGCCATATACGAAATGGCTAAACGTCGGCGACTGAACGAAAGGATTAAAATACCCCAACCGAATAGAAGCACTTCTGCCACCGGCAAAAGTAGGTTCAAGACAAGGAATCAGTTCTCTAAAACCATGTCGATGGGAATGAAGTTGCCACCTTCCAAAGAAGATACTTCAGAAAATACATTCCCTGACGAACTAGATGCATATCCAAGATTCTACTTGTACCATCGGAGGATCACGCACCCTATCGAGGAATGCATGGCCTTTAAAAATTGGTGGCAGGGATATGTTGCTTATCGACGGCATTTCAAGCGGATGAAGCGCAAAACTCGTTGAGAGTAAAGAAGCATGACAGATGAGCATAAAAGAACTGCCGGCAGTTGTCACATGGTTGATAGCATGGGATCGCAAGTTCTCACCTTCGGGAGTGATTCTGATGAAAAAAATAGCCCCCAGCCCTCTCTTCGAGAAATCCATCTCTGAAACGAAGACCTGCGAGAACATTCAGCTGTGCAATCGTATGCTACCCGAAAAGAATCTCGGATCCACAAATAAGGGATCGAACAAAAAAGATAAGGGGAAGGAAAAAGTCCCTGAGGATATCACCCTCGATGATCGAGTCGTCGAGAAGTTGGCAGCCAAGGACCCGCCAAAGAAAAACAACATGGATTACAACGTTCTGGCACACTTGAGGAAGATACCCTCGCAGCTAAGCATTCTCGATGCCCTTCTGCTATATAAAGAGGTGAGAGATTCGTTGATCAAGATGTTACAAGACCCTGGGTAGTTTCAAGACTTCTTTGCCGAAGAAAAGATGAAGGACGAGTTTGAAGAAGTGTACACAGCCGACATCACCTTCAGCGACGAGGACCTCCTTCTCGGGACGTGCTAGCATAACCGTCCCCTCAATGTCTCCGGGTATTGCCATGGCATCAAGATAGGAAAGATCCTAATTGACAACGGGTCCTCTGTCAACCTCCTAAATGTAAGAGTGCTAAAAGAAATCTGCATGAGCATTCAACACCTCTCTCGGGATAAAATCACTATTTTCGGATTCTACTCCCAGTCGTCACGGATGCTCGGGTCTGTAATTTTGATGTTACGCTTTAGGCTGCTCATCACTGACATCAAGTTTCACGTCATTAATGCCAAGACTTGATACAACGCTTTGCTCGGCAGGCCTTGGTTACACGAGTACAACATCATCCCTTCTACACAACATCAGTGTATGAAATATTTCAAGGATGGTATCGAGTATACCGTGTCAGGGGAGATGAACCCATTCTCCGTGAATGAAGTCCGAAAATACGAAGATGCAAAATACTTCTTGCCAGTCGAAGACACGGAAAGGTGCCATAAGCCGAAGAATAAGCAGAAAGCTATCACCACTATGCCGGTCTTTGGGAGCGATACCGAGGAGGAAGAAGAGATAGTCTATTCGGGGCCGCTCCAATACAACAAGCCCGGACCGTCTACCCCTATGTTGGTCTTCGGCAACGACTCTAAAGATGAGGTCAATGCAGTATTTTCTGTTCGGCCATCTGGCGATGAACGGAGTTTGCAAATCGCCATGGTTCTGCAAAAACATTACAAAGACCTCGACGCACTTGATACCTATAGTGTGCAAGAACTGCAGACTTCTACGTCCCTCCCAGGCAAAGTGATGAAAAGGCGATCCTCTTTTATCGATCCACGGAAACCAAAGTGGAGAAAGAAATCTGTCATGGTGCTGATTCTACACTTGACAGGCTCCAGCCCATCCGTTTGCCCAGATACTACACGGAAGGATTAAAAAGGCTGTTAAGGCGCCAAGGCATACCCTTCAAACAGACTGCTCGATAAGCTCAGTTCTACAACAGGATCTGGAACGTCCCTGGAACTCAGCGAAAATTGCCCAACGGGAGAATGGAAACGATCGGGCTTGGATATGTTCAATCCAAGAAACGGGAGCGATTCCATGGTTGCTACGTTATACATGACTTTGATGAAGAATGAGATGCTCTGTTAGAAGACGCTAACCCTGAACCGAAATGAGGTCCCGCCATGAAAGTGCCAAGTCCATCGTTCGAAGAACATATGGACAAGCTAATAAGGGAAGCGGGTCAAAAAGTCCGGGATGACCACAACCGTGAAATGGCTATTTACGAGAAAGCCAGGACGTAGCGTCTCCTTCAGCAGGCTACGGAGAATGATGATGCTCTTCGTCGCCAGCCCGTCATACAAAAGACCCGACGCAGAGGTAGAAACAAGCTAAAGAACGAAGAAAACGTTCTACATCGGCAAAGCAGGTCCAAGAAGCCACGTGATCGAGAATTGAGCAGCCGGGATCCGTCTCTTATAAAGAAGATGGGTCGAGCATATTCTTTTCCCCAAGACAAAACAAGGAAGATATTCGATCTTGTCATGAAACATCAAATGATTACGCTCCCGGAGTTCAAACACCCCGAACAAGCATACGAGATCTCTCACCCGGATTATTGCTCCTATCACCGAGCGATAGAACATCCTCTCGAAAATTGCTTCATATTCAAAGACTGGGTAGAAGACCAGTATCAGCAAGGCAGGTTCGCTTTATCCAGCAGTTGGAGGGTAACCCGCCATAGAAGCAAGAATTGAAAGCCACATATGCAGCGAGAGTAGAGACGGATCAACATCGGTCTTGGAAGCGATCTCGTACCTATCACGCGATAACGCTGTCAGGAGAAAGAGTATGTGAGGATATGGCCGACCTCCCCTGGTGCTTTGAAAACGATGATGAAGAGGTGATCTCAGAGTTTCCATCGGCGCCAAAAGAGCTGGAAGATGGGATACATACTACTGCAAACAACCTCAGAAAAATCTACTTGGGAACGGCAAACGACCCAAGGCCGACGTTCATCAGCGAGCTGTTGTCTGAAGAAAAGGTGGCTACGCTCAAGGATGTGCTCATGCAGTATAAGATTGCTTCGCATGGAACTATTCCGAGATGCCAGGATTAGATCCAAAAATAACCGTCTACAAATTGGCGATTTCTCCGGATGTCAAGCTGGTCAAACAAGCGCCGAGAAGAATGTGGCTCGAACTTAAGATGAGCATCAACGCTGAGGTCAAGAAGCTAATCGACTCCGGTTTCGTCCAAGAGGTTCAATACCCCGATTGGATTGCCAACACTGTCCCAGTAATGAAGAAAAATGGGACGGTGCGCATCTGCGTGGACTTTCGGGGCCTCAACAAAGCCTGCCCAAAGGATGACTTTTCCGTACCGGTCACCGAGCTGATGATAGACAACACATCCACTCACGAAGTCTTCTCCTTCATGGACGACTCATCAGGGTACAATCAAATAAATATGCATCCTAAGGACCAGAAGCATACCGCTTTCCGGACTCCTCTGGGCATATTCTGCTATAAAGTGATGCCTTTCGGTCTGAAAAACGCCGGCGCCACCTATCAGAGGGCCATGACGAAGATCTTTGATGACCTTATACACGAAATCGTCGAATGCTATATCGGCGACCTCGTAGTGAAAAGCAAATCGTACGAGGAACATTAGGAACATCTGAGGATTATGTTCCAACGTCTTCAGATATATAATCTGAAGATGAACCCTCTCAAATGCGCGTTCGGAGTTTCCTCCGGCAAGTTCCTAAGATTCATTATACGACACCGGGGCATCGAAATAGACCCATCAAAAATCAAGGCGATTATGGAAATGCCTCCGCCAAGAACTCTCAAGCAACTGCGGTCCTTCCAAGAAAAGCTCTCATATATCCGGTGGTTTATAGCTAATCTCTCCGGCAAATGCTGCCCCTATAGCCATTTAATGAAGAAGGGGACCCCTTTCGTCTGGGATCGCAAATGCCAAAGCGCTCTGGACGAAATCAAGCAATACTTGCAGAATCCGCCAGTACTGACCACTCCTGTCAAGGGAAAGCCCCTCATCTTGTACACAATGGCCCTTGAAGGTTCTTTAGGCACGCTATGGGCACAGGAGAATGACCGAGGGAAGGAGAGAGCCCTCTACTATTTGAGTCGAGTTCTCCTGGGGGCAGAAAACAACTACCCCCATTGAAAAACACTGCCTGGCATTAATCTTCGCAATAATGAAGCTCAGACACTACGCATTGGAGCATGAGGTTCACCTCATATCAAAAGTGGATCCTCTCAAATATTTGATGTCAAGAGTCATACTAATAGGGCGGCTCGCTAAATGGGCCCTTCTATTGACAGAGTTCTCGATAACTTATTGTCCCCTCAAGGCAGTGAAAGGTCAGGCCATCGCCGACTTTTTCGCTGAGCATCCGATACATGCCTATTCACCCCTAAATTACGAACTGCCAGATGAGGACGCATTTGACACGATCGACGGGGGGAGAAGAGAGAATGATATTTGATGGGAACTCTATTTCGACGGAGCATCTTCCATGATGAAGCGAAAGCACAACTCCTCTATAATCAAATCAGGGGTAGGCCTCATCTTTATGAATCCATAAGGAGGGATAATGCGCTTTGCCTTCTCATTAACAGAGCCGAGGACGAACAATGAAGCCGAATATGAAAGCAGGTCTTGAGATCGCTGTCGACATGGGAATCGAAAACCTCCTCATATACGGATACTCCCAGTTGGTCGTTAGTCAAGTAAATGGCGACTATCAAACGTGCAAACCAGAGTTGGTAAAGTACGGTGAGAGAGTGCAACAATTACTGACTCGAATCCCTTCCTACGCCCTAGAAAGCATACCGCGAACGGAGAATAGAAAAGCAGATGTGTTAGCCAAACTCACTAAAGAACTGGCTGACGAAAACCTCGATGACGTAAGGATCGTGGTATGAAGCCATCGGGTTCTTGCACCAGCAGAAATATCTCCGGAGTTGTTCGAAGAAAAGGGAGCGACCAAGCAAATGGCCCTATAAATAAAAGACCAGGAAAAGGCTAAGGATTGGAGGGAAGTCTTTATAGACTACTTCAAATCTCGTCGAACACTTGAAAATGCGTCCTCAAGACATCAGCTCATGAAACGAGCTCTGTCATTCGCGTTCGTCAATGATACGCTATATAAGAGGTAATTTGACTCTCTGTGGCTAAGATGCCTAGGACCGAAAGAAGCAAAGAAAGTCGTCCAAGAAACTCACGACAGACTCTGCGATTCTCATCAAGCCGGACCGAAAATGAAGCTGAAGATCAAAAGGATGGGCTACTATTGGCCCACGATGATTCAAGACTGCCTTGAATACACGAAGCAGTGCCACTCGTGACAGAATCACGGGGATTTCATCCACCAGCATCCGAATCCGCTACACCCAACGGTGGCTAGCTGGCCGTTCGAAATGTGGGGAACTGACATAATCGGGCCCATCGAACCAGCATCATCTAGAGAAAATCGGTTCATATTGGCAACAACCGATTACTTCTCTAAGTGGGCAGAAGCAGTACCACTAAGAGAAGTGAAGACGGAGAATATTCTCCATTTTTTCAAGACACACGTTATCTATCGGTTCGACACTCTGCGACGAATTATCTCCGATAACGGGGCGGCCTACAGAAGTCACAAAATCAGCCGCTTCGCACAACAGCATAACATAGATTGGAGATACTCTTTGGTCTATAATCCCTGAGCTAACGGTTTAGCTGAGGCTTTCAACAAGATCTTGATGAAGATCATAAAGAAGACGATGTCCAAAAACAAAAAGGGCTGGCACGAGAGATTGCATGAAACTCTATGAGCGTATCGAACTACGTTCAAAATAACTACAAACACAACGCCGTATGCATTGGTATTCGGCGCTGAAGCGGTACTTTCTTTGGAGATAGAGCTACCCTCTCTACAAGTGGCAGTTTATTATGGGCTAACGGACGAAGAGAATGCTCATCTTCGGCTGGAGGAGCTTGACGCCCTTGACGAAACCCGGCTCATGGCGCAGCAAAACCTGGAGTCTTACAAAGCAAGGATGACACGCTCGTACGAAAGATTGACTAAGCCAAGAACATTCCGCCAAGGCAAACTCGTGCTAGTCGTAAAAAGACCTATGATCCCTAATCGTGCCAAACCGGGAAAATTTGAGCCAAACTATGAGGGCCCGTATATCATAGACAAGGTCTAGCAAGGTGGGGCTTACATGCTTATGAATATGCATGGCGAAAGACCCTTTAGGCTAGTAAACGGTCGTAAAAAAAAGGTACGTACATAAGCAAGATGGGCACGGATGAAAACCCGAAAGGGCTCCGTGAGTAAAAGCAGCAGGGCTACCGGCGATTTTGTGAAAACCCGAAAGGGCGCAATCTCATTAAAAGACACTTGCAAGGTCCTCTCGGCCTTGTAAGGAGAAAACTACCTGCGTGAGATCCTTACGACTCACAAAGGAGCGATACACTTAGGAATCCTCACGATTCCTAAGGAGAAATTACACTTACGAGATCCTTACGACTCGTAAGGAGAATCCTCTTATGAGACCCTCACGGCTCATAAGATTAAAAAGCCTTAAGTTACAGGGATCTGAACCTGTTCTTAACCCATTACCTTTCTCAGACTGCCCTACACGCAGTTCAATACTAACCCTTGTATACAATCCACGGGCACAAATAATCATTTCTTTGCCGAGTCCCATCGACGACAAGGAATGCCCTCGTTTGATGAACAAACACTTGCAGGTTCTTTTGATATACAAGGAGAAAACACTCTTGGAAGATCCTTACGACTTACAAGAGAACATACACTTAAGAATCCTCACGATTCTTAAAGGAAAAACACACCTACGAGATCCTCACAATTCCTAGGGAGAAACATCTTTATGAGACCCTTACGGCTCATGAAGTCAAAAGCCTTAGTCGACAACATCTTAACCATGTTTGCTAAGCCACCTTTGTTCGAACCGACAAAGGCAAATGATGATTCTCTCCTGGCAATATTCCAGTTGTAGCGATGATGATGCCTACATCGGTATCAAATTCTAAGTCCTTTCACGGCAAATGATGATTCGCTCCTGGCAATATTCCAGTCGCAGTGATGCTAAGGCTAAGATTGACACCAGATTCCAAGTTCCATACTTGTGGCGAAAAGTCAATGAATCAAAAATGCATATGAAATAGCCAAAATGATGGGGCAACTTGCAACAAAATTAGAAAGTAAAAAAATATGCATACAAAATAGCCAAAATGGTTGGGCAACTCGCAATAAAAAGCAGCAAGTAAAAAGAAAAATAGCCAAAATGATTGGGCAATTGCGACTTTCACAATATAAAAAGCTGAAATGATAGAGTATCGTGGGAAAAAATGAAATAAAACTTTCTGCCCAGCAGGTAAGTCCATACTGACCCCTATATACAATCCATGGGAATAAACGAAAGGGAACCACATGTCCCAATAAACTCTGTCAAAGGGAAAAATCGGATCTCGACAGCAACATCTGCATCCCAGAAGACCAAAAACGGCATTCCTTCTTATACCAGCAGGGCACGGACGCGACACAATAAAACGGGGCCATGGTAAAGTCCCTAGTTCCAAATCTTAACGGCAACATCTACAGCCTAAAAATCAGGAACGATGATCCTCCTCATTCCAACAGGATTCAGACGCAACATCACCAAATGGAGCCAAGGCAAAGTCCCCAGTTCTAAGACTCCACGGTTCACGGACAACCTAGAGTCAGCCAATGATTCCATTTCGGAAATACGACATCCAATGAATCCGTCTCGGAAACAAGTCAACCGACCTCTAAGGAAATCAGTGTCCTTGGCAAAACCTCGATTCAGGGAAATCAGCATCCTTGATGAGAACATCTCGATTCGCATCGACCCGCAAGGAAATCGATGTCTTTGCAGGAATACCTCGATTCGTTTCGACCTGCAAGAAATCAGTGTCTTTGCAGGAATCTCTCGATTCGTCTCAACTCCAAGGAAATCAGTATCCTTGGCAAAAACCTCGATTTAGGGAAATCAGCGTCCTTGACGAGAGCATCTCGATTCACGTCGACCGGCAAGGAAATCAGTTTCTTTGCAGGAATCTCTCGATTCGTCTCAACTCCGAGGAAATCGGTGTCTTGGCAAAAACCTCGATTCAGGGAAATCAACATCCTTGACGAGAGCATCTCGATTCGCATCGACCCGCAAGGAAATCAGTGTCTTTGCAGGAATCTCTCGATTGGTCTCAACTTCGAGGAAATCAATGTCTTTGGCAAAAACCTCGATTCAGAGAAATCAACGTCCTTAACGAAAGCATCTCGATTCGCGTCGACCCGGAAGGAAATCGGTGTGTTTGCAGGAATCTCTCGATTCATCTCAACTCCGAGGAAATCAGTGTCCTTGGCAAAAACCTCGATTTAGGGAAATCAGCGTTTTTGACGAGAGCATCTCGATTCACGTCGACCCGTAAGGAAATCAGTGTCTTTGCAGGAATCTCTCGATTCGTCTCAACTCCGAGGAAATCAGTGTCCTTGGCAAAAACCTCGATTCAGAGAAATCAACGTCCTTAATGAGAGCATCTCGATTCGCGTCGACCCACAGAGAAATCAGTGTCTCTGCAGGAATATACGACGTCGACAAAACGGAGCCATGGCAGAGTCCCTAGTTCCAAGTCTTCACGAAGACATCTACAGCCTAGAGATCATCAACAACATTCTTCCTCCAGCAGGATGCAGACGCGACATCAGCAAAATGGAGCAACGGCAAAGTCTCCTAGTTCCAAATCTCGACGGTTTACAGACAATCCAGAGACAACCTCGACATTCGACGCAATATTGCAGGCACAATGTCAACCAACGAAGCTAAGGAAAATCCCCCGCTTCAGGGCTTGACGACAACTCAAATGAGACCTGAAAAGACTATCGGAGATCATTCCACATCAGCACAGAGTGGTCATGACTCATCAGGGCTCCCAAACTAAGCCTAACCTCAAGTAAAAAGCGACATGAAATACCCTAACACTTGCTCTTTCAACGGTAATGTTACGCCCCGCTTCTCAGAGTACGCTAAGATAGGCATGTGACAGAGCCAACCATGTTACCTGTGGATAGGAAATATCCTTCCTCAGTCACATTATGGCAGTAGAGATATCAAGAACAATAATAAACTATCTAACACATGTCCATAAGCCAGAATAAAAGAGTCAAGAATAAAATAATTCGGAAGCAAAAGATCCAATACAAGAATAAACTGGAATGTACGTCCCATAATGCGGTCTCACATCAGGAATGAAAATGCATAAATAGAACTAAATTACTAACAAGTCCTCACTGCTCAGCCTGCTGACTAAAATACTCCTGCTCGGCCTGCAGCAGAGGTAAAGAATCTGGGCCATGCAAAATCTAGGCGTCAGTGCGTCATAATATCAAGAAATAATATAAACAGGGGTAGCAAGACATATATGTATGGGTACGAATGGTAAAACAGGTATAACAGTAACATAAATAAGGACAGTGCAGAGTAAGGTACAGGTGATGTGCACTGAGTAATCTAAACTGGTCTACTGGGTTAAGTACTCTCAGGTCTTTGAAATCAATTTGATGAATTATCGATGTAACTCAATAGTATCCCGTGCATACCCGGGACCACGGTCAAGATTCTTGGGCTGAATCCGAGACGTTCTGTAAGGCAGTAAAAGGTAGTAGGTAACGATGAATGATGTCGGAAGCATCATCCGGGGCTGGCCTAGCCCATAAGACTGATCAGTAAATGTATCGAACTGTCGAGTTACAAGTCAGGTTTCATTATTGATTTCCCCATACCCCCAGGTTATGAGTTCAAGTCAGGTATTGATAAATCTGGAGCTAATGCCGACACAGGATTAAGCATGTACAGGTTTGTCTGAACAGACAACAGGAAATGTCCGTAGGGACAACAGGTCAAGATTGTTGGCATTAGTAAAAAGATCAGGTGACTGGTCAAGCTATGGTACATCAGGTCATGTCAAGTAGTGAACAAGTATCAATCATGTCAAGAAGTGCACAGGTATCAAGTCGTGTTAAGTAGTAGTATATCAAGTCATGTCAAGGGGTGCACAAGTGTCACGTGGGTGCTCAAAATCAAACTATTCTAAGCATGGATACACAAAAATAAGTATGGGATACCAATGTAACGATAAAATGGAATAATGTGATGTGGTATGCAAATAGGTATAGATTCAAACATATGGATGCACAGTTATCGATTAGGGTTAAGGTTATAGTTCCAACACTAATTAGGATGCTCTTAATTAAACATGGAATGTTAAAATCACCATATTATGCATTAATATGATCTATGGATGCAACTATATATATATTAGACGAGATGGATGCAAACGGGTGTCCGAAAGGTTATAAACTGTAAAATGGTATTATGGGGTATACAAACAAGCACTATGTGATATAAATATTGGTATGGATGCATTGTAATGTAATCTACTATGTAACAAGATTAGTTTTTATGATCTAGATCTAAAATGATATAAGAGAATGCAAATGGAACATCGAAACGTGATTAAATGAAACATGTGGTACTAGATTTACACTGCAGGTATAATCTATATTTAAATAGCATGTAGCAAGATTAACTTGCCTCGACGGATCAAGAACGTATGTGTACGGAATGTCTCGCGTCGGCGAAATGTCATGACGCGCGCACGGTACATGGAACGGATCCAAACAATGTACAAAGGTGATCACACAAGTCAGGTATGATCGCTGGGTCGTCGGGATCGTCGACGTCGTCAAGGCTTCGACGATCTACAGAAATTAATAAATACATAAAATAAAAGAAAATAAAGAAAGAAAGGAAGAGAAGAAAGGAAAAAGAGAAGGAATGAGAGAGAGAAAGCTCACTGTGGTTTGGTGCACTGGGGTTCCTGGGAACAAAGGAGATGAGGTAGTGGTATAGGGTTCACCGACGATGAGCAGCGATCAAGGTGGGTTTCTTGGGTTGAGATGGGTGTGCAGGGGTTGCAGGGTGCTCGGGATATGGAAGAAGGAGGAGAAAGAAGGAGGAAGTAGAAGAGGGAATGGTGACGAGGAGGAGGAGACTCGATTGAGGGGGTTGTGACGAAGTTAGGGTTAGGGTTGAGGAGAAGTGAGGAGGCCCGGGGTTTTGCAGACGAAGGAGGAAGACGAGGGAGAAAAATATAAAGAGGGAGGTGATGGGATCTGAGGGGAGGTAACCGTATTCGAGATACACACAGTAATCGCGAGATGTGAGAGAGAGAGTGAGAGAGGAGAGAGAAAGAGGAGAGAGAGAGAGACAGCAGCGGGGGAGAGAAAGAAAAAGAAGAGGAAAGAAAAGAGAGAGATTCGAGTGGGGGCCAGCGATAGGAAAAGAAGAGATTTAATTGGCTCGTGGTGGTGGGGCCCAGAAGAATAAAGAGAGCGCTGAAGAATGAGATCAGGGTTTTATTAGGATTTAGATTTAAAATTGTAAAAGGATTTTAGTTGTTAGAATGAGTTAGGAATATATATTTAAAAATTTTAAAGGATTTGTTTGCTAAAAGGTTTAAAAGTTAACGAGATTTTAAAGGTAAAATTAAAAAATAAATATCAAATAAATTTGAATTTAGGCGGGAAACAAAATATTTCAAAACGCGCCCGGATCGGGTCTAAAATTTCAGATTTAAAATACGAAAAATATAAGCGACTTCCAAATTTCAAAAAGAATGTTCAGGTAACGAAAATGAATACCCCCAAGAATGGATGCACGTACGTGCGCGTAGCCATCCAAACATGCCCGTTTCACTGAACGGGACGAGAACAAGATGCGTGGATGCTGCCACGGGGTTAGGGGTATCATGCAGGCTATGAAATGTAATTTTAATTTATTTTACATGACCTAAATTGTTATATGGTAAAAATATGCGATGCTAGATGAAATGCCAGTATACAGTATACATGAGATGCACGTGTCTATGTGACAAGTCAGGGTAACTTATAAATATGAATCAAACAGGTTCAAGCAAGTGGGTTGGGTCGAATGCAATGTAAAATGTAAAATACCATTCGCACCCAAAAACCCGTTAAATCAAGAAAATACCACAGATAAGTAAATACGGGAACTGGAATTGGTATAAATGAACTCGGTTGTTACATTATACCCAACTACAAAAGAATTTCGTCCTCGAAATTCCAAGAACAAGAAAAGATAAACAATCAAGAAATTACAAGAATAGATGTGGAAACTTCTGTCGGATTTCATCTTCTCGTTCCCAAGTTGATTCTCCATGTGAGCGATTTCCCCAAGAAACAAGTACAAGAGGGATAACCTTGTTCTTAAGAATCTTTTCCCTCCGATCCACAATCGACATCGGTCGCTCCTCAAAAGTCAAATCTTCTCGTACAGTCAGCTCCGAGTGATCCAGCACGTGTGTTTCATCTGGAACATACTTATGGAGTTGAGATACATGGAACACGTCATGAACATTCGCCAAGGATTGCGGTAAAGCCAATCGATACGCCACTTCTCTAACACGCTCCAAAATCTCAAAAGGTCCAACGAATCGAGGACAAAGCTTTCCTCGACTTCCAAAAAAAATCACCCCTCTAGTCGGTGATATCTTCAAGAATACCAAATCACCAACAACGAACTCTAGAGGTCTTCTTGATGTATCTGCCCAACTCTTTTATCGGTCTTGTGCTGCTTTCATATGATTCCAGATAGTTTTAATTTTCTCCACTGTTTGCACGATCAAATCCGGTCCCAACAATCTTCGTTCTCCAACATCGTCCCAACAAACAGGTGAATGATACTTGCGACCATATAATGCTTCGAATGGAGCCATCTGAATAGTCGCCTGAAAACTGTTGTTGTACGGAAACTCCACCAAGTGTAGATGATCCTCCCATGAACCCTTGAAGTCTAACATGCAAGCTCTCAACATGTCTTCAAGAGTTTGGATCGTTCTCTCCGACTGGCCATCTGTCTGAGGATGATAAGCCGTGCTAAATTTCAATCGAGTTCCCAAACTTTCCTGTAAGCTCCTCCAGAAATGTGATAAAAAACGGGTGTCACGGTCGGACACGATGCTCACCGGTACTCCATGCAATCTTACAATCTCCTGCATGTACCGTTCTGCCAAAGCTTCTGTTGATTGACCAACTCGAAATGGGATGAAATGAGCTACCTTGGTCAATCGATCAACAATCACCCAAATTGTATTGTTGCCTTTTGCCGTCACGAAATTCATGGTTATATGTTCCCACTTCCATTGAAGAATTGAAAGTGGTTGCAATAAACCAGCAACCCTTTGATGTTCAGCCTTAACTTGCTGACACACCAAGCAATTCGCTACGAAGCAGGCAATTTCTCGTTTCATGACTTCCTACCAGAAATGCTGTCGTAGATCTCGGTACATCTTTGTGCCTCCTGGATGTACGGAATATGCGGAACCGTGTGCCTCCTTCATAACCTCTTCACGGATATATCCCTTTGGCATACATAAACGACTACCATATTGTAACGAACCATCTTCATGAATCAATAAGTCCGTTCGAGTCCAGCTTCAACCTGTTCTCGAAACTTTTGCAATCTAGGGTCCTGTAACTGCGATGCTTTAATATTCTCGATCAATGACGACTGTACTTGCAGCGGCATCAACTGTGGTGAAGAACGCGGTAGCACAATCTCCGAATCGAATCTTCGAAAGTCTTCAATAAATTTCTTCTGTGCAGTCAACATCTGAATTGCTGGCAACCGACTAAGCGCATCCGGCACGACATTAACTTTTCCCGGGTGGTACTTAAGATCAAGATCGTAGTCAGCCATCAGCTCCAACCACCTACGTTGCCTCATATTAAGCTCCTTCTGTGTGAACACGTACTTTAGGCTTTTGTGATCGGTGAATACTTCGACCCCCCCTTTCATCCAATAAATAGTGTCTCCAAATCTTCAAAGCGAAAATCACAGCTGCAAGCTCAAAATCATGAGTTGAGTAATTCTTCTTATGGGTCTTCAACTATCTCGATGCGTAAGCTATAACCTTCCCATGCTGCATCAAAACACTTCCCAATCCTTTCCCAGATGCGTCGCTGTGAATCATCAATCCTCCGGAATTGTCTGGTACAGTTAAAATAGGAGCGGTTATCAATCTCTGCTTCAACCTCAAAAGCTGACGCACACTTATCCGTCCACACAAATGGTACTTCCTTGCGCATAAGCTTTGTCAAAGGCTCAGCCAAATGAGCAAAATTCTCCACGAACCTTCTTTAATACCCGGCAAGTCCAAGGAAGCTTCTAATCTCCACAACGTTCTTCGGAATCGGCCAATCTCGAATTGCTGCAATATTTTCGGGATCAACGGCGATTCCATCTCCGGACACGACATGCCCTAAAAACTTCACTTCTTCAAGCCAAAACTCGCACATGCTCATCTTTGCATACAATTTTTCTTGTCTCAATGTCTGCAGTGCGATCTTTAAGTATTCTGCATGCTCTTCAATACTCCTCGAGTAAACCAGAATATCATCAATGAACACCACTATAAACTGGTCCAAGAATAGTGAAAAGATTCGGTTCATTAAGTCCATAAATATCGCCAGTGCATTCGTTACTCCGAAGGGCATCACCAAATACTCGTAATGTCGATACCGAGTTCAGAACGCTGTCTTGCAAATATCTTCTGATTTAACTCGGACCTGATGATATCCGGATCGCAATCCAGCTTCGAGAATACCCTCGCGCCACTGAGCTGCTCACATAATTCGCCAATGCGAGGGATCGGGTACTTGTTCTTAATAGTCACCCGGTTTAATTCTCGATAATCGATGCACATCCTCCTTGTGCCATCTTTCTTCTTGACTAGAAGAACTGGAGCTCCCCAAGGTGAATTGCTGTTGTGAATCCAACCCTTCTCAAGTAATTCAGCAACCTGCTTCTTGACTTCTTCCAACTCCACTGGTGCCATTGGATAGTACGCTTTCGAGATAGGCGCTGCACCAGGAACAAGATCAATCGCGAACTCCACATCTCGTTTTGGCGGTAAACCCGAGATGTCCTTGAACACGTCCATGAAATCTCGAACTATAGCTGGCACTTCTTCTTTATCAACTTCCATCGACGAAAGAACATTAGTTGTTGGCCTAACCCTAAACTCGACTGGCCCAACAGAACTGCTTCCTCCAGTAAAGATAAACTCTGGATGTCCGGAAATCTGGAAAATTACTTACTTTGTCCTACAATCAATATGAGCGTGGAAAGTGCCGAGAAAATCCATTCCCAAGATGATTTCATAGCTGACTGTATCAATCACCAAGATATCTACAAATAGCTCCCGTCTGCAAACAACAACTGCACAATTCTTACATTCTCTACTAGATATGATCTTCTCATTCCCAGTGTGTATGTCCCAGCAACTAGAAAGGGTCGTGCAAGCAATCGAGTGTGTAGTAATAAACTTGGGCGACAATGGGATGCACCAGAATCGAATAACGCTAATGCGGGAAAACCATGAACAAGTAGAATACCTGAAACAACTTCTCCTGAAGCCTTGGCTTCCTCAGCCGTCAGGGTAAATGCTCGAGCTTGATTGGGTCCCTGAGTCAACTGCTTCTGTCCTTGAAACAGTTTCTGCGGTGGCTTCTGAACATCGTCTTTCGTCGAAGCTTTGACGGATAAGCGTTGATAGTATGATCCGCCAATCCACAAACCAAACAGAGTCCCTGCATCCTTCGACAATCTCTTTGCACGTGTCCAGGTAAATGCCAGTAGTCACAAATCATGCTCCTTCTTTGATCAACAACGACATGCTTCTTCATAGGTGTTACGCCACGTTGGTTCACCGGAATATCTCTGCGTACATGCGCTCGGTTCGGTGCAAATGCCGGCTTCCGTACTGTAACTGCTTGTTTCTGCGTACCCTCAGTCTTCATAGATAGGCTCTGCTGCTCTTGGGCCGTTGTAAGTACTTATGAGAAAGTGGTCAAACCCAGGGATACAATTTGCCTCTGGATGTCCATATCCAAACTACGCATGAACCACCTTGCCCTATCAGCATCGTTGGCAACCAAACGTCCAGCGAATCTACTGAGCCATGTCCACTCAGCCGCATGTACATCCACAGGTGCGCCGTTCTGCTTCAAACTGATGAACTTTTCTTCCATTTCCACCCATGCAGTCTGGGGGAAGAACTTCTCCAAGAAATTCCTCGAAAAATCCGCCCAACTGATCGGCTTGGGCAAGCGGGTCTCTTCCATAAGCCATCATTCACGGGCATAGTCTACCAACTGGATGTGTACCACATCTACCCCTTATCCTCTAGGATCTGTGCGGCGACGAGTAAATTCTCCGAGTCAACCAGCCACTGCTCCGCTGGCAACGGCTCTCTCAGGCCAGTAAAGACGGACGGACCCAGTCTCCTGAAATCCGCCACGGTACCCATACGATCAACTGGTCTGGCTACTATATTGTTTACGGACTGCTGGACGGTCCGCAAACCTTCCTGAAAAGCTTCAGCTTGCTGCTGATTCAGCTCGGTCTGCCGCTTTTGGTTCTCCAGCATCCCACAGATAACTCCAAGCAAAGCGGCTTCTTCAACATGCCTCTGGTAAGTTTTCAGATTCTTGTCTGCCATGTTCCTGAAATCAAAACACCGAAAGGATTTGTATGATAACAGATTCAAAATATAGATCAAGGATATGAATCAAGGCTAGAACTCCAAGTTACTTAAATAGAATACTGCATTGTAACCATATCGCGGTACATAGCTACAATCACATAACTCCACCCAAGTCGCCTAAGTTCTAGAGATAAACAATAGGAAACCAGGTTTCGAGTCGAGATGCAAAAGCGGTTTGCATATCGTCAAAATAGAATCAGGAGGAAGTTAAGATTCAAAAAAATGGTAAGACGGTAAGGTGGCAGGACATGTTTCCTAATCATGAGTATCCTGATTCGTGTATTAGGTCCAATACCCAACTATAAAAGAATCAAACCCAATTAATCTAGATCCTATGTCTCTGATACCAAACAAACCCTGTCACGCCCCGCTTCCCAGAGTACGCTAATATATGCACGTGACAGAGCCAACCATGCTACCTGTGGATAGGAAATATCCTTCCACAATCACATTACGGCGGTAGAGATATCAAGAACAATAATAAACTATCTAACACATGTCCATAAGCCAGAATAAACGAGTCAAGAATAAAATAATGCGTAAGCAAAAGATCCAATACAAGAATAAACTGGAATGTACGTCCCATAATGCGGGCTCACATCAGGAATGAAAATGCATAAATAGAACTAAAATACTAACAAGTCCTCACTGCTCAGCCTGCTGACTGAAATACTCCTGCTCGGCCTGCAGCAGAGGTAAAGAATCTGGGCCATGCAAAACCCAGACGTCAGTGCGTCATAATATCAAGCAATAATATAAACATGGGTAGCAAGACATACATGTACGGGTATGAACGGTAAAATAGATATAACAGTAACATAAATAAGGACAGTGCAGGGTAAGGCACAGGTGATGTGCAGTGAGTAATCTAAACTGGTCTACTGGGTTAACTACTCTCAAGTCTTTGAAATCAATATGATGAATCATCAATGTAACTCAATAGTATCCCGTGCATGCCCGGGACCACGGTCAAGATTCTCGGGCCGAATCCGAGACGTGCCGCAAGGAAGTAAAAGGTAGTAGGTAACGATGAATAATGTCAGCAGCATCATCCCGGAGATGGCTTAGCCCGTAAGACTGATCAATAAATGTATCGAACTGTCGAGTTACAAGTCAGGTTTGATCATTGATTTCCCCATACTCCCAGGTTATGTGTTCAAGTCAGGTATTGATAAATCTGGAGCTAATGCCAACACAGGATCAAGCAGGTACAGGTTTGTCTGAATAGACAACAGGAAATATCCGTAGGGACAACAGGTCAAGATTGTTGGCATTAGTAACAAGATCAGGTGATAGGTCAAGCTATGGTACATAAGGTCATGTCAGATAGTGAACAAGTATCAATCATGTCAAGAAGTGCACAGGTATCAAGTCGTGTCAAGTAGTAGTGTATCAAGTCATGTCAGGGGGTGCATAAGTGTAACGTGGGTGCTCAAAATCAAACTATACTAAGCATGGGTACACAAAAACAAGTATGGGATACCAATGTAACAATAAAATGAAATAATATGATGTGATATGCAAATAGGTATAGATTCAAACATATGGATGCACAGTTATTGATTAAGGTTAAAGTTATAGTTCCGACACTAATTAGGATGCTCTTTATTAAACATGGAATGTTAAAATCATTGTATTATGCATTAATATGATCTATGGATGCAACTATATATATTAGACGAGATGTATGCAAACGGGTGTCCGAAAGGTTATAAACTGTAAAATGGTACTATAGGGTATACAAATAAGCACTATGTGATACAAATATTGGTATGGATGCATTGTAATGTAATCTACTATGTAACAAGATTAGTTTTTATGATCTAGATCTAAAATGATATAAGCGAATGCAAATGGAATATCGAAACGTGATTAAATGAAACATATGGTACTAGATTTACACTACAGGTATAATCTATATTTAAATAGGTATAAAATAATTTAAATAGCATGTAGCAAGATTAACTTGCCTCGACGGATCAAGAACGGATGTGTATGGAACGTCTCACGTCGGCGAAATGTCGCGACGCTCGCACGGTACACGGAACGGATCCAAACAACGCACAAAGGTGATCACATAAGTCAGGTATGTTCACTGGGTCGTCGGGATCGTCGACGTCGTCACGGCTCCGGCGAACTACAGAAATTAACAAATATAGAAAAGAAAAGAAAAGAAAGAAAGAAGGGAAGAGAAGAACGAAAAAAGAGAAGGAATAAGAGAGAGAGATAGCTCACTGTGGTTTGGTGCACTGGGGTTCTAGGGGACAGAGGAGATGAGGTAGTGGTGTAGGGTTCACCGATGATGAGCAGCGATCAAGGTGGGTTTCTTAGGTTGAGATGGGTGTGCAGGGGTTGTAGGGTGCTCGGGATATGGAAGAAGGAGGAGAAAGAAGGAGGAAGGAGAAGAGGGAATGGTGACGAGGAGGAGGAGGCTCGGTTGAGGGGGTTGTGACGAAGTTAGGGTTAGGGTTGAGGAGAAGTGAGGAGGCTCGAGGTTTTGCAGACAAAGGAGGAAGACGAGGGAGAAAAATATAAAGAGGGAGGTGACGGGATCTGAGGGGAGGTGGCCGTATTCGAGATACGCACAGTAATCGCGAGATGTGAGGGAGAGAGAGAGTGCGAGTGGAGAGAGAAAGAGGAGAGAGAGACAGCCGCGAGGGAGAGAGAGAAAGAGAAGAGAGATTCGAGTGGGGGCCAGCGATAGGAAAAGAAGTGATTTAATTGGCTCATGGTGGTGGGGCCCAGAGGAATAAAGAGAGCGCTGAAGAAAGAGATCGGGGTTTTATTAGGATTTAGATTTAAAATTGTAAAAGGATTTTAGTTGTTATAATGAGTTAGGATTTTATATTTAAAAATTTTAAAGGATTTGTTTGTTAAAAGGTTTAATAATTAATGAGATTTTAAAGGTAAAATTAAAAAATAAATATCAAATAAATTTGAATTTAGGCGGGATACAAAATATTTCAAAACGCGCCCGGGTCGGGTCTAAAATTTCAGATTTAAAATACAAAAAATATAAGCGACTTCCAAATTTCAAAACGAATGTTCAGGTAACGAAAATGCATACCCCAAGAACGGATGCACGTACGTGCGCGTAGCCAAACAAACACGTCCGTTTCACTGAACAGGACGAGAACAAGATGCGCGGATGCTGCCATGGGGTTAGGGGTATCATGCAGGCTATGAAATGCAATTTTAATTTATTTTACATGACCTGAATTGTTATATGGTAAAAATATGTGATGCTAGATGAAATGTCAGTATGCAGTATACATGATATGCACGTGTCTATGTGACAAGTCAGGGTAACTTATAAATATGAATCAAACAGGTTCAAGCAAGCGGGTTGGATCGAATGCAATGTAAAATGTAAAATACCATTCGCACCCAAAAACCCGTTAAATCAAGAAAATACCACAGATAAGTAAATACGGGAACTGGAATTGGTATAAATGAACTCAGTTGTTACATGTAATATTACCTGAAAGATTGCTCGAAGACGTCTTGTCCAGCCGCCGAAGGGATCAGAGACACGACAATCGTGGGGCTACCCGAACAACTGCATATCCGGGAATATATCGGCCAACGCGACTATGCGACAGGTGTAAGAAAACCTAGTACCACAGACCCTAACGGACTTCTATTAGCAGTAGTTAACTGTGACGTTAGGAAACCCTTGCGAGAACTTCTCGATTCGTCTCGACTCGTGAGGAAATTAGTGTCCTTGCGAGAACTTCTCGATTCGTCTCGACTCGTAGGTCAATGCCTTAGGCAATAGGGATAAGGACATGTTTCCTAAGCACTGGGGCCCTGCAAGTCGGTCCAAGATGGACTCTTGCATATCACTCACGGGCCACACTCTCCAAAGTCGAATCACGACATGGAGTGAAACAGCCACTTATGAGTCCTCTCGACTTGTAAGGAAGAAAATTCTTTTGCCCGATCCTTATGATTCTCAAGAGAAAACACACTTAGGGGTCCTCACGACCCTTAAGGAGAAAATACACCTACAGGATCCTCTCGACCTGTAGGGAAAAAAGTCTTTATGAGACCCTCACGGCTCATAAAGTTGAAAAGTCTTTGGCAGCAGACATGAACCTATCTCCTAAGCCATCACTACCCTAAAAAGAGTTCAAGATGAACTGTTATCTATCGTCCACAAGTTACATCTGCTAAAATCACATGCCAACAACACGGCAGAGAAAAGAAAGCGATAGTCGGAGATAAAAAAAATGTGTCCTTTATTCATGAATTCAATTGAATACGAGATACTTCATATAAAATAAAAATGAAATGAATACATGTTATTCATGAATTGCAATCGATCCAAAGATGACTATTGATAAGGAGGCGATTTTAGCAAATCAGCAAGCCGTTTGCGCACTCCACTTAGCTCATTTTCATGAGCAACCGTCGTGGCCAGCTCAGCTTCGACTCGGGCCCGTTGCTGAAAACAGGATGAAAGATTTTCATCGATTTCCCACTGAGCTGCCTCACAACTCTGCACATCCCGCTCAATGAGATCGAGCTTCTGCCTCAGCGTTAACCCATCCGAAATACATCGTTGAAGGCCCTCAAAGATAGCTTTCAGCTGTGCAGCATTCGCGTCAACCTGGACGCGAAACCGGGCGGATTCGCTTGAAGCCTCCTCACGTTCCTTCCGCCTTAAGGCTGTTGGAGATAGTGCCCTCAGAGTCAATTATTGGATCACAGGCACGTGATTGCAATGATTGAGGGAGGACCTATCCCGGTAGGACAGTCTTACTCGAGATGATAGTATGCTATCTGGTTTACCTTTATCATCGTGTACTGCTTTAGGTGACCTGACATGTCGCTATTGCACGTTGATAAAGCCCCTAGGATTCTTGATTGACTACCGGCAGTATGAGGGCGATCATATACGTGGGAGCTGGTAGTCTATAAGCACATCCTTAAAAGGTCCCTAGTTGTAGGAGTTTCGAGACAGGGCATCGATTCTCCAGAGTAGACTAGTGTATACAGTCGAGACCCCGACAAGGGGCGGTGGCCGGTCTCACAAGCCACTGGTGTCAGTTGGTTCACCTATGATGTATACAGGTGCTCATTGGGTTATGAGTACACCGGACAGGACTCGCCGGGAACATGCTAGTTGGTCTTATACCTGACGTCAGATAGCAGTTCCCAGGTGACATGTGTACAGGTTAGTTCATCGACCTGGGGATCGTCATTTGTCTCGTGTGAGTTCCCACTGTACTTTGATTACTACCCTACCACGGCTCAAAGGAGTCGTGCAAACAGGTTTTAGTTGGGTACAGTCCCGAGCCACATGGAGGCAGTGAGCGGATCTTCGGGGGTTTCGTCTCTCCCGGTATTGGGGGTGAGGTCGCGCTGTGTCTAGGAGAGCCATTACACGAAGACCTTGGCCAAGGCAGGAGATTTACTGGTAGGTATTCCAGTAGTATCTCAGGGTGTTCTGGGCTACACTCCGACACGACTTGTACCGCTTTTGGGGGTCTGACTTTTACCAACCCCCTAGGCCCGCCATGCGATGCTCATAGACGAACGGACCGGACTGTACGGATATTGTCACTGACAGGCTCAGTTGGGTGTCGGGGTGAGCTTCCTCATCGACGTCCCTTTTAGTCAATAGCTGGTGGCCCGTCACGTATTGGCTTATACCTCTGACGTGCTAGTGGTTAAATCCACAGCCATAGTATTGACGAGTCTTTAGAGTCCACCACACTTTCAGTTACTCAAGCTTTCGGGCGAAACGCTGTAGAGGCCGTATGGAGATATGGCAGAGTTCGATCAGATACGTGCGGTATTGCACGGATCGTGATCGGACGGTTTTTACTAGCCGGCTTTGGCTTAAGCCGGATCTTAGTATTAGATAATGTAGTTTTGTCTTTTTGCATTTGTATCCGGACGGAATACAGATGCGGGTGTGTATGCACAGTATCGGGGTTTTCCTGTAATTTATTACGGGACCAGTTTTCTGGGGTTGCCAGTTTGCATTCCGTTCCGGCCGGTTTTCTCTTTTTCCTTCCCGGTCGGACTTTTCGTTGGGGGTGTTAATTGCAAATTTGCAATTAACATTTTGTTGAGGGGGTTTATTGCAAAAGGATTGATATGATTACATCTTTTCTTTTGGACCATTCTTGCATTAATTGAGACTTGATGGAGTATGGGATTGTGATGGATGATGGTTGGCCGGCCACTGTTTAGGCATGGGGTGAGGATTAATTTTTTGGGTGGGATTTTTCCTTGATTAATTAATGGGAATGGATGATATATGTGTATGCTGGAATTGTGTTGAATAATTTCCCTTGTTGATTTTTCGTGGGCCCCTCTTCTATGTGTGTGTGTGTGCAGTGGAGTTTTTCTTATGCATGGTTTTTAATTAATGCAACTCCACACACATATTTCATAAGAGAGCCACAACATTTCCAGTGAGCACAGAGGGCTTTTTTTTTGGCCGAGCTCATCATTTTCATTGCAAGCTCCAATTTCTCCATTATTCCCTCTAGCATCCATGAAAATTCTTGTGCTCAAAATTCCTCCTTCTTGGCAACCTCCTTAACCCCAAAGAGACAACGATTCTATATTATTCTACAGCAAATCTTGGACGCGTCGACTAGCCTACTTCGCGCTCGAGTTGCCTCGGTATAGAGGCGGGAGCCCGTAAAAGATACAGGCGATGTGGTGCCCTTCCGGCAAGGAGGCGACGACCGGAGGATCCGCGGGAGATCGGGACGACGACGAGAAGACCGGAGGACTCGGATCAGTCAGTACATCTCTAACCCATCTTCTGGTTAGCTTAGACTAGTTAATGGTTCGATCCGGTGAAAGTGCGCGGTGGTGCCGGTTTGCTAAGTCCGCAAAAATTTAAGTTATTCACCGCTTCCGCATTCCGGCGTCGGTTTGACGGCCGGGGCGCCGCCGTGCACTTACAGTGGTATCAGAGCCTCCCCATTAACTTAGTCTAGCTTTGTGTAATGTGTTTTTCAGTTCCGGTCGATCAAATGTTCCGAAAACCCAAATACACCCACGACAGTTTCTGTTGAAATTTTTCAGTCTCCAAAATTTTTCCAGGTTTCATAAAAGTACTGTTCTTGAAGATCTAAGACCAGTGAAAAAATTCGAGACACTGATTCTCCCATTGGAGCGCGGAAGCGCGGCAAGTACCCACTTATTGCCGCTCTTCCGCCGCCGTAGTTATTGAACAGTGTGTGGAAATTTTCCAGTGGGCCTCTGGGGTTAAATTTGGGTTTCTGGAACATTAATTTTGGGCCCATAATTTCCTGAACTGCTACAGTATTGTCTTGGGGCCCAGTTGTTAATTGTTTGATCAATCGGAATATTTTAAAACACATTTTTCACAGTATTTACATTATATCTGCGACCGTGAATGTCACTCGATCGGTAAATCCTGTCTAACTGCTATAGCCCGGTTAGACGGATTTGCGAACGTGACTTTCACGTTGATGTTCTATGTTTATGTTGTGATGTTGCGGATCGGTCGTGGTGTAAGTGCACGGCGGCGCCCCGGCCGTCAACCCGACGGCCAAACGCGGAAACGGTGGTAAACTTAAATTTTGCGGACTTTGCAAACCGGCACCACCGCGCACTAAACCCCGGATCGTGCCATTAAACTAAATCTAGCTAACTACAAAGAGAAGGGGAAAAGATATACCGACGATCCAAGTCCTCCGGTCTTCATCTCCACTCCGATCTCCTCGCGGGATTTCCGGTCGTCACCTCCTCGCCGGAAGGGCACCACGTCGCCTGCATCTTTTACGGGCTCCCGCCTCTATACCGAGGCAACTCGGGCATGAAGCCGGCAACTCGACATGCCCAAGACTTGCTGTAGGATGTGTAGAGTCTATGTCTCATTGGGTTTTTGGTTGCCATGAAGGATGAAGAGTATCATGAACTTGGAGAGGGTTTTGAGAATTTTGCAAGCATGAAAAGAGATGTGAATTAATCCCTCATACAAAGTTTTTACCTCTCATTTTTCCTCTCTCCTAAAGAATGTGGCCGGCCAAATCTTTTGAATGGTGGAGAGAATGAGAACAAAAATGCAAGAGGGAGGTTATTGTAGGAAACAAGAAGAGGTGACCACAACATCAACCATACTCCACTCACATCAAAACCATACCCTCTCAAATCACATTTAATGCAAAAGCATGGAGCAAAAGAAATGATGCTATCATAATAAATACTTTTGCAATAAACCCCCTCTACAAAAGTTATTTGCACAATTGCAAATAACCCCCTCCATCGGAAAAGTCCGGCCGGGAAAGAACAAAGGAAAACCGGCCGGAACGGAAAGCAAACTGGCAACCCCAGAAAACTGGTCCCGTAATAAATTACAGGAAAACCCCATACTGTGCATACACACCCGCATCTGTATTCCGTCCGGATACAAATGCAATGAGACAAAATCTACACTGTACTAAACTAGGACCGGCTTAAACCAAAGCCGGCTAGTAATATCCGTTCGATCCTGATCCGTGCAATACCGCACGTATCTGATCGAACCCTGCCATATTGCCATACAGCCACTAGTACAAATTGTCCGATCCTGATCCGTGCAATACCGCACGTATCTGATCGGACCCTGCCATATCTCCATACGGCCTCTACAGCGTTTCGCCCGAAAGCTGAGTAACTGAAAGTGTGGTGGACTCTAAAGACTCGTCAATACTATGGCTGTGGATTTAACCACTAGCACGCCAGAGGTATAAGCCAATACGTGACGGGCCACCAGCTATTGACTAAAAGGGACGTCGATGAGGAAGCTCACCCCGACACCCAACTGAGCCTGTCAGTGACAATATCCGTACAGTCCGGTCCGTTCGTCTATGAGCATCGCATGGCGGGCCTAGGGGGTTGGTAAAAGTCAGACCCCCAAAAGCGGTACAAGTCGTGTCGGAGTGTAGCCCAGAACACCCTGAGATACTACTGGAATACCTACCAGTAAATCTCCTGCCTTGGCCAAGGTCTTCGTGTAATGGCTCTCCTAGACACAGCGCGACCTCACCCCCAATACCGGGAGAGACGAAACCCCCGAAGATCCGCTCACTGCCTCCATGTGGCTCGGGACTGTACCCAACTAAAACCTGTTTGCACGACTCCTTTGAGCCGTGGTAGGGTAGTAATCAAAGTACAGTGGGAACTCACACGAGACAAATGACGATCCCCTGGTCGATGAACTAACCTGTACACATGTCACCTGGGAACTGCTATCTGACGTCAGGTATAAGACCAACTAGCATGTTCCCGGCGAGTCCTGTCCGGTGTACTCATAACCCAATGAGCACCTGTATACATCTTAGGTGAACCAACTGACACCAGTGGCTTGTGAGACCGGCCACCGCCCCTCGTCGGGGTCTCAACTGTATACACTAGTCTACTCTGGAGAATCGATGCCCTGTCTCGAAACTCCCACGACTAGGGACCTTTTAAGGATGTGCTAATAGACTCCAGCTCTCACATATATGATCGCCCTCATACTGCCGGCAGTCAAGCAAGAATCCTAGGGGCTTTATCAACGTGCAATAGCGACATGTCAGGTCACCTAAAGCAGTACACGATGATAAAGGTAAACCAGATAGCATACTATCATCTCGAGTAAGACTGTCCTACCGGGATAGGTCCTCCCTCAATCATTGCAATCACGTGCCTGTGATCCAATAATTGACTCTGAGGGCACTATCTCCAACAATCTCCCACTTGCACTCAAGGCTAATTATTGCGATGTCGCATACTCACAGCCCGTGTGATACCGAACACCCAACTCCTCTACTAGTCAGTCTCACAAATCCCGTTTGTGAAACTATTGCGGTCGAGGAATAGCCTCAGTGAGTGGATCCGCCTAGAAGTTTCTTTCTATGTCTCTCTATATCTCAAGTTCGCGGAGAAAGCCATCTCCCGAAATGAGCAATACCTGCCTTAGAATGTCTGGATGTCTGATGGGACGTAGCTCATAAATGAACTCCAAATCCAAACTTCTTAGACTGTATCTTCAACTGAACTTAATCAGTATCCTGCGCCATGCCACCCTCAGTATTGCCTTGGACCATCCGTCCAAAATACTGCCCCTCGTCAGAGGGAAAAAAATATAACTCTGACAACCTCCTTGTCGTCCAGGTCACCTTGGAAGCCTGGAATGATAACCGTCTCCTAAAAGAGGCAGCCGTTATCATATCCCTAGAACAGCCACTTATGTTCTAAAACTGCTTCCGACTGTTTCTCTAGGACTGGATCAATGTCAACTTATTGCATCTAGTGCAAGAACAACATCTGGTGTGGTACTTGACATCCATGATTGACTCAATTGCCTGAGCAAGTGATCTGCCGATCATGCACGTCCCTCTCCCCTTTAGTCTGTAAGACACCTTTAGAGAGGGTGACTCCATCACCTGCAGGTACACTACCGTGCCAGGAGTCGTCCATTCTAAATACTCTTAGAATGCTGTCAAGGTACCCTGATTGGGAAACCACCCAAATCTAGATCTAAAAACATAGATCTAGTAACCAATATGTCTGATATAATGTCCAAGTCCTATGTGGAGAAAACACTGTGTGACGACCGAAGTATAACCGATCAAAGTATAGGAATATCACTTCCTACTACCTTCTCAACAGATCCATCCCCTATTCTGATGACGTCAAACCTATGACTGTCACATCAGAAACAGATGATCTATCTCCGCTACATCTGCTTTAGTCTATAAATAGACATAAGCCTGATGTCCACCAAGGCTTCCGCTGCTCCCACTGACTACGACAACCCTCTGGCAGAGTCATATAGACGTACACTTCTAAAGCTAGTTTAGAACGACGCTATACTCATCCTCCCACCGGGTCTCGCGGCCTGGAACAACAATGGCAAGTGTGGGTAAACAAGAACTTCCCTGTCACCGTCCTTGAGGCTACCGAAGTACCTCTCGGGTGCCTGAAGTTACCCACCTTATCTGCGGAGTGGCCAATGGAATGTCAAATCAGATTGAATCTTCAGGTTCCTTATCAAATCTTCAGTAATCGTTTGCGGTTCTGGAATCACTTCCAGTTCTACCATACTCCCACTGCTGTTTTTGAAAAAATCCATTTTTAATAAAACTGTGGCGAGTCTAGAACAATATTGCTATTGTTCATCCAGATGGTAGAAAGTCAACCCGCGTCATAGCCTGGGTCAACCCACAAACAGCCATTACAGAAACGTGCCTTGAGTTGTCCAGTGTCTGGTTTTAAGCATAAGCCGGACAACTCCCCGTACCTTAACAACGTTAAGATATGAACTGTTCTACATCCAATATAGAACCAGAGGCACTGATTTAATTGAACCAGATTCAAATCATGCAGCTTTCTCCAGTGCATGTCAACTAAATGGAAGGAGGTCGATCAGCGTTACTCAACTTAGGAATACTTCCAATTATGAGTAACCTGAAAGAGAAGTAATTTCTCTTTATCATTACTATTAACTGAATACCATACACAAGTATCTACATCTTCGATCACTTTGAAGAATCCCGATACTTGCTATACCTGGTTCTCTACTCTATTCAAATACCTATAACTCCTCAAAACTTAGACCCTGTGTTTCTACGAAACACATGTCTAAGAACTAGAGAAGTCAAAAGTAAACAGAATACAGTACGAGGACCAACCCCTCTGTCCTGATGGACACTGGACAACATACAATACTCTGTATAAGTCCCTTGAGTCTAGTGACTCATTCACTGTGTGTCGTAGGTTGAAAACTGTACTTTTGGTTAAGAAGAATTACACCGCTGTTTAATGCTCCTTACCTAACCATCCACTGATATAGGTAAATGTCATCGACATAATATCAAAAGGTATATCTTACTCTATGAAAATAGACGTACTGATATATTAATTTGAAATTGGTGCATAACCGCGGATATTCAAAACCAAATAATTGCTAACTTGCAAACAACCCAGGTGACTTCCTCAAAAATGAGGATGATCACCCAATTCCCAATAACTCACTCCCACTCATCATCTGTAAAACCATACAGATGTGAGAATCATACCTGGTAAATACATACCCTGGAGTAAGTGTCTAATCGGGAAATCAGTTTTCCATTAACAGTACACAGTGAAACTGAAACATTGAAATGTTTCGTTGGGGTACTCTGGTATTCCTAGTAATGCCTCATCCATTATCCAGATTCACAACTATAACCGTATAATTCTTTGCCACCTCTCCAAATCCCTTCATATGTCTTTAGTCATTACCTTCTGTACACCCCTTTAGGCCAAATGGTTTTCTTCCTTCCCTACCGTTCGGCACCAGCCTATGGTTTGGAAGAAGACTATCCAAAAAGCATAAAGGGTGTACTGTCCTAATCCTAGGAGCACTCGCAACGCGAGAGAAGGTGAAGATAAAAGACACCTGAATGTACTTTATTCCTATTTCTCCTGAACCAGGATCCATCCCCGAACTGGAACAAGTTCCTTTCGAGTTCGTATATAACCATACGATGGATTATCCAATAAAATGGGATCTTCGTAGTGATACGGAGTGTCCTGGAGAAATACAAAGGTGATTTAGGATTGGCGAAGAAATACTTGGTTTGGTCGTGAATAGCAGTCGCAATTTACTTTGCCCTCTTACTAATCCCTTGCTTTGTCTGAACTTAATACCTTCTGTACACCGCTTAGGCTAACTGGTTTTCTTCATTCCCTACCGGTCGGCACCAGCCTATGGTTTGGAAGAAGACTATCCAATTTGCATAATAGGTGTACTACTCCTAAACTAAGGAGTACTCGCAACCTGAGAGAGGGTGAAAAGGAAAGACAACTGAATAATCCTATCCGTTTTCTCCAGAACCGGAAACCATCCTCGAATTAATTCCTTCGAGTTCGTATATAACCATACGATGGTTTTGTCCAATGGAAGTGGACGTTCGTAGCAATACGGGGTGTCCTGGAGAAAAGGGGTAAAAGTAGGAGTGGCAATGAGGTCTGCAACTCTGACAATCCAAAAGCCAGTGTTAAGTAGGTTCGGTCAACTTGGTCACTGAGTCATAGTCTTAGGGTCGGGTCAATGGTCGCTGCCAAAGAGAGAGAGAAAAGAAACACTCAGCGTGCACTCTATCCTAGATCGGAATGGTTACCAATTTATCTAATCTGGAAACCTCCCACTGTACCTCAAATTCTCCTCCAAACCTGAAAGAAGAATTAGTCGGGGTCACCCGAGGAGTAAACTAACTCATCAGTGGGAATCGGGATCCAACTCTCATCGCATGATAACGTGACGGAATCCGCTCACGTCATCACACTCCAGAAGGTATGCGCATATCTGGCAAGTTTCAGTTCTTTTGAAACTCCCGATGTGATTTCTGCCCCATGCTCTTATGACCTTGGCGAAGGTCAACAAATCATAAGTCACATGTCAAGTTCTACCCGTCATTATCCAGGTTAATTTGAATCCACCCGTACAAGCCCTTGACGAAGGTCAACAAGGCTATACGACTGTCCCAAACCAACGCATCTACCTATGCAGCAGAAAGGTAACAAGCAGCTACCATGCACTATGCCTTGACGAAGGTCAACAAACATAGCATGAATACTACGTGCTACCCGTCTGAAACGACGGAGGGCTACGAATGGTTTCTGGCGAAAACCTTTAACGTAATGAACTTGATATCGTTGAAGGAACGGATAGCCTTTTTTAAAATATAGTGACGAAAACCGTTGCTAAAGAGGTCACTCCCGGTAAAGGGATCTCGGCTCTTTCCCCGTAGAATGGGGTGCAGGATATTCCAAATGAATACCGCGATGCAAAGCAAAAGTAATCGGCTATAGTGAAGTTAATGCCCTGACGCAAACTTCTGTCCAAGGGGTCACTCCCGGTGAAGGGATCTCGGCCCTTGCCTCGTCGACTGAGGAGCAGGATATTCCAACTGAATATCACGATGCAAAACAAAAGTGAACGTCCTTGCAATAACAGCTTTTAGAAAAGTGTTCCAACAACATCAGATAAGGTTTGTTTAACTTGCATTGATCCGAATCAATGCAGTCCCATCAATTAATCACACCACAAAGAACGAAAATATACTGACGTACGTATATGCCATCCGCATTCGCCACTGGGTCCCGTCATCACTCGTTAGGTTAGCTTACTAACGACAGAGCGGGGACTGGACTAGCGCGGATGAAAAACATATACAACATCTACTAATATATATACCAATATATTATATTTCGCTCAAGGCGTGAAAAGAAATGCAACATCACAGAAATGTACAGCATCACAGAACAATACAGATATCTGGGATCCCCGGGTTTCACAGAGCCACTACTGAAACCCGACGTTCCCCTGGTCGTGTGGATAGCCTGTGCAATGAAATCCTAGACCCCTACGGGCGCGGCAAGTTACCCGCCAAAACCTGAAGCGAGGCAGCCCCCTTCAGCTCCGTGAATGGACCACCCAGCACTCCACGGAATCCGGCAACTTGGGCACCCCTCCTGGGTCAACCTGTACCCCCTACGAGTGCGGCGAATAGCCTGCCAATCCCAGAGCGAAGCCCCCTTCGTCCCAATGCCATGAGATGCGGGCTTGTTGCCCTCCAGGACCCGGCTATCCGTGCACCCCACCGCGGGGTAATCCTAGTACAGAAAGTAAAATATACATACAACGGGTACATCGACCGCAACCAGGTCGTGCCCCAAAATAATAATACAATCAGGCAGTGACGGCAGTCCACATGTCGGACGCTCGCCCCGCAATGTCAAAAGTACATAATACAACCACAACTGTACTAGCATTGCATCCAGGCTATCCCCATCGACCGATCCGCAACATCACAGCAAAAACAGAGAACATCAACGTGAAAGTCACGTTCGCAAATCCGTCTAACCGGGCTATAGCAGTTAGACCGGATTTACCGATCGAGTGACATTCACGGTCGCAGATATAATGTAAATACTGTGAAATAATGTGTTTGAAATATCCGATCGATCAAAAATTAACAAGTGGGCCCTCAAACAAAACTGTAGCACTCACAGAAACCCTGGGCCCAATTTTAATATTCCAAAACCCATATTTTAAGCCCAGAAGGCCTCTGAAAAAATTTGGTGATGTGATGTGAATAGTGCGCGGCGGAAGGGCCGCACGAGGTGGGGTTTCGCGGCGGATCCGCGCTCCAACTGTGGAGTTACATCGTCAAATTTTTACAGAACCCTTAGATTTCCCAGTACATCAATATTTTACAACCAGAAAAATTTTTCGAGACCAAAAATTTTCAACAGAAACTGATTCGAACTAAAATGCAGTTTTGGAACATTCGATCGATCGAAACAGAAAAACACATTACACCAAGCTAGACTATGTTAATGGCGAGGCTCTGATACCACTGTAAGTGCACGGCGGCGCCCCGGCCGTCAACCCGACGGCCAAACGCGGAAACGGTGGTAAACTTAAATTTTGCGGACTTTGCAAACCGGCACCACCGCGCACTAAACCCCGGATCGTGCCATTAAACTAAATCTAGCTAACTACAAAGAGAAGGGGAAAAGATATACCGACGATCCAAGTCCTCCGGTCTTCATCTCCACTCCGATCTCCTCGCGGGATTTCCGGTCGTCACCTCCTCGCCGGAAGGGCACCACGTCGCCTGCATCTTTTACGGGCTCCCGCCTCTATACCGAGGCAACTCGGGCATGAAGCCGGCAACTCGACATGCCCAAGACTTGCTGTAGGATGTGTAGAGTCTATGTCTCATTGGGTTTTTGGTTGCCATGAAGGATGAAGAGTATCATGAACTTGGAGAGGGTTTTGAGAATTTTGCAAGCATGAAAAGAGATGTGAATTAATCCCTCATACAAAGTTTTTACCTCTCATTTTTCCTCTCTCCTAAAGAATGTGGCCGGCCAAATCTTTTGAATGGTGGAGAGAATGAGAACAAAAATGCAAGAGGGAGGTTATTGTAGGAAACAAGAAGAGGTGACCACAACATCAACCATACTCCACTCACATCAAAACCATACCCTCTCAAATCACATTTAATGCAAAAGCATGGAGCAAAAGAAATGATGCTATCATAATAAATACTTTTGCAATAAACCCCCTCTACAAAAGTTATTTGCACAATTGCAAATAACCCCCTCCATCGGAAAAGTCCGGCCGGGAAAGAACAAAGGAAAACCGGCCGGAACGGAAAGCAAACTGGCAACCCCAGAAAACTGGTCCCGTAATAAATTACAGGAAAACCCCATACTGTGCATACACACCCGCATCTGTATTCCGTCCGGATACAAATGCAATGAGACAAAATCTACACTGTACTAAACTAGGACCGGCTTAAACCAAAGCCGGCTAGTAATATCCGTTCGATCCTGATCCGTGCAATACCGCACGTATCTGATCGAACCCTGCCATATTGCCATACAGCCACTAGTACAAATTGTCCGATCCTGATCCGTGCAATACCGCACGTATCTGATCGGACCCTGCCATATCTCCATACGGCCTCTACAGCGTTTCGCCCGAAAGCTGAGTAACTGAAAGTGTGGTGGACTCTAAAGACTCGTCAATACTATGGCTGTGGATTTAACCACTAGCACGCCAGAGGTATAAGCCAATACGTGACGGGCCACCAGCTATTGACTAAAAGGGACGTCGATGAGGAAGCTCACCCCGACACCCAACTGAGCCTGTCAGTGACAATATCCGTACAGTCCGGTCCGTTCGTCTATGAGCATCGCATGGCGGGCCTAGGGGGTTGGTAAAAGTCAGACCCCCAAAAGCGGTACAAGTCGTGTCGGAGTGTAGCCCAGAACACCCTGAGATACTACTGGAATACCTACCAGTAAATCTCCTGCCTTGGCCAAGGTCTTCGTGTAATGGCTCTCCTAGACACAGCGCGACCTCACCCCCAATACCGGGAGAGACGAAACCCCCGAAGATCCGCTCACTGCCTCCATGTGGCTCGGGACTGTACCCAACTAAAACCTGTTTGCACGACTCCTTTGAGCCGTGGTAGGGTAGTAATCAAAGTACAGTGGGAACTCACACGAGACAAATGACGATCCCCTGGTCGATGAACTAACCTGTACACATGTCACCTGGGAACTGCTATCTGACGTCAGGTATAAGACCAACTAGCATGTTCCCGGCGAGTCCTGTCCGGTGTACTCATAACCCAATGAGCACCTGTATACATCTTAGGTGAACCAACTGACACCAGTGGCTTGTGAGACCGGCCACCGCCCCTCGTCGGGGTCTCAACTGTATACACTAGTCTACTCTGGAGAATCGATGCCCTGTCTCGAAACTCCCACGACTAGGGACCTTTTAAGGATGTGCTAATAGACTCCAGCTCTCACATATATGATCGCCCTCATACTGCCGGCAGTCAAGCAAGAATCCTAGGGGCTTTATCAACGTGCAATAGCGACATGTCAGGTCACCTAAAGCAGTACACGATGATAAAGGTAAACCAGATAGCATACTATCATCTCGAGTAAGACTGTCCTACCGGGATAGGTCCTCCCTCAATCATTGCAATCACGTGCCTGTGATCCAATAATTGACTCTGAGGGCACTATCTCCAACACGTGGGGGATAGCCTGGATGCAATGCTAGTACTGTATTGTTGTATTATGTACATTTGATTTTGCGGGGCGAGCGTCCGACATGTGGACTGCCGTCACTGCCTGATTGTATTATTCTTTTGGGGCACGACCTGGTTGCGGTCGATGTACCCGGTGTATGTATATTTTACATTCTGTACTAGGATTACCCCGCGGTGGGGTGCACGGATGGCCGGGTTCTAGAGGGCAACAAGCCCGCATCTCATGGCATTGGGACGGAGGGGGCTTCACTCTAGGATTGGCGGGCTATTCGCCGCACTCGTAGGGGGTACAGGTTGACCCAGGAGGGGTGCCCAAGTCGCCGGATTCCGTGGAGTGCTGGGTGGTCCATTCACGGAGCTGAAGGGGGCTGCCTCGCTTCAGGTTTTGGCGGGTGACTTGCCGCGCCCGTAGGGGTCTAGGATTTCATTGCACAGGCTATCCACACGACCAGGGGAACGTCGGGTTTCAGTAGTGGCTCTATGAAACCCGAGGATCCCAGATATCTGTATTGTTCTGTGATGCTGTACATTTCTGTGATGTTGCATTTCTTTCACGCCTTGAGCGAAATATAATATATTGGTATATATATTAGTAGATGTTGTATATGTTTTGCATCCGCGCTAGTCCAGTCCCCGCTCTGTCGTTAGTAAGCTAACCTAACGAGTGATGACGGGACCCAGTGGCGAATGCGGATAGCATATACGTATGTCAGTATATTTTCGTTCTTTGTGGTGTGATCAATTGATGGGACTGCATTGATTCGGATCAATGCAAGTTTAAAAACAAACCTAATCTGATGTTGTTGGAACACTTTTTCAAAAAGCTGTTATTGCAAGGACGTTCACTTTTGTTTTGCATCGAGATATTCAGTTGGAATATCCTGCTCCTCAGTCGACGAGGCAAGGGCCGAGATCCCTTCACCGGGAGTGACCCCTTGGACAAAAGTTTGCGTCGGGGCATTAACTTCACTATAGCCGATTACTTTTGCTTTGCATCGCGGTATTCATTTGGAATATCCTGCACCCCATTCTACGGGGAAAGAGCCGAGATCCCTTCACCGGGAGTGACCTCTTTAGCAACGGTTTTCGTCACTATATTTTTAAAAAAGCTATCCGTTCCTTCGACGATATCAAGTTCTTTACGTTAAAGGTTTTCGCCAGAAACCATTCGTAGCCCTCCGTCGTTTCATATGGGTGGTCAATAGTATTCAAGCTGTGTATGTTGGCCAAAGTCAAGGCACAGTGATTGGTAGCTATTGGGGTATTCATATGCAGCATAGATAGATGCGTTGGTTTGGGACAGTCGTACTGCCATTTTGGCCAAAGTCAAGGGTATGTACGGGTGGATTCAAATTAACCTGGAGAATGACGGGTAGAACTTGACATGTGACTTATGATATGTTGGCCAAAGTCAAGGTCATAAGAGCATGGGGCAGAAATCACATCGGGAGTTTCAAAAGAACTGAAACTTGCCAGATATGCGCATACCTTCTGGAGTGTGATACCGTGAGCGGATTCCGTCACGTTATCATGCGATGAGAGTTGGATCCCGATTTCCACTGATGAGTTGGTTTACTCCTCGGGTGACCCCGACTAATTCTTCTTTCAGGTTTGGAGGAGAATTTGAGGTACAGTGGGAGGTTTCCAGATTAGATAAATTGGTAACCATTCTGATCTAGGTTTGAGTGCACGCTGAGTGTTTCTTTTCTCTCTCTCTTTGGCAGCGACCATTGACCCGACCCTAGACTATGACTCAGTGACCAAGTTGACCGTAACTTCTTAACACTGGCTTTTGGATTGTCAGAGTTGCGAACCTCATTGCCACTCCTACTTTTACCCTTTTCTCCAGGACACCCCGTATTACTACGAACGTCCACTTCCATTGGACAAAACCATCGTATGGTTAGATACGAACTCGAAGGAATTCGAGGATGGTTTCCGGTTCTGGAGAAAACGGATAGGATTATTCAGTTGTCTTTTCTTTTCACCCTCTCTCATGTTGCGAGTACTCCTTGGTTTAGGAGTAGTACACCTATTACGCAAATTGGATAGTCTTCTTCCAAACCATAGGCTGGTGCCGACCGGTAGGGAATGAAGAAAACCAGTTAGCCTAAACGGTGTACAGAAGGTATTAAGATTAAGACAAAGCTAGGGATTAGTAAGAGGGCAAAGTAAATTGCGACTGCTATTCACGACCAAACCAAGTATTTCTTCGCCAATCCTAAATCACCTTTGTATTACTCCAGGACACTCCGTATCACTACGAAGATCCACAGTTTATTGGATACTCCATCGTATGGTTATATACGAACTCGAAAGGAACTTGTTCCAGTTCGGGGATGGATTCTGGTCCAGGAGAAATAGGAATAAAGTACATTCAGGTGTCTTTTATCTTCACCTTCTCTCGCGTTGCGAGTGCTCCTAGGATTAGGACAGTACACCCATTATGCTTATTGGATAGTCTTCTTCCAAACCATAGGCTGGTGCCGAACGGTAGGGAAGGAAGAAAACCATTTGGCCTAAGGGGTGTGCAGAAGGTAAAGACTAAAGACATATGAAGGGATTTGGAGAGGTGGCAAAGAACTATACGGTTACAGTCGTGAATCTGGAAGAGGCATTACTAGGAATACCGGGATACCCCATCGAAACATTTCAATGTTTCAGTCTCACTGTGTACTGTTAATGGAAAACTGATTTCCCGATTATACACTTACTCCAGGGTATGTATTTACCAGGTATGATTCTCACATCTGTATGGTTTTACAGATGATGAGTGGGAGTGAGTTATTGGGAATTGGGTGATCATCCTCATTTTTGAGGAAGTCACCTGGGTTGTTTGCAAGTTAGCAATTATTTGGTTTTGAATATCCGCGGTTATGCACCAATTTCAAATTGATATATCTGTACGTCTATTTTCATAGAGTGAGATATACCTTTTGATATTATGTCGATGACATTCACCTATATCAGTGGATGGTTAGGTAAGGAGCATTAAACAGCGGTGTAATTCTTCTTAACCAAAAGTACAGTTTTCAACCTACGACACACAGTGAATGAGTCACTAGACTCAAGGGACTTATACAGAGTATTGTATGTTGTCCAGTGTCCATCAGGACAGAGGGGTTGGTCCTCGTACTGTATTCTGTTTACTTTTGACTTCTCTAGTTCTTAGACATGTGTTTCGTAGAAACACAGGGTCTAAGTTTTGAGGAGTTATAGGTATTTGAATAGAGTAGAGAACCAGGTATAGCAAGTATCGGGATTCTTCAAAGTGATCGAAGATGTAGATACTTGTGTGTGGTATTCAGTTAATAGTAATGATAAAGAGAAATTACTTCTCTTTCAGGTTACTCATAATTGGAAGTATTCCTAAGTTGAGTAACGCTGATCGACCTCCTTCCATTTAGTTGACATGCACTGGAGAAAGCTGCATGATTTGAATCTGGTTCAATTAAATCAGTGCCTCTGGTTCTATATTGGATGTAGAACAGTTCATATCTTAACGTTGTTAAGGTACGGGGAGTTGTCCGGCTTATGCTTAAAACCAGACACTGGACAACTCAAGGCACGTTTCTGTAATGGCTGTTTGTGGGTTGACCCAGGCTATGACGCGGGTTGATTTTCTACCATCTGGATGAACAATAGCAATATTGTTCTAGACTCGCCACAGTTTTATTAAAAATGGATTTTTTTTCAAAAACAGCAGTGGGAGTATGGTAGAACTGGAAGTGATTCCAGAACCGCAAACGATTACTGAAGATTTGATAAGGAACCTAAAGATTCAATCTGATTTGACATTCCATTGGCCACTCCGCAGATAAGGTGGGTAACTTCAGGCACCCGAGAGGTACTTCGGTAGCCTCAAGGACGGTGACAGGGAAGTTCTTGTTTACCCACACTTGCCATTGTTGTTGTTCCAGGCTGCGAGACCCGGCAGGAGGATGAGTATAGCGTCGTTCTAAACTTGCTTTAGAAGTGTACGTCTGTATGACTCTGCCAGAGGGTTGTCGTAGTCAGTGGGAGCAGCGGAAGCATTGGTGGACATCAGGCTTATGTCTATTTATAGACTAAAGCAGATGTAGCGGAGATAGATCATCTATTTCTGATGTGAAAGTCATAGGTTTGACGTCATCAAAATAGGGGATGGATCTGTTGAGAAGGTAGTAGGAAGTGATATTCCTATACTACGATCGGTTATACTTTGGTCGTCACACAGTGGTTTCTCCACAAAGGACTTGGACATTATATCAAACATACTGGTTACTAGATCTATGGTTTTAGATCTAGATTTGGGTGGTTTCCCAATCTGGGTACTTAGACAGCGTTCTAAGGGTATTTAGAATGGACGACTCCTGGCACGGTAGTATACCTGCAGGTAATGGAGTCACCCTCTCTAAAGGTGTCTTACAGACTAAAGTAGAGAGGGATGTGCATGATTGGCAGATCACTTGCTTAGGCAATTGAGTCAATCATGAGATGTCAAGTACCACACCAGATGTTGTTCTTGCACTAGATGCAATAAGTTGATATTGATTCAATTCTGGAGAAACAGTCGGAAGCAGTTTTAGAACATAAGTGGCTGTTCTAGGGATATGATAACGAAAGCCCCATTCAGGAAACAGTTATCATTCCAGGCTTCCAAGGTGACCTGGACGACAAGGAGGTTGTCAGAGTTATAGTTTTCCCTCTGACGAGGGGCAGTATTTTGGACAGGTGGTCCAAGGCAATACTGAGGGTGGCATGGCGCAGGATACTGATTAAGTTCAGTTGACGATACAGTCTAAGAAGTTTGGATTTGGAGTTCATTTATGTGCTCGGTCCCATCAGACATCCAGACACTCTAAGACAGGTATTGCTCATTTCGGGAGATGGCTTTCTCCGCGAACTTGAGATATAGAGAGACATAGAAGGAAACATCAAGGCGGATCCACTCACTGAGGCTATTCCTCGAACGCAATAGTTTCACAAACGGGTTTTGTGAGACTGACTAGTAGGGGAGTTGGGTGTTCGGTATCACACAGGCTGTGAGTATGCGACATCGCAATAATTAGCCTCGAGTGCAAGTGGGAGATTGTTGGAGATAGTGCCCTCAGAGTCAATTATTGGATCACAGGCACGTGATTGCAATGATTGAGGGAGGACCTATCCCGGTAGGACAGTCTTACTCGAGATGATAGTATGCTATCTGGTTTACCTTTATCATCGTGTACTGCTTTAGGTGACCTGACATGTCGCTATTGCACGTTGATAAAGCCCCTAGGATTCTTGCTTGACTACCGGCAGTATGAGGGCGATCATATACGTGGGAGCTGGTAGTCTATAAGCACATCCTTAAAAGGTCCCTAGTTGTAGGAGTTTCGAGACAGGGCATCGATTCTCCAGAGTAGACTAGTGTATACAGTCGAGACCCCGACAAGGGGCGGTGGCCGGTCTCACAAGCCACTGGTGTCAGTTGGTTCACCTATGATGTATACAGGTGCTCATTGGGTTATGAGTACACCGGACAGGACTCGCCGGGAACATGCTAGTTGGTCTTATACCTGACGTCAGATAGCAGTTCCCAGGTGACATGTGTACAGGTTAGTTCATCGACCTGGGGATCGTCATTTGTCTCGTGTGAGTTCCCACTGTACTTTGATTACTACCCTACCACGGCTCAAAGGAGTCGTGCAAACAGGTTTTAGTTGGGTACAGTCCCGAGCCACATGGAGGCAGTGAGCGGATCTTCGGGGGTTTCGTCTCTCCCGGTATTGGGGGTGAGGTCGCGCTGTGTCTAGGAGAGCCATTACACGAAGACCTTGGCCAAGGCAGGAGATTTACTGGTAGGTATTCCAGTAGTATCTCAGGGTGTTCTGGGCTACACTCCGACACGACTTGTACCGCTTTTGGGGGTCTGACTTTTACCAACCCCCTAGGCCCGCCATGCGATGCTCATAGACGAACGGACCGGACTGTACGGATATTGTCACTGACAGGCTCAGTTGGGTGTCGGGGTGAGCTTCCTCATCGACGTCCCTTTTAGTCAATAGCTGGTGGCCCGTCACGTATTGGCTTATACCTCTGACGTGCTAGTGGTTAAATCCACAGCCATAGTATTGACGAGTCTTTAGAGTCCACCACACTTTCAGTTACTCAAGCTTTCGGGCGAAACGCTGTAGAGGCCGTATGGAGATATGGCAGAGTTCGATCAGATACGTGCGGTATTGCACGGATCGTGATCGGACGGTTTTTACTAGCCGGCTTTGGCTTAAGCCGGATCTTAGTATTAGATAATGTAGTTTTGTCTTTTTGCATTTGTATCCGGACGGAATACAGATGCGGGTGTGTATGCACAGTATCGGGGTTTTCCTGTAATTTATTACGGGACCAGTTTTCTGGGGTTGCCAGTTTGCATTCCGTTCCGGCCGGTTTTCTCTTTTTCCTTCCCGGTCGGACTTTTCGTTGGGGGTGTTAATTGCAAATTTGCAATTAACATTTTGTTGAGGGGGTTTATTGCAAAAGGATTGATATGATTACATCTTTTCTTTTGGACCATTCTTGCATTAATTGAGACTTGATGGAGTATGGGATTGTGATGGATGATGGTTGGCCGGCCACTGTTTAGGCATGGGGTGAGGATTAATTTTTTGGGTGGGATTTTTCCTTGATTAATTAATGGGAATGGATGATATATGTGTATGCTGGAATTGTGTTGAATAATTTCCCTTGTTGATTTTTCGTGGGCCCCTCTTCTATGTGTGTGTGTGTGCAGTGGAGTTTTTCTTATGCATGGTTTTTAATTAATGCAACTCCACACACATATTTCATAAGAGAGCCACAACATTTCCAGTGAGCACAGAGGGCTTTTTTTTTGGCCGAGCTCATCATTTTCATTGCAAGCTCCAATTTCTCCATTATTCCCTCTAGCATCCATGAAAATTCTTGTGCTCAAAATTCCTCCTTCTTGGCAACCTCCTTAACCCCAAAGAGACAACGATTCTACATTATTCTACAGCAAATCTTGGACGCGTCGACTAGCCTACTTCGCGCTCGAGTTGCCTCGGTATAGAGGCGGGAGCCCGTAAAAGATACAGGCGATGTGGTGCCCTTCCGGCAAGGAGGCGACGACCGGAGGATCCGCGGGAGATCGGGACGACGACGAGAAGACCGGAGGACTCGGATCAGTCGGTACATCTCTAACCCATCTTCTGGTTAGCTTAGACTAGTTAATGGTTCGATCCGGTGAAAGTGCGCGGTGGTGCCGGTTTGCTAAGTCCGCAAAAAATTAAGTTATTCACCGCTTCCGCATTCCGGCGTCGGTTTGACGGCCGGGGCGCCGCCGTGCACTTACAAAGGCCACCTCTTGTTTGAAATAGCGGAGGAAGAGAACGCTCTGCTCAACCCACGCAGCCCACTGGGAGTTCAAAGCCAACACTTCCGGAGCTGGACGCCTGAGCTCAATCTCATGCAGGAAGGTCTCAATCTTTCTGCCGTAATTAACCCAAGACTCGAAGATGCCTTCGTTATGGAAGTTCACGAGCGTTGCCAGCATAGGATTAACTTCAGCAGTAAAATCTGCAGCAAATATGAGGGCTTCAGCGTCAATATCCTCAATGAATTCACTTAACATGCGCAGGCTAGTGGCAGCGCCTCTGGAGGATGGATGTCTGGAAAAGGGTCTTGCATGCATTAAGATTCGAGACTCGAAGGGAGATGGATTCGGTGTGATTGCTGCAAAACGAATCATAATTAGATGTCGGATCAAGAGATAAAGAAAAATGCACGAGTAATAGGGTCTACTATACCGGCTGCGACAGGTGGTAAAGATGGGAGTGCCGGAGGCGCGACTGTTCTCTTGTCCCCTCCTCCAATTTATAACGCTGCAATCAAAACAAAGAAGAATTATCAATGACATGTTTTCCCATAAAAGAAAGAAAGGGATGTCGGTTAAAGCTATACTCACCGACACCAGCAGGCAGTCTGACTTCTGACTGGAAGGAGAAATGTGGGTTCAGCACCTGATAAAGATGGTCAAAAAGGACACTTGCACGGTTGTAACAATACGATGTTAGTAAAAAGAGTATATTACCTACAATGAAACCGACAAGTCGCAAACATATACCTTCCAGCACTCCAGACGACATGAGAGAAGGTAACGGATCAACAGCCGTCATGGCGGCGACCCGAGGCGCTTCAGATGGCGCAATCTCCGCATTTACTGCACCTACACTCAAAACGAACAAAATGTCATCAGATGGGGATGAACGGGATCGAAAGATAAAAAGAAAACAGTGACTCCGGATCTACCTGATAAGTCGCCAACCGAAACCGCGGTGAGAGCATCACTAGGCACAGCAGCTCCTTCGCTCTCTGCCATTAGAATAGTTTCTGCGCCCGTGGCCTCGTCCCCCGATTCGACAAGGTCCGTCGTGACACTCGCGATACCCGTCGATGGTAAGGAACCACAAGGAGAAAGAGCGGTGATTTGGACAGTCCTGGACTCCCGAGAGAGAGTAGTCGCTTCGGGCTCAGTGGTCGCCATCATTTCACCTGCCGCCTCATCGTCAGGACTTGGCCTTGAAAGATATGGTATATAAGAATTTGAAGACAAAATTCTAAGAAAAGACTAAGCGTTATGTTACCTTGGGACGGCTTGGCGGCTTCTTCCCGAGCCGCGCGCACCATTTGTCTATGGACGGTAGACAGGGCAGCTGGAGCATCTTCAAAAGAAATAATGACGAATGGAACAACGCTTAAACCTGCACCCACGGCAAAGCTGACTTCACGTTCCCTCGCCGCACGCTTTCTGTGCTTCTTGTCAGCCTTAGCAGTGAGAAAAGACTTCCTTAAGACTTCCATCAAAGTGACATCATCATCCGATCTAGGGGCTACCTCTGGAGCCGTTACGGCGTCCGTCATCGGCCGCTTAAGCGAAGCCTCTTGTGGCAATACTGGAGGAACTGGGATTTTAGCAGCTGGCCCTGGAAGCGTCGCTGTGACACCATGCGGGGTTGGCACTGCACTCGGGATAACTTGGGTCAAGGTAGCCCCTGCAATAAGATGAAGAAGAAGGGTCAGACTACCTATGAAGGGAATGAAGGCACAATGAGCCGAAATATACCGAGGCCCAAGGAAGCGTGAAGCCTCTCTTCCTCTTCAAAAGTCTTGAGGGAAGCTGCGAGAGCCTCTTCGGTGGAGATACCTGTTTAGGAAGAAAGCGTCAGTCAAAGCATAATAGCCGCGGAAAGATATGACCGAATTACACCTGATTGTGCGATGGTGATTAATGTTGCTTCATCGCGAGCTAGTTGCTTTGAAACCGCAATGGCCACCTCTAGATCGATATCATCCGGCGCCATAAATAAATCCCATTGGTCCCGTACTCACTTAGGCCCTCACTGTAAGGAGCATGAGGCTCCTGGCCGAATACAACGTCCGCAGAAAGTATCGACTTCTTTTTCTTCTGCGAGCGAGTGCTGGTAGCCGATAACACAAGCTTGCGCTTAGCGGGAAATTTTGGGTGGCGGGTCCCAATCTCTGCGCCCATGCCAGACTTGGGAGACGCCACAGCTACCGCTTCTACAGGCATGCGGGGTAGGGGCAGCTCAGGCATAACAGGTGGTACCACAGCCGCAACAGCTTCTCTCAAGGGAGGACGGACGATGGTCCGTCGCTTCAAGGGAATGGCTGGATCACCAGCAGGGTCGGTGCTCTTGTGATCAAGAAGCAATCGTTTTTCTTCCCTAATAACGGTGCCCATCGAATGTTGATACCACACCACATATGCGTTCAAGATTCGCGGAACGCAACTCGGCTCACTGATAAAGAAATTGGAGCTGGTGCTCAACGACATAAAATGGTGTAATGCGTTGCGAATACCTTCTTCTGTGGCAACTGGCTCAGCTAGGAAAGCCTTGAGTGGGACGCCCTAATTATAACTTGATTGCTGGGCGAAACTGTACTGGTTGTACTTCATGAACAACGTCGAATCATTCTGCCTAAACATGAGAAAGCCCGGCCTGATGGAGTATAAATGAAGAATCTCCCGAGCTTTCAAGGTGGAAGCCCCATCTTTAAAAGTATCGCGCAGAGGCTGCACCATTTTTGTGGATTATTTGTCTATGGTTAAAACCTTATCGACAAAGGTCATTCCATCTCCAACCATACACGGACGAAGGAGCACACCCCTAGCCTTCCGCTGTGACGGATTTACAATGGACGCGTCAACTAGGCACATAATCCGAGGGAAGTTGTAACTGTCGTAGAAACGAGATCGTTTATGGACACCAAAAGCGCCAAGTACGTGCAGCTCGATCAATGACATAAAATAATGCAGCGTGAAAGTGATGGGCTGTACCCCCAGCTAAATGGTATCCGCCACTAAACTGAGACCATGGTAAAGGTGTGCCAACCTAGCAATCCCGATAGCCATTTGTAGTCCCACAACCATACGATGGGCTGGATAAAAGACCGATGGCCTCATATAATGAGGGTGCATTAGAAGCACGAACCAGTTTAGCCATAAGCCAATGAACCCCTACACGAATGTCTCTTCATCGACGTCCAGAGCAGCAAGCTCCGCGAAGGGAACAACAGGAGCAGCCGGAATAAAGAAACTTTTTAAATCCACCTCCGCCGTCAGTTGGTTATCCAAACCAAAACCAAATGGGTCGTTAAGCTTGGCGAACAACGCAACTTGCTTCGATAAGGCTTCCGGACGAAGAAAATGAGTGATGAAGTCTGCGTAGCTCACTCCATGCCCTCCGAACTCTAGAAATAGACTTTCGTACATATTCAACAACTTGATCAAGCTCGGGAATTGGTTTTGAATGGAATTCTCTGAGGTAAGACCCATTAACACTGATTTAGTGGCAAAGATTTACTCGTCCGGAGGAAGCAACTCCTCGTAGTGTTCTCCCCTAACGGGTAAGCCAGAAATTTCTGCAAACACCTCCAAAGATACTGAGACTTCTTGATCTGACAGAAGGAAGGTGTGGGTCAGAATATTCCATTGCTCCAGAAAAGCCTTGACCCACCATGCAGGAGGCGCGGAATATTGAAAGAGAGAAGCGTAAATCGCGGGATACAAGCCGAGCCTCAGCATCTGCGACTTCTTGGCCGACAAAATGTAGTGGGCCCACTGCAAATACCCGGCTGGATAGAAAGGAGTTAAGCCTATCATGTACGGCTGTCTCCACGGGCGCGACTCGTCCTGACATATACGCTGCCCCAGAGTATCCAAAGCCGGCGGCGGCTGTACAGGTATCGCAGCCATAGAGGGTTGAAGGCAACCCTCTGAAGTCCAGTTGACCTCCTCCATGGCATAGTTCACCGGAGGTGCGTCAGCATAAGGGATTGCTGAAATAGGCTCGGAAGGTGCCGTGCAAGAAAAGCTCCGCCAACCCCTGGTGATCTGATTGTACCATATTCCCCATAAATGAAGATTTTTTTGCTCCGGATCGTGATCTTTGATCAACGCGAAGACTTCCCTATCCATAGGCACTTCAGGGAATCCGTTTTTCGAACGGACGAACGGGAAAGAAATGTCGAAAGACATAGTATCTGCATGAAAAAGAACAAAATAATTTAGCCGTCACTGCTACAATTTAAGTTCTGGCACTTGGTACTTTAAATTCGTGCCACACTGCAATGCAGTGGAAAGGGACCAAGGAGGATCCACACAATCTAGATGATGGCTCATCATTAATAAAACAGTCTTATCATTTGATGAGACAATCATTAAATAAGAAAATCCTAAAAATGGATTCTCATTTAATGAGCACCCCTTGGGCCAAGGAGTAAATCTCCCTTGAGAGCAGTGCTCTGCAACAGATATGACATCTGTCATAATTAATCATGAAAGGAATAAATTTCTCCCAAAATTTCTAAAGAGCAATGCTCTGTGAAGAAGATGGAATAATTCATTAGAAACCCTCAAAGCAAAGCTTTCTACAGAAGTAAAAGCTTCAGGATCTTTAAGATCTGCAAAACGAACTCTAAGAGTTCTTCGTTAATGGGTTAAAAGAAACCCTAAAAAGGATTTCTTTTTCTGATCCATGATCTAGAGAGAGCAAAGCTCTATTTTTTTTAATTAATGGGTTAAGAAACCCTAAAATCTTTAAAGATCTATGATCTAAGTAGAGCAAAGCTCTGTTAATGGGTTCAAATCTTACCAAAAAATTTGACAGAGTCTTAACTCTAAAGGAATTTCTGAGGTAGAGAGCTATGCTCTGAAATAGAATTAATTCTCAAAAAAACAAGAAAGAAGATGAACAGAGGTCATCTAAAGGGCCAAAGGCCCTATTTATAGGCACTGAGGGTCGTTTCAACTTCTAAGTTGATCTAATGGCGTAGATGCTGCCACCGTTACACTCACGTGTAAGCCACGCGAGCGCAACGGTAGGGGCATTTGTTTCCCCCAATCAGAGCAATGCTCTGTTCAAATTTTGAAATTTGAAATGAAGCGGCGCTTCATAAAAGCGCTAGCACTAAATGCGCTAACACTAAGAGTCAAAAACTCTGATGCAGTGCTCACGTGCAAAGCACGAGAGCGCTAGCGCTAGCGGCGCCAGTGCTAAGAGTCAAAGACTCTGATGCAGCGCTCACGTGGAAAGCACGAGAGCGCTAGCATCAAGAGTCAAAGACTCTGATGCAGCGCTCACGTGCAAAGCACGAGAGCGCTAGCGCTAAATGTGATAGCACCAAGAGTCAAAGACTCTGATGCAGCGCTCACGTACAAAGCACGAGAGCGCTAGCGCTGTAACTAAATGTTCCCCATCCTTAGATCAAAGATCCAACAAAGATGACTAAAAATCATCAGATTACCTCTGAAAATTAGAGCACCGTCAGATCAAAGATCCAATGGTGATTAAAAAATCACCAAGATACAGAATAAGTTCTGTATGGGAAAAGATTTTTCCAATCTTGTTAAAAACAAGAAAATTGCCTTCTGTAAAACAGAAGCCCTAGGATCAAAGATCCAACGGTAGAAAACACCCCCAAATCAATTAGAGAAAAGATCTCTTCAACTGATTCAACAAATCAGCCTCCCCTATATAAAGGACCCAAGATTTCAAGTCTTATATAGAGGAACCCCCTCCCCCACAAACTTGGAGAAATTTCAGAAAGAAGAGCAAGCTCTCGGAAGAAGAATAATTTCTTAAAGGTAAATAAAATAGAATGGTCAAAACATCTCATCAAATGAAGAAGAACATAGTTTCTTTTTCTAGATCATAGATCTATAAGACAGACGTCTTTCACAAAAGAGATCATAACATCTCATCATAAAAAGGGGGAAGAAGAATTCAATTCTCTTCAAATCACAGATCCATAAAGGCAAAGTCTTTCACAAAAAATAAGAGATTGTGACATCTCCAATAAAAATAAGAACTTTGTTCTTAGACCCACAAGACAAGGTCTCTTATAAATGAGAATTTAATTCTCAAAGCTCAGAACTGATCAAAGTTGCCTAAAGAGAGTTTTAGCGCTCCAAATTAAAAAGAAACGTCTCAGCGCTCCAAGTCTGGCGCACAGTGCCGCAGCGCTCTTAGCGCTCCAATTTAAAGAAGCGCCTCAACGCTTCAAGCACTATTTTAAAAGAAGCGCCCAGCACTCCAAGGTTGGCGCTCAGCGCCAAGCGCACCACGTGCTCCTCACGTGTGCGCTATTTTATAAAGAGCGCTCTGCACTCATTGACTGGCGCTCAGCGCCAAGTGTGCCACGTGCTCCTCATGTGTGCGCTATCTCACAGGAAGCGCCTTAGCGCTCTAAATCTGGTGCTCAGCGCCAAGCGCGCCACATGCTCCTCACGTGTGCGCAGAGAGAACATAAATTGTTTTTTAAATAAAGCCCCATAGCCATAATAAGTGCTCAGCACTCAATAAAAGACAAAAATGTTGTCAGAACCTAAACCAATGCTCAGCATTGTTAAATAAAAAAGGACTGAGCCTAATTAAATATCCTACATTTTAACTGAATGGGCCGAGCCCAAGTTGACCATAAATCCTTGATTGAGCTCATATGCTCATAAATCTTTGATCTTAGTCCCAAATTTGACTACAGATCTCTCAACCGATATTGGTTCAAGGGTACATCTCTTCATACCTCTGATATATGTCCTTGTAATTCTTCAACGTCTTCAGAGAGGTGGCAGGTCCTGGCAACCAGACACTCATTGGACCGCAATGTCCCTAAACTAAAACAATAGAGTTCAAATGCTCTTTTGTTGGATCTAAATGATCCAGTTAAGTATATTTTAGTCTAAAATTAGACTAACGTATCCATAACAAACGTTTAAGTTGATCTTAGTCTCAAATGAGATTAACGATCCTTAAACCCAGTCCAAACCCAAATTTAAGAAAATACGGATTTGGACTAATCCACGCCCTACGAGCGACAACATAAATTACTTTCCGTATACAATCCATGGGAAACCAAAAACAAAAAAACACACGACACGAAGTGACCATCTGGAGAAGGAGAAAGTGGTTATCATGATGCGGTAGCATAATTAACTGCAGGGGCTTGCGCCTGCAGGGAAGAACGTCCCCACAATCAAAAACCCCTCACAGTGAGGGGAATATGAGAAAGCTTTCTTGCTGATCTTCTGATTGCTCAATACCCGGGTAGCCGTTATATTCAGTTAGTACCGCTGCCGGCTTGTGGGTAACTGATATGATCATTACCCACTGTCGGTGTATTGATGAGTCTTTAGAGTCCTACACAGAGATTTCCTAGCTCAAGCGAAACGAAGTAGGGTACATATGTGATATGTGCGGGACCGAGATTAATACATGTATGTGATACCGTATTCTAATCTCGCGATATGTGATATTGGTTGGTTATATGAGATATAGCCGAGTTATTGAATCAAGTGTTGATTCGATAAGATGATATATATGATATTAGTCAGTTGTATGCGATACAACTGGGTTATTAAATCAAGTGTTGATTTAATATATAATTATATATTTGATATATTATTATACATTATCTAATATTATCTCATTTAAGAATTTCTTTTTCTCACTTGTACATTTAATATATATGTGATATATATTATTGTATTTTTTCTTTGTGTCATGCTTGATGATACATTATACATGGGTGTATGAGACTCATACCATACCATAAGATAATTATGGTGAATATTTATTTAGAGAATAAACAAAATTAGGTGGAAATAAGCATGGCTAAGAGGCTTGGAGAAGCTTGTGGAAGCTTTGACTTAAGTCCACTAATTTTGTTTTTACTTTAGATATTTATTATTCCAACCATTATCTTTAGCCATGGTTAAGTCTATACAATGATCATATATGATATTTTCTTATCCATGATTACCATTCATTCCATTCTTGACTTCATCTTCTTCGTCTCAAGTTAGCTTACTAGGTTTTCTTGAGGTGAAGAAACAGAGTGAGAAAAATTATTCTAAAGTGAGCAAAATTCCTACTTCATCAATCTATACTAGACTAGCCATTTAGTATAGGTTGTTTGCTTCACTAATTCTCAATTGGTGAAGAGATAGCTTGAGGTGGAGATTCCTCGACGTAGATCATTTTCGGTCTCAAAGATCTTTAAGCAAGCTTATTCCTTTCGCCTAGTGGAGCCTAACGAGAGTCCGGGAGACCACTACTTGGAGCGAAGGGACTACTACATAAAGCTTTAGAAGTGAAGGACCGGTCTACAAAGGTTGTATTCCTTGTTCACTTAGAGTGAAGATGTTTACTTGCATAGTATTACCCTAATTCTCTAGTTAGATCCTCGGTTTCAGGTTTCTTAGCACTCTAGGTTTTTTAAAATTGCATGCCCGATGCCTTGGAAAACATAGTGAGGGTGCTAAGGAACTTAGCAAATATAATGGCTAAAATTAAGGGATTCATATAGCTGAAAATAAGGGATTTATATGGTGGTCAATGGTTGACTATAATAACGTATAATGAAAGATTCAATGCATTGTATATAATTGTAAAACTATCCCTATCTGTAAAATATTATAAATAGAGCCTTGTATGCCAAGTGAAGGAAGTGAATGAAATTGAAATTATTCTCCACTCTCTTTTTTCTCTTCTGTTTACTTTGTTCATACAAACACAACTGTCAGAACAACTGGGATTGCAGAAGTATATCGCAACGAATCTTCAAGAAAAGAACCAGAACTCTATCAGCGATCGATCATTCTAAGTATTGAACTAGATTCTAAATTCAACCTCGTTGTAGCGGTGAATAATTACTCGTACCTGCATGCCTGAAGCATGCCAATGAAGCAAAAACAGAAAGGCTTGTACATAGAAGAACAAAAAGACGACCATTCCACCAATGACGCCCAAACCATTCTTCTAATACACTGGAGTGTTGAGTGCCGCCGCTAGAGGATGTTCCAGAAAGCACGTCGCCTTGCAAAGATGTAAATATCCAATATAAGAAAGTAGAATTGATAAAAATAGGACATTGTTTTCAGAACAAATTAACCGGTCAATTGGCATGATTTTCAGTTTGTAATTTGATAAAAATTAATTACCAAGGATCTTGCTACTCGGCCCATTCACCGCGGGTAGCTTCCTGCCCAACAATGTCGTGAAAGCCTTCATCATGAGGTAGCCGAGTAGCTTCCTGTCCGACCCATCCATGGCGGATAGCTTCACGGCCAACAACGCCATGGATCCAAAGCTCTCATCACGAGATAGCCAGGTAGCTTCTTGCTCAACCCATTCACCGTGGATAGCTTCCTGTCCAACAATACCGTGAATCCAAAGCTCTCATCATGAAGCAGCCGGGTAGCTTCCTGCCCGGCCCATCCACTGCGGGTAGCTTCCTGTCTAACAACGCCGTGGACCCAAAGCCCTCATCACGAGGCAGCCAGGTAGCTTCCTGCCCGACTTAAGCTATGAATCCAAATCCTCCATGCGAGGCCGGAATACAACTTCTTGCCTATTGCACTCATTCACGGCAGGTAGATTCTTATCCAGCCTAAACCATGAATCCAAAGCTCGCATATGAGGCCGGTGGACAGCTTCTTGCTCATCGCACCCACTCATGGTACTGGCGACGCCATGTCACAGCCGATCATTGGATGCCTTCCTCTCACACGGACCTGAGCAAATGAATCGGCGTCTCCATTATGGCGCCGCCCTCTCAGTGATCCGCTGATGTCATCGAGGATCTACGTGAAAATTAAGGCATACGGTAAAACGCCACGTGAACTCGGAGATCGAAGAGACTCAATAGATAAACGCTATGTCATTCCTGGACAATCCACTGCGAATAATTCTCGGCACCAAGCTGAACAGAGAAAACTGAGCGGACCACTCTTGGCCCGACCCATAAATAGGTCGGAACGAGAGTGGAGTGCTAATGATAATACTCATAAGTGGAAATCTCCCAGATCATGACATGTAGCAGATGACATGTCACCCATGTAAGCCCACTAGATTCCTGGGGACTATAGAACTGGAATAAGCATGATGCAAAGGGAACGTTCCTCGGGGCTTCTTCCCCGAGGTTCAGTCTGAAGAATAGGCTACGACCTCTCGGGGCCTCCGTCCTACGCATTCCTCCCTCGCCTAAACCATCAGCCCATTACTCTACTCTAAGCTATCCTATAGCTGATATTTTTCAGCTCCATTGCTTGTTTCCGAGCTATCTTATAGCTGAGATTCCTCAGCATTCATGTATGGTCTGGAGCACGGGGAACGAGCACCTCTGTTACGGCTCCGTGTATCTTGCCACAACGGGATCTCCACCGCTCCACGTCCCACATCTCACGCTAGCATATGTCTCCATTAATGAGTGTATCTCGTCATTAATGGATGTATCGTGCCATTAACGCGAACGTGATGTAAGAGCGCAACGGACGACGAGAATCTCGCATCGGCTCGCTCTAATGCGACCCTTATATAAACCCCTCCTCCAGACGATTTAGGTAACTCGAATTGAATCTAATACGCCACTACTCTGCCCATCTATTTCTCGGTACTTACTTGATCGTCAGAGGGTCTTACGGTGGTTTCCCACATGGGGACTTCATTTGCAGGTAGCTCGGCGTTAACAACAACGAACAACCCATTAAGATTCATACCCAACCTTCATCACCAATCTCAACCGTTCAGTCCCGCTGGCCGTAAGATCGACGAAGGACAATATCTGAGGGAGAGTCCGACCTCTATTAGAAAGGCATGTTCTTTTATTATTATTTTTCTCTTTACAGATTAGAACTAGAAAAGAGAAACTTTTCCCCTTTATTTGACAGGTTTTATTTTGCATAAGATCTCACTCTTAGTTCTAATTTCGATATTTTATTCTTTCTCTTTACAGATTAAATATAGAAAAGAATGATCTTTCCCCTTCTTTTGACAAGTTTTATTTTTGCATCAGATCATTTCAAAGGCATCTCACAAAATAGTTATAAAATAAGAGAATTATATTGATCTATATAGCACGGACTCAGATATAGATACAGGAAACGATACGAATTCACAGATGCACAACCTTTCAAAAACCTAGGATACATGATACATTTTATGTCACACCCCACTTTCCAAAATACGTAAATACGGTACGTGACAAATCCAACCAAGCTATTTATGGCGAGGAAAAATCCTTCCATGGTCACATTACGGCTGTCAATCAGATATCAAGAACAGTAAATAAAATCTAACTACTACATGTCCATTTGCCGCAATAGATTATAAATAAGAAATGTATAGCAGAAACGAATAAAGATCCAATAAAGAAATAATATCCAGCTCACGTCCCTTATGAGATCACAACAATAAATTTAAACTACGGAAATAAAATAACTAAATATCTCTAAAACTAATCATCAAGCTCCTCATTGCTCAGGTTGCTTATCAAAATACTCTTGATTTTCCTGCGACGAGGTCAAAAGAACTGGGCCATGCAAAACCCAGATGTCGGTGCATCATAGATATCAATAACAATAGTAATAACCATAATAGGATGCTATGATGAAATATGAGTATAAATCAAAACCTCAGGTATAAAACGGTGGTTATATGTATGTTATATGTAAGCATGTGCTTCTAAATTATCTATTCTACAAGTCTTTAAAATCAATTAATAAAATAGTCGATATAACTCAATAGTATCTCGTGCGTGCCCGGAACCACGGTCAAGACTCTCGGGGCTGAATTCGAGACGTGCCGCTAAGCAGTAAAAACAGGATTTCATGTACATACAAATGATGTCAGCATCATCATTCCGGAGCCCGAAGCTTGTATCAACTGACCAGTCTCTGGATGTAGTGAACTATTGAGTTACAAGTTATGTTTCTTTATTGATTTTCCCTTTTCCTCCAGATTTTATATTCAAGTCAGGTATTAACGATATCTATCTAATGCCAGCACAGGATCAAGCGTATATAGGTCTTATCTATCTAGACAACAAGTCATATCTATCAGGATAATAAGTAAGGATTGTCGGTATTAGTAATAATCCAAGTAACATGTCTTGTAATGTGTCATGAACATGTCAAGCAGTGTGTTTATACGATAAATACTTAATGGAAAACAGTAACCAGTTATCTAAATACCGTAGAAATAACTAATTTATATTATTTAAAATATAAAATTAATTAATTAACTAATTTACTATATATACACCTGTGTGTAGTATTATTTACATCTGCTACTAAACATACTGTTTTATAAGTAAAGGATCACGAATTACAATGAAATTATATTGAAACTATAACGAACTAGCATGCAACCAGATAAACTTGTTATTGGTACAATACGGATTAATACTATAATATTGTAAAATGATATTACATGCTAAACAATATAATGGTACACTTTAAATAATTGTATAAAATTGGTATAGGTAAAATAACATGTTTCAAGTTTAGGAACTTTCATCGATTGATATACTCACGATGAAATACAGATTTTCCAAACGACGGCGACGTTTGAAATCACGACGTATACACGACCTTAGCCAAACGACTGTGTACTGCTATGAGGTACTCGCTGGTGCTCTGTGGAATTCCCAGAGGCTGGTACTTGGGTTGAAAGTGACGGCGATGAGTCGGGATTCGCCGGCGAAGAGATGAAATCGAGTTTCGAACTTGGAAAAGAAGATAAGAGAGGGAAAGAGATGAAGAGAGGTATAGGATTGAGGAGGTGTCGACTAGAATGGGATCTGGGTCAAGTTCTTCGGCAAGGAACTAGGGTGGCGACAACGGTCGGCTCCGATGAACAACGATAGAGGACGAGAAGAAGAATAAGATGCCGGGGATGAGAGCTTTGGGTCACGTCGAGGGAGAGGAGAAGAGGTCGCTGGGTCGGCAACGAGAAGATGAGGCAACGCCGACGCCGACGCCGAGGTCGGGAAGCAAGTAAGTGCGGTGAGGTGATCGAAGGACCGGAAGAAAAGAAAGAGAAGGTGATGCCGGGGTTGGTGTAGGTGGTGAAAGGAATGCTGGAGATGACGAGAGGGAAGGAGTGATGAGGGTAATGGCCGTGGTGATCAGGTTCGGAAGACGGAGAGAAAGAAAGACGAAGGAAGTGGGTTTTGGGTTGTGATGGTTGGAGCTCAGGCGAGGTCTTGGGTAAGGGAGGAAGGAGGTGGTGATATGGAAGAGGAAGTGGAGATGATACTTTATGAACATTCTTTGGGACCTCATCTCCGAGGAATCGCCCAACCTTTCGGAGGCCTCCCAGGGTACCCCCCATATTCGCTTTGCAAACATCCTTCAGCTTGTCTCCAAGCTCTCTTATAGGCTTAAGCTTCCTCGGCCTCCCGACTCGTCTCCGAGTCTTCGGGCAGGCCAAGCTTCCTTGGCTCTCCGAACCAACCGAGAACGCAGAGCCCAAGCGCCTCCGCAACGGATCTATGTATCTCGCCAAATGCATGTTGAAAATTGATGCAAATTAAAGTCTAGGGTTAGATGCCACCTTTTGACATGCATGGCATTGTTAGGTGGTAATAATGTTATGTGATGACTTTGCTAAGTGTTACTTTGACATGCATGATATTGTTAGGTGGTGACTTTGTTAGGAGCTACTTTTGACATGCATGACATTCTTAGGTGGTGACAATGTAAGGTGGTGACTTTGTTAGGTGCTACTTTTGACATGCATGACATTGTTAGGTGGTGACAATGAAAGGTGGTGACTTTGTTAGATAGTGACATTGTCCTGAGTGTTATAAAAGCACATCTTATGAGTGAGCCATTTTGTATCAATCACAAGTATTATCACAAGAGGCAAAGGCTAAGAGAGACTTATATAGAGAGATTTGAGAGAAATCTCCTAGGGTTGTTCTTGTGTGTAAACTTGATTCAAGTATAGTAGACGTTTGCAGATTCCGCTCTGCCGGGGACTAGCCATACGGTGGGTGAACCTCGTTAACAAATCTATCTTGTTTGTGATTAATTTTTTTCTTATTCCTGCACTTTTATTTATATTGTCTTTCTTCGTTTAATTGCGTGATTGTATTTTTGCGTGATTTGGGTTTTGTCGCGAGCACTGTTCCGTGGATCGACTCCCCCTCCCAACAATTGGTATCAGAGCAAGGTTAAGAGAACCTAGGATTCTTTGATTCTATAATCTAGGTAACGGTGGGTAACGACGCTTGTGTCCTCTTCCCCACTTTCTTAGATTGTAGTTTTGAAGGCGTTGGTTCAGATCTAGGAGGAAGTCGGGTTTGCTGCGATATAGACGAAAGATGGCAGGGGATAAGACAAGAATCGAGAAATTCAATGGTCACAATTTTGGTTGGTGGTGCATGTAGTTAGAAGACTGTCTATACCAAAAGGATCTATATCTTCCGTTGCTAGGAGAAAAGCCCGAGAAAATGACCGGTGAGGAGTGGAACCTTTTGGATAGGAAAGTCTTGGCGACGATCAGATTGTCGTTGACCCCGCAGGTGGCCTTTAATATCTCAAAGGAGAAAACAACTAAGGCGCTAATGACGACATTAGCGAAGTTGTATGAGAATCCATCGACATCAAATAAAATATTTTTGATGAAGAAGCTTTTCAACATGAAGATGGTAGAGAATGGTTCGATGATAGAGCACCTGAACAAGTTCAACAGCGTGACAAGCCAACTTGAGCCCGTTTCAATCATCTTTGAAGACGAGATTCAAGCCTTACTGTTCCTATGTTCGTTGCCAGAGAGTTGGGAGAACCTGGTGATGGCGGTTAGCAACTTTATCTCGGGGATTCTCACGTTTAATGATGCGATAAGCTGTATATTAAACGATGAGATGTAGAGAAAGTCCGTGGGTGGGAGTTCTGGAACTTCTGCACTTTCGGTGGAGAATCGTGGCAGAATAATGGAAAAGGGAAAGTGGAAAAAGGGCAAGTCTAAAAGCCGGGGTAAATCTCAAGGAAAAATCCAGGGTGCCTGTTGGAATTGTGGAAAGAAGGGCCACAGAAGAAGTGAATGCAGGCTTCCGAAGAAAGGCTCAGATGAGAAGACGGATGAAAAGGAAGCGAATGTGGTGTCTATACAAGAACAAGGGGAACAGGGTCTTTGTCTATCGGCGAGCGAGAACAAAAAGGCGGATACTTGGTTCCTAGATTCAAGGGCTTCTTTTCATTGCACTTCAGGCAGACATCACTTTAGCGAGTATGTTCAGGGCGATCTTGGACATGTGACGGTGGGAAACGGTCAATCGTGTAAGATCATTGAAAGGGGACGATCATCTTACAACCGTCAGGAGGCTGTCAAATCAAATTGAAGAACGCTCGTCACATTCCGGATTTGAAGAAAAGCTTGATTTCCACAAGTCAGCTAGACAACGAGGGGTTTGTTGGTAATAGTGCCCTCAATGCAATTATCATAGTCGCAGGCAGGTGATCATGATGATTGAGTGAAGGCCTATACCGATAAAACAGTCTTACTCAAGATGATAGTATGTTATCTGGTTTGTCTTTATTATCATGTATATGTTGATAGAGCCCATAGGATTCTTGCTTGACTACCAGCATTATGATGGCGATCATATACATGGGAGCTGGGGGTCTATAAGCACATCCTTAAATGTCCCTAGTCGTTGGAGTATCGAGACTGGGCATCGATACTCCAGTGTAGACTGGTGTATACTTATCTAGACCCTGACGAGGGGCGGTGGCCGGTCTCACAAGCCATTGGTGTCAGTTGTTCACCTAAGATAGTATACAGGTGCTTATTGGGTTATGAGTATACTGGACAGACTCGCCGGGAACATGCTAGTTGGTATTATACCTATTGTCAGATAGCAGTTCCCTGGTGACATGTGTACAGGTTAGTTTGTCGACCTGAGATCGTCATTTATCTCATGTGAGTTCCCACTGTGCTTTGATTACTACCCTACCACGGCTCAAAGGAGTCGTGCAAACAGGCTTTAGTTGGGTACAGTCCCGAGCCACATGGAGGCAGTGAGCGGATCGTCGGGGATTCATCTCTCCCAGTATTGGGGGTTGATGTCGCACAGTGCACGGGTGGCCATCACTAGAAATCCTCGGCCGGAGTAGTGGAGAATTACTGATTTAGATCAGTGGTTTCTCAGGTGGTGATGGGTTCCATACCGACACGAATTATTGCGTTATTAGGGGTCTGACTTTATCCACCCCCCTAGAATCGATATGCGATACTCTTAGACGAACGGACCGGACTGTACGGATATTGTCACTGTCAGTCTCAGTTGGGTTTCTGGATGAGTTCACTCATCAGCTTCCCCTTCTTTCAATGCATAGGCAACCGTTACGTACAGCTAGTACCTCTGACGTGCTAGTGGTTATACTCAGTGCCAGCGTGTTGATGAGTCATTAGTGTCCCCCACAGACAGTTTCCCAAGTTTGGGCGAAACGTTGTAGAGGACGTATGGTTTTATGGCAGGGTTCGGAAAATGCACGTGCGTTTACGCACGTGTCATATTTCTGGCAGATAATACTGGTAGGCTTTGGTTTAAAGCCGGATCCGAGTATTATACTGTATAGATATAATATCTTTGTCTCAGTTGCATTTGTATTCGGTCGTAATACAAATGCGGGTATGTTTATACTGTTACGGGGTGATCCTGAAATTCGTTTTGGGATCGCTTTTAAAAGTTGCCAGTTTCCAGTTTTCTATCACCCGTCTTTAACATTCGGTTAAAAACGGATTTATCTTTTCTTGAGGTGAGTCATGAGTGTGTGGAAGGTTCTAGAAGCTTCTAGATGGTGACTAGGCTAGTGAGTCATTAGTGCATTAATTGTTCATTTAATGTTTTGATGACTAGGTTAAGATGATTCATCATTTTCATTAATGATTTGCAAGGTGTATATTATGACTCATTCATTCATTTATCACTATGGTCACCCCCTCCCTTTCCTACACTCACCCCCTCTCTTCAATGTGGCCGGCCCTTCATTGCTAGGATTATATGGTTGCTTGAAAAAGATTATGATAGTTTTGGTGCATACAAATTAGATGTGATCAATTTCTAATTTACCAGATTCCAAAAGGCAACTTCATTAACCGTTCATCCATGGCTTTGGATGTAACGAGACAAAGTGTTCTACTCATTCTCTACATCAATCTTGGTCATCTCTTTTGGCAAACTTGATGACCAAGTTGCCTCGGTTCAGAGGCGGGAGCCCGTTTAAAGATCCGAAGATGTGGTGCCACCTGGACGAGAAGATTGGAGATCAAGGAGATCGGAGCAGCCGCAACAAAGCGTGGGATGATGGTTAAAGAACGAAGGACTCGGATCGTTCGGTATAACATTTCTACCCACTTTGTAGTTTGTTAGTTTAGCGATAATGACAGATCCGGGTTATAGTATACGATAGCACCAGTCAAAAAGTTTTCGTTCCGTAATTGGCGTCTGAAAGACGGCCGGGGCGCTACCGTAGACTTATATTGGTATCAGAGCTACGCTATTAAGCTTTACTAACTTGTGCTAACGCGTTTAAAACATTGATCGAACGGAATTTTGAAAACTACAATTTTCTGTACAAAGTTTCTGTCGATTTTAAATCTGGTCTAAAAATTATTTTGAGCATCATAGAAAATTGTGCAGGCAATTCTAAGCAAACTGGTGAAATTTGGTCACGTGATCCCACAGTACGGCCGCGGATCCGCGGCCCAAAGCAGGGTTTGGCCGCTGATCCGCCGCGCTTTGTGAGAACAGTGAGCCAAATTTCTATAGTGTGTTCTACATGGTAAATTATAGTTTTTGGAATATTTCTTTTGGGCCCATATTTTGTTACTGTACAACAGATGTACGTGGGGCCCACTTTGGGAAGTTTTGTCGATCGAAATTTTAAACTTGTTAGTATGCAGTACTTACATTATATCTCCGACCGTGAATGTCATTCGAGCGGTAAATTGCGTCTAATTGCTATAGTCCTTTTAAACGGATTTGCAAACGTGACATTCGCGTTGATGTTCTGTGTTGTGTTGTGATGTTGCGGATTTGTCGTGGTGGATAGCAGTGTGCAATAGTAGTGCAGTTTGAATTTATTTGTACATTTCATATTGCGGGGCGAGCGTCCAACATGTGGACTGCCGTCACTTCCTGTTTGTATAATATTCTTTTGGGGCACGACCGGGCTGAGGTCGATGTACCCGTTGTATATATTTTCTTTTCTGTACTAGGATTACCCCGTGGAGGAGTGCACGAATAACTGGGTTCTAGAAGGCAACGGGCCCGTATCTCATGGCGTTGATACGGAGGGGGATTCACTCTAGAATTGGCGGGTTATTCGCCGTACTTGTAAGGGGTACAGGTTGACCTAAGGAGGGGTGCTCAAGTTATCGGATTCCGTGAAGTGCTGGGTGGTCTATTCACTTTGCTGTAGGGGGCTGCCTCGCTTCAGGTTTTGGCGGGTAACTTGCCGCACCCGTAGGGGTCTAGGTTTCTTTGCATAGGCTATCCACACGACCAGGGAACGTCGAGTTTCAGTAGCGGCTCTGTGAAACCCGGGGATCCCAGATTATCTGTATTGTTCTGTGATGCTTATTACTTTTCTGTAATGTTGCATATTATCACGCCTAGAGCAATTACTGTATATTGGTATATATACTATTAGATGTTGTATATGTTTTACAACCGCGCTAGTCCAGTCCTCGCTCTGTCGTTAGTTAAGTAACCTAACGGGTGATGACGGGACCCAGTGGCGAAAGCGGATGGCATACACGTACATTATATTTTTGTTCTTTTCTGGTGTGATTAATTGATGAGACTGCATTGATTCTTATCAATGCAAGGATAAAAAAAACCTATATTTGATGTTGTTGGAACCAATTTTAAAAACTAACATTACAGACGTACGCTTTTGCTTTGCACAGTGGTATTCAGTTATGAATATCCAGCACCTCATTCGACGAGGTAAGGGCCGAGATCCCTTCATCAAGAGTGACCCCTTGAGTGAAAATTTGCGTCAACGTAATAACTTTACTATAGTCGATTATTTTTGCTTTGCATCGTGTTATTCAGTTTAGAATATCCTGCACCTCATTCGACGAGGAAAGAGCCGAGATCCCTTCACCGGGAGTAACCTCTTTAGCAAAGGTTTTCGCCACTATATTTTTATAAAAAGCTATCAGGTTCCTTCAACGAGATCAAGTTCATTACGTTAAAGGTTTTTCGCCAAAAACCAGTCATAGCCCTCCATCATTTCTTATGGATGGTCAGTAGTATTCAAGCTATGTTTGTTGGCCTACGTCAAGGTATAGTGTTTGGTAGCTGCTGGGGTATTCATTTGTTGCATAGAAAGATGCATTGGTTTGAGATAGTCGTATAGCCTTGTTGGCCTACGTCTAGGGCTTGTACGGGTGGGTTTAAATTAATCTGGACAATGACGGATAGAACTTGACATGTGACTTATGATTTGTTGGCCTACGTCAAGGTCATAAGAGCATGGGATAAAAATTACATCGGGAGTTTCAAACATATAGGAAACTTGCCAGGAATGCGCATACCTTCTGGAGTGTGATAACTTGAGTGGCTTCCATCAAGTTATCATGCGATGATAGTTGGATCCCGATTCTCACTGATGAGTTGGTTTACTCTTCGGGTGATCCCGACTAATTCTTCTTTCAGGTTTGGAGGAGAATTTGAGATTACAGTGGGAGGTTTCCTGATTAGATAAAGTGATAACCATTTTGATCTAGGTTAGAGTGCACGCAGAGTGTTTCTTTTCTCTCTCTCTTTGTCAGTGACCAAGTTGACCGAACCTTCTTAAAATACTGGATTTTGGATTGTCCGAGTTGCATAAGTCATTGTCGCTCCTTCTTTTACCCTTTGTATTTCTCAGAACACCCCGTATTACTACGGACATCCACTTCCATTGGATAGATCCATCGTATGGTTATATACGAACTCGAAGGGACTTCTTTGAGGATGGATCCAGGTTCAGGAGAAATAGAAATAAGGTTTATTCAGTTGTCTTTTATCATCACCTTCTCTCAGGTTGCGAGTACTCCTAGGATTAGGAGAGTACACCTATTATGCTTATTTGATAGTTTTCTTCCAAACCATAGGCTGGTGCCAAACGGTAGGGAAGCAAGAAAACCACTTAGCCTAACGATGGTGTACAGAAGGTAATGAATAAAGACAAATAAAGGGATTTGGAGAGATGGCAAAGAAATATACGGTTAAAGTCATGAATTAGATTATGGAAGAGGCATTACTAGGAATACCAGGATACCGCTACGAAACATTTTTATGTTTCAGTGTATTGTTAATGGAAAATTGATTTTCCGATTAGATACTTACTCCAGGGTATGTATTTACCAGGTATGATTCTCACATCTGTATGGTTTTACAGATGATGAGTGGGAGTAAGTTATTGGGAATTAGGTGATCATCCTTATTATATCGGAATTTGTTGTAATTGGTGATATTTGAGGAAATCGCCTGGGTACAGTTTTCAACCTACGACGCACAGGTTTTGAGTTATTCAACTCAGGGGACTTATAAAGAGTATTGTATGTTATCCAGTATCCGTCAGGACAAAGGGGTTGGTCCTCGTACTATGTTCTGTTTACTTGTGACTTCTCTAGTTTTTAGACAAGTGTTTCGTAGAAATACAATGTCTAAGTTTTGAGAAGTTATGAGTATAAGAATAAAGTAGAGAACCAGGTGTCGCAAGTATCAGGATTCTTCAAAGAGATCGAAGATGTAGATACTTGTGGGTGGTATTCAGATGATAGTAATGGTTTTGAGAAACTAGTTTCTCTTTCAGGTTACTCATAATTGGATGTATTCCTAAGTTGAGTAATGCTGATTAGCCTCTCTCCGTTAAGTTGATATGCACTAGAGACAACTGCATGATTTGAATCTGGTTCCAATTAAATAAGTGCCAAAGTTTCTATCTTGGATATAGAATGGTTCATATCTTAACGATGTTAAGGTACGAGGAGTTGTCCGGCTTATGCTTAAAACCAGACTCTGGATAACTCAAAGCACGTTTCTATAATGGCAGTTTGTGGGTTGACCTGGGCTATGTCGAGGGTTGACTTTCTACCATCTGGAAGATCAATAGTGATATTGTTCTTGACTCGCCACAGTTTTAGTAAAATGGATTTTTTCAGAAAACAATAATGGGAGTATGGTAGAACTGGAAGTGATTCCAGAACCGCAAACGATTACGGAAAATTTAATAGGACCTATATATTCAATCAGGTTTGACATTCCAATAGCCACTCCACAGATATGGTGGGTAACCTCAAACACCCGAGAGGTACTCCGGTAGCCTCAAGGACGGTGACAGGGAGATTCTTGTTTACCCGGACTTGACACTTCTGTAGTTCCAGGTTATGAGACCCGGTAGGAGGTTAAGTATAACGTCGTTCTAAACTAGCTTTAGAAGTGTACGTATATATTATTCTGCCAAAGGGTTGTCGTAGTCAGTTGGAGCAGCGGAAACATAATGGTCAAGTAGCTTATGTCTATTTATAGGCTTGAGCAGATATAGCGGAGATAAGATCATCTATTTTTGATGTGACAGTCATGGGTTTGACTTCATCAGAATAGGGGATGGATATGTTAAGAAGGTAGTAAGGTGCGATGTCCTGGTATTTGGATAACATACACGGAGTAGGAAGTAAATTTCCTATACTACGATTGGTTGTACTTTGGTCGTCACACAGTTGTTTCTCCACAAAGAATATGGATATAATATCAGACATTCTGGTTACTAGATCTATGGTTTTAGATCTAGAATTGGGTAGTTCCCAATCTGGATACTTAGACAGTATTCTAAAAATATTTAGAATAGACGACTCCTGGTATGGTGGTGTACCTGCAGGTGATGGAGTCACCCTCTCTAAAGGTGTCTTACAGACTAAAGGGGAGAGGGATGCACATGATTGACATATCACTTACTTAGGCAATTGAGTCAATCATGAGATGTCAAGTACCACACCAGATGTTGTTTTTGCACTAGATGCGATAAGTTTATATTAATACAATCCTGGAGAAACATAAGGAAGCGGTTTTAGAACATAAGTGAATGTTCTGTGGATTTGATGACGGCAGCCTCCTTCGGGAGACGGTTATCATTCCTGACTTCAAAGGTGACAAAGATGACAAAGTGATTGTCAGAGTTTTAGTTTTCCCTATGATGAGGGGCAATATTTTGGACAGGTGGTCTAAGAAGATACTGTGGGAGGCATAGGGCTGGACACTGATTAGTTTCAGTTGTCGATACAGTCTAAGAAGTTTGGATTTGGAGTTCATTTATGAACTAGGTCCTATTAGATATCCATACATATTCTAAGACAGGTATTACTTAATTCGGGAGATGGCTTTCTCCGCGAAGTTGAGATATAGAGAGATTCAGAAAGAAACACCGGAGCGGATCCACTCACTTAACCTATTTCTCGAACACATTAGTTTCTCAAACAGGCTTTATGAGAATGATTAGTAGCGAAGTTGGGTGTTCGGTATCACACGGGCTTTGAGTATACGACATCACAATAATTGGCCTTAATTGCAAGTGGGAGATTGTTGGTAATAGTGCCCTCAATGCAATTATCGTAGTTGCAGGCAGGTGATCATGATGATTGAGTGAAGGCCTATACCGATAAAACAGTCTTACTCGAGATGATAGTATGCTATCTGGTTTGTCTTTATCATCATGTATATGTTAATAGAGCCCATAGGATTCTTGCTTGAATACCAGCATTATGATGGCGATCATATAGGTGGGAGCTGGGGGTCTATAAGCACATCCTTAAATGTCCCTAGTCGTAGGAGTATCGAGACCGGGCATTGATACTCCAGTGTAGACTGGTGTATACTTATCTAGACCCTGACGAGGGGCGATGGCCGGTCTCACAAGCCATTAGTGTCAGTTGTTCACCTAAGATAGTTTACAGGTGCTCATTGGGTTATGAGTACACTGGACGGACTCGCCGGGAACATGTTAGTTGGTATTATACCTATTGTCAGATAGCAGTTTCCTGATGACATATGTACAGGTTAGTTTGTCGACCTGAGGTCGTCATTTGTCTCGTGTGAGTTCCCACTGTGCTTTGATTACTACCCTACCACGGCTCAAAGGAGTCGTGCAAACAGGTTTTAGTTGGGTACAGTCCCGAGCCACATGGAGGCAGTGAGCGGATCGTCGGGGATTCGCCTCTCCCGGTATTGGGGGTTGATGTCGCACAGTGCACGGGTGGCCATCACTAGAAATCCTCGGCCGGAGTAGTGGAGAATTACTGATTTAGATCAGTGGTTTCTCAGGTGGTGATGGGTTCCATACCGACACGAATTATCTCGTTATTAGGGGTCTGACTTTATCCACCCCCTAGACTCGATATATGATACTCTTAGACGAACGGACCGGACTGTATGGATATTGTCACTGTCAGGCTTAGTAGGGTTTCTGGATGAGTTCGCTCATCAGCTTCCTCTTCTTTCAATGCATAGGCAACCGTTACGTAAAGCTAGCACCTCTGACGTGCTAGTGGTTATACCCAGTACCAGTGTGTTGATGAGTTATTAGAGTCCCCACAGACAGTTTTCCAAGTTCGGGCGAAACGTTGTAGAGGCCGTATGGTTTTATGGCAGGGTTCGGAAAATGCACGTGCGTTTACGCACGTGTTATATTTCTGGCAGATAATACTGGTAGGCTTTGGTTTAAAGCCGGATTTTAGAAGTTGCCAGTTTCCAGTTTTCTATCACCCGTCTTTAACATTCGGTTAAAGACGGATTTATCTTTTCTTGAGGTGAGTCATGAGTGTGTGGAAGGTTCTAGAAGCTTCTAGATGGTGACTAGGCTAGTGAGTCATTAGTGCATTGATTGTTCATTTAATATTTTGATGACTAGGTTAAGATGATTCATCATTTTCATTAATGATTTGTAAGGTGTGTATTATGACTCATTCATTCATTTATCACTATGGTCACCCCCTCCCTTTCCTACACGCACCCCCTCTCTTCAATGTGGCCGGCCCTTCATTTCTAGGATTATATGGTTGCTTGAAAAAGATTATGATAGTTTTGGTGCATACAAATTAGATGTGATCAATTTCTAATTTACCCGATTCCAAAAGGCAACTTCATTAACCGTTCATCCATGTACAAAGTGTTCTACTCATTCTCCACATCAATCTTGGTCATCTCTTTTGGCAAACTTGATGACCGAGTTGTCTCGGTTCAGAGGCGGGAGCCCGTTTAAAGATTCGAAGATGTGGTGCCACCTGGACGAGAAGACTAGAGATCAAGGAGATCGGAGCAGCCGCAACAAAGCGTGGGATGATGGTTAAAGAACGAAGGACTCGGATCGTTCGGTATAACATTTCTACCCACTTTGTAGTTTTTTAGTTTAGCGATAATGGCAGATCCGGATTATAGTATACGATTGTGCCAGTCAAAAAGTTTTCATTCCGCAATTGGCGTCTGAAAGTCGGCCAAGGCGCTACCGTAGACTTACAGGGTTTACTACAACGTTTGGGAATTCTCAATGGAAGATTTCCAAAAGGTCGTTGGTGGTCGCAAGGGATAAGCTGAGCGGTTCGTTGTACTCATTCAATAGGAGCAGCGAAGGCTCAGTTGCATTGACGGCAAGTTCGGAGAAAGATTCGGTGATTTCGTTGTGGCATAAAAGATTGGGACACCTCAGCGAGAAGAACATGAAAATTCTTCAAGCTAAAGGGGTTCTTTGGGGGCTAAAAAAGGTGGAGTTAGGGTTTTGCGAGAGCTGCGTTTGTGGGAAGCAAAGCGCGCTCAGATTTCAAATTGGAGGCGTAGCGAAAATGTTAGTGTATATGCCCTGGAGGCCATTACTGTATCATACTAGTATGTATATTACTTGATGGAAGCTTGGGATATTCACAGTTGTACAGACAATCTTGCTCAATATAGTAGTATGCTACTTGGTTTGTCTCTGCTTTAATGTGTACATGTGTGTTTATTTATTATATCACCTATACGCATTGGTAGAGCCCTTAGGATCTTTGCTTGATTACCGGTGTTGTGATGGCGATCACGCTCGTGGGGGCTGGGTAATCTACAAGCACATCCTTATACACGTCCCTAGTCGTGGGAGTATCGAGATAGGGCATCGATACTCCGGAGTAGACTAGCGTATGCGCTTCTCATCCCAGCACGGGAGACGGTCTGTCCCACAGCTGTCGGTACGTCGTACTTGAGATAGTATGCGGGTGCTCGTTGGGTTACGAGTACACTGGACAGGACTCGTCGGGAACTGATGGTCGGTATTATACCTATCGTCAGTTATCAGTTCCCAGGTGACATGAGTACAGCTTAGTCCGCTGACTTGACACTGTCACTTCGCCTCGAGTGTGTTCCCACTGTTCTTTGGTTACTACCCTACCACGGCTCTACTGAGTCGTGCAAACAGGTAGTAGTTGGGAGCAGTCCCGAAGCACTTGGAGGCAGTGACGGTTAGACAGGATTCGTCTCTCCCGGTATTGGGGGTTGACATCGCGTTGTGTCTAGGAGAGCCATTACACGAGTAGTCCCTGGCCAGGGCAAGCGAGATATACTGGTAGGTTCCAGTGTTATCTCAGGGTGTTCTGGGCTTCACTCCGACACGACTTGTGCCGCTATTAGGGGTCTGACGCTTGCCGCCCCCCTAGGCCCGACATGCGATGTATCAGATGAACAGACCGGACTGTACGGAGATTGTCACATACAGACTCAGTAGGAGTTCGGATGGGTTTACCTCATCGGCCTTCTTATCGACATCTACCTGGGGACCGTTACGTACAGCTAGTGCCGCTTGCGGTCTGTGGTTAAACCCACTGCCAGTGTAGTGTCGAGTCTTTAGAATCCCACACAGAGAGTTTTCCTGCACTGAGCGAAACGTGAAGAGGCCGTATGGTTTTACGGCAGGGCTGCGATCACTTACGTACACTTGTGTGCGTGTAGTGTTCGGGCAGGCAATACTAGTGGGCTTTGGTTTAAGCCGGATCCTAGTATTGCATGGATGGATTTTTTTGTCTTCTGCGCATCCGCATTCTACGGAATACGGATGCAGGTGTGTATGCACAGTTTTCCGGAGCGATGAAGGAGGAGGTGCCTCATTAGGGTTTTGGCAGTTGGTTCGGCCAAAACCGCTATGTGGCAGGCTCATTAGGGTTTTGACAGTTGATTCGGTCAAAACCATTTTAAGGTGGACTCATTAGGGTTTTGACAGTTCGTATTGGTCAAAACCATTATGAGCTGCGAACATCATTTACTAATCCTATTAGTGATAATCTTATGATGGCTAATTGCATTGACCATTTGACCCCGTTGACCTCTCTTGACTTTGTTGACCGGTTGACCGGGTTGACCACTTTCAAGAGGGTTCCACACTTTTCTTTTCTTTTCCTTTTTCTTTTGGATTATGATAATGGTCATTTCAAAAGTAGCCATCAACTTTATCTTGATGGGATTAGTAATGATGTTGTTTTGCATTATTTGCAACCATGGTTGTTTTTCTTTTGATCATAATTTTATTCTCATTCTCTCTCTTGAAATGAGAAGCTCCATGGTTGCAAGAAAACTTCCTTCTTCTTCCTCCTCTTGATTTCTCCTTTGATCTCATGTGTTGAGAGAAAAAGGATTCCACTTGACAAACACATCCATACATCTCCTCTACACATCCTAGGGCTTCTAGATTAGCAATCTCCTTGCCCTAGTTACCTCGGTTTGAGGTGGAGCTCGGTGTACATCTCTTGGGTGGATTGTCTTCGACTCAAGGAGGCCGCGGAAGTGACCGAAGTCCGGATCAACCATTGAGCAAGCAAAGAGAAGAACAACAAGAAGAGAAGAATAACAAAGAAGAAGGACAACAAGAAGAGAAGGAGTTCAAGTTGAGGTATAACCCCTAACCGAATAGACACATCTCATGTTAGGATACTAGTGTATTGTTTAGCAAAGATCCGGCTTTTACGGTCCATGTTACAAAGTTTAGAAAAAATTTTGTTTTACCGTTTCCGCAACCCCGAAAGTACCGGGAGAGGTAACGTGGACCTAACAGTGGTATCAGAGCCTAACTAAACATAAACTATCTTGGTAGTGAAGTGTATCGAAGTTCGAAACGGAAAAATCGATAAAACCAAGTTGCAAAAACCTGAGTTTCTGTTAAAAATTTTTCTGGTCAAAACAAAATTTGTCATGCACCTAAAATCATCTCAGGGTTTTCTAAAGATAACCACCAAAAACGAGCCAGAGATCTGACCAAACGAGCGCGTTTCCGCGGCGACAGCAAGCTATGTCGCCGCGGATCCGCGGCCGTCTTGTCTCCTCTCTGCCTCGATTTTAGTGCAGTGTATCTCTGTATTGGTTTTAGGATTTTTGAGATATATTATATGTGCCCAGATTTTCCAGAATAGAAATTTGTTTTTGGGGGCCTATAATTCCGTATTTTTTCGAACTTCACTACACTTGGACTACAAAGGTTATATCTGTGATGTTTGCATGTATTGAACGTCGGCTAATCGCTATATGTCGATTAGTCAGGGTTATACATCTCTGTGATCTGTGATTGATATTGGTATGTGTATATGAACTCGTTGGATTGTCGCGGATGAATAGCCGGGGTGGATGTGAGATGAGAGTTTCTTTTTCTTTCATTCATGTAATAAATTTGTAAATTGATGTAATATTATTTGTTTGGCCGCACAACCGGGTCGGGGTTGTAGCCGTCATTGTATAATTCTTTTTACTGTTTTTGCTCCTAGGATAGACCCATGGAGGGGGTGCACAAACTACCGGGTATCTCGAAGTGCCGAGTGGCCTACTCATGGCATTGAGGGAGGTTGCTTCGCTTCAGGTACTTGGCGGGTAGTTTGCCGCATCCGTAGGGGTCTTGGGCGGGGTATTGGCTATTCATCGCGACCGTGTAATCCGCTTTTCGTTGCAGGCTCGAACGAATCGTGGGTTCCTAGTATATACAAAGTGTTCATCTGTGATCTGGATTGGCTATCATTGCTGTATATCTATATATAATAACTATTTAGGCGTTGCTTATGTTTTACAGCCGCGCTAGCCCAGCCCCCGCTCTGTCGTTAGTTAAGTAACCTAACGGGTGATGACGGGGCCCCGTGGCTAATGCGAATGGAATAAGCGTACGTCATATTTTGGTTGTTTTCTGCAATGGTAGGATTTAAATGATGGGACGCATTAAAAGAACTAATGCAAGAAAATAAACCTAAAAGACGTTGTTGGAACAAGTTTTTTCAAAAAGCTGTTATTGCAAGGACGTTCAATTTTTGTTTTGCATCGAGGTATTCGGTTATGAATGCCCAGCACCTCAGTCGACGAGGCAAGGGCCGAGATCCCTTCATCGGGAGTGACCCCTTGGACAAAAGTTTGCGTCAGGGTAATAACTTCACTATAGTCGATTATTCTTGCTTTGCATCGAGGTATTCTGTTTGGAATATCCTGCACCTCATTCGACGAGGAAAGAGCCGAGATCCCTTCATGGGGAGTGACCTCTTTAGCAAAAGTTTTCGCCACTATATCTTCAAAAAGATCACCACGTTCCTTCAACGATATCAAGTTCATTACGTTAACGGGTTTTTTGCCAAAAACCCAGCCGTAGCCCTCCGTCGTTTCAGATAATTAATACTTAGTATTCGTGTTGCGTTTGTTGATTATTCGTCAAGACACAGTGAACGGTAGCTGAGTAATAATTCTCTGTTGCACTGATAGATGCGATTGGTTAGGACGGTCGCATGATTTTGTTGATTATTCGTCAAGGATCATGCGGGCGGGTCTAATGCAATCCTGGATAACGACGGGTTGAACTTGACTAGGACCTTTTGATTTGTTGATTATTCGTCAAGGTCACTTGGGTCCTAGGGGCAAAAACCACATCGGGAGTTTCAAAAGTATTGAAACTTGCAGATTTAGCATACCTTCTGGAGTGTGGTGACTAGAGTGGATTCCATCTAGGTTATCACACAATGACAGTTGGATCCTGATCCCACTGATGAGTTGGATTACTCTCGGGAGATTATTTCACTTAACAATCAATGCTATAAACCTAGTAGGTGTCTAGAAAGGTGTTAGCGGGGTTACGCCCCCAGGGAAAAGAGGTTCTTTAATTAAGGAACTTCGCGAAAGCGTTGGAAAACCTCCCTCGAAGTACCGACACTAGCCTGGCTGAAAGGTTAAGCAAGTATTGTGACGTGAATTAAAACCCGGCTAGTTCTTCTTTTAAAAGGTTTTAAGAAGAATTTGAGTAAACAGTGGGAGACATCCTGGTTAGATAAATTAATAAACCAATCTAATCTTGCAAGAGCATACGCTGAGTGTTTCTTTTCTCTCTCTCCAGGCAGCAACCTTTTCACGCCTTAATCAAGATAATAAAATGTATCGCTTGACCGATCCGAATTCTTATTCGGGACCGGGGAAAGTTGGTTCAGCTCTAACTTGTGACAACAGTCATGAGTATGAGAAAGAGAAAGGGGATTGTATGGATTTCCAGGATACGCAGTTGAAGAAGAAGCATGGTTTTGCATCTACTTCAGGTGTTCTTGTAATTGAGAACTATTTTACGGTCAGCCTACCTCGTGGGTACTTGATACTGGATCAGGATCTCATATCTGTAATTTATTGCAGGGACTGAGAAAAAGTAGGAAAGTTGCACCGGGTGATATGTCGCTCAGAGTAGCGAACGGAGCACAAGTTAATGCGGCAGCCGTCGGTGAATATCACCTAGTATTGCCAAATGGCAAGACTATGATTTTGAACGATTGCTACTATGTACCTTCCATGGTTTGCAACATCATATCAGTTTCTTTACTCGATAAAGATGGATATAACTTTGTTCTTGAAAAGAATATCATGAACATTTACCTTCATAAGGTACTGGTTGCAGAGGGTACACTGTGTAATGGTATCTACGTTCTAAATCAGAATACAGTTCTCAATATACAAAACACACGCAAGAGGAAGAATTCAGATACGAATGAATCCTACTTGTGGCATTGTAGACTTGGTCATATCGGAGAGAAAAGACTGAGTAAGTTGCATAAACATGGACTCTTGAATGCGTTTGAGTTTTCATCTTATGAAACTTGTCAGTCTTGTCTCAAAGGGAAGATGACCAAATCTCCGTTCACCGGACATGGAGAAAGAGCAGCAGAGCTCTTGGGACTCATACACAGTGATGTATGTGGTCCGATGTCTACACATGCAAGGGGTGGGTTCTCCTACTTCATCACATTCACTGACGATCTCTCTAGGTTCGGATATGTGTATCTGATGAAACACAAATCTGAAGCTTTTGAGAAATTCAAGGAATTCAGAAAGGAAGTAGAGAACCAGATTGGCAAAAGTATCAAGATCCTCCGGTCTGATAGAGGAGGGGAGTACTTAAGCACGGAATTCCTAGATTACTTAAAAGAGAATGGTATTCTCTCTCAGCTTACTCCTCCTTATACACCACAGCACAACGGTGTATCGGAGCGGAGGAATCGTACCCTATTGGATATGGTTCGCTCCATGATGAGTAGTGCTGAGTTACCTCTTTCATTCTGGGGACATGCGCTTCAGACAGCGGCATACCTTTTGAATCAAGTTCCGTCCAAATCTGTGCCTAAAACTCCGTATGAAATATGGAGCAGTAAGAAACCATGTCTTAAGTTTATTAAGATATGGGGTTGTCCGGCCTATGTGAAAACACAGAAACCGGACAAGTTAGAGGCACGGTCAGTTCTGTGTAAATTTGTGGGATATCCTAAAGACTCACTAGGATATCTGTTCTACCACACTGAGGAACAGAAGGTGTTTGTATCTCGCCACGCTACCTTCTTAGAAAGGGAGTTTCTTGCAAAAGAAACTAGTGGGAGTTCGGTAGAACTGGAAGAAATTCAGCGACCGCAAAATGTAACTGAAAATTTAGAGGAACCGCTAGATTCAATAACCCCAAACGAACCTCAGCCACTCCGCAGATCTGGTAGGATTTCTCATCCGCCCGAGAGATACTACGGTTTTCTCATTGACGGGGATCGAGAGGATTGCATCTTGGAAGAAGATGACCCTACCAGTTTCAGACAGGCCATTATCAGTAGGGACTCTGATAAGTGGCAGGAAGCAATGCAATCCGAAATGGAGTCCATGTACGCCAATAAAGTGTGGACCTTGGATATTGCTCCACCTGGGGTAAAACCCGTTGGATGCAAATGGATCTACAAAAGGAAACTTGGTGTAGATGGGCAGGTGGAAACCTATAAAGCTAGACTCGTTGCAAAAGGTTTTCGTCAAAGACCTGGTTTGGACTATGACGAGACTTTTTCTCCGGTGGCTATGCTCAAATCCATTCGGATCTTACTTGCCATTGCTGCCTTCCATGACTATGAAATCTGGCAGATGGATGTTAAAACGGCTTTCCTGAACGGTTGTTTGGAAGAGTGCGTTTACATGGATCAACCAGAAGGTTTCGTGGACAGTGGGAGCAGCAGAAAGGTGTGCAAGTTGCTTAAATCCATTTATGGATTAAAGCAGGCATCGCGGAGCTGGAACATCTGTTTTGATGAGGCAATCAAGAAATTTGATTTCATCAAGAACGAAGATGAACCCTGTGTATATAAGAAGATTGTAGGACGAACTGTCGTATTCCTAGTCTTGTACGTGGACGACATTCTTTTGATAGGAAATGACATTCCTATGCTACAATCGGTCAAGCTATTTTTGTCACAAAGGTTCTCCATGAAAGACCTGGGTGATGCCTCGTACATTCTGGGGATCAAGATCTATAGAGATAGATCCAAGAAACTATTGGGACTTTCGCAGTCCAGGTACATAGAGACCGTACTAAAGAGATTTAGTATGGAGGGTTCCAAGCGCGGTAACATACCCGCATTGCACGGAATTACCCTCTCCAAGAAGATGTCTCCTAAGACTGACGAGGAGAGGGTTCGCATGAGCACTATACCCTACGCTTCGGCGGTAGGATCTATAATGTATGCGATGCTATGTACAAGACCAGATGTAGCTTACGCGCTGAGCGCGGTAAGCCGGTATCAGTCAGACCCAGGAGAGGACCACTGGACAGCAGTGAAGAACATTCTCAAGTACCTGAGAAGGACTAAGGAGATGTTCCTGGTTTACAGTAATGGAGACCTAAGGGTCGAGTCCTTTGCCGATTCAAGCTTCCAGAGTGACAAAGATGACAGCAAGTCTGTCTCGGGTTTTGTGTTTACCCTCAACGGAGGGGCGGTATGTTGGAGGAGTTCCAAGCAGGATACCGTCGCAGACTCGACGATGGAGGCTGAATACATTGCTGCAAGCGATGCCGCAAAAGAGGCGGTCTGGATAAAGAAGTTCATTAGTGAACTTCAGGTGGTTCCGTCCATTGTTGACCCAGTACCTTTTTATTGCGATAACAATGGGGCTATAGCTTTAGCGAAGGAACCAAGGTCCCATCAGAAATCCAGGCACATCTTAAAGCGGTACCACCTGATCAGGGAGATCATTGATCGCCAGGAGATCGAGGTGCGGAGAGTGGACACAAAGGACAACACGGCGGACCCATTCACGAAGGCTTTACCCCAGACTCAGTTCGAGCGGCTGATCGAGATGATAGGTCTTCGATACGCCAGTACATGGCCTTAGTGCAAGTGGGAGATTGTTAGTGTATATGCCCTAGAGGCCATTACTGTATCATACTAGTATGTATATTACTTGATGGAAGCTTGGGATATTCACAGTTGTACAGACAATCTTGCTCAATATAGTAGTATGCTACTTGGTTTGTCTCTGCTTTAATGTGTACATGTGTGTTTATTTATTATATCACCTATACGCATTGGTAGAGCCCTTAGGATCTTTGCTTGATTACCGGTGTTGTGATGGCGATCACACTCATGGGGGCTGGGTAATCTACAAGCACATCCTTATACACGTCCCTAGTCGTGGGAGTATCGAGATAGGGCATCGATACTCCGAAGTAGACTAGCGTATGCGCTTCTCATCCCAGCACGGGAGACGGTCTGTCCCACAGCCGTCGGTACGTCGTACTTGAGATAGTATGCAGGTGCTCGTTGGGTTACGAGTACACTGGACAAGACTCGTCGGGAACTGATGGTCGGTATTATACTTATCGTCAGTTATCAGTTCCCATGTGACATGAGTACAGCTTAGTCCGCTGACTTGACACTGTCACTTCGACTCGAGTGTGTTCCCACTGTTCTTTGGTTACTACCCTACCACGGCTCTACTGAGTCGTGCAAACAGGTAGTAGTTGGGAGCAGTCCTGAAGCACTTGGAGGCAGTGACGGTTAGACAGGATTCGTCTCTCCCGGTATTGGGGGTTGACATCGCGCTGTGTCTAGGAGAGCCATTACACGAGTAGTCCCTGGACAGGGCAAGCGAGATATACTGGTAGGTTCCAGTGTTATCTCAGGGTGTTCTGGGCTTCATTCCGACACTACTTGTACCGCTATTAGGGGTCTGACGCTTGCCGCCTCCTAGGCCCGACATGCGATGTATCAAATGAACAGACCGGACTGTACGGAGATTGTCACATACAGACTCAGTAGGAGTTCGGATGGGTTTACCTCATCGGCCTTCTTATCGACATCTACCTGGGGACCGTTACGTACAGCTAGTGCCGCTTGCGGTCTGTGGTTAAACCCACTGCCAGCGTAGTGTCGAGTCTTTAGAGTCCCACACAGAGAGTTTCCCTGCACTGAGCGAAATGTGTAGAGGCCATATGGTTTTACGGCAGGGCTGCGATCACTTACGTACACTTGTGTGCGTGTAGTGTTCGGGCAGGCAATACTAGTGGGCTTTGGTTTAAGCCGGATCCTAGTATTGCATGGATGGATTTGTTTTGTCTTCTGCGCATCCGCATTCTACGGAATACGGATGCAGGTGTGTATGCACAGTTTTCCGGAGCGATGAAGGAGGAGGTTCCTCATTAGGGTTTTGGCAGTTGGTTCGGCCAAAACCGCTATGTGGCAGGCTCATTAGGGTTTTGACAGTTGATTCGGTCAAAACCATTTTAAGGCGGACTCATTAGGGTTTTGACAGTTCGTATTGGTCAAAACCATTATGAGCCGCGAACATCATTTACTAATCCTATTAGTGATAATCTTATGATGGCTAATTGCATTGACCATTTGACCCCGTCGACCTCTCTTGACTTTGTTGACCGGTTGACTGGGTTGACCATTGACTTTCAAGAGGGTTCCACACTTTTCTTTTCTTTTCCTTTTTCTTTTGGATTATGATAATGGTCATTTCAAAAGTAGCCATCAACTTTATCTTGATGGGATTAGTAATGATGTTGTTTTGCATTATTTGCAACCATGGTTGTTTTTCTTTTGATCATAATTTTATTCTCATTCTCTCTCTTGAAATGAGAAGCTTCATGGTTGCAAGAAAACTTCCTTCTTCTTCCCCCTCTTGATTTCTCCTTTGATCTCATGTGTTGAGAGAAAAAGGATTCCACTTGACAAACACATCCATACATCTCCTCTACACATCCTAGGGCTTCTAGATTAGCAATCTCCTTGCCCTAGTTACCTCGGTTTGAGGTGGAGCTCGGTGTACATCTCTCGGGTGGCTCGTCTTCGACTCAAGGAGGCCGCGGAAGTGACCGAAGTCCGGATCAACCATTGAGCAAGCAAAGAGAAGAACAACAAGAAGAGAATAACAACAAAGAAGAAGGACAACAAGAAGAGAAGGAGTTCAAGTTGAGGTATAACCCCTAACCGAATAGACACATCTCATGTTAGGATGCTAGTGTATTGTTTAGCAAAGATCCGGCTTTTACGGTCCATGTTACAAAGTTTAGAAAAAATTTTGTTTTACCGTTTCCGCAACCCCGAAAGTACCGGGAGAGGTAACGTGGACCTAACAGTAAAGACCAAGAAACTGGAGATGGTGCATATTCCCCTCCGAAGGACGGCGCACAGGACCTCGATGTCCTGACGCTGAGATTCGGGGCAGATGCTATTTGGTTTTATCCGTCTACCTCTCCGAAGATGCCAAGTTGATTTATGGCACTGTGTATCGGAGGTTTAGACGGATACGGCCGATGTAGCAGACTTCGTCAGATTCCCCCTCGCTTGAGGGGTTTTTGATTGTGGGGACGCTCTTCCCTGCAGGCGCAAGCCCCTGCAGTTAATTACGCTACCGCATCGCGGTAACAACTTTCTCCTTCTCCAGAATTTCACTTCGTGTCGTGTGTGTTTGTTTTGTTTGTGGTTGCCCGTGGATTGTATACGGAGACTGAGTAATGCCGTCGCCCGTAGGACGTGGATTAGTCCAAATCCGTATTTACTTAGATTTGGGTTTGGTGTTTTTAGTTTAAGGATGCATTAGTCGCGTTGCGGCTAAGATCAACTTAAACGTTCGTTAAGGATACGATAGTCCTGTTTGAGACTAAGATCAACTTAACGTGATCGTTTAGATCCGACAAAAGAGCGTTTGGGCTCTATTGTTCCAGTTTGGGAGATTCATGGTCCAATTTGGGACTAAAGTCTGTTTGGAGGATATGTTAGCTATTTTTGAGGCTAAGATCGACTCAAACGTTTGTTAAGGATACGTTAGTCCAGTTTGAGACTAAGATCAACTTAACGGGACCGTTTAGATCCGACAAAAGAGCATTTGAGCTCTATTGTGCCAGTTTAGGGACGTGGTGGTCCATATTCCAGTTTAGGGACGTGGTGGTCCGTCGCCAGTTTAGGGACGTAGTGGTCCATATTACAGTTTAGGGACGTGGTAGTCCGATATTAGTTTAAGGACATCTCGGTCCGATATTAGTTTAAGGACGTTCCGGTCCAATATTAGTTTAAGGACGTTTCGGTCCGTCATTAGTTTAGGGACGTTTCGGTCCAATATTAGTTTAAGGACGTTTCGGTCCAATATTAGTTTAGGGACGTTTCGGTCCACGAGTTTAAGGACCCCGCAGTCCATATGGGTGTGTGGTCGTTGGGACCCGTCACCTCTCTGACGTCGTTGAAGGATTACAACGATAGGTGCCAGAGGAGTTCGGAGATGTACCCTCGAACCGGTAGTAAATTGATTTAAGAGAGCATTTGTGCTCAGTTCAATTTAATTTAAGGACTTACGGCCAGAATTGGGCTAAGTCCAGTTGAAAATGTTCCACATTTTATGCATTGCATTTCTTCCATTTTTTTGTTTGGGCTTTGCCCGTAAGAATGCAGAGCATCAATTTATCCTAGGCTCTGCTCATTTATAAATGATGCAAGGCATCTGTTTTGTCTGGGCTTTGCCCCCCTTTATAAATGCATAACATTTTATTGTTTCGTTTGGGCTCTGCCCATTTATAAATGATGCAGAGCATCAATTTAATTAGGCATGTTTAGTCTTTTAATTGGGCTTGGCCCTTCAGGAAAGAAATGCATTGCATTTGTCAGGCGCTTTGCGCCAATTACTGAGCGCAAGCACTTGTGGTGAGAACACGTGTCATGCTCTGGTGAGCGCAAGCGCAACAGCGCAGTGCGCTGCGCTAGCGCGCTGCGCTGTTGCGCTGCTGACACGTGGCGCGCTCTCAGCAAGTTGCGCCCATTCCAGAGAGCAAAGCTCTATCTCAAGAGCGCGTAGCGTAAGTTGTTCTACAGCTAACACGTGGCGCTCTCTCAAGAGAGCAACAGCGCAGTTTGGAAGTGCAAAGCACTATTATTATTTTTATCTTTGATCAAAAAAGAAAAAATAAATTTTTCTTTCATTTCAAGAACCAGAGGTTCATAAAAGTGCAAAGCACTATCTTTTTATTTATTTATTTATTTTTTTCTGTTTTAAAGAACCAATGGTTCATAAGAAGTGCAAAGCACTATTTATTATATGAAGATCATTGATCTTGTTTTTAGATCAATGATCTATTAGAGGAAATTTCTTCTCCCTTATAAAGGTTTTTTTACCTCTTCTTGAAATTTTTCTCAGAGTTCTCTCTGTTTGAAGCTCTTGATTTTTTTTTCAAGAAAATGTTCATGCCTTTGAATTGAGGCCTAGGGTCCTTTTTATAGTGCCCATAAGTTTGTTGAATTTGTTAAAGAGATCTTTCTCTGATTGATTTGGGAAATTTTCCCCACCGTTGGATCTTTGATCCAAGGGCTTCTGCTTTGCAGAAGAAAATCTTCTTGTTTTAACAAGAACTGAAAAGATTTCTTGGAAATTTAATTCTGTTTGGCGCAGATGCCCCAGCGCGTGACACGTGTCGCGCTGCGCAGAGTGCAGCGCAACTGCGCTAGCGCAACTGCGCTAGCGCATCCGCGCTGACACGTGTCGCGCAGCGCAGAGCGCAGCGCAACTGCGCTAGCGCATCCGCGCTGACACGTGTCGCGCAGCGCAGAGCGCAGCGCAACTGAAGCGTTGTTTCATAAAAAGAGAGCTCTGCTCTGATTGGGCACGCCTTCTTGGGCGTTGCGCTGACGTATTAGCGCCTGACACGTGGCGCGTTGCGCCCGGGACTTGAAGCGTTGCTTCAAAATTTTGAATTTTGAAAGCAGAGCTTTGCTCTGATTGGGGGAAGATGAAGCGTTGCTTCATCTCCCGCCTCGGAATTTGAACAGAGCTTTGCTCTGATTGGGGTAAACAAATGCCCCCCACCGTTGCGCTTACGTGGCCCCAAACGTGAGCGCAACGGTGGCGGAATTCCAACTGCCGTGACCACTTTTGGAAGTCGAAGAGGCGCTTGAGGCCTATAAATAGGACCTTTGGTCCCCCGCAGATGCTTATCATCTTTCAGGTTTTTAAAACTTCAGAGCTTTGCTCTTGCCTTCAAGAACTTTAAAGCTTTGCTCTTCTTTTCCAAAGTCTTTTAGAAAAACTTTAGGTACAATTGATTCTTAGATTAAATTAATTTTAATTAATCTTAAACAGCAGAGCTTTGCTCTTATAGATCTTTTGATCTAAAGAGATCCCCATTGGGGTTTTACTAGCAGAGTTTTGCTCAATTTCAACGTTAGAAACTTTTAGGTAATATAAATCGAATTAATTTAAATTAATCTCAATCAAAGAGCTTTGCTCTCACAGATCTTTTGATCTAAAGAGATCTCCATTGGGGTTTCACTATCAGAGCTTTGCTCATTTTCTAAGTTAGAAACTTCAGGTGCAATTAATGTAAATCAAATTAATTTAAATTAATCTCAGTCAAAGAGCTTTGCTCTCACAGATCTTTTGATCTAAAGAGATCCCTATTGGGGTTTCATTAAGCTTTGTGTTCATGGGTTTTAATCCTTGAACAGAGATTTGCCCTCTAGGAATCTAGCTCTCTATGTATATTATTTTTCTTCTATCGCTAATCTTCCTGTGGTATTTCTTCCAGGCATAATGGCGGTGCATCTATACAGTTTGCACGAGTTCATCACCTATGATGATATCCGCGCAGGGTCATCAACAAAACCAGGAGTTTACAGACGCTCAATGTGCAGAGGTCATGGGTCGTCTGAACGCAAGCGGTGGTTGGCTGCTACCCCGTCGTTCGGCTCTTTTGAAAGTCATGCTGGGAGCAATATGGAGAGCACTTCCGGGTCTTCACGAGGCCCTGCCGCTCAATGCGCTGGATGATGCCGAGGACAAGGTGCATTCAGTGTACCTGACGGGGCTGATCTCGAAGAAACGGCGGGATAGCCTCATTGACATCCTACACCAAATCTTCCAGCAGACGACGATAGTTGCTGCTTATCGAAGGCCGGGAGGGCTTTCCGATGATATTGACACAGAAGAGCGCGAGAGGCTGCGCATAAGAATAATTAGAAAGGCCAGAAGAACTCTGGATGGCCTTACTTTTGAATTCTCAATCCGTGCCCCGGATATGAGGTTATACCGTTGTAATAATATTTTTCGTTCACTGCTTTTTTTTTTATGACTGTAAGAATTTTTTTGTAATATGAATGGAAACTTTTTATTTCAGCTTGTCATATTTCTCGTCCTGAGTCTTCCGCCCATGCATAAATGAATGTGTCACGCACGCCAGATCAAATGTAGACCAGATATTCTTTCTGTCATCTTCTCTTTTTTTTATTTTTTATTGTCAGCAGGCTGTCTTACTAACCATGGTGGATGGATGTCTAAAACGAGTATTCCGACTTCCTTAGGAAATAGCGATGGCTTAGGCCGCAGGTTCAGATCTGCTGTCTAAGACTTTTCAATTCTATGAGCCGTGAGGGTCTCCTAGAGGCTTTTCTCCCTACGGATCGAGAGGATCTCATAGGTGGATTTTCTCCTTAGGAATCGTGAGGATTCCTAAGTGTGGTTTTCTCTTATAAGTCGTAAGGATCCTATAAGAGAATTTTCCCTCTTATGAGTCGAGAGGATTCGTAAGTGGTTGTTTCCCTCCTCGTCGAAATTCGACTTCGGAGAGTGAGACCCGTGAATAGTATGCAAGAGACCAGTTTGGATTGACTTGCAGGGCCCCATTGCTCAAAAAGCAAGCTTTTCAATCCTTGCTGTCTGAGACTTCTTCTTACAAATTGAGACGAATCGGGGATTTGTTTGCAGTTGTAGCGAAACGGTTGACATGAGTTAAGAAGCTCTCGTCACGGAGTGTTTGTATCCGTGAGTCGAGGAGTTTGCTAGGGATTATTTGTTTCCCAAGCGCCAAGGATTATTTGTTTCCTTGGGGTTTGAAACGAGTCGAGAATTCCCACGGGGGCACTGGTGGCTCTGCGGGTCGACGCGGATCAGGAGACTCTCGTCAAGGAGTGTTTGTATCCATGAGTCGAGGAGTTTGCTAGGGATTATTTGTTTCCCAAGCGCCAAGGATTATTTGTTTCCTTGGGGTTTGAAACGAGTCGAGAATTCCCACGGGGGCTTTGGTAGCTCTGCGGGTCGACGCGGATCAGGAAGCTCTCGTCAAGGAGTGTTTGTATCCGTGAGTCGAGGAATTTGCTGGGATTATTTGTTTCCCAAGCGCCAAGGATTATTTGTTTCCTTGGGGTTTGAAACGAATCGAGGGTTCCCACGGGGGCTCTGGTGGCTCTGCGGGTCGACGCGGATCAGGAAGCTCTCGCCAAGGAGTGTTTGTATCCGTGAGTCGAGGAGTTTGCTAGGGATTATTTGTTTCCCTAGCGCCAAGGATTATTTGTTTCCTTGGGGTTTGAAATGAGTCGAGGGTTCCCACGGGGGCTCTGGTGGCTCTGCGGGTCGACGCGGATCAGGAAGCTCTCGTCAAGGAGTGTTTGTATCCGTGAGTCGAGGAGTTTGCTAGGGATTATTTGTTTCCCAAGCGCCAAGGATTATTTGTTTCCTTGGGGTTTGAAACGAGTCGAGGGTTCCCACGGGGGCTCTGGTGGCTCTGCGGGTCGACGCGGATCAGGAAGCTCTCGTCAAGGAGTGTTTGTATCCGTGAGTCGAGGAGTTTGCTAGGGATTATTTGTTTCCCAAGCGCCAAGGATTATTTGTTTCCTTGGGGTTTGAAACGAGTCGAGGGTTCCCACGGGGGCTTTGGTGGCTCTGCGGGTCGACGCGGATCAGGAAGCTCTCGTCAAGAAGTGTTTGTATCCGTGAGCCGAGGAATTTGCTGGGAGGGTATGGTTCCCACTTTGTTTATGCCCTTGGATTGTATACAGGGATCGATGTGACCTTAACTGTAGGGCAAAAAGTTTCATTCTTTCATTTTTTTTATTCTTTCCGCGATGCTCTATCATTTCAGCTTTTATATCGCGAAGGTCGCGATTGCCCAATCATTTCGGCTATTTTTCGCGGTGCCCAATCATTTCGGCTGTTTATTTTATTTCCACTCGCTGCTTTTTATTGCGAGTTGCCCAATCATTTCGGCTATTTCTTCATGCATATATTTTTACTTGCTGCTTTTTATTGCAAGTCGCCCCATCATTTCGGCTATTTCGTATGCATGTGCGGCCTACTGGCTTTTCGCTTTAAACCTGAACTTGGACACTGATTTTAGTATCAGCACCGCTACAACTGGGATGTTGCCAGGAGCGAATCATCATTTGCCTCTGTCATTGTCGAACAAAGGAGGCTTAGCGACCAGGGTTAGGGTCCAGTCGACTAAGGCTTTTGACTTTATGAGCCGTAAGGGTCTCACAAAGCTATTTCTCCCTACAAGTCGTGAGGATCTTATAGGTGTATTTTCCCCTTAGGAATCGTGAGGGTTCCTAAGTGTTTTGTTCCTCTGTAAGTCGTAAGGATCCTACAGGTGGGTTTTCTCTTTGTAAATCGAGGGGATTTACAAGGGTTATGCGAACATATCCCCAGTCATGGATGAGACTTGGTTAGGGAAATGTTTATTCGCGCCCGTGGATTGTATACAAGGGTCAATGCTGAGTCACTTGTAGGGCAATATCGGAAGTTGTGGGGGTTGCTTAAGCACAGGTTTAGGTCTCTGTAACTTGAGTCGTGAGGATCTCGCAAGTGTATTTTCTCCCTAGGAATCGTGAGGATCCCTAAGTGTGTTGCTCCTTTGTGAGTCGTAAGGATCTCACGCGGGTGGTTTCTCCTTACAAGGTCAAGAGGGCCTTATAAGTGTCTTTTAACGAGGTTGCGCCCTTTCGGGTTTTCACAAACACTCGCCGGTAGTCCTGCTGTTTTTACTCACGGAGCCCTTTCAGGTTTTCATCTGTGTCCATTTTGCTTATGGACATACCGTTTTTTCTTTTTTATTCTTTTTATTTTCTTTTTCTTCATTTTTTTTTAATTTTTATATTGGCTTTGGGATGTTACAATCCACAGTAGTTTATCAACATTTCGGTCAACAGCTAGTTTTAGGACATAGTGGTCCGTCATTAGTTTAAGGACGTTTCGGTCCGTTGTTGAAGAAGACCGGCTACTACTTATAGAGATTGGGCTTAGGAAGATAGCGAGCGGACATAGTCGTCGTCATCTATCATTGGCCTAGGCCGTGACTCGTCCAGCGTAGTATTTCTTCAGGAAGCGACCGTTTATCGGCCTGAAAGGCCTTTCACCGTGCATGTCCATGAGTAGATAGGCTCCACCTTGGTAGACTTTGTCTATGATGTACGGGCCTTCATAGTTTGGCTCGAATTTTCCCCGCTTGGCGCGATTGGGGATCATAGGCCTTTTGACCACTAGCACGAGTTCGCCTTGGCGGAATGTCCTCGTCGAGTCAATCTTTCATATGAGCGCGTCATCTTTGCTTTATAAGCTTCCAGATTTTGCTGTGCTATGAGCCGGGTTTCATCAAGAGCGTCAAGCTCCTCAAGCCGAAGGTGAGCATTTTCTTTGTCCGTCAGCTCGTAGTGGACTGCCACTCGTAGAGAGGGTAATTCTATCTCGAGAGGGAGTACTGCTTCCGTCCCAAATACCAACGCGTACGGCGTTGTGTTTGTGGCCGTCTTAAATGTAGTTTGATATGCCCAAAGAGCCTCTTGCAGTCTTTCGTGCCAGTCTTTCTTATTTCGGGACACCGTTTTCTTTATAATTTTTGTCAAGGTCTTGTTGAAGGCCTCAGCTAGACCGTTAGCTCGCGGATTATAAACCGAGGAATATCTCCAGTCTATATTATGCTGTTGCGCAAAGCGACTGATCTTGTGACTTCTGTAGGCTGGCCCGTTATCAGAGATGATCCGTCGCGGAGTTCCAAATCGATATATGACATGCGTCTTGAACAAGTGGAGGATATTTTCCGTCTTCACCTCTCTTAACGGTATTGCTTCTGCCCATTTAGAGAAATAGTCAGTCATCGCCAAGATGAAACGATGTCCCCTAGAGGATGCTGGTTCGATAGGGCCAACTATGTCAGTCCCCCACATTTCGAATGGCCAGCTAGCCACCGTTGGATGTAGTGGATTTGGGTGCTGGTGGATGAAGTCCCCATAGATCTGACACGGGTGACACTGCTTCGCATAGTCGAGGCAGTCTTGCATTATGGTGGGCCAATAGTAGCCCATCCGTTTTATCTTCAACTTCATCTTAGGGCCTGCTTGGTAGGAACTGCAGAGTCCGTCGTGAACTTCTTGGACGACCCTTCTCGCTTCGTCAGGTCCTAAGCATCTCAGCCACAGAGAATCGAATGACCTCTTGTATAGAGTATCGTTGACGAAGGCGAAAGACAGAGCTCGTTTCACGAGCTGATGTCTTATGGACGCTTCTTCAGGCATTCGGTGGAACTTGAAGTAATCTATGAAGACTTCTCTCCATTCCTCGGTATTTTCCCAATCTTTTATTTACAGGGTTGTCTCCTCGTTCGCTCCTTTTTCTTCGGATGATTCCGGAGATACTTCTGCTGGGGCAAGCACTCGACGGCTTTGTACCACGATTCTAACGTCATCGAGGTTCTCGTCAGCCAGTTCTTTAGCAAGTTTGGCCAGTGCGTCCGCTTTGCTGTTTTCCGCGCGCGGTATGCTCTCCAAAGTATAGGAGGGAATTTGGGTTAGCAGTTGTTGCACTTTTTCACCGTATTTTACCAATTCCGGTTTGCATGTTTGGTAATCGCCGTTCACTTGACAGACGATTAGCTGGGAGTCCCCATATATGAGGAGGCTTTCAATTCCCATGTCAATGGCGATCTCGAGGCCTGCTATCAAAGCTTCATATTCAGCTTCATTATTCGTTCTCGGCTCTGTTAAGGAGAAGGCGAAGCGCATTATTCCTCCTTGTGGTGTCACGAAGATAAGTCCTACTCCCGATTTGATCATTGACGTACTTTGTTTGTGCTTTTTCATGGAAGATGCTCCATCGAAATAAAGCTCCCAATGGGTATCACCACCGTCGATTGCGTCAAACGCATGCTTGTCTGGCAAATCGCAATTCAGGGGAGAATCGGCAGGTATCGGGTGCTCAGCAAGGAAGTCGGCTATGGCCTGACCCTTCACTGCCTTGAGGGGTCGATACGTTATCGAGAACTCCATTAAGAGCAGGGCCCATTTAGCGAGTCGTCCCGTCAATATGGCCTTTGACATTAGATATTTGAGAGGGTCCACCTTTGAAATGAGATGGACTTCATGCGCTAATGCGTAATATCTAAGCTTTATTATTGCGAAGATCAACGCCAGGCAGTGTTTTTCAATGGGGGAGTAATTGCTTTCTGCCCCCAGCAGAACTCGACTTAAGTAGTAGAGTGCTCTTTCTTTCCCTTGATCGTTCTCTTGTGCCCATAATGCGCCTAAAGAACCTTCGAGGGCGGTTGTATAAAGAATGAGAGGCTTTCCCTTAACCGGAGCAGCCAACACCGGCAGGTTCTGCAGGTATTGCTTGATCTCGTCTAGCGCGCTTTGGCATTTTTGATCCCAGACAAATGGGGTTCCCTTCTTCATCAGGTGACTGTAAGGACGACACTTTCCTGAAAGGTTGGCTATAAATCGCCGTATGTATGCGAGCTTCTCTTGGAGAGACCGCAGCTGTTTGAGAGTTCTCGACGGAGGCATTTCCATGATCGCTTTAATCTTTGACGGATCTATTTCAATACCTCGGTGTCGGACAATGAACCCCAGGAATTTGCCTGAGGAAACTCCAAATGCACACTTGAGCGGGTTCATTTTCAAGTTGTATTGTCGAAGGCGTTGAAATACGGTCTTCAGATGTTCGAGATGTTCCTCATATGATTTGCTTTTAACCACGAGATCGTCGATATAGCATTCGACGATTTCGTGTATAAGGTCATCGAAGATCTTTGTCATGGCCCTTTGATAGGTGGCACCGGCGTTCTTTAAACCGAAGGGCATCACTTTATAACAGAATATACCTAGAGGGGCCCTGAAGGCTGTGTGCTTCTGGTCTTCGGGATGCATCTTTATCTGATTATACCCTGATGAGCCATCCATGAAGGAGAAAACCTCATGAGTGGATGTATTGTCTATCATCAGTTCGGTGACCGACACTGGGAAATCATCCTTCGGGCAAGCTTTATTAAGATCCCGGAAGTCTACGCATATACGCACTGTCCCATTTTTCTTCATCACCGGGACGATGTTGGCGATCCATTCAGGGTATTGAACTTCCTAGATGAAGCCAGAGTCGATCAGCTTCTTGACTTCAGCATTGATACTCATTTCAAGCTCGAGCCGCATTCTCCTCGGTGCCTGTTTGACTGGCTTGATGTCCGGGGATATCGCCAATTTGTGTACAGCAATTTCTGGATCTAGTCCCGGCATTTCGGAATAGTTCCACGCGAAGCAATCTTTATGCTGTAGAAGCACATCCTTTAACGTGGCCACCCTTTCTTCAGATGGCAGCTCGCTGATGAATGTCGGTCGCGGGTCATTTGCCGTCCCCAACTCAATCTTCTTGAGGTTATCTACAGTGGTATGGATTCCATCTTCCAGCTCCTTTGGCGCTGGTGGAAATTCTAAGATTATCTCATCGTTGCTGTTTTCGAAGCACCAGGGAAGGTCATCCATGTTCTCGGGCTCTTCTTTTAATATTGTTATCATGTGACAAGTGCGAATTCGCTTCCAATTCCAACGTGGAGTTGGCTCTATCCTCGTGGCTTTGGGTTCGTGTTTCTGTGGCGGCGCTACCCTCCAGTTGTCAGATAGGGCGAACTTGCGGAGCTGGTACTGATCTTCAACCCAATTTTTGAAGGTGAAGCAATATTCAAGAGGATGCCCTATTACTCGATGGTAAGAGCAATAGTCCGGGTGTGAGACTTCGCCCGCTTGTTCGGGGTGTTTAGACTCCGGCAATGTAAGCATTTGATGTTTTAGAGCAAGATCAAGTATCTTCTTCGTTTTGTCCCGAGGAAACGAGTACGCTCGACCCATTTTCTTCATGAGGGATAGATCAATAACGCTCGACTCCCGTTTGCATGGCTTCTTAGCCCTGCTTTGTTGTTGTTGAGCGCCTTTTTGGCCTTTCGACTTATTTCTGCTTTTGCGCTGAGCCTTGTTTATAACAGGTTGACAGGGAGCAGCCTTTTCATCTTTCACGGCCTGTTGGAGAAGGAGTTGCGTCTTGGCTTTCTCATAGATGACCATTTCGCGGTTATGATCGTCTCGGATTTTTTGACCCGCTTTCCTTATAAGCTTGTCCATTTGCTCTTCGAACGACGGACTGGGCACTTTTGCATCTGGCACTTTCATTGTTTCAGGATTAGCGTCCTCCCATTGTGTATCTGCTTCTTCATCGAAGTCATACATGACATAGCAGCTGTTTAGTAGCTCTCGTTTCTTTGACCGGATGTATCCAAGTCCTTTTGTCTCCATTCTCCCATTAGGCAGTTTGCGTTGAGTCCCGGGAACGTTCCAGATTTTGTCATAGAACCTGGCTTTTCGAACGGTCTGCTTGAAGGATATCCCCTAGCGTTTCAGCAGCTTCTTCAAACCCTCTGTATAATATCTGGGAAGACGGATAGGCTGAAGCCTGTCGAGCGTAGGATCCGCGCCATGCTAGATTTCTTTTTCTACCTTGGTTTCTTCAGAGCGGTAAAACAGAATTGCTTTCTCGCTCTCTCGCCTGGGAGGGATGTAGAATGTCCGCAACTCTTCTACACTGTAGATATTAAGTGCATCCAGTTCTTTATGGTGTTTAAGCGGCACTATGGCGACTTGTAGACTTTGTTCTTCGTCAGCGGACGTTCGTATGGAAGGGCGAGCAGAGAATACAACACGGACTTCATCTTCCGAGTCGCTGCCAAAGATCAATATAGGAGCCGATGGTCCCGGCTTGTTGTGTTGGGGCGGACCCGAATAAACTATCTCCTCTTCCTCCTCAGTATCACTGCCGAAGACAAGGATGGTAGCGTTAGTTTTATTCTCCGGTTTGTGACACTTCTCCGTATCTTCGAAATCCGGTAAGAAATATTTGGCGTCTTCATATTTGCGGACTTCGTTCACAGAGAATGGGTTCAGTTCTCCCATCACGGTATACTCGAAACCATCCTTAAAATACTTCATACACTGATGTTGTGTAGAAGGGATGATGTTGTACTCGTGTAACCATGGTCGGCCGAGCAAAGCGTTGTAGCATGTCTTGGCGTCTATGACGTGGAACTTAATGTCCGTGACGAGTAGCCCGAAGCGTAGCGTCAGTATCACAGATCTAAGAGTCTTTGACGATTGGGAGTCGAACCCGAAGATGGTGATCTTGTCCCGAGCAAGGTGCTGGACGCTCATACAGATTTCCTTCAACACCCGCACGTTGAGTAGGTTAACAGACGACCCGTTATCGATCAGGATTTTTCCTATCTTTATATCATGGCAGTATCCCGAGACATAGAGAAGGTGATTGTGTTCGCACGTCCCAAGTAGAAGTTCTTCATCGCCAAAAGTAACATCGGCTGTGTGCACTTCCTCCAATTCATCCTTCATCTTTTCCTCGGCCAGGCATGCTTGGAATTGTTCTGGGTCTTGGAGCGCCATAATCAACGAATCTCTCGCCTCTTTTGATAGCAAAAGGGCATCAAGAATGCTGAGCTGTGAGGGCAGCTTCCTCATATGTGCTAAGACGTTGTAATCCACCTTATTCTTCTTTGGCGGGTCTTTGGTGGCTAGCTCTTCCACCATTTGGTCATCTAAGACGATATCTTCAGAGACTTTTTCTTTCCCTTTATCTTTTCTGTTTAAGGGTCCGAGATTCTTTTCAGGTAGCGTCCGATTCCGCAGCCGGATGTTTTTGCAGACCTTCGCCTCTTCTTCTTTTCCCGAAGTGGATTCTTTAAAGAGAGGGGCAAGTTCCAGCTCCTCATCAGAATCGCTCCCGAATGTAGGCACTTGTGACCCGTCGGTGTTAACCATACGACAATCGCCGGTAGTTCTTTTAAGCCCCTCGGTTGTATTTCTTTGCTCCCGACGAGTTTTACGCTTTTCTCGTTTAAAGTGTTGTCGATGAGCAACGTATCCTTGCCACCATCTATCGAAAGCTTTGCACTCTTGAGTGGGGTGCGAAACCTTCTGATGATATAAGCAATAGGAGGGGTGCACTTCCGCTTCACCTATAATTTTTTCTTCAGAGGATGGTAGCTTCATGCCCATTGATATGGCCTTAGCAAACTTTTTCCTTATCTTGAATTGGCTTTTGTCGGTAGCGGAGGTGTTTAGCTCCAACGGGATCATCTTAGCTCCTTCATCAAGTCGCTGGCGCTTAGCTCTTTTAAATATAGCCGCCTCGCGCTCCCGATCAGCTTTACTTTTCAACCGAGCTTCATTAAGGAATGCGTCAATTACTTCATCTGATGGCCCCAGAACTTTTAGTTCAGGATCTGCCCCCAGCGTTTCAGTACAAGGAGTTTCTTCCTCGTTCATGAAACGAATGAGAAATTACATGACAGCTCGCCACGCATTCTTTGGATTCATCTGACAAACTTTCTCCTTCACCTTCCTCTTGAAAGACATGGTTGAGAAACTCTTGGAGTGTAATGGGAGTTCGTGCCTTTTGGTTGTATTCATCCAGGGCGTCAATTTGTTTTTGCAGATCCGTGCGCTTGTCGCCAGACTTCACGGGCTTCTTTGACTTCTTTTTCTTCTTTTTCGAAGATTTTGACGGCTGGCTGCAAGTGCTTGAACCACCACCATCGGTCTTTGGAGTTGGACGTGGCTTCAACATCCCTTCAATGACCTGCGGTTCCAACGGGTTCTTCCACTTGATCGCTGGACATGTCTGAAGATCGTTTAGCATCCTCTTTGTCTTGGCTGATAATACAACCTCCCAAGGAGCTTCTTCAACGACGGAGCATGTTGCCCCCGGCGTAGTCGTCCCTTTAGAGGTGTGGGGCTGCGGGGGATTCACCTTCTATTTGTCAGATAACTCAAATTTGCCCTGTCGGTACTGGTTTTCAAGCCAATTTTTGAAAACGTAGCAATCTTCGATCGGCTGGCCCAGTACTCGATGATAAGGACAGTAGTTGGGCTCGTTGACATCACTTGGTTGCAACGGACGTTTTGGATCTGGCAGGTTTATGAGTCTGTTGCGTAACGCCAGTTCGAATAACCTCCTCGTTTTATCGCGGGGAAATGAGTAAGGACGCCATAATCTCTCCTCAAGGTCTACGTACGGACGCGTATTACTTTGACGCACCAGCGGCTTCGTATTGTTCGGCTGTTGTTGGGCATTAGCGACAATGATCGCTTTTCCCTTCCCTTTGTCATTTCAGGAGTCCGGCTTTGGGAGAGGGGGTTTGTGGTCCATCTGGTCCATCTGCGCTAGTTTGTCAATCAAAGCCTGGAAGGTAGTCGGCTTGAAGAACATCATAAACTGGAAGATGGTTGCTTGTGGATCGAGGGTTCCCACAAACATAGCCACTGCGGGAGCTTCTTCAATGCGTTTCTCGCACTTCGACCATAAATTCCGCCATCGTATAGCGTACTGAACCCATGTCTCGCCGGGTTTTACCCTGGCGTTAATCAGTGCCGTCATCGGGGTACGTTCACTGGAACTTGCAAAACGTTGGGTAAACAGCAGCTCCATTTCCGCGAAGGTTTTAATAGAATCATTAGGAAGTTCAGAGTACCACTCGAACGCCGTATCTGATAGACTTCCAACGAACTGGCGGAGCAAAAGCTTGTCATCACCGCCAGTGTTACCGCAAAGCGCCCTGAACTGGGCAACATGCTGATGGGGATTGCCGATCCCCTTGTAGACACGGAACTTGGGAATTGTATAACCCGGCGGGTACTTGATTTGGTCATACCAGCTCGGATATGGCCGCCCCGTTTTTACGACATGGCCGGCTGCCTCGGCCGCATGATGAACCCTTATTTGCTGGGCTATGTATTCGTCCAGATCAGTTTTAGAGATTGTATCCTCTTTAGCCGTTGATAGAACGGGCTGAGGATTTGATGTCTCTCCCCTATCATCTCTAAGAACGATCGGGGGTTCTTCAGTCGGGGGATCTTGTTGTATCATCATCCCTATCATGTCCTGGAAGAGGAGGCCCATACGCTGTATGTTGGCCGCTTGTTCAGCAGCCTCTTTGTCCTTCTTTTCCAATATTCGGCGAAGGAACTCGGTGTCAGTCTCTTCCTCTTGGCGCTCATCTAAGGACGCTTCAGGGTTTTCTTTTGGCTCTGTAAGTGCGGCTATGGCATTCATCATCTCCTGGAGCTTTTGTTGCTGCTCCTGAGCCTTGGTCACTGATCGGGTGAGAGGTCGGTGACCCGTAGAAGTGCGGCTTTCTTCCTTTCCAGAAGCCATATAAACCGTATAAACTGTTATGCCCCCTGACTTGGGGCGTTTGGGTTCACCGCTTTTAAACTTTGCCAGTGTCACGGGAGCTTTCTCTGGCCTTCTTCTTTTGTGGACCATTGAGGTTGAAGGAGCCGTTGAAGTGGGCATCCTAGCAATTGTTGCCCCCCGCTGTTTAATGGGGTGGGTTTTTTCCTTTTCCACCTTTGCCTTTTTCTGGGGATGAAAGTGGTCTGGGTCAATCACGGAGTCTTGAACCCTCCGCCAAACTTTATAAATTTTTGACGACAGCCGTTGAGGGGGCTGTTCCTGCTTTGTCTCTGGAGCTTTCTCCATAGGTGGAGATCTTTTCAATATAGCAATTGGAGAGTTCTTTCTCACCTTCCTTAGCAATTCAAAGTTGTTCCCAGTTGGAACAGCAGCGTTGACCTCCACTACTGGAGCCGGTGGAGTTATCCCTGAGGGGGAGTTGCCCCCTTCCTTCCTCACTCGTTGCCAATGGCGACGTCGAGCACGACGAGCCGTTGGGACTGGCTCAGAGATAGAGATGGCTTCTTTTTGCCCCCTGTCTGAATAGGGTGCCGCTGGTGTTAACCTCTCAAAGACTGAGGTTGTCCTTTGAGGGATGATATTCAACCTGTCGAAGACGGATCCTCGAGCAGGGGTAGGAGCAGGAATCGTCAGTCTTGAAAAGACTGACTCTTTGGCGGGAGAAGCCGCCTTAACGACTTCCGAAACAGCGGCCGTTGCCCTCTTTGGGACAGCCAATTTAGAGTTCTGATTCAGCCTGGTGAAAACAGTGGCTGTCGGTTTGGTAGCGGACGACCCGTTGACAGGGGTCGTGGTAGCAGTGAGCCGGTCGAACACCGACTTCTTGTTCACTTCCGGTGCAGGTGTCGGCATAGAGAAGCTTGTAGGTGGGACCATGGTCCCGAAAAACAGGCCGGTGGTGGACTGGGTCACCTGTTCTACCGGCAGAGCGAGGAAAGTGGCCGCTTGGGGCCCATATGTTACACCTCTCGGTGAGGTGGAGCGTCCGTTGCAGTGGTACTTCGCGCATTTGGTGCAGTTAGAATCTATGGATGCTTGAGTTCTACGCCAGACAAAAGACCAAATCTTAGCAACTTAAAATCCGAAGGCAACCATTTAACAAACCGCGATTGGTTCGCGAAGACGACACACGAAGTGTGGAGTGGAAAGAGGAAAAGGTCCCACCGGGCGTGCCAGAATCTGTTCCCCTCCGAAGGACGGCGTACAGGACCTCGATGTCCTGACGCTGAGATTCGGGGCAGATGCTATTTGGTTTTATCCGTCTACCTCTCCGAAGATGCCAAGTTGATTTATGGCACCGTGTATCGGAGGTTTAGACGGATGTGGCCGATGTAGCAGACTTCGTCAGATTCCCCCTCGCTTGAGGGGTTTTTGATTGTGGGGACGCTCTTCCCTGCAGGCGCAAGCCCCTGCAGTTAATTACGCTACCGCATCGCGGTAACAACTTTCTCCTTCTCCAGAATTTCACTTCGTGTCGTTGGTGTTTTTTTTGTTTGTGGTTGCCCGTGGATTGTATACGGAGACTGAGTAATGTCGTCGCCCGTAGGACGTGGATTAGTCCAAATCCGTATTTACTTAGATTTGGGTTTGGTGTTTTTAGTTTAAGGATGCATTAGTCGCGTTGCGGCTAAGATCAACTTAAACGTTCGTTAAGGATACGATAGTCCTGTTTGAGACTAAGATCAACTTAACGTGATCGTTTAGATCCGACAAAAGAGCGTTTGGGCTCTATTGTTCCAGTTTGGGAGATTCATGGTCCAATTTGGGACTAAAGTCTGTTTGGAGGATATGTTAGCCATTTTTGAGGTTAAGATCGACTCAAACGTTTGTTAAGGATACGTTAGTTCAGTTTGAGACTAAGATCAACTTAACGGGACCGTTTAGATCCGACAAAAGAGCATTTGGGCTCTATTGTGCCAGTTTAGGGACGTGGTGGTCCATATTCCAGTTTAGGGACGTAGGGACGTAGTGGTCCATATTCCAGTTTAGGAACGTGGTAGTCCGATATTAGTTTAAGGACGTCTCGGTCCGATATTAGTTTAAGGACTTTTCGGTCCGTCATTAGTTTAGGAACGTTTCGGTCCGTCATTAGTTTAGGGACGTTTCGGTCCAATATTAGTTTAGGGACGTTTCGGTCCAATATTAGTTTAGGGACGTTTCGGTCCACGAGTTTAAGGATCCCGCAGTCCATATGGGTGTGTGGTCGTTGGGACCCGTCACCTTTCTGACGTCGTTGAAGGATTACAACGATAAGTGCCAGAGAAGTTCGGAGATGTACCCTCGAACCGGTAGTAAATTCATTTAAGAGAGCATTTGTGCTCAGTTCAATTTAATTTAAGGACTTACGGCCAGAATTGGGCTAAGTCCAGTTGAAAATGTTCCACATTTTATGCATTGCATTTCTTCCATTTTTTTGTTTGGGCTTTGCCCGTAAGAATGCAGAGCATCAATTTATCCTAGGCTCTGCTCATTTATAAATGATGCAAGGCATCTGTTTTGTCTGGGCTTTGCCCCCCTTTATAAATGCATAACATTTTATTGTTTCGTTTGGGCTCTGCCCATTTATAAATGATGAAGAGCATCAATTTAATTAGGCATGTTTAGTCTTTTAATTGGGCTTGGCCCTTCAGGAAAGAAATGCATTGCATTTGTCAGGCGCTTTGCGCCAATTACTGAGCGCAAGCACTTGTGGTGAGAACACGTGTCATGCTCTGGTGAGCGCAAGCGCAACAGCGCAGTGCGCTGTGCTAGCGCGCTGCGCTGTTGTGTTGCTGACACGTGGCGCGCTCTCAGCGAGTTGCGCCATTCCAGAGAGCAAAGTTCTATCTCAAGAGCGCGTAACATAAGTTGTTCTACAGCTAGCACGTGGCGCTCTCTCAAGAGCGCAACAGCGCAGTTTGGAAGTGCAAAGCACTATTTTTTATCTTTGATCAAAAAAGAAAAAATAAATTTTTCTTTCATTTCAAGAATCAGAGGTTCATAAAAGTGCAAAGCACTATCTTTTTATTTATTTATTTATTTTTTTCTGTTTTAAAGAACCAGTGGTTCATAAGAAGTGCAAATCACTATTTATTATATGAAGATCATTGATCTTGTTTTTAGATCAATGATCTATTAGAGGAAATTTCTTCTCCCTTATAAAGGTTTTTTACCTCTTCTTGAAATTTTTCTCAGAGTTCTCTCTGTTTGAAGCTCTTATTTTTTTTCAATAAAATGTTCATGCCTTTGAATTGAGGCCTACGGTCCTTTTTATAGTGCCCATAAGTTTGTTGAATTTGTTAAAGAGATCTTTCTTTGATTGATTTGGGGAATTTTCCCCACCGTTGGATCTTTGATCCAAGCGCTTCTGCTTTGCAGAAGAAAATCTTCTTATTTTAACAAGAATTGAAAAGATTTCTTGGAAATTTAATTCTGTTTGGCGTAGATGCCCCAGCGCGTGACACGTATCGCGCAGCGCACTGCGTAGCGCAACTGCGCTGACACGTGTCGCGCAGCGCAGAGCGCAGCGCAACTGCTCTAGCGCAGCGCAGAGCGCAGCGCAACTGCGCTAGCGCATCCGCGCTGACACGTGTCGCGCAGAGCGCAGCGCAACTGCGCTGACACGTGTCGCGCGGCGCAACTGAAGCGTTGCTTCATAAAAATAGAGCTCTGCTCTGATTGGGCGCGCCTTCTTGGGCGTTGCGCTGACGTATTAGCGCCTGACACGTGGCGCGTTGCGTCCGGGACTTGAAGCGTTGCTTCAAAATTTTGAATTTTGAAAGCATAGCTTTGCTCTGATTGGGGGAAGATGAAGCGTTGCTTCATCTCCCGCCTCGGAATTTGAACAGAGCTTTGCTCTGATTGGGGTAAACAGTGCATACCGACGTATGGGGTCCGACCTCGGTAGAGTCTTATGGAGGAAATCGGTACTTCGTGACGTTCATCGATGATACAAGTCGGAAGACATGGGTATACACGATGAAGAAAAAATCCGATGTGTTTGGCATCTTCAAATATTGGATTGCGCAGGTGGAGAACCAAATAGGGATGAAGGTTAAATGCCTAAAGTCCGATAATGACGGGGAATACTGCACCCAATAGTTCGATGTGTTTTTCTCGCAAAAAAGGTATTCGTTGGTTGAAGACAGTACCTGGGACGCCACAGCAAAATGGTATCGCTGAAAGGATGAACAGAACGATCCTAGAGCGAGTGCGAAGCATGACCTTGGATGCGAATCTGCCAAAATTCTTATGGGCAGTAGCAGTCGATGTTGCTGTATATCTGATCAACAGAAGCCCGGCGAGTGCGCTTGATGGAGGCATTCCAGAAGAAATTTGGTTGGGTAAACTGATCAACTATTCGCACCTTAAAGTATTTGGTTGTAAAACGTATTCTTTGATTGATACGGCAAAAAGGAGTAAGCTTGACTCCAAATCTAAGAAGTGTGCTTTCATCGGGTATGGTGGAGACGAGTTCGGATATCGGCTGTAGGATTACATAAATAAGAAAGTAATACGAAACCGGAACGTTGTCTTTGATGAGCAGCACTTATATAGAGAAGAAAAGTAAGCTAAAGATGGTGTTGTATCTGAGTTCGTGGAGTTAGACGGAACTCAAGAGAACCATCAGGTGTCCACAAGTAGGGATCAAAACATGGAGGAAGCTGCAGTGCAGGATCAGGTTCAAGAACATGATGGCCACCATATTCAGCAACCATATATACCAGTTTTGAGGAGATCTACGAGAGAAAGGAGACTACCTGAAAGACTTGTGACCGACTTCATTTTGTATACGGATTCGGGAGAGCCTGAATCCCTTGAAGATGCGACGCAAGACGGTGCTAGTAAGCAGTGGGAGCGAGCTATGGACGAGGAGATGGATTCTTTGAAGAAGAACCGTACGTGGGACCTAGTGAAGCTACCCAAGGGTCGAAAAGTGTTGCTGAATAGATGGGTGTACATGATAAAAGATGAGGCAAATGGTGTGAAGTGGTACAAGGCTCACTTGGTAGTCAAAGGATATGCGCAAAAGCAACGAATTGACTATCAAGAGATATTTTCCCCTGTGGTGAAAATAACATCAATTCGGGTGATCCTTAGTATTATGGCGATGGAGGATCTGCACTTAAAGCAGCTTGATGTGAAGACCGCGTTCCTTCATGGAGATTTGGTGGAGGAGATCTATATGATGCAGCCACCGGGATATGAGGTGAAGGGAAAAGAAACTATGGTGTGTAGACTGCGAAAGAGTTTGTACGACCTTAAGCAAGCTCCAAGACAGTGGTATCTCAAATTCGATTAGTTCATGCTAGAGACGGGATTTGTGTGTGGTGAGTCAGATCACTGTGTCTATATTCAGACTTTTGAGGATGGAGACTATATCATTCTATCACTCTATATAGATGATATGTTAGTAGCGGGTCCGAACTTCGAGAAAATTCAAAGTCTGAAGAAGATGATGGCTGAAAAGTTTTCCATGAAAGATTTGGGAGCGGCCAAACAAATTTTGGGCATGAAGATCGTTCGAGATAGGAAGCAGCGGAAGCTGTGGTTATCGCAAAGCGACTATATCGAGAAGGTTTTGAAGCGATTCAACATTGACAGGTCAAAACCGGTGAGTACGCGTTTAGCAAAACATTTCAAACTCATGAAGAAGTTTTGCCCGATAACTCAAGAGCAGAAAGACAAGATGGCAAGAGTGCCTTATGCTTCTGCGGTGGGGAGTTTAATGTATCCAATGGTGAGTACGAGACCAGATATTGCACATGCAGTGGGAGTTGTGAGCCGGTATATGCAAAACCCGAAGAAGGAGCATTGGAATGCGGTGAAGTGGATTTTGAGGTATCTTAGGGGTACGTCTAGTCACTGCTTATGTTTCGGGGGTGACTCTCTAAATGTGCAAGGTTACGCTGATGCGGACTACTCGGATGATCGAGATAGTGGGAAGAGCACAACGGGATACGTATATACAGTTGGGGGAACATCGGTGAGTTGGGTATCTCAACTGCAAAAAGTGGTACCATTGTCAACTACGGAGGCTGAGTATGTGGCGATCACGGAAGCCAGCAAAGAGATGATATGGTTACAAGGGTTGCTCGAAGAGTTGAGTAAGAAGCAAGACTTCAATACCTTGTGGAGTGACAGCCAAACTGCAATACATTTGGCGAAGAATGCAGCATATCATTCTCGGACGAAGCATATCAAGGTGCAGTACCACTTCATACGTATGGCGTTAGAAGATGGTGAGTTGACACTGCAGAAGATCGCGGGAGAAAAGAATCCGGCGGATATGTTCACCAAAATTGTAGACAGAGATAAGCTGAATCTCTATTGCAGAACGGTGAATCTCTCCATGAAAATTTGATGAGAAGAGAGCAGCATCGGAATCGTGTGAAGTTTACTAGTGTTGAGAATCAAACCAAAAAATACTCCAAGTGGGACAATATCGAGATTGTGAAGAATTTGCATCAAGGTGGAGTTTGTTGAAAATTGATGCAAATTAAAGTATAGGGTTAGGTGCTACTTTTGACATGCATGACATTATTAGGTGGTGACAATGAAAGGTGGTGACTTTGTTAGATAGTGACATTGTCCTGAGTGCTATAAAAGCACATCTTATGAGTGAGGTATTTTGTATCAATCACAAGTATTATCACAAGAGGCAAAGACTAAGAGAGACTTGTATAGAGAGATTTGAGAGAAATTTTCTACGGTTGTTCTTGTGTGTAAACTTGATTCAAGTATAGTAGACGTTTGCAAATTCTGCTCTGCCGGGGACTAGCCATACGGTGGGTGAACCTCGTTAACAAATCTATCTTATTTGTGATTGATTGTTTTCTTATTCCTGCACTTTTATTTATATTGTCTTTCATCGTTTAATTGCGTGATTGTATTTTTGCGTGATTTGGGTTTTGTCGCGAGCACTGTTCCGTGGATCGACTCCCCCTCCCAACTATACGAGATATCCGCCGCTCCACGTTCCGCGTCCGCAATGGATCCAAACACTTCAATCTTTGAAAATAAATTTTAGGTTGAGATTTATTTTAAGGAAAATATTTTTGAACCTGACTACTTTTGTTATGAATATAAACATTTCAATTTTAAGCGTGCTAAACAGTTTAAGCTCTGATCAAGAACTTTAGCCACTAAATACCCACCACTCAGACCGAACCGCCGCTTTTACTTAAGCGGCCGTCTAGACCTCTTTTTAGAACATTTTCGTAAGTTGATATATTTGTACTTTATAATTTCCATGTGTGCTATCCCTTATTCTATCGAGTATGACCACCTAATTTTGGTTGCTCCTTTCTTTGTCTTTCATCTTGATTTTCTATCTACCTTTTCTTTTCAATTTATACAAAAGTAAGTTAAATAAAAGGTTTTTTATGTTATTTTCGTTATGATTCCCAAGCTGGCTCAAGTCACTAAGGAAGATATTTTCATATGAAAATAACGAAGATATTTTCATGTGTATAATCAAGCTTTTTTTAGATCGACATTCTCAACATATTTTTATTCTGATATTTTAGTGTGATTAAATTTTTAGAATCAAAATTTTCGTAATAGTTGCACTCGAGTTTATGTTACCCAGTGCAAGAACATGGCCTGCTAAACATATATATTTTCTCAATCCTTGTCATATCTTTAAAGTTTAGGTATTATTGCAGAATCTATTCAATTCTCACATGATATATCTTTAAAGTTTAGGTATTATTACACAATCTATTCAATTCTCACATGATGTGTGTTGTTGCGTAAAGGCTCAGATTTCGGCTCAAGGGGTTTTCAACAGCAGAATACCATGTTAGAATTAATCCAAATTATCTTCTCAACATTCCTTACTAATACTATTAGAAGTTTTGATACACCCATTAACTTCCAACAGATGATGCATTTTATTTCGAAGCAAACCAAACAACAAAGCTTGATAAGTTGAACAACGGTCTTACAACATGAATCAAATTATTTTTCTTATTTTACCCAAAAAAATAAAAATTCTAACCCCCATTTTACCACATAATTTATATATGAAAAATGTGTTTGAAAACTTCAAAGAAATAAATATGGGCAACATTATATATATATATATATATATATATATATATATATATATATATATATATAAATGTTAATTAAACAATTACATTAAAACTACATGAAGGACAACACTAAACTTAAGAACAAATGTTGCAACCTTGTTTTCTTTTTTTTATCTTTTTCTCCTGCAGCAAACAAAAATAGCAAGCTCACTAAGTTCCACAACAATTCTAAAACTTATTTTTTTACCCCCATTTTTGGTAACAAATTCATAAATCCATTTGCTGAAATGCTACATGGTCTTTCATGCAACTCATTATATACAAATTGCGCACTGAAATGCGTTGCTAAAATGTAGGGAAAATGGTTAAGGGATCATGTAAGATCATTATATATAGCGATTCCGATCGAGAGAACTGCGAGAACGATAATAAAAACTGACATCATCTTGTCCCGCCTGGTCGCTATGCTGTGATGATCCCTGAAACAAAGCAAAAAATAAATAAATAAAATTGTGAAACATTGCCTTAACCGCCTTTTCTCTCTATCTTTTTCTTTAACTTTAAGAAGTGAAAGGTTGTTTCCTGCAATTTACCATGATTTTTCCAATCTTTCTATATTCTCGGGACTCATATAGATTGCAGTTTGCTCCTTATAAGTGATTTTAATTGCAGAAAACCACCTGAAATTTGCCATGTAGCAGGACATACCATCCTTTTCTTTAACTTATAAAGGTGAAGGGTGTTATTTAGAGCCTTAATTTTTCAAACCAAATCTTAAAATAATATCAAGAAATCACCTGAGGGTTATAGCAGCAGGAAAAATAAAGCCAATGAAGACTGCAGCGGCTGTGGAAAACGAATCCCAAATGCTCGGAATCAAATTCGCAAACATGAAAACCATTGAGAGCAGCCCCACGGTAACAGATGCAAATCTGTTGTTGTTAGAAAACGAAGGCGGCCACAGTGGAAGTAAAAGGTCGTTGACGTTGAGGCGAAGGGCAAAGAAGATGACTGGGAAAGCTAGCATGAGGTGAAGTGCATAGCTCACTCGAACAATGTCAGTGAGAACAGAGCTATATCGGATATCAAGCTTAGAATTGAAGTTAATGAGTACATCGTCGAGGATATGTTCGCCAAAGAGGAAGTAAGCACAGAAGCCTGTGGCTATGTAGAGTATAGAACATAAGAGAAGCGAAGTCCTCACAATGCATTGAAACAACAAAGGGTTTTTGACCTCGTTTTCTATACTGTGAACTGCAAAAAAAAAAATCAAAGAATAAACAGATAATAAAAATGAGTAGAACAAGAGAAGGGTATTTTAGGTAATTTATGTAATAATTTTATCCTAGTTAGTTGTTGGGATTATGTCTCGTATCCGAATATGCATTTATGGATATGGTCAATTAGACCCTAGCATAATAAAACAATTCATTGATAACATGAAAGTAGAAAAGTCACAATAACAAGAGAAAGAAACAGAAATAATAATTTTCAAAAAAATCATCCCTCAGACAAAAAAAAATTTATTGACTAGTGATCAACATTCATCGAACAAAATCTTCAAAAACCATCGATAAATTAAGTGGATTTCATCTTTTTATGCACTTGCCTAAAAATGTAGCATAGTATAAATTTTATGATGTAGAACCAAAGAAGAAGCTTTTTTATCATGGAAGATCCTAGAATTTCTTTCAACCCAAATGCACCAACAAAATACCATGAAAAACATATCCCGATCATTTCTAGTATTCTTCTTAGCACTTTTGGTTCGCCACTTTGTCCATAACAAGAACATTGATGTCGGCTTTCCTTTAATCTTCCATAAATTCCATATAGATTTTACAAAGGAACGTCTTAGAAAAATATGCTCAATTGTTTCTGGTTCTACGTTGCACATAACACATAAATAACACATAAATTCCCTTTGTTAACACTTGTATAGGTTCTGCGTTGCATTTATGGGCCATTTAGGCCGGGTCACCTATAGGTTTTTGGTACTATAAATATCTCTCTTTTGGGTGAGAGATAGTGGGCTTGAGAGACGTGATGTGAGTATGAGGGCTTTGTGCCTCCCTTTTTTTGTGTGAGAGCAAGAGAGAGGAGATGACGAGTGAGAGAGCTTCGTTAGGAGCTTTATAATCTCCTTATAGATCAATATAATTTTAATGCTTGTTTTTGCCCTGTAGATGTACCGAGGTGGTCGAATCATGCTACATCCGGTGTTTTTCTTCTTTACGGTGTGAACCATGTGATTGTGTTATCTATCTTGTGTTTTAGATGTAGTGAGGTGGTCGGAACCCCCAACATTAATGATATGAATAGAGAGGCAGCCCTCATATACCTTTTTCCCCCAATTGTTGTATGTCAAGATTTTGAGATTCACACACTAGCCACGTTATCAGAACACTTAGAGCATATTAGCATAATTGTAGTCAAACATGCGACGCCTTTCTGAGTACCAACCATTGGAGTTGAAACTATATTTATTTTATTTAGTTGAAATTCAGTTTTTGAGTTTATAGATTATATTATATTTCTCATCTCATGAACAAGATATAGCACTTGTTCTACTACCCTTCAGTTTTTAGCAAATGGCTATTTTTCTTGCAATGCCGACGAAATGAATTAGAAATGGAAAAAATGATTGTTTATCGAACAACTATTTACTCATAAATTTTTCAAAATCTAAGGATCAACAAAGGCAGTGCCTACCGTAGTAATGACAGACAAATGCAGTGACGAGAACGGGGACTGCGGTGAATAGATTCCAGACAGATGCCAAATTATTTATCTCTGGCAGCAATCTTGGTGTCTCTATACCTCTCTTCACGAATTTGAGAATCAGAATTGCAACTGTGACGACAACAAACAGAACTGCCAGAACAAATGAGATTGCAGATGTATATCGCAACGAATCTGCAAGAAAAGAAGCAGAACTCTATCAGTGATCAATCATTCTAAGTATTGAACCGGATTCTAAATTCAACCTCGTTATAGCGGTGAATAATTATCCGTACCTGCACGCCTGAAGCAAAAACAGAAAGACTTGTACATAGAAGAACAAAAAACCGACTGTTCCACCAATGATGCCCAAACCATTCTTCTAATACACCAGTGTGTTGAGAGCCACCGCTAGAGGATGTTCCAGAAAGCACGTCGCCTTGCCAAGATGTAAATATCCAATATAAGAAAGTAGAATTGATAAAACGAGGACATTGTTTTCAGAACAAATTAACCAGTCAATCGGCATGATTTTCAGTTTGTAATTTGCTAAAATTAGTTATCAAGGATCTTTTGCGAGTTGACGTTGGTTTGAGCATCTGGTTTGAAATGCAAGGGGAAAGAAAAGTCTCACACAGTCACAAGTTTTAAAAATAAAAAAACAAATAACTCCAAGTTTAGATTCATATTTTCGCAGATAACAGCCACCAAAATGAGCAAAAATGGAGTGTGCGACCATATACGAATACTCTCACTTTGACGTCGGTTTCAGCAAACTGAAAACACATGTCATAACACTCCAGTATAGTTATGCAGTTGGTGAACATTAAAACCAATTAAATAACAGGGTCATGCAATAGCCAAAAATAAATTTGAGTCGATCTGCATTTGATAACTTTTAATATAGAGATTGACCCTAGAGGTGTTACATAGTAAACCAGTTGAAGGGTGACAAGTCTTAGAAATAAAGGAACTAAAACAGAATTGAAATTTTAGATTTTAAAGTTTACCAATAATAATCATGTAGACAACCATTACGCCGATATTGCTCAGAAACACGCAAATTTGCAGAATCATCCTCCATCTTCCCCCAAATGCATCCTCCATCACTCCTCCATATGAACCTCCGTATGAATTCACCTTCCCTGCCCGGCTAAATTTAATCAACATCTTAACCGAGTAATCGGTGAGGAAAGCCACAAACACAATCATAGCAATTCCGGGGATTAAGCCCAACACTTTCATTGTCACGGGCAAAGTCATGATCCCAGCTCCAACTATGGTATTGGATAGATTGGACACTGCACTCAAAAAGGAAGGGCCTTTCGGTTCATCTGAGTCATCGGAAGGTCTATTCGGTTCTTGTGAATCATCGGGAGGGCTATTCGGTACTTGTGAATCATCGGGAGGGCTATTCGGTTCTTGTGAATCATCGGGAGGGCTATTCAGTTCTTGTGAATCATCAGAATCCGCCTCTTTGCTTTGTAGAAGAGGTACAGTATTGGTTTCCATCTCTGCCTATTCTTTCGCCTTCGCTGTAGCAATTACAAAGACAATCAAGAACAAAAACCCGTCTCAAAATTCACACTTTTAAGCAAACTTTTAGTCAAGGACTAGGGTTTCAAGCATGGAACCAATCCATTGTAGAATGGGTTTCAAAGATTAATACATCACAAGATCGGCTAAATGTCTTAACTAGATATCTTTTACAAAGAACACTTTATCAAGAAGACCATTTTCTTAACACCTCACCATCAAAACTAGCACTAAGATGGAGATGAAGATGATGTTAGCAAGATTTTATTAAGCAAGGCGTAGAATTTTTTTAAAAAAAACTACCGAAAACTGCAGCAGCAGCTGCAGCATTGATCTCATTTTCATTAAAAGAAATTTGGAGAAAACCCCAAAAAACGGTAGCCACTACAAAGAAACTCAAAGAAAACCAAGAACCCATCTCAAAGTTCACATTTTAAAGTAAAATTTCAATCAAGAACTTAACTTTCAAGCATGAAACAATCTTAAAGATATTTAAGCTACTAAGGCTTAGATATATCACAAAATCAACTAACATGTCGTAATTCATCTCTTTAACAATGAATAATAATCAAGAAAGATCATAGGCATGAAGATTAAGAGAATGATAGCAAGAATTTTTACGTACCCCTCCCCTAATGAGATGCAGAGAACTGCAGCAGCTTCAGGTCCCTTTCAAAGAGAAAATGGTTCAAAATGAGAAGAAAAATTCTCTATAAATTAAGACCATAAGCATGCACATATATACGACTTTGAATGGCGTTTTATGTAATATTGGAGAAAAGTATGGGCTGTTTTCATCCGTGTCAAAACATTATTATTTACATGATTACCCAAGAGTTTAACTGAGTTTTGTACACAACACATGAATACAACAACATGCATATGCATTGTTGGTTTTGCTACATTTGGAGGATTTGAATAGGGGATCTCTTGTAAAGAGTGTTATCGTTAGATATTAATCTCCTTCCACAGTAATATGTTTGTGTCCAACACATATTAAACGCCAACATGCATTTGCATGACACTTGTATGACAATATCGAACATGTATATATACGTATCAAACACATTATATATGTGTCGTATGTATGTTGTATGTATGTCTTACACATGTACATGATTTTAGTATGCTATAATTATCATGTGCCTTTTTGGATGCAGTCCTTTTTATTTATTTTTTCATGTTTTATAAGAGAGTTGTGTCTATGCATGTCCAACTTCCGTCTATTTCTTGACCCTCCAAGCAATATAAAGAAGAAGTATAAAAGTTATAGGGCTTTAGATGAGATTCATTTGATTCTTTCGCTGGTGCCTCTGTCTTGGAGATTGCAAAAAAAATATCTTGGGCTGAAATGGAGTTGAAATTGGTATTATTAGTTGACATTGGAGAGTAGATGAAACATGACAATTGACTTCAGACTTATGATCCTATGTAATCATTAGGATGTATTTACTTGGATGTTAGACTCGTTACATTTTCTTGTATATGTTGTTGTAGCAGTTTTATATTTCTTATATAAAATAATATATATTTGTGTTCCTGTATCCCAAATTTTGGGATTTTTCCATCTCCCTGTATCGCATCGTATCGTGTCCGTGGCCGTGTAACCTTGCTTTTCACAGACACAGGCGATAGAAATTGATGAATTAACTAAAATGTATGCATCAAAATAGTGAGATATTGATGAACATTAATGAATTTAGGGGGGAGGGGGGGGGGGGGCGCATTTAGCATGAATAAATGAATGGATATGGATACATGAAGATATTTTAGTTAAATATAATTAAAATAATAATAATAATAACAATGATATAAATTTTAACTCATGAAGCATATGCAACCTTCGCAAACTTTTTAAATTAGAAAGGTCAATGAAAATATGTGCTTGATATGAAAATCCAAGTATAGATTACCTTTTGGATGACTGCTGCTCTCAAACTCCCAACCACTCCAAAGCTCAAAAGCTGAGGCCTTGTATATCTTCTCTCATCCCCAAAAATGAAAGGGGTGTGTGTGTGTGTGCGCGCGCGCGCGCGCGTGTGTGTGCATGCGTGTGTCCCAGAAAATGATATGCGTGTGTGCATGCGCGTGTGTCTATAGCCCAGAGACTATTGTGTTTATGCTTGTTTTAGTATCTGCTATGATCTTTAAATGAAACACGGTGACGATCCTATCTTCACTCACAGCACAAAACTATTTCAAACTAGTCAACTCACACAAACTCTAGGGGCTTGGAGTAGCCCATTGGTGCGGCTTGGAGTAGCCCATAGGGGAGACCCGGGTTCAAGTCTAGGGTACCCCATTAATGAGGGGTCCCTAATTTATCCCACCTATTATCTCAAAATTCACACAAACTTTAAATTGAAAAGCAAGTTCTCTGTGAAGCTCTGATATGTCTCACAACTTCCCCTATTCATGAAACTCAACTAAATTCAGCAATTCTCTTCATCTTCAATCTCACTTAACAATGATGCACGAGTCCTAGCGTTTCATGAGGCATCAACTATTCGTAAGATTTATCTATACGATGTTTTGGGGATGAGATCATACCTGCACGATCGAACCATCGGCTCGAAACCTCCTGAAAATCTCTTCCCGAGCTTCTCAACACAAGCACTCCTGTCCTTTCCTCGCAATTCAGGATGAAGAGAAGGAGACCTGTCTCCCATATTGAGACATTTTGCCTTCATACTATGTTTCCAGGAAGCAAAACTATTGTGTTAAGCCTTGGCTTTCTGATATGGGAAATGAAGTGGATCGAATCTTGCGAGTATTTTAGAAGGAAAACAGATAAAATATAATAATAATAAAAAAGAACCGGATATACATAGATCTCCCAATTGTGGTGTGTCAAGATTTTCAAGATTCTCAGACTATCAACTATCGAACATAACCTTCTAGTTAGCTTGAGATAAGTTCAAGTATTATGAAAGAGAGAAGAATATCAAATTGATTTACCATTTATCAGGTTATGAATCATGTTAGTAAGGCACTGAGCCTCAGTTCATAAAAATATAGTAACGAGCATGGTTAAACATGATACTGAAATTCCTCAAAAATCAATTCATCCGATCCATCTACTCTCTAGAAAACAAGAAACCCAATACATATTCGAGATATATTTTCAATTAAAAAATGTTGTAGGACTTGAATATCAGTTCAATATTTAGCATATAACATAGAGGCGATCTGATTCCTGTTCTGAATTAGTTGATGTTCACCTGCCAATGCTTTTGAGAAATAAATATCTTTGACACATACTGACAATATGAAATTTCTAAATTTATTTTCAACATAACAGTCGAAAGTGTATAATGATCGATGTTTCGATCGTAGCCTTATAATTGGTGCCATCTGTGATTATATGACAATGGAAGGTGGGTATCTATCTCCTTGTTTAAGGCGTCTGCGGCATTCCCTTTCCTGATTATGCTATGCGTTAGTAATAAAACTCTTGAAACAAAACAAAGCTGATTGATACAAAAGAAAGTGTCAATCAAAGCAAATTATAGTAACTTTATGCAATACATAATATATGTTTTATATATGAGAATATATTTGTATACTTTTCTATTATATATATATATATGAAAAATGGAATTGTTAGATGGAAATTTGCCTGGCCAGCTCTGGAAAAAAGAAAAGAAAAGAAAAGAAAAAAGAAAGATAAGTGGTCCACTCAGATACTGAATATTGTACTTCTACAGATTTGAAAGTGAAAAAAAATCTCTGAGAAAGATATGCTTCTAAGATGACCAAATATCAAAACATAATGACATAACGATCAAAGAGTTTTGATCCGACATTTGCTTAATATCCCCTAACACCTTTTGCGGCTACACAAAGATCAAACTCTAGAAACAAAATAAACAAGATAGATGCAAATCAGTCTGAGTTGCTACAAATTATAGAACGCCAAGTTTGCTTCTACGGCAAGCAAAGAGGTTAGGATAGCTTCGTCGGCTTCTTAGGTGAGAAGATACGGTTCAATGCACAGGAAGAGATCAAGCTGGCTTTCAACAGATCCAATACCTGCATCAGAGGAAGGTATTGAAAGTTCCATCAGAGAATAAACAACAACAAAATCACTTCTGGGAGAAAAAACAACAGGTAGAAGAGTACTGTCAACTAAATTATATCAAGAAAAATAGAGGATTGGAACACTTGACCTTAGCTTCTCCGAGTGTGACCTCCTTCTCTACTAAGTTGCTGATAGGCTCTTTGAGTTGCTTGATCACATCGACTGCAGAGGCGGGTGAAAGCGGTGTTATAGCCATATCATCAGTAACCGTGAACCTAACCGAATTCTTTGCATAACCTCCTCCTTTTTTTGTACTTGAATTTGGAAGCTTTGGATTCACCTCGTTTGTGGTTACCACATCTATATTATGCTTGCACTTAGTTTTTTTATCGATATTCGTTACATTAAACCAGCAGGTTTGACATCCGTGCGCGTTGGTTCTGATGGACACATCAGCTTCAATCCCTAGTATTTGGTTGTTGCAGTTAAAATGCGGGTAGAGCTTCGGGGACAGTAACATGTTCTTGGATTCCGTGGACATGATACAATCGTTACCGGCAGACAAGACCTCGACGCTGGTGTACAAGTTGTCGACACAACCGACGGAGGACTGCTTGTCCAATAGCTTCACAATGGATCCAAGTGGGAAGGTTAGGAAGGAGAGGAGGACATCTGCAAAGTCATTCCCTACTTCAGCAGAGATAACCTTTCCTGTCCTTTTGTTTTGAAGAAGCTTCATACTTACTGTCTTTCTCAAATTTACAGCTTCTGCACCACCTTCCAATTTGATCTGAGGGGTCTCTATAAGCTCACATTCTTCTTCTTGGTAGTCAATTGATTCCTTTCTCCGTAGGAAAACATCAGTAAGTGGTGTCTTTGATACCAATAGCCTCCTTAGTATAGCGAAAATCTGAGACAGAAAAACCAATTATACAAGGTTGGTTTGTCTATAAAAATGGTTTTAACTAAATGCATATTTGTTTTACCTGAACCCTGCGAACATTCACAATCCGCGTCTCAAGGGTAGTTGCATCTTTGATCCCTAGCTTTTGAAGCAGAGAAAGGGTAGCCGTTACACTGCCGGGTGCTACATTCAAGTCATCGCTGATAACATAAGTTGCTGCTCCTTTCAGAAACACATAATTTTTTCCATCATTATTTTTCGGTGTCCATTCAACACCTTTATCCATAGGTTTTCCACAAGGACAGCGAACACCACATACCGAACTGTAAAGGCGGTTAGTGTCGGTGAAGCAAGCAAATGTTGGGCACCTATAAAACCGACGAGGGTTTAAATCATCAACAACATACACGAACAAATCTTCACATAGCCGTTCAGCCGTGCTTCTAGGCTTCAGCAACATATCCTTACATGCTTCGGTCTCAAAGTACTTGACGTCGAGATTTTCCACACTCTCATACAACTTGTCCATGCATTTAATCGACGATCGCTTGTTTAGGAGTCTGATGATGGTACCCATGGGCAAAGTCAAGAAGCTCAAAAGTACATCTACAAAATCCTTTTCCGCTTCGGCAAACACCACCCTATTCTCTTCCTTATCAACAACAAGCTTCACTCTAATAAAGGCCATGGTAATTGAGGATTATATCTTCTGCAGATTCGCTCGGACCCCAACTCTCACCGTTTAATGAATATAGACTGTTTGGTTCCTCGTAATGGCAAAGTTAGGAATTTAGAATTGATACAATACCAAAATATATCAATAACTTTAGCATAATTTCAAAAATAATCCAAAACGATCGATGAATATCAAAACATGAACCATCTATTATATCAGTTAAAACATCTTTAAATTACACTATTTTTATGCTAATATGAAATATTTATTGTTAATTGCAATAGAGTATGAATTTGTATACAATCATATTGTACAACTATGCAACAAAAATATTTTCCAATTAATTAATCTTCAAGTTCTAATTTAGATTCATCATTGTAAGAATGTCAAGGGTCAAATAAAATTTACAAAACCCTCAAGAAGTTTTTTTTTTTAAAAAAAAGAGAGAGAAGAAAAATGATATATAGAAGTTGTAGCATCATTAACAAGCAAACTTGTATAAGAAATATTTCACATAAAAATTAAAACAAACCTTCTTCTTAATTAAAGCTTCAATTCAAATAATGCGTTCCGAGTTGAATTTCTTCGTTTGGAACTAATGACTTTCTTTTCTGGTAAAAGTATATATAGAGCGGAGAGAGAAAGATTTGAGTAAAAAATTATGGATTTTATTGGATTTTATTGTTTGTATTTAATATTTAAATAGATAACCATCTAAATTAATTTGATTTTGTTGGATAACTGTTATTTCTTATCCTCCAAAAGTAAATAAAAAATCACTTTGAAATCTAAACTAATTTTTGCCTCTAACCACATCATTATTCACACCAACTTTATTTTTTTTTTACTTTCTTAGTCCAAACCTACCATATTTTTTTAATATAGAGAAAGTACTAGATCCAGAAAGTACTTTCTTTTGAGGTCCCTTTATAATTCATGTGTTCCCTCAGTAAATTATATAACTACCTGAAAAGGCAAGACAAAAATAAATACTCAAAGTACAACTTATCCAATTACATTCTTTTTCTTGGTCCAATTTTATAATACTCTAAGCAGTTTTTGAGTTGCCCGCACAGGGATTTTTCCGAACCCCTAGCTCAGGACCCAACCCACCCACCCCCAACCCCGGTGCGGATCCGTTAAGTAAGGGTTGTTAAGTAAGGGTTCGTGTTTTTTTCAAATTCATAAACTTTTTCATGTGGCGTCCTACGAACGATCTGTTCTGTTCACGTTGTTCGACACATCTTAGATAGTGTACGGATGAAAAACCGTATCGAACGGAAGTGTTTTGCATGTGTAGAAACATATGGATTTATTTCGACCGAACGAATTTTAGAATTTTAGTACAAGGTTTGACACATGCATAACACTTCCGATTGATGCGATTTTTCACGGCTTAGTGCATGCAACTAAGCCGGTCATGTCTTGGGCGAAAAATAAAATGCTCCAAGTTCGCCAGTAATATGTGCATAGGTATACATAGATGCACTTAACTTCTCAAAAATTGTTCTCTCAGTGCCACTAATGTTTGTAAACAGGTCCATGAATTCTAAGTGCCACTAATGTTTGTAAACAGGTCCACTAATTGTTCTCTAAGTGCCACTAATTTTGTTGGATAACTGTTGTATGTTTTCCACTAGGCTGCTCAAGAGGTAGGGGAGGCGGCTTTAATAGTTTAATTGAAGCCATCAACAGAAATAGTAATGGATCAATTTTCTAAATCTCAGATATGAGGATCGCATCGGTCCGAAGATTTTCATATCGGATATCATGATATACAAGATGATATTTTCTAAATATGGATTTCTCAAGTTTTGCATTATAAAATATTAAAAATATAGCTTAACATAAAAGGTTAGCTTTCTCAAAGAAATTCATCCTCAATAGTTCAATGGTGAGGAATTGACCACAGGTTTGAATCTCAGAAATTCCGAAAAATCATCCAATGTTTTTCAGAATTTCAAGGCCTTGGAGGCATCAATCTTTGAAAACACAGCCTCCAAAAAAAAGAAGCGGAAAGATGTACAAATTAATTTTTGAAACATACTGAACATTAAAAAAGAGAGAAACACGGGGAGAGGGGAAGAGAGGGGTACCAATATGGGGTTCATCGATCTTCGTCGAATGTGAGGGTTCGTCCATATTTGAAGATGAGAGAATAGGAGAAGACAAGATTTAGGGTTTCATTTTCAGAAAAATTCAAAATTTCAAGGAGAGGAGAGGGAATATTGATGTTTGTTTTTTTTCATTTTTAACTAGTCACGATATATAGGCAGATATGATATTTATGTACAATCATATTGTACAACTATGCAACAAAAATATTTTCCAATTAATTAATCTTCAAGTTCCAATTTAGATTCATCACTGTAAGAACGTCAAGGGTCAAATAAAATTTACAAAACCATCAAAAAGTTTTTTTTTAAAAAAAGAGAGAGAAGAAAAATGATATATAGAAGTTGTAGCATCATTAACAAGTAAACTTGTATAACAAATATTTCTCATAAAAATTAAAACAAACCTTCTTCTTAATTAAAGCTTCAATTCAAATAATGCCTTCCGAGTTGAATTTCTTCTTTTGGAACTAATGACTTTCTTTTCTGCTAAAAGTATATATAGAGTGGAAAGAGAAAGATTTGAGTAAAAAATTATAGATTTTATTGGATTTTATTGTTTGTATTTAATATTTAAATAGATAAACATCTAAATTAATTTGATTTGTTGGATAACTGTTATTTCTTACCCTCCAAAAGTAAATAAAAATCACTTTGAAATCTAAACTAATTTTTGTCTCTAACCACATCATTATTCACACCAACTTTCTTTTTTTAGTTTCTTAGTCCAAACCAACTATATTTTTTCATATAGAGAAAGTACTTGGTCCAGAAATGCGATTTTTCACGGCTTAGTGCACGCAACTAAGCCGGTCATGTCTTGGGCGAAAAATAAAATGCTCCAAGTTTGCCAATAATAAGCAATTAACCGTAGGTTCGAATCTCAGAAATTCTCAAAAATTATCCAATTTTTTTTCAGAATTTCAAGGTCTTGGAAACTGACCCTGAAGATGCACAAATTAATTTTTGGAACATACTCAACATTAAAAAAGAGAGGAACACAGGGAGAGGGGAAGAGAGGGGTACCAATTTGGAGTTCGTTGATCTTCGTCGAATGTGAGGGTTCGTCAATCTCTAAAACACGGAAAGATGTATGTATTATTTTTGAAAAGTACCCAACATTTAAATTTAAAAAAAAGAGAGAAAAACACGGGGAGAGGGAAAGACGAGATTTAGAGTTTCATTTTCAGAAAAATTCAAAATTTCAAGGAGAGGAGAGGGAATATTGATTTTTTTTTTTCATTTTTAACTAGTTACTTTGTTACGGATCGGGTGTTGGTCTGTTTGAATACTACCTAAAACCCAAAACAAGATTTTTGAGAAAAAATCACCATATATAGGCAGATACGATATTTACGTAATATCGACAGATATTTTCTAAAAATTGAAAAAAGTTATAATTTTAAGATATTGTTTCTTCTCCAAACCGATATATTGACAATATATATTGGATATATATTTAGAATATTGTTATGAATACACACACATACATAATAGATAGATAAATGAAAATCATGTGTTTTTTAGGCTTATGACAATACCACAATGAATAAGATTTATACTATTGATGATCGACATTTTGCAACCACTTAATGTGCACAAAATTATATACAAAGTGCATATTCTCATTTACGAATATTTTAACATATGCAGAACGAGTTAGCTATCCCAATGCATTATCTCTTTACTCATTAGGGTTTATATATATACCTTAAAATATGTTGAAATGGAACTCATATGTAATGAGGATTTCTATCTCATCTACACTTGGCTTCCATTTATAAGTATTGTAAACTTTGGTCCTTTGGTAACCTTAGAGGGTATTGTCCAATGTAGTTGTAAACTATGTAACTTACGTTCGGATACGGATACGGATATGGGATATGATACAATGCAGATTCGCAGATTCACATTGTTCTTTAAAAAAAAAACGAGGATACGAGATACGTTTTTATATCCACTATTAATTAAATAAATATGGATATTAAGATGTAATATAAATATATGATGATATATATAAATAATGGCATCATGTTGGATATTGCACTTTCAAATTTTCAAGAGTAACAGGAGAGGTGTCGATTCAAGAGAGGTTGATGAAACATTTACAGTCTGAGCAAATCCGAAAGAATCCGAAAATTTGCAAGAGTTATTTCATGATAACTAAGCTCGTTACAGTATATAGTAAGGCTACTCAGGCAAGATTAGAAACAGGTAACTGATTTTGAGATCCTCAGTTACTTATAATTTAAGTATTTATGTAGTTTTCATTATAGACATTTCAAAATGCTGCTAGGAAACATTGTTCTTCTTTTGGAAAGGCGTGTTCTTTGATTTTTTATTTTTATTTTTCTCTTTGCAGATTAGAACTAGAAAAGAGAAACCTTTCCCCTTTATTTGACAGGTTTTATTTTGCATAAGATCTCACTTTTAGTTCTAATTTCGATATTAATTTATTCTTTCTCTTTACAGATTAAAAATAGAAAAGAATGATCTTTCCCCTTCTTTTGGCAAGTTTTATTTTTGCATCAGATCATTTAAGAGAATATATCTGATATAGCTCTGTTCTCACAAAATAGTTATCAAATAAGAGAATCACATCGATCTATATAGCACGGATACAGGATACGATACGGATTCATGGATGCACAACCTTTCAAAAACCTAGGATACATGATACATTTTATATCGATTTTAAATAAAATATTAAAAATATATATTAAGATATACGTATAAATATATAATAACATACAAAAATAATGGCATTAAGTCAGATATTCAATACACTGTCAAAGTTTTAAGAGTCTTAATTTTTTAGAAAGAGATGAGAAGCGTCGATTCGAAAGAGGTTGATGAGACATTTACAAGTTCGAGAGAATCTGGGTTTTGAACTCCAATTCGCAGTCGAGGATGATTCATGAGGCGTTTCCAAATATCCATGCTTCATAGGCGTTGATGATACTTGCATTGATTTTCAAATTTATAATCTACTTCTGTTTGAATTTTTTGGTGCTTTATAAAAAAAGAAAAGAATATGACCAACGAAACATAGCTACCATAACCTGATCATCCATACAACTTACAACCTAATCATTCATACAACTTATGAATATGATAACGAAGTTGTTAGAATATTAGATATATTTTCTCAATCCTTGTCTTATCTTTAAAGTTTAGGTATTATTGCACAATCTATTCAATTCTCACATGATGCCTGTTCAGATTTTGGCTCAAAGGGTTTAATTTCAACAGCAGAATACCATATGTTAGAATACAAATTATCTTCTCAGCATTCCTTACTAATACTATTCGAAGTTTTGATACAGTGATTAACATATAGAAGTTCTGACACCCATTGACTTTCAACATATGATGCATTTTATTTCTAAGCAAACCTAACAATAACTTGATAAGTCGAACAACAGTCTTACAGCATGAATCAAATTATTTTTTTTATTTTACCCAAAAAAAATAATTTCTAACCCCTATTTTACCACATAATTTATATATGAAAAATGTGTTTGAAAACTTCAAAGAAATAAATATGGGCAACATTAAATATATAAATAATTAAATGCTAATTTAACAATTACATTAAAACTACATGAAGGACAACACTAACATAACAACAAATGTTGCAACCTTTTCTTCTTTTCTATTTTTATCCTTTTCTCGTGCAGCAAACAAAAATAGCAAGCTCACTAAGTTCCACAAAAATTCTAAAACTTAATTTTTGTACCCCCATTTTCGGTAACAAATTCATAAATCCTTTTGCTGAAATGCTATAGTCTTTCTTGCAACTCATTATATACAGATTGTGCACTGAAATGTATTACTAAAATGTAGGGAAAATGGTCAAGGGATCATGTAAGGTCATTATATATAGCAATTCCAATCGACAAAAGAACGATAATAAAAACCGACATCATCTTATCCCGCCTAGTCGCTACGCTGTGACGATCCCTGAAACAAAACAAATAAATAAATAAATAAAATTGTGAAACATTGCCTTGACCGCCTTTTTTCCCTTTTCTTTGACTTTAAGAAGTGAAGGTTGTTTCCTGCAATTTTCCATGATTTTTCCAATCATAAACTGAACTGAGAATGCCATTTTTTCAATCTTTATATATTCTTGGGACTCATATTGATTGCGGTTTGCTCGTTATTAGTGATTTTAATTGCAGAAAACTACCTGAAATTTGCCATGTGGCAGGACATACCATCCTTTTCTTTAACTTGTAAAGGTGAAAGGTGTTATTTTAAGCGATTTAGAGCCTTAATTTTTCAAACCAAATCTTAAAAGAACATCAAGAAACCACCTGAGGGTTATAGCAGCAGGATAAATAAAGCCAATGCAGACTGCGGCTGATGTAGCAGACGAATCCCAAATGCTCGGATTCAAATTCGCAAACGTGAAAACCAATCTGTGGTTGTTAGAAAACGAAGGCGGCCACAATAGAAGTAAAAGGTCGTTGACGTTGAGGCGAAGGGCAAAGAAGATGACTGGGAAAGCTAGCATGAGGTCAAGTGCATAGCTCACTCAAACAATGTCAGTGAGAACAGAGTTATATCGGATATCAAGCTTAGAATTGAAGTTAATGAGTACATCGTCGAGGATATGGTCGCCAAAGAGGAAGCAAGCGCAGAAGCCTGTGGCTATGTAGAGTATAGAACATAAGAGAAGCAAAGTCCTCACAATGCATTGAAACAACAAAGGGTTTTTGACCTCATTTTCTATACTGTGAACTGCAAAAATAAAAAATAAAAAAATCAAAGAAAAAAACAGATAATAAAAATGAGTAGAAAAAGAGAAGGGTATTTTAGGTAATTTACATAATAATTTTATCCTAGATAGTTGTTGGGATTATGTCTGTGTCAGAATATGCATTTATGGATATGATCAATTAGACCCTAGCATAATAAAACAATTCATTGATAATATGAAATTAGAAAATTTACAATAACAAGAGAAAGAAACAGAAATAATAATTTTCCAAAAAAAAAAACATCCCTCAAACAAAACAAAAAAATATTGACTACATATTGATCAACATTCATCCGACAAAATCTTCAAAAAGCGTCCGTAAATTAAGTGGATTTCATTTTTTTAAGCGCTTGCCAAGAAATGCAGCATAGTATAAATTTTATGATGTAGAACCAAAGAAAAAGCTTTTTTTTATTATGGAAGATCCTGAAATTTCTTTCAGCCAAAATGCATGAACAAAATATCATGAAAAACATATCCCGATCATTTCTAGTATTTTTCTTAGCGCTTTTGTTTCGCCACTTTTTCCATATCAAGAACATTGATATTACAACGTCTTAGAAAAATATGCTCAATTGTTTCTGGTTCTACGTTGCACAGAACTCATAAAGTCCCTTTGTCAACTCCTTTTCTGGTTCTACATTGCATTTATGGGCCATTTAGGCCGGGTCACCTATAGGTTTTTAGTACTATAAATCTCTCTTTTTTGGGTGAGAGATAGTGGGCTTGAGAGACGTAATGTGAGTATTGAGGGCTTTGTGCCTCCCCTTTCTTGTGTGAGAGCAAGAGAGGGGAGATGACGAGTGAGAGAGCTTCGTTAGGAGCTTTATAATCTCCTCATAGATCAATATAATTTTAATGCTCGTTTTTGTCATGTAGATGTAGGCTGAGGTGGTCGAACCATGCTACATCCGGTGTTTTTCTTCTTTATGGTGTGAACCTTGTGATTGTGTTATCCATCTTGTGTTGAAATTCAATTTTTGAGTTTATAGATTGTATCATATTTCTCATCTCATGAACATGATATAGCACTTATTCTACTACCCTTCAGTTTGTAGCAAATGGCTATTTTTCTTGCAATGCCGATGAAATGAAGTAGAAATGGAAAAAGCTATTGTTTATCGAACAACTATTTCCTCATAAATTTGTAAAAATCTAAGGATCAACAAAGGAAGTGCCTACCGTAGTAATGACAGACAAATGCAGTGGCAAGAACCGGGACTGCGGTGAACAGATTCCAGACTGATGCAAAATTATTTATCTCTAGTAGCAAGCTTGGTGTCTCTATACCTCTGTTAACTAATTTGAGAATCAGAATTGCAACTGCGACGACAACAAACTGTGACTGGAGATAGTACATCAGTCAATGTCAAACTATAGTAGCTTATAATGATTGATTATAATGGCTAAAATTAAGTGTGTGAACAAAGATAGTATATCGGTCGATGGCTAATTATAGAACCTTATAATGCTTGATTATAAAGGCTAAAATTAAGGGATTCATAGGGCTGAAAATAAAGGATTTATATGTTGGTCAATGGTTAACTATAGTAATGTATAATGAGGGATTCAATACATTGTATATAATTGTAAAACTATCCTTAGCAGTAAAATATTATAAATAGAACCTTGCATGCCAAGTGAAGCCAGCGAATGAAATTGAAAATATTCTCCACTCTTTTTTCTCTTCTGTTTACTTTGTTCATATGGTATCAAAGTCATATGATTCTTAAGTGTTAATTGTCTTGCATTCCGGATTCCATTCCGACCATCTTTTTAGTGACCATCCGGATTCTACTCCGGCTATCATTTAGACATCTCCTTCTTGTTCATCTCTAGTTTCTTTCCTTGGGTCCTCTCATAGAGCCGCACCAGCATCATCGTCTTATCATGAAATTAGACGGAAAGAATTACTTCTTATGGGCATCCTATCAGAAACTTCCTAGAAGGACAAGACTTATAGGACTACATCAATGGAGTTACCAAATGCTAGTAGACAATGCATCCATTTCCAAGTGGATGATCAACAATGCCAAAATAAAGACTTGGATTATGGAGTCTGTTGAGAGTTCTGTTGCGGTGAACTTAAGTCCGCTGACCACTGTCAAAGAAATGTGGAACTACCTCGAACGCATCTATAAACAAAGCAACAAGGCTCGCCTATATCATCTTGATGAAGAGATAAGTTTTTTATTACAAGAATCTCGTAGTATTCAAATATTTTATTCTGTTATGATGAAGATTTGGAATGAAATTGACATGATAGATTCTGATATCCCTAAAGAAGGTTTTGAAACAGTAATTAAATTACGGCAACAATCCCAATGTAGGCAATTTTTTGATGAAAATGTAATCCGATCTTGAACATGTTCGTGCTACTATTCTGACTCTTAATGTCAGTCTTAGTCTGGTAGAGATCTTACATAAACTTATGGCCGAAAAGTCTCGTTTGACGTCTCTTTCAACCGTTAGACCCACACTTGATGCAGCTCTACTTAGAAGCACATACAAAGACAAAGTTCGTGACTTCAGCAAGGTTGAATGCTTCAATTGTCATGAGATGGGGCATCTATCATATCAATGCAAAAGAAAGAAAGGCAACAATTCTTTATTCTGTAGATATTGCAAAGAGTAAGGCCATTTGATAGAAGATTGCAAGAAATGCCCAATAAAACGAGGATCTCTAAAGCCTCAATCACAACCTTCAGCATCTTCGTCCTCTGCATTTCATGTTGCTGCTTTGCCATCTCCTTCTCAGGTTGATTCAAATCCGAATATCTCTGCTCAGCCCTCTACTCTTTCACCAAAATTCATCCAACAAGTCATTCAAGCTCTCCATGCTTTTGGTTTTGGTAAGACTTCTTTCTCTAACTCATGAGTTGTAGACTCTGGAACCACCCATCATATGACGGGAAATTTAAATGTTCTTCATTCTATCATGCCATATGATAAAAATGAAAAAATATTTGTTGCAAATGGACAAACTCTTCCTATTACTAAGGTTGATTCATTGATAATAACACCTCCAGATTCACCATCCTTGTTATTTTCCAACGTCCTATACATCCCTAACCTTTCTGCTAATTTAATCTCGGTTAGTCAGCTTATGAAACAAAACTGTATTTTCTCATTTTCTTCTTCTGGTTGTCTTATACAGGATCTACAGATCGGGAAAGTGATTGGGAGAGGCCATAGGAAAGGGGAACTTTTCATGCTGGACTTGGGAACACCATCAAATTCACCTACTTGTTTTCTTACTCCTTTTTCTGATGAAATCAATTCCTCAAATAAATTATGGCGGCTTGGGCATTGTCGCTTTGGCCACTCACATTCTTTGAATTTGAATTCTTTATTTTCCTCCAGTGCTTTTTTTAGACAAACTTGACTATAAGTCAAGAATTATTAACAATTCTGAAGATTGTGCTCTTTCAAAATCTCATATTTTACCATTTAGAAGAAATGAGAATCATGCTATTTCTTCCTTTGATCTTGTCCACACTGATATTTGGGGACCATCCTCTATTGGTTCATTAGCTAGAAAACTCTACTGTGTTCCTTTTGTCGATGATTGGTCACGATTCTCTTGGGTTTATTTTCTAAGACATAAATCTGAGGTTCTGCAGGTTTAAAAATACTTCCATGCAATAGTTTAAACTCAATTTGGCAAGAAAATAAAAATTTTGTGCAGTGATTCGGGAGGTGAATATATGTCTCAACAATTTACAACATTTCTTACTGAAGAATGAGTCAATCATCAACGAAGCTGCCGTCACCAATCACAACAAAATGGAGTTGCAGAAAGAAAGTATAAACATCTATTGGAGACAGCTCGTGCTTTGTGCTTTCATGCAAAATTTCCAAAGATTTTTTGGGCTCAAAGTATCCTAACAATAAACTTCTTGATCAATAGGCTACCAATTCTATTGATAGGAAATGTTTCTCCATTGAAGAAGCCGCATGGGTACTCTCTAAATTACAATTTATTGCGGATTTTTGGGTGAACCTGCTTTGTCCTTCTTCTTAGTTCTCAACGCTCCAAACTTGAAGCTAAGTTGGTGAGATGCATTTTTCTTGGATATTCTGAAACACAAAAAAGATATCGCTGCTATGATTGGAAGCAAGACAAATGAGGATTTCTCAAAATGTCATATTCTTTGAAGATACCCCATTTTTTCTAATCATTCTAGTTCCTCACAATCTGTTAGCTCTACTATTCCTTTATCTTTGTTTCCTAACACTTCACAAGTTGAAAGCAATGAAGCTCACCATCATATGCCTCACCCTTCATCAACTTCGGCTTTAGATAACACTATCTTTTCACCTTCTCCTCCACTTTGTCGGTCCACTCGTACAATTAGGCTACCTGACTGTATTTCGTTATTTTCCTCACTTACACCTTTATATATTCCTCATTCCTATAAGAAAACTGCAGATAGTGCAGAATGGAGCCATACTATGAAGGAAGAACTTGAGGCTTTAGGGTTTAACCACACTTGGGACATGGCACCAACACATCTAGATTATCCAGTGGTGGGATGTAAATGGTTGTACACAATCAAATTGAAGTCTGATGGTTCTTTGGATCGTTATATAGCTCGTCTTGTAGCACAAGGCTTCAAACAGAAGTATGGTATGGATTATGAAGAAACTTATGCGCCAGTTGCCAAAATGACTACAGTCCGTACTTTGATTGTTGTTGCTGCCCTTAAGAATTGAGATATTTATCAAATGGATGTGAAAAATGTGTTCCTTAATGGCGATTTATCTGAAACTGTTTACATGAAACCTCCTCCAGGCTACAATGCTCCTCCTCAGATTGTTTGTAAATTACGGAAAGCACTCTATGGCTTGAAACAGGCACCACGAGCTTAGTTCTCTAAACTAACAGCTGTGCTTCAACAAGCTGATTACCAATAAAGTTATAATGATTATTCGTTGTTTATCTCCTCAACCGATAAAGGGTATATTTTGGTCTTGGTTTACGTTGAAGATATTTTGATTACTGGTGATAATCGTCAAGGTATTCAATAATTCAAACAGACTCTCCAACAATCATTTCTCATGAAAGGTCTTGGTATTGCAACTTATTTTCTCAGGTTACAGATATCTAAGCACACTGACGGATATTTTCTTAGTCAGCGGAAATATACTCAAGATCTTATTGATTTGGCTAGGCTCATAGAAGATAAAATCGCCGACACTCCACTTTAGTTGAATGTGAAGTATGGTCATACAGATGGACATCCAATCCCTGATCCAACACTATATCATCGGCTAGTTGGAAGCTTAGTCCATCTCACTGTCACTCGTCCAGACATCGCCCACACGGTGCAGATTGTAAGTCAATTTGTTTCTAATCCTCGCACCTTACATTTAACAACAGTCTATAGTATCATTCAATATCTCTGTTCCACTCCAATAATAAGATTATCCTATCTTACCACTTATAGTACTGAGTTACGAGGTTTTTGTGATGCTGATTATGCTGGATGCAAAGACACATGTAGATCTACCACGGGATATTGTATTTTCTTAAGGAGTTCTCTATTGTCATGGAAATCGAAGAAGCAACCTACTATCTTTAAATCTTCCACTGAAGCAGAACATCGGGCGATGTCATCTGCTTGTGATGAAATTATTTGGCTTCAACGACTTTTAAAGTATTTTAGTATTCACTTAAAGGCTCCCACCTCACTATTTTGTGGCAATGAAATTGCCGTCAAGATTGCAAGCAAGCCAGTATTTCACGAGCGCATTAAATATATTGAGATAGATTATCATTTTGTCCGTGAGAAATTTAAACAAGGTCTCATTTCACTTCCTCATATTCCATCCAAAGAGCAACTCGCAGATTTCTTTACAAAGTCTCAAACTAAAAAGCGTCATGATTTTTACAATGGCATACTGATGATGACCCACCATCAGTTTGAGGGGGTGTGACCAGAGATAGTATATCGGTCAATGACTAACTATAGTAGCTTATAATGGTTGATTATAATGGCTAAAATTAAGGGTGTGACCAGAAATAGTATATCGGTCAATGGCTAGCTATAGTAGTTTATAATGGTTGAATATTGTTAGTTGTATGTATGCCCTAGAGGCCATTATTCTACATGATTGTATATTATAATGGATGCTTGAACATATATAGGGATGACTTTCTTGCTCGACATGATAGTATGCTATTTGGTTACTCTTTATCTTAACATGTATATTTGTACTGTCTCTCTATTACATGCTGATAAAGCCCTTAGGATATGTACTTGACTACTAGGATTATGATGGAGATCATACTAGTGGGGCCAGGGTAGTCCATAAGTACATCCTTTAATTGTTCCTAGTAGAGAGAGTATCGAGATGGGGCATCGATATTCCAGAGTAGACTAGTGTATACGATTCTTGACTCTGTATTGGGCGATGGTTGATCCCACAACCATTGGTGTTTGACATCAGAGAATGTGCACAGGTGCTCATTGGAGAATGGGTACACCGAATAGGACTCGCCGAGAACTTCTAGATGGTATTATACCTCATGTCAGATAGCAGTTCTCTGGTGACACTGCTATAGGTTAGTCTGTTGACCCGAGATCGTCATAGAGTCTTGTGTGATTCCCACCGTGCTTTGATTTCCACTCTACCACATTCAAGAGGATTTGTGCAAACATGTGGTTTTTGGGTACAGTCCCAAGTCACATGGAGGCAATAAGTGATAGAAGAGGATTTCGTCTCTCCCGGTATTAGGGGTTGATGTTGCTTTGCGCTCGATTGGCTATAACAGGAAATCTCTGGCCAAGGTTGCTGAGATTTACTAGTAAGTGTTATCAGTAGTTTCTCGAATCGTTATGAGACTCACATCGGCATGACTTATCAAGCTATTGGGGTCTAACGTTTACCACCCCCAGGCTAAATATGCGACATATCAGACGAAGAGACTGGACTGTACAGTAGTATTATTTATTGGATTAACAGGAGTATGAGCAAGCTTGCTTGCTGATCTTCTGATCGCTCAATTCTCGAGTAGCCGTTACGTTCATCTAGTACCGCTGACGGCTTATGAGTAACTGATATGATCATTATTTACTGTCGGCGTATTGACGAGTCTTTAGAGTCCTACACAGAGGTTTCCTGGCTCAAGAGAAACGAAGTAGGGTACATATGTGATATGTGTGGGACCGAGATTAATACGTGTATGTGATACCGTATTCTAATCTCGTGATATATGATATCGGTCGGTTATATGAGATATAGCTAGTTTATTGAATCAAGTGTTGATTCGATAAGATGATATATATGATATTAGTCGGTCATATGTGATACAGCCGGGTTATTAAATCAAGTGTTGATTTAATAATTTAATGTATGATTATATATTTGATATATTATTATACATTAACTAATATTAGCTCACTTAAGAATTTCTTTTTCTCACTTGTTCATTTAATATATATGTGATATATATTATTGTATTTTTTTCTTTGTGTCATGTTTGATAATACATTGTACATGGGTGTATGAGACTCATACCATACCATAAGATAATTAGGGTGAATATTTATTTAGAGAATAAACAAAATTAGGTGGAAATAAGCATGGCTAAGAGGCTTGGAGAAGCTTGTGGAAGCTTTGACTTAAGTCCATTAATTTTGTTTTTGCTTTAGATATTTATTAACCCAACCATTATCTTTAGCCATGGTTAAGTCTCTACAATGATCATATATGATATTTTCTCACCCATGGTTGACATTCATTCCATCCATTCCATTCTTGACTTCATCTTCTTCGTCTCAAGTTAGCTCACTAGGTTTTCTTGAGGTGAAGAAACAGAGTGAGAAAAATTATTCTAAAGTGAGCAAAATTCCTACTTCATTAATCTATACTAGACTAGTCATTTAGTATAGGTTGTTTGCTTCACTAATTCTCAATTAGTGAAGAGGTAGCTTGAGTTGGAGATTCATCGACGTAGATCATCTTCGAAGATCTTTAAGCAAGCTTGTTCCTTTTGCCTAGTGAAGCCTAACGAGAGTCCGGGAGACCACTACTTAGAGCGAAGGGACTACTACATAGAGCTTTAGAAGTGAAGGATCGGTCTATAAAGGTTGTATTCCTTGTTCACTTAGAGTAAAGATGTTTACTTGCATAGCGTTACCCTAATTCTCTAGTTAGATCCTCGGTTTCGGGTTTCTTAGCACTCTAGGTTTTTTAAAATTGCATGCATGATGCCTTGGAAAACATAGCGAGGGTGCTAAGGAACCCAGCAGTGGTATCATAGCCAAGTTAGAGCATTAGGAGTGGTCTAGACGACGTTAAAGTGTTCGATCGAACGTCAAAACCCTATTTTCCTATGCTCTCTGGAAATTTTTCCAAATGTTGGATTTTCCAAATTAAAAATTACCAAAAAATTATACAGGGTTTTCTATGGATCCCCAAGAAAAATGATGGCCCAACTCGACCGTACGACCGTGGAACCACGGACAAACCCTAGGGTTTACGACGGTTCCGCGGCGCCGTAGGTGAGGCAGGAAGCGTGCCTTTCTTGTGATGATCCGTTGGTACTAGGTGCACTGTCTGGGTATTTTTAATCATGCTCAAGTGTTGAGCTCTCTGGGGATTTTGGGAACTCGTTGATTCAATCGAAATGTTTAATATCGTCTAGCTATCTGTGATATGTGATACAATATTTGGAATTCACAATAATTAGTTTTATGAAAATTAGTTTGAATTTTATAAATCTAGCAATTTAGTCTCATTTGATCGGTTGCCACGGGGTTTTGATTTGAATCAAAACTCTGTCGCAATCACGTAGCGTACGTGGATACTCGTCAGGTAACATTACTAGATAGCCACGCCCCATAGCCCCGACCAAGTGACTATAGGGGAATCCCGTTGCCAAAAGCATCCCCTCGGGTGCTCGCGGACGTGGTGTTCCGCCTAAGTGCATTTCGTAGATGACATCGGGGGTGCGGCCGTCTACTAAAGTTTCCGATGAGCATTCGATCAGGTTGTCGGGAAACTTGTTGAATTGTCCGACTTGTTATTGAAAAGTGTTTTCAATATCGAGACTAAAATGCGGCGTTTATAATGTTAGGCATGAAATTCGAAATATGAGATATTCCGGGTTTATGATGTCTGTGGAATTCATTTGTTTAGGCATGAAATCCGAAGTATGTAATATTTCGGGTTTATGATGTTGCGGATTACAATTGTTGTAATTTTCACTTTCTTTTCTATGATATTATGTGTAATATGTAGGGTATCGCCAGTTTCATTGCTATACGTTAACGACAATTGGGATACGCATATTTACTTATGTTGATGTCATGTGATGTTATATGTTGCTGTAATATGTTATATTGGATCGTCGTGTTTGAATAGCTGGGGTTTTTTTTATGTGAGATGAGATTTTTTCATTTTCATTCATATAAAAACTTGTGTGTAATATTCTTTTATTGGGAAACTTTCGGGTTGAGGATGATGTCACCATTGATATATATTATTTACTTTTCCGCATTATGATAGACCCAAGGAGGGGAGCATAAGTAACCGGGTTCTAGAGTCCAGTAGGAGACCATCTCGAGGAGTCGTGACCGGGTCTCCTAACTCTAGAATTTGCAGGGTTGCTTGCCGCTCTGATAGGGGTCTAGGGATGTAGGTTTGGCTATTCATCGCGACCGTAGAATTCGTATTTTTTACCAGCTTAATTTAAAACACGGAACTCCTAGTATATCCAATATTTCATATGTTGACTTCTACTGCAATGTTCTGTGATGAGATCATATAACTGCGTGAGACGAATGTTACTGTTATATATATGATATATAATAGACGTTGCTTATGTTTTGCACCCGCGCTAGTCTAGCCCCCACTTTGCCGGTAGTTAAGTAACATAACGGTGAAGACGGGGCCCTATGGCGAATGCGGATGGCATAAGCATACGTTGTATTTTCGTTTCTTTATCTGTGATGCTTAGGAAGCATAAATGATGGGACTTCATTAATGAGATTAATGAAAAAGAAAGAAACCTAATGATGTTGTGGAATCAAATTTTCAAAACTGGTAGCTCTAATTCTTGATTTGCATAGTGGTATTCCTTGTAGAATATTCGGCACCTCATTCGATGAGGAAAAAGCCGAGATCCCTTCACCGGGAGTGACCTCTTTAGCAGAAGCTAGCAGATGCTACACCCACTCGGTTTATTTTGAAAAACACATGATTTTAAAAGCGGAGCTTATACCACTCATTTTCAAATCACTCGATTCTACAACGATATCAAGTTCATTACGCAAAAGGTTTTCTTAAAAACCTGTTGTATCCCTCCATCATTTCAGATGAGTGCTATTTAGTATTCGTGATACGTTTGTTGACCATAGCCAAGACTTAGTGTGCGGTAGCTAATTAGCGCTTATCTGCAACCATATGATGTGATTGGATTAAGGTAATCGTATGGCTTTGTTGACCATAGCCAAAGGTCGTACGGGTGAGTTTAATTCAATCAGGAAATGACGAGTTGAACTTGGCTAGCACTTATGATTTGTTAACCATAGCCAAGTTCATAAGTTGTTAGAGGTAAAATATTATCAGGAATTTCAAGTGTTGAAATTTGCAATGAGATTGCATACCTTCTATGAAATAGTTGGATCCCGATACCCGCTGCGAGTAAGTATTACTCCTGGGAGAGTTTTGCACTTCACAATTAGCTAACCCATTAGGTGTCTAGAAAGGTGTCAACGTGGTTATGCCTCTGGAAAAACGAGGTTTACTTTAATTAGGTCCGTGCGAAAGCACGGGAAACCTCCCTCAAAGTACCGACACTGGCCTGGCCGAACATTTAGCAAACTTATAAGGTGTAATTAATCCCGGCCAGTCTTACCTTTTAGGGTATAAAGGAAGATTTGATAAAAGCACTGAGAGCCATCTTGATTAGATAAAATAATAACCAATATAATCTTGCAAGAGCATACGCAGAGTGTTTTTTCTCTCTCTCCTGGTAGCGACCGTGACATGTCTTAATCAAGATAATAATATGGATGTATTGACCGAACCTACTTATTATACTGAGCTAGGGAACGTTGGTTCTGCTCTTCCTTATAATTGTTATAAGTCATGAGCAGGAAATAGGAAAATGCCAGGATTCCCAAGCCACCCGATCGAAGAAAGAGCATATTGATGCATCTTCTTCAGGGGTGTTCGTTACCGAGAACTGTTTCCCAGTATGCTCTACGTTCTGGGTATTAGATATCAGATCAGGATCCCACATATGTAATCTGTTACATGGGATTAATAGAGGTAGAGAAATGGGATCGGGTGATGGTGTAATTGTTGCATCCAAATCGGTTGGTGGATATCATCTTCTATTACCAAGTAGTAATGCATTGATTCTGAACAAATGTTATTACATACCGAACCTGATATGCAATATTATATCAGACTCTTTATTAATAAAAGAAGGATATAATTTTGTATTACAGGATAATATTATGAAAATTTTCCCGAATCAAAAGTTGATTGGATCAGGCACGTTATGAAATGACATATACGTTCTAAATCAAATCATAGTTCTAAGTATACAGAACACACACAAGAGGAAGAGTTCATAAATGAACAAATCCTTCTTGTGGGATTGTAGATTATGTCATATTAATGCGACACGACTCGCTATGTTAAATAAGGATGGATATTTGAATCCGTTCGAATTTTCATTTTATGAAACTTGCCAGTCATGTCTCAAAGGTAAAATGACCAAAACTCTGTTTACAGGAAACGGAGTAAGAGCTATTGAATTCTTGGGACTGAAACATAGTAATGTATGCGGTCCCATGTCTACACATCCCAGGAATGGTTTCTCATACTTTATTACATTCACTGATGATCTCTCAAGATTCAGACATATGTTCCTGTTGAAACACAAGTCTGAAGCTTTTGAGAAATTCAAAGAATATAAGTATGAAGTTGAGAACCAGATGGGTAAAAGTATTAAAATCCTTCGATCTGATCGGGGAGAAGAATACTTGAGCACGGAGTTCCTAGATTATTTAAAAGAGAATGGGATTCTCTCTCATCTTACTCCTCCATATATACCACAGCACAACGGTGTATCGGGGGGGGGGGGGAAATCGCACCCTATTAGATATGGTGCGCTTTATGAAGAGTACAACTAAGTTACCTATTTCCTTTTAAAGTTATGCACTTGAGAAAGCTGCATACCTATTGAATAGGGTTCCGACCAAATTAGTGCCTACCACTCCATATGCGATATGGTATGGGAAGAGACCATCTCTTAAACGGGTTAAGATATGGGGTTGTCCAGCCTATGTTGAAAGGCAAAATTCGGACAAACTCGAGGCAAGGTCAGTTCTGCAAGTTTGTTGGATATCCCAAACATTCATGAGGGTATATCTTCTACCACACCGAGGAACAAAAGATATTTTTTTTCTCGGCATGCCACCTTTTTAGAAAAAGGAATTTCTTGAAAAACAAATTAGTGGTCATGCGGTAGAACTGGAAGAAATTCCAACTACACAAACTGCGACTGATGATTTAGTGGAACCAGAGGATTTGATAGTCTCTAACGAACTTCAGCCTCTCCGCCGATCTAGTAGGATTCCTCATCCACCTGAGAGATACTACGGTCTCCTCAGTGACGGTGGGAGCGAGGATTGCATCATGGAAGATGATGACCCAACTAGTTTCAGGCAGGCCATCATGAGTGGGGACTCTGTGAAATGGCTGGATGCAATGCGATCTGAGATGGAATCCATGTACACCAACAAATTATGGACATTGCATGTTGCTCCTGAAGGGGTAAAACCCATCGGGAGCAAGTGGATCTTTGAGAAAGATACTTGGTGTAATGGAAAAGTTGAGACTTTAAATCTAGACTTGTAGCAAATGGTTTTCGTCAACAACTAGGTGTGGATTTTGATGAAACCTTTTCTCCAGTGGCTATGCTTAAGTCCATCCGGATCCTACTTGCCATCGCTGCAAACCATGACTACGAAATCTGGCAGTTGGACGTCAAGACCGCTTTTCTAAATGGTGATTTAGAAAGGAGGGTGTACATGGCAGCCAGAGGGCTTCGTAGACAGTGGGAGTAGCGGAAAGGTGTGCAAGCTGCTTAAATCAATCTACGGGTTGAAGCAGGCATCACGGAGATGGAACATCTTTTTTGATGTAGTAGCCAAAGAGTTTGACTTCGTCAGAAACATAGATGAACCTTGTATATAAAAGAAGGTTATAGAGAGTAAGATTGTTTTCCTCATATTGTACGTAGATGATATACTCTTGATAAGAAATGGTGTTCCTATGCTACACTCGGTCAAGCTCCTTTTATTACAAGGGTTCTCCATGAAAGATCAGATGATACCTCTACATCTTGGGGATTAAGATCTATAGAGATAGATCTAAACGGATGTTGGGATTGTCCCAATCCAGGTACATTAACACCATACTAAAGAGGTTTAGTATGGAAGATTATAAACGTGGCAGTTCACCCACTTACTCAGGAATCACTCTCTCTAAAAAGATGTCTCCCAAGACTGATTTAGAGAGGGATCGCGTACAAAGGATACCCTATGCTACAACAATATGCCCTATCATGTATGCGATGTTATGTACCAGACTAGATGTAGCTAAATCACTTGGTGTAGTGATCAGGAATCAATCGGATCTTGGGAGAATCACTGGACAACTGTGAAGGACATTCTTAAGTACTTGAGAAGCACTAAAGAAATGTTCTTGGTGTATGGTAACGGTGAACTCTAGTGGGAATCCTTTACCGATTAGAGCTTCCAGAGTGATAAGGTCAACTGAAAGTCAGTCTCGGGTCTTGTCTTTACCCTCAGTGGAGGGACGGTATGATGGAAGAGGTCCAAGCTAGATACCGTAGCAGACTCGATGATAAAGGCTAAATACATCGCTACCAACGATACTGCCAAAGAGGCTGTCTGGATATTCCTTGTTCATGAGATAAACTTGGTTCCTACTATTGAGCGTCCAATACTAGTATTTTGATAACAATGGAGTTGTGGTTTTGGCTTAGGAACCCCGGTCCCATCAGTGATCCAGACATATTCTGAGACAGTATCATCTGATTAGGGAGATGATTGATCTCTAGGAGATCAAGGTTAAGAGAGCTGACGTGAAGAATAACACGGTGGATCCACTCATAAAGGCCTTTCCCAAGAGAGACTTTTTTGGGACGTTGGGTATGAGATACTACAACAACTGGCCTTAGTGCAAGTGGGAGATTATTAGTTGTATGTATTCCCTAGAGGCCATTATTGTACATGATTGTATATTTTAATGGATGCTTAGACATATATAGGGAGTGTTTCCCCAATCAGAGCAAAACTCTGTTCAAATTCCGAGATTTGAAATGAAGCGATGCTTCTGTTTCCCCCAATCGGAGCAAAGCTCTGTTTTGAAATTCAAAATTTGAAAATTGAAGCAACGCTTCAGATCCAGCGCTAGGCGCGCCACGTGTCAAACATGGATGCGCTAGCGCCAGGTGCGCTGCGCCCTAGACAGTGCACCCCCAATCAGAGCAAAGCACTGTTTTGAAATTCAAAATTCAAAAATTGAAGCAACGTTTCAGATCTAGCGCTAGGCGCGCTGCGCGCCACGTGTCAAACACGGATGCGCTAGCGCAAGGTGCGCTGCGCCGTAGGCAATGCACCATGTGTGCACTAGCGTTAGGCGCACTGCGTGCCACGTGTCAAACACAGGTGCGCTGCGCTCTGAGCAGCGCACCACGTGCAAAGCACGGGTACGCCAGCGCTGGAATTAAAAAATTCCCCACCCATAGATCAAAAGATCCAATAATGATAAATCATTAATCAGAATTAAAATTCTGTTTTGGAAAGATTTTTCCAATCTTGTTAAAAACAAGAAGATTGCCTTCTGTAAAACAGAAGCCCTAGGATCAAAGATCTAACGGTTGGAAACATTCCCAAATCAATCAGAGAAAATTCTCTTTAACTGATTTAACAAATCAACATGCCCTATATAAAGGCCCCAAGACTTCAAGTCTGATATAGAGAACCCCCCCTCCCTATAAACTTTGAGAAATTCAAAGAAAGAAGAGCAAGCTCTCAGCAAAAGAAGATTTTTTCTTCAAGGTAAAAAAATGGTGATGAACAAAGAGATGGATTCATCTCATAATTAAAAAAAAGAATTATCTTCTTAAAAAAGATCATAGATCTAAAAAGACCAAGGTCTTTCATAAAAGAGATCAAAATATCTCATCACATAATAAAGAAGAACATATTCTTCACACAGATCATTGATCAATAAAGGCAAAGCCTTTTAAAAATAAGAACTATTGTTCTTGAATCTTGAGACAAAGTCTCTTTTAAAAGAACATAAATTTGTTCACAGATCATAAAAATTGATCAAATACGCTTTGCGCTATTGAAATGCGCCTTGCGCTATGGAAATGCGCCTTGCACTCTTGAACAGCGCTTCTGCGCTCCCTGAACCGGTGCTAAGCACCAAAATACGCCACGTGTCAACCACGTATGCAACTTGCGCTTTGCGCTTCTAAATAGCGCACTGCGCTCATGGGCTGGCGCTCAGCGCCAAGCGCGCCACGTGTCACTCACGTGTGCGCCACTAAAATAGCGCTCAGCGCTCATAAATTAGCGCTAAGCGCTCATAAACTGGCGTACTGCGCTCATCATCTGGCGTCTAGCGCAGAACATGACACGTGTCCCTTACATGCACGCCACGTGGCAGAAGCGCGATGCACTTTTTGATCGGCGCAAAGCGCCTAGCGCATCATAGGTTGCGCTGACAGAACACAAGTTGTTCTTTAATGAGCCAGAGCTCTGCTGAATGCTTTGCATTCAATACAAGACAAAAATGTCAAGATCTAATGCTCAGCATTATTAAAAAGGCCAAGCCCAAATAAGGGCTCAATAGCCAGATAAACAAAATGTTTAAATGTTTATTGGACTTAGCCCAATATTGGCCATAAGTCCTCAACTTATATTTAATTGAGCCCATCTGCTCTTGAATATTTAACAGATCTTAGTCCCAAATTGGACTACAGATCTTTCAACCAACTCATACCGGTTCGAGGGTACATTTTTTTACTCCTCTGATATTTGTCGTTGTAATCCTTCAACGTCTTCAGAGAGGTGACGGGTCCCGACAACCATACATCTTATATACTATGACGTCTTTAAACTGGACTGTGGGGTCCTTAAACTCACGGACTACGATGTCCTTAACCTGGACTGTAGGGTCCTTAAACTCATGGACTAAGATGTCCTTAAACTTTATAGAATATGACGTCTTTAAACTACGGACTGTGGGGTCCTTAAACTCATGGACTACGATATCCTTAATCTCGGACTGTGGGATCCCTTTAAACCCACGGACTATGATGTCCTTAACCTGGACCAAGATGTCCTTAAACTAACATTGGACCGTAAAGACCTTAAACTAATCGACCGCAATGTCCCTAAAATAAACAACAGAGGCCAAATGCTCTCTTGTTGGATCTAAATGATCCTGTTAAGTTGATCTCAGTCTAAAAAATATTAGACTAACGTATCCTTAACAAACGTTTAAATTGATCTTAGTCTAAAATTAGGCTAACGTATCCTTAAAGCCAACCCCCAAACCCAAATCTAAGAAGATACGGATTTGGAATAATCCACGCCCTACGGAAGACAACATAAATTAGTCTCTGTATACAATCCACGGGCAACCACAAACAAAACAAACACCCACGACATGAAGTGACCATTTGGAGAAGGAGAAAGTTGTTACCGCGATGCGGCAGCGTAATTAACTGCAGGGGCTTGCGCCTGCAGGGAAGAGCGTCCCCACAATCAAAAATCCCTCAAACGAGGTGGAATCTGACAAAGTCTGCTACATCGGCTGCATCCGTTTAAACCTTCGATACACGGTGCCATAAATCAACTTGGCATCTTCGGAGAGGTGGACGGATAGCACCAATTAGCATCTGCCCTGAAATTCAGGCGAGACGTCCGCCGCGTCTTCGTCCGCGTCTTTCGGCGGGGAACAAATACCAGCACGCTCGGTGGGACCTTTTCCTCTTTCCACTCCACACTTCGTGCGTCATGTTCGCGAACGAATCGCGGTTTAATATGGTTGCCCTTGGGTTCGAGGTACTAAGATTTGGTGTCTTGCTCCGTGCAAAAAATGAAAGATCAATGTTGTCTACTTGCACGAAATGCTCCGGCTGCAACTGCAACTCACGTTCCGCCTCATCCGGAGGTATAGCTTACGGGCCCCAGGCGACCTCCCTGTTCACAATGCCGGTAGAGCAGGTGACGCAGGCTACCACCGGGTTGTTCTTCGGGACCATGCTCTCACCAGTGAGCGTTAACATCCCGCTGCTGCAAGAAGCGCAAAAGAAGTCGGTCTTTGATCGGCTCACTACCGCCACGACCCCTCTCAACGGGTCATCCAATGTTAAGCCAATAGCATCAGACTTCGATAGGATGAGCCTGAACATCAAATGGCCCGTCAAGAAGCCTACGATACCTGAAGCGGCCATCCCAAAACAGATAGCCATTCCTGCTCTCGAGGTCACTAAAGAAGCTTCTCCCGTCAAAGGATCAGTCTTTACGAGGCTGGCCACTCCGGCTCCCGTTCCTGCTCAAAGGTCTGTCTTTGACAGATTGGATACTGCTGCTCAACGGACGTCGGTCTTCAAGAGGCTGGTACCAGAAACGCCTCACCAGAACAGGGGGCATGACAAAGCCATCCCCATAGCCGAACCAACACCATCTGCGCGACATGCTCGCCGTCATCACTAGCACCGAGTACGGAAGGCTAGGGGCAGCTCTCCGTCTGGATTTACTCCACCAACTCCAAGGGTGGAGATCGATACTGCTGTTCCAACCGAGAACAACTTTGAATTGCTTAACAAAGTGCGCAGGAACTCTCCTACTGCAGTGCTGAAGAGATCTCCTCCACCCATGGAGAATGCACCGAAGGCGAAGCCAGAACAACCCCCTCAGCAGCTTTCTTCGAAAATTTACAAAGTCTGGCAACAGGTTCAGGACTCAGTAATCGATCAAGATTACCCTCGCCGACAAAAGAAAGTGAAAGTTCAGCAAGAAGAGTACTATCTTGCCAAGCCACAAAAGGCAACAGCTGTTTGGGTGCCCGCTGCAACGGCCCTCTCGACTTCAATTGCTCAAAAAATAAGGAGGCCAGAAAAAGCCCCTGTGACTACGGCAGACCACAAAGACGCTAAGCCAAAACGCCCCAAGTCTGAGGGCATAATGGTGCATACTGTTTATATGGCGTCCGGAAAGAAGGAAAGCCACGCTTCGACGGGTCACCGACCGCTCACCCGATCCGTGACACAAGCCCAGGAGCAGCAACAGAAGCTTCAGGAAATGCTAACGCAAATGGCCGCACTCACCGGGCCAAAAGAAAGCCTGGAGGTATCATCAGAACAACATCATGAACAAGAAACCGATGCTGACTTCCTCCGCAGAGTCCTTGAAAAGAAGGACAGAGAGGCCGCAGAACAAGCGGCTAATATAAAACGAATGGCGCTTCTCTTCCAAGACATGGTCGGGATGATGTTATAGCCGGAACCTCCAGCTGAAGATCGCCTGATCATCATTGAAGACGACAGAGGGGAGACATCGAACCCTCCTCTGGCTCTTTCAGCAGCAAAAGAGGAAACTATTTCCAAGGCCGCTCTGGATGACTACATTGCTCAGCAAATACAAGCTCACCAGGCGAATGAAGCAGCCAGCCAGGTTGTTAAAACTGGGCGACCATATCCAGACTGGTATGACCAGATATAGTATCCGCCGGGATACACGATCCCTAAATTCCAGGTGTACAAGGGGACAGGCAATCCCCATCAACATGTCGCTCAGTTCAGGGCTCTTTGCGGAAACACCGGGGGTGATGATAAACTTTTGCTCCGTCAATTCGTCGGCAGCTTGTCAGAAACGGCCTTCGAATGGTACTCTGAACTCCCGAACGACTCCGTCAAGACTTTTGCGGAAATGGAGCTATTATTCACCCAGCGATTCGCGAGTGCTAGTGAACGCACCTCGATTACAGCATTAATTAACGCTAGGGTGAAACCTGGTGAAACGTGCGTTCAATATGCAATACGATGGCGGAATCTGTGGTCGAAATGCGAACAACGCATCGAAGAAGCGCCGGCGGTGGGCATGTTCGTGGGCACTCTTGATCCACAGGCGACCATCTCCCAGTTCATGATGTTTTTCAAGCCGACTACTTTCCAGGCCTTGATTGACAAGCTGGCCTAAATGGACCAGATGGGTCATAGACCATCTTCCTCGAAAGCAGAGCCTCGGAACGAGAAGGGAAAGGGGAAAGTGACCGTCGTCGGTAATGCTCAATAGCGGCCCAGTGGTCTGAGACCAGTTGATCGCCAAAATAATAGAACTCGATCTCTCGAAGATAAAATGAGACGCCCTTACTCGTTCCCTCGGGACAAGACGAAGAGGCTGTTCGAGCTTGCACTGCGCAACAGGCTCATCAATCTGCCGGAGCCAAGATGCCCAGCGCAACCGGGCGACATTAGCAATCCTAACTATTTCCCTTATCACCGAATGTTGGGCCATCCGATCGAGGATTGTTACATCTTCAAAAGCTGGATAGAAGATCAGTACCAGCAGGGCAAATTCGTATTATCTGAGAATTGGAAGGTGAACCCGCCTCGGCCACACACTCCCAAGAAGACGGATACACCGGGGACATCATGCTCTTTCATAGAAGAAGCTCCATGGGAGGTCACTCTTTCAGCCAAGACTAAAAAAATGCTGAAGGATCTCCACACATGTCCGGCAATTAGGTGGAAGAATCCACCGGAACCTGAGATCATCGAGGGGATGCTGAAGCCGCGCCCAACTCCAAAGATCGGTGGTGATGACCAAAGCACACACACCCAGCCGTCGAAATCTTCGAAGAAGAAGAAAAAATCCAAGAAGCCCGTGAAGCCTGGTGACAAGCGCACGGACCTGCAAAAGCAGATTGACGCGCTGGAAGAGTATAACCAGAAGGCGCGGACTCTAGTCACACTTCAAGAGTTTCTCAGCCACGTCCTTGAGGACGGAGATGATGAAGAAGACTCGTCCGATGAATCTGAAGATTATATAGCAAGCTGCCATGTGATCTCTCACTCGTCGATAGACGATGAAGAAGCTCCTTGCACCGAGAAACTGGGGGCAAATCCTGAACAGGGATTTCCAGGGACATCAGAAGAAATGATTGATGCATTCCTGAACGAAGATCTTTTAAAAAGCAAAGCTGATCGGGAGCATGAGACGACCATTTTTAAAAAAGCAAAACGCCGGCGGCTGGACGAAAGAGTTGAAACTCTCCTGCCGGATCGAAGTACATCCGCCACAAATAAAAGCAGGTTCAAGATGAGGAAAACGTTCGCTAAAGCCATCTCGATGGGAATGAATTTGCCACCCTCCGAAGCGAATGCTCTTGGTGAAGCAGAAACACATCCTAGCTACTGCTTATATCATCGAAAGATTGCGCACCCCACCGAAGAGTGCAACGCTTTTAAAAGATGGTGGCAGGGATATGTTGTTCACCGGCAACATTTCAAGCGGATGAAACGAAAAACTTGTCAGGAGCAAAGAAGTACGACCGTGGAGCGTAAAAGAACTACCGGCAACTATCGCATGGTCAACGCAGGGGGGATCACAAGTTCTCACCTTCGGGAGCGACTCTGACGAAGAAATGACTCTTGGCCCTCTCTTTAAAGAGTCTGCCTTAGGAAAATAGGAAGAACCGAAGAACTGCGAAAATATTCAGCTGCACAATCGTACGCTGCCCGAAAAGAATATTGGGCCCTCGAAATGGGTCAAATAGAAAAGACAAGGGGAAAGAAAAAGTCCCTGAGGATATCATCCTTGAGGACCAAGCCGTCAAAGAGCTGACAGCCAAGGACCAGCCAAAGAAAAACAAGGTGGACTACAACGTTCTGGCACACTTGAGGAAGATACCCTCGCAGCTCAGTATTCTCGACGCCCTTCTGCTATCCAAAGAGGCGAGAGATTCGCTGATCAAGGCGTTACAGGAACCCGAGCAATTCTAAGCTTTCCTCACCGAAGAAAAGATGAAGGACGAACTGGAATAAATACACACAGCCGATATCACCTCGGACTCTGCGGTTCTCACCAAGCCGGGCCGAAGATGAAGCTGAAGATCAAACGGATGGGTTATTATTGGCCCACGATGATTCAAGATTGCCTCGAATACATAAAGCAGTGCCACGCGTGCCTGATTCACGGAGATTTTATCCATCGGCATCCAAATCCACTACATCCAACAGTAGCTAGCTGGCCGTTCGAAATGTAGGGGACTGACATAATTGGCCCCATCGAACCAGCATCGTCCAGAAGACATCGATTCATTTTGGCGACAACTGATTACTTCTCCAAATGGGCAGAAGCATTACCGCTGAGGGAAGTGAAGACGGAGAATATCCTCCATTTTTTCAAGACACACGTCATCTATCGGTTCGGAACTCCGAGACGGATCATCTCCGATAACGGGCCAGCCTATAGAAGCCACAAGATCATCCGCTTCGCACAACAGCATAACATAGACTGGAGATACTCCTCAGTTTATAATCCCCGAGCTAACGGTCTAACTGAGGCTTTCAACAAGACCTTGAAGAAAATCGTAAAAATGACGGTGTCGCGAAATAAGAAGGACTGGCATGAGAGACCGCATGAAGCTCTCTGGGCGTATCGAACTACGTTCAAAACTGCCACGAACACAACGCCGTACGCATTGGTATTCGGTACAGAAGCGGTACTCCCCTCGAGATAGAGTTACCCTCTCTACGAGTGGCAGTTTATTACGAGCTAACGGATGAAGAGAATGCTCACCTTCGGCTTGAGGAGCTCGATGCCCTTGATGAAACCCGGCTCATAGCGCAACAAAATCTGGAGGCTTATAGAGCAAAGATGACATGCTCATACAAAAGATTGACTAGGCCGAGGACATTCCGCCAAGGCGAACTCGTACTAGTGGTCAAAAGTCCTATGATCCCCAATCGTACCAAACGGGGGAAATTCGAGCCGAACTATGAAGGCCCGTATATCATAGACAAGGTCTACCAGGGTGGGGCCTATCTACTCATGGACATGTATGGTGAAAGACCCTTCAGGCCAATAAATGGTCGCTTCCTGAAAAAATACTACGCCTGACGGGTCACGGCCTAGGTCAATGATAGATGATGACGATTATGTCCGCTCGTTATCTTCCTAAGCCCAAACTCTATAAGGAGTAGCCGAACAACGGACCGAAACGTCTTTAAACTAACGACGGACCGAAATGTCCTTAAACTAACAACGGACCGAAACGTCCTTAAACTAACAACGGACCGAAACGTTCTTAAACTAACAACGGACCGAAACGTCCTTAAACTAACGACGGACCACTACGTCCTAAAACTAGCTGTTGACCGAGACGTCGATAAACTACTGTGGATTGCAATATCCCAAGGAAATACAAAAAAAACGGTATGTCCATAAGCGAAAAGAGCACGGATGAAAACCCGAGATGGCTCCATGAGTAAAAACAACATGGCTACCGGCGAGTTTTGTGAAAACCCGAAAGAGCGCAATCTCGTTAAAAAGACACTTGCAAGGTCCTCTCGACCCTGTAAGGAGAAACCACCTGCGTGAGATCCTTACGATTCACAAAGGAGCAACACACTTAGGGATCCCCACGATTCCTAGGGAGAAATTACACTTACAAAATCCTCACGACTCGTAAGGAGAACCCTCTTATGAGACCCTCACGGCTCATAAGATTCAAAAGTCTTAAGCTACAGGGATCTGAACCTGTTCTTAAGCGACCACCACAACCTCCAATGCTGCCCTACAAACGGCTCAATGCTGACCTTTGTATACAATCCACGGGCGTGAATAAACATTTCCCTAACGAAGCCCCATCCGTGACTAGGGATATGTTTACACAATGAACAGCCCTTGTAAGTCCTCTCGACTTAAAAGGAGAAAATACTCTTGTAAGATCCTTACGACTTACGAGAAGCCATACACTTAGGAGTCTGTTCATAACATAATTTTGCATTCTTATAGACCCCATTCTTATTCATTTTACAAATAAACAGGTGTTTTTGATCCATGTCTGCTACATAGTTGCAGGTTACAGGTTCTCAGAACAAAAACAGTGAAAAAGATGAAAAGACGATACAAAAGTGAGAATACAATCAATAAATGATGGAATCTTGATCATGCCTACATTTTGAGGGACAATGAAAATCAATGAACAAGTTCACTAAGCAAAAAGGCATCGCAAGGTTCAAGACTTCGACACGAAGCAACGGTAATAGTCCACTACATTATTCACTGGGGAGATCTGGAAGAGAATTAGAAGACATTCTGAAGAACCAACTGAAGAAACAAGAAGAAAAATTCAACCAGACAGAAGACCAGAAAACTGAGCCCACAAGCACCCTACTTGGCCGCGGAACCGCGTCCAAACCTGGCTTTTGGCCGTGGATCCACGGCCATGTTGAACCCGGGTCGGTGGAAATTTCTTTGACGGTGGGCGGCACGTTGACTAGTCTTCCTAGGGGTATATTTGTAAAAGCAGATGTGTGTCGATTATAACCCTAGGGTTTCTATGCTTTATAAATAGAAGCCCTGAAACTTGTTTTAGGTTATGCCTCTTTTCAATGAATAAAATTTAGAATTCCTATCATGTTTTGAGAGCATCAATTTTGTAAGTAGTTTCTTTTATTTGCCCTAGTCTTAATTTTTATTTCTGCCATAGTTTAATTTAGATTAGAACTTTTTATTAATCTGCCGTAGTTAGATAATTAATCTCTTAAATTGAAAACTCATAAAAATCATGTTTTTCATAGATCCCTTAATGAGCGAGTAGTTCCTCGCTTGTTAGGGTTAGGAATAGGGAAGGTTTGAAAGATGCAAATCTCTCACCCCTTTCTTTCCCATCACATATTAATTATTAGGACTCCATGCATACATACACATACCGCTCCCTACGGCACCCTACCCACGAAGTAACGGTGATACCGTAGTATAAAATACCGGTTGTGCATGTTTTCTATGGAGGTTAGGGTAAGGATTAAGAAAGGACGAACAAGGACCTAGAGGAAGAACCATCTTTTCTTCCCAATCGTCCTAATCCCCTTTATTAATAATTACCATAACACCTAAAGAGATCTAATTTAGGGCATTGAAAGCGGTGGGAAATCTTTAACTTTCCAAACATAACCCAAACCTAACCCTAGCAAGATTTCTAATCCTAGTCTAAATCAACTTAGCTTTTAGTGATAAAGATCCAAACACCATTTGGAATTAACTCGTTAGAACAATTAGGAAATACACAACATCCCTGTGGACCGACCCGTACTCACCGGCTAGCTACCAAGCGACATCGTTCTTGATTGCGGTAAAAATATTTTTGATCACAAAACATCGTATAAATCAAATGGCGCCGTTGCCGGGGATGGCGTAGTATTTTCTTTTTGCAATTTCGGGTTAATATAAAATTAAAAAAATCATAAAAACTGAAAAATTAAAAAATATATAAAAACCTTATCATCTCTTTATTGTTTGAAGGGTGTTTCGTGTGAATTTTGGCAGGATCAACGAATGAGTTCGGATCTGGAAAAATCAAGAAATCAAAACAGAAAACCCTAAATCTGAACAACAGAGGAAAGTCAAACCTGAGGAGCAGAAAAAATTTTGGGAACCGAGCCGCAGATCAGACCGCGGAACCGCGGCGGGAGACACCCTTTGGCGGCGGAAACGCGGTTGTGGGGTCGAGTCAGCACGTGGAAAAATCTCTGTTTACTTCCTTTCTCCTTCTCTGCAACCCTAATATCTCCTCTGTAAAATTTGCCTGAAGGATTCTTTGCGCTAAAAATCTCTCCCCCTTCTAATAATTGATCTTGTGCAGGATTCTTTGTGCCGTGCTAAAAATAAAAAAAAATTGCTTGCAAGTTATTGTTTACTGTTTTGCATATTTAATTGGACTTTAAGGGGCTTGAAACCAATCCAGATTGGGTGGGGATTTCATCACCCTTCCCAGGACCCCAGAAATCATATAAGGCATATTGCATTGACCATCATTTAATTAAAAAATATTAGACTCAGCCCTAAGGACTTCGCGTTCAATAGGACAGAGGAATAGTTGTAGGCATCGACCGTTGATCCTAACCTGACTTTGTGGTGTCTAGGCAAGTGTTTCTAAGGCGAGCGGTTACTTAATTAGGCCCACTACTTTCGTGGTGGAGAACCTCTCACTTACCTGGCACTTACCTGGCCACAATTGGCGCTGAAGAGGCATTTTGAGGTCCTACTTCTTGCCCTTTGGAACAGTTAGGAGCTGTCTAGCTGACCTAGGTGACCCTAGATCTAGGCCTGATTGTGCATCTGTGGTTGATTGAACGTGTGTCTAAGCCTTTTTATCGAAAATCTTTTTTTGCAAAAAGCACCGCATAAAAAGAAAAAAAAATTACAAAAACTTGCAGCTTGTCGCTAAGAGATCCGTGCACACCCTACTTACACCCACTTTCTTCTCATTGACGTTTTCTTACCCCTACATTCTGTTTTTCACCTTTTTGACTACACTACCTCTTTAGTGTATGTCTGGTTGGACTAGGGACACTAGTGCCCGATTAGTCCGTGTCTCGTTGGTACCGACCGACGAAGCTTTCGACTCCGAAGTCGAAATTCCTTCCACTTACTTACCTTCACCTTCATATTCTTCCTCCGAAGGGATGTCGGGATATAATCCTAACAACACCTTACCCATGGGACCGATTCCACCTCCGTTAGGTGCAAATAAACCGCAACACCCACCTGTTGAAGCGCCCCAACGATCGCGCTCCAGGATCTTTTCTACCCGATCCGCACCGCCTTACCTACTTGTCTTTCACTCCCACCGGCAAATGGGGACAACTTTGAGATCAAACCCCACTTCATCAACATGTTGCCAAAATTTCACGGGCTGGAATCCGAAGATGCCTATATCTTCATAAACAAATTCCAAAATGTTTGCGCAATGATAAAAACAACCCAATTATCAGATGACGCTATAAGGCTAAGGGTCATTCCTTTCACCTTATGCGACTTAGCCAAGAAGTGGTTATACAGCACAGCATCACATTCAATTAAAAATTGGGAAGAGTTTGTTAAAGCTTTTCTTAAAAAGTTTTACCCACATCATAAGACCGCGAGAATTCGCAATGAGATTATCCAATTTTCCCAGCTTCCTTCCGAACCCTTTTGGAAGTGTTTTGAAAGATTCAAAGACCTACTTGTTCAATGCCCTCACCATGGTATCGAAAATTGGCAATTTTGCCAAACTTTATACGAGAGATTGAACTCAGCAACGAAGCAGTTACTGGAAACCATTTGTCAAGATCACTTTCTAACCAAATCTAGTGAGGTAGCGTGGCAGTTTCTCGACGATCTTGCTGAACAAACACTTCAGTGGGAAAGCACCAAGACCACTTCATCTTCTTCTATTGGTCAGTCTAGGGTAGGCATACATCAGTTAGATATGTCGATAGCAATGAAGGCCGAGATGGTCGCACTTACGAAAAAACTAGAAGCAATTGAGACCAAAATCTCATCGCCTTCTCCTGACCCTGCTTTACCCCCACGAACTGTTTGTGCTTGTTATTCGGATCCATCACATCTTACCGAAGAGTGTCCTTACAATCCACCTGCTCAAGGACAAGATCACGTCAATGCTTCCTTTCAGCAACGACAAAGAAATGATCTATACTCTTCGACTTATAATCCGGGTTGGAGGAGTCACCCAAATTTTGCTTGGAATCAAAATCAGCAATTTCAAGGAAACAACAACTTTCAAAGGCCTCCTCCTCCACAACAATAAGCACCTCCACAAACTCAATACCAGCAACCTTTCCACCCACAACCTTACCAATACCAAATGAAAAATTTTGTGCCCAACAACTCTTACCCGCAAAACAATTTTGTTCAACCAAATAATGATAAGGTTACCTCGCTAGAAAGAAATCTAGATGCGTTCCTAAAGCAATCTACACAATCCGTAGCAAGGTTGGAGACTTCCATTCAATCTTTGGTGCAAAACAGTACTTCACACGATCAAAGCATTAAATCTATTGAGGCACAAATTGCACAACTCAATGCTGCGTTGAGCGAGCGAGAAAAGGAAAATCTTCCATCCCAACCACTGCCAAATCCAGGTCACGCGCATGGAGCATATGAACAGCAAAATCATAACGTAAATGGTGTGACCACGTTGAGATCCGGAAAAGTGTTACACAATAACGTGGGTATTAATAATGACACCCCTGCCGGTGGTTCTTCTTCATCTTCTTCTTCTTCACCTTCATCTTCTTCGTTAGAGCCTATTCTTCATTCTTCACAAGGCTCTACTTCTTCTACTTCGAACGGACCCACTTCTCACATTACAAAAACATCTACATGGGGATCCGTTCCAACTCCACAATCTGCTCCACAAAAATTGGACTCAACAAATTTTCAAAATGTTCATTTTCCAAACAGGTTGAGATCCAATAAACCAACTCCACAAATGGAGAAGATTGTAGAGTTGTTCAAACAGGTCAGCATAAATATACCTCTCTTGGATGCAATCCAACAACTCCCTTCATACGCGAAAATCTTAAAGGACTTATGCACCAAGAAGAGGAAGTCACAAGTACCAAAGAAAGTTTTCGTGGCTAGTTCTATTAGTGGTGCTCTTGTCCAATCTTTACCCCAAAAGCAAAAGGACCCTGGCTGTCCTACTATTTCGATAACAATTGGGGACAAGAACATAAATAAAGCACTATTAGATCTTGGTGCTAGTGTCAATTTGCTACCCTATTCAGTGTACGAGCAATTAGGCGTTGGAGAGCTTAAACCCACTCATTGTACTCTCCAAATGGCCGACCGATCCATCACCCATCCTAGGGGTGAGTTAGAGGATGTGTTAATTAGAGTAGGGGATTTCATTTTCCCCGTTGACTTTATTGTTATGGATACACAACCTGTAGCTAACCCTCGGAGTCAAATTCCGGTGATACTTGGTCGACCATTCCTTGCGACTTCCAATGCGGTGATCAATTATCGTAATGGTTCAATGAACTTATCTTTTGGAAATATGACGATTGAACTCAACATTTTTAAGTTGGGGAATCAGCCTTCCGAGCCTAATGCTAGTATACTTGATGTTTGCTCGATCCACGAGATCACGGAGGAGGACTGTGAGCTCGAAAAATTTCTGTTCGATCACAGCAGTGTTGACGCCTCTAGTGCGTTCCTCCTAGAATCCGACATAGCTTTCACGCCGGACAATGATTATGAGTGTTTCACCTTTTTGGACGATTTTGAAGACTCGCCATCTGAGTTTGAGTCTTTTGATTTTTCGGATGAGTTAGTTGAACCATCCGACTCGGTTGCGTACACTCGATTTGAACCGTTAATAGAATCCTTCGAGTTTGAAACAGTTTCACCAATGCTACCTTCAATTGTTTCACCTCCTAAACTCGAACTAAAGATTTTGCCGTCGCACCTTAAATATGCTTACTTAGGTGAGAATGAGACCCTTTCCGTTATCATATCGGCCTCTCTAGCTCTCGAGCAAGAGAAGGCCCTTTTAATGGTCTTACAAAATAATCGGCAAGCTTTTGACTGGTCTATGACGAACATCAAGGGGATTAGTCCCCTCATAGTTGAACATCATATACACTTAATGGATGATGCCAAGCCAGTGAGGGATCCACAAAGTCGCCTCAACCCCATAATGAAATAGGCTGTCAAGAAGGAGATTGTAAAATATCTTGATAGTGGTATCATTTACCCTATCTCGGATAGCCAGTGGGTTAGCCTCATTCATGTTGTCTCAAAAAAATCGGGCATTACGGTCATAACCAATGAGGCAAATGAGTTAATACCTACTCGCACCCAAACTGGGTGGCGAGTTTGCATCGACTATAGAAAACTAAATGCCACGACAAAGAAAGACCACTTTCCTTTACCTTTCATTGACCAAATGCTAGAACGATTGGCTGGGCATGAGTTTTACTGCTTTTTGGATGGATATTCCGTCTATAACCAAGTCCCCATGGCCGAAAAGGATCAAGACTAGACCACATTTACTTGTCCTTTCGGTACTTTTGCTTATCATCGCATACCCTTTGGGTTATGCAATGCACCTGCTACATTTCAGCGGTGTATGATGGGGATCTTTTCAAACATGGTTGAAAAGTTTTTGGAGATTTTTATGGATGATTTCTCTATTTTGGTGACTCCTTCGACGAGTGTTTTCTACACCTTAACGCGGTTCTTACCCACTGTAGGGATAAGAACCTCATATTAAATTGGGAGAAGTGCCACTTTATGGTACGAGAGGGTATTGTCTTAGGACATGTCATCTCGCAAAACGGCATAGAGGTTGATAAAACCAAGATTGAAGTCATTTCTAATCTTCCTCCTCCTAAATGCGTCAAATACATCCGAGCTTTCCTTGGCCATGCCGGTTTTTATAGACGGTTCATCAAGGATTTTAGCAAGATTGCTAGACCCTTGACTCTCTTATTGGCCAAGGACACAACATTTGATTTTGACTCAACTTGCATGGAAGCGTTCAAGTCATTGAAACACTCTCTCATTTCTGCGTCCATTCTTTCATCTCCAGACTGGACGCACCCTTTTGAAATTATATGCGGCGCAACAGATTTCGCCATTGGTGTTGTCCTTGGACAGTACATTAATAAGATGCTGCACGTAATTTATTACGCTAGCCGAACATTAAATGATGCCCAACTGAACTACACAACAACAGAAAAAGAATTTTTAGCACTTGTGTTTGCACTTGAAAAATTCCGGCCTTATTTAATCGGCTCTCCAGTGATTGTGTACACGGATTATTCAGCTCTTCGCCACCTTTTTGCGAAGAAGGATGCTAAATCGCGGCTAATACGTTGGATCCTCTTGCTATAAGAGTTTGACTTTGTCATAAGGGATAAAAGAGGATGTGAAAATGTAGTGGCTGATCACCTTTCACGACTTCCTTCTTCGCCTATACTTGAAATTCCAATTAAAGATGTTTTTCCCGATGAGCAACTCTTAACCGTGTCTTGCGAACCTTGGTTCGCTGATATAGTAAACTAGTTGGCCACCGGTCTAATACCTAAAGATTGGTCGAAACAGGATAAACTCCAATTCTTGTCCCAAGTAAAGCATTTTTACTGGGATGAACCGTATCTTTTTAAATACTGTTCCGCCAAATCATTCGTCAGTGTGTACCTGAAAATGAGTTTAAGAGTGTGCTGTTTTTTTGCCACGATCAAGCGTGTGGCGGGCACTTTGACCCAAAGAAGACAGCCGAGAAAATCCTGCAGTGCGGTTTCTATTGGCCACGTCTCTTTAAAGATGCATATGAATACTGCAAGATATGCTCCCGGTGCCAACCAACATTTGAGCCGGATATCGTGGAGAAACGAAATGCCACTCCAACCAATTTTGGTTGTGGATATTTTTGATGTTTGGGGAATAGACTTCATAGGACCATTTCCCAATTCTTTTGGGAATGTGTATATTCTTTTGGCTGTTGACTATGTGTCAAAATGGGTCGAGGCTGTGCCTAGCCAAACGAATGATAACAAGGTTGTCGTTCGATTTCTTAAAGAACATATCTTTTCTCGGTTTGGGCACCTTCGAGCAATTATAAGTGATAATGGATCTCACTTCTGCAAAAGGACTTTTGAGTCCTTGATGCGCAAATATTCTATTACACACAAGCTGTCAACACCGTATCATCCCCAAACATGTTGGCAAGCCGAGGTTTCGAATCGGCAATTTAAACAAATCTTGGAGAAAACGGTTTCTAAAAACCGTAAAGATTGGTCACACAAACTTCTTGATGCACTATGGGCATTCCGTACTGCATACAAGACCGATCTTGGTATGTCTCCATACCGGCTTGTTTATGGGAAGGCTTGCCACCTCCCAGTTGAGATTGAGCACAAGAAATTTTGGGCGATTAAGGAGTTGAATTTATCAATGGGAGATGCGGACAGCAATCGAAAGCTGCAACTAAACGAACTAGAAGAGCTGCGGGATGAGGCTTATGATAATGTTGTCATTGTTAAAAAACGAACTAAGGTGTTCCATGACAAACATCTTATGCGCAAAACGTTTAAAGCTGGTCAACAGGTTTTACTCTATGACACTCGGTTACACTTTCACCCCGGCAAGCTCAGATCTAGGTGGAAAGGGCCGTTTTTAGTGCGCACCGTATATCCGCACGGTGCGGTAGATCTTGAAAATCCGGAGGACGGTACTTTATTTAAAGTAAACGGACATCGACTGAAACCGTTCCTCACTGCGGACCTGTCGGAGGAGCTCCTGTTTTTGCAGGAGCCGATTTACACTGATTGATCTTCCTCCATTTTACCCCCAAATTTTTGATCTTCTTGCCAAAACTTTATTTCCGATAAGTCTGGGGGTGTGTATCATTTGTAAATATATAAGTACAAAATAACATAAAAAATAAAAAAATTTGAAAAAGAAAAAAAAATTGGACATTTTTGTAAAATTGCAGAATAAATAAATAAAATAAAATTTTATTTGCAGATAAATTCCTCTTTTTGGAGGGGTCTATCTACAAATATCCATCATATGTCCCTATTTAAAGAGCTCGAGCCCCCCTCTCTGCTATAACCCTAATTTTCACACTCTCTCAAACCCTAGCCGACGCACCCTCTTTCCTGCAGAGAGAAACCAGAGCGCCGCCTCCATCGTGCCGCGAAACTGCCTCCATAGCTTGCTGCCCCGCGCAACCGCCGCCGTCTCTGTTCTTCGCCCCCTAAAATTTTCATGGGAGGTATGCTTGCTCAAAACACCCTCTGTTTTTCAAAATTTTAGATCTGTAGAACACATCATGGCACATAGCATGCAGTTAGAAAGAGATTTTTCGCAAGTTTTCTCACATGAAATATATGGTAGTTATTTCGCGAACGAAATCGCGCGTAGGGGTTGGAATTATTTAATATACAATCACCCTTATGCATTTGCATTGCCGGAATTAGTAAACCAATTTTACGAGTCTATGGAGGATGGGTGTCTCACCCTACTGGGTTTTATTAAATTGCAATGGGGCGATCGCGAAATTATAATTGATAGGGATATAATACACGAGGTCACACTAATACCTCGCATACCTGCACATGACCAACCCTTTCAATTCGAGGATACATGCCCCTGATGGGCAACGATTGCTCAAGGGAGCTGCGAAAGGGTATCCAAGCATGAACCCTTTTCGCGAATGTTTTGACTGTGTGCCGGTAGGCACAAAATAATATTTTTGGTAGCTCCCATAATACAACATTTTTCACACCCTCCTTACATATTGTGCACACTCTTATGACGAAGAACCCCCGTTTTGATATGTGCACAGTATTACTCAACTCTATAGGTGCAGGTAAACGGGCCGCTAATTACCCTTGTCCCATGCTGGTTACACAATTATGTCGATATTTCCTCCCCGCGGAGGAGTTCAAATTTTATTTGCATGGAGGCATTCCGGTCAGACCTCTTATTGAGGGAGTGTCTACGTCCTACTCTCGACTGACAGATGTATGGTTGAGGACCGAATCGGCAGAGAATGTATTTGCCCGCACTCCAAGCTCTAGCTCGACCGCGAGCGAAGGCGAAATGACCACTCTTGAGCATGCACAATTGATGAGGAGAGCAGTTAGGGGTATTGATGCTTTGAGGGAGGAATTTAGGGCAACAACGAGGGAGCACGACCGTCGATTGACGGAGGTTGAGCGGGGTATTCAAACCCAGTTGGCTAGGGAAGAGCGTTCACGTTCACGCTCGAGAGCGCGGTGTGGGGCCGAGCAGTGAGGGCGCTGCTTTGGTTAAGTTTGGGGGAGATGGTGGTTGTATATAGTTATCTTTTGCATTGCATATTTTTAATTTTTTGTATATATTTTTCTTTTCCTTTTGCATATTTAAATTCTGCATTGCATCCTAATATAAAAATCATAAAAATAGAAGGAAAAAAATAGAAAAAGAAAAATCAAATAAAAACTGAAAAATTATAAAAATTAAAACATTCAATTTTGGACTTAATCGACTTGAGTTTGACAAATAGGTTAACTAGCTAGGAAAAACTAGATCCTAGACTTAGTAAATTAAAAACCCTAAAAATAACATTTCTTAAAATTTAACGGTAGAAAGTATATGTATTTGTAGTTTATTTAGAAATAGGCAAATTTCGAGTTAACTTCTTGGGCTAAGTTAAAACAAGGGAAAAGTATTGATATCTTTATTAGAGTATAAGTTTGAAAAATAATTCCTAAGCTTAAGTCTAAATTCTGAAAATATATACCCTATAAAATTGCACAAACACGAACCTTGAAACTTGGAATAGTAGGAGAGACCTTGAAATGCTCTTGTCTAAAGTCCTTAGTACGAAGAAAAATAAAAAAAAATATACAAGTGTGAATAAAGAAAAAAAATGAACACTGGTTTTTGTAATTACTTAAGGCTGCAAAAACAGAAAAAATATTTAGCAAGGGTGCTTCATCACCTAGTGCCTTAGACCAACTGGTTTGGGAGTCACTGCTAAAGCTTTATGTGTTACAAGACTAGAAATTACGCTTTAATGTGCAAACATATTTTGTAATCGATTGTTGGTACCTCAAGAAGTATTAACGATCGTATGAAGAATGTGTAAGAAAAATTCATCTAAAAATTCACCAATTAAGAAGTGCTTTGGACGACGGACAAGAGTATGATAGCTTGATTTGAATTTCCAAGTGTAGGGGTGATATATACACACACGTAGGGGTATGTGATTGGGGTCTAGATAAGAGATAGGAATGAAGAATAGGACTTATGTATTTAGTAGAGATGATAAAAATTCCTAAGTTGAGATAGAACCCTAGAAGGAAAACTTAAAAGATTCTAAAAGCTAAGTAAGTCTACAGAACATATATAATCTTAAGTTAAATAATAAGGAAGCGTGAAGAATACGGGTGAATAATTTCTGAGTCAAAGATGATAGAGTTCTTATTAGAAAACCTAATTGGAGAATAAAAGTCGATAAACAAAAATGATAGGATTTTGTGGGTAGTATCCGCTGAAAACCCTCAGGAGACAACACTCCTCCTACTAGGGACCCTCTAGAAGTTTAATGGCTTGTTGCACGAGCTCAGTGCAATCTCGTTTCCCTGCGAAAGTGAGGCTAGGTTTTTTCCAAGAATAAAACTAGGTTTGCTGGAGGACAAGCAAAAGATAAGTTTGGGGGTATTTGTTCATACCATAATTTTGCATTCTTATAGACCCCATTCTTATTCATTTTACAAATAAACAGGTGCTTTTGATCCATGTCTGCTACATAGTTGCATGTTACAGGTTCTTGGAACAAAAACAGTGAAAAAGATGAAAAGACGATACAAAAGTGAGACTACGACCGATAAATGATGAAATCTTGATCTTGCCTATATTTTGAGGGACAATGAAAATCAATGAACAAGTTCATTAAGCACAAAGGCAGCGCAAGGTTCAAGATTTCGACACGAAGCAACGGTAATAGTCCACTACATTATTCACTGGGGAGATCTGGAAGAGAACCAGAAGACATTCTGAAGAACCAACTGAAGAAACAAGAAGACAAATTCAACCAGACAGAAGACCAGAAAACTGAGCCCACAAGCACCCTACTTGGCCGCGGAACCGCGGCCAAACCTGGCTTTTGGCCGCGGATCCGCGGCCATCTTGAACCCGGGTCAGTGGAAATTTCTTTGACGGTGGGTGGCGCGTTGACTAGTCTTCCTAGGGGTATATTTGTAAAAGCAGATGTGTGTCGATTGTAACCCTAGGGTTTCTATGCTTTATAAATAGAAGCCCTAAAACTTGTTTTAGGTTATGCCTCTTTTCATTGAATAAAATTCAGAATTCCTATCATGTTTTGAGAGCATCAATTTTATAAGTAGTTTCTTTTATTTGCCCTAGTCTTAATTTTTATTTCAGCCCTAGTTTAAATTTATTCTCTGCCCTAGTTTAATTTAGATTAGAACTTTTTATTAATCTGCCATAGTTAGATAATTAATCTCTTAAATCGAAAACTCATAAAAATCATGTTTTTCATAGATCCCTTAATGAGCGAGTAATTCATCGCTTGTTAGGGTTAGGAATAGGGAAGGTTTGAGAGATGCAAATCTCTCACCCCTTTCTTGCCCATCACATATTAATTATTAGGACTCCATGCATACATACACATACCGCTCCCTACGGCACCCTACCCACGAGGTAACGGTGATACCGTGGTATAAAAGACCGGTTGTGCATGTTTTTTATGGAGGTTAGGGTAAGGATTAAGAAAGGACGGACAAGGACCTAGAGGAAGAAACATCTTTTCTTCCCAATCGTCCTAATCCCCTTTATTAATAATTACCATAACACCTAAAGAGATCTAATTTAGGGCATTGAAAGCGGTGGGAAATCTTTAACTTTCCAAACTTAACCCAAACCTAACCCTAGCAAGATTTCTAATCCTAGTCTAAATCAACTTAGCTTTTAATGATAAAGATCCAAACACCATTTAGAATTAACTCGTTAGAAAAATTAGGAAATACACAACATCCCTGTGGACCGACCCGTATTCACCGGCTAGCTACCAAGCGACGCCGTTCTTGATTGCTATATTTTTTATCACAAAACATTGTACAAATCAGAGTCCTCACGAATCCTAATGAGAAAACGCACATATGTGATCCTCACGACTCGTAGGGAGAAATACCTTCATGAGACCCTTACGGCTCATGAAGTCAAAAGCCTTAGTCGACAGGATCCTAACTCTGTTCGCTAAGCCACCTTTGTTCGACATCGACAGAGGCAAATGATGATTCGCTCCTGGCAATATTCCAGTTGTAGCGGTGTTGATGCCAAAATCGGTGTCTAACTCCAAGCTTACGACAAAGAAGCTAGCGAACCACACATGCATACGAAATAGCCGAAATGATGGGGCAATTTGCAACAAAATCAGCAAGTAAAAATGTATGCATGCAAAATAGCCGAAATGATTGGGCTACTCGCAATAAAAAGCAGCGAGTAAAAATAAAATAAATAGCCGAAATGATTGGGCACCGCGAAAAATAGCCAAAATGATTGGGCAATCGTGACCTTCGCGATATAAAAGCTGAAATGATAGAGCATCGCGGAAAGAAATAAAGAAAAATGAAATTTATGCCCTACGGGTAATATCACATCAATCCCTATATACAATCCAGGGGCGCAAACAAAGAAGGAATCACACCTTCCCTCCCCAGACTCCATCAGAAAACGAAGCCAAATCTCGACGGTTCAGGGATAGCCTAGAGATCATCAACAGCGTTCCTCCCCATTCCAGCAGGATTCAGACGCTGCAATCAACCCTGGAGCTACGACTAACCCTCTACTCCAAATCTCGATGGTTCACAGACAACCTGGAGACAACTTCGATATTCGTCTCATTACAACAGACGCTACGTTATTCACATGACCCCGTTTCGGAAATACGTCATCCACATGACCCCGTCACGGAAATACGACATCCACATGACCCCGTCGCGGAAATATGACATCCATATGACCCCGTCGCGGAAATATGTCATCCACATGACCCCGTCGCGGAAATATGTCATCCACATGACCCCGTTTCGGAAATATGTCATCCACATGACCCCGTCACGGAAATACGCCATCGACATGACCCCGTCTCAGAAATACGTCATCTACATGACCCCGTCTCGGAAATACGTCATCCATATGACCCCGTCTCGGAAATACGTCATCCAGATGACCCCGTCATGGAAATACGTCATCCACATGACCCCGTCTCGGAAATACGTCATCCACATGACCCCGTTTCGGAAATACGTCATCCAAATGACCCCGTCTCGGAAATACGTCATCTACATGACCCCGTCTCGGAAATACGTCATCCACATGACCCTGTCATGGAAATAGGTTATCCACATGACCCCGTCTCGGAAATACGTCATCCACATGACCCCGTCTCGGAAATACGTCATCCACATGACCCCGTCTCGGAAATAAGTCATCCACATGACCCCGTCTCGGAAATACGGCATCCACATGACCCCGTCTCGGAAATACGTCATCCAAATGACCCCGTCTCGGAAATACGTCATCCACATGAGCCCGTCACGGAAATACATCATCCATATGACCACGTCTCGAAAATACGTCATCCACATGACCCCGTCACGGAAATACGTCATCCACATGACCCCGTCGTGGAAATACGTCATCTACATGACCCCGCCTCGGAAATACATTACCCAATGACGCCGTGAAATGCGGATAACGTCAATCTCATTAAACACTTACGGGTCCTCTCGACTTATAAGGAAGAAAACTCTCTTATAAGATCCTTACGACTTATAAGGGAAAACGCGCTTAAGAATCCTCACGATTTCTAAGGAGAAAATATACCTACGAGATCTTCACGACTCGTAGGGAGAAAAGTCTTTATGAGACCCTCACGGCTCATAAAGTTGAAAAGTCTTAGGTAACAAATTTGAACCTGCTTCCTAAGCCATCACTACCCCTCAAAGAAGCCAAAACAAGATGCTCACTCTATCATCTACCGGCTATGCTTGCCAAAGTGACATGCCGGCAACAAATAAAAGAGAAAAAAGCGACGAAGAGAACATTTGATTCGCATTTGGTTAAGCATACATGTTCATGCACGTGCAAAAGATTCAGTACATAAAAAAAATACGCTGAAATGAGGAATTTGCCATTCATACTTTGAAAAGTTCTTACAATCATGAAAGCAGTAAATGAAAACATCATCAAAATGATTACAATGGTAAAACCTCAGATCCAGGGCATGGATTGAGGAATTCGAAAATAAGGCCGTCTAGAATCTTTCTGGCCTTTCTGACCATTCTCGTATGCCTCCTCTCGCGCTCACTAGTGTCGAGATCCTCGCCAATGTCCTCCTCCCTTTGATAAGAAGCGATTATCGTCATCTGTTGGAAAGTTTAATGCAAAATATCAATGAGCTTATCTCGCCGCTTCTTCGAGATCAGGCACGATAGGTACACTGAATGCACCTTGTCTTCGGCATCATCCAGCGCATTAAGCGGCATGGCTTCGTGAAACCTAGGAAGTGCTCCCCAAATTGCTCCCACTACGATTTTCAAGAGAGCGGAACTGCGAGGAAGCAGTCGATCGACGTTTGCATACAGACGATCCATAATCTCCGTACATTAGGCATCTGTAAACTCTTGGTTCTGGAAACGGCCCTGTGCGCGAATATCCTCATAAGAGATAAACTCGTTCAGACTATATAAATGAACAGCCATAGTGCCTGAAAAGAAACATCATTAAAAGATTAGTAATAAGGAAAAACAGGCACAGGGATTTAAATGACTCTTGATATCCCCATGGAGAAAACAAATTCTAATTATGAAACCTAACAAATTTGAATTTGCGAGAAATCCTAATAAAAGGAAGGGAATCTCATTTAATGAGCGACCCCTCGGGTCAAGGAATTAAACTCCTCGAAAGCAATGCTCTGCAGACAGGAATGATACCTGTCAAAATCAATTAAGAAGGGAATTAATGATTCCCCGAGAATTCTAAGAGCCATGCTCTGTAAAGATGGTGGAATAACCCATATCAGAATACTTAAAAGATTCTCTTAGGATTTAAGAGCTGAGGAGCGCAAAGCTCTGTTAATGAAACCCTAAAGGGGTTTTCTTTAGATCTATGATCTAAGTAGAGCAAAAAACTCTGATAACGAGTGAAACTCTAGATTATTAACTAATTCCTTCAAAGATTTATCTTTACCTAAAAAAAAATCTGACAGAGTTTTAACTCTTAACTTTCTTTAAAAAGAGAGCAATGCTCTGAAGAAGAGATAATTCTCGGAAAAAAGATGAACAATGGCCATCTCAGAGGGCCAAAGGCCCTATTTATAGGCATTGAGAGCCGCTTCAACTTCCAAAAGTTGATCCAACGACTGAGATGCTACCACAGCCGCACTCACGTATGGGCCACGTAAGCGCAACGGTGGGGGGCATTTGTTTCCCCAATCAGAGCAAAGCTCTGTTCAAATTCCGAGATTTGAAATGAAGCAACGCTTCTGTTTCCCCCAATCAGAGCAAAGCTCTGTTTTGAAATTCAAAATTTCGAAAATTGAAGCAATGCTTCAGATCCAGCGCTAGGCGCGCTGCGCGCCACGTGTCAAACACGGATGTACTAGCGCCAGGTGCGCTGCGCCCTAGGAAGTGCACCCCCAATCAGAGCAAAGCTCTATTTTGAAATTCAAAATTCAAAAATTGAAGCAACGCTTCAGATCCAGCGCTAGGCGTGCTGCGCGCCACGTGTCAAACACGGATGCACTAGCGCCAGGTGCGCTACGCCCTAGGCAGTGCACTATGTGTGAAGTAGCGCTAGGCGCGCTACGCGCCACGTGTCAAACACAGGTGCGCTGCGCTCTTAGCAGCGCACCACGTGCAAAGCACGGGTGAGCCAGCACTGGAATTAAAAAATTCCCCACCCTTAGATCAAAAGATCTAATAATGATAAATCATTAATCAGAATTAAAATTCTGTTTTGGAAAGATTTTTCCAATCTTGTTAAAAACAAGAAGACTGCCTTCTGTAAAACAGAAGCCCTAGGATCAAAGATCCAACGGTGGGAAACATTCCCAAATCAATCAGAGAAAGATCTCTTTAACTGATTTAACAAATCAACTTGCTCTATATAAAGGCCCCAAGACTTCAAGTCTGATATAGAGAACCCCCTCCCCCCCCCCCATAAACTTTGAGAAATTCAAAGAAAGAAGAGCAATCTCTCAGCAAAAGAAGATTTTTTTCTTCAAGGTAAAAAAATGGCGATGAACAAAGAGATGGATTCATCTCATAATTAAAAAGAAGAATTATCTTCTTAAAAAAGATCATAGATCTAAAAAGACCAAGGTCTTTCATAAAAGAGATCAAAAGATCTCATCACATAATAAAGAAGAACATATTCTTCACACAGATCATTGATCTATAAAGGCAAAGCCTTTCAAAAATAAGAACTATTGTTCTTGAATCTTGAGACAAGGTTGCTTTTAAAAGAACATAAATTTGTTCACAGATCATAAAAATTGATCAAATGCTCTTTGCGCTATTGAAATGCGCTTTGCGCTATTGAAATGCGCCTTGTGCTCTTGAACAGCGCTTCTGCGCTCCCTGAACCGGTGCTAAGCACCAAAATGCACCACGTGTCAACCACATATGCAACTTGCGCTTTGCGCTTCTAAATAGCGCACTACGCTCATGGGCTGGCGCTCAGCGCCAAGCGCGCCACATGTCACTCACGTGTGCGCCACTAAACTAGCGCAATGCGCTCATAAATTAGCGCTCAGCGCTCATAAACCGGCGCACTGCGCTCATCATCTGGCGCCTAGCGCAGAACATGACACGTGTCCCTTACATGCGCGCCACATGGCAGAAGCGCACTGCACTTTTTGATCGGCGCAAAGCGCCTAGCGCACCATAGGTTGCGCTGACAGAACACAAGTTGTTCTTTAATAAGCCAGAGCTATGCTGAATGCTTTGCATTCAATACAAGAAAAAAGTGTCAAGATCTAATGCTCAGCATTATTAAAAGGGACAAGCCCAAATAAAGGCTCAATAGCCAGAATAAACAAAATGTTTAAATATTTATTGGACTTAGCCCAATATTGGCCATAAGTTCTCAACTTATATTTAATTGAGCCCATCTGCTCTTGAATATTTAACAGATCTTAGTCCCAAATTGGACTACAGATCTTTCAACCAACTCATACGGGTTGGAGGGTACATCTCTTTAATCCTCTGATATTTGTCCTTGTAATCCTTCAACCTCTTCAGAGAGGTGAAGGGTCCCGACAACCATACATCTGACGTCTTTAAACTGGACTGTGGGGTCCTTAAACTCACGGACTACGATGTCCTTAACCTGGACTGTGGGGTCCTTAAACTCATGGACTACGATGTCCTTAAACTTTATAGACTATGACGTATTTAAACTACGGACTGTGGGATCCTTAAACTCATGGACTACGATGTCCTTAATCTCCGACTGTGGGGTCCCTTTAAACCCACGAACTACGATGTCCTTAATCTGGACCGAGATGTCCTTAAACTAACATTGGACCGTAATGTCCTTAAACTAATCGACCGCAATGTCCTTAAACTAAACAACAGAGGAAAAATGCTCTCTTGTTGGATCTAAATGATCCTGTTAAGTTGATCTTAGTCTAAAAAAAATTAGACTAACGTATTCTTAATAAACGTTTAAGTTGATCTTAGTCTAAAATTAGGCTAACGTATCCTTAAACCCAACCCCCAAACCCAAATCTAAGAAGATACGGATTTAGACTAATCCACGCCCTACGGGCGACAACATAAATTAGTCTCCGTATACAATCCACGGGAAACCACAAACAAAACAAACACCCACGACACGAAGTGACCATTTGGAGAAGAAGAAAGTTGTTACCGCGATGTGGTAGCGTAATTAACTGCAGGGGCTTGCGCCTGCAGGGAAGAGCGTCCCCACAATCAAAAACCCCTCAAACGAGGGGGAATCTGACGAAGTCTGCTACATCGGCCGCATCCGTTTAAACCTTCAATACATGGTGCCATAAATCAACTTGGCATCTTCAGAGAGGTGGACGGATAGCACCAATTAGTATCTGCCCCGAAATTCAGGAGAGACGTCCGCCGCGTTTTCATCCGCGTCTTTCGGTGGGGAACAAGAAGGACATTCTCGCTCAACATGATAGTATGCTATATGGTTACTCTTTATCTTAACATGTATACTTGTACCGTCTCTCTGTTACATGTTGATAAAACCCTTAGGATGTATACTTGACTACCAGGATTTTAATGGAGATCATACTAGTGGGGCCATAGTAGTCCATAAGTACATCCTTTAATTATTCATAGTCGAGAGAGTATCGAGACAGGGCATCGATATTCCAGAGTAGACTAGTGTGTACAATTCATGACCCCGTATGAGGAGATGGTTGATCCCACAACATTGGTGTTTGACATCAGAGAATGTGTACAGGTGCTCATTGAAGAATGGGTACATCGAACATGACTCGCCGAGAACTCCTAGATGGTATTATAGCTCACGTCAGATAGCAGTTCTCTGATGACACTGGTACAGGTTAGTCTGTTGACCCGAGATCGTCATAGAGTCTTGTGTGATTCCCACTTTGCTTTGATTTCCACCCTATCACGCTCAAGAGGAGTTGTGCAAACAAGTGGTTTTTAGGTACAGTCTTGAGTCACATGGAGGCAATGAGCGATAAGAGGGGATTTCGTCTCTCCCGGTATTGGGGGTTGATGTTGTGTTATGCTCGATTGGCCATAACAGGAAATCTTTGCCCAGGGTTGCTGAGATTTACTGGTAAGTGTTATCAGTAGTTTCTCGAACCATTATGAGTCTCGCATCAGCATGACTTATCAAGCTATTGGGGTCTAACGTTTACCACCCCCACGCTAGATATGCGACATATCAAACGAAGAGACCGGACTGTACGGTAGTGTTACTTATTGGATTCACGGGAGTATAAGCAAGCTTGCTTGTTAATCTTCTGATCGCTCAATACCCGGGTAGCCATTACGTTCAGTTAGTACCGCTGACGGCTTGTGGGTAACTGATATGATCATTACCTACTGCCGGCGTATTGACGAGTCTTTAGATCCTACATAGAGGTTTCCTAGCTCAAGCGAAACGAGGTAGGGTACATATGTGATATGTGCGGGGCCGAGATTAATACGTGTATATGATACCGTATTCTAATCTCCCGATATGTGATATCGGTCGGTTATATGAGATATAGCCGGGTTATTGAATCAAGTGTTGATTCGATAAGATGATATATATGATATTAGTCGGTTGTAAGCGATACAGCCGGGTTATTAAATCAAGTGTTGATTTAATAATTTAATGTATGATTATATATTTTATATATTATTATACATTATCTAATATTAGCTCACTTAAGAATTTCTTTTTCTCACTTGTACATTTAATATATATGTGATATATATTATTGTATTTTTTTTCTTTGTTTCATACTTGATGATACATTATGCATGGGTGTATGAGACTCATACCATACCATAAGATAATTATGGTGAATATTTATTTAGAGAATAAACAAAATTAGGTGGAAATAAGCAAGGCTAAGAGGCTTGGAGAAGCTTGTGGAAGCTTTGACTTAAGTCCACTAATTTTGTTTTTACTTTAGATATTTATTAATCCAACCATTATCTTTAGTCATGGTTAAGTCTCTACAATGATCATATATAATATTTTCTCATCCATGATTACCATTCATTCCATTCTTGACTTCATCTTCTTCATCTCAAGTTAGCTCACTAGGTTTTCTTGAGGTGAAGAAACAGAGTGAGAAAAATTATTCTAAAGTGAGCAAAATTCCTACTTCATCAATCTATACTAGACTAGCCATTTAGTATAGGTTGTTTGCTTCACTAATTCTCAATTGGTGAAGAGATAGCTTGAGTTGGAGATTCCTCGACGTAGATCATTTTCGGCCTCAAAGATCTTTAAGCAAGCTTATTCCTTTCGCCTAGTGGAGCCTAACGAGAGTCCGGGAGACCACTAGTTGGAGCGAAGGGACTACTACATGGAGCTTTAGAAGTGAAGGACCGGTCTATAAAGGTTTTATTTCTTGTTCACTTAGAGTAAAGATGTTTACTTGCATAGTATTACCCTAATTCTCTAGCTAGATCCTCGGTTTCAGGTTTCTTAGTACTCTAAGTTTTTTAAAATTGCATGCCCGATGCGTTGGAAAACATAGTGAGGATGCTATGGAACTCGGCAAATATAATGGCTAAAATTAAGGGATTCAGATAGCTGAAAATAAGGGATTTATATGGTGGTCAATGGTTGACTATAGTAACATATAATGAAAGATTCAATGCATTGTATATAATTGTAAAACTATCCCTATCTGTAAAATAATATAAATAGAGCTTTGTATGCCAAGTGAAGACAGTGAATGAAATTGAAATTATTCTCCACTCTCTTTTTTCTCTTCTGTTTACTTTGTTCATAAAAACACAACTGCCAGAACAACTGAGATTGCAGAAGTATATCGCAACGAATCTGCAAGAAAAGAAGCATAACTCTATCAGCGATCGATCATTCTAAGTATTGAACTACATTCTAAATTCAACCTCGTTGTAGCGGTGAATAATTACTCGTACCTGCATGCCTGGAGCATGCCAATGGAGCAAAAACAGAAAGGCTTGTACATAGAAGAACAAAAAAATGACCATTCCACCAATGATGCCCAAACCATTCTTCTAATACACCAGAGTGTTAAGTGTCGCCGCTAAAGGATGTTCCAAAAAGCACGTCGCCTTGCCAAGATGTAAATATCCAATATAAGAAAGTAGAATTGATAAAAATAGGACATTGTTTTCAGAACAAATTAACCGGTCAATTAGCATGATTTTCAGTTTGTAATTTGCTAAAAATTAATTATCAAGGATCTTGCTGCTCGTCCCATTCACCGCGGGTAGCTTCCTTCTCAACAATGCCATGAAATCCCTCATCATAAGGTAGACGAGTAGCTTCCTGTCCGGCCCATCCATGGCGGATAGCTTCTCGGCCAACAACGCCGTGGATCCAAAGCTCTCATCAAGAGACAACCGGGTAGCTTCTTGCTCGACCCATTCACCGCGAATAGCTTTCTGTCCAACAATACCGTGAATCCAAAGCCCTCATCACGAAGCAGCCGGGTAGCTTCCTGCCCGGCCCATCTACTGCGGGTAGCTTCCTGTCCAACAACGCCGTGGATCCAAAACCCTCATCACGAGGCAGCTGGGTAGCTTCCTGCCCGACTTAAGCTGTGAATCCAAATCCTTCATGCGAGGCCGGAAGACAGCTTCTTGCCCATCACACTTATTCACGGCAGGTATATTCTTATCCAGCCTAAACCATGAATCCAAAGCCCTCATATGAGGCCGGTGGACAACTTCTTGCTCGTCGCACCCACTCATGGTCCTGGAGACACCACGTCGTAGCCGATCATTGGATGCCTTCCTCTTACACGGACCCGAACAAACGAACCGACGTCTCCATTATGGCGCCGCCCTCTCAGTGATCCGCTGACGTCATCGAGGATCCGCGTGAAAATTAAGGCGTGCGGTAAAATGCCGTGTGAACTCGGAGATCGAAGAGACTCAACAGATAAACGCTATGTCATTCCCAGACAATCCACTGCGAAGAATTCTCGGCACCAAGCTGAATAGAGAAAACTGAGCGGACCACTCTTGGCCCGACCCATAAATAGGTCGGAACGAGAGTGGGGTGCTAATGATAATACTCATAAGTGTAAATCTCCCAGATCATGACACGTAGCAGATGACATGTCACCCACGTAAGCCCACTAGATTCCTAGGGACTACAGAACTGGAATAAGCATGATGCAAAGGGAACGTTCCTCAGGGCCTCTTCCCCGAGGCTCAGTCCGAAGAATAGGCTACGACCTCTCGGGGCCTCCGTTCGACGCATTCCTCCCTCGCCTAAACCATCAGCCCATTACTCGACTCTAATCTATCCTATAGCTGATATTTTTCAGCTCCATTGCTCGTTTCTGAGCTATCTTATAGCTGAGATTCCTCAACGTTCATGTATGGCCTGGAGCATGGGGACGAGCACCTCTGTTACGGCTCCGTGTATCTCGCCACAACGGGATCTCCGCTGCTCCACGTCCCGCATCCCACGCTAGCATATCTTGCCATTAATGAGTGTATCTCGTCATTAATGGGTGTATCCTTCCATCAACGCGAACGTGATGTAGGAGCGCAACGGACGGCAAGAATCTTGCATCAGCTCACTCTAATGCGACCCCTATATAAACCCCTCCTCCAGACGATTCAGGTAACTCGAATTGAATCCAATACGCCGCTACTCTGCCCATCTATTTCTCGGTACTTACTTGATCCTCGGAGGGTTTTACGGTGGTTTCCCACCTCGGGACTTCATTTGCAGGTAGCTCGGCGTTAACAACAACCAACAACCCATTGAGATTCATACCCAACCTTCATCACAGTTCTCAACCGTTCAGTCCCACTGGCCGTAAGATCGGCGGAGGACAATATCTGAGGAAGAGTCCGACCTCTATTAGAAAGGCATGTTCTTTTATTATTATTTTTCTCTTTACAGATTAGAACTAGAAAAGAGAAACCTTTCCCTTTTATTTGACAGGTTTTATTTTGCATATATAAGATCTCACTCTTAGTTCTAATTTTGATATTTTATTCTTTCTCTTTACAGATTAAATATAGAAAAGAATGATCTTCCCCTTCTTTTGACAAGTTTTATTTTTGCATCTGATCATTTCAAAGGCATCTCACAAAATAGTTATAAAATAAGAGAATTATATCGATCTATATAGCACGGACTCAGGTACAGATACAGGAAACGATACGAATTCACAGATGCATAACCTTTCAAAAACCTAGGATACATGTTACATTTTATGTCACACCCCGCTTTCCAAAATACGTAAATACGGTACGTGACAAAGCCAACCATGCTATTTATGGCGAGAAAAAATCCTTCCATAGTCACATTACGGCTGTCAATCAGATAGCAAGAACAGTAAATAAAATCTAACTATTACATGTCCATTTGCCGCAATAGATTATAAACAAGAAATGTATAGCGGAAACAAATAAAGATCCAATAAAGAAATAATATCTAGCTCACGCCCCTTATGAGATCACAACAATAAATTTAAACTATGGAAATAAAATAACTAAATATCTCTAAAACTAATCATCAAGCTTCTTATTGCTCAGGTTGCTTGTCAAAATACTCTTGATTTTCCTGCGACAAAGTCAAAAGAACTGGGCCATGCAAAACCCAGATGTTGGTGCATCATAGATATCAATAATAATAGTAATAACCAGAATGAGATGCTATGATGAACATGAATATAAATCAAAACCGCGGGTATAAAACGGTGGTTATATGTGTGTCATGTGTATCCTAAAGCATGTGCTTCTAAATTATCTATTCTACAAGTCTTTAAAATCAATTAATAAAATAGTCGATATAACTTAATAGTATCTCGTGCGTGCCCGGAATCACGGTCAAGACTCTCGGGGCTGAATTCGAGACGTACCGCTAAGCAGTAAAAATAGGATTTCATGTACAGACGAATGATGTCAGCATCATCATTCCGAGGCCCAAAGCCCGTATCGACTGATCAGTCTCTGGAAGTAGTGAACTATTGAGTTACAAGTTATGTTTCATTATTGATTTCCCCTTTTCCTCCAGATTTTATATTCAAGTCAGGTATTAACGATATCTATCTAATGCCAACACAGGATCAAGCGTATACAGGTCTTATCTATCTAGACAACAAGTCATGTCCATCAGGACAATAAGTAAGGATTGTCGGTGTTAGTAATAATCCAAGTAACAGGTCTAGTAATGTGTCATGAACATGTCAAGCAGTGTGTTTACACGATAAATACTTGATGGAAAACAGTAACCAGTTATCTAAATACCGTAGAAATAACTAATGTATATTAATTAAAATATAAAATTAATTAATTAACTAATTTACTATATATATACACCTGTGTGTAGTAATATTTACGTCTGCTACTAAACATACTGTTTTATAAGTAAAAGATCACGAATTACAATGAAATTATATTGAAACTATAACGAACTAGCATACAACCAGATAAACTTGTTATTGGTACAATACAAATTAATACTATAATATTGTAAAATGATATTACTTGCTAAACAATATAATGCGTACACTTTAAATAATTGTATAAAATTGGTATAGGTAAAATAATATGTTGCAAGTTTAAGAACTTGCATCAATTGATATACTCACGACGAAATACGGATTTTCCAAACGACGGCGACGTTCGAAATCACGATGTATACGTGACCTTAGCCAAACGACTGTGTATTGGTCTGAGATACTCGCTGGTGCTCTGTGGAATTCCCATAGGCTGGTACTTGGGTCGAAGGCGACGGCGACGAGTCGGGATTCGCCGGCGACGAGATGAAGTCGAGTTTCGAACTTGGAAAAGAAGATAAGAGAGAGAAAGAGATGAAGGGAGGTCTGGGTTTGAGGAGGTGTCGACTGGAGATGGGATCTGGGTCGTGTTCGTCAGCGGGGAACTAGGGTGGCGACAGCGGTCGGCTCCGGTGAACAACGATAGAGGACGAGAAGAAGAAGAAGATGCCGGGGATGAGAGCTTTGGGTCACGTCGAAGGAGAGGAGAAGAGGTCGCTGGGTAGGCAACGAGACGATGAGGCAACACCGACGCCGAGGTCGGAAAACAAGGAAGTGCGGTGAGGTGATCGAAGGACAAGAAGAAAAGAAAGAGAAGGTGATGCCGAGGGTGGTGTAGGTGGTGAAAGGAATGCTGGCGATGACGAGAGGGAAGGAGTGATGAGGGTAATGGCGGTGGTGATCGGGTTCAGAAGACGGCGAGAAGGGAAGACGAAGGAAGTGGGTTTTGGGTTATGATGGTTGGAGCTCAGGCAAGGTCTTGGGTAAGGGAGGAAGGAGGTGGTGACATGGAAGAGGAAGTGGAGATGATACTTTGTGAACATTCCTCGGGACCTCGTCTCCGAGGAATCACCCAACCTATCGGAGCCCTCCCAGGGTACCCCCCATATTCGCCTTGCAAACAGCCTTCAGCTTGCCTCCGAGCTCTCCTATAGGCTTGAGCTTCCTCGGCCTCCCGACTCGTCTCCGAGCTATTGCAGGTCTGAGCTTCCTCGGCCTTCTTCGGGTAGGCCAAGCTTCCTCGGCTCTCCTGACCAACCGAGAACGCAGAGCCCAAGCGCCTCCGCAACGGCTCTGTGTATCTCGCCAAATGCGAGATATCCGCCGCTCCACGTTTCGCGTCCACAATGGATCCAAACACTTCAATCTTTGAAAATAAATTTTAGGTTGAGATTCTTTTAAGGAAAATATTTTTGAACCCGACTACTTTTGTTATGAATATAAACATTTCAATTTTAAGCGGGCTAACCCCGCTTTTACTTAAGCGGACGTCTAGGCCTCTTTTTAGAACATTTCCGTAAGTTAATATATTTCTAAATATCTCTGCGTGTGGTTGTACTTTATAATTTCCATGTGCGCAATCCTTTATTCTACCGAGTATGACCACCTAATTTTGGTCGCTCCTTTCTCTGTCTTTCATCTTGATTTTCTATCTACCTTTTCTTTTCAATTTATACAAAAGTACGTTAAATAAAAGGTTTTTATGCTTATTTTCGTTATGATTCCCAAGCAGGCTCAAGTCACTAAAGAAGATATTTTCATATGAAAATAAGGAAGATATTATCATGTGTATAATCAAGCTTTTTTTAGAGACATTCTCAACATATTTTTATTCTGATATTTTAGTGTGATTAAATTTTCAGAATCAAAATTTTCATAATAGTTGCACTCGAGTTTATGTTACCCAGTGCAAGAACATGGCCTGCTAAACATATATATTTTCTCAATCCTTGTCATATCTTTAAAGTTTAGGTATTATTGCACAATCTATTCAATTCTCACATGATATATCTTTAAAGTTTAGGTATTTTTGCACAATCTATTCAATTCTCACATGATGTGTGTTGTTGCGTAAAGGCTCAGATTTCGGCTCAAAGGGTTTTCAACAGCAAAATACCATGTTAGAATTAATCCAAATTATCTTCTCAACATTCCTTACTAATACTATTAGAAGTTTTGATACACCCATTGACTTCCAACAGATGATGCATTTTATTTCGAAGCAAACCAAACAACAAAGCTTGATAAGTTGAACAACGGTCTTACAGTATGAATCAAATTATTTTTCTTATTTTACCCAAAAAAATAAAAATTCTAACCCCTATTTTACCACATAATTTATATATGAAAAATGTGTTTGAAAACTTCAAAGAAATAAATATGGGCAACATTATATATATAAATAATTAAATGTTAATTAAACAATTACATTAAAACTACATGAAGGACAACACTAAACTTAAGAACAAATGTTGCAACCTTGTTTTCTTTTTTCTTTTTTATCTTTTTCTCCTGCAGCAAACAAAAATAGAAAGCTCACTAAGTTCCACAACAATTCTAAAACTTATTTTTTTACCCCCATTTTTGGTAACAAATTCATAAATCCATTTGCTGAAATGCTACATGGTCTTTCATGCAACTCATTATATACAAATTGCGCACTGAAATGTGTTGCTAAAATGTAGGGAAAATGGTTAAGGGATCATGTAAGATCATTATATATAGCGATTCCAATCGAGAGAACTGCGAGAACGATAATAAAAACCGACATCATCTTGTCCCGCCTGGTCGCTATGCTGTGATGATCCCTGAAACAAAGCAAAAAATAAATAAATAAAATTGTGAAACATTGCCTTAACCTCCTTTTCTCTCTCTCTTTTTCTTTAACTTTAAGAAGTGAAAGGTTGTTTCCTGCAATTTACCATGATTTTTCCAATCTTTCTATATTCTTGGGACTCATATAGATTGCAGTTTGCTCCTTATAAGTGATTTTAATTGCAGAAAACCACCTGAAATTTGCCATGTAGCAGGACATACCATCCTTTTCTTTAACTTATAAAGGTGAAGGGTGTTATTTAGAGCCTTAATTTTTCAAACCAAATCTTAAAAGAATATCAAGAAATCACCTGAGGGTTATAGCAGCAGGAAAAATAAAGCCAATGCAGACTGCAGCGGCTGTGGAAAACGAATCCCAAATGCACGGAATCAAATTCGCAAACATGAAAACCATTGAGAGCAGCCCCACGGTAACAGATGCAAATCTGTTGTTGTTAGAAAACGAAGGCGGCCACAGTGGAAGTAAAAGGTCGTTGACGTTGAGGCGAAGGGCAAAGAAGATGACTGGGAAAGCTAGCATGAGGTGAAGTGCATAGCTCACTCGAACAATGTCAGTGAGAACAGAGCTATATCGGATATCAAGCTTAGAATTGAAGTTAATGAGTACATCGTCGAGGATATGTTCGCCAAAGAGGAAGTAAGCACAGAAGCCTGTGGCTATGTAGAGTATAGAACATAAGAGAAGTGAAGTCCTCACAATGCATTGAAACAACAAAGGGTTTTTGACCTCGTTTTCTATACTGTGAACTGCAAAAAAAAAAAATCAAAGAAGAAACAGATAATAAAAATGAGTAGAACAAGAGAAGGGTATTTTAGGTAATTTATGTAATAATTTTATCCTAGTTAGTTGTTGGGATTATTTCTCGTATCCGAATATACATTTATGGATATGGTCAATTAGACCCTAGCATAATAAAACAATTCATTGATAACATGAAAGTAGAAAAGTCACAATAAGAAGAGAAAGAAACAGAAATAATAATTTTCCAAAATAATCATCCCTCAAACAAAAAAAAATTTATTGACTAGTGATCAACATTCATCCAACAAAATCTTCAAAAACCGTCGATAAATTAAGTGGATTTCATCTTTTTATGCACTTGCCTAAAAATGTAGCATAGTATAAATTTTATGATGTAGAACCAAAGAAGAAGTTTTTTTTTATCATGGAAGATCCTAGAATTTCTTTCAACCCAAATGCACCAACAAAATACCATGAAAAACATATCCCGATCATTTCTAGTATTCTTCTTAGCACTTTTGGTTCGCCACTTTGTCCATAACAAGAACATTGATGTCGGCTTTCCTTTAATCTTCCATAAATTCCATATAGATTTTACAAAGGAACGTCTTAGAAAAATATGCTCAATTGTTTCTGGTTCTACGTTGCACATAACACATAAATAACACATAAAGTCCCTTTGTTAACACCTGTATTGGTTCTGCGTTGCATTTATGGGCCATTTAGGCCGGGTCACCTATAGGTTTTTAGTACTATAAATATCTCTCTTTTGGGTGAGAGATAGTGGGCTTGAGAGACGTGATGTGAGTATGAGGGCTTTGTGCCTCCCTTTTCTTGTGTGAGAGCAAGAGAGGGGAGATGACGAGTGAGAGAGCTTCGTTAGGAGCTTTATAATCTCCTTATAGATCAATATAATTTTAATGCTTGTTTTTGCCCTGTAGATGTACCGAGGTGGTCGAACCACGCTACATCCGGTGTTTTTCTTCTTTATGGTGTGAACCATGTGATTGTGTTATCTATCTTGTGTTTTTCTTCTTTATGGTCGGAACCCCCAACATTAATGATATGAATAGAGAGGCAGCCCTCATATACCTTTTTCCCCCAATTGTTGTATGTCAAGATTTTGAGATTCACACACTAGCCACGTTATCAGAACACTTAGAGCATATTAGCATAATTGTAGTCAAACATGCGACGCCTTTCTCAGTACCAACCATTGGAGTTGAAACTATATTTATTTTATTTAGTTGAAATTCAGTTTTTGAGTTTATAGATTATATTATATTTCTCATCTCATGAACAAGATATAGCACTTGTTCTACTACCCTTCAGTTTGTAGCAAATGGCTATTTTTCTTGCAATGCCGACGAAATGAATTTGAAATGGAAAAAATGATTATTTATCGAACAACTATTTACTCATAAATTTTTCAAAATCTAAGGATCAACAAAGGCAGTGCCTACCGTAGTAATGACAGACAAATGCGGTGACGAGAACCGGGACTGCGGTGAATAGATTCCAGACAGATGCCAAATTATTTATCTCTGACAGCAATCTTGGTGTCTCTATACCTCTCTTCACGAATTTGAGAATCAGAATTGCAACTGTGACGACAACAAACACAACTGCCAGAACAAATGAGATTGCAGATGTATATTGCAACGAATCTGCAAGAAAAGAAGCAGAACTCTATCAGTGATCGATCGTTCTAAGTATTGAACCGGATTCTAAATTCAACCTCGTTGTAGCGGTGAATAATTATCCGTACCTGCACGCCTGAAGCATGCCAAGGGAGCAAAAACAGAAAGACTTGTACATAGAAGAACAAAAAACCGACTGTTCCACCAATGATGCCCAAACCATTCTTCTAATACACCAGTGTGTTGAGAGCCACCGCTAGAGGATGTTCCAGAAAGCACGTCGCCTTGCCAAGATGTAAATATCCAATAGAAGAAAGTAGAATTGATAAAACGAGGACATTGTTTTCAGAACAAATTAACCAGTCAATCGGCATGATTTTCAGTTTGTAATTTGCTAAAACTAGTTATCAAGGATCTTTTGCGAGTTGACGTTGGTTTGAGCATCTGGTTTGAAATGCAAGGGGAAAGAAAAGTCTCACACAGTCACAAGTTTTAAAAATAAAAAAACAAATAACTCCAAGTTTAGATTCATATTTTCGCAGATAACAGCCACCAAAATGAGCAAAAATGGAGTGTGCGACCATATACGAATACTCCCACTATGAATAGACTAGAGTTAAAAGGAAAAAGATGTGCTTGATATGAAAATCCAAGTATAGATTTTAACTCATGAAGCATATGCAACCTTCGCAAACTTTTTAAATTAGAAAGGTCAATGAAAATATGTGCTTGATATGAAAATCCAAGTATAGATTACCTTTTGGATGACTGCTGCTCTCAAACTCCCAACCTCTCCAAAGCTCAAAAGCTGAGGCCTTGTATATCTTCTCTCATCCCCGAAAATGAAAGGGGTGTGTGTGTGTGTGTGTGCATGCGTGTGTCCCAGAAAATGATATGCGTGTGTGCATGCGCGTGTGTCTATAGCCCAGAGACTATTGTGTTTATGCTTGTTTTAGTATCTGCTATGATCTTTAAATGAAACACGGTGACGATCCTATCTTCACTCACAGCACAAAACTATTTCAAACTACAGTCAACTCACACAAACTCTAGGGGCTTGGAGTAGCCCATTGGTGCGGCTTGGAGTAACCCATGGGGGAGACCCGGGTTCAAGTCTAGGGTACCCCATTAATGAGGGGTCGCTAATTTATCCCACCTATTATCTCAAAATTCACACAAACTTTAAATTGAAAAGCAAGTTCTCTGTGAAGCTCTGATATGTCTCACAACTTCCCCTATTCATGAAACTCAACTAAATTCAGCAATTCTCTTCATCTTCAATCTCACTTAACAATGATGCACGAGTCCTAGCGTTTCATGAGGCATCAACTATTCGTAAGATTTATCTATACGATGTTTTGGGGATGAGATCATACCTGCACGATCGAACCATCGGCTCGAAACCTCCTGAAAATCTCTTCCCGAGCTTCTCAACACAAGCACTCCTGTCCTTTCCTCGCAATTCAGGATGAAGAGAAGGAGACCTGTCTCCCATATTGAGACATTTTGCCTTCATACTATGTTTCCAGGAAGCAAAACTATTGTGTTAAGCCTTGGCTTTCTGATATGGGAAATGAAGTGGATCGAATCTTGCGAGTATTTTAGAAGGAAAACAGATAAAATATAATAATAATAAAAAAGAACCGGATATACATAGATCTCCCAATTGTGGTGTGTCAAGATTTTCAAGATTCTCAGACTATCAACTATCGAACATAACCTTCTAGTTAGCTTGAGATAAGTTCAAGTATTACGAAAGAGAGAAGAATATCAAATTGATTTACCATTTATCAGGTTATGAATCATGTTAGTAAGGCACTGAGCCTCAGTTCATAAAAATATAGTAACGAGCATGGTTAAACATGATACTGAAATTCCTCAAAAATCAATTCATCCGATCCATCTACTCTCTAGAAAACAAGAAACCCAATACATATTCGAGATATATTTTCAATTAAAAAATGTTGTAGGACTTGAATATCAGTTCAATATTTAGCATATAACATAGAGGCGATCTGATTCCTGTTCTGAATTAGTTGATGTTCACCTGCCAATGCTTTTGAGAAATAAATATCTTTGACACATACTGACAATATGAAATTTCTAAATTTATTTTCAACATAACAGTCGAAAGTGTATAATGATCGATGTTTCGATCGTAGCCTTATAATTGGTGCCATCTGTGATTATATGACAATGGAAGGTGGGTATCTATCTCCTTGTTTAAGGAGTCTGCGGCATTCCCTTTCCTGATTATGCTATGCGTTAGTAATAAAACTCTTGAAACAAAACAAAGCTGATTGATGCAAAAGAAAGTGTCAATCAAAGCAAATTATAGTAACTTTATGCAATATATAATATATGTTTTATATATGAGAATATATTTGTATACTTTTCTATTATATATATATATATATATATATATATATATATATATATGAAAAATGGAATTGTTAGATGGAAATTTGCCTGGCCAGCTCTGGAAAAAAGAAAAGAAAAGAAAAGAAAAGAAAAAAGAAAGATAAGTGGTCCACTCAGATACTGAATAAACAAGATAGATGCAAATCTCTGAGAAAGTGAAAAAAAATCTCTGAGAAAGATATGCTTCTAAGATGACCAAATATCAAAACATAATGACATAACGATCAAAGAGTTTTGATCCGACATTTGCTTAATATCCCCTAACACCTTTTGCGGCTACACAAAGATCAAACTCTAGAAACAAAATAAACAAGATAGATGCAAATCAGTCTGAGTTGCTACAAATTATAGAACGCCAAGTTTGCTTCTACGGCAAGCAAAGAGGTTAGGATAGCTTCGACGGCTTCTTAGGTGAGAAGATACGGTTCAATGCACAGGAAGAGATCAAGCTGGCTTTCAACAGATCCAATACCTGCATCAGAGGAAGGTATTGAAAGTTCCATCAGAGAATAAACAACAACAAAATCACTTCTGGGAAAAAAAACAACAACTGGTAGAAGAGTACTGTCAACTAAATTATATCAAGAAAAATAGAGGATTGGAACACTTGACCTTAGCTTCTCCGAGTGTGACCTCCTTCTCTACTAAGTTGCTGATAGGCTCTTTGAGTTGCTTGATCACATCGACTGCAGAGGCGGGTGAAAGCGGTGTTATAGCCATATCATCAGTAACCGTGAACCTAACCGAATTCTTTGCATAACCTCCTCCTTTTTTTGTACTTGAATTTGGAAGCTTTGGATTCACCTCGTTTGTGGTTACCACATCTATATTATGCTTGCACTTAGTTTTTTTATCGATATTCGTTACATTAAACCAGCAGGTTTGACATCCGTGCGCGTTGGTTCTGATGGACACATCAGCTTCAATCCCTAGTATTTGGTTGTTGCAGTTAAAATGCGGGTAGAGCTTCGGGGACAGTAACATGTTCTTGGATTCCGTGGACATGATACAATCGTTACCGGCAGACAAGACCTCGACGCTGGTGTACAAGTTGTCGACACAACCGACGGAGGACTGCTTGTCCAATAGCTTCACAATGGATCCAAGTGGGAAGGTTAGGAAGGAGAGGAGGACATCTGCAAAGTCATTCCCTACTTCAGCAGAGATAACCTTTCCTGTCCTTTTGTTTTGAAGAAGCTTCATACTTACTGTCTTGCTCAAATTTACAGCTTCTGCACCACCTTCCAATTTGATCTGAGGGGTCTCTATAAGCTCACATTCTTCTTCTTGGTAGTCAATTGATTCCTTTCTCCGTAGGAAAACATCAGTAAGTGGTGTCTTTGATACCAATAGCCTCCTTAGTATAGCGAAAATCTGAGACAGAAAAACCAATTATACAAGGTTGGTTTGTCTATAAAAATGGTTTTAACTAAATGTATATTTGTTTTACCTGAACCCTGCGAACATTCACAATCCGCGTCTCAAGGGTAGTTGCATCTTTGATCCCTAGCTTTTGAAGCAGAGAAAGGGTAGCCGTTACACTGCCGGGTGCTACATTCAAGTCATCGCTGATAACATAAGTTGCTGCTCCTTTCAGAAACACATAATTTTTTCCATCATTATTTTTCGGTGTCCATTCAACACCTTTATCCATAGGTTTTCCACAAGGACAGCGAACACCACATACCGAACTGTAAAGGCGGCTGGTATCGGTGAAGCAAGCAAATGTTGGGCACCTATAAAACCGACGAGGGTTTAAATCATCAACGACATACACGAACAAATCTTCACATAGCCGTTCAGCCTTACTTCTAGGCTTCAGCAACATATCCTTACATGCTTCGGTCTCAAAATACTTGACGTCGAGATTTTCCACACTCTCATACAGCTTGTCCATGCATTTAATCGACGATCGCTTGTTTAGGAGTCTGACGATGGTACCCATGGGCAAAGTCAAGAAGCTCAAAAGTACATCTACAAAATCCTTTTCCGCTTCGGCAAACACCACCCTATTCTCTTCCTTATCAACAACAAGCTTCACTCTAATAAAGGCCATGGTAATTGAGGATTATATCTTCTGCAGATTCGCTCGGACCCCAACTCTCACCGTTTAATGAATATAGACTGTTTGGTTCCTCGTAATGGCAAAGTTAGGAATTTAGAATTGATACAATACCAAAATATATCAATAACTTTAGCAAAATTTCAAAAATAATCCAAAACGATCGATGAATATCAAAACATGAACCATCTATTATATCAGTTAAAACATCTTTAAATTACACTATTTTTATGCTAATATGAAATATTTATTGTTAATTGCAATAGAGTATATGAATTTGTATACAATCATATTGTACAACTATGCAACAAAAATATTTTCCAATTAATTAATCTTCAAGTTCTAATTTAGATTCATCATTGTAAGAACGTCAAGGGTCAAATAAAATTTACAAAACCCTCAAGAAGTTTTTTTTTTAAAAAAAAGAGAGAGAAGAAAATTGATATATAGAAGTTGTAGCATCATTAACAAGCAAACTTGTATAAGAAATATTTCACATAAAAATTGAAACAAACCTTCTTCTTAATTAAAGCTTCAATTCAAATAATGCGTTCCGAGTTGAATTTCTTCGTTTGGAACTAATGACTTTCTTTTCTGGTAAAAGTATATATAAAGCGGAGAGAGAAAGATTTGAGTAAAAAATTATGGATTTTATTGGATTTTATTGTTTGTATTTAATATTTAAATAGATAACCATCTAAATTAATTTGATTTTGTTGGAGAACTGTTATTTCTTATCCTCCAAAAGTAAATAAAAAATCACTTTGAAATCTAAACTAATTTTTGCCTCTAACCACATCATTATTCACACCAACTTTATTTTTTTTTTTACTTTCTTAGTCCAAACCTACCATATTTTTTAATATAGAGAAAGTACTAGGTCCAGAAAATACTTTCTTTTGAGGTCCCTTTATAATTCATGTGTTCCCTCAGTAAATTATATAACTACCTGAAAAGGCAAGACAAAAATAAATACTCAAAGTACAACTTATCCAATTACATTCTTTTTCTTGGTCCAATTTTATAATACTCTAAGCAGTTTTTGAGTTGCCCGCACAGGGATTTTTCCGAACCCCTAGCTCAGGACCCAACCCACCCACCCCCAACCCTGGTGCGGATCCGTTAAGTAAGGGTTCGTGTTTTTTTCAAATTCACAAACTTTTTCATGCGGCGTCCTACGAACGATATGTTCTGTTCACGTTGTTCGACACATCTTAGATTGTGTACGGATGAAAAACCGTATCGATCGGAAGTGTTTTGCATGTGTAGAAACATATGGATTTATTTCGACCGAACGAGTTTTAGAATTTTAGTACAAGGTTTGACACATGCATAACACTTCCGATTGATGCGATTTTTCACGGCTTAGTGCATGCAACTAAGCCGGTCATGTCTTGGGCGAAAAATAAAATGCTCCAAGTTCGCCAGTAATATGTGCATGGATATACATAGATGCACTTAACTTCTCAAAAATTGTTCTCTAAGTGCCACTAATGTTTGTAAACAGGTCCATGAACGTCAAGGGCCCAATGTTGTATGTTTTCCACTAGGCTGCTCAAGAGGTAGGGGAGGCGGCTTTAATAGTTTAATTGAAGCCATCAACAGAAATAGTAATGGATCAATTTTCAAAATCTCAGATATCAGGATCGCATCGGTCCGAAGATTTTCATATCGGATATCATGATATACAAGATGATATTTTCTAAATATGGATTTCTCAAGTTTTGCATTATAAAATATTTAAAATATAGCTTAACATAAAAGGTTAGCTTTCTCAAAGAAATTCATCCTCAATAGTTCAACTTTGGAGTGCAAAGCTAATAAGCAATTGACCACAGGTTTGAATCTCAGAAATTCCGAAAAATCATCCAATGTTTTTCAGAATTTCAAGGCCTTGGAGGCATCAATCTTCGAAAACACAGCCTCCAAAAAAAAAGAAGCGGAAAGATGTACAAATTAATTTTTGAAACATACTGAACATTAAAAAAGAGAGAAACACGGGGAGAGGGGAAGAGAGGGGTACCAATATGGGGTTCATCGAAATGTGAGGGTTCGTCCATATTTGAAGATGAGAGAATAGGGGAAGACGAGATTTAGGGTTTCATTTTCAGAAAAATTCAAAATTTCAAGGAGAGGAGAGGGAATATTGATGTTTGTTTTTTTCATTTTTAACTAGTCACGATATATATAGGCAGATATGATATTTATGTAATATCGACAGATATTTTCTAAAAATTGAAAAAGGATATAATTTTAAGATATCGTTTCTTCTCCAAACCGATATATTGACAATATATATCAGATATATATTTAGAATATTGTTATGAATACACACATACATAATAGATAGATAAATGAAAATCATGTGTTTTTTAGGCTTCTGACAATACCACAATGAATAAGATTTATACTATTGATGACCAACATTTTGCAACCACTTAATGTGGACAAAATTATATACTGATAATGCTCGATATTGGCGACCTCCAAGATCAGTACACGTGGTAGATGACGTGTCCCAGAACTCATAAGAAAGGGCCCACAGGAGCCGACCAGGCCACCCCAGTACCCAACCCGCGAGCACAAGCTGGCCCTACTCGGAGCCCCTGCAAATTAGTCTCCTCGGCCTCTCAGCTCGCCCCCGAGCTACCACAGGACCAAGATGCCTCGGCTCTCCCGCTCGTTCCTGAGCTCTCCCGCCGAGGTCATCTTTCTCGGTCCCTCCGACCGACCAACTCTACCACTCACAGGCGTAACCACCGCTCCGCAAATCTCGCCATGCGCGGATTCTCCGCAGGCCACATCCCACGTTCCACGCCATCACGATCCCTATTAACGGGCGATCCACTCAGTACGCGGGCATGACGTCGGGAGCGTAACTGCTGGCGAGATTCTCACGCCTGCTGCTGCGTGCTGCCGCCACTATATAAGCCCCCATCACAGAGGGGTCAAGTAAGCCATTCTTTTACACTTTACGCCGTTACTCTGCTCGGATCTCACCACTGACTTGAGCGTCGGAGGGTCCTCGGTGGTACCAAACCACCCCGGGACTTCTGTGCAGGTACTCGGCGACAGCCTCCTCACCCCACCTCCTCCTCTCAAAACCCATTGAGACCCACACACAACGAAGGACGATCCACCAAGTTCACCTCGAGATCAACGAAAGACAACATCTGACGGAAGCCTCAAAAGGAGCTCCATCAGTTGGCGCCGTCTGTGGGAAGCTATAACTCCACAAAATACAAAGTTAGCCTTCTGCTCTCCGCCCGCATGGCAACCGACTCCCCTAAGGATCCGAACGCCGGCCACCGCCTCCCTCTCAACGGGGACGCAGGCGGACCCTCGCCCGAGGTCGTCGGTCTCCCCGCAGGCTGCCACCCCACAGGCTCAGGCGGCCGCCCGACCAAAAGAGCTAGGGGCCGGGAGCCCATCACCTTTGGCGACGAGGATCTCCACGGCATATCTGTACCCCATAGCGACCCGCTGGTGATCGTAGCGCGGATTCACCGATACGAGGTCCGCCGAATACTCATAGATTCAGGCAGCTCGGCGGACATCCTCTTCCAAGACTGCTTTCTACGAATGGGGCTGGCCCCAGCGGACTTGAGGCCGACCTCCCACGTCCTCTCGGGATTCACCAACCACTCCGTCCCAGCGCAAGTGGTGGTCACCCTGCAGTTCACGATCGGGGAGCCCGGCCGCACGCGCACGCTACCGGTAGACTTCATTGTGGCTAGGGTCCCCTCGGCCTACAACGTCCTCCTCGACCGGCCGACTCTAAATTCCCTCCAGGCCCAGATCTCGACATACCACCTGGCGTTAAAATTCCCCCTCGACCGAGGTGGGGTGGGCTAGGCCTACGGAAGCCAACGGGTCGCGGAGGTAGGTCTGGCGGAGGCATCTTCCCCCGAGCAGCACGCTGATAGCGCCGATGCATGCGATGACATGGAGGGGTCCCTGGACACCCGGGACGAGCGGAAGGAGGTTCGTGGGGCACCGGTCGAGCCACTGACCGTGGTGCCCTTAGCGGAAGGAGACCCAAGGAAGACCGTCCAGGTCGGGTCACTCCTGACGGGAACCCAACGGGATGACCTGACCAAGTACCTCCGGAGCAATTCAGACGTCTTCGCCTGGGCCCCAGCCGACATGCCTGGGATCGATCCCAAAATCATCTCCCACAGGCTCGGGGTTGATCCTACAGCCCGACCCGTCAGGCAGAAGAAGAGAAGCTTCGCCCCGGTCAAACAAAAGGCCATCGAAGATGAAGTTGACCGACTCCTCGCCGCCAACTTCATCAGGAATGTGCCCTACTCGGAGTGGCTGGCCAACATGGTCCTGGTCAAGAAGTCGAGTGGGAAGTGGCGTATGTGCGTCGACTTCACCGACCCCAACAAGGCCTTCCCCAAGGACAACTTCCTGCTCCCCCGCATAGACCAGCTCGTCGACAGCTCGGCCGGGCACGAGCTCCTGAGCTTCATGGACACTTTCTCCGGCTATAACCAAATTCGCATGAACCCTCATGACGAAGACATGACCGCATTCACGACGGACCGGGGGGTGTACTGTTACAGGGTGATGCCATTCGGCCTTAAGAATGCCGGGGCCACGTACCAGAGGCTGGTCAATCGCATGTTCAAGCCGCAGATCGGTAGAAACATGGAGGTCTACGTCGACGACATGCTCGTCAAGTCCGTCTCGTCGGTCGACCATGTCAAGGACCTGGGCGAGGCGTTCAAGGTGCTCCGCAAGTTCAACATGAAGCTGAACCCCTCCAAGTGTGCGTTCGGAGTTACCGGAGGGAAATTCCTCGGGTTCATGGTCACTCACCGCGGGATTGAAGCTAACCCGGAGAAGATCGACGCCATCCTGAACATGACCGCACCGAGGACCAACGTCGAAATCATGCGGCTCACAGGGCGGGTCGCCGCTCTGAGCCGTTTCATGTCTAGGTCGGGGGAGAAGTGCCTCCCGTTCTTCAAGGCGCTGAGGAAAATCCCAAGGTTCGAGTGGTCGGAAGATTGCCAAGTCGCCTTCGACCGACTGAAGAGGCATCTCGCAACACCGTCCCTACTCACCCGGCCCGTGGAAGGGGACGAGCTGTCGCTGTACCTGGCGGTATCCGACCAAGCAGCAGGGTCGGTGCTCGTCCAAAAGGCCGAGGGGGTGCAGACCCCAGTGTACTATGTGAGTCATGTATTCAAAGAAGCGGAGACGAGATACCCCGCCATAGAGAAGATCGTCCTTACCCTCGTAGTAACCTCGCGAAAGCTGCGGCACTACTTCCAAGCACACACCATCATCGTCCTCACTGAGCGCCCCTTGGGGGCTATCCTGGCATCGCCAGAATCCTCTGGCCGCCTAGAGAAATGGAGATGGGAGTTGTCTCAATTCGACATAAGGTATTGCCCGAGGCAAGCCATCAAGGCGCAGGCCCTGGCCGATTTCATCGTCGAATGCACCATTCCTAGAAGGAAGCAGGATCCCCGTGCCGCCCCTCGCTACCCGGCATCCCGACCAGGAAGGCCCTAGCTCAGCCCCGGAGTGGGTCATCTACGTCACCGGGTCTTCCACCGAGGAAGGCTGCGGTGCCGGCCTCATTATCTGGGGCCCGAATGAAGCCGAGATGGAGTATTCCCTGAAGCTCGGTTTCAAAGCATCGAACAACGAGGTGGAGTACGAGGCCCTCCTAGACGGACTGCGCATGGCCGTCGGGCTGGGGCTGAAGGTCGTCTGGGTCCGCATCGACTCGGCCCTGGTCGTCGGCCAAGTAACCGTCCGCTTCGAGGCTCGGGAGCCCCTAATGATGAAATACCTAGACAAGGTGAGGAAGCTCCGGAAAAACTTCGACAAAGTCCAGGTGGAACAAATACCCAGACAAATGAATGCTCAAGCAGACGCCCTGAGCAAGTTGGCTTCGTCATACTCAGCCAACAACAGGCGGTCGATACTCTTCGAAACCTTGGCCCGACCCAGCGTTGGAGACGAGGCGGAGACACTCTAAGTGTACGCAACACAGGGGAATGACCCAGATTGGAGGAAGCCCATCATGGAATTCCTGAAAGAAGGCACTCTCCCGGAAGACAGAGCAGCCGCCCGCCACCTCCGGGCCAGAGCCACCCACTTGTCTGGTGCAACGGGAACCTCTATAAGAAGGCCTTCACTCAGCCCCTGCTCCGGTGCGTTGACCCTCACGAGGCCGACTACGTCCTGCGGGAAATCCATGAAGGGGTGGGCGGCGCACACCTGGGGGCTCGAACCTTGACCCAAAAGGCACTACTTCAGGGATACTATTGGCCCACCATGCACGAAGACGCCCTGAAGCTGGTCAGGAGGTGTAAGAGCTGCCAACTCCATGACAGTATCCCCCGCCTCCCGGTTACCGAGCTAACGGCCCTGACGTCCCTATGGCCATTTGCCCAATGGGGATTGGATATGATCGGCCAATTTCCCACAGGGACTGGCGGACATAAGTACATCCTCGTCGCGGTGGAATACTTCACCAAATGGATCAAGGCCGTCTCCATCAGGAAACTGGATGCCGCCACAACCATCAAGTTCCTCCAAAACAACCTGATTCACCGGTTCGGGATCCCAAGGTGCATCATCACCGACCACGGGACGAACTTCGAGAATGAGAAAGTAAGGGACTTCTGCAAAGAATACCATATCCTCATGAAGTTTGCCGCGGTCGCGCACCCCCAATGTAATGGGCAGGCCGAGGTCGCTAACCGGGACGTCCTCAGGGGCCTTCGAACCCGCCTGGAAGGGAGACAGGGCGGTTGGGTCAAGAAACTACCCCGGGTATTATGGGCCCTGCGCACGTCAAAAAAGACTCCAACTGAGGTGACCCCTTTCAACCTCTGCTACGGGACCGAAGCAATGGTCCCAGCAGAGATCGGGCTACCCAGCCACCGAGTCGAGCACTTTAGCGATGAAGTAAAACACCATGGCACTGCGAACCAACCTCGACGTATTGTTGGAGAAAAGGGATCGGGCCCAGATCAGAGCCGCCGCCTACCAACAGCAAATGGCCCGGCACTACAACGCTCGGGTAAAACACTGATCCTTCAAGGCCGGGGACCTGGTCCTTTGGCGGAACGAGCTCATCAACCAAGGCAGGCTCCATAAGTTCTCCCCAAAGTGGGAAGGTCCCTTCCTCGTCTTCGAAGCGCTCCCCGGCGGAGCCTACCGCCTGCAAGACGCGGACGGACGGAAGCTCCCTCGGCCTTACAACGCGGAGAAGCTCAAGCTATACCTATGAAGTCAAAACTAGCAAAGCGCCGCACCCTGGCTACCGCTCAAAATCCCCCTTTGAAATGATGGTGTATAGCGTTGTCTAAAATTCCTATCCATACGAATAAAGAAACTTTCGAACCTTCTTTCCCGGTAGGGTTCCCCCTGTACAACGAGAAGGGTCTCACAAAAGCCCTCTCAGAGACAGCCGAGCCTGAGATTCCCTCGCTCGGCTATCCCTCGCGGGCAGCTTCACTGCCACGACGCCGGGGATCAAAAAGCCCTCCCAGAGGCAGTCGAGGCTAGAGGTTCCCTCGCTCGGCTATCCCCCGCGGGAAGCTTCCCTGCCACGACGCCGGGGATCAAAAAGCCCTCCCAAAGGCAGTCGAGGCCAGAAGTTCCCTCGCTCGGCTATCTTTCAGGACAAAAGCCCTCGCCAAGAGGTACCGGGCAGTAACCCTGCCCGGCCAAAGGTCCTTGTTGGGCTTCCTACAGCCTTATAGCTTTCCTCGTGCCAAGGGCCAAAATCCTCCCAGAGGTAGTCGAGTCCTTGCACGACTATCCCCAGCCGGTAGCTTCCTACCACAACCGACAGGGATCAAAGTCCTCGCCAAGAGGCACTGGGCAGTAACCCTACTCGGTCCACATTCTGAAGGATCTGAAAGCCCTCCCAGAGGCAGCCGAGCCTGAAGTTCCCTCGCTCGGCTATCCTCAGCGGGCAGCTTCCCAGCCACACGCCAAGGATCAAAATTCCTCCCCGAAGCGGTCGGGTCCTTGCCTGACCATCGACGGCTGGTAGCTTCCTACAACCGTCCTGAAGGATCAAAAGCCCTCGCAAGAGGCAACCGAGCAGCTACCCTGCTCGTTAAAAGCTCCGGCTGGTAGTTGCCTACCCACGACGCCAGAGATCAAATCCCTCACCAAGCGGCAACCAAACGACCACCCCGCTCGGCCAAGCCCGGCCGGATGCCCTGTGGCCGCGCTGAAGGTTCTGAGACACCCAGAAGGACGGCCGGTTCATCCAAATCTGAACGATCTCCCATCGACCTAGGGGGTACATGAGGATACCTCCACGGCAGTGCTTGGCACCCTCGCCGGCTGGCAAACTCGACAGGAGATCGCCGGACATATGGCCAACCTTACACGGAAACAAAACAATACAAGCATGGACATCCTACGAACGTCCTTCACACAAAAAAGAGAAGAGAAAAAAACACAAACCGACGAATCAAGGGTTCTTTTTTTTTCTTTTATTGCCAAAATCAAGATCTTTACAAAGGGTACTCTGGCCCCCCCAGCCCTACAAACTGCCCGGAGGCTTACTTCGACCACTTCATCGCTGGCATCACGGCCCAAGGCCCTACCACCGAAGACTTTGATACCAAGGGCGCGCCCGGCTTCCCTCGTCATCCCTCGCCATCCCTCGCCGGAGACCTCGTCGCCGGAAGCGGAACCCGAGCGCGGAGTTCACCATCATCGAACTCGGGAAGCTGTTCCTTCACGGCGTCCAAAGCCTTATTCCACACAACGGCAGAATACTCCCCGAGCTCGGCATAAAACTGCTCCGATGCCTTGTACTCGGCCACAGCTTTCTTAGCCCGAGCCTCGGCAACCTGGGCCTTCAGCAACACCGCCTCAGTGTCCCCCCTGCTTGCATCCCTCTCCTTCTCCAGTGCCGCAAAGCGTTCGGCCATGTCTTCCAGCTTCCTATCGGCAACCCGGAGAGACGCATTCAGACGGCGAAGAGAACCCCAAGTCGCCGAGTTGGCGAGCTCCACAGCCTCCACCCGGCCCGCCACGGTGTCGGCCTTATCCCTCTCCCGGCGCAGGTCACATTGCAAGATCTCGACCTCCGAAGGAAACGCCTCCACTGGACTCGGGGTGTGGAACGCCCCCTCAGCCTCCATGCGAATGGCGAGGGCGCAGTGCTGAAGAACCTGACAGAAAGCCGATGAGAAACCAGGAAGAATCTGAACCAAGGAAAGGCGTACTAAGGAAAACGCGCGTAGAAGGATTCTTACCTGGACCGCCCCTTGGGCCATGGCCTCCAATTGATCCCTCAAGGAGCCACACGGGAGCTTTCCCCCAGCCAATTCCTCCATCCCGACGAGCAGACCAATGGCAACGGAAAGCCCAGACGGAACAGTGAAGACGGAGCCCCCTTCCCGCATGGGAATCCCTTCGGGAGCTTCGACGGCGGCGCACGAGAAACCATCCTTTTCCTCTTAGGAAGGGGCCGACCCTCGCCCTTCCTCCCATCACCAGTCTGGGACTCGGGTAACGGCTGACGACTCCGGCCGCCGCCAGAGAAACTCCCAGACGCCGCCGACGAGATGGACGGCCCTGCTGTCGGCGGGGAATCAGGCGGAGGGCGCAAGGTAGCCGGGGGCTCGGCTACGCCACTAGCTTCCCCCCAGCGCGAGCAGCCCGAAAAGTGGGAGCGAACCATGTCTCACGAAGGAGGAAGAACGCCGAGCGATAGCGACTCGAGGAAGAAGGGAGATGAAAGGTTAAGGGCCCTAGGGCGGGCCCCACCCGTATTTATTACCACATACGGCCTCATCCAATGGCGCCCTTCGTCTCCCGCCGAAACGGCTCCTTGCGCCCAGTGTTCCGATCGCTCCACGTGGCAGCCCACCGATTGGCTGCATCCCGTCAGACGCCGCAGACCTGCGCACGTCACATCAGCCAGTAGGCGCTCAACACATGGACTGTCGCCTCAAACTGCCGAGTGCACGAATCAGTGCACCCTCCCTAAATGCAAAGATCTCACCTCGATTCGCTAGCGGAAAAGACAACCGACGGCTCGAGGACTCAACCCTGAGGAGGAGCTCACCTCGGGGGGCCCGGCAGTCCACTCCTGACCCGACCACTATCTGGTCGGGACAAGAGTGGGGGGCTAATGATAATACTCGATATTGGCGACCTCCATGATCAGGACACGTGGCAGATGACGTGTCCTAGAACTCATAAGAAAGGGCCCACAGGGGCCGACCAAGCCACCCCAGTATCCAACCCGCGAGCACAAGCCGAGCTACCACAGGACCTGCAAATTAGCCTCCTTGGCCTCTCAGCTCACCGCCGAGCTACCACAGGACCAAGATGCCTCGGCTCTCCCGCTCGTTCTCGGGCTCTCCCGCCGAGGCCATCTTCCTCGGTCCCTCCGGCCGACCAACTCCACCACTCACAGGCGTAACTGCCGCTCCGCAAATCTCGTCATGCGCGGTTCTCCACCGGCCACATCCCACGTTCCACGCCATCATGATCCCTATTAACGGGCGATCCGCTCATTACGCGGGCGTGACGTCGGGAGCGTAACTGCCGGTGAGATTTTCGCGCCTGCTGCTGCGTGCTGCCGCCACTATATAAGCCTCATCACAGAGGGGTCAAGTAAGACATTCTTTTACACTTTATGTCGTTACTATGCTCGGATCTCATCACTGACTTGAGCGTCGGAGGGTCCTCGGTGGTATCAAACCATCCCGGAACTTCTGTACAGGTACTCCGCGACAGCCTCCTCACCCCACCTCTTCCTCTCAAAACCCATTGAGACCCACACGCAACGAAGGAAGATCCACCAAGTTCACCTCGAGATCAATGGAAGACAACATCTGACGGAGGCCCCAAAAGGAGCTCCATCATATACAAAGTGCATATTCTCATTTACGAATATTTAGCATATGCAGAAAGGGTTAGCTATCCCAATGCATCATCTCTTTACTCATTAGGGTTTATATACGTTAAAATATGTAAAAATGGAACTCATATGTAATGAGGATTTCTATCTCATCTACACTTGGCTTCCTTATTTAACTATTGTAAACTTTGGTCCTTTGGTAACCTTAGAGGGTATTGTCCAATGTAGTTGTAAACTAGGTAACTTAGGTTCGGATACGGATACGAGATATGATACAATGCAGATTCGCAGATTCATATTGTTCTTAAAATAAACGAGGATACGAGATACGTTTTTATATCCACTGTTAATTAAATAAATATGGATATTAAGATGTAATATTAATATATGATGATATATATAAATAATGGCATCATGTTTGATATTGCATTTTCAAAATTTCAAGAGTAACAGGAGAGACATCGATTCGAGAGAGGTTGATGAAACATTTACAGTCTGAGCAAATCCGAAAGAATCCGAAAATTTGCAAGAGTTCGAACTCCAATTCCCAATCGGAAACAATTCATGAGGCATTTACAAATGACCACACACACACACACACACTTCATAAATGTCTAATTGGTACCAAGGAATAGCTCAAGGGTAGAGACAAACTTAAAGAATGTGATACTAGTATCATTTCGATTACTTGGGTGTAGCAGTAGCTAGAAAAAAAAGCAAAATATTAGGCAGCTTAAGCCATCATATTATAATGCACAATAGCATACTTGTTATTTCATGATAATTAAGCTCGTTACAGTATATAGTAAGGCTACTCAGGCAAGATTAGAAACAGGTAACTGATTTTGAGATCCTCGGTTACTTATAATTTAAGTATTTGTGTAGTTTTCATTATAGATTAGCTATCTTATCTAATCAGTATGCTTTCAACTATAAATTTACTCTTTGCAGGTTAGAACTAGAAAAGAGAAACCTTTCCCCTTTATTTGACAGGTTTTATTTTGAGAAAACCTTTCTATAAATTTACTCTTTGCAGGTTAGAACTAGAAAAGAATGATCTTTCCCCTTCTTTTGACAAGTTTTATTTTTGCATCAGATCATTTCAAAGGCATCTCACAAAATAGTTATAGAATCATACACTAGTAAAATAGGGGGTTGCCCCTACGGATAGTGTAATCCGTAGGGGCAAAAATAACTTGGACCTACGGATATATCCGTAGGGCTAAATGGTTGCCCCTACGGGCAAAGACGTCCAAGAATAAAAATATTAATTCTTAATTAGGTGTTTGCCCCTACGGAGCCGCAAACAAAGGACCTACGGATATATCCGTAGGGGCAAGTAAATATCGATTTAATAAAATCCCAGATCGATCGCCTACGCTCATTTCCCTCTCTCTCTCGATCGGGCGCGAAAATAAGGTTAGGGTTTCGTCGCCACTGGAGTTCGATCGCCTACCCCAATGCGCCACGCCGTCGCCGCCAAGGTTGTTCTCCTCGTGGCCATCGCCGGTTTCGTCGCCACTGGAGTTCTCGTCGCCACCGCGGTTAAGGTCGTCGCCACCGCCGTTCAGATCGTCGCCCCTGCCCCAGCAGCCGTTCAGGTGAGTAAATCTCGAGGTAAGTTAAAGAATTTATTGGATTATTTTGGGCTTAAGGTTCATGGCGCGCGAGTTGGCCTGGGTTGGGCTGGGGTCGCGGTCGCAGTCGCGGTCGGGTTAGGGTTGGGGCAGGGGCTGAGCTGCGGGGTCGGGTTCGGGGTCGGGGTCGGGGAAGGGGAAGGGGAAGGGGAAGGGTTAGGGTCGGGGTCGGGGTCGGGGTAGGGTTAGGGTCGCAGTCGGGGTCGGGGTAGGGTTAGGGTCGGGGTCGGGGTCGGGGTCGGGGCCGGGTAGAATTTATCAAATTTTTTATTGGGGGTGCAGCTGGGGCTGCGGGCTGGGGCTAGGGCTGGGGAAGGGGAAGGTCAATTTATCAAATTTTTAACAAGATTTGTATTAGTTTGCAAGAACACTTAAGTTTATCACAAAATATTGTTTGGGTTTTCGATTTATATCTTGAGAATAATGGAGGAAAGATGCCATAGTAGGGAATTCCCTCCTATGGCGTCGAAAAAATACCCCTTCCATGGTTTTTTCCGACGATCGGCACCCAACATCTTCATTGTCATCATCTAAGATGTGGGTATACCAAATTTCAAGTGATTCTACAACTTTTTCACCGTTGATTTAGCAATGTAAAAAGTTCTATTGTCGGCAAACCGTTAATTTTGAACCCACTAAATCAACGGTGAAAAAGTTGTAAAATCACATGAAATTTGGTGTACCCACATCTTAGATGATGACGATGAAGATGGTGGGTGCCGATCGGCGGAAAAAATTAGGGAGAGGGTATTTTTTCGACGCCATAGGAGGGAATCCCCTCCTATGGCCTCTTCCCTCCATTAATCTCTTATATCTTTTAGCGGTATGTATCCGTTGTCCCAAATTTTGAATTATCTTATACTAGTATTTATGCATGTGCAGATCTTCTTTATCCTGACAAAAGATCCATATCCATTATCTTAACTTAAAATCCTTTAGAGGGTGCTAATCCTAAATAACAACAAAATGATGTTAAATATTTCATCCGATTTTCACAAGATCATACTTGAAAAAAATGCAACTACTTTCACAATTTCACAATCCTAACCAACTCCCAATTTATTATGGTATTCGATCATAACTTGAGAACAAATTCTCTTTTCTATTGCCATCCCATATCAAACCCTAGAATCGTGGGCCATTTCAAATTACACCAAATTGAGGCAAGAATTGAATGAAACCAACATAACCAACAATAAAGAGCTTTATTTGGTAATATATATTGATGAACAATGGTTGCTGTGTTAAATCCAACCCTCACATCACATGCATATCAATAAAGGAGAGGACTGACCAAAATGTTGAATTTTAACAATTGTGAAAGTTCTTCGGTCAGGATGTAACAGAAATAAGGAAAAAAAACCTAAAATATTTTTCACAAAAAAGAAAAAGCAAGCTTCTCTCCCATATCATTAACAAAGCTTATCACTTTTGATTCTCGAAATTATTTTACATTATATTTTCATTCAAAACGTTTTGCTAGTTTGCTCACCAGCTGTTTGATAAAATTCCTAAACTATTTTTACTTTCCTTGCTCACAATTGCTCTTGACTACGTACAAATCTTGAAAACCCATTAACGCTCTTGCAATAATATGCAAAATCACATGAGGATTCACATTCATCACCACCACCTAAGGCTAGGGTTTGGGCTGGGGCTGCGGCTAGGGTTGTGCGTCCTCAAGAGGGCGATCATAGGATCGGTGAAGTGAGGTGGCTGGATATGAGATACGATGGATTTCCATGTGTTCAATGGAATGCTGAGGGTCAGAGTCGGTTATTTATATATCTCCCAAAAAAGAATGAGTTTGTTATCAAAGGTGTATTGATTTCTACATCAAGGAATATCAGTTATATGTCATTCAGTGACTAAGTCTGTTTCTGGCCCAACCATATTTATGAATCCTTTCTTCTTTTTCCTTCTTACGTATATTTACTAGTTCAGACTGTATGCACCTCTGCAATCAACGCCGAGAACTTATACATTATAGGTTAATAGACATATGCTATGAAATCACGGTGCATATCGAATTCATGATATGTTATAGTCCCTCATTATTTTTACTGTGGTGAGAAAGCAGTCGCTGGTGGCCACAAGCCATAGAATTGGCAGTTGTCCTACCTAAAATAACAACTTTTATACTAAAAAATTATGTATGCCATTAGTTAGTAGTTTATGTTTTTTAGACGCAAAAGCCATTTGAGGAATAATTTTCCAACCCACTATTAATCCATATTCTCAATATAGTCATTGAATTTGCACGCGCACATAATAAGAAGGAGAAGACAATAATGTGGCAGAAGAAGAAGAAGAAGACAGTAATGTGGCAGAAGAAGAAAAAAATGACATTCCTCGTTCTCTGTTTCAGCATCAATCTTCTGATATGAACTAATGATGGCTTTCACATAGGCTTTTCCCTTTAGAGACTTCTTAGTGTCAAATGGAAAGCATAAATCAGATTTTTGCAGGTCGGGTTCTTCTATGACTTTCAAGAGTCTCAACTGATTCTGTTAATTATACTCTAGTTGGGTGGTACTTTTACAACTTCTCACTGCAGGTGCGCTCTCTAATATCCATTTTGAATGTAATATTATCGATATTCAAAATGGATATTAGAGAGCGCACCTGCAGTGAGAAATGAGAAGTGGTAAAAGTATCACCCAACTAGGGTGTAATTTACAGAATCAGTTGAGACTCTTAAAAGTCATAGAAGAACCCGACCTGCACAAATCTGATGTATGCTTTCCATTTGACACTAAGAAGTCTCTAAAGGGAAAAGCCTATGTGAAAGCCATCATTAGTTCATATCAGAGGATTGATGCTGAAACAGAGAACGAGAAATGTCATTTTTTTCTTCTTCCGCCACATTACTGTCTTCTCCTTCTGCCACATTACTGTCTTCTCCTTCTTATTATGTTCGTGTGCAAATTCAATGACTATATTGAGAATATGGATTAATAGTGGGTAGGAAAAGTATTTCTCAAATGGCTTTGGCGTCTTAAAACCATAAACTACTAAGTAATGACATACATAATTTTTTTAGTATAAAGGTTGTTATTTTAAGTTTTTCCTTATAGAGATATGATCTAACTGCATCTATCAACTATAAGTGTGCAGAAAATTATGATAAGAAATCATAAGAAAGGGTCGTAGCCATGCATAACCTTGAATCTACATACCAAATCATGCAAAAGCATGCACTTATTGTCATCTTGCCTTGGAATATAAAATATCTTGGAAGACTATAAGCGAGCATTTAAATCTTGTTAGCTTTTGACTTCAACATATATTTTTCTCAAGTACCATGAAATATACTTGCTCCGTATAAACCGTTTTCAGGAAGATGGATTAATAATGACAAATTATCCATTGTGACTCACTAGGTTAGAATTTTCTCTTCTATTAACCATCTTTCTAATCAGCTTGGTAAATTTATTCGGAACCGGCTGCGAATCATTAAAAGACATGCATAAGAAAGAAAACTAAAATACAGATATATAGTATACCGATACATCGAAACTTCATAGTTGCGATGGCAATCCAGAAATATTTATTTCTACACACGTGGTGCGCGTGCGAATGCGTCTGGCATCATGGACAAATATTTCAGAACATGAAAAGTATTATTCGTATAAAGTAATTAAAATTTTTAAACACCTTGGGTAGATATTTTCTTAGTTGATACAATCATATCATGATGACTAAATTTAAGCTATTATACATATGCTTATGTATTTTTCTAATCTAATATATCACACACACAGAGAGAGAGAGAGGGGGGGAGAATACCAGGTAGATAGAGAAATCAGTTAGCAGGATCCTGAAGAAATGGAGTCCACAGCATTGCTCATCATCATCATCCGTGATCCCTTTGAAAAAATATTATCAAAGGGATCATGGATGATGATGATGAGCAATGCTATGGACTCCATTTCTTCAGGATCCTGCTACCTGATTTTTTTACCTACCAGGTGTTCTCTCTCTCTCTTTCTGTGTGTGTGTGTGATATTTTAGGTTAGAAAAATACATATGCATATATATAATAGCTTAAATTTAGTCCTCATGATATGATTGCATCACCTAAGAAAATATCTCTACCCAAGCTTTTTAAAAGTTTTAATTACTTTATACGAATAATACTTTCCATGTTATGAAATATTTGTCCATGTTGCCTGACGCATTCGCACGCGCACCACGTGTGTAGAAATAAATATCTCTGGATTGCCATCGCAACTATGAAGTTTCGATGTATCGGTATGCTATATATCTGTATTTTAGCTTTCGTTCTTATGCTACTCTTTTAATGATTCACAGCCGGTTCCGAATAAATTTACCAAGCTGATTAGAAAGATGGTTAATAGAAGAGAAAATTCTAACCTAGTGAGTCACAATGGATAATTTGTCATTATTAATCCATCTTCCTGAAAACGGTTTATACGGAGCAAGTATATTTCATGGTACTTGAGAAAAATATATGTTGAAGTCAAAAGCTAACAAGATTTAAATGCTCGCTTATAGTCTTCCAAGATATTTTATATTCCAAGGCAAGGTGACAATAAGCGCATGCTTTTGCATGATTTGGTATGTAGATTCAAGGTTATGCATGGCTACGACCCTTTCTTATGATTTCTTATCATAATTTTCTGCACACTTATAGTTGATAGATGCAGTTAGATCATATCTCTATAAGGGAAAACTTAAAATAACAACCTTTATACTAAAAAAATTATGTATGTCATTACTTAGTAGTTTATGGTTTTAAGACGCAAAAGCCATTTGAGAAATACTTTTCCTACCCACTATTAATCCATATTCTCAATATAGTCATTGAATTTGCACGCGAACATAATAAGAAGGAGAAGACAGTAATGTGGCAGAAGGAGAAGACAGTAATGTGGCGGAAGAAGAAAAAAATGACATTTCTCGTTCTCTGTTTCAGCATCAATCCTCTGATATGAACTAATGATGGCTTTTCCCTTTAGAGACTTCTTAGTGTCCAATGGAAAGCATACATCAGATTTTTGCAGGTCGGGTTCTTCTATGACTTTTAAGAGTCTCAACTGATTCTGTAAATTACACCCTAGTTGGGTGGTACTTTTGCCACTTCTCACTGCAGGTGCGCCCTCTAATATCCATTTTGAATGTAATATTATAGATATCCATGCCTGTTTATGTCAAAATTACTTATATTGTCAATGTTTGATTGTCTAGTTGTTGGTGATGCGTCCATATCAGGGACAGAGGCCACTCCCGTTCCTCCAGGTATGTTTATATGTTATATAGGGCATGTATATTGATTTAGAATGCTATATCATAAATATACACACATTTCTTTTGCTCTTAGTCGTCCAACTCATTATCATGGGCTGCTTGATGAGATTAGATTTGCGCCTGATGATCTACAAGAGCTCCTTCACTCCCTGTCATATGTGTAAGCAGCGCTATATGCGAGTTTACCTTGTTAGTATGTATGTACTGAAATTAATTAATATTATTCAAATTTTGATACATGCAGATACCAGAGGAGCACATCTTCTATCTCTGTAGGTAAGGCTTTGAATTTGTTGATTTTGGTGTTTCTTGTCAATTTTATAGACCCGTATGTGCTAAATATAATGTTCTGACAGTTGCTAGGGGAAGGCAACATTCGAGGCTGCTGACCCCAGTCCTGGACGCCGCACACGGACGGCACCACGTAGGTTCCCAGAGGCCGAGGACTAGGCTCTAGCAGGGCCCATATGAGGTTGGACTCCACCCCGGTGGTTACTTCCTCCGTCTCCAGTGAGCGACGTATCCATCATGAACTGGATAGCTTGAGGGCCAGTGTTCAGGAGTTGAAGGAGATGCTGGTATGTATACTACTTTATAGTAAAATATCATTTCATATTATATACATATCAACATATCCATAATTAGTACGTAGCTTGAGCTTATTTGGTTTTAGACTTAAGTTTGATTAATCATACATACATATGTAATTGAAATAAACAACGCTTTTCCAAACTAGATATCCAAACAGGGTTTCGAAATAACTTAATAATGATACGAATTCGAATAATAAACAGTTCTTACACGCTCATGTAGCACACGTTATATCCAGACGCGACAAGGTAGATCGGCCGAGCCTCCACACGCAACTCCTTCGGCTGCGGCTCCGCAAGCCACTACATCGGTTGCGGTTCCGCAGACAGCTCATGTAGCTCCACCGCCCACTCAGACTCCCGCAGCCGCGGCTCCGCAAGCGACTACCTCGACGGCGGCTGCGCAGACCACATGCCGCTCAGACTCCCGCTACCGACAAATTGCATAGTTTATTGACCGAGGAGCAGGCGCGCGTTATTCTATCGTTATTCAGAGGTGGAGCTGGACCGAGCTAGGGTAGATTTTCGGTTCTTTTTTTTGAAACATGTATTTATTTATATCATACACATTGTACTACATTTTGAAACGACATTGATATTGGTTTGTATTTATATCATATTCAGTTTTTGGGTTTCTTTTGTATATTATATATATGCGTGAGATGTGATTATGAATACTGCAATATATGATTTGATTGATGTATATATTATTGTGCACAGGGCGGGAAAAATCAAACAGCCCATTTTTTAAAAAAAAATTCAGATAATATGTATCTACGGATTAATCCGTAGGCCAACATGTTACCCCTACGGATATAGCCGTAGGGGCAAAATATCAGCAGTAACTGATATTTCCCCCAGATCTCAGTACCGGGGGGGTTGGGAAAGCCCCTACGGATATATCCGTAGGAGCCACTGACTATCCCCTACGGCTTTAGCCGTAGGGGCTACATATCAGGAATCCTGAATTTATACCCCTACGAAATCGTACCTACGCATATATCCGTAGGGGATAGTACATGCCCCGACGGTTATATCCGTAGGGCAAAGTAATTTATTAAAATAAACCGTAAATAATATAAAATCTTATACCCTACGGCTTAAGCCGTAGGGGCAAATGGACCTACACAGATATCCGTAGGGGCAAGAATTTGCCCGTAGGGGCAAGTTCAGGGCCTCAACTTGCACCTGCGGCCTTTGCACCTACGGGGTATTTTTTCGCCCCTACGTATATATCCGTAGGGGTAGTGGGTTGCCCCTACGGATAAATCCGTAGGGGCAACCCCTATTTGTAGTAGTGATATCGATCTATATAGCACGGATACAGGATACGATACGGATTCGCGGATGCACAACCTTTCAAAAACCTAGGATACATGATACATTTTATATCGATTTTAAATAAAATACTAATAATATATATTAAGATATACGTATAAATACATAATGACTTAAAAAATAATGGCATTAAGTTAGATATTCGATGCACTGTCAAAGTTTTAAGAGTCTCAATTTTTTAGAAAGAGATGAGAAGCGTCAATTCGAGAGAGGTTGATGAGACATTTACAAGCTCGAAGGATTCTGAGTTTTGAACTCCAATTCGCGGCCGAAGATGATTCGTGAGGCGTTTCCAAATATCCATGCTTCATAGGCGTTGATGACACTTGCATTGATTTTCAAATTTATAATCTACTTTTGTTTGCATTATTTGGTGCATTATAAAAAAGAAAAGAAACAAAAATTTGATCTTTATAATTTATAGGTTTTGACTGAAATTGTCCGTGTCAATAGTTTCAGCTATTTATAGTGAATGTTTCAAGTTTTTTGCTAACAAAGTCAAAATTATTTTATTAATCTATATAAAAGATTGTACACTCTTATAGTTGTGTTAAATTTATTTATTAGGAAAGAAATATATACAATAGTTTCATATTATAATATGCCATGTATGATGCGGAAATGGGTGTAAGAAGTCCGGAAGTACTGAATCCTAACTCTGTTATGATTCCAAAGCTGGCTCAGTTCACCAACAGTCTTTCGAATCAGGGTGGGTCCGACGAGTGGAGCGAATCTATTATTTGATGCTATCAATATTTGTACACATACTTGATTTCAGGAATTTTGTCTGGTAAAAATCCAAATCATGTTTGGGTGTCTCTATGAACAAATAGAAATAAGTAAACATAGGGACTAAGCATGATTCCGAACTAACGTAAATTAACAAACTCTCATTATATAATGATCGAGTAAATTGTAAGGCACTCGAATTCAGGGCTTAAGAAGGGATGAAATATTTTTGCCAAAATATGTTGTGATAGATTAATTGAATATCAGAAAGTGCCTACATGGGGCTAATTAATTACTAGCAAGTTTTCAACATGTTTTAAATAATTGAGTATTGGGAGGTCCCTCAGGCCTTTATTACTGCAGAGATATAGAAATAATTGAATACATGAAAGCCCCTTCCTGGCATAATGACTAGAGGATCCAGCATCAAATAAATAAATATGGAGCAGAATGTACCAATTTCATTGGCCAAGCCATCATGTGATCTTCACTCTAAAGAACTGCTTTGGTGAGCCTTCTGTATAAGGACTTTCTTCGAGGGACCTTGCTTGCAACGGGATGTCCACCTCTTCATCCGAACAGAAAATATCCAGTTAAATCTCTAGACGAAAACGACTTGCAATTCTTCTATTAAAATAGTGAAAACATTTTACTATTGCCCCTAAATATTTGGGTGTCTCTATGATTGATATTTGTTTGTTTGTGTTTTGCTTAATCTCTATTTATGTTTTATTTTGGTCATCTATAACTTAAGACGTCCAGGTAGGACACGGAGTGATGATACTCAATATTGACAACCTACAAGATCAGGACACGTGGCAGATGACGTGACCCAAGACTAAGAAGAAAGGACCCGCAGAGGCCGACCAGGCCGCCCTACACACGACCTACAAGCATAAGCTAGCCCTTCTCGAGGCCCCCTGCAAATCAGCCTCCTCGGCCATTCAGTTCGCCTCGAGCCGCCATAGGACCAAGACTCCTCGGCCTCCCCGCTCATCCCGAGCTCCATGCCGAGGCCGTCTTCCTTGGCCCTCCGACCAACTCCACCACTCACAGACGTAACCGTCGCTCCGCGAATCTCGCCATGCGCAGATTCTACGCCGGCAACATCTCACGTTCCACGCCATCACGATCCCCATTAATGGGCGATCCGCTCTCTACGCGGGCGTGACTTCGGGAGCGTAACTGCCGGCGAGATTTTCGCGCATGCTGCTGTGAGCCACCACCGTTATATAAACCCCCATCATAGAGGGGTCAGGTAAGCCATTCTTTACACTTTACGCTGTTACTCTGCTCGGATCTCACCACTAACTTGAGTGTCGGAGGGTCCTCGGTGGTACTAAACCATCCCGGGACTTCTTTGCAGGTACTCGGCGCTAAACTCCTCAAATCACGGATCTCCTCAAAACCCACTGAGACCCACACGCAACAGGAGATCGCCTCCAAAATCCACCGGAAGATCGACGGAAGACAACATCTGACGGAGACCCGAAAAGGACCTCCATCACCGAGATTAAGGATTTTGGACAGCCTGAGGACAGTTTGGAGTGATGATTTTTTTTCTTTTCATGACCGAGCAAATATGGCTGGCACATATTAGAATTTTTTTAGATCGACATTCCGAACATATTTTAATCTGACATTTTAGTGTAATTAAATTTTCAGAATCAAAATTTTCATAATAGTTGCACTCGAGTTTATGTCACCCTGTGCAAGAATATGACCTACGAAACATAACTACCATATCCTCATCATCCATACAACTTACAACCTGATCATCCATACAACTTACGAATATTATAACGAAGTTGTTAGAATATTAGATATATTTTCTCAATCCTTGTCTTATCTTTAAAGTTTAGGTATTATTGCACAATCTATTCAATTCTCACATGATGCCTGTTCAGATTTTGGCTCAAAGGGTTTAATTTCAAGCTCAGAATACCATATGCTAGAATACAAATTATCTTCTCAACATTCCTTATTAATACTATTCGAAGTTTTGATACAGTGATTAACATGTAGAAGTTCTGACATCCATTGTGATGATGCTCGACATCGGTGATCTCCTAGACCAGGACACGTGCCAGATGACGTATCCCAGGGATCACAAGAAAGGACCTACAGTGGCCGACCAGACCACTCCTGTGCCCGTCCTAAAAGCAAACGATGGCTCACCTTCGAGCCCCCAGCACAATTGGCCTCCTAGGCCCCACAGCTCGTCTCCGAGCTATCACAGTCCCGAGCCTCCTCGGCCTTCTCAACTCGCCTCCGCGCTCGAGCAGAACCAAGATATTTCGGCTCTCTCGCTCCTCCGTGAGCTCTCCCACCTAGGTCATCTTCTTCGGTCTCATCGACCGACCAACAGCACCGCTTTCAGGTGTAACCGCCATCCCGCGAATCTCGCTATGCGCGAGATCTCCGCCGACCACATCCCATGTTCTACGCCACCACGATCCCCCATTAACGAGCCTGTCTCGCGATTAATGGGAGGTCTCGTTCATCACGCGGGCGTGACGTCGGGAGCATAACGGCCAGCTTGATTCTTGTGCCTGCCTCACCTGCTACCACCGCTATATAAACCCCTTCATCAGACGGTTCAAGTAAGCCATTTTTTGACACTACTAAGTCGTTACGCTGCTCGGATCTCTAGTCTAACTTGACCGTCGGAGGGTCCTCGGTGTTACAACCACCCTGGGACTTCCTTGCAGGTAGCTCAGCAACCACAGCCTCAAACCCATTGAGATCCACATGCTTCAAGAGCGACAGCCTTCAGATCCAATCTCAGCCATCCATCACCGCCATCAGTAGATCAACGGAAGGTAACATCTTGGTGCGATCCCAGGTCGCGTCAGCTGGCGCCGTCTGTGGGAACTCCTTGATTCCACAAAAACAAAAGTTCACTTTCCGATCTCAATCCAATAGCGAGCGATCATCACAACGATCCAAGCACCAGCCGCCGCCTCCCCCTCAACGGAGGCGCGGACGAACCCCCTCCGCCGAATGCCATCAACGCCTTCGCCGGCTGGATAGATCGACTCGCATCTGTTGTGGAGGCGCTAATCCATGTCCAAACGGCGGGGCAAGATCACTAAGTCGCCCCTCCCCCCTTGGGACCAGGACCCCCACAGGGGAGAAAAGACTCCATTTGCGTCGGCACCGCCGACCACCGCTTCGCTACCTCCTATGGCCACGGATCTCCGGGGCCGATACGTTTTGAGACAGCGCTGGGCACCCTATAGTTCGACACTAAGGTCCGTCGCCAGAGTACCTCGCCTCGAGATCCTCCGCGCACCTGTCCCTCCTGAGGAGATGTCTGTCAGCTCGCCTGTTACCAGGCATGACCGACACCCCCTCCCTCGATGGGGTCGCGCGGACGGAACTCACTGCGGCGGCTCAAGGGCCACCTCGCCGGGGGATCTAAGGAACCTCATTGAGAGCAACCGGATCCGCGGCCAGATGCAGGCCTCTAACAACAAAGGCCGGGGATCATAATGAGCCGAATCGTCGGGATACTATGACCGACTCGACGCCCTCAAGAAGAAGATCGAGGGTATGCACCGAGAGGGTCACCGTTCGAGTGATGGGGCTAAGTACGCTGCCGACTCGCTCACCAAGCCATTCACCGAGGAGCTGCTCACTGTCTACGTCTCCTCTCGCAACAAGCCCCAAAGGTCTCCCTCTTTGACGGCAAGTCTGACCCGGAAGACCATTTGGATGCTTTCACTGCAGGGATGAGCTTCCAAGACAACTCCGACGCCGCCCAATGCCGGGCTTTCCCAGCCACCCTCATCCGTTCTGGGCGAGACTGGTTCCGAGGACTCGAGCCGCGCTCGATCTCAACTTTCGACGAGCTGGCCACCCAATTTATCGAACACTTCGTCGGGAACAGACGACAAAAGCGCACCGTCGACCACCTCTTCACGATCAAGAGCAAGGACAAAGAGACGTTCAAAGCATATGTCACCCGCTTCTACAACGCCCTTCTCGAGGTCCCCGAGTACCGGGATGAGATGGTCATCATGGCACTGAGGTCTGTCCTTAGGCACAAGGAGTGGTTACGCTCTTTTGTATTAACGCAACCTAAGACCATGGCCGAGGTAAAAGCCTAGACTGAGCGCGAGGTCCATCTCGAATCTGAGGTGAACACAAACTTCCCCCGGGCCGAGCAAACCGACCAAAAGAAGAGGTCAAGAGAAGAGAGAAAGGGACCTGAGCGGAAAAAACCCTACCTCCCAAAATTCCAGGAGTACACCCCGCTCAACGTCTCCCAGGCGGTGCTACTAGAAGAGGCCAAGGGCGACGGGTTCCTCAAGCTTCCCCCAGTCCCGCGAATAGCCTCAAAGCGAATCCGGGGCCTTTACTGCGGTTTTCACAGATCGCTGGGCCACTCCACGGAGAGCTGCAAACAATTCCGAGACTATATTGAAGAGCTCATCCGTTCGGGGCACCTCGCAGCGTACTTAAGGGACAAGCGGCAAACTAACCGTGAGCAGGAGCAGTGTCCCCCTCCCGCCGAGCTGACCATCGGCCAGATCATGGTAATGTCAGTGGAGGATACGTCTGGTACCCATGAAGCTCGGTATCCTATGCCGGGCATAGATACCAACAGACATCCCTGGCCGGTATCTTCCCTACCCCACAACGCCAGGGATCAAAGCCCTCGCCAAGAGCCAGCCGAGCGGCTACCCTGCTCGGCTATCCCTGGCTGGTAGCTCCCTACCCCAACAAACCAGGGATCAAAGCCTCGTCATGAGGCACCGAGCAGCTACCCTGCTTGGCAACATTCTTAGTAGGCCACTTATAGCTCCTCCCGCGCTAAGGATGAAAAGCCCTCGAAAAGAGGCAACCGGGCCTGCCCTTGCTCGGTTATCCCTGGCTGGCAGCTCCCTACCCCAACAAACCAGGGATCAAAGCCCTCGCCATGAGGCACCGAGTAGCTACCCTGCTCGGCACCATCCTTAGTTGGCCACGTACGGCCCCTTCCGCGCTAAGGATGAAAAGCCCTCGTAAGAGGCAACCGAACCCGCCCTTGTTCGGTTATCCCTGACTGGTAGCTTCCCTACCACACAACTCCAGGGATCAAAGCCTTCGCCAAGAGGCACCGGGCAGCTACCCTGCTCGACACCATCCTTAGTTGGCCAATTACGGTCCTTCCAACAGCTAAGGATCAAAGCCCTCGTAAGAGGCATCCCTGCAGCTACCCTCCTCGGCGATCCCTAGATGGTAGCTTCCCTACCCCACAACGCCAGGGATCAAAGCCATCGCCAAGAGGCACCGGGCAGCAACCCTGCTTGACCATCCTTAAGGATAAAAAGCCCTCGCCAAGAGGCACCGGGCAGTAAACCTGCTCGGCCAACCTTAGTAGGCCACTTACGGCCTCTCCCGCGCTAAAGATGAAAAGCCCTCGAAAAGAGGCAACCGGGCCCGCCCTTGCTCGGTTATCCCTGGATGGTAGCTCCCTATCCCAACAAACCAGGGATCAAAGCCCTCACCAAGAGGCAGACCTGCAGCCACCCTGCTCGGCTATCCCTGGCTTATAGCTTCCCTACCACACAACGCCAGGGATCAAAGCCCTCGCCAAGAGACACCGGGCAGTAACCCTGCTCGGCCCGTCCTTAAGGATCAAATCCCTCGCATAGGCAACCGGGCCCGCCCTTTCTCAGTTATCCTTGGCTGGTAGCTCCCTACCCCAACAAACCAGGGATCAAAGCCCTCGCCAAGAGGCACCGAGCAGCTACCCTACTCGGCACCATCCTTAGTTGGCCAATTACGGCCCCTCCAATGGCTAAAGATCAAAGCCCTCGTCAAGAGGCACCGAGCAGCTACCTTGCTCGGGACCATCCTTAGTTGGCCAATTAAGGCCCCTCCAACAACTAAAGATCAATGCCTTCGCCATGAGGCACCGAGCAGCTACCCTGCTCGGCGCCATCCTTAGTAGGCCACTCAAGGCCTTTCAAACAACTAAGGAACATGAACTCAACAAGAGGCATCCGGTCTATCAACGTCTTAGCGATCTCCACTTCGACTTCGGGGCCATAGAGATATTGTCTTCCCGCCGATCCTCGCACACTCGGCAAATGATCAGATTCAAGTCTACGAGTAATCGCTAGATGAAGAACCGACACAACATGAAGGCGGTCTATGCAAATACAAGTATCTACCAACAAAAGGAAATACAAGCACAAACACTATTGCAAAAAACAAAATCTTTATTCAAAAAGTCAAAGCTTTTACAAGGGTATTATGGGCTCCCCAGCTTTAACAAATACCCGGAAGCCCACAAAACAGCGAGGAAACAAAAGAAAAGACAAAGAGAAGACGAGGGGCTTCAGGCCTCAGAGCCAGGTGCGATATCGATGATCTCGACGTCCACCGCGACTGGGGATGCATCCGTCACAGGAGCCTCGGTGTCGCCCTCGCCGAGAGTCCCTTCCCCGGCAGTGCTCCCAGGGGCATCCCCCTGCTCGTCATCCCTACGGGAATATTCTGCTCGGAGCTCTTCATCAGCAAACTCCGGCACCCGGGCCTTGACGGCGTCGAGAGCCTCGTGCCAGATGAGGGTGGTGGCCGAGGCTAGGACGGTGTAGAACTGCTCCGACTTTTGAAAGCCTCCGCCGCCCTGAGGTCGGATCTCTTCACCACCCCTACCGCAGCCCCCAACTCCTTTTGGAGGGAGCTCACTGACTTCTTCATGGTGCCGACGAGCACCTCGGAGCCCCGAAGCTTGGCCTCGGCAGCCTGGGCGGCCTTGTGGAACCTGGCCACCTCTTTCTTTGACGCCGCCAACTCCCGCTTTGCGGCTGCCGCCTCCTACTTCGCGGCCACCGCCTCCTGCCTCCCGGCAGCCAGCTCGCCCTCAAGGGAAGCGGCCCTCACCATCGCCGCCTCCAGCTCCTACTTCGAGCTCTCCCCCAGCGAGGAGAGCTTGCCCACAGCTCGCATCGCCGGGGCTATCTCCTCCTCCTCCATCTGGGCGATGATAGCGACGTGCTGGAGGACCTGAAGAAATCGAAGGGGGGTCAGAAAGGAAAAGGGGCACCTAATCTCGCAAATGATGAGACGATGTACGGACACTCACCTGAACGACCTCTTGGGCGATGAACGCCATTTGCGCCTTCAGCGTCCCCCCAGGGACCCGGCCCCCGACCGACCTCTCCATGTCGTGCAGCAAGCTGTCAGCGACGGAGAGCCCCGAGGGCACCTCAAAGCATAGCTCCCCCTCGTCCACCAAGATCGGAGAGGCCGGGGTCCGCGGGACTATTCGGGGGAACCTCTTGAGAGACGACGGCGGAGAGCCCGTCTCCATCCCGAAGCCTGGGCATCTTTCCCCAGGCCCTTTTTATGCTCGGTGCCTGGATGGGCTCCGGGGCGTGATCTGCACTTGAGTGCTGGGGCAGGACGGCTGCTGGGAAGCCGGGACCGGCGTCTGACGAGAAGAGCTGGCCCCTCCAGCCTTCGACCCCTTCTTCGGCTTGTGCATGGCTGCTCGAAGGAAGCCCACGTCCATGGTTTCTGCACAAGACAAGATATAATGGAATCAGTGATACAAACAAAGTAAAAACAAATACAAGCTCCTAACTTACTGATGAACTGGGCGGGGGCTAAGCCCGGCCCAACTGAGGGCCCGCTCAGAAAGCAGCACATCACCCCGAGGAATAGGCTTCTACGCCGCCACTCTCGCCGCGTTGGGAACATTGGACGGATTTCCCTGCCAGCGCCTATCCCTAGACCATTGGATGGGTACGGGCCAGTCCTTACCCTCTGGCGGCCCGACGAAGAAAAACTTCTTCTTCCAATCGTTGATAGAAGAAGGCAAGACGACAACTCCAGACTTGGCTATGCTCCCCCGCTGCTTCCTAAAGGAGAGTTAAACCCACCTCGGGTCGCCCGCGCGAGTTCCACAGTGACTTTTGTAAATGAGAAAGGAGGCAAGGATGGACAGACTAAAGGGGATCATCTGCAGTTTCAGCCGGACCAGGAATCCAAGGAGAATCCTCCAGGAGTTCGGCACTAGCTGGCCTAGGGCAAACCCAAAGTAATTTAACGCAGCTACAACCTCGGGAGAGAAAGGCAAGCGCATTCCGGCCCAAAGGGCTTCCAGGTATAAGTGTCACGACCCGCAGGATACGGAACGTGACCGGCACTTAAGTTACGAAACGTCTCAAGGCGTCCGTAAAATAAGTAAGCCGAACCCAAAAATCAAAACCCGGTTTAGAAATAGAGTGAAACAAGATCCAATTTATTTAAAGCACTTTATTCCATTAAATCACATCAAGTCTTTTAAAAGCAACATCTCATTTTTCCCAAAATTCCGGCAGAGTCTCCTTTGTAAAACAAGCCCCCAAACGGGTACAAAACCGGAATATAAATGAATAACATGAATATGGCATCCCCAAGCGGGAGCTAGCTCTTTGCCTCAAGGCGGTCACAAATCCCACGCAATGTAAAATAACAATGTGCATAAATAAGCATGAAGCACCAGTAAACTAACATGTCGACTCAAGTGAGCTCGACCCCAAATAACATAAAATCTACAAGTCTCATAACCTCGCCTCTAGGTCAATATACAGTAATCCAAATAAAACTGGTACAGCTAAAATAGTAGATGGAGTGCTCTAGATACAATGAATATATATAAGGTGGAAAAAAATGATAATAACCCACATATGAGCAAAAGCCTCGAGTCCAGACAAAAAGGGCAAAATGAGCTAAAGTGTCCGCCGCTACAGTACTGACGGAGCGGACCTGCGGAAAAGCTGTGGCACAACGGGGGTGAGTTGTCAGCTTGTGAGTAAAAAAATAGCATCTACAAAGGCTATCGTATGCGTGCACACAAGTATCCTAGCATCTCTAAAACAGGTATGGCTGGATGTACTAGCAGGTATGTATGCAACATCAGTATACTAGCAGGTATGTATGCTACATGAATGTACTAGCATGTATGTATGCCATATGGATCAACTCAAGATCTCAACATGTAAGTATAATAACCATTCTTTCTTTTGTTTTTGAAACTCTTTTTAAATATCAGCATAATATCCATAGAATCAACAAAAATCCGTGTCCAGCAACGACACCTCAAAACTGTCTCAAATCTACTATATCCATGTCATAGTATCTCTGGCCTCAGCCGTCCGACTGACCCATCTCAAATATCCATATCTCATCATCTCGCGGCCCTGGTCGGTATCCTCTAGATATCCGCCGTACCAAATGAAGTCACCGGTAGGTAATCCATTCCCTGCCAGGCTCAACGCCATCTCCTGCGATCTTCTTGCCCCGGGATACCTTACCGGGCCTACCATGTACCCGAGACCGTTCCACCTCCTCGAAACGGGTCTCGAAAACCACAACAAAACTCATGATGAAAACCGCAACTTTTCATATTTTTTAAAAAGATAATAAGTTTGTAAATCTTGCGGCTTTCTCCCGAAATCTAGAAATATCATAAAATCTCAAGAAATCGTCATGGGTGCATATATCAATGATAATGAATGCATATGGTATCAATGTTTAAGTTGCAATGTATGATTTATAACTAGGCATGAACAAATGATATAAGGATGTATATGCACAAGAATAGCAATTCTATGGTTTCATTTTAAGGATTTATTGCAATAGCACATGTCTAAGCATCAATTATTAACACGTTTCAGATTATAATTTATCTAGTGTCGTGACATAGCAATTACCATGGGTGTACACATGAATAGTGCTCGTGCTGCATATAAAAAACCTGGCAATGGTGCATGTGTCCTATAGAATGAGTTCACACATATAGGTACAGCATACAGATCCTGATGGTAGCAAATATCATGCAAGTATTATGATTTCTAATATCACAAGCAATTTTAAGTTTACTAAATCTAACGGGCGACTTACGTCATCCAAACGATCGTCCCCCGTAGATGTTAAATCTACTCATCCGTGATCCCACGCTAGGTGTGTCCGACCACCTGCTTTTCTTTCTCCGCTGCGCTTGAAGTCTCCATCAGCGAACCTAGAATTTACAAAAGTCACACATAAGGCAAATGCTGCAAAAATGTGATATATCGCTAAAAATGGATACGCGTGCGTGAAACTAAACGCGCGTGCACACGATACGTCGCGACGCGTACAAACTCACCAGAACCCACTCCGACGCACTGTGTCGCGCAGCACGCAACAGAACCACGCGGATCACGCGCGTATCACACAAGTTTTAAAACGTCGATAACTCGTTTAAAGCTCCAGATTTTGCCTCTGGGCCAAACTCAAAAAGTTACAGATACCAACACCCTAAGCTACCCAGCATAAAACTACAGCCAAAACCTCAGAACCCTGACCCCTACTCTGGCCGCATTTTGCGGCTAGAAGGAATAAACCGGCGGCCTCAAAAGGGAGGTGGGTCCCCATGCTTTGTGTGTGTGTGTCTGACATGGTCACTGTGTTACAGTCTCCTTAATTTTTACCTGAGTGAATCGGGTCAAAAGCAGATTCCAGAAAGGCTAAAAGGTCGCTAAATACGCTAAATTACGCCAAGTCGGACAAATCGGGTATTTTTGTGAAATCTGGGACCAAACTTGGGTGATCTAGTCTCAACAGCACCTAATAGGGCTACTCTAACCATCACAACCATTGCTTAGCCAAAACTCCCCTAAATTACCCAAAACGTACCCTGATCTACATAATAAACACTAAATTAACTAAATAACCATAACTTTAGGAAATATAAGTCGGGTTAAGGGGGTTATACCTCTAGAGATCCTAGATGAAGGAGAAGAGAAGAAGGAGGAGGGTGTTGTGCTGTTGGAGTGCTGCAGCTACAGCTCCAATTGCTACAGTTCTTGGCTGAAATGCTGATCTGCTTCACTGTGCTGGCTGCTGCTGCTGTTTTAGCTGATGCTGGTGCTGTTGTTTTATTTTCTTTTTGTGTGTTGCTGTAGCAGCAGCTACTGTTGCATTTGAGGTTGTTTTTGTGGCTGAAGTGTTGTGTGGTGTTGTGTATTTGATGACGGTGTGTGTGTGTATGTGTGAGTGAGAGCGAGAGATGTGAGTGAGATGAGAGTTGAAAGATAAGCAAAAAGTGTTGAAGTGAAATGGTGTGACACAACCTTAGAGCCTCCTCTCTCTCTCTTTTAATAAATGCTAGCATGCAACCATCATAACCTCTCTCTCACCACAAGTCAACCTTAACCCTAATCACCCTTAACCAAAAGTAAAACTCATAATTAACCTAATTATCTTAACCAAATGGCCTAAACCTTCATGGTTGGCTAAACATGGTTAACCCACCATGCACACCTAAACTTTGTAACTCTAGATTTAACCCACATTAACATGCACAAGTGTGTGCAGTCGAGATAAAATTCTAATAAAATATCCATAAAACCAGATAAATTATTAGAAACCCGTTTTGGTAAACTTTTTACCATAAAACCCCACATTAACACACAATTACCACTAAACACAAACTCAGGTGTTACAGTCTTCTCCCTTAAGAAAATTCATCCCCGAATTTTAAACTATATAACTACGCGTACCTTAAAAAAGATGAGGGAATTTCTTCCGCATCTCTCCCTCGGCCTCCCAAGTGATTTCCTCACCATTCGAGCTGTGCCAAAGAACCTTCACCGACGGCAGGACCTTTGATCGAAGTTTTTTCACCTGCCGATCCAATATCTCTACTAGCTGCACGGTGAACGAAATGTCGGGCTCAAGCTGAACGGTCTGATGCTGAATCGTGTGGGAAGGGTCATGAAGATATCTACATAGCATCGACACATGGAAGACGGGGTGAACATCTGAAAAGCCGGGTGGAAGAGCCAGACGATATGCAACTGGGCCGACACGCTCGAGGATCTCGAAGGGAACCACAAATCTGGGGCTAAGCTTTCCCTTTCGCCCAAATCTCATCACGCCCTTCATCAGAGAGACCCTCAGAAAAACATGATCGCCAACTGCGAACTCTAATCTACGACTGCGCCTGTCTGCATATGATTTCTGCCTACTCTGAGCTTCTCTCATCCGATCTCGAATCAACTGTATTTTCTCGGTCGTCTCCTGCACGATCTGTAGGCCTAAAATATTGCTCTCGCTAAGCTCAGTCCAGCATACGGGCGATCTACATCTCCTCCCATACAAAGCCTCAAAAGGTGCCATCTGAATAGTATCCTGGAAGCTGTTGTTGTAGGAGAAATCCACTAATGGTAAATGACGATCCCAGCTACCACCAAAGTCCAAAACGCATGCTCTGAGCATGTCCTCGAGAGTCTGAATAGTCCGCTCTGACTGGCCATCAGTCTGCGGATGAAATGCAATGCTGAAACTCAAACGGGTGCCCAATGCCTCCTAAAGTCTCTGCCATATTCGGCTGGTAAACTGGGTGCCTCGATCTGATACTATACGAGTGGGTACGCCATGCAACCGCACGATCTCGTCGATGTAAATCTGAGCATACTGAGCAAAACTGAAAGTGGTCTTCACAGGCAGGAAGTGAGCTGTTTTCGTCAATCAATCCACGATCACCCAAATGGAGTCGTACCCTCGACTGGTCATGGGTAGACCCACCATAAAGTCCATCGAAATCTGCTCCCATTTCTACTCCAGAATGGGCAAAGCCTGCAACTCTCCTGCTGGCCTCTGGTGCTCGGCCTTGACTTGCTGACAAGTCAGGCATCTTGATACGAAGTCTATGACGTCCCTTTTCATCCCGTCCCACCAATAGACATCTCTCAAATCGTGGTACATCTTGGTGGAACCCGGATGAACGCTGTATGTCGATCTATGTTCCTCCTCAAGAATTTCGCGTCGCAGTCCCTCAGAATCTGGTATGCACAATCGAGTCCCAATCGCAGTACTCCCTGATCATCGATCACGAACTCGGAATCTCTGCCCTGCCTGATCTGCTCCATGATCTCTAAAAGACGGTCATCACTGGGCTGTGCCTCTCGAATACGGTCAAGTAACTGCGGACGTGCACGAACATGCGCAAGCTGTCCCCCTGTCGGAGTGAACTCGAACTCAACACGGCTGTTGCATAAAATCTGCCAATCTGCTGATGACTGCCTCTGCACTGCGCGCAAATAAGATAGACTACCCCCGGACCTCCTGCTCAAAGAATCCGCCACTACATTGGCCTTACCCGGGTGATACAAGATCTCGCAATCGTAGTCTTTTACCAGCTCCATCCAACGACGCTGTCTGAGGTTCACGTCTCGCTCCTGAAATATATACTTTAAACTCTTGTGATCAGTGAATATCTGGCACGACTCGCCTATAGGTAATGTCGCCAGATCTTAAGTGCAAAGACCACTGCAGCCATCTCCAAATCGTGAGTGGGATTGTTCTGTTCATGCTTCTTCAACTGCCGAGAAGCATACGCGATCACCCTGTCTTGCTGCATCAATACGCATCTTAGCCCCACTCGTGAAGCGTCACAATAAACCACGAATCCGTCTGATCCTGAAGGCAAAGATAATACCGGCGCCGTAGTCAAACACGTCCGTAGCTGCTGAAAACTGTGTTCGCACTCCTCCATCCAAACGAAAGGAACTCCCTTCCAGGTCAAACCGGTCAAAGGTGCAGCAATACGGGAGAAATCATGTACAAATCGCCTGTAGTAGCCAGGCCTAAGAAACTACGGATCTCCGTCACCGATGTCGGTCTGGGCCACTGCTGAACATCCTCGATCTTCTTTGGGTCCACACATATGCCATCTCTCGTAATCACGTGACTCAAGAAACCAACGCTGTCCAACCAGAATGCACACTTGGAAAATTTTGCGAAAAGCCGGTGCTCCCTCAAAGTCTGCAAAGTAATCCGCAAGTGCTGCTCGTGCTCTTCTCGGCTCCGGGAATACACCAAAATATCGTCGATGAACACGATGATGAAAAAGTCAAGATACGGCCTGAATGTACGGTTCATCAAATCTATGAATGCAGCTGGGGCATTGGTGAGTCCGAACGACATCACCAGAAACTCATAGTGGCCATAGCGCATACGGAAAGCTGTCTTCGGTATATCCTCATGTCGAACTCACAGCTGATGGTATCCTGATCGCAAGTCGATCCTCGAAAAATATCCTGCCCCCTGAAGCTAGTCGAAAAATTCATCGATACGTGGCAACGGATATCTGTTCCACACGGTCAGTTTATTCAGCTAACGGTAATCAATACACAAGTGTAAACTTCCGTCCTTCTTCTTGACAAACAGGACCGGAGCACCCCATGAAGAAACACTAGGTCGAATAAGTCCCTTATCTAACAAATCTTGCAGCTGAACCTTCAACTCTCTAAGCTCCGTCGGGGCCATCCGATAAGGCGGTATAGAAATAGGCCCCGAGCCGGGAATCAAATCAATACAGAACTCAACGTCGCGCTCAGGCGGCAGTCCAGGTAGCTCATCAGGGAAAATATCGGGGAACTCGCATACAATCGGAACCTGGTCCAATGGAATATCTGTAGCTCTAGTATCACAAACATAGGCTAGAAATCCCCGACATCCCTTCCTCAACAGCTGATCGGCACGAAGAGACGAAATCAATATGTGAAGGGCGGCACCACGGTCCCCCTACACAACAAAAGCTGGCTCGCTGGGAAAACAAAATCTAATCGTCTTCTCCTGGAAGTCTACAGACGCATAGCACATGGCTAACCAATCCATGCCCAAAAGAACGTCAAAGTCCAACATCTCAAGAAGGATTAAGTCGACAGGCAGCTCTCTCTCGCCAATACGGACAATACAGGATCGGAACACGTGCCTAGCAACAAATGACTCTCCCACAGGAGTGGTCACAACAAGCGGCTGATCAAGCAAACCGGACTCTCTACCCAAACTCGGCACGAAGTGTGTGGAAACGTACGAATGCGTGGATCCGGGATCAAACAACATGTGTGCATCAACAGAACATACTGATAGGGTACATGTCACAACGGCATTAGATGCCTGCGCATCCTGCGGTGTCAACGCAAATACTCAGGCCTGACCTCCACCAATAGCGGGCTGACCTCAGCCTCGGCCTCTGCCTCCTCGTCCTCTCTGGATAGGTCCGCTGCGTCCACGGCCTCTGGGTGCACTTAACTGGTGTGGAGCATCTCCTGTGGCAGGAAGTAGAGCTCTCTGAGGAGGGGGCGGTGATGGTGGTAGGGTCACATGCGGAACTGTCACCGCTCCCTGTTGTCTCGCTGGACAGTCTCTGACACGATGGTGTAGACTCCCGCACCCATAACATCCTGGTGACGGCTGCTGTCCCTGTGGATACGAACTATATAGCTGACCTCGTCCAAACCCTCTGCTGGCCCTATCTCTCGGAAGGAACCTGGCATGTTGTCTCTGATCTGACATACTGGTACGAATCCTCTTCGGCCCGGAAATGGTCGAAGTCGCTGAAATACGTGCCTCCATCAGCAACGTCGTATCCATAGCTGCCGAATAAGTGTCGAAGTGCTGGGCACCAATGGCAAGATATAGCCGAGCATCAAGTCCCTGTATGAACCTCTTCACTCTCTTCTCTTCGGTATCCACCAAATACGGAGCATATTTGGATAACTGCGTGAACTGGACGTCATACTCAGACATCGTCATCCCTGGGGTCTTGATCAAGGCCTCAAAACTATGAGCTCTGGTGTCACGGATGCTCTCCGGAAGAAAACGGGCTAAAAATACCGCTGTGAACTCGGTCCAAATCATAGGAGGTAGACATGCAGCTCGACCTCTCAAGACTGACTCCCACCATGTCTGTGTGAGACCCTCCAGTCGGAAACTCGCAAGCTTCACCCATCGATCGTCCGAACATCTCAGCGAACGGCAAATCCTGGCTAAATTATCAAGGAACGTCTGTGGGTCCTCTGCTGCGTCGGTGCCCGTGAAGACTGGAGGTCTCAGCCTCATGAAATCCTGTAGCAATACTGGGATGGCCACGGTAGTAGTGGTAGGAGCAGGTATCATGGTCGTCTGTGATGTAGTAGGTACGTCCTCCGGCCTCGGTGCATGACTAGCCGCTACTAAGGATCCCACCATCTGTCGTAACTCCTGCATACCCCCCATCATCTGTCGTAGCTCCTCCATACCAGACTCAAGCCTATCCATACGGCCTGGGGAAGGTGGATCAGTATGTTCCTACGGCGTAGGCATACCACCCTGCTCGGTCCTCGTCTCGGACGAGCCTGCTCGGATCTCATCTCGGGCGGCAGTCCTCTGCGCTCTTGCAGCCTTCTGCGGCATAGTGACTGGTACAGGAAACAGGACAATAAGAACGGTGCAATAGAATCATAGGATACACGGAATTGAAGAAGGAATTTCAAGAAAGTATATCCTAAAGTCACTTAAGCGGAGTACCGTATCGCATGTATGCCGCGGACATACGTACGCTATACTACCCTGCTTAAGTCACTTACTCCATCTACTAAGGGTCATCCTACACTCAGAAAGGTAAAACCTGGCTCTGATACCAACTTTGTCACGATCCGCAGGGTACGGAACGTGACCGGCACTTAAGTTACGAAATGTCTCAAGGCGTCCGTAAAATAAGTAAGCCGAAGCCCAGAAATCAAAACCCGATTTAAGAAATAGAGTGAAAGAAGAACCAATTTATTTAAAGCACTTTATTCCATTAAATCACATCAAGTCTTTTAAAAGCAACATCTCATTTTTCCCAAAATTCCGGCAGAGTCTCCTTTGTAAAACAAGCCCCTAAACGGGTACAAAACCGGAATATAAATGAATAACATGAATATGGCATCCCCAAACGGGAGCTAGCTCTTCGCCTCAAGGCGGTCACAAATCCCACGCAATGTAAAATAATAATGTGCATAAATAAGCATGAAGCACCAGTAAACTAACATGTCGACTCAAGTGAGCTCGACCCCAAATAACATAAAATCCACAAGTCTCACAACCTCGCCTCTAGGTCAATATACACTAATCCAAATAAAACTGGTACAGCTGAAATAGTAGATGGAGTGCTCTAGATACAATGAATATATATAAGGTGGAAAAAAATGATAATAACCCACCTATGAGCAAAAGCCTCGAGTCTAGGAAAAAAGGGCAAAATGAGCTAAAGTGTCCGCCGCTACAGTACTGACAGAGCGGACCTGCAGAAAAGCTGTGACACAACGGGGGTGAGTTGCCAGCTCGTGAGCAAAAAAAATAACATATACAAAGGCTATCGCATGCATGCACACAAGTATTCTAGCATCTCTAAAACAGGTATGGCTGGATGTACTAGAAGGTATGTATGCAACATCAGTATACTAGCAGGTATGTATGCTATATAAATGTACTAGCATGTATGTATGTCATATAGATCAACTCAAAATCTCAACATGTAAGTATAATAACCATTCTTTCTTTTGTTTTTGAAACTCTTTTTAAATATCAGCATAATATCCATAGAATCAACAAAAATCCGTGTCCAGCAACGACACCTCAAAACTGTCTCAAATCTCATATATCCATGTCATAGTATCTTTGGCCTCAGCCGTCCGGCTGACCCATCTCAAATATCCATATCTCATCATCTCGCGGCCCCGGTCGGTATCCTCTGGATATCTGCCGTGCCAAATGAAGTCACCGGTAGGTAATCCATCCCCTGCCAGGCTCAATGCCATCTCCTGCGATCTTCTTACCCCGGGGCACCTTACCGGGACCACCATGTACCCGAGATGGTTCATCCACCTCCTCGAAACGGGTCTCGAAAATCACAGCAAAACTCATAGTGGACGACACTTTACATCACTAGAAAACCGCAACTTTTCATATTTTTTTAAAAGATAATAAGTTCGTAAATCTTGCGGCTTTCCCCCGAAATCCAGAAATATCATAAAATCTCAAGAAATCATCATGGGTGTATATATCAATGATAATGAATGCATATGGTATCAATGTTTAAGTTGCAATGTATGGTTTATAACTAGGCATGAACAAATGATATAAGGATGTATATGCACAAGAATAGCAATTCTTTGGTTTCATTTTAAGGATTTATTGCAATAGCACAGGTCTAAGCATCAATTATTAACATGTTTCAGATTATAAGTTATCTAGTGTCATGACATAGCAATTACCAGGGGGGGTGTACACATGAATAGTGCTCGTGCTGCATATAAAAACCCTGGCAATAGTGCATGTGTCCTATAGAATGAGTTCGCACATGTAGGTACAGCATACAGATCCTGATGGTAGAAAATATCATGCAAGTATTATGATTTCTAATATCACAAGCAATTTTAAGTTTACTAAATCTAACGGGCGACTTGCGCCATCCAAACGATCGTCCCCCGTAGATGTTAAATCTACTCACCCGTGATCCCGCGCTAGGTGTGTCCGACCACCTGCTTTCTTTTCTCCGCTGCGCTCGAAGTCTCAGTCGGCGAACCTAGAATTTACAAAAGTCACACATAAGGCAAATACTGCAAAAACGCGATATATCGCTAAAAGGGGATACGCGTGCGTGAAACTAAACACGCGTGCACATGATACGTCGCGACGCGCACAAACTCACCAGAACCCACTCCGACGCGCTGTGTCGCGCAGCGCGCCACAGAGCCAGGCGGATCACGCGCGTGTCGCACAAGTTTTAAAACGTCGATAACTCGTTTAAAGCTCCAGATTTTGCTTCTGGGCTAAACTCAAAAAGTTACAGATACCAACACCCTAAGCTACCCAGCATAAACCTACAGCCAAAACCCCAGAACCCCGGCCCCTACTCTGGCCGTAATTTGCGGCTAGAAGGAATAAACCGGCGGCCTCAAATGGGAGGTGGGTCCCCATACTTTGTGTGTGTGTGTCTGACATGGTCACTGTGCTACAGTCTCCTCAATTTTTACCTGAGTGAATCGGGTCAAAAGCAGATTCCAGAAAGGCTAAAAGGTCGCTAAATACGCTAAATTACGCCAAGTCGGACAAATCGGGTATTTTTGTGAAATCTGGGACCAAACTTGGGTGATCTAGTCTCAACAGCACCTAATAAGGCTACTCTAACCATCACAACCATTGCTTTGCCAAAACTCCCATAAATTACCCAAAACGTACGCTAATCTACATAATAAACACTAAATTAACTAAATAACCATAACTGTAGCAAATATAAGTCGGGTTAAGGGGGTTATACCTCTAGAGATCCTAGATGAAGGAGAAGAGAAGAAGGAGGAGGGTGTTGTGCTGGTGAAGTGCTGCAGCTACAGCTCCAATTGCTACAGTTCATGGCTGAAATGCTGATCTGCTTCACTGTGCTGGCTGCTGCTGTTTTAGCTGATGCTGGTGCTGTTGTTTTTTTTTTTTTTGTGTGTGTTGCTGTAGCAGCAGCTACTGTTGCATTTGAGGTTGTTTTGGGGCTGAAGTGTTGTGTGGTGTTGTGTATATTATGATGGTGTGTGTGTGTGAGTGAGAGGGAGAGATGTGAGTGAGATGAGAGTTGAAAGATAAGCAAAAAGTGTTGAAGTGAAATAGTATGACACAACCTTAGAGCCTCCTCTCTCTCTCTCTTAATAAATGCTAGCATACAACCATCATAACCTCTCTCTCTCTCTCACCACAAGTCAACCTTAACCCTAATCCCCCTTAACCAAAACTAAAACTCAAAATTAACCCAATTATCTTAACCAAATGGCCTAAATCATCATGGTTGGCTAAACATGGTTAACCCACCATACACACCTAAACTTGGTAACCCTAGATTTAACCCACATTAACATGCACAAGTGTATACAGTCGAGATAAAATTCTAACAAAATATCCATAAAACCAGATAAATTATTAGAAACTCATTTTAGTAAACTTTTTACCAAAAAACCCCACATTAACACACAATTACCACTAAACACAAACTCAGGTGTTACAATAAGGCGATCTTTCTACCCCTCACCTGGTCTGCCCTCTCTCCTTCTTCGGCCAATCATAGCATGTAGCCAGAAGGAATATGGAAACAAGCCCGAGCGGTGACAAGCTCGTCCTCATATCTCACTGAGGACGACGCACCAGGAGTGTCCGCCGCTACCGCTCTAGGAACTGCCCCATACGTGCACCCCCGGGAAGAGGATCTGACCCCAGCTTCCCGGAAAGGCTCCAATCCAAGGGAAGAATCCCTAGAATCTACCCCTACGATATCTACAGACTCCTCAAAACAAGACATCTAACCTAATGGGAAGAAGTCGTCGAGAAGAGAAAACACAAGATCCGATCTAAAAGGAGAGCACCGAGCAAATAAGACTTAGAAGGAGAAAAATATGAAGAGAGAGATCCTGAATCAGGCCTCCTCCCTATTTATGCTTCCGGCATCCTCATCCAGCGGCGACGGTCGACTCCCGCCAAAATGATTCAGTGCACTCGACGGCCACGATCTCCCACCTGTCGCAAGCGCATTGGCGGCGGCCCATCAGACGCCAGAAGCCCGTGGCATGTCATATCAGCTAACTGGCACCCAACACATGGCCTGTCGCTTCAGCAAAAGGCACACGATCTGGCACACCCCCTTTAATGCGAAGGATCTCATCCCGATTCGCTGGCCTCATCCAGAAAAGACAACCAATTGCCTAGAGACACGCCCAACGATATCTTCGGAAAAGAGCTTACCTCGGGTGATCCGGCAAACCACTCTCGACCCGACCCGTCAGCTGGTCGAGACGAGAGTGGGGGCTAATGATGATGCTTGTTATCGGTGATCTCCTAGACCAGGACACGTGGCAGATGACGCGTCTCAGGGATCATAAGAAAGGACCTACAGTGGCCGACCAGACCACTCTTGTGCCCGTCCTACAAGCAAACGCTGGCTCACCTCTGAGCCCCCAGCACAATTGGCCTCCTCGGCCCCACAGCTCGTCTCCGAGCTATCACAGGCCCGAGCCTCCTCGTCCTTCTCAGCTCGCCTCCGAGCTCAAGCAGAACCAAGATACCTCGTCTCTTCCGCTCCTCTGCGACCTCTCCCGCCGAGGTCATCATCCCCGGTCTCATCGACCGACCAACAGCACCGCTTGCAGGCGTAACTACCATCTCTCCATGTGCGAGATCTCCGCCGGCCACATCCCACGTTCCACGCCACCACGATCCCCTATTAACGAGCCTGTCTTACCATTAATGGAAGGTCCCGCTCATCACGCGGGCGTGACGTCAGGAGCGTAACGGCCGGCGTGATTCTCACGCCTGCCTCACCTGCTGCCACCGCTATATAAACCCCTTCATTAGATGGTTCAAGCCATATTTGACACTACTAAGCCGTTACGCTGCTCGGATCTCTAGTCTAACTTGACCGTGGGAGGGTCCTCGGTGGTACAACCATCCCGGGACTTCCTTACAGGTAGCTCGGCAACCACAGCCTCAAACCTATTGAGATCCACACGCTTTAGGAGCGACAGCCTCCAGATCCAATCTCAGCTACCCATCGCCGCCATCAGCAGATCAACGGAAGGTAACATCTTGGCGCGATCCCAGGTCGCGTCACATTGACTTGCAACAAATGATGCATTTTATTTCTAAGCAAACCTAACAATAACTTGATAAGTCGAACAACAGTCTTACAACATGAATCAAATTATTTTTCTTATTTTACCTAAAATAAATAATCTCTAACCCCTATTTTACCACATAATTTATATATGAAAAATGTGTTTGAAAACTTCAAAGAAATAAATATGGGCAACATTAATATATAAAGAATTAAATTAATGCCAAATAAACAATTACATTAAAACTACATGAAGGACAACACTAACATAACAACAAATTGTGCAACCTTTTCATGTTTTCTATTTTTATCTTTTTCTCCCGCAGCAAACAAAAATAGCAAGCTCACTAAGTTCCACAACAATTCTAAAACTTATTTTTTGTACCCCCATTTTTAGTAACAAATTCATAAATCCTTTTGCTGAAATGCTACACTGTCTTTCTTGCAACTCATTATATACACATTGCGCACTGAAATGTATTACTAAAATGTAGGGAAAATGGTCAAGGGATCATGTAAGGTCATTATATATATTGATTCCAATCGACAAAACAACGAAAACGATAATAAAAAACCGACATCATCTTGTCCCGCCTAGTCGCTATGCTGTGACGATCCCTGAAACAAAACAAATAAATAAATAAATAAAATTGTGAAACATTGCCTTGACCGTCTCTTTTCCCCTTTTCTTTGACTTTAAGAAGTGAAGGTTGTTTCCTGCAATTTACCATGATTTTTCCGATCATAAACTGAACTGAGAATGTCATTTTTTCAATCTTTATATATTCTTGGGACTCATATTGATTGCGATTTGCTCCTTATTAGTGATTTTAATTGCAGAAAACTACCTGAAATTTGCCATGTGGCAGGACATACCATCCTTTTCTTCAACTTATAAAGGTGAAAGGTGTTATTTTAAGCAATTTAGTGCCTTAATTTTTCAAACCAAATCTTAAAAGAATATCAAGAAATCACCTGAGGGTTATAGCAGCAGGATAAATAAAGCCAATGCAAATTGCGGCTGATGTCGCAAACGAGTCCCAAATGCTCGGATTCAAATTCGCAAACGTGAAAACCAATCTGTGGATGTTAGAAAATGAAGGCGGCCACAATAGACGTAAAAGGTCATTGATGTTGAGGCGAAGGGCAAAGAAGATGACTGGGAAAACTAGCATGAGGTGAAGTGCATAGCTCACTCAAACAATGTCAGTGAGAACAAAGTTATATCGGATATCAAGCTTAGAATTGAAGTTAATGAGTACATCGTCGATATGATCGCTAAAGAGGAAGTAAGGGCAGAAGCCTGCGGCTATGTAGAGTATAGAACATAAGAGAAGCGTAGTCCTCACAATGCATTGAAACAACAAAGGGTTTTTGACTTCATTTTCTATACTGTGAACAAATTCCAGACTGATACCAAATTATTTATTTCTAGTAGCAATCTTCGTGTCTCTATACCTCTGTTTACTAATTTGAGAATCAGATTTGCAACTGTGACGACAACAAATTGTGACCAGAGATAGTATATCGGTCAATGCCAAACTATAGTAGTTTATAATGGTTGATTATAATGGCTAAAATTAAGTGTGTAACCAGAGATAGTATATCGGTCGATGGCTAACTATAGTAACTTATAATGCTTGATTCTTGTTTACCACCGGAAACCGGGAATGCTGACGTCTTGCCTGAATTTTGGGGGCAGATGCTATTTGGTTTATCCGTCCACCTCTCTGAAGATGCCAAGTTGATTTATGGCACTATGTATTGGAGGTTTGGACAGATGTTGTCACGCCCCGCTTCCCAAAATACGGAATACGGAAGCGACGAAGGCCAGCCGTGCTAACTACGGTAAGGAAAAATCCTTCCATAGTCACATAAGGCTGTCTAGATTAACCTGTCAAAGATAAAATCCAATAGCAAAAAGGAATAATACTGATAATCATGCTGCAATGAAACCACAAGAAATCCTAAAAATGGGTCCACTGGATAATTGATGCAATTAAAGATCTGATACAATAGGTTCGAAATAAATTAAGATCCAAAAGAGATACATAAGTCCAAATGTACAATAAGGGCGCACATGCTAAAAACTAACTAAAAAGGAAAATAAAGCTACGGGTTACTAATCTTCGGCAAAGTCCTGGTACTCGCTGTGGTCCTGCTCGGCCTGAAAATCTGTCTCTAATCCTGAGATGGCAAATCTCAGGGATGTCAGAACATCCCAGCAAGTACTCAACGTATAAAGTTTGTGTATGGTATGATAATATGAGTAAGTGAATGTAGTAAAGCCCGTATGCACAAGTAAAAACTGATATATATATATATATATATATATATATAAATAGATACATTACTACTATGAAACAAACAGGTAAAGAGGTTAAGTCATAACCTAACTGGTCACTAAAAGGTAAACTACTCTATCGTAAGCTTGAGTGTGTGCGTCAACCTCTGCAGGAGTATTCTTAACCTAAGAGTGGTGCTCCAGGGGTTAGGAACACGGGCCCAACTGTGGAATGAACATGAGACCGATATAGTCCAGTACAAGCTGTAAACATGAAACCAATATAGCTCGGTATGAGTTGTAAACATGAAACCGATATAGCCCGGTACGAGCAGTAAACATGAGACCGATATAGCCCGGTACGAGCTGCCGGCATGGGACTCCTGAGATCCGGTTGTACGAACGCACACTCAAACTACCCCAACACCCGTGTATTTATAACTACTATGGTAAAGACTAAATCACTAATTAATAATGCTGAAAGACAGGAACTTGTGGTATGGTAAATGGATGGAAATAAAACTGGTGAATAGTGGTGTCATGGCATGTAGTTTAGCATTCCAGTTAATGATTCCGTTTTAATATAAATAACAAGGATCATGAATAGGCATGTCAAATTAAGTTGTTTTATACATGTAAATCATCATGAGTCTCGAATATGTATAAAGCATGTAAAAGGATTCTTGTGCATGGTAATCATGTCATAGCATCACATAAGGAAGAAACGAGCAGCGGTTGGTAATTAGCAAAAGAAATGTTTTTCAAGTATAGCTCGATAGAGAGGAAAATTCATGTGACCATTAGCCTTAGAAAAAGTTCATAACTTCTATGCTCATATGTTTTCTTCTATATGATTCCAATTAACTATTCATTTCATTATTCAGCTCCAAGCCTGTAAATTGGTTTGGGCTACATAACACTAACCTAGGCTATTAAGTCTTGAAGAATGATAACTATAAAATCACTAATTGTGTATTCAGATACTATCAATCCTAGCTAAGCTATAACATTTAAAATCAGTATGCCTATAGTCACTCATACTTTATGGGGAATATTTAGCAATATTTTGTACAACTAAATTACACCTAATTTATAATAAAATTTGTAGTTGCAAGATTATAGCCAGCAATATATCAGCAAGTGTTCCGATAAGGACAGACGATAAAACTGTGAAAGAAATCTCTTTCCTCTAATATCCAAACTTGCATAGGTTAAGAACTAATTTAGAGAATCGTCGATGTTGCATCGACTAAAAGAAAAGAGCAAGAGTACTTGCTTGAGGATAACGATCACGGAAAAGGATGTACTAAGATGCGAGGCACGATCTCAGCTAAAGTTCGACTTGGGATCTGAGTTATACGATCCGCCTAGATAAATTTATCATCGGTTAAACTATAAACATTCTCATTAATACTGTCGCACAACCAAACGCAATTATATAAACTTACAATTTTAATTCTAATTTTCCCTTTCAATGTTCACTGTTATCATTTCATTTTATTTATTTATTTTTGTTGTTTCAAAAAAAACAGGGATCAAGGAAACTTACAGAGGATGATGGTAAATGCTAGGGTTTAGATGGGTCCTGGTCGAGTCGAGGAAGTGTCGAGGGTTCGGATCTGGCGATGGAAGGGCTGTCACTACTATAATATGGGGTTGCCCCTACGGACTCAGGAATCCGTAGGGGCAAATATTTATTGTCCCTACGGATTTATCCGTAGGGCACATCGTTGTCCCTACGGTGCCTTACGTTCTAATTTTTTGTTTGGCCCTACGGAGCCGCAAACAGTGGACCTACGGTTAAGTCCGTAGGGGCATATAAATAGGTTATTAATATAAAAAAGCACAGAAAAGTCATTCATCGTTCCCAAAATTTCTCTCTCTCACTCCCGCGCCTCATATCACATGTTCCCGCGCCTCGTCGCCACCACGCTACGCGCCTCGCCGCCGCCTTCGTCGGTCGTTCCCACACCTTCGTCGACTTCCCGCGCCTCGTCGCCACCTTCGCCGATCGTCGTTGACCACCGATTTCTGTCGTCTCCTCCACCGCACGCCCGATTAGTAACTAAATCTCAAATTATTTTTAATTTTGATGATGTTAGGTCTAGGGTTCAGGCAAGGTTCGGGTAGGGGTGAGGGATTGGCATCGGCATCGGCATCGAGTTCGATTAGGGTTAGGGTTCGGTTCTGGGGTTCGGTTGGGGTTGGGTTGGGGTTGGGGCTGGGGCTGGGGCTGGGCTGGGGCTGGGGCTAGGGTTCGGTTAGGGTTGGGGCTGGGCTGGGGCTGTGGCTAGGGTTTGGCTGGGGTGGGGCTGGGGCTAGGGTTCGGTTGGGGCTGGGGCTGGTCTGGGGCTGGGGCTAGGGTTCAGTTGGGGTGGGGCTGGGGCCAGCTAGGGCTTGGGCTTCATCACTTGATATAGCGATATACAAAGCGTAGTTCAGTACACCCGACCTCATTGAGTTTCCTATTGAAGTTCCCGGTCAAATAGCATATGCATATTTTTATTCGCCATGAAATCCCAATTATCAAGCTACCGAGGACGAAAAGCCACCTTTGTTAGTCGAGAGTCATGGTAATAGATTTTTCATTATAGATCATATTCAATTGTTTTTCCTATCATTTTCTTGATCCAGATGCTAATCAACTTGTTAATTAGTTACTGTTTTTATGACGTATTTGTTTATATTTGTTGACAGTGGCCTTTCTTTTGGATGAACATGTTTTTTTGTTGCATGTTTCAGTCATGTGAATTCATATGTTGCGTATAACGCTTTATGATATCAGTATCCTACATTTGTAGTTTTAATTGTTGATTGTTATAGATGAATGCCATTGCAATAATAGTTTTTGGTTGATATATTAATTTTTCAAATATTTGCATGTATGTATCCATGCCTGCCTGCATATATGTATATATGAGGATAATGAGTATATTATTAGGTTGCCGTAGGAGAAAATTTTCCTTCATATGGCTGTCAAAAGTCAATCCTTAATTTCTTTGTGGATGATCAGTTCTATGAATCTTGATCTCAATGGTTTAAAATCATGTTACATATACAACACGAATGCACACCAAACACATCATTAGAGAGTGATTCAAGATGTTCAAGTTAAAACCAATATATGATACTCGATGATAATATGAAACCTTCATATTCTCATCGATACTCATATAGGAAACTAAAAGCACCACTTAGTCCCCGTCTATCGATTAACATACGTACGATGTTCGTCGTGACATAGAACTATACGAAGGATCTTAAATATCGGACGGTATAGCTCGATACTAACAACCGTCGTATAGTCTATGCGACGAGAAGATTCAATCGTATGGTAACCGATAGATTTGTCCCGTGTGGACAAGTTAGGAATGTATAAAGCAAACACCTTCATTCACTTGTGTTTTCATCCGTTTCGAGATATTTCGTTGGTACCTTTCCGCTGGTTCTCTGTGTACAAAGATAGATTAGATGTTCATTTCAACGTTGTTTCACAGTTTTGAAATGATTATCTATTCTATTACAGTGTACTCGGATAACAACGGGGAGGTACTGCCGATATTTACTCGAAACGGTTGAAAGTACAAGCGAATGGGTGTTCGCTCTATACATTCTTAATGGGATAGAAGACTTACCCCCGACAGCCGGAACACACACATACAACAAGAATACACAACAAAACGCATAATTAGAGAGTGATTCAAGATGTTCAAATTAAAACCAATATATGATACCAGATGATAATATGAAACCTTCATATTCTTATCGATACTCATATATGAAACTAAAAGCGCCACTTAGTGCCCGTCTATCGGTTAACATACGTGCGATGTTCGTCGTGACATAGAACTATACGAAGGTTGTTAAATATGGGACAGTATAGCTCGATACTAACAACCGTCGTATAGTCTATGCGACGAGAAGATTCAATCGTATGGTAATTGATAGATTTGTCCCGTGTTGACAAGTTAGGAATGTATAAAGCAAACACCTTCATTCACTTGTGTTTTCATCCGTTTCGAGATATTTCGTCGGTACCTTTCCGCTGGTTATCCATGTTCAAAGATAGATTAGATGTTCATTTCAACGTTATTTCACAGCTTTGAAATGATTATCTATTCTATTACAGTGTACTCGGAGAACAGCGGGGAGGTGCTGCCGAAATTTACTCGAAACGGTTGAAAGCACAAGCGAATGGGTGTTCGCTCTATACATTCTTAATGGCATAGAAGCCTTACCCCTGACAGCCGGAACACACACATACAACAAGAATACACAACAAACGCATAATTAGAGAGTGATTCAACATGTTCAAGTTAAAACCAATATATGATACTCGATGATATTATGAAACCTTCATATTCTCATCGATACTCATATATGAAACTAAAAGCGCCACTTAGTCCCCGTCTATCGGTTAACATACGTGCGATGTTCGTCGTGACATAGAACTATACGAAGGTTGTTAAATATTGGACGGTATAGTTCGATACTAACAACCGTCGTATAGTCTATGTGACGAGAAGATTCAATCGTATGGTAACCGATAGATTTGTCCCGTGTGGATAAGTTAGGAATGTATAAAGCAAACACCTTCATTCACTTGTGTTTTCATCCATTTCGAGATATTTCATCGATACCTTTCCGCTGGTTCTCCGTGTACAAAGATAGATTAGTTGTTCATTTCAACGTTGTTTCACAGTTTTGAAATGATTATCTATTCTATTACAGTGAAATCGGAGAACAGCGGGGAGGTGCTGCCGAAATTTACTATTGAAAGCACAAGCGAATGGGTGTTCGCTCTATACATTTTTAATGGGATAGAAGCCTTACCCCCGACAGCCGGAACACACACATACAATAAGAATACACAACAGACGCATAATTAGAGAGTGATTCAACATGTTCAAGTTAAAACCAATATATGATACTCGATGATAATATGAAACCTTCATATTCTCATCGATACTCATATATGAAATTAAAAGCGTCACTTAGTCCCCGTCTATCAGTTAACATACGTTCGATAATTTATTCTTTTCAACGATAAACGCACACACAAAGCATATAAACGGATTTTCTCCTTTATCAGTAACTATCCCATTCTTATATTTCTTAATATAGTCACCATAACCTATAATTTATATGTTATACAGTCTAACATGGCCCATGAGTACGTCAGAGTTAAGGACTGGATGTATGTGGATTGGTAACAACGTATGCAACCTAAGTTTGTCGCAAGAGTTGCTGTTTTCATTGAATTTGCACGCGCACATAATATGATCATAATAGAGAAGATTCTCTGTCCGTGTGATAGATGTGGCAATAAGTACTGGCAGAAGGTAGAATTGGCAGAGCTTCATATTGTAAAATATGGGTTTACTAGACTTTATACAACTTGGAAATATCACGGGGAAGGAGAAGAATGCAGTAATGCGGCAGAAGAAGAAGGAGAACACGATAATGCGGCAGGAGAAGAAGGAGAATTCAGTAATGCGGCAGAAGGAGAAGACGGTAATTTATTTCCATCAGAAGAAATGGAGGATATGATAGAGGCTGCCCTAGGTGAATCTATTCGTACCGAAGATGACATTCCTTCCGGTCAAGGACCGCGTGCGGATAAATATGAAAATTTCATGAATGATGCAAAAAAACCAATTTATGAGAATGCAAAGTATTCCACCCTCTCATGGTTCGTCTAAATTTTCCAGATTAAGTGCCTAAATGGATGGAGCAACAATCACAATGCTTCTTTCGTTCTTGAAAGATTCTATGCCCCCGGGAAATAACGTGCCCGACAGCTGGTACGACGCCCAGAAGATGATGTCTGATTTGGGTCTAAAGTACGAGAAGATTCAAGTATGTCCTAAAAATTGTGTGTTGTACCGGAAAGAGAATTCAGATTTGAAAGAGTGTCCAACATGCGGAGAGGCCAGGTATAAGCTGAAAGATTCTGATAAGAAGCCCGATATACCTGTCAAGATAGCACGATACTTTCCTATGAAACAGAGGCTACAGAGGCTATTCAGGTGCAAGAAAACAACCGAGGCAATGATTTGGCATCTCCGTGCTCCTTCAAGAGAAGATGGAAAAATGAGCCATCCAAGAGATTCACCGGCATGGAAGGATTTTGATAGGAGGCAAGCAATATTCATTAGCGATCCTCGCAATGTCCGGCTCGGACTGGCTAGTGATGGCTTCTGCCCATTCAACTATATGGCTGGAAGTCACAGCACATGGCCCATTGTAATGATAATTTATAACCTGTCGCCTTGGTTGGCTATGGACTAATCATACTTTATGATGCCTCTTCTTATCGACGGACCAAACTCACCGGGAAACAATATCGACGTCTATCTACGACCTCTGATCGAGGAATTGAAATCTTTGTTCATTGATAGTGTAAAGACATACGATGAAAACACAAATACAACCTTCATACTGCGTGCGACATTAATATGGACAATTAATGACTTTCCTGCGTATAAAATGCTATCAGGTTGGTCCGTACATGGTCATAAAGCATGTCCTCATTGCCATGAACACACAACATTGAAATTCTTGAATTTTAGCAGGAATGTTTGTTATTGCGGCCATCGACGTTTCCTGCCTCCAGACCACCCCTATAGGTTAAACATGGTTCACTTTGATGGTCATCAGGAGCTTCTTGGACCTCCATCCCCATTGTCCGGAGAGAACGTGACTGCTCAATGGGATGGTTACAATAATGTGACCTTCGGGATGGATCCGACGAAACAGGTCAAACCACCATTTTGGAACAAGTTAAGCATTTTCTTCGAGCTTCCGTACTGGACAACAAATTTAGTGCGTCATTGTCTGGACGTCATGCATATAGAGAAAGGAGTATCAGAGCACATACTCAACTTGCTTCTTTGTAAAGACGGAAAATCGAAAGACAACCTGAATGCTCGGATGGATCTACAGGAGTGGGGAATAAGAAGTGAATTGCACCCTAGACCGGTAGCGGGTAAACCGAGCAAGTTTATACTTCCCAATGCCGCTTATCATATGTCACAACCGGAGAAGAAAAGATTCCTGCAGGTGTTGCATGATTTGAAAGTTCCCATAGGTTTCTCAGGATCATTCAGCAAGAAAATAAAAATTTTGAAAGGCAAGATCGATGGGTTGAAAATTCATGATCACCATGTTATCGTGGAGCACCTTCTTCCATTAGCCCTCAGGATTTCTCTCTCCGAATCGGTTAGTCTAATAATCAACGACCTATGTTGTTTTTTCAGAGTGTTGTGTGCTAAAACACTGGAGGTTGTGACGCTGGATAAACTAGAAAATTCTGTTGCGTTGATACTTTGCAAGTTTGAGCGTATTTTCCCACTGTCATTCTTCGATATCATAATACACTTGACGGTTCATCTTGCAACTGAGGCTAAGTTAGCCGGACCGGTACAATATCGATGGATGTATCCCGTCGAGAGGTACGTGTAATTTTTCGTTTCGTGCAATTTATAAATTTATTGTTGTCCTGCATGCCCGTATTTATTTATTCAACATATTTTCATTAGGTACCTCTACACTCTTAAAAAGTATATACGCAATAAAAATCGACCAGAGGGTTCTATCATGCAAGGTTATCTTGATGAAGCAACCACATTTTGTTCCCGCTATCTAGACGAGAACATTGAGACAAGACTTAACCGGTCTTGAAGAATTCAAGATGGGCCATACGGTAAAGCCGAGTATAAGAGGGTTGACACTATGTTTATCAACAAGATATACCGGTTTATCTTGCTTAATTGCGCATGTCTTGAACAAATTAGAGAGTAAGTTTTTTTGGATTAATTATTATATTTGTGTTTGTGTGTGTATAAAATGATATAATATTAATGTCACCATTATTTGTCGAAAACAGAATTCAATTTAATGAGGTACGTGAGGGGCATCCTGATTGGAACGAAGAACGATTGGAAAAATATCATCAGGATAATTTTTGTGATTGGGTCACAGATCATGTATGTTATTCGAATAACATTTTATTGCTATCAGTTTTAATCTAAACTTGTATCGTTATGTATTTTTCGTAAAATTTGTTTTGTTAGATCCACGATCCGAACTTGTCTGCATCATTTGAGAGTGATTCGAGATGTTTAGCTCAACTTCCTAGTATGGAGGTTGCATATTACAAAGGATTTGGTGTCCTTGGATACAAATTCGAAGTTAAGGACATAGAAACATCTAGAACCACTCAGAATAATGGGATTGCGACGGTAGGATCGGATGGTGTGATTTATTATGGGTACTTAAATTGTATACTCGGCATCCACTATCCCAGACGATCAGAACCCTTTATATATTCCAGTGTACTTGGTACGATACGCGAACCGATACGGATAAGTGGAGAAGCAATCTTGGGACTTGGAAAGATGAATATGGATTGACCAGTGTGAACACACTTCGATTTTATGGTCAGGAAGATCCGTTTATCTTTCCGAACCAAGCGTTCCAAGTATACCACTCACAGTATTTGAAGCATCCGGGATGGAGTGTTGTATGCTGATAGAAACCCAGGGATGTCTACGATATCCCAGAATTCGAGAACAGCGATGAGGATGAAGAAGAGAGAAAGCTTAGAGTGCTCCGACCGTCTGTTTCGAAGGGCGGGTTGTCTTTGGCCGATCATGAAGTTACGTGGGTTAGAAATGACATCGACGATGAAATCCAAGTAGATATGTATAATGCGTCCACGAAACGAAAAAGGTTATCAGTAATGTTATATTATTACTTCATATTTTACGATCTATACATATATAGTCAATACTTTTAATGATTGTCTAATGCGTCCACGAACCGTTTATTTAGATTTGATGAAGATGATGGGAGAAGCGAGGGGCAGCAGGAGCTCCAGCTGCGGCGCCGGCAGAGGCAGAGCGGTTCTACCGCCAGGAGAGCTGTGTAGGGAGCTTCAAAGGGTCGGTCTTGCACCCAGATCGGAGACCCCTTCGGATGCCTCCTTCCGTGTGGATTTTGCCACACCTCCAGGTATATTGCACGCATATCCATTTTGAATGTAATATTATAGATATTCATGCCTGTTTATGTCAAAATTACTTATATTGTCAATGTTTGATTGTCTAGTTGTTGGTGATGCGTCCACATCAGGGATAGAGGCCATTCCCGCTCCTTCAGGTATGTTTATATATCATATAGTGCATGTATATTGATTTAGAATGCTATATCATAAATATACACACATTCCTTTTGCTCTTACTTAGATAGTAATTTTTATTATTGTCTAGCTGTAGGTGGTGACACCACCGCACCTGCGGGTATGTTTATATATCCTATAGAGCATGCATATTGATTTAGAATGTTATATTATTGATCTACACATTCTTTTTGCAATTACTTATATAATCTATTTTAATTGTCTAATTATAGGTAGTGCGTCCACATCTGACGCAGGGGCTACTCCTGCCACTTCCGTACCCTCCGCATCGTCTGTAGCTTAGTATGAATAAACATAAAATATTTATTCATTTTACATATGCTCTATAGAATAAATATGAACTTCATGGAAATTTAGCGTCAATGTTTATTTTCTAGTTGGAGGGGATGCGTCTGCATCCGGGACACCGGCTGTTCCTCACCGGAGGAACTATCGTCCCGCTCGTGCTGCTGCCCGGGCCCAGGCTCGTGCTTTAGTCACCGGAGGTATATATCACACTTCAATTTTCGTTTAATCTTGATTTCTTAATACAACTTTGTCTTAATATTGATTGTCTTGATATTTCTTGCAGACGCAGGGCCTCCCCATCCCCAGAGGGGGACTCGAGGCCCGAATTAGTCCCATAGGCTGAGGCCTGACAGAGCTAGGGGGAGACAGCATTCCCCCTCTTTTTTACCCTTGATTATCGCTATACCGGTCCTCATGCCGAGAGGTTCGGCCGGTAAATGGGGGATGAGAGCCGGCTCGTGAAGAACTATCCACTTCACGTTGAATGGGGCGAGCAGTACCGGCGCTCATTCGCCCTCTTCTTTGATCAGGCTCGGGTATTAATATATATTTTCATTTGATTTATCCAATATATTTATTATTAACACTTGCAATCTAATAACAATGTTTTTTTTGTATTTTCAGTTGGATTACGATTTTCAGCTTGTACCCGACCCTGATCACCCTGGGAGGGTGATCGACCTTCAAGCTCTGTACAATGGCCTCATGAAGAACATGCAGACCAAGGTCCGATACAACAGGAATGAGCTGAAGGCCGACTGCTACTCCCTTTGGATGGCGACCCTCGAGACAGAGAGCGGCCCTCCTATCTACTCCGGCCTTTGCGAAAGTCGACGTAGAGACATGGTCTCTATTGTGCGAATATTTCGACTCTCAATGCAAACAGGTATGTATTTTAAATGTAATTCATTGTTTAGGATATGATTTATTTTTTTGTGTTCCTTAATTAGAAAACTAAATGTGAATGCGTTGTGCAGAAATAGGCCGCTCAAAATATAGAGAATAGGAAGTCGGCGAAGAGGGGTCGCCCCACTTATACAGGTGGCTCGAGAAATATTACTCGAGCCATGGAGTTATCGGTAAATTACAATAGACCGGCCTTTGTGATATAATGCAATATTAAGAGTTATTTTCTAATATATCTAATATTAAGAATTATTTTCGAATATTGCAGACAGCTCAGACCTTAGCGCAAGGTGGTACACCGAGCGTGCTGTCGGCATATCTTGTCGTCCACGGCATCTCGACAGATCTCGCTGTAAGTCCATGCTACCTCTCCCGGTACTTACGGGTTTCCGAAAATGATGAAAAACAATTTTTCTAGAGGTGGTAACATGGACAACAAATACGGATCTTTGTTAAACAATCTACCTAACAACCTAACTAGGAGTTGTTTGCCTACTCGGTTAGGGGCTTATACCTTTCTTGAACTCCTTCGTCTTCAACTCTTGATGGTGTACGGATCGTCCTTACCCCGTCGTCTCCTCGCGCCGAAGATCGATCCACCCGAAAGTTTCTACCTTTGGCTTCTTCATCAAACTTGAAGAAACTAGAGCACTCGGTTTGCTAAATCTTGTGAACTAGGATGAGTAGAGAAGTGATATGGGTTTTCTTTTATCTCTAAGGCAATGAATCTCAACACATGAGAAGGGTTTTCCTTGAGCTATAGAGAGATCAAGAGGAAGAGGGAGAGAGCTTGAGAATGAGAGAGCTCAAGAGAAAGAAAGCAAATGAAAGAATGTGCCACTCTTTTCTCATCCAACCTCTCATAATCCAAAAGCATCATGAGCCATAATGATAATCAAGTATTATGTGATGGTTATCATCTAATAAAAGGCAAGATCATTTCATGCATTAAATGCAATGTGTGAAAAAATAAGCAAGCCAAAAGTCTTTGCATGAAATGATAGCCATAGTAATGATGGTGGTCAACAAGTCCAACCTAGTCAACCGGTCAACAAAGTCAACAAGTCAACAAGGTCAACCTTTCAACCCAACCATGGCACAATAATACTTAATTATCATTAACCATATTTCTAATTTTCATTAGGGTTAAGCAAAAGTCAACAGTCAATAACCCTAATGAGAATCCTCTGCCTCTGTCTCTGTCATCTGTGCATACACACCCGCATCCGCGTTCCGGGGAACACGAATACAAACGAGATAAAATCAATCCCAAAACGTATACTAGGATCTGGTTTAAACCAAAGCCCGCTAGTAATAACTGCCCGGTCACTAAACATTCACAAGTGTGCGGATTTGACCGAACCCTGTCGCAAAACCATGCGACCTGTCGCAAAACCATGCGACCTCTACTCTCTTGCCTAAAGGCGAATAGCTCTCTGTGTGGGACTCTAAAGACTCGACACTACGCTGGCAGTGGGTTTAACCACAGACCGTAAGCGGCACTAGCTGTGCGTAACGGCCCCCAGGTAGATGCCGCTAAGAAGACGGACGAGGTGAAACCCATCTGAACTCCTACTGAGCCTGAGTGTGACAGTCTCCGTACAGTCCGGTCTGTTCATCTGAGAACATCGCATGGCGGGCCTAGGGGGCGGTAAACGTCAGTCCCCTAATAGCGGTACAAGTCGTGTCGGAGTGTAGCCCAGAACACCCTGAGATAACACTGGAAGCTTACCAGTATATCTCGCTTGCCCTGGCCAGGGACTACTTGTGTAATGGCTCTCCTAGACACAGTGCGATGTCAACTCCCAATACCGGGAGAGACGAATCCTGTCTAACCGTCACTGCCTCCAAGTGCTTCGGGACTGCACCCAACTACTACCTGTTTGCACGACTCCTTTGAGCCATGGTAGGGTAGTAATCAAAGTGCAGTGGGAACACACTCGAGGTGAAGTGACAGTGTCAAGTCAACGGACTAAGCTGTACTCATGTCACCTGGGAACTGACAACTGACGATAGGTATAGTACCAACCAATCAGTTCCCGACGAGTCCTGTCCAGTGTACTCATAACTTAACGAGCACCCGCATACTATCTCAAGTATGACGTACTGAAGGCTGTGAGACAGACCGTCTCCCCTGCTGGGATGAGAAGCGCATACGCTAGTCTACTCTGGAGTATCGATGCCCTGTCTCGATAGTCCTGCGACTAGGGACCTGTATAAGGATGTGCTTGTGGATTATCCAGCCCCCACGAGTGTGACTGCCATTACAACGCTGGTAATCAAGCAAAGATCTGAAGGGCTCTACTAATGTGTATAGATGATATGCTAAAAGAAATACATGTATACATTAAAGTAGAAACAAACCAAGTAGCATACTACCATTTTGAGCAAGACTGTCTATACAACTGTGAATATCCCAAGCTTCCATTAAGTAATATACAAACTAGTGTGATACAGTAATGGCCTCTAGGGCATATACACTAACAATCTCCCACTTGCACTAAGGCTATGTACTGGCGTATCGAAGACCTATCATCTCGATCAGCCGCTCGAACTGAGTCTGGGGCAAGGTCTTGGTGAATGGATCTGCAGTGTTATCCTCTGAAGCAACCCTCCGAACATCGATCTCCTGGCGATCCATGATCTCCCTGATCAGGTGATACCGCCTTAAGATGTGCCTGGATTTCTGATGGGACCTGGGTTCCTTCGTTAAAGCTATAGCCCCGTTGTTGTCGCAATGCAGAGGTATTGGATCAACATTGGACGGAACCACCTGAAGTTCTTTCAAGAACTTCCTCATCCAGACGGCTTCTTTTCCGGCATCAGATGCAGCGATGTATTCCGCTTCCATCGTCGAGTCAGCAACGGTTTCCTGTTTGGAACTCTTCTAACATACCGCCCCTCCATTGAGGGTAAAGACAAAACCCGACATGGACTTGGAATCATCCTTGTCACTCTGGAAGCTGGAGTCAGCATAGGCCTCGATCTGGAGGTCTTTTCCGCCATACACCAAGAACATCTCCTTAGTCCTTCTCAGGTACTTGAGAATGTTCTTTACCGCTATCCAGTGTTTCTCCCCAGAGTTTGACTGATACCGGCTTACAACACTCAGTGCATAAGTTACATCCGGTCTGGTACACAACATCGCATACATTATAGAGCCTACCGCAGAAGCGTAGGGTATAATAGACATGCGATCCCTTTCCAAATCAGTCTTGGGAGACAACTTTTTGGAGAGGGTGATCCCGTGACAAGCCGCTAGATTACCGCGCTTGGAATCTTCCATACTGAATCTTTTTAGTATGGTGTCGATGTACCTGGACTGTGAAAGTCCTAATATCCTCTTGGATCTATCACGATGGATCCGGATCCCCAGAATGTATGAGGCATCACCCAGGTCTTTCATGGAGAACCTGTATGACAAGAACCCCTTGACAGATTGTAGCATAGGAATGTCATTTCCTATCAAGAGAATGTCATCCACGTATAATACGAGGAACACGACAGTTCTTGCTACAAATCTACTATAGATGCATGGTTCTTCTGGATTTTTGATAAAGCCAAATTCTTTGACTGTCTCATCAAAGCAGATGTTCTAACTCTGTGATGCCTGCTTTAGTCCATAAATGGACTTAAGCAACTTGCACACCTTTCCGCTGCTCCCACTCTGAATGAAACCCTCTGGCTGGTCCATATAGACATACTCCTCTAAATTTCCATTTAGAAAAGCGGTCTTTACATCCATCTGCCAAATCTCATAATCGTGGAAGGCAGCGATGGCAAGAAGGATCCGAATGGATTTCAGCATAGCCACTGGAGAAAAGGTATCGTCATAGTCCAAACCAGGTCTTTGACGAAAACCCTTTGCAACAAGTCTAGCTTTATAGGTCTCAACCTGTCCATCTACACCAATCTTCTTTTTGAAGATCCACTTGCATCCTACGGGTTTTACCCCATCTGGAGCAATGTCCAAAGTCCACACTTTGTTGGTGTACATGGACTCCATCTCGGTCCGCATTGCATCCAGCCATTTTACCGAGTCAGCGCTCTGAATGGCTTGCTAGAAGCTAGTAGGCTCATCACTATCAATGATGCAATCCTCTCTATCCCCGTCTACGAGAAAACCGTAGTATCTCTCGGGCGGATGAGACTGCCTACTACTCCTGTGGAGCGGCGTAGGAATGTCCTGTTCTTTTGAACCCTCTGGTTCTACAAAGCTTTCAGTAATAATCTGTGGTTCTGGAATTTCTTCCAGTTCTATTGCGCTCCCACTAATTTCCTTTTCTAAGAACTGGTGTTCCAGAAAGTAGGCATTCCGAGAAACAAAGACCTTTTGTTCCTCTGCGTATTAGAAAAGATACCCCCTGGAGTTCTTTGGGTATCCCACAAACTTGCACAGTACTGAGCGTGCCTTGAGTTTGTCCGCATGCTGCTTTTTGACAAAAGCTGGACATCCCCAGACCTTCAGATATTGAAAATAGGGTTTCTTCCCACTCCATATCTCATATGGTGTGGTAGGCACAGTCTTAGTGGGAACTCGATTCAAAAGGTATGCAGTTGATTCTATCGCATACCCCCAGAATGATCGCGGTAACTCAGCGTTACTCATCATGGACCGTACCATATCCAATAGGGTTCGGTTCCGTCTTTCCGATACACCGTTATGTTGCGGAGTGTATGGAGGAGAAAGCTGAGAGAGAATTCCATTCTCTTTTAGGTAATCCAGGAATTCGGCACTCAAGTATTCACCACCTCGATTAGATCTCAGTGTTTTGATACTTTTGCCGGTTTGTTTTTCTACCTCATTCTTATATTCCTGGAACTTTCCAAAGGCTTCGGATTTATATTTCATTAAGAAGACATATCCGTACCTTGAAAAGTCATCCATAAAAGTAATGAAGTAAGAATAACCGCTTCGGGCATGCGTAGACATTGGACGGCACACGTCGCTGTGTATGAGTCCCAAGAGCTCGCTCGCTCTTACTCCGTGTCCAGTGAACGGAGTCTTTGTCATCTTTCCTTTGAGACAGGATTGACAAGTTGCATATGATTGAAATTCGAACGAATCCAAATATCCTTCTTTATGTAACTTGGTCAACCTTCTTTCATTGATGTGACCTAGTCTACAATGCCATAAGAAAGTCTGATTTGTTTCCGGAGACTTTCTTTTGTGTGTATTCTGGACATTGAAAATCTGTGGTTGGTTTAATACGTATATACCATTGCTTAATGTACCTGACCCAATCAAGACTTGATTAAGGTGAAGTTTACAACATTGCTTACAAATGCAAATTCATAACCTTCTTTAGATAATAAAGATACAGAAATGATATTACAAGTTGCATTGGGTACAAAATAGCAATTGCGCAAAACCAAAACGTGTTCATCTGACAACCCCAGGTGATAGTCCCCCACGGACTCAGCATCCATGCTAGCTCCGTTTGCAACTCTGAGGGTCATGTCACCTGCCTTCAAAAACCTACGCTTTCTCAACGCCTGCAAAGAATTACAGATATGAGATCCTGATCCGGTATCCAATACCCAGGAAGTAGAGTTTATTGATAGACAGTTTTCAATAACATACACACCTGAAGCTGAAGCCGCAACCTGCTTCAGATCCTGTGTTTTGGCCTTCCAAGCCCTGCAATCTTTCTTCCAGTGTCCACTCTTATGACAATAGAAGCATTCTTCCTTTCCCACAAGCTTCCCCGGTGCCTTTGTTGCTTTTGCCTTTCCCTTTGTATCCACTTTACGAACACCGCCATTTGGTTTGGCGGGGGCTTTCTTCTTCTTTCCCTTAGCTTTCGCCTTGGACTTAGAAGAAGAAGACCCTCCTACAAACAAAGTGGATGTTTCCCTACCTTTCTGTAGGGTGCCCTCTGCACTCCTCAGCATGTTGAGGAGCTCCGGAAGTTCAACTTCTTTTCCTTGTAAGTTGAAGTTCAGGATAAACTGGACGTAAGTGGAAGGAAGGGACTGGAGAATCAAGTCCGTATAGAGCTCATTCTCTAACGTTGTTCCAAGGTCCGCGAGCTCCTCAATGAAGCCAATCATCTTAAGCACGTGTTCCGCTACCGATGATCCGACGGCCAATCTTGCCGAAAACAACTTCTTCGACACTTCGTATCTTGCGATACGAGACTGCTCTCCATACAGTTCTTTTGTATGAAGAAATATGGATTCCAGGTCCATATTCTCGTGCCTCTTCTGATGTTCATTGTCCATAGAGGCAAGCACGAGGCACTTGGCCTTCGCGCTATCAATCTCCCAAGTCTTACGGATTTCCTTATCCGCGACGCTGGAGGTGGGACCTGGGACAGGGGGAGCTTTGGTGGTAAGGAGATACCCCAGCTTGTCGTAAGTGATTGCCATTTTGACATTCCTGAGCCAATCTTTGTAGTTTGGCCCTGTCAGTATGTTTTTATCTAGTAATAACTTAAGTCCGGTCATGTCGATTGGTCGCTGCAATTAGGAGAGACAAAATAAACACTCAGCATGATGCTCTTGCAAGTTTAGAGTGGTTTTTAGTTTGTCTAAACAGGATAGCTCCCACTGTTTCTCGAATCCCTCCTCAAACCATAAAGGAAGAATTAGTCGGGATCAATCTCACCGCACAATACTTGCTTAACCGTTCAGCCAGGCCAGTGTCGGTACTTCGAGGGAGGTTTTCCAACGCTTTCGCGAAGTTCCTTAATTTAAGAACCTCTTTTCCCTGGGGGCGTAGCCCCGCTAACACCTTCTTAGACACCTACTAGGTTTATAGCATCGATCGTTTAGTGAGAAATTTCCCGAGGAGTAGCATATACTCACAGTAGGATCGGGATCCAAATATCATCGTGTGACAAAACTGAAGGAATCTTACCAGAATCATCACACTCCAAATGGTATGCAGCGCTAGCAAGTTTCAGTACTTATGAAACTCCCGATGCGGATTTTTGCCCCATGCTCTTATGACCTTGGCGTGAGGTCAAAATGTCATAAGTCACATGTCAAGTTCTACCCATCATTATCCATGTTGATTTGAACCCACCGGTACCTACCCTTGATGTAGGCCAAAATGGCAGTACAGCTGTCCCAAACCAACGCATTCTATCTATGCAACAGATAAATATCCGGTAGCTACAAATCACTATGCCTTGGCGTGAGGTCAAAATACATAGCTTGAATACTACCGAATATTTAACTGAAATGATGGAGGGCTACGAATAGTTTGGCTAAACCGTGAACGTAGTGAACTTGATATAATCGATGGAACAAGATAGCTTTTAAAAGGAGTGGCTCAAGCTCCGCATTTAAAACTTGGTTTTTGAAAAGAACCGAGTGGTTTTGAAAGTGTTCCAACGACTTTTACTTGGTTTATTTTTCTTGCATTAATTCTTTTAATGCTTCCCATCATTTAATCCTACCATTGCAGAAAACAACCAAAATATGATGTATGCTTATGCCATTCGCATTCGCCACGGGGCCCCGTCATTACCCGTTAGGTTACTTAACTAACGACAGAGCGGGGGCTGGGCTAGCACGGCTGAAAAACATAAGCAACGCCTAAATAGATATCGTATATAGATATATAGCAATGATAGACATTTCAGATCACAGATGAACACATTGGATATACTAGGAATCCGCAATTCGTACGAGCCTGTAACGAAAAGCGGATTACACGGTCACGGTGAATAGCCAATACCCCACCCAAGACCCCTACGGGTGCGGCAAACTACCCGCCAAGTAACCGAAGCGAAGAACCTCCCTCAACACCGTGAGTAGGCCACTCGGCACTTCGAGATATCCGGTAGTTTGTGCACCCCCTCCATAGGTCTATCCTAGGAGCAAAAACAGTAAAAGAAATTATAAAATGACGGCTACAACCTCATCCCGGTTGTGCGGCCAAATAAATAATATTACATCAATTACAAATTACATGAATTGAAAGAAAAGAAAACTCTCGTCTCACAACCCCCCGGCTATTCACCCGCGACAATCTAATGAATTCATATACACATACCATCAACATTACAGATCACAGATTTGTATAGCCACCACTAATCGACATATAGCGATTAGCAGACGTTCAATACAAATATCACATCATAGATATAAACCCGTTAGCATTAGTCTTTAGAAGTTCGATCAAAATACGGATTTTTAAGCCCCAAAAACAAATTTTTCTTTCTGGAAAATCTGGGCAGAAAAAACATATTTTAAAAATCCCAAAACAACCCCAGAAACACTCTGCAAGAAAATTTTCCACGGCCGAGTCAACTCGGCCGCGGAACCGCGGCGGGAGCATGCTCCCGCCGCGTTTCCGCGGCGACTTGACCGGTTTGTTGGACCAATTTTCTTAGGTGTCTATTAAAAAGCCTGAGTCGATTTTTGATGTATGAGTTTTCAATTTTTGAACAGAATACAAAATCGACATAAACTTGATTTTTTCGGGTTCGTTTCGTGACTTTTTCTCCGATCAAATTTCTAGTTACTATGCTAACATGTTAGATAGTGTTTAACTAGGCTCTGATACCACTGTAAGTACATGCAACCTCTCCCGGTACTTACAGGCTTGCGGAAATGATGAAAAATAATTTTTCTAGAGGTGGTAACATGGACTACAAATACGGATCTTTGTTAAACAATCTACCTAACAACCTAACTAGGAGTTGTTTGCCTACTCGGTTAGGGGGTTATACCTTTCTTGAACTCCTTCGTCTTCAACTCTTGATGGTGTACGGATCGGCCTCACCCCGTCGTCTCCTCGCGCCGAAGATCGATCCACCCGAAAGCTTCTACCTTTGGCTTCTTCATCAAACTTGAAGAAACTAGAGCACTCGGTTAGCTAAACCTTGTGAACTAGGATGAGTAGAGAAGTGATATGGGTTTTCTTTTATCTCTAAGGCAATGAATCTCAACACATGAGAATGGTTTGCCTTGAGCTAGAGAGAGAGCAAGAGGAAGAGGGAGAGAGCTTGAGAATGAGAGAGCTCAAGAGAGAGAAAGCAAATGAAAGAATGAGCCACTCTTTTCTCATCCAACCTCTCATAATCCAAAAGTATTATGAGCCATAATGATAATCAAGTATTATGTGATGGTTATCATCTCACAAAAGGCAAGATCATTTCATGCATTAAATGCAATGTGTGAACAAATAAGCAAGCCAAAAGTCTTTGCATGAAATGATAGCCATAGTAATGATGGTGGTCAACAAGTCCAACCTAGTCAACCGGTCAACAAAGTCAACAAGTCAACAAGGTCAACCTTTCAACCCAACCATGGCGCAATAATACTTAATTATCATTAACCATATTTCTAATTCTCATTAGGGTTAAGCAAAAGTCAACAGTCAATAACCCTAATGAGAATCCTCTGCCTCTGTCTCTGTCATCTGTGCATACACACCCGCATCCGCGTTCCGGGGAACACGAATACAAACGAGATAAAATCAATCCCAAAACGTATACTAGGATCTGGCTTAAACCAAAGCCCGCTAGTAATTACTTCCCGGGCACTAAACGTACACAAGTGCGCGGATGTGACCGAACCCTGTCGCAAAACCATGCGACCTGTCGCAAAACCATGCGACCTCTACTCTTTTGCCTAAAGGCAAATAGCTCTCTGTGTGGAACTCTAAAGACTCGACACTACGCTGGCAGTGAGTTTAACCACAGACTGTAAGTGGCACTAACTGTGCGTAACGGCCCCCAGTTAGATGCCGATAAGAAGACGGACGAGGTGAAACCCATCTGAACTCGTACTGAGCCTGAGTGTGACAGTCTCTATACAGTCCGGTCTGTTCGTCTGAGAACATCACATGGCGGGCCTGGGGGACGGTAAACGTCAGTTCTCCAATAGCGGTACAAGTCGTGTCAGAGTGTAGCCCAGAACACCCTGAGATAACACTGGAAGCCTACCAGTATATCTCGCTTGCCCTGGCCAGGGACTACTTGTGTAATGGCTCTCCGAGACACAACGCGATGTCAACTCCCAATACCGGGAGAGACGAATCCTGTCTAACCGTCACTGCCTCTAAGTGCTTCGGGACTGCACCCAACTACTACCTGTTTGCACAACTCCTTTGAGCCATGGTAGGGTAGTAATCAAAGTGCAGTGGGAACACACTCGAGGCGAAGTGACAGTGTCAAGTCAGCGGACTAAGCTGTACTCATGTCACCCGGGAACTGACAACTGACGATAGGTATAGTACCAACCAATCAGTTCCCGACGAGTCTTGTCCAGTGTACTCGTAACCTAACGAGCACCCGCATACTATCTCAAGTATGACGTACTGACGACTGTGGGACAGACCGTCTCCCCTGCTGGGATGAGAAGCACATACGCTAGTCTACTCCGGAGTATCGATGCCCTGTCTCGATAGTCCTGCGACTAGGGACCTGTATAAGGATGTGCTTGTGGATTACCCAGCCCCCACGAGTATGACTGCCATCACAACGCTGGTAATCAAGCAAAGATCCTAAGGGCTCTACTAATGTGTATAGATGATATGCTAAAAGAAACACATGTACACATTAAAGTAGAAACAAACCAAGTAGCATACTACCATTTTGAGCAAGATTGTCTATACAACTGTGAATATCCCAAGCTTCCATTAAGTAATATACAAACTAGTATGATACAGCAATGGCCTCTAGGGTATATACACTAACACTCGCCACGGGCGAGCTTCGATATCCCGACGTCGCTACCTAGGAGTATTGCGTAAGTGTTAATATTTATTCAACCCCTATTTGAAATTTTAGTTTTGGAAGGTTCAAATTTAAATTTTATACTTATACTTTACTGCTTAATGTGGGTGTAGGAGCGGGTGGTTGAGCAGGCCGAGGCATCGGGGATCGATTTTACCGGACAGAGCAATCCGAGGCTTGTGACCCCAGTCCTGGACGCCGCACACGGAGGGCACCACGGAGGTTGGGAGAGAGGCCGGGGACTGGGCCCTAGCAGGGACCATATGAGGTTGGACTCCACCCCGGCGGTTACTTCCTCCGTCTCCAGTGAGCGACGTGTCCAGCAAGAACTGGAGAGCTTGAAGGCCACCGTTCAGGAGTTGAAGAAGATGCTGGTATGTATACTACTTAATAGTAAAATATCATGTCATATTATAGATATCAACATATCCAATATTAGTACGTAGCCTGAGCTTATTTGGTTGTAGACTTAGCTTTGATTAATCATACGTACATATCTAATTAAAATAAACTACGGTTTTCCAAACTAGATATCCAAATGGGATTTCGAATAACTTGATAATGATACGAATTCGAATAATACACAGTTCTTACATGCTTATTACACACGTTAGGTCCAGACGCGATAGGGTAGATCGACCGAGCCTCCACATGCATCTCCTTCGGTTGCGGCTCCGCAAGCCACTACATGGGCTGCGGTTCCGCAGAAAGCTCCTATAGCTCCACCGCCCGCTCAGACTCCCGCAGCCGCGGCTCCGCAAGCCACTACCTCGACGGCGACTGCGCAGACCACATCGCCAGCTCCACAGCCCGCTCAGACTCCCGCACGCTCCGCATTGCATGATTTATTGACCGAGGAGCAGGCGCGCCAGATTCTAGCGTTTATCAGAGGTGGAGCTGGACCGAGCTAGGGTAGCTTTTGGATTCTTATTTTTTGAAACATGTATTTATTTATATGATACATATTGTACTATATTTTGGACGATATTGATATTGGTGGTCCTACGGTGTTTATATTTATATCATATTCTGTTTTTTGGTTTCTTTTGTATATTATATGCGTGAGATGTGATTATGAATACTGCGATATATGTTGTGTGATGATTAATTTTATATTTGATCGATGTATATATTATTGTGCACAAGGCGAGAAAAAAATAGGCAGCCCTTTTTTAAAAAAAAACTGATAATATGTACCTACGGATTAATCCGTAGGTACCAACGTTGCCCCTACGGATTAAACCGTAGGGGCAAAAATCAGGATAACTCATATTTTCCCTTGTGATCTCAGTATCAGGGGGTTGAGCTTGCCCCTACGAATATATCCGTAGGGGCAAACAAATGCCCCTACCCAGTTATCCGTAGGGGCAAAATATCAGGATTCCTGATATTTTGCCCCTACGGATATGTACCTACGCAAGTATTCGTAGGGGATATTACTTGGCCCTACGGATTCATCCGTAGGTACACGTAAACTATTTTAAAAAACCGTAAATAAAATAAATTTTTTGCTCCTACGGCCTATTCCGTAGGGCAAACGGCACCTACACAGAACTCCGTAGGGGCTAATTTTTGTCCGAAGGGGCAAGATCAAGGCTTCGACTTGCACCTACGGCGTTTGTATCTACATGGTATTTTCTTTTCCGTACGGCTATATCCGTAAGGGCAGTGGTGTGCCCCTATAGATCCAATCTCAGCCACCCATCGCCGCCATCAGTAGATCAATGGAAGGTAACATCTTGGCGCGATCCCAGGTCGCGTCACATTGACTTGCAACAAATGATGCATTTTATTTCTAAGCAAACCTAACAATAACTTGATAAGTCGAATAACAGTCTTACAGCATGAATCAAATTATTTTTCTTATTTTACCTAAAAAAAAATAATTTCTAACCCTATTTTACCACATAATTTATATATGAAAAATGTGTTTGAAAACTTCAAAGAAATAAATATGGTCAACATTAATATATAAATAATTAAATGCTAATTAAACAATTACATTAAAACTACATGTAGGACAACACTAAGATAACAACAAATTGTGCAACCTTTTCTTGTTTTCTATTGTTATCTTTTTCTCCTGCAGCAAACAAAAATAGCAAGCTCACTAAGTTCCACAACAATTCTAAAACTTATTTTTTGTACCCCCATTTTTTGTAACAAATTCATAAATCCTTTTGCTGAAATGCTACACTGTCTTTCTTGCAACTCATTATATACACATTGCGCACTGAAATGTATTACTAAAATGTAGGGAAAATGGTCAAGGGATCATGTAAGGTCATTATATATATTGATTCCAATCGACAAAACAGCGAGAACGATAATAAAAACCGACATCATCTTGTCCCGCCTAGTCGCTATGCTGTGACGATCCCTGAAACAAAACAAATAAATAAATAAATAAAATTGTGAAACATTGCCTTGACCGCCTTTTTTCCCCTTTTCTTTGACTTTAAGAAGTGAAGGTTGTTTCCTGCAATTTACCATGATTTTTCCAATCATAAACTGAACTGAGAATGTCATTTTTTCAATCTCTATATATTCTTTGGACTCATATTGATTGCGGTTTGCTCCTTATTAGTGATTTTAATTGCAGAAAACTACCTGAAATTTGCCATGTGGCAGGACATACCATCCTTTTCTTTAACTTATAAAGGTGAAAGGTGTTATTTTAAGCAATTTAGTGCCTTAAGTTTTCAAACCAAATCATAAAAGAATATCAAGAAATCACCTGAGGGTTATAGCAGCAGGATAAATAAAGCCAATGCAGACTGCGGCTGATGTCGCAAACGAATCCCAAATGCTCGGATTCAAATTCGCAAACGTGAAAACCAATCTGTGGGTGTTAGAAAATGAAGGCGGCCACAATAGAAGTAAAAGGTCGTTGACGTTGAGGCGAAGGGAAAAGAAGATGACTGGGAAAGCTAGCATGAGGTGAAGTGCATAGCTCACTCAAACAATGTCAGTGAGAACAGAGTTATATCGGATATCAAGCTTAGAATTGAAGTTAATGACTACATCGTCGAGGATATGATCGCCAAAGAGGAAGTAAGGGAAGAAGCCTGTGGCTATATAGAGTATAGAACATAAGAGAAGCGTAGTCCTCACAATGCATTGAAACAACAAAGGGTTTTTGACCTCATTTTCTATACTGTGAACTGTGATCAGTCTAAAATACTGCATTTTTAACACGACAATTTCCTTATCATTTGAACTCATATAGAAGTGTTCGGTATTCATATTGCACATATTAGCAAAACATCTCTGAAATACCAGATTGGGTGTTAGATTGCACATATTGGGTGTTAGATTTCAAAACCGGCACTTTTAGGGAAATTGTGTGTTTATCATGGCATCGCATCATCCTTATATTGCGCAACTCTTGTCTTGAAGTCTGTGCAGGAAATTGCAGAAACCGAGCCAAAATTTATGAAAACAGTGCTGATAAAATACGCCAACTCAAAGGCTAAAGATCTGGTAGCAATACAGAAGGCCAAATAAAATTCCACACATCAGAAAGATGCCTAAATATCAGCCCAAACCATCACCAGGGAGCCAAAGCCCCAAAGCTTCAGAAGCGCCGCGGATCCGCGGCGGAAGCCCGCTTGCGCCGTGGATCCACGGCGGCTTGATGGCCTCAGCTGCTCAATTTTTCTCACGTGCTCTTAAATAACGGCTAAAGCTTTCAGAACATTGTAGAAAGGCTACGTGGCGCATCTAGAAGGCTCGACTTAACAAACTCTTTCTAGAAGGCTCTCTTAACAAACTTTTGGAGGGAAAATTCAAAATTCAAATCCTAGATCTAAGGTTTTGAGGTCTATAAAAAGGAGCCTAGATCTAGGGTTGAGGTTACTCTCTAATTCCCTCCATTTCTAACACAACTTGTGCCTCAAACCTTAACCCTAATTCCAATTCAAAATCAAGATCAAGATCCCAAGTACCATTCAAGCAATAGAGCCTTCAACCTTTTAGAAGCGACGCCGGATTTCATCGGAGCAAGAGATCCAAGCCGATCCGCGACTCAAGGAGCCGAGCGAAGCCGAAATCGACGATCTAGTTCCTTCCTTTTGTAAATTTCAAAAGAGTTGTAACGAAATTTGTCGATAAATAAAGGTGAAATTTCTATATCTTGCTTATCTTTTGATTCAACATTATGATTCAATCTCAATTTGTGATTACGTTTGTTATGATGATGTTTGAGTAAACTCCACTCGTATAGGAGTTGTGACGATCAATAGAATGATGATGATTTAGATCTTTTTACAATTCTTAAATCTTATAACGATTGTAAATTCTTGTGAATCAAATGATCGATGACCTAGTTTCGGGATGATCCTTTCTTGATTGTGTTCACTCGAAACTAGGGAACAACGATTGATCATTTGATTGACTAGAAACTAGAATTTGAATGAGATTCAATGAAAGGACAAAGGATAAGACGAGGAAACCCTAGCTTCTTCGCAAAATCCTTAACCTCGATGAATTATCATCGATCTAGTATCAATTCGTTAAAGGATAAGAACATGAAATCATTAGATCTCATCACATCTATAAATCTGATCTACTCCTACGAGCTACATTTCGAATCTTGATTGTTGGTTGGAAATCATCACACATCTCACTTCTTGATTTTAATGCTTTCTTAGATCTAGACTTTTCTCTTTCTTGAAATGCAATTTTATAAATCATGAATTGTTTTCTTTTCTTTTCCTTAAAGTTTCGACTCATCTAATTTGAAACACGAACGATTACACTTTCCCTGTGGACGATCCGCACTTACTAACGCGCTACATCCGAAACCGTTATTGATTGCGGTTAAATAATTTTTGGTTGTGATTTCTTTACAAATTTTCCACAAACTACACAATCGGAAATCGTATTCAATCAAATGGCGCCGTTGCCGGGGATAGTGCGCTAATTGTTCGTATTTTGAAATTTAAGTTGAAAAGTTTATTCCGTCTCTATTTTTAGATCAAAACTTGCGCAAACACTAATACGTGTTGTTGTGATTTGATTGCGAGCAAATCTGGAATTATCGGAACTGGAGAAATTTTTTTCTGAAATTTCCAGAGAGCAGGAAAAGTGAATAGAAGCTTGCTGGAAAATTTTGGAGCTGTGATCCCTTCCTTCCACCGCGATTCCGCGGCATATACCCCTCTTACACCGTGATTCCGCGGCGGATCTAGCCCTTCACTGCACCAAAATTCCTCTGTGAGTTTCTAACTTTCTTATCTTCTCCCTCATCTGCTCCAAATAACAATTTGCTGCAGGTTTCTTTGCAAATAATCACAGCGCCGCAAAAGCAAAAAATTTTTTTATGCGTGTTTTGATTTTTGGTTATTTGCGTATTAATACGCATATTAAGGGGCACGACCAAATCCAGATTAGGTGGGGAGTTCATTACCCTTTCTAAGCCCCAAAAATCACAAACTTGCATCTGCATTTACCCTCATTAATTAAAAAAGATCTAGAAATGACTCTAAGGACCGTCGCGCTCACTTAGGACAAGAGAAGGCCGTGGGTAATTCATTGCTTATCCGCGTTTCTTTGTGGTGTCTAAGGTAATGTGTCTAAGGCCAGTGGTTATTAATTAGGCCCACTACTTACGTAGTGGAGTACCTTCCCACATACCTGGCACTTACCTGACCACAGGGAGACAAAGAGGCAGTGGAGGATTTTATCTTGCGACTTGTCTTTTGGCAGTTAGGAGCGGTCTAGAGCCTGACCTAGGTGACTATAGAATTAGGGTATTGCTTGTAGCATTTGTTGTGATCGCATCATTTTTTCAAAAATCCGTCCATTTTTTCAAAACAAACACCAATCACATTCATTCCATCCCTTAATTATAAATTCACGCTGCCACTTGTACTAACCCTTTTTAGTGCAAGATAGGCTGGACAACGGGATTCTAATGCCTGTTTAGTCCGTGTCCTTTCGATCGACCCAAAAGTCGGTATTTCTACATTTACCTTTTCTTTGCCCACCACCACACCCACATCGATGGATTCGTCTCCATCGAACTTCTTTACCACTACTCTGCCGCCGTCCGTTGGTGCGCAGAATCCACCTCGCATCTCTCTCCAAGAGAGGTGCTATCCTACTCGAGGTCCCCTTTCCATCTGTCTTTCCATTCCATCAGCCAACGGGAAAAATTCTTAGATTAAACCCCAATACATCAACCTTCTATCAAAATTTCACGGTCTCGAGTCTGAAGACGCATATGTCTTTATTACCAAATTTGAAAAGGTATGCGCAATGATGGGTACCTCACAGCTTTCTATGGATGCTATGCGTCTTCATCTTCTCCCATTTACCTTGTGCGATTTAGCCGAGAAGTGGCTATATAACACTACCGCATATTCCATTTCAAATTGGGAAGAATTCGTCAAAGCATTCCTTAAGAAATTCTACCCACATCATAAAATAGCTCGAGTCCGCAGCGAAATAAATCAATTCACCCAGGTTCCAAATGAACCATTTTCAAAATGTCTTGAAAGCTTCAAGGATCTGTTAGTCCAATGTCCACATCACGGAATCCCTAGATGAGAACTATGCTGAATCATTTATGAGGGCATTAATCCTAACACAAGACAGACCCTTGAATCCATGTGTCAAGGCAACTTCATGACTAAAGTCGATGGGGAAGCCTGGAAATTCCTAGAAGATTTCGCTGAAAAATCGTTATAGTGGGAGGGTGTGAGTCAATCGTCTAGGGATGGCAATGATATTTCCATAGGAATTAGAGCTGAAATTTCAGCTTTACACAAGAAATTTGACGCTATAAAAAACAAATTTTTAGCTGCCGCCCTAAATCAAATGTCACTCTCCAAAACTGTATGTGGCTGCTGTTCTGACCCTTCTCATTTGACGGAAGAATGTCCAATAAATTCTCCGTTTTAAGATCATGAGCATATCAATTCTGCTTACCAACAAGGACCTAGAAACGACCCATTTTCTTCCACATATAATCAAGGTTGGAGGAATCACCCGAACTTTTCTTGGAACCAATCCCAATCTCAAAACACGGTTCTAAATCCGAATCAATTCCAAAGGGTCCCTCCACCACAACAACAACCACCACTTCAATTGAGTCAGCAACCCTTTCATGCACAAAACTTCCAAAATCCGGTCAACGCACCTGCACCGTCTAATCCTTTGCAGTTGATCGGTTCAGATGAATCCTCTTCATTCATGAACTTGCTTTTGACAATAAAAACTTCCGTCAATGATATAAAGAGAAACTCCATTTCTCAAAGTGAGACTATTAAATCGATGGAAGAAGAAATTGCACGTTTAAAAGCTCAAATGAGTGTAAGAGAGAAAGGGAAACTTCCAGCTCAACCTTTACCCAATCCCGGCTATTCACATCATGTGGATGCAATCACGTTGAGATCTGGAAGAGTGCTTGACAATCACGTTGGGGAAGAGTTTGATGACACCGAAAAATCTATCGATGATACCCCGGCTGAGACCTTTCCTTCCACCTCTACTTCTAATTCTAACCCCAGTTCTTCTACCGCACCACCTTCTTGCGAGCCTATTCTTTATTTCCCAAAAGGCTCGCCACCTCATCCCACCTCTTCTACTCCTCCACGGACGATCCCCACTTCTATTTTGGGATCGGGTCTACACACACTTCCTTTTCCTATGATGGACCCAGCGCTTATTGCTAAAGCACCTTATCCTAATCGGTTAAGGGCAAACACATCGATTCCACATATGGAGAAGATTATGGACATTTTTAGGCAAGTTAACATCAACATCCATCTCCTAGATGCCATCCAATAAGTTCCGTCCTATGCGAAAACTCTTAAGAACTTGTGCACTAGAAAGAGGAAGACTCAAGTGCCCAAGAAAATTTTTATGGCAAAGACGGTAGACACGGGTTTCCCCCAACAATTACCGAGGAAACGTAAGGATCCTGGATATCCTACTATTTCCATTTCTATTGGGGGAAAACACATTAACCGTGCTCTACTAGACCTGCGCACAAGTGTTAACCTGCTTCCTTTCTCAGTCTATGAACAGTTAGGGATCGGAGAGTTGAAGCCAACTCATTGCACTCTCTAGATGGCTGACCGATCAATCACCAAACCTAAGAGTGAACTGGAGGATGTGTTAATAAAAATCGGGGAATTCATATTCCCTGTGGACTTTATTGTAATTGATACACAACCTGTAGCGAACCCACGGAATCAAATTCCGGTGATTTTAGATCGCCCATTTTTGGCCACTTCCAACGCTATCATCAACTGTCGTAATGGCTCTATGACCCTATCCTTCGGGAATAGGTCAATAGAACTGAACATTTACAAGTTGGGAAGTGTACCCTCCGAACGTACTGCTCAGGTCTGTTCTGTCGACTTAATGGATGTCAACAACAGCGAATTTGATGATCCTCCTGATACTGATCTTGACTCTTTTCATACGTTGTTGTTTGACCCAACTATATATCATACACATACGGACTCTTCCACCGAGATGTCCGAGTCAACAATTAACACCGATTATGAACTGTTCTTAGAGTCTGAAGATCACCCTGCACTTTGTGATGACATTATTCTCCGAGGTATTGATGGAACTTTCGAGGAGATCTTCGCTGATGAACTCGCATTTTTGAATGACATGGGTGTTGAGATGAATTGTCACGCCCCGCTTCCCAGTATACGGCGAAGTGAACGTGACGAGGCCCGCTACGTATGTACTCAGGAGTACATACGCTAAGCGTAACTAAGCAATATAAAATAATCACAAGAGACGAAGGGAATTGAAATAACAGCAACTTTTATTAATAACATTCTTCATACAATGCATGAAATGAAAATACAACTGGAATGATAAAGCAGTGCCTAAACAATGGCATAATAATAAAAGGAAATACTGGAAGGATAAGTACAAAGTCTAGAGCTCTGGGTCTTCCTGAAACTGCTCCAAATCTTCCCTTGTAGGCTCGGTCTCAACTTGGTCCAACGCACCTGACGACATTCAAATAAGAGAGAAATAGAATGTCGTCAGCGAACAGATCGCTCGGTAAGTCCCAAAGAAGAATGAAGAATGAGAGTGACAGAGTAAAGTATTTTCTAAGATATTATGCTGCAGTGTGATATGGAATATTGTTTAACGTAGTTGTTTGTAGTTGGTACAGAAGGATGCCAGTGTACACGAAGGGAGTCTCTATATGCCAGAGACTAAGGGCACGTGTAGTACAAGGAACCGTTTATGCCACGGGACAACAGCAACTGAATATAGGTTAGGTGTCTTAATCTGACCACCTCATGTCACTTTTAACATCTTCCGTACCAATCTACCCCTTTAAACCCCGTGGTGTTTTAACAATGTTGTAGTAATGGAATATGTAAATTGTGTGACTGACCAAAACCATGATATCAGTAATATGTTGCAACTGTAATATCAGGAAAATGGAATATTGAGATAATGGAGGAATATCCATGGTTTGATTCAGTCAAAAATGAATATATTGTTAACTGTATTCAGGGATTCATGTATTCAAGTTGTGCTGGAATATGATTGAATATAGATTGACTTGAATTATATTCAAGTCAGAAATAGTCGGACTCTAACCCGAATCAGACTAAAAGAAGATAATTTGAAGTTCAGTATTAGCTAGGGGCCTTATTGTAATTTGTGAAACTTGAGGGGTTTTATGTAAAAAGTACCTTTGTATAGTTTTCAAAATACACCTCAAGTATTTAATATTCGTCTTTATTATTATAATGAATGTGAATTTTATTTGTGTTATTCTAGTGAATATATCCTAATAAAAGAATTAATTGTTTATTAGAAATTCGTGGTATTTTAATGTAACTTTTAATCTATGAATTTTAGGAAAAAGTGGAAACTTTATTTTATAACAAAGTAAATGTTTAAATGATAATTATATATAATTAAACATATAACTAATTTTTAAATGAATAATTTATTTACAAAAATATCACTTTCCTTAATTATCGTATTTTAAACCTTTCGAGACCGAATGCTCCTTGCGGAGGTCTGAATCTCGCACTACTAGCCTGCGGGTGCACGATGAACCGTACTATCCCTAACAGGTTTCCCACGAATGGGTTGTAATGGCACTTTGCTCAGGTTTTATAAATACTTTTAATTTAGGGAAAAGGTTTTCTAAATATAAGGTATTTATTTGTAAAAGTATAGTTTTCCGTATTTTAGTTGTTAGGGTTTCCTAGACCATCTAACCTATTTTCTATGGTTTAAACAATGAGTCATTAGAGCCTCAAATCGCCTCTTCATCGTCGAATGCGGCTAGGTAAGTGCCAGGTAAGTGGGAAGGAACCACGTCGTGGGCCTAATTAAAAACCACTAGCCTTAGACACACTTGCCTAGTCACACGAGACAATTTAGATACGATCGATGTCCATGACCAATCGTGCTTTCATTTTGTATAAGTTTTATTTAAAAAGAATTTACAATTTGAAGATTAAACTAGAAGTTTTAAAGGTTATGGTATTTTAGTGAAAAGTCCTATAATATCGTATTCTGTATTTTGTTATTTAGCAATTAGGGTTATAATGAGTGTGTGTAAGGGTAGGTCGTTACCCCGTGACTTATTTTAAGTTTTGGTGAAGTTTCAAGGTGAAATGAGTTATGTTAAAGTTAAGGGTATTAAGGTGCAAGAATACGGTTTTCATAAACGTTATCATTTCATGTGTGAAATTTTATCCAAATTGAATGAAACAAGTTTTGTTATCAAAATAAACATGATTAGGAGTGGTGTATCCAAATAGAACATTAAAATTTAACTTGATGGTATTTTAATGCAAGAAATACGGTTTTGTAAGGAACTTGTCATTTCATGCGGAAAAGTACAATTAAATTTGATTTAAGGGCGATTAATAGTCAACATGCAAGAGGGTTGATATTATACATTAGGTGACAAGTGGAATTTTAAGAAAAAGCCGGATCGGAAATCGTTTTGTCCGATTTCCGTCGGGTTCCAAAAATTCGTATTTTCACAATTATAGAAAAAGAAGTAGAGGGTTGGGACTTACGGGTTTGGACAAGTTAAACGTTCTAAAGGACGTGGTGGTTGCCGATTCGTCAGGAACGTCACGTCGGTCTTGATCCGGTCGCCGGATTCCTTCGTCGGTTTCGGCAGAGCTTCGCTTCTCGTACTTTGCACCAATTCTCAAGAGTTTTAGAGAGTATGCTTAGAGTTGTGAAGAGGAAAGGTAGAGGGTAGGGTCTTTATATAGGGGTAGGCTAGGGTTAGGGTTAGGGTTTAGAAAAATGTAGAAAATAATTAAAAATTTAATAAAAATCATTAACTTTTGGCTTTAAAATGGATTTAATAAGAATTCTGTAACAGTACAATAAAAATCAATTGTGCAGGTGAACAGACCAGGTCAACACGAATATTTTTCGTGTTGACGACTCGGCCCACCGACCGAGTCCGGCCGGCGGCGCCGGCCGAGTCGGCTCGGTTCCGGCCGAGTCAGGCGGCGTCGGGTCGGGTCCGGTCAGGGGAGGAACATAGGATACTTTATTTTGTCAGATTCTCAATAAATTTGGAGTTATGAGGGTTTGACTTTTTGACTTTCAAGAAAAATAAAACAAAAAGATTGTAAAAATTATGTGGGATATGGGATTCGAACTCTGGTGGCTTGGGTCAGCATTGCAAAGTGTTACCAATGAGCTATTAGCTCCTTCTTGTAATTATTGTAAGGACTTAGGTATTTAAGTTGTTTCCAGCAACAGTAATACTCCACTTGTACACTATTTTTAAAGCAAAAAATTTTGTATACGAAAATTGGAGTTGTTACATGAATCATGTCCAAATCAATGAAATTGAACCTCCACCCCTTCTTCTGAACTGTAAAAAGAATGCGAGTAATCCATCACATTCACTGCATCGTCTCTCCAAAATAAGACGCACACACATTCTATTCCACCACTTACCTTTTCCCCACTTCTTCTTCCACCAACCAGAGCACTGCATTGACAAATTTTTTGAATGGTTGGTGTTGACATTCGGTCTTTGCAAAGCTTGGCATCGACCATTGATTTTTGACCCTCTCATGTGATTTTCAAAGATTAACATTGCATAACTCAAGTTTAGGGGGGCATTTTTTCTGGCTCTTGGAAAGAAACTTTTTACAAAATTTTGAGCCAAAAATAAGTTTGGGGGAGGTTCTTCACTTAAATATTTTGCCCCCACTAATAAATTCCTCCCAGGCTTACAGGTTTTTCAAGATTTAGCAGATGGCAACAGTGATGACACTGTTGAAAACATGTTTGGGGGAGGTTTGTGCCTATTTTTGCATCATTTGCATATCATTTGCATAAGCACAAAACATTTTTGAAAACCTATAAAAATTTAAAAAATTTCAAAATGATAAAAACATTTTTTGTACATAAATAAGATAATAAAAGATTAGATAGTGAAAAATTACATCCATGAGATTAGAAAAATTTAAGAAAACTAAGAAAATTAGAAGTTTTCTTATACGAACTAGTAATAAGTAGTTATGAGCCGTTGTCCCAAGGGTTAGTAAGATGAAGGAAGTCACTAATCTGAGGATAAAACTAAGTCTGAAAAATAGTTTCTATTCTGGAAGCCAAACATTTTGAACGTTGATATTCTGCTATTCGCACTTACACACGTCTTGAAGTCCGGGATAGTAGAGGATACCTTGAAATGCTCTTGTCTTAAAGCCGATATATGAAGGAAATAAAAAAAATGTGAATAAAAAATTATAAAATGGTGAGAAAAATGGACATTGGTTTTGTTATCGCCGAGGGCAATAAAAAATATATAGCGAGGGTGCTTCTTCACCTAGTGCCCTAAGGCCAACTGGTCCGGGAGTCACTGCTATACCTGAGGTGGTGCAAGACGAGGAAAATACACCAAATAAGCAAGCACATGAGTAATCGGTCGGTTGTACCTCAAGAAGTATTAACGGTCGCATGAAAGTGTGTAAGCAAATTCATCTAAATATTCATTAATTAAAAAGTACTGAGGCTGATGGGCAAGAGTATGATAGCTTGAATTGAATTCTCCGGGTGTAGAGATGTCCTTTACATACACGCAGGGTTATATGATCGATGTTTGGAAGAAAGATAGGAATGAAGAATAAGACGATGTTTTATTGAGGGAGGACGTGATTTCTGACATCTTTTCATGACTATTAAGATAGGGCTCATGACAACCGAAAAGCTAGCTTAGTTGGAAACCCTAATTTTCAAAGCTTTTCTTTTACAATTCCTGTCTTTAAATGTAATATTCATGATCTTTCTTTTATTATTGGAATTTTTGGGTGCAATCCGCTGAAAACTCTCAGGAGACAACACTCCTCCTACTAGGGACACCTAGAGGTTTAAAGGCTTGTTGCACGCGCTCTGTGCAATCGTGTTGCCTACGAAAGTGTGCTAGTTAGTTTTTCTCTTTCTTTATTTTCTCCTTCTCTTTTTAATAAAACAATTTGATCGAGACGATCGAAAATAAGTTTGGGGGAATTTGATCAGTCGAAAATACTGCATTTTTAACACGGCAATTTCCCTATCATTTGAACTCATATAGAAATGTCCGGTATTCATATTACACATATTAGCAAAACATCTCTGAAATACCAGATTGCATGTGTTAGACTTCAAAACCGGCACTTTTAGGGAAATTGTGTGTTTATCATGGCATCACATCATCCTTGTATTGCGCAACTCTTGTCTTGAAGTCTGTGCAGAAAATTGCAAAAACCGAGCCAAAATTTATGAAAACAGTGCTGATAAAATACGCCAATTCAAAGGCTAAAGATCTGGTAGCAATACAGAAGGACAAATAAAATTCCACACATCAGAAAGAGGCCCAAATATCAGCCCAAACCATCATCAGAGAGCCAAAGCCCCAAAGCTTCAGAAGCGTCGCGGATCCGCGGCAGAAGCCCGCTTGCGCCGCGGATCCGCGGCAGAAGCCCGCTTGCGCCGCGGATCCGTGGCGGCTTGATGGCCTCAGCTGCTCAATTTTTATCACGTGCTCTTAAATAACGGCTAAAGCTTCCAGAACATTGTAGAAAGGCTATGTGGCGCATTTAGAAGGCTCGTCTTAAGACACTCTTTCTAGAAGGCTCTCTTAACAAACTTTTGGAGGGAAAATTCAAAATTCAAATCCTAGATCTAGGGTTTTGAGGTCTATAAAAAGGAGCCTTGATCTAGGGTTGAGGTTGCTCTCCAATTCCCCCCATTTCTAACACAAGTTGAGTGACACAACTTGTGCCTCAAACCTTAACCCTAATTCCAATTCAAGATCAAGATCAAGATCCCGATTACCATTCAAGCAAGAAAGCCTTAAACCTTTTAGAAGCGACGCCGGATTTCATCGGAGTAAGAGATCCAAGCCGATCCGCGACTCAAGGAGCCGAGCGAAGCCGAAATCGACGATCTAGTTCCTTCCTTTTGTAAATTTCAAAAGAGTTGTAACGAAATTTGTCGATAAATAAAGGTGAAATTTCTATATCTTGCTTATCTTTTGATTCAACATTATGATTCAATCTCAATTTGTAATTGCGTTTGTTATGATAATGTTTGAATAAACTCCGCTCGTATAGGAGTTGTGACGATCAACAGAATGATGATGATTTAGATCTTTTTACAATTCTTAAATCTTATAACGATTGTAAATTCTTGTGAATCAAATGATCGATGACCTAGTTTCGGGATGATCCTTTCTTGATTGTGTTCACTCGAAACTAGGGAACAATGATTGATCATTTGATTGACTAGAAGCTAGAATTTGAATGAGATTCATTGAAAGGACAAAGGATAAGACTAGGAAACCCTAGCTTCTTCGCAAAATCCTTAATCTCGATGAATTATCATCGATCTAGTATCAATTCGTTAAAGGATAAGAACATGAAATCATTAGATCTCATCACATCTATAAATCCGATCTACTCCTACGAGCTACACTTCGAATCTTGATTGTTGGTTGGAAATCATCACATATCTCACTTCTTGATTTTAATGCTTTCTTAGATCTAGACTTTTCTCTTTCTTGAAATGCAATTTTATAAATCATGAATTGTTTTCTTTTTTTCCTTAAAGTTTCGACTCATCTAATTTGAAACACGAACGATTACACTTTCCCTATGGACGATCCGCATTTACTAACGCGCTACATCCGACACCGTTATTGATTGCGGTCAAATAATTTTTGGTTGTGATTTCTTTACAAATTTTCCACAAACTACACAATCGGAAATCGTATTCAATCAAACTGCAAAAATAAAATCAAAGAAGAAAACAGATAATAAAAATGAGTAGAAAAAGAGAAGGGTATTTTAGGTAATTTATGTAATAATTTTATCCTAGTTAGTTGTTGGGATTATGTCTCGTATCTGAATATGCATTTATGGATATAGTCAATTAGACCCTAGCATAATAAAACAATTCGTTGATAATATGAAATTAGAAAAGTTACAATAACAAGAGAAAGAAATAGAAATAATAATTTTCCAAAAAAAATCATCCCTCATACAAAACAAAAAAATATTGATTACATAGTGATCAACATTCATCCGACAAAATCTTCAAAAAGCGTCCGTAAATTAAGTGGATTTCATTTTTTTAAGCGCTTGCCAAAAAATGTAGCATAGTATAAATTTTATGATGTAGAACCAAAGAAGAAGCTTTTTTTATTATGGAAGATCCTGAAATTTCTTTCAGCCAACATGCATGAACAAAATACCATGAAAAACGTATCCCGATCATTTCTAGTATTTTTCTTAGCACTTTTGTTTCGCCACTTTTTCCATAACAAGAACATTGATATTACAAAGGAACATCTTAGAAAAATATGCTAAATTGTTTCTGGTTCTACGTTGCGCAGAACTCATAAAGTCCCTTTGTCAACTCCTTTTATGGTTCTGTATTGCATTTATGGGCCATTTAGGCCGGGTCACCTATAGGGTTTTAGTACTATAAATATCTCTCTTTTGGGTGAAAGATAGTAGGTTTGAGAGACATAATGTGAGTATTGAGGGCTTTGTGCCTCCCCTTTCTTATGTGAGATCTAGAGAGCACTACTACAAAGAGGGGTTGCCTCTACGGATTAACCCGTAGGGGCAAACCAATGCCCCTACGGCTATGTCCGTAGATGCAAGAAAATAACTTGTAGGTGCAAACGCTGTAGATACAAGTTGAAGCCCTGAACTTTCCCCTACAGAAAAAAACCTGCCCTACGGATTTCACTGTAGGTCCGTTATCCCCTACGGAGTAGGCCGTAGGGGCAAAAACATTATTTTATTTACGGTTTTTTTAAATATATTTCTTGTACCTACGGATGAATCCGTAGGTCTAAGTCATAGCCCCTACGGATACATGCGTAGGTACATATCCGTAGGGGCAAAATATCAGAAATCCTGATATTTTGCCCCTACGGATAACTCCGTAGGGGCTTTTGTATGCCCCTACGGATATATCCGTAGGGGCTCTCCCAATCCCCTGATACTGAGATCATGGGGGAAAATATCAGTTAATGCTGATATTTGGCCCCTACGGTTTAATCCGTAGGGGCAACATATGTACCTACGGATTAATCCGTAGGTACATATTATCTGTTTTTTTTAAAAAGGGCTGCCTGATTTTTTCTCGCCCTGTGCACAATAATATATACATCAATCAAATATAAAATTAATCATCACACAACATATATCGCAGTATTCATAATCACATCTCACGCATATAATATACAAAAGAAACCAAAAAAATGAATATGATATAAATATAAACCAATATCAATATCAATATCGTTTCAAAATGTAGTACAATATGTATCATATAAATAAATACATATTTCAAAAAATAAGAATCAAAAAGCTACCCTAGTTCGGTCCAGCTCCACCTCTGATAAACGCTAGAATCTGGCATGCCTGCCCCTCGGTCAATAAACCATGCAATTCGGCGCATGCGTGAGTCTGAGCGGCCTGTAGAGCTGGCGATGTGGTCTGCGCAGCCGCCGTCGAGATAGTAGCTTGCGGAGCGGCGGCAGCGGGAGTATGAGCGGGCGGTGGAGCTATAGGAGCTGTCTGCGGAACCGCAGCCGATGTAGTGGCTTGCGGAGCCGCAGCCGAAGGAGATGCATGTTGAGGCTCGGCCGATATACCCTGTCGCGTCTGGACCTAACATGTGTAATAAGCGTGTAAGAACTGTGTATTATTCGAATTCGTATCATTATCAAGTTATTTTGAAACCCCATTTGGATATCTAGTTTGGAAAACCATTGTTTATTTTAATTAAATATGTATGTATGATTAATCAAACCTAAGTCTACAACCAAATAAGCTCAGGCTACGTACTAATTATGGATATGTTGATATCTATAATATGACATGATATTTTACTATAAAGTAGTATACATAGCAGCATCTCCTTCAACTCCTGAACGGTGGCCCTCAAGCTCTCCAGTTCCTGCTGAACACGGCGCTCACTGGAGACGGAGGAAGTAACCGCCGAGGTGGAGTCCAACCTCATATGGGCCCTGGTAGGGCCCAGTCCCCGGCCTCTCTCCCAACCTCCGTGGTTCCCTCCGTGTGCGGCATCCAGGACTGGAGTCAGCATCCTCGGATCGCTCTGTCCGGTAAAATCAATCCCCGAGGCCTCGGCCTGCTCAACCACCCGCTCCTACACCCACATTAAGCAGTAAAGTATAAGTATAAAATTTAAATTTGAACCTTCCAAAACTAAAATTTCAATTATAGGTAGAATAAATATTAACACTTACGCAATACTCCTGGGTAGCGACGTCGGGATATCGAAGCTCGCTCGTGGCGGGATCTATCGAGGTGCCGTGGACGGCAAGATATGCGGACAGCACGCTCGGTGTACCACCTTGCGCCACGGTCTTAGCTGTCTGCAATATTAGAAAATAACTCTTAATATTAAAAATATTAGAAAATAACTCTTAATATTGCAGAATATCACAAAGGTCGGTCTATTGTAATTTACCAATAACTCCATGGCTCGAGTAATATTTCTCGAGCCACCTGTGTAAGTGGGGCCACCCCTCTTCGCCGACTTCCTGTTCTCTGTATTCTGAGCGGCCTGTTTCTGCACAACGCATTAACATTTAGTTTTCTAATTAAGGAACACAAAAAAATAAATTATATCCTAAACAATGAATTACATTTAAAATACATACCTGTTTGCATTGGGAGTCGAATTATTCGCACAATAGAGGCAATGTCTCTATGTCGACTCTCGCAAACGCCGGAGTAGATAGGAAGGACGCTCTCTCTGCCTCGGGGGTCTCCATCCATAGGGAGTAGCAGTCGGCCTTCAGCTCATTCCTGTTGTTTCGGACCTTAGTCTGCATGTTCTTCATCAGGCCATTGTACAGAGCATGAAGGTCGAGCACCCTCCCAGGGTGATCAGGGTCGGGTACATGCTGAAAATCGTAATCCGACTGAAAATACAAAAAAAAAAACATTGTTATTAGATTGCAAGTGTTAATAATAAATATATTGGAAAAATCAAATGAAAATATATATTAATACGTACCCGACCCTGATCAAAGAAGAGGGCGAGTGAGCGCCGGTGCTGCTCGCCCCACTCAACGTGAAGTGGATAGTTCTTCACGAGCCGGCTCTCGTCCCCCATATACCGGCCGAACCTCTCGGTATGAGGACCGGTATAGCGATAGTCAAAGGTAAAAAAGAGGGGGAATGCTGGCTCCCCCTAGCTCTGTCAGGCCTCAGCCTATGGGACTGATTCGGGCCTCGAGTCCCCCTCTGGGGATGGGGAAGCCCTGCGTCTGCACGAAATATCAAGACAATCAATATTAAGACAAAGTTGTATTAAGAAATCAAGCTTAAACGAAAATTGAAGTGTGATATCTACCTCCGGTGACTATCACACGAGCCTGGGCCCGGGCAGCAGCACGAGCGGGGCGATAGTTCCTCCGGTGAGGAACAACCGGGGTCCTGGATGCGGACGCATCCCCTCCAACTAGAAAATAAAAATTGACGCTAAATTTCCATGAAGTTCATATTTATTCTATATAGCATATGTAAAATGAATAAATATTTTATATTTATTCATACTAACCTACAGACGATGCGGAGGGTATGGAAGCGGCAGGAGTGTCCCCTACGGAAGATGTGGACGCACCACCTATAATCAGACAATTAAAATTAGATTATATAAGTAATTGCAAAAAGAATGTGTAAATCAATAATATAATGTTCTAAATCAATATGCATGCACTATAAGATATATAAACATACCCGCAGGTGCGGTGGTGTCACCACCTACAGCTAAACAATAATAAAATTTTTTAAGTAAGAGCAAAAGGAATGTGTGTATATTTATGATATAGCATTCTAAATCAATATACATGCACTATATGATATATAAACATACCTGGAGGAGAGGGAGTGGCCTCTGTCCCAGATGTGGACGCATCACCAACAACTAGACAATCGAACATTGACAATATAAGTAATTTTGACATAAACAGGCATGAATATCTGTAATATTACATTCAAAATGGATATGCGTGCAGTATACCTGGAGGTGTGGCAAAATCCACATGGAAGGAGGCATCCGAAGGGGTCTCCGATCTGGGTGCAAGACCGACCCTCTGAAGCTCCCTACGCAGCTCTCCGGGCGGCAGAACCGCTCTGCCTCTGCCTCTGCCGCGGCTGGAGCTCCTGCCTGTTAGTTATATGTATGCCCTAGAGGCCATTACTATACATGTGTTGTATAGTGTAGTGGATGCTTGGGCATATATAGGGAGGACTTTCTTGCTCGACATGATAGTATGCTATCTGGTGACTCTTTACCTTAACGTGTATACTGATTGTCTCTCTGTTACATGTTGGTAAAGCCCTTAGGATGTGTACTTGACTACCTGGACTGTGATGCGGATCATACTAGTGGGGACATGGTAGTCCATAAGTACATCCTTCAAGGTCCCTAGTCGTGGGTATTTCGAGACGGGGCATCGATATACCAGAGTAGACTAGCGTATACCTTCTCGACCCATGCAGATGGGCGATGGATGATCCCATATCCATTGGTGTTTGACATCAGAGATGATATACGGGTGCTCGGTGGAGACTGGGTACACTGGAAGGACTCGCCGAGAACTCCCAGATGGTATTATACCTTACGTCAGATGGCAGTTCTCAGGTGACACTGGTACAGGGTAGTCTGTAGACCCGAGATCGTCATAGAGTCTTGTGTGATTCCCACTGTGCTTTGATTTCCACCTTACCACGTCCAAGAGGGCGTGCAAAACGGTGGTTTTTGGGTACAGTCCTGAGTCACATGGAGGCAATGAGCGATAGGAGGGGTTTCGTCTCTCCCGGTATTGGGGGTTGATGTTGCGCTATGCTCGATTGGCCATAACAGGGAAGTCCCTGACCAGGGCTGGTTTAGAGATTTACTGGTAAGTGTTACTGATAGTTTCGCGACCCGTTATGCGCCTCATATCGGCATGACTTATCGGTTATTGGGGTCTGACGTTTACCACCCCTAGACTTGATATGCGACATATCAGACGAAGAGACCGGACTTTACGGTAGTGCCACTGTCAGGCTTTTTGGAGGAGTTGGAGCAGGCTTGCTTGCTGATCTTCTGATCGCTCAATACCCGGGTAGCCGTTACGTACAGCTAGTACCGCTGACGTCTTGTGGGTGCTTGATATGATCATCACCTACTGCCGGCGTATTGACGAGTCTTCAGAGTCCTACATAGAGGTTATACTGGCTCAGGCAAAACGAGATAGGAGCGCATATATGATATGTGCGGGACCGAGAATGATACGAGTATGTGATACCGTATTCTATTCTCACGATGATTGTATCGATTGGTTGTATGCGATATAACCTAGTTATCGAATCAAGGATTGATTCGATAAGTCGATACATTGATATTAGTCGGTTATATGCGATATGACCGGATCGTTAAATCAAGTGTTGATTTAATGATTTAATGTATAATTATATATTTGATATATTACTTTACATTAACTAGTATTGGTTCATTTAAGATTGATTTTCTCACTTGATGTGCACAAGTTGTATATGTGATATATTTTTGTGCACTTGATTGTATCATGTTTGATTATACATGCAAACTTGGGTGTGTGTATGCTATACACCATGTTTAGTTAATGGTTAGGGTTTTATTTGCTTTATTTATTATGTTTTGTTAAAATAAAAATGGTGCCTTTTCTTTTTCATGCTAGAAGCTTCATGTTGCTTCATGCATCTTTGAAAAGTCTAACCATTTTTGTTTTGACTCTTTAACCTAACCATTACCTAAACCCTAGTTTACTCTCTACATGAGTTAACCTCACCCATGGTTGCATTATGATAACTCTTCACTTGATTTTCTATTTTGATAATTCATTCTTTTCTTTTCTTTTCTTCTTCTTCTTCTTCATGAAGAAAAGGAAAAGCTTGCTAGAAAATTATCAAGTGATGAATCCGAGTGAGAAATCAAAATCTAAAGAGTACCCACTTCCTATCTCACCATCCTCTACTAGACTAGCACTTTAGTTTAGGGTGTTTGCTTCACTAATTCTATGGTTAGTGAGGTAGAAGCTTGAGTCCGTATTCCCTCGACGTAGATCATCTTCGGCATCGAAGACTTCAAGCGATTCCGTTGCAATTTCTCATGGAGCCGTCCGAGAGTCCGGGATCCCGATGATCGCAGCGAAGGGGACATCCACACGGAGCTATTGAAGTGAAGGACCGGATTTACAAAGGTTGTAATCCCTTTCCTTTAGAGTAAAGTTGTTTACTTGCTATCTTTTTTGCATAATCTCTAGTTAACGATCTTGCTTAGGGTTTTTCGGCACCAAATTGTTTTATTCCGGCATGGTCGATGCCTTGTAGAGCCTCATTAGTGTGCCTAGTAACCCTACACTGCCGCCCCTCGCTGCTCCCGACATCGTCATCAAATCTAGATAAACGGTTCGTGGATGCATTAGACAATCATTAAAAGTATTAACTATATATGTATAGAGCGTAAAATGTGAAGTAATAATATAACATTACTGATAACTTTTTTCGTTTCGTGGACGCATTATACATATCTACTTGGATTTCATCGTCGATGTCATTTCTAACCCACGTAACTTCATGATCGGTCGAAGACAGCCCGTCCTTCGAAACAGACGGTCGGAGCACTTTAAGCCTTCTCTCTTCTTCGTCCTCATCGCCGTCCTCGAATTCTGGGACATCATAGATATCTATGGGTTTCAATCGGCATACAACACTCCATCCCGGATGCTTCAAACACCATGAGAGGGTGGAATACTTCGCATTCTCATAAATTAGTTTCCTAGCATCATTCATGAAATTTTCATATTTATCCGCACGCGGTCCTTAACCGGAAGGAATGTCATCTTCGGTACGAATAGATTCACCTAGGGCAGCCTCTACCATATCCTCCATTTCTTCTGATAGAAATAAATTACCGTCTTCTCCTTCTGCCGCATTACCGAATTCTTCTTCTTCTCCTGCCGCATTATCGTGTTCTCCTTCTTCTTCTGCCGCAGTACTGCATTCTTCTTCTTCCCCATGATATTTCCAAATTGTATAAAATCTAGTAAACCTATATTTTACAATATGAAGCTCTGCCAATTCTACCTTCTGCCAGTACTTATTGCCACATCTATCGCACGGATAGAGAATCTTCTTTATTATGATCTTATTATGTGCGTGTGCAAATACAAGGAAACCAGCAACTCCTGCGACAAATTTAGGTTGCATACGTTGTTGCCAATCCACATACATCCAGTCCTTAACTCTGACGTACTCATGGGCCATGTTAGACTGTATAACATATAAATTGTAGCTTATGCTGACTATATTGAGAAATATAAGAACGGGATAGTTACTGACAACGGAGAAAATCCATGTATATGCTTTGTGTGTGCGTTTGTCGTTGAAAAGAATAAATTATCGCATGTATATTAACCGATAGACGGGGACTAAGTGGCGCTTTTAGTTTCATATATGAGTATCGATGAGAATATGAAAGTTTCATATTATCATCGAGAACCATATATTGGTTTTAACTTGAACATCTTGAATCACTCTCTAATTATGCATTTGTAGTGTATTCTAGTTGTATGTGTGTGTTCCGGCTGTCGGGGGTAGGCTTCAATCCCATTAAGAATGTATAGAGCGAACACCCATCACTTGTGCTTTCAACCGTTTCGAGTAAATTTCGGCAGCACCTCCCCGCTGTTCTCCGAGTACACTGTAGTAGAATAGATAATCATTTCAAAGCTGTGAAACAACATTGAAATGAACATCTAATCTATCTTTGTATACGGAGAACCAGCGGAAAGGTACCGACGAAATATCTCGAAACGGATGAAAACACAAGTGAATGAAGGCGTTTGCTTTATACATTCTTAACTTGTCCACATGGGACAAATCTATGGGTTACCGTACGATTGAATTTTCTCGTCGTGTAGACTATATGACGGTTGTTAGTATCGAGCTATACCGTCCGATATTTAACAACCTTCGTATAGTTCTATGTCACGACGAACATCGCACATATGTTAACCGATAGACGGGGACTAAGTGGAGTTTTTAGTTTCATATATGAGTATCGATGAGAATATGAAGGTTTCATATTATCATTGAGAATCATATATTGGTTTTAAGTTGAACATCTCGAATCGCTCTCTAATTATGTGTTTGTTGTGTATTCTTGTTGTATGTGTGTGTTCCGGCCGTCGGGGGTAGGCTTCTATCCCATTAAGAATGTATAGAGCGAACACCCATCACTTGTGCTTTCAACCGTTTCGAGTAAATTTCGGCAGCACCTCCCCGCTGTTCTTCGAGTATACTGTAATAGAATAGATAATCATTTCAAAGCTATGAAACAACGTTGAAATGAACATCTAATCTATCTTTGTACACGGAGAACCAGCGGAAAGGTACCGACGAAATATCTCGAAACGGATAAAAACACAAGTGAATGAAGGCGTTTGCTTTATACATTCTTAACTTGTCCACACGGGACAAATCTATGGGTTATCATACGATTGAATTTTCTCGTCGCGTAGACTATACGACGATTGTTAGTATCAAGCTATACCGTCCGATATTTAACAACTTTCGTATAGTTCTATGTCACGACGAACATCGCACGTATGTTAACCGATAGACGGGGACTAAGTGGCACTTTTAGTTTCATATATGAGTATCGATGAGAATATGAAGGTTTCATATTATCATCGAGAATCATATATTGGTTTTAACTTGAACATCTCGAATCACTCTCTAATTATGCGTTTTTTGTATATTCTTGTTGTATGTGTGTGTTCCGGCTGTCGGGGGTAGGCTTCTATCCCATTAAGAATGTATAGAGCGAACACCCATCACTTGTGCTTTCAACCGTTTCGAGTAAATTTCGGCAGCACCTCCCCGCTGTTCTCCGAGTGCACTGTAATAGAATAGATAATCATTTCAAAGCTATGAAACAACGTTGAAATGAACATCTAATCTATCTTTGTACATGGAGAACCAGCGGAAAGGTACCGATGAAATATCTCGAAATGGATGAAAACACAAGTGAATGAAGGCGTTTGCTTTATACATTCTTAACTTGTCCACACGGGACAAATCTATGAGTTACCATACGATTGAATTTTCTCGTCGCGTAGACTATACGACAGTTGTTAGTATCGATCTATACCGTCCGATATTTAATAACCTTCGTATAGTTCTATGTCACGACGAACATCGCACGTATGTTAACCGATACACGGGGACTAAGTAGCGCTTTTAGTTTCATATATGAGTATCGATGAGAATATGAAGGATTCATATTATCATTGAGAATCATATATTGGTTTTAACTTGAACATCTCGAATCACTCTCTAATTATGTGTTTGTTGTGTATTCTTGTTGTATGTGTGTGTTCCAGCTGTCGGGGGTAGGCTTCTATCCCATTAAGAATGTATAGAGCGAACACCCATCACTTGTGCTTTCAACCGTTTCGAGTAAATTTCGGCAGCACCTCCCCGCTGTTCTCCGAGTACACTGTAATAGAATAGATAATCATTTCAAAGCTGTGAAACAACGTTGAAATGAACATCTAATCTATCTTTGTACACGGAGAACCAGCGGAAAGGTACCGACGAAATATCTCGAAACGGATGAAAACACAATTGAATGAAGGCGTTTGCTTTATACATTCTTAACTTGTCCACACGGGACAAATCTATGGGTTACCATATGATTGAATTTTCTCGTCGCGTAGACTATACGACGGTTGTTAGTATCGAGCTATACCGTCCGATATTTAACAACCTTCGTATAGTTCTATGTCACGACGAACATCGCACGTATGTTAACCGATAGACGGGGACTAAGTGGCACTTTTAGTTTCATATATGAGTATCGATGAGAATATGAAGGTTTCATATTATCATCGAGAATCATATATTGGTTTTAACTTGAACATCTCGAATCACTCTCTAATTATGCGTTTGTTGTATATTCTTGTTGTATATGTGTGTTCCGGCTGTCGGGGGTAGGCTTCTATCCCATTAAGAATGTATAGAGCGAACACCCATCACTTGTGCTTTCAACCGTTTCGAGTAAATTTCGGCAGCACCTCCCTGCTGTTCTCCGAGTACACTGTAATAGAATATATAATCATTTCAAAGCTGTGAAATAACGTTGAAATGAACATCTAATCTATCTTTGTACATGGAGAACCAGCGGAAAGGCACCGACGAAATATCTCGAAACGGATGGAAACACAAGTGAATGAAGGCGTTTGCTTTATACATTCTTAACTTGTCCAAACGGGACAAATCTATGGGTTACCATACGATTGAATTTTCTCGTCGCGTAGACTATACGGCGGTTGTTAGTATCGAGCTATACCGTCCGATATTTAACAACCTTCGTATAGTTCTATGTCACGACGAACATCGCACGTATGTTAACCGATAGACGGGGACTAAGTGGCGCTTTTAGTTTCATATATGAGTGATAAGAATATGAAGGTTTCATATTATCATCGAGAATCATATATTGGTTTTAACTTGAACATCTCGAATCAGTCTCTAATTATGCGTTTGTTGTGTATTCTTATTGTATGTGTGTGTTCCGGCTGTCGGGGGTAGGCTTATATCCCATTAAGAATGTATAGAGCGAACACCCATCACTTGTGCTTTCAACCGTTTCGAGTAAATTTCAGCAGCACCTTCCCGCTGTTCTCCGAGTACACTGTAATAGAATAGATAATCATTTCAAAGCTGTGAAACAACGTTGAAATGAACATCTAATTTATCTTTGTACACGGAGAACCAGCGGAATGATACCGACGAAATATCTCGAAACGGATGAAAACACAAGTGAATGAAGGCGTTTGCTTTATACATTCTTAACTTGTCCATACGGGACAAATCTATGGGTTACCATATGATTGAATTTTCTCGTCGTGTAGACTATACGACGGCTGTTAGTATCGAGCCATACCGTCCGATATTTAACAACCTTCGTATAGTTCTATGTCACGACGAACATTGCATGTATGTTAACCGATAGACGGGGGACTAAGTGGCACTTTTAGTTTTATATATGAGTATCGATGAGAATATGAAGGTTTCATATTATCATCGAGAATCATATATTGGTTTTAACTTGAACATCTCGAATCACTCTCTAATTATGCGTTTGTTGTATATTCTTGTTGTATGTGTAACATGATTTTAAACCATTGAGATCAAGATTGATAGAACTGATCATCCTACATTGCAATGGCATTCATCTACCAAAAACTATTATTGCAATGGCATTCATCTATAACAATCAACAATTAAAACTACAAATGTAGGATACTGATATCATAAAGCGTTATACGCAACATTTGAATTCACATGACTGAAACATGCATCAAAAAACATGTTCATCCAAAAGAAAGGCAACTGTCAACAAATATAGACAAAGGATTATTATATTAACTATGAAACATATTAGAAAAAGGATAGAAGTTAAAGATGTTAATAACATGATGATAATCAAAGCAGTTGCGTACAGATGCTAAAACCGAATATGTGACACGATATTCTTGTAAAGATAGACATGTATTAAAAGAGGAGACGCCCAAGTAAAATCAATAACTAAATCCTTATCTTGCCCTTCCTTTTCTTCAAATCAGAAATGTGTCTTTTTTTTGCAATTATATATAGCTAAAACAAAGAAGGTCTTGCAATTCTAAGCATTTCCAATTACAACGGCCCATCCTCAAAATCCCGAATCTTATGAGCATCTTATGCAATTAGCAAACATATTCAACCCAACATGCCCAACGGCTAAAAGTTCCACAAAACAGTCTCCGTTTCCAAGAAAATTTAAGAATGACAAATAAAATTATTAATTAAACTGGGCTTTACCCACATTATTAGTCCAGTTTCCAACACCTTCTCAAACTAGACACATTTTCCTCTTATGATCATCATCAACATTTCAATTAACGAGCTTAATGCTAATTAGAATGGAAATTAACTTAGACCCTGAAATCCAAAACCCCAACCCCAACCCTAACCCTAACCCCAACCCCAACCCCAACCCCAACAGCAACCTCCTGCCGAACCCCAACCCCAACCGCAACCCCAGCCCCATCCCCAGCCCCAACCCTAACGCTGACCGCAGCCCGAGGCCGAGTCCCAACCCCAACCACAGCCCTAGCTGCAGCCCGAGCCCCAGCCCCAGCCCTAACCCCAGCCCCAGCCTGCAGCCCCAGCCCCAATCAAGAAGTGCTCAAGGACACACAACCCCGACCCCAACCCAACACCAACCGCTACCCCCTGCCGAACCCCAACCCCAACCGCAACAGCAGCCCCCCAGCCCCACCCCTAACCCTAACGCTAACTCTAACCGATGCCTACCCAAACCATGAACCATAGACCTAAAACAATCAAAAATTTGTTTAATTGAAGATTTCCTAACCTTTGCAGGCGGTGGCGACGACGAATCGGTGGTGACGACGAACGGAGATGAGGAAGAAGCAGGCGGTGGCGACGATGAATGGAGATGAGGAAGAAGCAGGTGGTGGCGACGACGAATCAGCCAGCGCTGGCAACGACGAGAACGGCGACGACGAAAACGGCGATCGGCGGGAACGAGGGTTTGGGGATTTGGGTTCGCGCGCAAGTGATAAGAGAATAAGAGATAATCAGCATAAGGATCGATCACTTAAATCTCTATTTAGATGCCCCTATGGATAAGCCCATAGGTTCTTGGTTTGCGGCTTCGTAGGGGCAAACAACACTTTAAGATTTAATAATTTTTAAATAAATATGTAATGACCGTAGGGGCAACCGTTTGGACCTACGGATTAATCCGTAGGGCCAAACTAAATCTGCCTCTACGGATGTTGTTATCCGTAGGGGCAACCCCCTATTCTAGTAGTGGAGGGGAGATGATGAGTGAGAGAGCTTCATTAGGAGCTTTATAATCTCCTCATAGATCAATATAATTTTTGTTGGAGATAGTGCCCTCAGAGTCAATTATTGGATCACAGGCACGTGATTGCAATGATTGAGGGATGACCTATCCCGGTAGGACAGTCTCACTCGAGATGATAGTATGCTATCTGGTTTATCTTTATCATCGTGTACTGCTTTAGGTGACCTGGCATGTCGCTATTACACGTTGATAGAGCCCCTAGGATTCTTGCTTGACTGCCTGCAGTATGATGGCGATCATATACGTGGGAGCTGGTAGTCTATAAGCACATCCTTAAAAGGTCCCTAGTCGTAGGAGTTTCGAGACAGGGCATCGATACTCCATTAGTAGACTAGTGTATACAGTCGAGACCCCGACGAGGGGCGGTGGCCGGTCTCACAAGCCACTGGTATCAGTTGGTTCACCTAAGATGTATACAGGTGCCCATTGGGTTATGAGTACACCGGACAGGACTCGCCGGGAACCTGCCAGTTGGGATTATACCAGACGTCAGATAGCAGTTCCCTGGTGACATGTGTACAGGTTAGTTCATTGACCTGGGGATCGTCATTTGTCTCGTGTGAGTTCCCACTGTACTTTGATTACTACCCTACCACGGCTCAAATGAGTCGTGCAAACATGTTTTAGTTGGGTACAGTCCCGAGCCACATGGAGGCAGTGAGCGGATCTTCAGGGGTTCGTCTCTCCCGGTATTGGGGGTGAGGTCGCGCTGTGTCTAGGAGAGCCATTACGCAAAGCCCTCGGCCGAGGCAGGAGATTTACTGGTAGGTATTCCAGTAGTATCTCAGGGCGTTCTGGGCTACACTCCGACACGACTTGTACCGCTTTTGGGGGTCTGACTTTTACCAACCCCCTAGGCCCGACATGCGATGCTCATAGACGAACGGACCGTACTGTACGGATATTGTCACTGACAGGCTCAGTAGGGTGTCAGGATGAGTTCGCTCATCGACGTCCCTTTTGGTCAATAGCTGGTGGCCCGTCACGTATTGGCTAATACCTCTGACGTGCTAGTGGTTAAATCCACAGCCATAGTATTGACGAGTCTTTAGAGTCCACCACACTTACAGTTACTCAAGCTTTCGGGCGAAACGCTGTAGAGGCCGTATGGAGATATGGCAGGGTCCGATCAGATATGTGCGGTATTGCACGGATCAGGATCGGACGGTTTGTACTAGTGGCCGTATGGTTATATGGCAGGGTTCGATCAGATACGTGCGGTATTGCACGGATCAGGATCGGACGGATATTACTAGCCGGCTTTGGCTTAAGCCGGTCCTAGTTTAGTACAGTGTAGATTTTGTCTCATTGCATTTGTATCCGGTCGGAATACAGATGCGAGTGTGTATGCACAGTATCGGGGTTTTCCTGTAATTTATTACGGGACCAGTTTTCTGGAGTTGCCAGTTTGCATTCCATTCCAGCCGGTTTTCCTTTGTTCTTCCCCGGCCGGACTTTTCTGATGGAGGGGGTTATTTGCAGTTTTGCAAATAACACATTGTGGAGGATTTTCTTGCAAAAGTATTTATTATGAAAGCATCTTTTATATTCCTTTCTTTTCTATTATCATTTCTTGTAAAAGGTGATTAGGATTGATTTTGTGCTTGATGTGAGATTGTGATGATGGTGTTAGGATATGGTCACCCTCTCTCTTTTCCTACACTCACCTCCCTCTTGCTTTTGTAATTCCCTCCTCCACCATTCTCATTTGGACATGGTTGAAAACATTTGAGAGAAAAAGAAGAAGAGAGCTTCATCTTGAGAGTTTCATTCTTGATCTCATTTTCATGCTAGAAAAATGCAAGCACCATTTTTCTAATCTTGATTCCTCCATCATCTTCAAAGGCAACAAACCCCAAATAAGACATAGCCTCTACACTACACATTCTACAGCATATCTTGAGCATGTCGAGTTGCCGGCTTCATGCCCGAGTTGCCTCGGTATTGAGGCGGGAGCCCGTAAAAGACGCAGGCGATGTGGTGCCCTTTCCGGCGAGGAGGCGACGATATGGAGACAAGACTTTCCGCGGGAGATCGGGACGATGAAGAGAAGACCGGAGGACTCGGATCACTTGGTATACTTCTCTTCCCATCTCTTGTTAGCTAGTATAGGTTAATGGTTAACGATCCGGGTTTTCTTTGTCCGCGGTAGCGCCGGTTTCCAAGATAAGAAAATTTTGATTCCGCAATTTGGCCTCGGAATAGACGGCCGGGGCGCTGCCGTGGCGCAACATGGTATCAGAGCCACGCCATTAACCTTGCCTAGCTTGTTCTAGTGTGTTTTACATTTCCGATCGAACAAAATCCCAAAAACCACATTTCCTTTACATCAGTTTTCTGTTGTTTTTTTCCTTGCTCTAAAAATTGTTCAGGTTGTATAAAACTGATGTACAAGAATATCTAAGAATTGTGGAGAAATTCGATACAGTGAACACTCAAGGAGAGCGCGGAACCGCGGCATAACCACCCTTGTTGCCGCGGTTCCGCCGCAGTATTGGTGGATCATGGTGTCAAATTTCTCCAGTGGGCTTCTGGCCTGTTTTTGGGGATTTTGGAATATTAAATTTGGGCCCAGATCTTCTGTGACTGCTACAGTTTTACTTGGGGGCCCACTTGTTAATTGTTTGATCGATCGGATATTTTTAAACACATTATTTCATAGTATTTACGTTATATCTGCGACCGTGAATGTCACTTGATCGGTAAATCCCGTCTAACTGCTATAGCCCGGTTAGACGGATTTGCGAACGTGACTTTCACATTGATGTTCTATGTTTATGCTGTGTTGTTGCGGATCGGTCGTGGGGGATAGCCTGGATGCGATGTTAGTACAGTTTTGTTTTATATGTACATTTGATATTGCGGGGCGAGCGTCCGACATGTGGACTGCCGTCACTGCCTGTTTGTATTATTCTTTTGGGGCACGACCTGGTTGCGGTCGATGTACCCGTTGTATGTATATTTTACTTTCTGTACTAGGTTTACCCCGCGGAGGGGTGCACGGATAGCCGGGTTCTAGAGGGAAACGGGCCCGCATCTCATGGCATTGAGACGGAGGGGGCTTCACTCTAGGATTGGCGGGCTATTCGCCCACTCGTAGGGGGTACAGGTTGACCCAGGAGGGGTGCCCAAGTTACCGGATTCCGTGAAGTGCTGGGTGGTCCATTCACGGTGCTGGAGGGGGCTGCCTCGCTTCAGGTTTTGGCGGGTGACTTGCCGCGCCCGTAGGGGTCTAGGATTTTCATTGCACAGGCTATCCACACGACCAGGGGAACGTCGGGTTTCAGCAGCGGCTCTGTGAAACCCGGGGCTTCCAGATATCTGTATTGTTCTGTGATGTTGTACATTTCTGTGTTGTTGCATTTTATCACGCCTTGAGCGAAATATAATATATTGGTATATATATTAGTAGATGTTGTATATGTTTTGCATCCGTGCTAGTCCAGTCCCCGCTCTGCCGTTAGTTAGCTAACCTAACGGGTGATGACGGGACCCAGTGGCGAATGTGGATGGCATATACGTACGTCAGTATATTTTCGTTCTTTGTGGTATGATTAATTGATGGGACTGCGTTGATTCGGATCAATGCAAGATAAACAAACCTATTCTGATGTTGTTGGAACACTTTTCAAAAAGCTGTTATTGCAAGGACGTTCTCTTTTGTTTTGCATCGTGGTATTCATTTGGAATATCCTGCTCCTCAGTCGACGAGGCAAGGGCCGAGATCCCTTCACCGGGAGTGACCCCTTGGACAAAAAGTTTGCGTCAGGGCATTAACTTCACTATAGCCGATTACTTTTGCTTTGCATCGTGGTATTCATTTGGAATATCCTGCACCCCATTCTACGGGGAAAGAGCCGAGATCCCTTCACCGGGAGTGACCTCTTTAGTAAAGGTTTTCGTCACTATATTTTCTAAAAGGTTATCCAGTTTCTTCAACGATATCAAGTTCATTACGTTAAAGGTTTTTCGCCAAAAACCATCCGTAGCCCTCCGTCATTTCAGATTAGTATTGCTTAGTATTCGTGCTACGTATGTCGTGCATTGCCGAGGCGTAGTGTTCGGTAGCTGTGTAATACTTTTCTGTCGCATGGATAAGTGGATTGGTTAGGACAGTCGTACGGTTATGTTAGCATTGTCAAGGACTCGTACGGGTGGGTTTAATGCAATCAAGATAATGACGGGCTGAACTTGACTAGGACTCTTTGATATGTTGGCATTGTCAAGGTCACTTGGGTCCTAGGGGTAAAAATCACATCGGGAGTTTCAAAAGAACTGAAACTTGCCAGGCATGCGCATACCTTCTGGAGTGTGGTGACGTGAGTGGATTCCGTCACGTTATCATGCGATGATAGTTGGATCCCGATTCCCACTGATGAGTTGGTTTACTCCTCGGGTGATCCCGACTAATTCTTCTTTCAGGTTTGGAGGAGAATTTGAGGTACAGTGGGAGGTTTCCTGATTAGACAAAGTGATAACCATTCTGATCTAGGTTAGAGTGCACGCTGAGTGTTTCTTTTCTCTCTCTCTTTGGCAGCGACCACTGACCCGACCCTGGACTATGACTCAGTGACCAAGTTGACCGAACCTTCTTAACACTGGCTTTTGGATTGTCAGAGTTGCAAACCTTTTTGCCACTCCTACTTTTACCCTTTTCTCCAGGACACCCCGTATTACTACGAACGTCCACTTCCATTGGACAAAACCATCGTATGGTTATATACGAACTCGAAGGACTTCGAGGATGGTTTCTGGTTCTGGAGAAAACGGATAGGACTATTCAGTTGTCTTTTCTTTTCACCATCTCTCAGGCTGCGAGTACTCCTTGGTTTAGGAGTAGTACACCTATTACGCAAATTGGATAGTCTTCTTCCAAACCTTAGGCTGGTGCCGAACGGTGGGGAATGAAGAAAACCAATTAGCATAACGATGGTGTGCAGAAGGTATTAAGTTAAGATAAAGCAAGGGATTAGTAGGAAGGCAAAGTAAATTGCGACTGATATTCACGACCAAACCAAGTATTTCTTCGCCAATCCTAAATCACCTTTGTATTTCTCCAGGACACTCCGTATCACTACGAAGATCCACAGTTTATTGGATACTCCATCGTATGGTTATATACGAACTCGAAAGGAACTTGTTCCAGTTCGGGGATGGATTCTGGTCCAGGAGAAATAGGAATAAAGTACATTCAGGTGTCTTTTATCTTCACCTTCTCTCGCTTTGCGAGTGCTCCTAGGATTAGGACAGTACACCTTTTATGCTTATTGGATAGTCTTCTTCCAAACCATAGGCTGGCGCCGAACGGTAGGAAAGTAAGAAAACCATTTGGCCTAAAGGGGTGTGCAGACGGTAATGACTAAAGACATATAAAGGGATTTGGAAAGACGGCAAAGAGATATACGGTTACAGTTGTGAATCTGGATAATGGAAGAGGCATTACTAAGAATACCGGAATACCCCACCGAAACATTTCAATGTTTCAGTTTCACTGTGTGATGTTAAAAGAAAACTGATTTCCTGATTAGATACTTACTCCAGGGTATGTATTTACCAGGTATGATTCTCACATCTGTATGGTTTTACAGATGATGAGTGGGAGTAAGTCATTGGGAATAGGGTGATCATCCTCATTATATCGGGATTCGTTGTAATCGGTGATATTTGAGGAGATCATCTGGGCTGTTTGCCGGTCGGCAAATATTTGGTTTTGAATATCCGCTGTTGTGCACCAATTTCAAATTGATATATCTGTACGTCTATTTTTATAGAGTGAGATATACCTTTTGATATTATGTCGATGACATTTACCTATATCAGTGGATGGTTAGGTAAGGAGCATTAAACAGCGGTGTAATTCTTCTTAACCATAAGTACAGTTTTCAACCTACGACACACAGTGAAAGAGTTGTTAGACTCAGCGGACTTATACAGAGTATAGTATGTTGTCCAGTATCCATTAGGACAGAGGGGTTGGTCCTCGTACTATATTCTGTTTACTTTTAACTTCTCTAGTTCTTAGACATGTGTTTCGTGGAAACACAGGGTCTAAGTTTTGAGGAGTTATAGGTATTTGAATAGAGTAGAGAACCAGGTATAGCAAGTATCGGGATTCTTCAAAGTGATCGAAGATGCAGATACTTGTGTATGGTATTCAGTTGATAGTAATGATAAAGAGAAATTGCTTCTCTTTCAGGTTACTCATAATTGGAAGCATTCCTAAGTTGAGTAACGCTGATCGGCCTCTCTCCATTCAGTTGACATGCACTGGAGACAGCTGCATGATTTGAATCTGGTTAAATTAAATCAGTGCCTCTGGTTCTATATTGGATATAGAACAGTTCATATCTTAATGATGTTAAGGTACGGGGAGTTGTCCGGCTTATGATTAAAACCAGACACTGGACAACTCAAGGCACGTTTCTGTAATGACTGTTTGTGGGTTGACCCAGGCTATGACGAGGGTTGACTTTCTACCATCTGGAAGATCAATAGTGATATTGTTCTTGACTCGCCACATTTTTAAAAGGAAATGAATTTTTAGAAAAACAGTAGTGGGAGTATGGTAGAACTGGAAGTGATTCCAGAACCGCAAACGATTACTGAAGATTTGATAAGCAACCTAAAGATTCAATCTGGTTTGACATTCCATTGGCCACTCCGCAGATACGGTGGGTAACTTCAGGCACCCGATAGGGACTCCGGTAGCCTCAAGGACGGTGACAGGGAAGTTCTTGTTTACCCACACTTGCCATTGCTGTTGTTCCAGGCTGCGAGACCCGGCAGGAGGATGAGTATAGCGTCGTTCTAAACTAGCTTTGGAAGTGCACGTCTATATGACTCTGCCAGAGGGTTGTCGTAGTCAGTGGGAGCAGCGGAAGCATTGGTGGACATCAGGCTTATGTCTATTTATAGACTAAAGCAGATGTAGCGGAGATAGATCATCTATTTCTGATGTGACAGTCATAGGTTTGACGTCATCAGAATAGGGGGTGGATCTGTTGAGAAGGTAGTAGGAAGTGATATTCCTATACTACGATCGGTTATACTTTGGTCGTCACACAGTGTTTTCTCCGTATGGGATTTGGACATTATGTCAGACATACTGGTTACTAGATCTATGGTTTTAGATCTAGATTTGGGTGGTTTCCCAATCTGGGTACTTAGACAGCATTCTAAGAGTATTTAGAATGAATGACTCCTGGCATGGTAGTGTACCTGCAGGTAATGGAGTCACCCTCTCTAAAGGTGTCTTACAGACTAAAGGGGAGAGGGATGTGCATGATTGGCAGAGCACTTGCTTAGGCAATTGAGTCAATCATGAGATGTCAAGTACCACACCAGATGTTGTTCTTGCACTAGATGCAATAAGTTGACATTGATCCAATCCTGGAAAAACAGTCGGAAGCAGTTTTAGAACATAAGTGGATGTTCTAGGGATATGATAACGACAGCCTCACTTGGGAGACAGTTATCATTCCAGGCTTCCAAGGTGACATGGACGACAAGGAGGTTGTCAGAGTTATACTTTTCCTTCTGACGAGGGGCAGTATTTTGGACAGGTGGTCCAAGGCAATACTGAGGGTGGCATGGCGCAGGATACCGATTAAGTTCAGTTGACGATACAGTCTAAGAAGTTTGGATTTGGAGTTCATTTATGAGCTAGGTCCCATCAGACATCCAGACATTCTAAGACAGGTATTGCTCATTTCGGGAGATGGCTTTCTCCGCGAACTTGAGATATAGAGAGACATAGAAAGAAACATCGCAGCGGATCCACTCGCTGAGGCTATTCCTCGAACGCAATAGTTTCGCAAACGAGCTTTGTGAGACTGACTAGTAGAGGAGTTGGGTGTTCGGTATCACACGGGCTGTGAGTATGCGGCATCGCAATAATTAGCCTTGAGTGCAAGTGGGAGATTGTTGGAGATAGTGCCCTCAGAGTCAATTATTGGATCACAGGCACGTGATTGCAATGATTGAGGGAGGACCTATCCCGGTAGGACAGTCTCACTCGAGATGATAGTATGCTATCTGGTTTATCTTTATCATCGTGTACTGCTTTAGGTGACCTGGCATGTCGCTATTACACGTTGATAGAGCCCCTAGGATTCTTGCTTGACTGCCTGCAGTATGATGGCGATCATATACGTGGGAGCTGGTAGTCTATAAGCACATCCTTCAAAGGTCCCTAGTCGTAGGAGTTTCGAGACAGGGCATCGATACTCCATTAGTAGACTAGTGTATACAGTCGAGACCCCGACGAGGGGCGGTGGCCGGTCTCACAAGCCACTGGTGTCAGTTGGTTCACCTAAGATGTATACAGGTGCCCATTGGGTTATGAGTACACCGGACAGGACTCGCCGAGAACCTGCCAGTTGGGATTATACCAGACGTCAAATAGCAGTTCCCTGGTGACATGTGTACAGGTTAGTTCATTGACCTGGGGATCGTCATTTGTCTCGTGTGAGTTCCCACTGTACTTTGATTACTACCCTACCACGGCTCAAAGGAGTCGTGCAAACAGGTTTTAGTTGGGTACAGTCCCGAGCCACATGGAGGCAGTGAGCGGATCTTCAGGGGTTCGTCTCTCCCGGTATTGGGGGTGAGGTCGCGCTGTATCTAGGAGAGCCATTACGCAAAGCCCTCGGCCGAGGCAGGAGATTTACTGGTAGGTATTCCAGTAGTATCTCAGGGCGTTTTGGGCTACACTCCGACACGACTTGTACCGCTTTTGGGGGTCTGACTTTTACCAACCCCCTAGGCCCGACATGCGATGCTCATAGACGAACGGACCGTACTGTACGGATATTGTCACTGACAGGCTCAGTAGGGTGTCAGGATGAGTTCGCTCATCGACGTCCCTTTTGGTCAATAGCTTGTGGCCCGTCACGTATTGGCTAATACCTCTGACGTGCTAGTGGTTAAATCCACAGCCATAGTATTGACGAGTCTTTAGAGTCCACCACACTTACAGTTACTCAAGCTTTCGGGCGAAACGCTGTAGAGGCCGTATGGAGATATGGCAGGGTCCGATCAGATACGTGCGGTATTGCACGGATCAGGATCGGACGGTTTGTACTAGTGGCCGTATGGTTATATGGCAGGGTTCGATCAGATACGTGCGGTATTGCACGGATCAGGATCGGACGGATATTACTAGCCGGCTTTGGCTTAAGCCGGTCCTAGTTTAGTACAGTGTAGATTTTGTCTCATTGCATTTGTATCCGGTCGGAATACAGATGCGGGTGTGTATGCACAGTATCGGGGTTTTCCTGTAATTTATTACGGGACCAGTTTTCTGGAGTTGCCAGTTTGCATTCCGTTCCAGCCGGTTTTCCTTTGTTCTTTCCAGGCCGGACTTTTCTGATGGAGGGGGTTATTTGCAGTTTTGCAAATAACACATTGTGGAGGATTTTCTTGCAAAAGTATTTATTATGAAAGCATCTTTTATATTCCTTTCTTTTCTATCATTATTTCTTGTAAAAGGTGATTAGGATTGATTTTGTGCTTGATGTGAGATTGTGATGATGGTGTTAGGATATGGTCACCCTCTCTCTTTTCCTACACTCACCTCCCTCTTGCTTTTGTAATTCCCTCCTCCACCATTCTCATTTGGACATGGTTGAAAACATTTGAGAGAAAAAGAAGAAGAGAGTTTCATCTTGAGAGTTTCATTCTTGATCTCATTTTCATGCTAGAAAAATGCAAGCACCATTTTTCTAATCTTGATTCCTCCATCATCTTCAAAGGCAACAAACCCCAAATAAGACATAGCCTCTACACTACACATTCTACAGCATATCTTGAGCATGTCGAGTTGCCGGCTTCATGCCTGAGTTGCCTCGGTATTGAGGCGGGAGCCCGTAAAAGACGCAGGCGATGTGGTGCCCTTTCCGGCGAGGAGGCGACGATATGGAGACAAGACTTTCCGCGGGAGATCGGGACGATGAAGAGAAGACCGGAGGACTCGGATCACTTGGTATACTTCTCTTCCCATCTCTTGTTAGCTAGTATAGGTTAATGGTTAACGATCCGGGTTTTCTTTGTCCGCGGTAGCGCCGGTTTCCAAGATAAGAAAATTTAGATTCCGCAATTTGGTCTCGGAATAGACGGCCGGGGCGCTGCCGTGGCGCAACAATTTTAATGCTCGTTTTTGCCATGTAGATGTAGGCTGAGGTGGTCGAACCGCGCTACATCTGGTGTTTTTCTTCTTTATGGTGTGAACCACGTGATTGTGTTATCCATCTTGTGTTGAAATTCAGTTTTTGAGTTTATAGATTGTATCATATTTCTCATCTCATGAACAAGATATAGCACTTATTCTACTACCTTCAGTTTGTAGCAAATGGCTATTTTTCTTGCAATGACGATGAAATGAAGTAGAAATGGAAAAAACTATTGTTTATCGAACAACTATTTACTCATAAATTTGTAAAAAACTAAGGATCAACAAAGGAAGTGCCAACCGTAGTAATGACAGACAAATGCAGTGGCAAGAACCGAAACAGTGGTGAACAAATTTCAGACTGATGCCAAATTATTTATTTCTAGTAGCAATCTTGGTGTCTCTATACCTCTGTTCACTAATTTGAGAATCAGATTTGCAACTGTGACAACAACAAATTATGACCAGAGATAGTATATCGGTCAATGCCAAACTATAGTAGTTTATAATGGTTGATTATAATGGCTAAAATTAAGTGTGTAACTAGAGATAGTATATCGGTTGATGGCTCACTATAGTACCTTATAATGCTTGATTATTGTTACCGCTGGAAACCGGGAAGGCTGACGTCTTGCCTGAATTTTGGGGGCAGATGCTATTTGGTTTTATCCGTCCACCTTTCTGAAGATGCCAAGTTGATTTATGGCACTATGTATCAGAGGTTTGGACAAATTCTGTCATGCCCAGCTTCCCAAAATACGGAATACGGAAGCGACGAAGGCCAGCCGTGCTACCTACGGTAAGGAAAAATCCTTTCTTAGTCACATAAGGCTGTCTAGATTAACCTGTCAAAGATAAAATCCAATACCAAAAAGGAATAATATTGATAATCATGCTGCAATGAAACCACAAGAAATCCTAAAAATGGGTCCACTAGGTAATTGATGCAATTAAAGATCTGATACAATAGGTTCGAAATAAAGTAAGATCCAAAAGAGATATATAAGTCCTAATGTCCCATAAGGGCGCACATGCTAAAAACTAACTGAAAAGGAAAATAAACCTACGGGTTACTAATCTTCGACAAAGTCCTGGTAGCTGCCGCGGTCCTGCTCGGCCTGAAAATCTGTCTCTAAATCTGAGATGGCAAATCTCAGGGATGTCAGAACATCCCAGCAAGTACTCAACGTATAAGGTTTGTGTATGGTATGATAATATGAATAAGTGAATGTAGTAAAGCCCGTATGCACAAGTAAAAACTGATATATATAAATAGATACATTACTACTATGAAACAAACAGGTAAAGAGGTTAAGTCATAACCTAACTGGTCACTAAAAGGTAAACTACTCTATCGTAAGCTTGAGTGTGTGCGTCAACCTCTGTAGGAGTATTCCTAACCTAAGAGTGGTGCCCCAGGGGTTAGGAAACACGGGCCCAACTGTGGAATGAACATGAGACCGATATAGCCCAGTACAAGCTGTAAACATGAAACCAATATAGCCCGGTACGAGCTGTAAATATGAGACCGATATAGCCCGGTACGAGCTGTAAACATGAGATCGATATAGCCCGGTACGAGCTGCCGGCATGGGACTCCTGAGATCCGGTTGTTCGAACGCACACTCAAACTACCCCAACATCCATGTATTTATAGCTACTATGGTAAAGACTAAATCACTAATTAAGAATGCTGAAAGACACGAACTTGTGGTATGGTAATTGGATGGAAATAAACTGGTGAATAGTGGTATCATAGCATGTAGTTTAGCATTCCAGTTAATGATTCCGTTTTAATATAAATAATAACGATCATAAATAGGCATGTCAAATTAAGACGTTTTACACATGTAAATCATCATGAGTCTCGAATATGTATAAAGCATGTAATAGGATTCTTGTGCATGGTAATCATGTCATAGCATCACATAAGGAAGAAACGAGCAGCAGTTTGTAATTAGCAAAAGAAATGTTTTTCTAGTATAGCTCGATAGAGAGTGAAATTCATGTGACTATTAGCCTTCGAAAAAGTTCATAACTTCTATGCTCATATGTTTTCTTCTATATGATTCCAATTAACTATTCATTTCATTATTCAGCTCCAAGCCTGTAAATTGGTTTGGGCTACATAACACTAACCTAGGCCATTGAGTCTTGAAGAATGATAACTATAAAATCACTAATTGTGTATTCAGGTATTCTCAATCCTAGCTATGCTATAACATTTAAAATCAGTATGCCTGTAGTCACTCATACTTTATGGGGAATATTTAGCAATATTTTGTACAACTAAATTACACCTAATTTATAATGAAATTTGTAGTTGCAAGATTACAGCCAGCAATATATTAGCAAGTGTTCCGATAAGGACAGACGATAAAATTGTGAAAGAAACCTCTTTCCTCTAATATCCAAACTTGCATAAGTTAAGAACTAATTTAGAGAATCGTCGATATTGCATCGACTAAAAGAAAAGAGCAAGAGTACTTGCTTGAAGATAACGATCACGGAAAACGATGTACGAAGATGCGAGGCACGATCTCAGCTAATGTTCGACTTGGGATCTGAGTTATACGATCCGCCTAGATAAATTTATCATCGGTTAAACTATAAACATTCTCATAAATACTGTCGCACAACCAAACGCAATTATATAAACTTACGGTTTTAATTCTAATATTCCTTTTCAATGTTCACTGTTATCATTTCATTTTTTTTTTTGTTTCAAAAAAACAGGGATCAAGGAAACTTACAGAGGATGATGGTAAATGATAGGTTTGGATGGGTCCTGGTCGAGTCGAGGAAGTGTCGAGGGTTCGGATCTGGCGATGGAAGGGTTGTGATGTTGCTGCAGGGGAGCGATGGAGATCTGGGTGATGGGAGCAGCTGCGAGGCGAAGACGAGGGCTGCGGCGACGGTGAGGGTTCGGTGCAGGTTGCCGGAGGTTGTGGTGGAGTCGGAGATGGTGGTACGAAGGGGACAAAGGCGGTGGTGATTGGATGAGATGAGGGGGTCGGGATTTGTGGCGGCGACGAGGGATGGAGGCTGCGCCGGTGGGATGAGGATGAGGGCAAAAGCAGCGGGAGATGGAGGCGAGGGTCGGCGAGTGAGGAGCGAGGTCGAGGGTTGCGGCGGCGGTGATGGTGGCGAGAGGAGGAGGGCCAGGGTTTGAAAAGGGAATTTGAGAAGCAGACGGGGGAGAGAGAGAGATGTGGGTATGAGAAAGAGAGAGATATTTTGTTTTGTATATATAGAAATTTTTTTATAAATATATATATAGATAGATACATATCACCAATTAAATGTATTTATAGATTCGGCACAGATTTTTCTTGTTCTCATATTAACAGTAAACAGAAGTTAGCCAAGATAATATATGTATGCAACCTAATATTAATAGGTCGGTTTAAGAAATTTTAAGATATGCAAAATATTGTTTTGTTGCAACTAACGAAATTTTATATATCATATAAAAACTAAAGATTTTTCTCATATCAAAATTGTTTACGGTAAAAATTCAAAAAAAATAAAATGTATTAGTAGCCAACTAAAAACTCTAAAATTATGGAAAAAGAATCTTGATAAATCTTGAAGTACTGTATCCAAATAAGGTTGTTACAGACGCGGCCGCTGTAGCAGACTTCGTCAGATTCCCCTTGTTTGAGGGTTTTTTTATTATGGGAACGCTCTTCCCTGTAGGCGCAAGCCTTTCCAGTTAATTACGCAACCGCGTCGCGGCAACAACTTTCTCCTTCTCGAGATGGTCACTTCGTGTCGTGTGTGTTTGTTTTATTTTTGGTTGCCCGTGGATTGTATATGGAGACTAATTTATGTTGTCCCCCGTAGGGCATGGATTAGTCCAAATCCGTATTTTCTTAGATTTGGGTTTTGGTTTGGGTTTAAGGATCGTTAATCTCATTTGAGACTAAAATCAATTTAAATGTTTGTTAAGGATACATTAGTCTAATTTTAGACTAAGATCAACTTATCCATTTGTTAAGGATGCGTTAGTCTAATTTTAGACTAAGATCTACTTAACAGGATCATTTAGATCCAACAAAAGAGCATTTGGGCTCTATTGTTTTAGTTTAGGGGCTTTGCGATCCAGTTTAAAGACGTCATAGTCTAGTTTAAAGACATCTTAGTCTGTAAGGTTTAAAGACATCGTAGTCTGGTTTTGGTTTAACTGTTTGGGAATGCACCAAAACGTATTGGTTATTGGGACCCTCCACCTCTCTGAAGACGTTGAAGGATTACAACGGCATATATCAGAGGTATGAAGAGATGTACCCTTAAACCAATATCCCGATTTGGGGAATGGGATGAACATCAGTTTATATGTCATATGTTAGGAGAACACTAGTCATCTTTGGGACTATGATTAGTTTGGGGAGACCTGGACATGAGGGCTCGGTTGATTGGTAACAAAAAGGGTCATGGCTTCGGAAGACTTGGTTAATTTGAGCTAAGGTTGATTTACCTTAGTCACCCCATAGTACTAAGCATTGAATCAGTGTTAAACACTGGACTTTAGAGGAGCTCACGTGTGAACATATGAGGGGCCCCGAAGTGGGCATTGTTCCTTGAGTTTATTCCCTCATATATATATAAAAGTGCTGAGCATTTGGCTCACGTGTGAGCACGTAAGGCGCCCGAGGTGAGAACTGTTCTCTGGATTTTATTTCTCTTTTATTTATAAGTGCTAAGCACTTGGTTCATCAAACAGTCGTGTGGAGACACGTGAGGTGCCTTCAAAATGCGAGCGTTGTCTTTGGAATTTTCTCCCTCTTTTAGACACAATTGTTTGGGAGTCACGTAGGAACATGTGATGTCACACCCCGCTTCCCAGAGTACACTAAGGTAGGCACGTGACATAGACAACCATGCGACTTGTGGATAGGAATTATCCTTCCACAGTCACATTACGACTGTAGAGATATCAAGAACAAAAATAAAACTATCTAATACATGTCCATAAGCGAAATAAAATGAGTCAAGAATAATAATGCGGAAGCAAAAGATCCAATACAAGAATAACTGGAATGTATGTCCCATAATGCGGGCTCACATAAGGAATAAAATACTGAAAAGTAAAAGAATTAACTACTAATGAGTCCTCACTGCTCAGCCTGTTGGCCAAGTATTCCTGCTCGGACTGGAGCAAAGGTACGGAATCTAGGCCATGCAAAACCCAGACGTCAGCGCGTCATAACATCAAGCAATAATATATAAAACAAGGTAGCAAGACATGTGAATATAATCATAAATGGTAAAGCAGGTGTAACATCAATGTAAATCAGGACAGTGAAAGGTAGTGTACAGTGAGTAATCTAAATTGGTCTATTGGGTTGAATAGTCTCAAGTCTTTGAAATCAATTTGATGAATTGTCGATGTAACTCAATAGTATCCCGTGCATGCCCGGGACCACGGTCTAAGACTCTCGGGCTGAAACCGAGACATGCCGCTAGGCACTAAAACAGGAAATATATAAAGACGAACGATGTCAGCAGCATCATCCCGAGGCTGGCCTAGCCTCTAAAACTGATCAGTATAAGCAAGCAACTGTCGAGTTACAAGTCAGGTTTCATCATTGATTTCCCTATAACCCCAAGTTATATGTGTTCAAGTCATGAATTAAATAATCTAGAGCTAATTCCAACACGAGATCAGGCAGGTACAGGTTTGTCTGGATAGACAACAGGAACGGTCCGTAAGGACAACAGGTCAGGTTGTTGGCATTAGACACAAGATCAGGTAACAGGTAAGACCATGGTACATCAGGTCAAGCCAGGTAATATATAAAGGTGTCATGTTATATCAAGAGTTGTACAGTACCATGTCGTGTCAAGTAAAAGGTGTAATAGGTCATATCAGGGTGCACAAGATGTCATGTGGGTGCTCGTAATCCAACTAACATAACATGATTATAAATAAACAAGCATGGGTAATATCAGAACAATAAACTGGAACATGTAATATAATAAGCAAGTAGGTACAGATTAAATTATATCGATGCACGGTTATCATTTTGCGTTTAAGGGTTAGTTTCAACATTACTTATCTACAGTATAACAAATATGGATGTTAAAATCATGTCAATATGTACTAAATAGTCTAAACATGCAATTGAATATAAATCAGGTTAGATGTATGCAAACGGTTGTCCGACAGGGTATAAAATATAAAAGGGGTACTGTGGGCTATGCAAATAATTGTTATATGATTTAAATATGAATATGGATACTATGTTTAATAGAACTAAATGCAACCTGGTATGTTTGAGCTATGAATCTAAAATGATATAACGGACGTCGAAATGTTAAAATGGAAATTATGGTATTAAATGTAAACTACAGGTTTAACGTGCACTCAAATAGGTATATAGTAATTTAAATAGCATATATAGTGATTTAAATAGCATGTAGCAAGTTTCACTTGCCTTGATGGATCGCGAAGCTGTAAACGGAACGTCACGCGTCGGCGGGAAAAGTCGCGACGAGTGCACGGTACACGGAATGAGTCCCAACAACGAACAATGGGATCACCCGGGTCAGAGGTCCTCGCTGGGTCGTCGGAATCGTCGACGTCATGGCCAACTCCGGCGATCTTAACAGAACAACGAACACAAGAAACAAGATCTTAAGAAAAAGAAAAGGAAGGCAAGAAAAAGAGAATATAGGAGGAATGTGTGTACGATGGCTTACTGGTTTGCAGAGGGGTGTGCTAGCAGTGGCGGCGAGATCGACGACGGTGAGGGGCGCCGGTGAAGGGTTTTAGAAGAGCTAGGGTTTGGTTAGGGTTTGGGCTCGGGTTAGAAGTTGTTGGGGTTTTGTGTGCAGGGTTTTGGTTGCTGGAGGGAGAGCAGAGGAGAGGAAGGAGATGGCGATGGCGATGGTGGATGGTCGGCGGCGATGGGTTGTTGGGTTTTCCTCGAGTGTGTGTGCAGGGGAGAAAGGCTCGGGAAGAAGGAAAAGAAAAAAGAAGATGAAGACGAGGAGGAGGATGAGAAGAAGATGAAATGGAGGTGGTGACGAGGTTGGGTTCGAAGAGGCTGAGGAGGCGGCTAGGGTTAGGGTTTAGTTGCAATGGGTTCTGGCACGAACAGAAGAAGAAGAAGAGAAATATAAAGAAGGAGGTGAGTGCAGCGGGGAGGCGGTGATGCGATCCGAGGAGCGCACAGCAATTGCGAGAGGTGAGAGAGAGAGCGCGAGAGGAGAGAGAAAAAGAAGAGAGAGAGAGAGGGCTGCAGCGGAGGAGAGAGAAGGAGAAAGGGAAAGGAGAGAGGGAGAAAAGTGTGGGCCCGGCCAAGAAAGAGAGGATTCTGATTGGTGAGGAAATAAAAGAGAGAAAGCGAGATAAAGGAGGGAGAGAGAGTTTGTGGTGGGGTCGGGTGATTAAAGAGAAGATTGATTGGTTGGGAGAAAATTTTGATAAAAAAATTTATAAAAGATTTTCAATATTTTGAGGAATCATCTCGTTGGCTGAGTAAAAGAAAGGAAAAAGATTTCCATCTTAAAAAATATTTATCCCTGTTAGCTTAGCTGATAAAATAATGTAAGCTGTAAAAATATTTTTAAACTGATTAAAGAATTTTAAAAAAATAAATAGGATTTGGCGGAATACAAAATATTTCAGAATTGCGCCCGGGTCGGGTCCAAAATTTTGGATTCGAAATACGAAAATTATTAGCAAGTTCCAACAATTGAAATAAAGGATTATGTAACAGAAATGCGTACTCCCAAGAACGGACGCACGCACGTGTGTGTATCCATCTAAACACGTCCGTTCCACTGAACGGGACAAGAACACGATGCAAGGACGCTACCACAGGGTTTGGGGTATCATGCAGGCCATGTCATGTATTATTAAATTATTTTACGTGACTTAATTTGTTATATGCAAAATATGTAATGTTAGGGTAATCTATAACTAGGAAATAATAAGCTCAGGTAAGCGGGTTGAATATAAAGTGACTGCCATTCACAACCAAACATGATAAATGAAATAAATACTACAAACCACACATACGGCAACAGAGATTGGTATAATTGGACTCGGTTGTTACAGTATACCCAACTACTAAAAGAATTTCATCCTCGAAATTCTAAAACAAGAAAGGATAACCAATCAATCAAACTACAAGAATAGATGCGGAAACTTCTGCCGGATTTCATCTTCTCGTTCCCAAGTTGACTCTCTATGTGAGTGATTACCTAAGAAACAAGTACAAGAGGGATGACCTTGTTCTTAAGAACCTTCTCCCTTCGATCCACAATCGCAATCGGTCGCTCCTCAAAAGTCAAATCTTCTCGTACAGTCAGCTCAGAATGATCCAACACATGTGTATCATCACGAACATATTTACGGAGTTGAGATACGTGAAACACATCATGCACATTCGCCAAGGATTGCGGTAACGCCAATCGATATGCTACCTCACCAACACGCTCCAAAATCTCAAAGGGTCCGACGAATCGAGGAATGAGTTTTCCTCGACTTCCGAAACGAATCACTCCTCTAGTCGGTGATATCTTCAAAAATACCAAATCACCCATGGTGAACTCTAGAGGTCTTCTCGACGTATCTGCCCAACTCTTCTGTCTGTCTTGTGCAACTTTCATATGATTTCTGATAGCGTTAACTTTCTCAACTGTCTGCACAACCAAATCTGGTCCCAACTGTTCCCTGATTAAAAAATCAGGAAAAAGCTTCGGAAGAGGTATCACGTGCTCACACGTGACCAGTGGTCACGTGTTGGCACGTGATGGTTAAGCAGCGGCCAGAGAACAGAACAAAGAAGAAGAGAAGCCCATTACAGGGGTCACGTGCTCACACGTGACCAGGGGTCACGTGGTCACACGTGACCAGGGGTCACGTGGCCACACGTGACCGGCTTTAAAAGCCTTATTCTTTAACAGAATTAAATTCTGAAGAGATATCATTCAAATCTTTCCAAAATGGAGAAAAATTATCTGAAACCGTTGGATCAAGAATCTGAAGGTGATTAAATATCAACAATTTATGGAAAAATCTTGGACATGGAAAGATTTCCTCCTAAATCTAACCGAAATAATAAAGAGATATCTTTGGATTTAAAATCCAATGGTGAATAAAATTCACCTAATAATCTAAAGGCCCAGATTAATGATGAAGATAAATCAAATCTCCCAATAAACAAATCAAATCTTTTAATGAAAGATTCACTAAAACAGATTGATTCTTTTCCTTCTCCTATAAATAGGAGCCAAAAAAGAAGGAGAAAGAGAGAGAGAGAGAGAGCCTTGGAATCTTGAAAATTCAGAAGGAAGAATTTGATTCTCTACAAAAGAAAAACCCTAGGCAAGAAAAGAGAGGCTTCAAAAGAGAATTTAATTCTCAAAAGAATTTAACTCTTATATAAAGAAAAGAACTTAGTTCTTTCTCTGGTGGAGGATCTGCAAAGTGCACATCTTCCCATGAATTGAGAATTTAATTCTCATTGGGTTGAGATCCTGCCATGCAGATCTAAAACATAGATGAGGGATTGAATTTTGAGAGTTTAATTCTCACAGAATTATAGGAATTTAATTCCTTTAAGATAAAATTAGGGTTCAACCCTATATTATAGGAATTTAATTCCTTCAGAGTGGACAGAACTAGGGTTTAACCCTAATTAAGAACTTAATTCTCTCAAATTCACAGGAATTTAATTCCCTTAAAAGAAAAATTAGGGTTTCACCATATGCGAGATTTTAATTCTTTACATATATGGGAAATTTAATTCCTACAAAAAAGAAATTAGGGTTTAACCCTGTCTAAGAATATAATTATTCAGAAGAAAATAGGAATTTAATTTCTCTAAAGTTTATTGCTAGGGTTTAACCCTATGAAGAATTTAATTCTTAAAAGATGAACAAATCTTTAAAACATGCAAAGAACCAGAGTCACGTGCTACTACGTGACCCATGTAAAGATCCACATAAAAGAACTTTGAGGCAATGCCTCACGTGCCTCACGTGACCCCTGAAGGATACAAAGAAAAAGGAAACGGAAGCTATGTGCGCCCTTACGTGCTACCACGTGACCCCTTAGCAAAAGCTTTAACAGTTAAAAACCCACATTCCCATCACGTGACAGCACGTGATGCTCCAAGAGCAATTATAGAAAGTATTCAATACTTTTAGCAGAATAAAATAAGGGGAACCAGGGCGCTCTCACGTGTCCACATGTGACCCCTCTCTCCTTAGTGTTTAACACTAATTTGAAGACTTTGTTCCCAGTGTTTAACACTAATTTTCTTAGTTTTTAACACTAATTTGAGAACTCTATTTGCAATGTTTAACACTGATTTTCTTAGTGTTTAACACTAATTTGAAAACTTTGTTCCCAGTGTTTAACACTGATTTTCTTAGTGTTTAATACTAATTTGAAATCTCTGTTTCCAGTGTTTAACACTGATTTGCTTTAGTGTTTAACACTAATTTGAAATCTCTGTTTCCAGTGTTTAACACTGATCTGCTTTAGTGTTTAACACTAATTTGAAAGCCCTGTTGCTAGTGTTTAACACTGATTATCTTTTAGTGTTTAACACTAACTTGCTAATCTTATTCCCATTATTCAAGACTGTTGGTTTTTAGTGTTTAAAACTAGCTTTAGCCCAATTGGCTAAATTTCTAGAGGCAAAGCCTCTCCTTCAATAAACCAACAGAGGGCCAATATTCTAAACATGATTGGACTTAGCCCAAGCTGGCCATAAGTCCTCAATTCAAACTTAACTGGGCTAACGGGCTCATAATATAATTAATTGGGCTTAGTTCCAAATTGGGCCAAAGATTATTTAATCTACCTTGGTTCAATGGTACATCTCTTCACTCCTTTGATACTTGTAATTCCTCAACGTCTTCAAAGAGGTGACGGGTCCCGATGACCACACATTGATACGGACTGTGGGGTCCTTAAACTCATGGACTATGATGTCCTTAATCTTGACCGTGATATCTTAAAACTAATGCCGGACTGTGGAGTCCTTAAAATCCATGGACTATGATGTCCTTAACCTTGACCGGGATGTCTTAAAACTAACAACGGACTATGATGTCCTTAACCTTGACCGGGATGTTTTAAAACTAACAACGGACTATGATGTCCTTAACCTTGACCGTGATGTCTTAAAACTAACGTCGGACTGTGGAGTCTTTAAATCCACGGACTATGATGTCCTTAACCTTGACCGCAACATCTTAAAACTAACATTGGACCGCAATGTCCTTAAACTACCTATTGACCGCAATGTCACTAAACTAAACAACAGGACCCCCCTTAATTGCTCTCTTGTTGGATCTAAACGATCCCATTAAGTTGATCTTAGTCTAAAACTAGACTAACGTATCCTTAACAAACGTTTAAGTTGATCTTAGTCTTAAATAAGGCTAACGTATCCTTAAAACCAAACCCCCAAACCCAAATCTAAGATAATACGGATTTGGACTAGTCCACGCCCTACGGGCAACGACATAACTCAGTCTCCGTATACAATCCACGGGCAACCAAACACAAAACAAACACACATGACACGAAGTGACCATCTGGAGAAGGAGAAAGTTGTTACCGTAATGCGATAGCGTAATTAACTGCAGGGGCTTGTGCCTGCAGGGAAGAGCGTCCCCAGAATCAAAAACCCCTCAAGCGAGGGGGAATCTGACGAAGTCTGCTACATCGGACGCATCCGTTTAAACCTTCGATACATGGTGCCATAAATCAATTTGGCATCTTCGGAGAGGTGGATGGATAGCACCAATTAGCATCTGCCCCGAATCTCAGGCAAGACGTCCCCACGTCTTCTTGGCCGTCTTTCGGAGGGGAACAGATTCCGGCACGCCTGGTGGGACTTTTTCCTCTTTCCACTCCACACTTCGTGTGTCGTCTTCGCGAACGAATCGCGATTTATTAATGGTTGCCTTTGGGTTTCAAGTTACTAAGATTTGGACTTTTGCCTGGCGCAGAAATCAAGCATCAATGACATCTAACTGCTCGAGCTGCTCGAAATGCAAGTGCAACAGACGCTCCGCCTCACCTGGAGGTGTCGCCTATGGGCCTCAAGCGGCCTCCATTCTTGCCATGCCAGTAGAACAGGTGACTCAGGCCACCACCGGTCTGTTCTTCGGGACCATGCTCCCGCCTGCAAGCTTCACCATTCCAGTACCCGTACCGGAAGCGCAAAAGAATTCGGTCTTCGATCGGCTCACTGCTACAACGGCCCCTCTCAACGGGTCATCCAATGTCAAACCGGCAGCCTCGGTCTTTACCAGGCTAAACCTGAACTCTAATGGGCCTGCCAAGAAGCCCATGACCCCTGACATGGGCATCGCAAAGAAGATAGCTATCTCCATTCCTGAAGTCGTCAAGACAGCTTCTCCTGCTAAAGAGTCGGTCTTTTCAAGGCTGACTATTCCGGCTCCTGCTCCTGCTCGAGGGTCTGTTTTTGACAGATTGAACATCGCCACTCAAAAGACATCAGCCTTCAAGAGGCTGGCACCAGCGGCGCCTCATCCGGATAGGGAGCAAGACGAGACTATCCCTATCGCCGAGCCAGTCCCAACAGCTCGACACGCTCGACGTCTCCACTGGCGCCGAGTAAGGAAGGCCGGGGGTAACTCCCCCTCAGGGCTAACTCCACCGGTTCTGATGGTGGAAGTTGATGCTGTTGTTCCAACTGGGAACAGTTTTGAACCGCTAAGGAGGGTACGTAAGAACTCTCCGACTGCCAGGCTAAAAAGATCTCCTCCACCTGCGGAGAGTATTACAGATGCAAAGCCGGAGCAGCCCCCTCAACGGCTATCCTCCAAGATTTATAAGGACTGGCGACGGGTCCAAGACTCAGTAATTGAACAAGATCACTCTCGCCGGCAGAAGAGGGTGAAGGTTCGGGAAGAGAAGAACTGTCCTGTCAAACAACAAAGGACGACAACCACTTGGGTGCCCGCTGCAACGGCTCCCTCAACGTCGATTACTCAAAAGAGAGGAAGGCCGGAGAAGGTCCCTACGCCTACAGCTAACGTCAAAGACTGTAAGCCTAAACGCCCTAAGTCTGGGGGCATAGTGGTGCATACCGTTTACATGGCGTCCGGGAAGGAGGACAGCCGTACATCTACAGGTCATCGACCGCTCACACGATCGGTGACTAAAGCTCAGGAGCAGCAGCAGAAGCTTCAAGAAATGATGAATGCGATGGCCGCACTCACTAGGCCAAAAGAAAGCCCCGAAGCATCCTTGGATCAACGCCAGGAGCAGGAAACTGACGCTGAGTTACTTCGCAGGATACTAGAAAAGAAGGATAAAGAGGTTGCGGAACAAGCAGCTAATATAAAGCGAATGGCCCTTCTGTTCCAGGACATGGTGGGTATGATGATCCAACAAGATCCTCCTGCTGAAGATCCTCCGATCGTCCTTGAAGATGATAAAGGAAAAACGTCAAATCCTCCACCGGCTCTGTCAACTGCCAAGGAGGAGACAATTTCCAAAGCTGACTTGGACGAATATATAGCTCAGCAAATACGGGTTCACCAGGAGACTGAGTCAGCCGGTCAAGTTGTCAGAACAGGGCGACCGTATCCGAGCTGGTATGATCAGATCAAGTACCTGCCGGGCTATACAATACCGAAATTCCATGTCTATAAGGGGACGGGCAATCCCCACCAGCATGTTGCCCAGTTCAGGACGCTTTATGGCAACACTGGAGGCGACGACAAACTGCTACTTCACCAGTTTGTCGGCAGCTTGTCAGAAACGGTGTTCGAGTGGTACTCTGAGCTCCCGAACGACTCCGTCAAAACATTTGCGGAGATGGGCTACTATTTACGCAGCGATTCGCGAGCGCCAGCGAACGCATCCCGATAACGGCGTTGATTAATGCCAGGGTGAAACCAGGTGAGACGTGGGTCCAGTACGCTATACGCTGGCGAAACTTGTAGTCGAAATGTGAACAACGCATTGAGGAAGCGCCCGCGGTGGGCATGTTCGTGGGTACCCTAGATCTTCATGCAACTATCTCACAGTTCATGATGTTCTTTAAGCCAACCATGTTCCAAGCTTTGATCAACAAGTTGGCCCAGATGGACCAGATGGGTTACAGACCGTCTCCCCCGAAGCCGGAACCTCAGAATGACAAGGGTAAAGGGAAAGCAACCTTCGTTGCGAACGCTCAGCAGCAACCCAGTGCCCTAAAGCTGGCGGATCAACTGGAAGAAAGACGGTGGTATTATAATGAGAAAATGAAGCGCCCCTACTCATTCCCGCGGGATAAGACGAAGAGGCTATTCGAGCTGGCGGTACGCAACAGGCTTATCAACTTGCCAAACCCAAGGTGAACGCCGCAACCCAGTAAGGTGAATAACCCTAATTATTGCCCTTATCATCAAACGGTAAGCCATCCGATTGAGTATTGCTTCGTCTTCAAAGGATAGATTGAAGATCAATACCTATAGGGAAAGTTTGCGATGTCCGAGAAGTGGAAGGTGAACCCACCATAACCACACACTCCTAAGAAGACGGACGCACCGGGGGCAACTTGCTCTTTCATTAAAGAAGCTCCATGGAAAATCGTGCTTTCAGCAAAAACTAAAAGAATGCTGAATGAGCTCCAGACATGCCCGGCGATCAGGTGGAAGAACCTGCTGGAACCCCAGATCATTGAAGGGATGCTGAAGCCGCGCCCAACTCCAAAGATCGGTAGTAATGGCCCGAGCACTCACAACCAGCCGTCAAAATCTTCAAAGAAAAAGAAGAAGAAATCCAAGAAGCCCGTGAAGCCTGGAGACAAGCGCACGGACTTACAGAAACAGATTGACGCGCTGGAGGAGTACAATCAAAAGGCGCGGACTCCCATCACAATCCAAGAGTTCCTCAACCATGTCTTTCAGGAGGAAGATAATGGAGAAAGCTCGTCGGATGAATCCGAGAGATATGTGGCGAGTTGTCATGTGATCTCCCACTCGTTTACGGACGGTGAAAAAACTCCTGGCACTGAGAAACTGGGGGCACAGCCTGAACCAGAACTTGTGTGGCCGACAGACGAAATGATCGACGCCTTTATAGACGAGATTCGTTTGAAAAGTAAAGCCGATCGGAAGCATGAGATGGCCGCATCAAAAGGAGCCAAATGCAGGCGACTAAACGAAAGAGTCAAAGCACTCCCGTCAGATCAAAAGACATCCGATGCGGATAAAAACATATTCAAGACGAGGAAAAGGTTTGCCAAAGCCATGTTAATGGGAATGAAGCTACCACCCTCAGAAGAAAACACGCTCGATGGGGCGGAGAGGCACCTTAATTACTGCTCATATCATCAGAAGATTTCATACCCCACTGAGGAGTGCGACGCTTTTAAGATATGGTGGCAGGGATATGTTGCTTACCGGCAACATTTTAAGCGAAGGAAACGCAAAACTCGTCGAGAGCAGTGAAGTACAACCAACAGGCACAAAAGAACTACCGGCAACTGTTACACGGTCAACGCCGGAGGATCACAATTTCTCACCTTTGGGAGCGACTCTGATGAAGAAATGGCTCTAGGCCCTCTCTTTAAAGAATCCGTCTTAGGAAAAGAGGAAGAACCAGAGGCCTGCGAAAACATTCAGCTGCGCAATCGCACGCTCCCGGAAAAGAATCTCGGACCCGTAACTAGAAAAGATAAGGGAAAGGAAAAGGCCGCTGACGATATCGCTTTAGATGACCAAGTCATGAAAGAACTGACTGCCAAGGACCCTCCCAGGAAGAGTAAGGTGGACTACAATATCCTAGCGCACCTGAGGAAGCTACCCTCGCAGCTCAGCATTCTTGACGCCCTCTTATTATCAAAAGAAGCGAGAGATTCATTAATCAAGGCGCTGCAAGAGCCCGAGCAATTCCAAGCCTTCCTCACCGAAGAAAGGATGAAGGATGAACTGGAAGAAGTGCACACGGCCGATATCACTTTCGGTGATGAGGACCTTCTCCTTGGGACGTGCGACCACAACTGTCCCCTATACATCTCTGGATATTGCCATGATATCAGGATAGGCAAAATCCTAGTTGATAATGGGTCCTCCGTCAATCTCTTTAATGTTCGGGTGTTGAAGGAAATCTGCATGAGCGTTCAGCACCTCGCTCGTGATAAAATTACCATCTCCGGTTTTGACTCCCAGTCGTCACGGACTCTCAAATTTGTAATACTAACATTACGCTTCGGACTACTCTTCACGGACATTAAGTTTCACGTCATTGACGCCAAGACCTGCTACAATGCTTTGCTCGGTCGTCCCTGGTTACACGAGTACAACATCATCCCCTCTACGCAACATCAGTGTATGAAGTATTTCAAGGATGGTCTCGAGTACGCCGTAACAGGAGAGCTGAACCCATTCTCTATGAGCGAAGTCCGCAAATACAAAGATGCAAAGTACTTTTTACCAGATTTCGAGGACACGGAGAGGTGTCGCAAAACGGAGAACAAAGCCGCCGCCACCATTCTTGTTTTCGGGAGTGATACCGAAGAAGAAGAAGAAGAGATAGTTTACGCTGGGCCGTCTCGACGCAACAACCCAGGACCGTCCGCCCCCATATTGATCTTCGGAAGTGACTCGGAAGATGAGGTTGATGCTGTGTTCTCCAGTTGGTCGTCAATACAAGCATCCTCTGGCGATGATCAGAGTTTGCAAATTACCATGGTTCCGCGGGAGCACTACAAAGATCTTGGCGCGCTTGAAGCTTACAATGTGCAAGACCTGCAGACGTTTTACGTCCCTCCCGAACGAAAAGGTGAAAAGGCGATCCTATTCTACCGATCCACGGAAACAAGAGCGGAGAAAGAAATCTGGCACGGCGCGGATTCTACACTTGATGGGCTCCAACCTATCCATTTGCCCAGATATTATACGAATGGACTAAAACGGCTATTGAAGCACCAAGAGGTACCCTTAAAACAGGCTGTCCGACAAGCTCGGTTCTACAACAGGATTTGGGATGTCCCTGGGACTCAGCGCAAGCTGTCCAATGGGAAAATGGAAACGCTCGGGCTTGGATATATGAAATCCGAGAAACGGGAACGAGTCCATGCTAGCTACGTCATATATGACTTCGATGAAGAAGGGGACGCCCTGTCAGAAAACGCTGACCCCGAACCAAAACAAGATCCTGCAATCAGAATGCCGAGCCCGTCATTTGCAGAGCAAATGGACAAGCTTATCAGAGAAGCGGGTCAAAAGGTTCGAGATGACCATAATCGCGAAATGGCCATCTATGAGAAAGCCAGGACGCAACGCCTCCTTCAACATGCTGCAAAAGATGAAAATGCTCCTCCCTGTCAACCTGTGGTGCAAAAGGCCCGACGCAGAGGTAGAAACAAGTCAAAGAGCAGAAAAGGCGTTCGACAGCGACAAAGCGGGACCAAAAAGTCATGCGATCGGAAATCGAGCGGTCCGGATTTGTCCCTTATGAAGAAGATGAGTCAGGCATACTCTTTTCCTCAGAATAAAACATGGAAGATACTTGACCTCGCTATAAAACATCAAATGATAACACTTCCGGAGTCCAAGCACCCCGAGCAAGCCAACGAGGTCTCTCATCCATACTATTGCTCTTATCACCGAGCAATAGTACACCCTCTCGAAGACTGCTTTACCTTTAAGAACTGGGTCGAAGACCAGTACCAGTAAGGCAGGTTTGCTCTATCCAGCAGCTGGAAGGTAACGCCGCTACAAAACACGAACCCAAAGCCACAAGAGCAGAACCAGATCCACATCGGTCTTAGAAGCGAGTCCGTACTTTTCATATGATAACAATATCAAGAGGAGAGCCCGAGAATATGGATGACCTTCCCCGGTGCTTCGAAAACAGCGATGACGAGGTAATCTCAGAATTTCCACCAGCACCGAAAGAGCTGGAAGATGGCATACATACTACTGCAGATAACCTCAAGAAGATTGAGTTAGGGACATCAAATGACCCGCGACCGACATTTGTCAGCGAATTGCTATCTGAAGAAAGGGTGGCTGCGTTAAAGGACGTGCTTATGCGGCATAGAGATTGCTTCGCATGGAACTATTCCGAAATGTCAGGACTAGATCTAGAAATAGCTGTCCATAAATTGGCAATATCCCTGGACATCAAGCTTGAGATGAGCATCAACGCCGAAGTCAAGAAGCAGATCGACTCTGGGTTTATCTAAGAAGTTCAATATCCCGATTGGATCGCTAACATCGTCCCAGTGATGAAGAAAAATGGGACAGTGCGCATATGCGTGGACTTCCGGGATCTCAATAAAGCTTGCCCGAAGGACGATTTCCCAATACCGGTCACCGAGCTGATGATAGATAACACGTCCACTCACGAGGTTTTCTCTTTCATGGACGACTCATCAGGATACAATCAGATAAAGATGCACCCCGAAGACCAGAAGCACACCGCTTTCCGGACTCCTCTGGATATATTTTGCTACAAAGTTATGCCCTTTGGTTTAAAGAACGCCGGTGCCACCTATCAGAGGGCCATGACGAAGATCTTTAATGACCTCATACATGAAATCGTCGAATGTTATATCGACGATCTCGTGGTGAAAAGCAAATCGTACGAGAAGCATTTAGAGCATTTGAAGACCGTATTTCAACGCCTTCGGCAATACAACTTGATGATGAACCCCCTCAAATGCGCGTTCAGGGTATCCTCAGGTAAGTTCCTAGGGTTCATTGTTCGGCACCGAGGTATCGAGATAGATCCGTCGAAGATCAAGGCGATCATGGAAATGCCACCGCCAAGGACTCTCAAACAATTGCGGTCTCTCCAGGGAAAGCTCGCGTACATCCGGCGATTTATATCCAATCTTTTAGGCAAGTGCCGCCCTTACAGTCACCTGATGAAGAAGGGAACCCCGTTCGTCTGGGATCACAAATGCCAAGGCGCACTGGACGAGATCAAGCAATACCTGCAGAACCCGCCGGTGTTAGCTGCTCCAGTCAAGGGAAAGCCTCTTATTCTTTATACCACAGCCCTCGAAGGTTCCTTAGGCGCATTATGGGCATAAGAGAATAACCAAGGGAAGGAGAGAGCGCTCAACTATTTAAGTCGAGTTCTTCTGGGGGCAGAAAGAAACTACTCCCCTATCGAAAAGCACTGCCTTGCGTTGATCTTCACGATAACGAAATTCCGGCACTATGCATTGGCGCATGAAGTCCGTCTTATATCAAAGGTGGACCCCCTCAAATATCTGATGTCAAAGGCCATATTGACAGGGAGACTCGCTAAATGGGCCCTGATCTTAATGGAGTTTTCAATAACCTATCAGCCTCTTAAGGCAGTGAAAGGCTAAGCCATCGCTGACTTTCTCGCTGAGCATCCGATACCTACCGACTCTCCTTTGAATTGCGAGCTGCCAGACGAACATGCGTTTGACACGATCAACGGAAGTGGTACCCGGTGGGAACTCTATTTTGACGGAGCGTCTTCCATGAAGAAGCGTAAACAAAACACACCTATAATCAAATCAGGGGTAGGCCTCATCTTCGTAACTCCGCAAGGAGGGATAATAAGCTTCGCTTTCTCCTTGACAGAGCCGAGGACGAATAATGAAGCTGAATACGAAGCTTTGATAGCAGGCCTCAAGATCGCCATCGACATAGGAATTGAGAACCTCCTCATATACGGAGACTCCCAACTGGTCGTTAGTCAAGTAAACGGCGACTACCAGACGTGCAAGCCAGAGCTGGTGAAGTATGGCGAGAGAGTACAGCGATTGCTGACTCAAATTCCCTCTTACATGCTGGAAAGCATACCGCGTGCGGAAAATAGCAAGGCAGACGCGTTAGCCAAGCTCGCTAAAGAACTGGCTGATGAGAACCTCGATGACGTAAGAATCGTTGTACAAAGCCGTCGGGTTCTTGCTCCGGCAGAAATATCGCCGGAATCATTCGAGGAAAAGGAAGCAACTGAGCAGACGGCCCTGTAAATAAATGACCAAGAAAAGGTTGAAGATTGGAGAGAAGTCTTCATAGACTACTTCAAATCCTGTCGAACGCCTGAAGATGCATCCTCAAGACACCAGCTTATGAAGCGAGCCCTATCTTTTGCCTTCTTCAATGACACTCTATACAAGAGGTCATTTGATTCCCTGTGGTTGAGATGCCTGGGAGCCGAAGAAGCAGAAAGAGTCATCCAAGAAGTTCACAACGGACTCTGCGGTTCTTACCAAACCGGACCGAAGATGAAGTTGAAGATCAAACGAATGGGCTACTATTGGCCCACGATGATTCAGGACTGCCTCGAATATGCGAAGCAATGCCACTCATGCCAGATTCATAGGGACTTTATCCATCAGCACCCAAATCCTCTACACCCAACAGTGGCTAGCTGGCCGTTTGAAATGTGGGGAACTGACATAGTCGGCCCTATCGAACCAACATCATCCAGGGGACACCGTTTCATCCTAGTGACCACTGATTACTTCTCCAAATGGGCAGAAGCAGTACCGTTGAGGGAAGTGAAGATGGAGAATATCCTCCATTTCTTCAAGACGCACGTCATTTATCGGTTTGGAACGCCAAGACGGATCATCTCCGATAATGGGCCAGCCCACAGAAGCCACAAGATCAGCCGCTTTGCGCAACAACACAACATAGACTGGAGATATTCCTCAGTTTATAATCCCCGAGCTAACGGTCTAGCTGAGGCTTTCAATAAGACCTTGACGAAGATTGTGAAGAAGACGGTGTCCCGAAATAAAAAGGACTGGCACGGGAGACTACAAGAAGCTCTCTGGGCATACCGAAATACATTCAAAATGGCCACAAACACGACGTCGTACGCATTGGTATTCGGTACAGAAGCAGTACTCCCCCTCGAGATAGAGTTACCCTCTCTATGAGTGGCAGTCCACTACGAGTTGACGGACGAAGAAAATGCTCACTTTCGGCTTGAGGAGCTTGACGCCCTTGATGAAACCCGGCTTATAGCGCAACAAAATCTGGAGGCTTATAAAGCAAAGATGACGCGATCATATGAAAGATTGACCAAGCCGAGGACATTCCGCCAAGGCGAACTCATGCTAGCGGTCAAAAGACCTATAATCCCCAATCGCGCCAAGCGGGGAAAATTCGAGCTGAACTATGAAGGCCCGTACATCATAGACAAGGTCTACCAGGGTGGAGCCTATCTACTCATGGATATGCACGGTGAAAGACCTTGCAGGCCAATAAATGGTCGCTTCCTGAAGAAATACTACGCTTGACGGGTTAAGGCCTAGGTCAATGATAGATGACGATGACCATGTCCGCTCGATATCTTCCTAAGCCCGAACTCTATAAGTAGTAACCGGCCTTCTTTAAAAATGGACCGAAACGTCCTTAAACTAATGACGGACCGAAACGTCCTTAAACTAATGAGGGACCACTATGTCCTAAAACTAGCTGTTGACCGAGATGTCGGTAAACTACGATGGATTTCAGCATCTCAAAGCCGATACAAAAAAAAATGATACAAAAAAATAATAATAAAAATAAAAACGGTATGTCCATATGCGAAATGGGCACGGATGAAAACCCGAAAGGGCTCCGTGAGTAAAAACAACAGGGCTACCGGCGAGTGTTTGTGAAAACCCGAAAGGGCGCAACCTCGTTAAAGGACACTTGCAGGGTCCTCATGACCTTGTAAGGAGAAACCACCCGCGTGAGATCCTTACGACTCACAAGGGAGCAACACACTTAGGAGTCCTCACGATTCCTAAGGAGAAATTACACTTGCGAGATCCTCACGACTCGTAAGGAGAACTCTCTTATGGGACCCTCACGGCTCATAAGATTTGAAAGTCTTAAGTTACAGAAACCTAAACCTGTTCTTAAGCAACCCCCCCCCACACACAACCTTCGATATTGCCCTACAAGCGGCTCATACTGACCTTTGTATACAATCCACGGGCGCGAGTAAACATTTCCCTAACCAAGTCCCATCCGTGACTAGGGATATGTTCATATGGTGAACAACCCTTGTAGGCCCTCTCGACTTAAAAGGAGAAAACCATTTTGTAAGATCCTTATGACTTACAAGAGAACATGCACTTAAGAATCCTCACGATTCCAAAGGAGAAAACACACCTACAAGATCCTCACGACTTGCAGGGAGAAATACCTTTGTGAAACCCTTACGGCTCATGAAGTCAAAAGCCTTAGTCGACAGAACCCTTAACCCTGTTTACTAAGCCACTTTTGTTCAACATCGACAAAGGCAAATGATGATTCGCTCCTGGCAATATCCCAGTTGTAGCGGTGCTGATGCCGAAATCGGTGTCTAAATCCAAGCTTGCAGCGAAAAGCCAGCAAGCCACACATGCATACGAAATAGCCGAAATGATGGGGCAACTTGCAATAAAAAGCAGCAAGTAAAAATGTAGGCATGAAAAATAGCCGAAATGATGAGGCAACTCGCAATAATAAGCAGCGAGTAAAAATAAAATAAATAGCCGAAATGATTGGGCACCGCGAAAAATAGCCGAAATGATGGGGCAATCGCGACCTTCGTGATATAAAAACTGAAATGATAGAGTATCGCGGAAAAAGAAATAAAATAAAAATGAAATTTATACCCTACAAGAAATGTTATATCAATCCCTGTATACAATCCAGGGGCGCAAACAAAGAGGAATCACACTCCTCCTCCACAGGTTTCATCAGAAGGAGAAGCCAAATCGCGACGGGCCACAAGTCACCTAGAGATCGTCTCAACACTCGTCTCGTCACAACGGACACAACATCAAATGAAGCAGAACAGCGGCAACTCCCAGTTCCATGGCTCGGCGATATACAGATCACCAAGATTCAAACCCTCATTCCGTGAAATGCGGATACAATCAGCGAAATTCCTGGTCACGTAGAACGCAGATAACATCACTCTTTGACCCCGTGGGAAACGTCCAGAGCGGATCCTGGTCCTCGCAGAGCACGGCAGTGAACCCGTATGAAGCATCCAGAGCGGAGCCTAGTTCTCGCCGAACACGGCAATGAACCCGTGTGAAGTATCTAGTGCAAAATTCCTAGTCACGTAGAACGCGGATAACGTCACACTTTGACCCCATGGAAAATGTCCAAAGCGGAGCCTGGTCCTCGCCGAACACGGCAGTGAACCCGTGGGTAGCATCCAGAGCAAAATTCCTGGTCACGTGGAACGAGGATAACGTCACTCTTTGACCCCGTGGAAAATGTCCAGAGCAGAGCCTGGTCCTCGCCGAACACGGTAGTGAACCCGTAGGAAGCATCCAGAGCAAAATTCCTGGTCACGTGGAACGTGAATAACGTCACTCTTTGACCCCGTGGAAAACGTCCAGAGCGGAGCCTGGTCCTCGCAGAACACGGCAGTGAACCCGTGGAAAGCATCCAGAGAAAAATTCCTGGTCATGTGGAACGCGGATAACGTCACTCTTTGACCCCGTAGGAAACTTCCAGAGCGGATCCTGGTCCTCGCAGAGCACGGCAGTGAACTCGTGTGAAGCATCCAGAGCGGAGCCTAGTCCTCGCCGAACACGGCAGTGAACCCGTGTGAAGCATCTAGTGCAAAATTCCTGGTCACGTGGAACGCGGATAACGTCACTCTTTGACCCCGTGAAAAACGTCCAGAGCGGATCCTGGTCCTCGCAGAGTACGGCAGTGAACCCATATGAAGCATCTAGAGCGGAGCCTAGTCCTCGTCGACCACGACAGTGAACCCGTGTGAAGCATCTAGTGCAAAATTCCTGGTCACGTGGAATGCGGATAACGCCACTCTTTGACCCCACGGAAAACGTCCAGAGCGGAGCCTGGTCCTCGCCAAACACGGCAGTGAATCCATGTGAAGCATCCAGAGCAAACATTGGACTGTGGAGTCCTTAAAATCCACGGACTATGATGTCCTTAACCTCGACTGTAATGTCTTAAAACTAACGATCAACCACCATGATTCTAGACTGAATTTACCTTGGTTTAAGGGTACATCTCTTCACTCCTTTGATATTCGTCGTTGTAATTCCTCAACGTCTTCAAAGAGGTGACGGGTCCCGGTAACCACACGTCGGACTGTGGAGTCCTTAAATCCGCGGACTCTGATGTCCTTAACCTTGACCGTGATATCTTAAAACTAACATTGGACTGTGGAGTCTAAATCCACGGACTATGATGTCCTTAACCTTGACCGTGATGTCTTAAAACTAACCTTGGACTGTGGAGTCCTTAAACCCACGGACTATGAGGTCCTTAACCTTGACCGTGATGTCTTTAAACTACGGTACCTTGAAAAACATCCCAAAGCAACCCCTGACCCTGTGAAATACGGATAAGGGCGACCGCACCCAGCACTCGCGGGTCCTCACGACCTGTAAGGAAGAAAACTCTCTTGTGAAATCCTTACGACTCCCAAGAGAAAACCCGCTTAAGAATCCTCACGATTCTTAAGAAGAACTTACACCTATGGGATCCTCTCGACCTGTAGTGAGAAAAACTCTTTATGAGATCCTTACGGCTCATAAAGCTCAAAAGTCTTAGGAGGCAGATCTTAACCCTGAATTCTAAGCCATCGCTGCCCTGCAAAGAGATCAAGATAAATTGTCCGCAGAACACATTCAATAAAAAGGAGACACACCATTGAGAAGAAAAATATGTCTTTATTTATAAACCAAAATGGATACAAAGTACAATTCATGAAAGAACAAAAAGAAAATACTCTCATTCAGGAGTATGTACAAAAAGAAAGGAAAAGATACAAGTTTTCAAGCCGGCGGGCAATTTAGCAATTTTGCTAGCTCATCCTTCTTTTGCTGGGCCATAGCTTCATAATTCAGGATTGCCAGAAGACGGGCCTCCGCCTGAGCCTGCTGGGCCTGATACGAGGCGAGCCGGCCTTCGAGCTCTTTCTCAGTAGCCTTGTGAGCCTCGACCCTTTCGCGAGTGAACACGGCAGCTTTATCAAGAGCCACCACCTCTCTGATAGACTCTTGAAGTACCCGTCAGAGTTCATACGCTTTATTGGCTTTGGCTGTGAGGCTGGTTTGAAGCTCGCTCAATGCCTTAGATGCCAGCTTCCTTTCCGAGAATTGGCGGCCAAGCCTCTTCTCGCATGATGCCATGTTCGCTACACATCGCTCTACCAGATCACGCAAGCCCGCTATCACGACCACAGCCTCTGAAACAGGATAGGTACGCTCGGGACTGTATAAACAAGCCCCGGTTGATAGCAATAGTCGATCTAAAACACACGCACATCATCGGGTATGGAAGTAACAAGAAAATTTCCGATGTATATCCTATCAAGCGTGCATTTGCAACTATATGAATATCCGAAAAGAAATAATACTCGAAGCTCTGATGTATGCAACATGGTGATAGTGGTCGTAATTAAAGAAAGTTCTCATAGGAAGAATACAAAGTTCATTTATGCAAGCAGAAACATACATACGAGTGCCCAGCATACATGAAAGTTCAACGTAAAGCATGCGAAAACTAATTTGAATATACTACGCTAATGGGAAAAGGTCGCCAAATAAAGGATCGGTAGCGTAAGGGTTAACAAAACAAAGAACAAAATTCTCCATCTCTCTCTCTGCTCTCTCCAACACATCAAAGCGACGGTTCTCGCGAGAAGTCGCTCCCCACCGATTGACGCCATGTTCGTCTGCAAAAGCAGACATAACAGCCCGCCGGGCTCTTATTTCGCTCAAAAGGTGAACTGAGCGATCTTTGAAAGCCTAAGTAATCAGGTACGCCTCATGAAAACCCTCGAGCTTTTCTTCAGCCGCATCGAGCATCACCAGGGTCATCTCTGCCGGGTGAGGAGGGACGTCGGCAAGCACGGCAGCAAGAATCATCCAGAGCCAGAGGGAGCCCATTGGGAGGGGGAACCCCCTACGGGTCGAGAGTTCATATACCGCTGAGTCGCATTCGTCGTCGGTAAGGAGGGGATCCACTAATCGTGCGGCGAAACGCGGGATCATCTCCTCGATAGGCACTTCCCATGGCTGTCGACGAGCATGAGGGCGGTTGCAGACCATGGCACTCAGTTGTCTCTCAAGGCAAATCATACCAAACTGAGAATAGATTTCTCTGTGAAGAGAAAATAGGCTATGGCCTCAAGACTATAAAGACGAGCATTAAATGCTACGCGCGGAGAACATTGCGTGATGGAACTATTTCCAAGGCCCAAAAAGAGGAAGGCATTGGAAATCAAGAAAGGGAACTATTTCCAAGGCTTCTTTTCTGCATCTAATGCCATGCACAGAAACATGGTATCAAAGTTGAACAGCCCCATCAAAGGGACCCCACGTGCGGAGCACGTGAGCATCAATCTTGACGTACACCGAAAAGGAAAAATTGTGCCTTACACGCTAAACACATCAGCAAAAGCAATAGCAAAAATGACAAAACACCAAAATAAGGCATGCAAACACAGAAGGACACGATAAAACTTATCATTCGTGCTTTAAAAAGTTCGTACAAAATGAAAAGAACACGTTTACAACGGCAAGACCTCAGACGCAGGGCATGGATTGAGGAACTCGAATGTAACTTTGTCCAAGATCTTCCAAGCATTTCGAACCGTCCTAGTATGTTATCTCTCACGATCACAAGCGTCGGGGTCCTCACGGATGTCCTCCACCCTCCGATAGGCGGCAAGTATGGCTGATTGCTGAAAAGCCTGATGCAGGAGATCAATAAGATTGTCTCGCCTTCTCTTTAAGATCAGGTTCATCAGATACGCCGAGTGTACTTTATCCTCGGCGGTGTCCAATGCCCTGAGTGGTACGCCAGTACAAAATAAAGGGAGCGCTTCCCAGATCGTCTTCACGATGAGTTTCAAAAGAGAAGAGCGACGAGGGAGTAGCCGGCCATTGTACTCGTAGAAGTGGCCCATGATCTCGGTACACTGAGCGTTAGTGAATTCCTGGTTCTGGCTGCGCCCCAATGCACGAATGTTTCCGTAAGAAATGATCTCGTCAAGATCATACCAATGGTCAGCCATAGTAACTGAAATAAAAATCATGAGAATTTAGTGGACAAGCCAATAAAAAAGAACGCTTGTCTAGATGGACAGTGGACTCTGCACATTCCCTAGGGGAAAACACCATTACAAGCTTCTTTTCTATTGGTTGCAGGAGGACAACCCAGGGCAAGAAAACCCTAAGAAGCCCCCATGGGAAGAACTTAGTTTTTCGTAGGAATTAAATTCCTTTTGAAAAGGGGAATTAAATTCCCAGAAACATTTTTTGGGATGGAATTAAATTCCATGGATTTGAACCGCCACCATCATCTCCCTAAAGATCATATGAACCCTAAGAGATCTACTGTTCGAAGATTAAATGGTTTTCTATTTTTGTTGATGAACTTGAAAAAAAATGGGTTAATGTTAAAAGGGGTGAAACCCTTGGTGTGGATTTAAAATCCAGAGAGTTTTTGAAAAATATATATAAGGGTTCCTCAATCGTTCAAAGATCACTACATGAAGAGATGAGTTTTCCCTGAACAGAGTTAAATTCTGAAGATTGTGGAGCAGAGAACTAAGCTCTGGAAAAGGAGAATTAAATTCTCAGAAAAAAGTTTGCAAGGAGGAAGATGAAGCAAAGTGGAGGCTCTTCTGAAAGGACATGGGCATTTACAGGATGGGATGGAAAAGGTTTCATCTACCCTACTCCTAAGGCAGATTCGACGGTCACAAAAGTGACAGCGTTGCACCCACGTGCAGACACGTGAGAACAACACTGTGAGGGCATTTGTTCCCTGATTAAAAAATCAGGAAAAAGCTTCAGAAGAGGCATCCCGTGCTCACACGTGACCAGTAGTCACGTGTTGGCACGTGATGGTTAAGCAGCGGCCAGAGAACAGAGCGCAGAAGAAGAGAAGCCCATTCCAGGGGTCACGTGCTTACATGGGACCAGGGGTCACGTGCTCACACATGACCAACATTTACGTGGCCACACGTGACCGGCTTTAAAAGCCTTATTCTTTAACATAATTAAATTCTGAGGAGAGATCATTCAAATCTTTCCAAAATGGAGCAGAATTATCTGAAACCGTTGGATCAAGAATCTGAAGGTGATTAAATATCACCAATTTATGGAAAAATCTTGGACATGGAAAGATTTAACCCTAAATCTAACCGAAATAACAAAGAGATATCTTTGGATTTAAAATCCAATGGTGAATAAAATTCACCTAATAATCTAAAGGCCCAGATTAATGATGAAGATAAATTAAATCTCCCAATAAACAAATCAAATCTTTCAATGAAAGATTCACTAAAACAGATTGATTCTTTTCCTTCTCCTATAAATAGGAGCCAAAAAAGAAGGAGAAAAAGATAAAGATATAAAGCCTTGGAATCTTGAAAATTCAGAAGGAAGAATTTGATTCTCTGCAAAAGAAAAACCCTAGGCAAGAAAAGAGAGGCTTCAAAAGAGAATTTAATTCTCAAAATAGTTTAACTCTTATATAAAGAAAAGAACTTAGTTCTTTCTCTGGTGGAGGATCTACAAAGTGCACATCTCCCCATGAATTGAGAATTTAATTCTCATTGGGTTGAGATCCTGCTATGCAGATCTAAAACTTAGAGGAGGGATTGAGTTTTGAGAATTTAATTCTCACAGAATTATAGGAATTTAATTCCTTTGAGATAAAATTAGGGTTCAACCCTATATTATAGGAATTTAATTCCTTCAGAGTGGACAGAACTAGGGTTTAAACCTAATTAAGAACTTAATCCTCTCAAACTCACAGGAATTTAATTCCCTTAAAAAAGAAATTAGGGTTTCACCCTATGCCAGAATTTAATTCTTTACATATATGGGGAATTTAATTTCTACAGAAAAGAAATTAGGGTTTAACCCTATCTAAGAATATAATTCTTCAGAAGAAAATAGGAATTTAATTCCTCTAAAGTTTATTGCTAGGGTTTAACGCTATGAAGAATTTAATTCTTAAAAGATGAACAGGTCTTTAAAACATGCAAAGAACCAGAGTCATGTGCTACCACGTGACCCCTGTAAAGATCCACAGAAAAGAACTTTGAGGCAACACCTCACGTACCCCACGTGACCCCTGAAGGATACAAAGAAAAAGCAAACAGAAGCTATGGGTGCCCTCACGTGCTACCACGTGACCCCTTGGCAAATGCTTTAACAGTTAAAAACCCACATTCCCATCACGTGACAGCACGTGATGCTCCAAGAGCAATTATGGAAAGTATTCAATACTTTTGGCAGAATAAAATAAGGGGAACCAAGGCGCTCTCACGTTCCACACGTGACCCCTCTCTCCTTAGTGTTTAACACTAATTTGAAGACTTTGTTCCCAGTGTTTAACACTGATTTTCTTAGTGTTTAACACTAATTTGAGAACACTATTTGCAGTGTTTAACACTGATTTTCTTAGTGTTTAACACTAATTTGAAAACTTTGTTCCCAGTGTTTAACACTGATTTTCTTAGTGTTTAACACTAATTTGAAATCTCTGTTTCCAGTGTTTAACACTGATTTGCTTTAGTGTTTAACACTAATTTGAAATCTCTGTTTCCAGTGTTTAACACTGATCTGCTTTAGTGTTTAACACTAATTTGAAAGCCCTGTTGCTAGTGTTTAACACTGATTATCTTTTAGTGTTTAACTAACTTGCTAATCATATTCCCAGTGTTCAACACTGTTGGTCTTTAGTGTTTAACACTAGGTTTAGCCCAATTGGCTAAGTTTCTAGAAGCAAAGCCTCTACTTCAATAAACCAACAGAGGGCTAAACATGATTAGACTTAGCCCAAGCTGGCTATAAGTCCTCAATTCAAACATAACTGGGCTAACGGGCTCATAATATAATTAATTGGTCTTAGTTCCAAATTGGGCCAAAGATTTTTTAATCTACCTTGGTTCAAGGGTACATCTCTTCACTCTTTTGATACTTGGCGTTGTAATTGCTCAATGTCTTCAAAGAGGTGACGGGTCCCGATGACCACACATTGATACGGACTGTGGGGTCCTTAAACTCATGGACTATGATGTCCTTAACCTTGACCGTGATGTCTTAAAACTAATGCCGGACTGTGGAGTCCTTAAAATCCACGGACTATGATGTCCTTAACCTTGACCGGGATGTCTTAAAACTAACAACGGACTATGATATTCTTAGCCTTGACCGTGATGTCTTAAAACTAACGCCGAACTGTGGAGTCCTTAAATCCACGGACTATGATGTCCTTAACCTCTACCGCAACATCTTAAAACTAACATTGGACCGCAATGTCCTTAAACTACCTATTGACCGCAATGCCACTAAACTAAACAACAGGGCCCCCCTTAATTGCTCTCTTGTTGGATCTAAACGATCCCGTTAAGTTGATCTTAGTCTAAAACTAGACTAACGTATCCTTAACAAAGGTTTAAGTCGATCTTAGTCTCAAATGAGGCTAACGTATCCTTAAAACCAAACCCCCAAACCCAAATCTAAGATAATAAGGATTTGGACTAGTCCACGCCCTACGGGCGACGGCATAACTCAGTCTCCGTATACAATCCACGGGGAACCAAACACAAAACAAACACACACGACACGAAGTGACCATCTGGAGAAGGAGAAAGTTGTTACCGCAATTCGGTAGCGTAATTAACTGCAGAGGCTTGCGCCTACAGGGAAGAGCGTCCCCACAATTAAAAACCCCTCAAACGAGGGGAAACTGACGAAGTCTGCTACATCGGACGCATCCGTTTAAACCTTCGATACATGGTTCCATAAATCAACTTGGCATCTTCGGAGAGGTGGACGGATTGCACCAATTAGCATCTGCCCCAAATCTCAGGCAAGACGTCCCCATGTCGTCTTGGCCGTCTTTCGGAGGGGAACACCAACAATCTTCGTTTACCAATATCGTCCCAACAAACAGGTGAACGACACTTGCGACCATATGAAGCTTAGAATGGAGCCATCTGAATAGTTGCCTGGAAACTGTTGTTGTAAGAAAACTCCACCAAATGTAGATGATCCTCCCATAAACCCTTGAAGTCCAACATGCAAGCTCTCAACATATCTTCAAGGGTTTGGATCGTTCTCTCCGACTGGCCATCTGTTTGAGGATGATAAGCTGTGCTAAATTTCAATCGAGTCCCCAAACTTTCCTGTAAGCTCCTCCAAAAGTGTGATAAGAACCGAGTGTCACGGTCGGACACGATGCTCACCGGTACTCCATGCAATCTTACAATCTCCTGCATGTACCATTCTGCCAAAGTTTCTGTTGACTGACCAACCCGAAAAGGAATGAAATGAGCTGCCTTGGTTAAACGATCAACAATCACCCAAACTGCATTGTTGCCCTTTGGACTCCGTGGTAGAGCTGTCACGAAATCCATGGTTATATATTCCCACTTCCACTGAGCAATCGGAAGTGGTTGCAATAAACCAGCAACCCTTTGATGTTCAGCCTTAACTTGCTGACACACCAAGCATTTGGCCACAAAGTGGGCAATCTCCCGTTTCATGCCTTCCTACCAGAAATACTGCCGTATGTCTCGGTACATCTTCGTGCCTCCTGGATGTATGGAATATGCTGAACTGTTCGCCTCCTTCATAAGTTCTTCGCGAATATCTCCCTTTGGCAGACACAACCGGCTACCATATCTCAACGAACCATCTTCATGGATCAATAAATCTGTTCGAAGTCCAGATTCAACCTGTTCTCGAAACTTTTGCAATCTAGGATCCTGCGATTGCGCTGCTTTAATATTCTCGATCAACGACGAATGTACCTGCAGCTGCATCAACTGTCCCGAAGAATGCTGTAGCACAACCTCCAAATCACATCTCCGAAAGTCTTCAATGAGTTCCTTCTGAGCAGTCAACGTCTGAATTGCTGGTAACCGACTGAGCGCATCCGGCCCGACATTAACTTTCCCCGGATGGTACTTAAGATCAAGATCGTAATCAGCCATCAGCTCCAACCATCTACGTTGCCTCATATTGTAACACCTTAGAATGTGTTTTGTAGCTATTATATTTTAAAATGTGGTTTTTAATAAAAAGTTTACCGAATTAAGTTTTAAATATTTTATCTTATTTAATGTGTATTTTATTAGAATTTTATTAGGCACACACACACTTGTGCATGATAACTAGGGTTGTTTTTGGGGTTAAACCATGATTAGCAACCATGGTTAACCAACCTTTTTCTCTAACCTAGTTTTATTACTTGTTTATGTGTCATGATAGTTTTAAATGGGTTTTAATTTTGAATTGGTGTTTGGTGCATGGTTGACTTTGAGAGAGAGGGAGAGAGAGAGAGAGAGAGAGCATGGGGCATCATGGCCTTTGCCATGCCTCATTTAATGAGGAAAGAGAGAGTGAGAAGGGGTCTTTGGAGTGTGCTCTCATTTCTCCACCTCATTTTCTATCTCTCATTCTCTCACTCTCTCACAAACACACACACACTGCAGAGAGAGAGAGAAGAAGCAGCAGCAGAAGCAGAAGAAGGAAGCAGCAGCAGCAGCACAGGCAGTGGCAGCAGCAACAACATCAAGAGCATCTTCCTCACCATCATCAGCATCACTATCATCATCATTACCATCAACAGCAGCAGCAGGAATAGAAGCAGCAGCAAGCAGCAGTGACAGCAGCAGCAACACTAGGAGCAGCAGCAACAGAGGCAAGCTCCAGCAACTGCAGCAGCCATCACCTCCTCCATACACCTCTTCACCTGCTCTCTAGGGTCCAATAGGGTATATTTCCGAACCCTATTGTTTGGTTGTGCAGCTTGTGTGCTAATTAGCTTGTTTAGTGCTAAATTAGCTAGTTTAGTGCTAGTTTTGGTGATTTGTGAGGTATTGTGGTAATTTGTTGGATGTGTTGGATACCCTAGTTTACTTAAGTGCTAATAGGGACATTGCAACTGAGAAATCCCCAGATTACACTAAAATACCATATAGTTTGTGATTTGTGCAATTTGTGACTTTTGAGGTGATATTTATGACTTTTGTGATCTGCTATAGACCCGATGCCTACAGAATAAAACTAGAGATGACTGGAGCATGTACACTAGGTATAGATAACACCCCCAGAAGACGAGCCTCTACCCCCTTTGTCTGGCTGCCAATTTCTCCATTCTGGCCGCAATTTGCGGCCAGGAAGAGGAATTGGGTGTTGAGGTTTTGTGTGGAGCTTTATTCTGGGTTGTATAGGTCCTTGGTATGTCTAGTTTTGTAATATTGTACCTGTAGGAAAATCTGGGACTATATATCGCTTTTGTGTTTAGTTGTGTTTGCGCGATACGCGCGATACGTGTGTGGGTTCTGTGATCCAGCGTATCGCGGCGTGTCGCGATGGTTTTTAGACGCGTACACACACGATTCAGCGTATCGTGCACACGCGCGTTTAGTTCGCGACGCGAGTTTCTCGTTTCGTTTCGATATCGCGTTTCGAAAGATATTGGGCTTATATGTGTTTTCATGTCGTATTTACAGGTGTGCAGGCAGGAGCTACGGACACAGCTACAGGGGGAGCAGGTGATAGGATTCACCCAGCGTGGAGTTTAGGTGAGTAGATATAACATCTACAGGGGAATCGCCCGCATGGCGTTATGCGTCTGGGCTAGGATTCAATTTCCTGTCGCACTTTCTATGTCATTGTAGAATTGCGTATTTACAGCATTTCCTAGATATAGCTATATACTGTGACTAGCAGCCGTAGGACACTGCACACATTATTGACGGTTCATGTTGCACGAGCACGGATTGCATGCTACACACACATCGTCAATAATTGCCATGTCACACACTACCCCTTATAGCTACCATTGCTTGCCACACTTGACATCTAGTTTATCGGTATACCTATAGTGTATCATACCTTTAGTGATAGGTATATTTTCACTTGCGATACGGCTACAGGTATACCTCCTACATATTTTACTTATACCGGGAGGGATTTCCTACATATGTTACTATACCCAGGGGGGTATACGACATCAGTTCCTATAGGTAGATACCTAGACTTAGCTATACCTGTATGTTAGACACGTATCCAGTTGCAGATACCTAGCTACTTTTACTGATGTTACTTAGCTGTACCTTATCATGATTTCGCATACATCTGGTTCAGCTATATACTTGTGTTTACCTGCGTGCATTCAGATATATCGCATACTTCTATTCCTGTATTTATGCATTGTTTATCTGGATTTCATATGATGTTTTCGGGATTTGGGAACCGCGGGAGTTCATGAAATTATGCATACATGTAACAACCCGGTTTCCTTGATATGATATTTCGAGCGTCCCCCATGAGTTTTATCGGTGCTGATTACCTACTCCATACGAGGTGTGGTTGCCGTATGAGAGTACATGGCGGGGCCCGGTATGGTTCCCCTCGGCAAGAAGATCGATGGGTTTGCCGATTGAGCCTGGAGGCGGGCGAGTACCTACCGGTGATTGTTGGACCTGGCAGTTGTCTGGAGGCTACTGGCCAGAGTAGAGAGATGGATACGGGATGACCTGTACTGTCGAGGCCGAGGGCCGACACTGCAGACGGACCCCGTGGGCTGTCCGGACTGACGGAGCCCCATATACGAGGATTTCTGTGTCGATGCTTGGTACACGGTTTCATGATATTTCTTTAACCCCTTTTTGTATATATAACAGGGGACTTAGCCGTTGTTATATATACCCTTACACCAATATTAGTGGAATGGGACGCTAATATATGTGTATTGCCCCCATCATATTTATTTCTGTACATGTATATATATCTTTAGGATGTTAGATTCATATTGAGATTGGACTTGGGATACTAGGTGATTCATTGGGATTTGGACATTGGATATACCTATGTGATTGGTGACTTGTACATTCGGATATAGGAGATTACCTGATATTGTACATACGAGATATGTGAGACCCACTTGATGTTGTACATGTGATATATGTGAGATACACTGATATTGTACACACTAGATATGTGGGATATACTCGACATTGTACATTGAGGAGATGTGAGACTTATTTGATGTGAGTGCCCAATGTGGGGCCTGGTTTGAGGATTTGGGATTGGAGTATATTAGTGGATTGTGATCCTGCCACGACGTCAGGTTTCCGTGGAAAGTGACATATTCCACCCTACACCTCACCATTACCTATTTTATGCACAGATTCATATATTGGTAGTACTTGTGGTGTACCCTTATGATAGTTGCATATTTGCTTTCTCATATCTCTATTGCACTGACATTGCATACCACTATCATGCCATCATTGCTTCACTTATTGATCGTACCTGCTAGTGTACTCTCTTTATCTCAGCATTTCATGACATATTGTTACTACTGTAATCGCATATCTTAGATTCATGCTGTACGTGCATTCCTGCGATTACCTGCATATGTTTTATACTATTCACGAGTTGGCAACTCACCCCCGTTGTGCCACAGGTGTTTCAGGTCTTTCCCCAGAGTAGTCGAGGCAGGCTATTCCCCTATCCAGCTATCCAGCTACCATCTTTTGCTACAGATACCGCATCAGCTCACAGTACCATTTTGCATAGGTGGGTTAGACGGTTATCTGTATTATATTTTGTACCCTCGTTGTATTGTACTCTCCATCTACTGTTGTATTATTGACATAGAGACTTGGTGAGGACGTTATGTGTATTATGGTGGATTTGGTGTCTTTATATATGCAGCTTTTTCTCTACTGTCCTTATTCTTCTGTTGTATTCATATTGACTAGTCTTTATAGAAAAAAATGGGGTGTTGCTAAAATTTTAAAGAAAGAAAGTGAGACTTTTAAAGAATTTGGGTTGCGATTTCAATTGTTTCTAAACTCGTATTATCTTTTCCGTATTTTTCTTGGTTTAGATTTCTGGGTTTTGGCTTTCTTTTACTACGTTGCGTCTTTAGGCGTTGCGTAGTATTAGGGCCGTCACGGGCCATTCTTGGGTCGTGACAAAGTTGGTATCAGAGCGTGGTTTTACCTTTCGGAGTGTAGGATGACCTTAGTATGATGGAGAAGGTAGCTTAAGCAGAGTAACGTAGTGTGTGTATGTCTGCAGCATACTCACAGCGCGGTACCTTGCATTAAGTGACCTAAGTACAAAATTGCTTGACATTCCTTCCTTGATGATTCAGATCCTTGAGATCCGATTTCCTCATTCTTATCGAATCTCATCTTATATCTATTTATAGCCTTGCCGCCGATGACTATGGGGACTCAGAGCGATGCAGCGAGGGCCGAGGTCAGGGTTAGCTCGGGTGAGCCGAGCACTGACCAGGATGGCACTCTAGTTGCACAGGTGCAGACGGATCAGCCTACGATCTATACTATGGATAGACTTTTGGTAGAGATGCAGGAGTTCCGCCAGACGATGAGTTCCTTGGTTGATGTCGTTCGGGAGCTACGACAGGAGGTTGTCACCCCTGTTACCCAGCTGTCCCTTACGATCAGCATGCAGCAGTCCGTCACCTACATAGCACCAGTGGTTGCAGCTCCAGTCGACGAGGCACACATTCCAGAGGCTCAGAGAGTTCCAGGACAGTGGAGGACTCGTACCAGCGTACCAGCCCAGAGGCAGAGGTTTGGTCGTCGAGACAGATTTCGTGGCCGTCGCGGGAGTAGCAGAGGCTTGGGACGAGGACAGTCGTTCAGCTCTCATCCCCAGGATGGTCAGCAGTCAGCACGTGGGTGTTTTCGATGCGGAAGCCTTCAGCACTTCGTCAGGGATTGTTCCTTAGCACCTCGTCATGATCGCTTCCAGAGAGGCCGTGGACATGGAAGGTTTGCTCAGAGGGCTCAGGCTCCCAGAGGAGTTCATCCAGCTGCGAGTAGAGGGCAGACACAGGAGTTTGCTTCTACTCATCGGGACGCGCAGACGTCCAATGTGGAGTTTTCAGGTACCCTTAAGTTATATTTTATTTTCTCTTGGTGTATTTGCTTGTTTCTTGCTTGTACTGTGGTTGGGTAGATTAGTCGTAGTTGTGCTAACTTCTGTCAGCGATCCTTTTGTTGCGCGACACGTATTTCAGTTTCGTGCCAATCGGATAGGAGGTAAAGATTCGTCCGTCGTTTTGATCCTTCTAGAGAGGTTGGATTTGACGTTCTCCTGGGCACGGACTGGTTAACTACGTGTTAGGCGTCTGTGGACTACCGTGTGGAAGCAAGTTAGGTTTTGTTTTCCCCGGCAAGTCAATTCTTGTTGTGCGGGTGGATAGTTGTGCCGCCTCTCACAGCTTGAATTCAGCCTGTTTAGCTAGTCGGCTACTGAGGAGGTGGCGTGGATTCTTGGCGTTCATTCGTGATACCGGAGCCGCCGTGGGATTGCTGGACCGGGTTCTTTTCGTGCGAGAGTTTTTCCGACGTTGTTCCAGATGAGCCGGCGAAACTGAGGGAGCTTAAGGATCAGCTGCAGAGTTTTGGTTTGGGGAGTTTTGTGCGTCTGAGTGTTTCGCTTTTGGAAACTCCTATTTCTGTTCGTCGAGGGGGAAAGACGGCAGTTTAGGGTTGTGTATCGACGGATCGTCAATTGAACCGGCTTACGGTGCGGATAGGTATCCTTCACCTTGCCGTGGCGATTTCTTCGATCAGCTCCAGAGTGCGAGGCATTTTTCTAAGTGTGCTTGGGATCAGGTCATCATTATTGCGGATTCGGGATGATGGCATTTCGAAGACTGCCTTATGCGTGCTACGGGCTTTGTGTGTTTCGGTGAGTCGTTAGATTCCCTGATGCCCTAGCAGCATTCGTAGATATGATGAACCAGTTTTCTTCAGGCCGTTCCTCGACCAGTTTCTATTGTATTATTTACGACACTCTGGTCTACTTAATGTGTTTTGAGGGACAGGAGTAACACTTGAGGATTGTTATGCAGATGCTGGGAGAGCGCCAGCAGTTTGCTAAATTCTCGGAGTGTTTCTTCAGGCTTGTTTGTGTTGACTCCTAGGTCTTGTAGTCGCGGGAGACGGTTCCGTATGGTTCCGAGGGAGATCGTGGCCGTACAGCTTAAGCCCAGACTTGTGTGCAGGACGAAGATCCGCAGATTGTTGGGCTTAGCAGGTTTTGCCGCCGTTTCATGCAGGATTGCTAGAGTAGTGCTGCACCGTCGACTGAATTGACCAAAAAGGAGGTTTCTTTTCTTTGAACTGAGGCACGTGTACAGAGTCTTCAGCAGTTGAAGATTCAGTTAACAGCTGCATCAGTTCTTCCTTTGCTTTTGGTTCGGGCGACTTTGTTGTTTAACTGTAATGTTTCTTGAGTGGGCTCGAGTGTGTACTGAGGTGACACTATAGAGTTATCTCTTTTGCTTCCCTACATTTGGAGGAAGTACGAGGAGGATATTCCACTCATGATCTGGAGATGGCCGCGGTGGTTTTGCGTTGGAGATTTGGAGACACTACTTGCTTGAGAGTCGTGTCAGATTTTCCACGGACCACTAGAGCTTAATGTACATCTTCCTGCAGCAGATTTGGATTGTTGTGATGGTCTCCTGCAGATTTACAGTTCTTGTGTGATCGTTGAGTATAGCTTAGTTCGTCTCTACGGAGGGGACAGCTTGCTCATGTTCGCGCCCGACCACTTTCCTTAAATCGCTTTCGCGAGACACTGCCCGTCGAAGCTCGTACGTCAGAAGTACTTGAGCATATTCGGCTGGGTAATGATTCGAAAACCTTGATTGTGACAATGATATGCTAAGTTAGGGACACGTTTGTGTACCTGCCATTATCGGGTAGAGGCGTGTAATCCTAAAGCATGCACATCTGTCAACTCTCTTTATGCATTCAAGCTCCACCAGCTTTGGCGTGACTTGTGAGATAGTTACAAGTGGACAGGAATGCAAGGAGAAGTTTCAGGTTTCGTTTCAAGTGTCTGTCTTGTTGTGTGCTTTGGGTCGAGCATCTGAGGCCGGCTGGAGAGTTGCAACCTTTTACCGTTCCGAAGCAGGAATGGGAGCAGATCTCCATGAATTTCGTTATGGTTTCTACCCAGGTTTGGATAGGGTGTGATTCCATTCGGATTCTTGTCATCCGGTTATACTCAGTTTGCTCAGTTGTTTGTTTAAGTTGTGTGTTTGTTGTTTTGTTTGGTCGTCAGCAGCTTGGGATCGTCACTCGCCCTCGTTAGGGTTCTCCTTCGATAGCTATTATCAGGAGACACTCCAATTGGCCACCCTTAGGCTTAGGGGTTAGGTCGTGTCGATCACCAGTCTGTTGTTCTTCTGACTCCGCGAAGGTAGGATTTTGGACCCAGCTATGTCTAGAGAATTCGGAGATAGTCCAGTTGTGTTCAGGTCAGGATGAGAACTGTCCATTGCAAACAGATGTTTTATGCGACTGTGTTGGTCGCAGGCTTGAGTGCGCAGTGGCAAGTCATGGATTCCTATGGACTTTCGGATGAATGACGTGTTGGATTTTGGGGAAGCTTATTCCAGGATTTAGGTCCTTCTGAGATCCTATAAGCGAGTTAGTTTTGTTGCCTTCAATTTGGCACTTCCGCCCAGATTTCTGGATTTTCACCCCGTATTCCTTGTGAAGATACTTTACAAATTCCTTCATGACCTTCTCACATGTTTTGGCACCAGACCATTTAGCTTGACGCGATCTTTCGTTCACCCGCAGCCATGTGTGTTAATGGCTCGACAGGTGGAGAAACATCGGTCAAGAGTCTTGCCATCTGTGAAGGGTTTCCTTAGACGTAGCTGTATAGTGAGTTAGTCACTTGGGAGGCTGCGAACGAGATTTGAGGATTTTAATCTTCTCTTTGAAGGTACATGTAAAGGTATAATTTTTAAATTCGGGGACGAATTTCTTTTAAGGGGGGGAGATTGTAACACCTTAGAATGTGTTTTGTAGCTATTATATTTTAAAATGTGGTTTTTAATAAAAAGTTTACCGAATTAAGTTTTAAATATTTTATCTTATTTAATGTGTATTTTATTAGAATTTTATTAGGCACACACACACTTGTGCATGATAACTAGGGTTGTTTTTGGGGTTAAACCATGATTAGCAACCATGGTTAACCAACCTTTTTCTCTAACCTAGTTTTATTACTTGTTTATGTGTCATGATAGTTTTAAATGGGTTTTAATTTTGAATTGGTGTTTGGTGCATGGTTGACTTTGAGAGAGAGGGAGAGAGAGAGAGAGAGAGCATGGGGCATCATGGCCTTTGCCATGCCTCATTTAATGAGGAAAGAGAGAGTGAGAAGGGGTCTTTGGAGTGTGCTCTCATTTCTCCACCTCATTTTCTATCTCTCATTCTCTCACTCTCTCACAAACACACACACACTGCAGAGAGAGAGAGAAGAAGCAGCAGCAGAAGCAGAAGAAGGAAGCAGCAGCAGCAGCACAGGCAGTGGCAGCAGCAACAACATCAAGAGCATCTTCCTCACCATCATCAGCATCACTATCATCATCATTACCATCAACAGCAGCAGCAGGAATAGAAGCAGCAGCAAGCAGCAGTGACAGCAGCAGCAACACTAGGAGCAGCAGCAACAGAGGCAAGCTCCAGCAACTGCAGCAGCCATCACCTCCTCCATACACCTCTTCACCTGCTCTCTAAGGTCCAATAGGGTATATTTCCGAACCCTATTGTTTGGTTGTGCAGCTTGTGTGCTAATTAGCTTGTTTAGTGCTAAATTAGCTAGTTTAGTGCTAGTTTTGGTGATTTGTGAGGTATTGTGGTAATTTGTTGGATGTGTTGGATACCCTAGTTTACTTAAGTGCTAATAGGGACATTGCAACTGAGAAATCCCCAGATTACACTAAAATACCATATAGTTTGTGATTTGTGCAATTTGTGACTTTTGAGGTGATATTTATGACTTTTGTGATCTGCTATAGACCCGATGCCTACAGAATAAAACTAGAGATGACTGGAGCATGTACACTAGGTATAGATAACACCCCCAGAAGACGAGCCTCTACCCCCTTTGTCTGGCCGCCAATTTCTCCATTCTGGCCGCAATTTGCGGCCAGGAAGAGGAATTGGGTGTTGAGGTTTTGTGTGGAGCTTTATTCTGGGTTGTATAGGTCCTTGGTATGTCTAGTTTTGTAATATTGTACCTGTAGGAAAATCTGGGACTATATATCGCTTTTGTGTTTAGTTGTGTTTGCGCGATACGCGCGATACGTGTGTGGGTTCTGTGATCCAGCGTATCGCGGCGTGTCGCGATGGTTTTTAGACGCGTACACACACGATTCAGCGTATCGTGCACACGCGCGTTTAGTTCGCGACGCGAGTTTCTCGTTTCGTTTCGATATCGCGTTTCGAAAGATATTGGGCTTATATGTGTTTTCATGTCGTATTTACAGGTGTGCAGGCAGGAGCTACGGACACAGCTACAGGGGGAGCAGGTGATAGGATTCACCCAGCGTGGAGTTTAGGTGAGTAGATATAACATCTACAGGGGAATCGCCCGCATGGCGTTATGCGTCTGGGCTAGGATTCAATTTCCTGTCGCACTTTCTACGTCATTGTAGAATTGCGTATTTACAGCATTTCCTAGATATAGCTATATACTGTGACTAGCAGCCGTAGGACACTGCACACATTATTGACGGTTCATGTTGCACGAGCACGGATTGCATGCTACACACACATCGTCAATAATTGCCATGTCACACACTACCCCTTATAGCTACCATTGCTTGCCACACTTGACATCTAGTTTATCGGTATACCTATAGTGTATCATACCTTTAGTGATAGGTATATTTTCACTTGCGATACGGCTACAGGTATACCTCCTACATATTTTACTTATACCGGGAGGGATTTCCTACATATGTTACTATACCCAGGGGGGTATACGACATCAGTTCCTATAGGTAGATACCTAGACTTAGCTATACCTGTATGTTAGACACGTATCCAGTTGCAGATACCTAGCTACTTTTACTGATGTTACTTAGCTGTACCTTATCATGATTTCGCATACATCTGGTTCAGCTATATACTTGTGTTTACCTGCGTGCATTCAGATATATCGCATACTTCTATTCCTGTATTTATGCATTGTTTATCTGGATTTCATATGATGTTTTCGGGATTTGGGAACCGCGGGAGTTCATGAAATTATGCATACATGTAACAACCCGGTTTCCTTGATATGATATTTCGAGCGTCCCCCATGAGTTTTATCGGTGCTGATTACCTACTCCATACGAGGTGTGGTTGCCGTATGAGAGTACATGGCGGGGCCCGGTATGGTTCCCCTCGGCAAGAAGATCGATGGGTTTGCCGATTGAGCCTGGAGGCGGGCGAGTACCTACCGGTGATTGTTGGACCTGGCAGTTGTCTGGAGGCTACTGGCCAGAGTAGAGAGATGGATACGGGATGACCTGTACTGTCGAGGCCGAGGGCCGACACTGCAGACGGACCCCGTGGGCTGTCCGGACTGACGGAGCCCCATATACGAGGATTTCTGTGTCGATGCTTGGTACACGGTTTCATGATATTTCTTTAACCCCTTTTTGTATATATAACAGGGGACTTAGCCGTTGTTATATATACCCTTACACCAATATTAGTGGAATGGGACGCTAATATATGTGTATTGCCCCCATCATATTTATTTCTGTACATGTATATATATCTTTAGGATGTTAGATTCATATTGAGATTGGACTTGGGATACTAGGTGATTCATTGGGATTTGGACATTGGATATACCTATGTGATTGGTGACTTGTACATTCGGATATAGGAGATTACCTGATATTGTACATACGAGATATGTGAGACCCACTTGATGTTGTACATGTGATATATGTGAGATACACTGATATTGTACACACTAGATATGTGGGATATACTCGACATTGTACATTGAGGAGATGTGAGACTTATTTGATGTGAGTGCCCAATGTGGGGCCTGGTTTGAGGATTTGGGATTGGAGTATATTAGTGGATTGTGATCCTGCCACGACGTCAGGTTTCCGTGGAAAGTGACATATTCCACCCTACACCTCACCATTACCTATTTTATGCACAGATTCATATATTGGTAGTACTTGTGGTGTACCCTTATGATAGTTGCATATTTGCTTTCTCATATCTCTATT